>OX639996.1:111010574-112260574 GCA_951828415.1 Anomoia purmunda | reverse complement strand
CACACAACACAAGGACAGTGGCAATGATAACAGAAGTAAACTACATATGTATGTACGTAGCTTACAATATGTGATTGGAAAATGTGTTGTGTAACGAATACGAGCCTAGCGCTAACTAAAAATACAGTACGTATGTAGCTATTATTCTTCAAAAATTTAATCGACTCGCCTACGAATGCTTGTGTGCATAAAAGAAACTAAATAGCGGAATTCTGAAATCGGTTGCACTACATTTTCGTTTCAAAACATTTGCTAAATGATTAATATATGCCTAAAAATATGCTATCAAATGCGCTTTGAAATTCGCCCAACTCTGCATGTACGAAGCACTAGTAATTTCTGTTTGCAGCTGTTGTATATTTTTAGGCACACCTATTATAAATTGTAAAATTTTTGAAGACGAAAATTAGTACAGCTAATTTCAGAATCTCACTGCAGCAGATTACTTTCAAGCACACACACATGCCTGCATTACTCGTACCAATCAATCGAACCACTGCATTTACCATGTACGTCTGCATACATTTGGGAGTAGCTGTAAATACCTACCTGACTGGGCCACACTTGCAGCAATGGTAGCGAACAAGTCGGTTTGCTGTAGGCGCTGCCATTTTCATGTCCTCCCGGTGCACTTTGTGCTAAGCTGGTGTAATGCAAGTGATTGAAACGTTGCGCATCGTTTGAGGGTTTCGTACGTGTGGGGCTCTCATAGCCAGTTGAATCTTCGGATGATGTTGTTTTGGGTGAACGCCAAAATCGTTTCAGACGCAATTCGCGCCGTTTTTCTTGTTTCTAAAGAGAGTGTTTAGAGAAAATTGAGATTGATTAAAAAATATTGTAAATCCAAAAATAATACAATACAAATTTAAACCTTAAAATGTGCGTTAAGAAATGCGGTGTATATAAAAAGGGATTAGTGGGTTTTTTTTTATATCAATATTTATTTTATAATTTTTAAAAATACAAGTAAGGGTAAATAGTAGTAAGGGCCATGGAAAAATCTTTCAAAATATACTTGTACACTAATAATACTGTGCGGCAGTTTTATAGCAACTCAAACCGGTCCGGACTTTCTCAATATATTCTGAAAATATACCTTTCTAGTAATGAAATAGTTGATGGGTTTGCAAACTTTAGCTCGATTTTGTTATGGCCTAAATTGTGCAATAAATATTTATTACTCTGATAAAATGGATTATTCATTTGGACGTACTTTTTTATTAAGAGAAAAATTCATTTAATTTATTAAAAAAAAAGTACTTTATTTAAATATTGACAGTATCGGCGGCATTCTGATACTTAAATTTTCTATGGCGCATTCGCACATTTCGATTGGCATTTGGCGGGTATAAAACAAGTACTTTTTCATTGTACTTTACATAGCCCTAAGGGATGAAGACTCGAGTTGTGACATCACAGAATCTAGGCGGTCAATCTTTTACGCGCTGTGTGTTAAGTAGCGCCATCTTTTTGGGCCCCTGTCACTAAAACGGGCGCCTCACTTTAAAAGAAATATGAATCGGTCTGGATGTAATGACAGCTCTTGAAAACTCGTATCTTTGGGTTGTTATTTAGCCCAAATATTGACGAAACCATTAAAAGAGAAACCAGCTTCGACGCATGGAGTAAGAGCCAAGGTGCTTAAACCTCAACCTGACATAGGCAGGTCATCCTCCAGACAGCTGCGGCAAAAGAGGTCAGAGACCGACCGCATGAATACCCACCGGACAATCGAACTCCAACGATGATCGAAAGTTGTCGCTTACTTATCGACCGGATCTCCTTTGAACGCCTCTGGGTCAGAGGGTCTTTGCAATTTCGCCTGTCGTGGTATTTACCCAACGTTCGCTGAGCCGACAGAGGAGCTCCCATACTCTCCCTGCCTAGAGCAATAACTTCAATGTCGCTCTAGCCCGGCATCCAACTCAGTCCGATATGAAAGTATTCAGAGGCGGCTGAGAGAGAAGTCAGGCTCTCCCCAATCAGTTTCGACCTGCCCATTAAGGACCCCAAGGTCTTGATTGCAGTTTGGCTATCAGTAGTCCGGAAGCTTAAATTTCTGGCAGAGAGTGAGCTCCTTGCAGAAGACACCCCCTCGAACCCTTCCGTCCAAACACCACCACCCTCCCGCCTGTGTGAGTAAAAAAATATTCTTATGTACAAATTTAAATTTTCTTTATGTGGAAATTTTAGTGGGAGATTGATTTTGGGGCGATAGAATTTTCTTTTTTTTTAATATTCTGCAGAAAATTTTAGTAAAACACAACTTTAATAATCTCAAGATTTTCCAACAAAAAAATTCTTGATGATTTCTTGAATTTCGCCTACTATTCTATTTTTAAAATAAATCATTTTTGTAAATTTCCTTAGTAAAAAGCCGCTTTCGATAAGTTTAAAAACGAAAACACTATATATTTAAAATATAGGAGAGAAAGCAAACCCCCTTGGGGTTCCAATTTCTAAGATTCATTAATGTCAGTTTCTTCTGCACAACTTTTTACTTTCACTATACAAAACTTATTATTTAAAAAGCCCAGCAACTGAAAATGAATAGACGAGAATTTTACAACCAAAATTTCTCAACGAAGAAAGCTTATGGTTTTGAGATATTGTTGGTTATATGAGAATACAATTTTCCGAATTAATGTCCATTTATTTCAAGTTTTAATCGCCTAAAAAACCAAATACGAGTATGTGCCAATAAAAAACGCCAATGAAATTGGTTTGCAAAATGTTTAAAATATAATGAAAACAAAAAACAAACATTTTTTGTCCGCATGGTCGAATATACAAAGTTTGTGCAACCTTTCTGACTGCGCCAAAATTTGTAGCACACATGCCTGTATTTACACACACACACACATATGCAATCCCGTTCGTGTATGCTTTCGGAGTACACCTTTGTCCTTGTAAATTGCTATTTGCCTGCTACCTTCTCAGACCATGTGTGTGTGTGTGGATATGTGTGGATGAAAGGTAAGCAAAAACAAGCGTTAACATTCGCAGCAACAAGCTGGCTTCCATTTAACAATTTGAGTTGAAACAATGACATTGTTCGAAGCAATTTTCACCGCTGCATTGTTTCTAGAAAACATTTTATTTTCACGCTTTTTTTGTTTTGTTGCTGTTGTTGCTGTTGTTTTTGTATTTTGTTTTTTTTTTACATGATTGGCGTTGTTTGGATTTATAGCTGGCATTTTTGAATTTAACCTCGCGTGACTTTTGATTTTTCGTTTTATTGCCATTAAATTTGAGAAGTGTTCTACCGCAAATTCAATTACGCTGGTTTTTAAAACCATTTAATATCAACATTTTAAGATTTGTGCACAAACACAATGCTGCTACAATTTTTTATTTAAATATTTAAGTTGTTGTAGGTTTAGGATTTTGGAAATCAGAGATTAGCGTAAAAATAGCCGATAACTTTGCGGGGGGAGTACTGTGTCCGATTCAACTGTGACGCCCACCTCCCATATAAAGCTTAAATCGTGAAAGCAGATGGAAGGCATTTCAGTTACTAAAGATTTTTTTAATAATCAGTATTTTGGCAGATACTGGCTATTGCTGTACCCCAAAAATGGGCGTGGTTGGGCTAAGAAAAGGCCTATTTTTATATACGAAAGGCTTATTGAGAAGTTTCGACACTGCATTTGTTTTTTATTGAATTTTTTTATTGTTTTTATACAAAAAATAGTTTATTCTACAAAAAATCCATAAAAATCTAAGTTTTTAACTTTGTGCAAAATTTATTATTAGCGAAATTTTTTCAAAACTTCAAAATTTTTAATCAGAGTTTTGAGACATTTTTTTGGTACACAATTTTGTAGCTCATCAAAATTTAATCCAATTAGAGAAATTTTGGTAAAATTTCAAACGTTTTAATCAGATTTTTGAAAATTTTTTTTTTGTACGCATTTTTGTAGATCATCAAGTTTGAAGTGGCTCAAAAATTTATATTTTTTTTGCTAACGGTGTTGCTCATTTTCTCCCTAAAACAAATATCCGAATTTGTTTTTTGGTAAAAAAAAAGGCATAACATGAGATTAGAGAATTGATTACCAATGCTAAGCAATCAAAGTGACAATGAAGGTGTATTTAAAAAAAGAAGCAAAAAAAAAACTGGACAGTGTTAGATACAAATTTTAACCTCTACGAATGATAAAAAACTTTTAAAATATAGATAGTATTTCATTAGTTTCTTCTTTTTATAAAAAATGTGTTGAATATCCTCCAAATACAATTATAGAATTATCGTAAAGATATTGTTATATTCGGAAAAATATAATATATGGGTAATCCTGCAGCAAATCCGACACCATTTGGCGTTTGCATCTCTGATTTTTTCATAATTTTTTATGTTATAGAATTAATTTAGCGAGACTTCCTTGATTTAAAAAAAATTTTTTTTTGGTCTGCCGTTTTCGAGAAATCATAATTCTGCGAAAAATGGGACAACTTGGATATTTTTTTTTGAAATTCTCATTTTTGAAATTAATTTTAAAATATTAAGTAGAACAAAATATAACCCGAGATCTCTTTGAAAAGAGACACCTCTCCAAATGTGATTAAAAACAAACTTTTGCCTTGTAGTTTTAAATATTTTTGAACTAAAACATGGAATTTTAAAAATTCGAAAAAACTGGATCCCATTGTTATACCATTATCGGACTAGCTTAGAGAAAATTTTCAATAAAATCGATTGTGTGTTTTGGAAATCAACATATTTGTTTTAAACAATCTTAAATTTTTTAAAAATACGAGATCGAATACTTTTTTCAATTTAATATTCTAAAAGTACTTTGAAAAGCAGGATGTGAAAAAGGTTCAAATCTGACTATTTTTCGCAAGACTATGAGGGTTTATAAAAAAGTAACGTTTTTTCTTCCAAAAGTGATATTTCGAAAAGAGCTGAACATAAAAAATTAAAAAAATATAAAGGAAGTCTCTCTCACCTGAAACTATAACGTAAAAAATAAGGAAAAAAATCGGAGAAGCAAAAGCTGATTTGGCTCAGGTTAGGATTCGAACCCGGGATACACTGAAGACCTATTTGCCCCTCATATTTCATCGAGTAACACTTCATTTTGCCGGCCTTTAGTTAAGAGGTTCAAAAATTAAAAAAAAAAGGCATCAAAGACTTGTAACTTAATATATTCTGGTAAAGGCAAGTGTTTTTGTTTTTTGTTTTTGATACAATAAAATTCTTAATTTCAACCATATTTATTTCTTGCTTTAGTGTAGAAATATTATACGTTTTATATATAACATCGGCTTTCAAGATAGTTTGAGTTGAAACTATAAAAAAAAACATTTGTTTGGAAATTCAAACTAAATTGTCAAAATTTTCAGCGCCATTTTTACTACAATCATGCATATTTTTATATTTACCTCTCTATTTGCCACACTTACCTGCATATTTAGATATTAAATCCTTTCTATTTAAGTTTTTCATCCCCAGTCCCTTATTGTGGCAACAATATCAATCAAAAAGTTGCAAAACAGAACATTTAATCTGTAAAGATATACAATAATAAAATCAATTAAAACTATTTGAAAGGCACTGTACTGTAATTTAGTTACTTAATGTGTAGGTGCATCTGCTTCTATTCCCATTATCCTCATACATACAACAACAACAACAGCAGTCAGCTCAATCTCAATTTAAGTGATGCATTTCCCATTTCCCATTTCCTCTTCACTTACCCCTTCACTTACCTTCCTAAGGCATTGCAACTGCAAGGTAACATCAGCTCATCAATCTCACTAATGATACCAACCGCATATCCGCACACACTTGCCACCTTGCTAGTTATTTGTAATTTGTATGGAACTTAGACTTCCGGGAAAGTAGTAACCGCAAGCTGAATTGCACAGATATTGCCTACTACTCGTAACTGTATGCAGTACAGTGAATCCCGCTTAAGTAACACTCCGCTAAAATGATCAATATTTTTGAGCACCGTGAATTTTTTAATGCAATCTGAAGAAAATTTTTCCCCCGTCAATTGCCCACTTTAATTAAAATATTTGCGATATTCAAAAATTAACTATCTAAAATAGGCTCACAAAAAAAACATTACGATTTTGAAAAAAAAATTTCATTGTACTTGCAGTCAAAAAGGGTCTAAAAATAATTTTTTAGTCTATACAGCACATTTTTTTTTATGCTTTGTAAAATGAATGCTAGATAATGAAAATTGCTACACTATTTTTTTTTTTTATCACTGACACAATTTTGTAAAACATGGTTTCGAGAAAATCCCGTTTCAACTTTGGGGTCGAGAGCTCGGCGAATTCGGCGTCAGCCACTTTCTAGAAATATCTCTTCAACAATTTCGAGAATTACCTATCGGTTAAAACGATAAAAAAAATCGATTTTTTTAAATATCTAAAGATACTTCCCCCCTTATAAAGGAAACTATAGAAAAATGCTCCCCTAAGGTATGGTTTTACAATACCTGTTCAAAATACTTCGCATTTCTAATACCATGCCCAAACCAAAAGTTAATCATCTCACACCGAAGTTAATTCACATCACTAACTTTTGCTGTCCACACTGCGGTTTGAGGTTAAGAGTTCCATGTAAACTTTGTTTTTTTGTTGTTTTTTTGCTTTTGAGGGGAGTGAATGACAGCACAAAGTGAAGGAAGTACCATGCCATAAACGAATGGATTGGAAGTAAAAATAAAGAAAGAAAACGTGAATTTTACAATTCGAGCTGACATAGAAAGTGAAAACGTAAATAAAGCAAATAATTTTCGATTAGAACAAGCTACGCTACAACCTAATATGAATTCGTCTAACTGGTTGCGCAAATCGGGGTTGCACAGAGTAATTAAATGATGATGAAATCCTGATATCCTCGGGTGCTAGATTTTCAAATCACATTACTTGCCATAGCAAGTGAATTGGTGAGGTAATTACGATCATTGCTTAAACTTTGGTCTGAACATGGTATAAGGAATTTTATATTTGGTTATCAAAACATATGGTTGATCTTTTATTGAAAATGTTACCTCCGAGGTCATTAAAGAAGTAAGAGATATGTCAATAGATAATGCAGAGTTTAAGGAATATGTTAACTACGACAAGGGGCTGGAATGTTTTGGAACACTTACGAATGATGAAAGAGTGTCATTCATTTCAGATGAAACAGTGGAAGCAACATCTGAATACGAATCTAGTGCTGTTTTCCACACACCTTAGCAAAAAAAACAGGTAAACAAAATTTTTTTCTTTTAACAACCCAATCCGCCTAAGTACTCAAAAAGCTGGCACTTTTCGTGCACCACTTAAGTGGCTTTTACTGTATGTACTTATGAACTAGAAAATATCCTCTTGCTTCGCACACATACCGAGTACTTTGATTTATCGTCGCTGTGGTAAGGTATTGGAACAGTTGCGTTAAATGTTTGAAATATTAACAGCTCTCATGCCGGCTAGTTGTACATAGATACTAAGCACTATTTATGTATATTTGAAATGAAAACAGGATATTTTTTGAAATAAAAAGATTTAAGAAACCGCCATTGACTTGCGGTTTGTCGCTTTTGTGCTCTGACTTCGCTCTAATACTCGTATGCTAAGTCTTATGTAGCCATAAATATCAAATACTCCGTATGTGAAATATAGATTTGTATAAGAATTTCTGTTTGAATTAAATGATAAATGAGATCATGTTGAGCACAACTGTGCGTATAGTTACAGTTGCTACTGTTGAAAGCAAAGTGTGTGACGCTTTGACGTATTAATCAATTTCAAGTTTGACAAGTTTGCAGAAAGCAAATTTTAGCTGATTGACGGTATAGATGTATACTTTTTGTAGCAGTGTATGTGCAGAATAGATTCTATTGCATATACCAAATCCTTCAATATTCTGAAAAATTTAAACATTAATGCACGGCCTGGTATGGAAATTAAATTGACCCATTTTTTGTTTTATTGTTCGTCCATCATAGTAAATTTTGTACTTAGTCCTTCGTCGACCTTAAAATGGATAGTATATCCGATCTTGTGGGTAGTTTTCTACCCATATTGACATTTCATATATTTTGTATCAAAAAATTTAAAAGCAGTGAATTATTTGTATTTTATTTATTACGAAACCATCATTTACATTTCGTTTAGGCAATTGACGCGCACTGTTCCTGCTTTGATACTTCTGCAGGCTGGGTTTTTAGAAAAGCAACAAACAAGCTGTGTTTTTTTTTGTATCATTATGTTATCCTTGTAATAACCGTCGCAGCGTCCACGCCGTTTTTGATTATCTGACGCTTCTACTTTGGAGGGTTTCGAATCAATCGGAGAAAGTTATTGGTCTCATAGTTTTGAAAATAATGAGGGGGCGTGGATGACTTTGGAGATACCGCAAATAATCGTTATTTTGATTTTTTCGAGTATATCGATCTAACCCTTATGCACAAATAGCTACACAAATTTTACCTTATTTTTATTTAGAAGATTTTTTGTTTTAAATCAGTGCATAATTGTTATTTTGTGATTTTTATTTTTCAATTAAGCGTGATCGTTATTTTTTAATTTTACGATCAAACTTCATCGATATTTTGTGATTTTTATTTTTTGGTTAAAAAATAGTCGGTATTTTTTTTTCCTCTTCTCTTTTTGCGATCACATTTGATCGATATTTTGTGAGTTTTATTTTTTCGACCACAAAATATAAATCGTATTATTGGTGTTGCCACTATTGACAAATTTGGTTACGTTTACTATGATCGAAAAATTTTAAATCCGAGAATAACAATAATTTTTGTTCGGAAAAAATATGAGTTACAAAATATGGATCAAATGTGACCGGATCACTTTAAGTCCAAAAAAGGCTGTTTTTGACCGAAAAATATCGATATATCGATCGAAAAAACAAAAATTCAAAATTAACTTTGTCGATCAAATAAAAATGGCAAAATATTGATCGCATGTGAACGGGAAATTTGAGCTTAAAAAAATTTATTTTTGATCGAAAAACTATCGAAATATCGATCGAGTTTAAACGAAAAAAAAAAAATTAAAAATTAACGGTCAAACTTGATCGAATAAATAAAAATCTCAAAACAACGTTGAAATTATAGTTTTTTCTTTCTAAATTGTAACCGTTACGGTCTCTGGAAATAAGTCCAACATTAATGTATAATGTGGCACTTTGCATAAAACAGTATTTCTTAACCCTGCTGTTAGGTTAAGACCATTTGGTCCAATTTTTTTTTTGTTTTCTTTGTAACTTTGGAACGGTGATATATACTGTCTAAATTTTTCAGCTCAGGTGGTCTTTTTATAAAGCAATATTATGTGCGAAAATTTAATTCTCTGACTTAAAACTGGACTAAGATCAATTGAAAATTACGAATCTTAGGTTAAGGGACCATTTGGTCCATAGTATATTTTCTTTGATTTTCTTTACATTAATTTTCCAAAAATAAGTATTTATTAGTTTGTTCGATATTTTTTGGCACTACATGATGAGCAAAAAAATGTTTTTCGGTTGGTTTTGCAAATAAAGGCACTGCAAATGGAGCATTTTACATCAGACTTAGACTTGCAGCAACTACAAATTCCTCGCTTTCGAGCTTCTGAACTAGAAGCATTTTTAGAGCAGGCCACTGGTGCTGGGTTTTACCAGAGTTGAGTAAATAATAAAATAATAATATTTAGCAAGTATTGAACCAAACTAAATATAAAGACTAAGATTAAATTGTTATTTTATATGAAAACTGCAGTATGGACCAAATGGTCCTCTAACCTAAGATTCGTAAGTTTTTTTAACCTAACAGCAGGGTTAATAACACCAAGCTGTTTTTTTTTAATTGTCCCAAACGTGTTTTTTATGTCACTTGCTAGATTCTAATTTTAGACCGATAAATTCTTGGAAAAGTTTTCAAAATTCACAGCATACGAAATTTTTTTTTTAATTCAAAGCTTTGATACTTTTTTGCTTAATACTCGCAGTTCTTGCTACTTAGAAGACAATGGCCAGTTTGAGTTCGAAGTATTCCACGAAATAATATTTTCAACTGCCGTTCGAAGTCAGCTTATATTTAAAATGTCTTTTTTTTTGTACAAAAATTTCAAACAGCACACCACAAATTTCAGAAGAAGCCGACCGTAAACTCGATACCTCGATGTATGCACCACAAAATAATATTTTGCTTTTATGTTCGTAGAAATGAAGTCGTTCATAACTACTAGAAATACAATGCACATAATAAACAGGATTTGTTTTTTTTTTGGTCCCATAACTTTTGCCTTTGCCACAACGATTGCAATAAAACTACATCAAAGTTTTTTGTTGCACTTCCAAATTATCAAATTACTATTTTCCAAATTGCAATAACTGTCAAATAAAATTTTGTGTGTGGACATAATGAATTGGCTGTTAGGGGGAAAAAGTAAAACGCTAACTTTGCTGTTTACTAATTGCAAGTACTAATACCGTTGGAAGGAAGGAATTATACCTGCCGTCGTTTCATTCAGGCATTGAGGCCGCCAGAGGCGTCGGTTGGCTTGCGCATTGCACGGTGGTGAGAATTGGGTGGTACACAATAAATAAAAACGTACAAATGCTATGTTTTACGTACTTCGTTTATATGCATTCTCCGAAAGGTAACGGTACTTGGCGTTTGGAATTTTCACGAAATATATCAGGTAGAGACATTCTTTATAGTTTTCTTCGATAAAATTGTGCAAGTTTTCCAGAACTTTTGATACTTTACATGTCGAAAAAATCAAAGTCATATACAATATAAAATTTTTTAATACAATACCTCTAACTAATCTCAAAAGATCCTAAAGTTTTGAAAAATGTTTTTTTTTTATTTGCCAAGGAAATATTTTTTGCGAGTTATTGAATATTTCGGAAATTGTCAATTTAAAGATAATATTTTGAAAAAAAATCTAAAAACCGAATTAAAAAATGTTTAAAATTATATAACAGTTTTTTTTTGCAAACTTTGGAATATTTTAAAAAGTATTACAGCTAAAAAAAAAAGGTTTCGAAGTTAATTTTAAAGATGATATCAGGGGCTACTTTGGAAAAAAAACCGAAAAATACAAAAATCAGAATTTTGAAATTTAAAAACTAAAAAAATATATTTTTTGTTAATTTTTTTTTACACAATACATCTAACTCACTTCAAAATATCATGAAACATTGAAAAAAAATGTCTCTTCCTTTCAAAGATATTAATCTTTGCGTTTTGAAAAAAACATTTTTTTTTGCAGACTATTGAATATCTTTAAAATTATACAGTTATATAAATGGTTTCAAGCTATGGTTAAAGATGATTCAGAAGCTACTTTGAGAAAAAAAAATGTAGAATTGCAAAATTTAAAAAATTAAAAAAAAACGTGCTTCTAAATTTTTTTGCACTTCTAATTCACTTTAAAAGATTCTGAAATTTTCAAAAACTTCTTCTTTTAAAATATATGAATTTTTTTATTTTAAAACACGATTTTTTGCAAACTATTGAATATCTTTAAATGAATTACTGTTTTAAAATTTGTTATAAGTTTGTAAAAATTTTGTAATTTTAAAAATTTGAAAAAGTTGAAGCAAAATATTAAATTGTTAGCTTAATTTTTGTAAACAATAACTTACACCCATTCCAAAAGATCTGGAAATTTTCCAGAATTTTTTTCTTTTCAAAGTAAAATATCGAATAAAATTTTTCGAAACTACTAATTGTCTTGGAAAATATTACAGTTATAAAAA
Organism: Anomoia purmunda; assembly: GCA_951828415.1. Lineage (NCBI taxonomy): Eukaryota > Metazoa > Arthropoda > Insecta > Diptera > Tephritidae > Anomoia > Anomoia purmunda. Next base: position 112,248,852 of record OX639996.1, on the reverse strand, counting down.
TTATCCCAAGAAATATACTTTGCACAATTAAGCTTTAAAAACAAAAATAAAAATAAAAGTCTGACAATGTAAATATGCTTTGAATAAAACTTAAAAAAAAAATCAAATTTTTTAAATTTTAAAAGTCTTTCAAGCCCCTCTAGCAGGAATTGTGTAAACCAGATTTTGGCAAAAATTTATTATAGGACCTTTTTCGATTTTTAAATTTTCAAAATTTTTAATTTTTTTATTAAAATATATTTGTATTAAACGAAGTTCTTACAATTTTTGCTACTATATAATTTTTAGACATGTGCAAAACGTAAACTTCATAGAACCAGGAGTTGAATACATTTCAAATTTTGCATAATTTTCTAAAACAAAATTGTATTGTCCTTTGGTAAAGAACTTTATGCTATATGATAAAAGAAAAGTTCTGCACTAAATTCATTGAAATCAAAAATTACCAACTTAACATTGATTGAATCACTTATGTGCAGAGTTAAAAGTAAAAAATGAAATCAAAATTTAAGAATTTTATACTCTTCAAAGTAAATAAAATTCTTGAGTTGTGTCATTTTAAAAGTTAGCGTATATGTATGATTTCTACGCTTCGATGAACTCGCTATAGAAATATCTAGTACATGTTCTTAATTATTTCTGCTTGAGAAAGTCTTTCTCGCCACATTCAAATGTAATATTTCTGATTCTATGCACATGAACTTTCAAACAAAAATATCTACAAATGTATGCACATTTTTGCGACTTTTTATATGTTATATACACTAAGTATGTAAATATTCTCTAAATCTCCAAATTCCATATTAAAAGAAGTGAGCGTAGCACAAAAGCATGCGAAATTGTTTTAATTTCACAATATGAGATGGCATTTGGCATTTAAAAACAGCCAAAGTAATTTTAATATTACATACTCGTAAATTGTACTAATGTGAGAATTTGCAGACACTAGAAAATGCTTTTCACGCAATTTTGCCAAAATAAAGACTCAAGTAGAGTAAGATAACAGAAGGAAAAATTCAATTAAAACTTGTCTGCAATTTCTAAATTTTTTATCACTCACACACACACAGAAATGAGCTCGAGAGTAATGTGAGTCAGTTCATGAGCAGTAAGGCGCTAAAATTCAATACACAAAAAAAGCTTCATAAACTTTGGCTCGACTCGATGTTATTCGAGAATTTCGACGTGAAAAAATTCATCTTATAATAAAGTTTTGAATAAAACCTCTATTAGGTTTCCTAAATAAGTGAGCATCGGGTTAGCCTTTAATCCAAATAAATCTGAGTGCACTACTTAAACACGCCGGATTTGGATTACACCTAGCTAAAAAAATATTCTTCAATTTGAAAATTTAATTTTTTTAATAAAAGCAAAATGAAATTAGTATGATTTTAAGGTATCATTAAATTCCTCGTACAAAATTTTAATAAAATATTGATTATTTTTGATTTTTTGTAAATTACTGTTATATGAAAAGTGAGCGTGGTTTTGGTTTGACTTCTGTAATTTTCGAAATTATGCTTACATAGTTCAAAAGCGAAGTGCATACCACTCACCTCTAAAGCGGGCGGTGCCACGCCCATTTTCCATAAAAAATATTTTACCTACGTTTTCCATTCTTCAACTCCTGTCCTCTGCATATCAAACTTGAGGAAATCATCTGCGATTGGCATTAATATATTGAATTTTTTTAATTTTTTTGTAAATTACACTACTCGACAAATTTTGATCAACTTTAGTCTCCAAGAATAAAATAGTCCTTTCCGAAAGTGAAATTTTCTCCTGATTCCGAATATGACTTCCATTTTCTTGTGGCAGATCTAGTTTCCGAGATATCGGCGAAAATATGAAAATTCCCATTTTTGCAGAACACTACTTCATATAGGTACGGCAAAAATTTGCATTTTTCATTTTTTCGTTTTTAACTGTTGAATTATGCATTATACTAATTCCCATAAAAATTTCTTGCCTTCTTCGCCCTCAAGTATCTTCAGTAGTTTGGCCACTATGCCAAAAAACGTTCAAAAAATGTTGAAAAAAAAACGAAATTTTTTACACAATTTCAGATTTAACCACTTTAAAATCGGAAAAATTCTATTGACGAAAAAAAGTTAGCCCTCCTATGTTGTAGGTAATTTAACTACGAAAATTTTAAGCATACCAGCACAACAATCGGACGTGCCATTGAAACTATAGCCCCGTTAACTTGCAAGCGTCTATCCTACAATTTTAGTATTACTCTGATAAAATTGGCGAGACATTTCATTTGGTCACTCTACCTTAGGGTCTAATAAATTTAAAAAGACATCAAGTATTTAATTGTCACTACTGTTTGTTGTAAATTTTGTTTTGCAAATTGTAGTGCAAATTTATACATACTATATCGGTAGATGTGTTTACGAAATGGCTTGTTGCAAAAGAGATTTTAAATGTAAAAATAATCCGGATGATTTTTGCTTTATTTGCGGACATTATATTTTCGGAAACTCAGCTCGGAAAATAACTAATTCTGTCAGAGATGCATACTTTCATTATTTCGGTTTCCGTGTAAAAAATCTCGATAAATCTTGGACACCTAATTTTATTTGCGCCTCCTGTAGATTAACTTTAATGAGATGGGTATCGGGTAAAGGTCATAACATGAAGTTTGGTGTTCCAATGATGTGGACTGAACCCTTTAACCACGACCAGTGCTATTTTTGCGTGATAGACCTTAAAGGTAAAACGAGAAAAAAGAGGAAATTAATAAGTTATCCAAATGTGGCATCAGCTAAAAAACCAAAACTACATGACCATACCTTACCCATACCTAGACCGCCTATAAGTTTTGAAGCCTCAAGCGAAAGTGACTCCGAAGCAGATAATTCAGAAAGTGGACAATAAGGAGAGATCCCACATCGAGTCTCACAAGCCGAACTTAATGACTTGGTCAGAGATTTGAAATTATCGAAATTTGATAGCAAAGTTCTAGGATCTCGTTTGCAGCAATGGGGCAGCCTGGGCCCTTCGACAAGTACTTCCAAATTTCGAAATAGACATAAGACTTTCTCTTCTTTTTTTACTAAAAGTGAAAATATTTGCTACTGCAATGATGTTCAAGGTTTATTTGAAGCACTAAAATTAGAAAATAAAGTGGATGATTGGCGCTTGTTTATAGACAGTTCAAAGCATAGTTTAAAAGCAGCATTACTCCATAAAGGAAATTCGTTACCGTCAATACCAGTGGCACATTCTGAGAATACTAAAGAAACTTATTTAAGCATATCAAATTTACTTGAGCTCATTCAATATAAACAATTTAATTGGAAAATTTGTGCGGACTTAAAGGTAAGCAGTTTCGGTGGTACAGTTTAAAATAAATAGTATATGAAATACATCCTAGGTTGTAGCTATAGTTCTCGGACTTCAAGGAGGTTTCACTAAATATTGCTGTTTTCTCTGTCTTTGGGGCAGCCGTGCTAGAGAACCCCATTATATTCAGGAAAACTGGCCACCAAGAGCTGAGTACGAACCAGGTGCCTTCAATATCGCAAACCCGCCTTTAGTAAATCCCGAACGAGTTATTTTGCCAGCACTTCACATCAAATTAGGATTAATGAAAAATTTTGTAAAGGCTTTAAATAAGGACGCGCCATCCTTCCAATACCTAACGAAATTTTTCCCTAAAATAACTCAAGCCAAATTAAAAGAAGGTATATTTGTTGGTCCGCAAATTAGAAAGTTGCTGAAAGACGAAAATTTTGCGAATCATTTATCATCAGTAGAAGCAGCGGCTTGGGACAGCTTTAAGCAAGTCGTTAGTAGGTTTCTTGGCAACAACAAAGATCCCAACTACATATAGAGAGATGGTCAAAGCCTTGTTGAAAAACTACAGTGCTATGAAATGCAACATGTCCCTCAAAATGCATTTTTTGCATTCACATTTGGATAATTTTCCCGCAAACCTAGGTGCTGAAAGTGATGAACAGGGTGAAAGGTTTCACCAAGACCTCATGATTTTTGAAAAGCGTTACCAAGGTTTTTGGAATGAAGAAATGATGGGAGATTATTGCTGGACAATAATACGGGAGACAAACCCAGAAAATTATAAACGGGTAGTTAGAAGTACCCACGTCCCTCACTATTGACCACCACGGTAAAATCGCTCAATTTGACTTTTTTAGATGTAGATATGTATGTATTTAATGTTGTTGTCGTTGTTGTTTTTTACTGAATTGCTGATTTATACTCATATTACTCAATTGAATACAGTTTAACGTGCAAACATATGTCTATAATAAAACGTTATAAAAAAATAAAAACCTAGTTTGAATAAAAATTTTCTCTATAAAAAAATTGTAGGATAGACGCTTGCAAGTTAACGGGGCTATAGTTTCAATGGCACGTCCGATTGTTGTGCTGGTATGCTTAAAATTTTCGTAGTTAAATTACCTACAACATAGGAGGGCTAACTTTTTTCATCAATTTCGTCAATAGAATTTTTCCGATTTTAAAGTGGTTAAATCTGAAATTGTGTAAAAAATTTCGTTTTTTTTTCAGCATTTTTTGAACGTTTTTTGGCATAGTGGCCAAACTACTGAAGATACTTGAGGGAGGTGAAGGCAAGACATTTTTATGGGAATTAGTATAATGCATAATTCAACAGTTTAAAACGAAAAAATGAAAAATACAAATTTTTGCCGTACCTATATGAAGTAGTGTTCTGCAAAAATGGGAATTTTCATATTTTCGCCGATATCTCGGAAACTAGATCTGCCACAAGAAAATTAAAGTCATATTCGGAATCAGGAGAAAATTTCACTTTAGGAAAGGCCTATTTTATTCTTGGAGATTTTTTTTGTCGAGTAGTGTTACCGTTACATAGAAGGTTTGTCCCGATTTATAAAATTTTCGAAATTGTGCCTACTGCGTTCAAATGCACCAAGTTTGACAGAGTTGGATAAAGCTATTTCTGAGATATACCTTTTTGCTCTAAAGTGAATAGTGACACGTCCATTTTCAAAAAAAAAAATAAAAAATTGTACCCGCGTGTTCCTTTCCCCAACTAAATTCTCTAACTACTAAATTACCCTTTAAAGTTATTGTAATCTCGAATTTCTGTAAATTACCGTTATATGAGACGTGGTCGTGGGTTCTTTCCGATTTTTACAAAATTCCAAATTATGCTAAACTGAATTTAAATGAAAAGCGTGTGCAAAATTTCGTAGAGTTTGAGTAGTTTCGGAGATATGCCCTGAAGTGAGTGGTGCCAGGTATGTTTCCAAAAATTTGTGATTGAGAAAAGTAGCCGCGGCGCTACGCTCATTTTTCAAAGCAAATTTTATCAGTGTGTTTTGTTTTTAAGCCAATCCCGTATATCAGATTTGATAATCGCAGGTTTTGGTTTTTGGCAAATCACCGTGACGTGGGCGTAGCTAATATCCGATTTCGCCCATTTTAAATTCCAACCTACCTTGAGACAAGGGCAAAACGTGTACCAAGTTTCGTTGGTATCGCTTAATATTTTCTCGAGTTAGCCAATGCATGCATGGATGGACGAACAGATATGCCTTCAGTGATTTCTTTTTCCATTCTTAACATTTTGTTATATTTTTTGACTTACTTAAATTTAATTTGTTTAATGTATAACCTTACAGATTAGATTCGAAAAATTAGACTTAACTTAGAAAATATTGTTAAGAATATATCTAAGAAAAGTATGACTAAAAGAAAGAGGTTAAAGTATTGAATCAAAACGAGAACTCAGGAGAGCAAAATCTAGTTGAAAGCTACAGAATATTCTATATTATGGTAATTAGCTTTAATTAACTTCGCATGAAACGGAAAGCATAGTGCTCGTTACTCAAATTTCAAGCTAGGAAGCTCAAGTAATTCCACTCAGTCAATAGAACCAGCAATGATATCATAAACGAACAACAGCGATTGCATGGACCTTCCCGATTTGAGGGACGTCATCCCTATAAGCATGTAGCGGGCGCTACTGGGGGCCTAAAGAAGAGTGAAATTACGCAGTTTGTGAGCAAGACGAATCAAACTCTGTTGCATTCTTTTAATTCGATAGGAATAGATCGGATTCCAAATTAGCTTAAGAGAGTTTTAAACGAATTAAAAAATTAAATACAAAAGTCCTTGCCGGTATACGGATCCTTAAAGTCTCCACTATAGCGGCGAAGAAACGCGGGATTAGAGTAAGCTTTAGGAAAAGCGTAGTAAAACGTAAGCCCCGACCCAATGTCTATTTATGTCTATATGTATTTTGATGGCTTAAGGCTGTTACTAATAACCGTTTTTTGAACAAAATTATAAGACTGGGCACTCGAGTTTAAAAATATTGGTATTTTTTGGTACTTAATTCTGGGAACCAACTCCCCAGCTAGCATTTTTTTGGACCAACTTATTGTATAGGTCTATGATTGGACTAGCTGTTCCATTTTCGTTTTCATTGCATTAAAATACCACCTGGCTCAACAAAGAGTCATACACTTCCAGCCAGAAAACGCTGCTTAAAGTTGCAGCCGAGCGCGGGGCGTGACTTGCACCCATCAAATTGTCGTGTCACTTAACCGACTATATCTTGTAAAATACTAGGAATTTCAATCTGGAATTTCGAACAGATATGCTTGGATAATCAACATATCGAGTAAAGAAATTTTTTCATCATTTTAGGGGAGCGGACCTCTTAAATCCTGTTACTCATACGCCACGTAGTACAAATTTGGATGGTTGCGCTTGATGTTACTCATACGCCCTGCTGTACATTTTATGCTCTTTTTTTGTGCTAACGCTTCGCCACCTAAAGTGTGGCGCTGGGTAGCAAAGATTTTTATGCGCTGCATTTCTTTATTTGCGTACGGACAGTTAAATTCGTAGATATCGAGATATCAAGCCCTAGCCGCCAAAAAAAAAACAACGTAAGCGACATTTTTGAAAAAAAAAACATTCTAAGCGCGTTTTTTATAAATTCCAATGTCAGTCACATGTGCATAGTTGCACAACTAGAAATTGCATGCCAGCGCATGCACCTAAGCCTTTAGTACGTTTATAAAATTATTATGAAACCCTACAGTTAACTTCATGTCTATTTCTCACTTGCCTTTCTCATTTCCTTTCACTGCCAACATTCAACATTATTTCCTTCAGCTGCGCCCATAACTTGTGTCACTGCCATGGCTATTTATGCAGCATTGTCAATAAACTGAAAATGCCTTGAACGAATATGTACGAATGTCAATATCGATACGCATCGATAACTTATAAGCCCCACACCCATACAATCGAGCGCTTAAGACTAATAGCAATCCAAACTATTAGGCGCTAGTTACTAGTGCGTGTCAATACTCGCATCGTCGTCGTCAGTACAAGAAAATTATAGAATGAAACGATAGCGTTGGTAAATAGTTAACCGTGTGCGGAAGGCCTTAGGGTATATTTTTGACGTAGGAAATGGAAAAAACCCACACACGCACATGGCTGATTTCTGTACAAGGAAATGATGTTTCATACTTTTGCACCCAATCGTAGAAATGTACTTTGATGTGTGCAAATCTATGTATGAAAATCTGAGACTGCGTGAACGAATGATTTAATGAGTTGTTGTATGCAGAGGAATGTTTTTTTTTCTTCTACCTTTCCTTTTTGAAATGGTGCAGTTAAAAGCGCATTAAAATTATAGTGTACCTTGAAGTTGAATATTGTCGTAATGTGTGGGCATTAATAGTTAACAAAAGCTATCATAAAATATGCATTAACCAGAATTATATATATCCGCATTGAATGGGCTGACGGTATTTTTTACAAAGTAAGAAATAGGCGCATTAAATGACTCACTAATACTGTACTTGAATTTGCAAGCAACTATATAAAGAATGTTACGGAATTAAGTAAATTTTGAAGTTGGCTTAATGCTCAAAAATATAATAAAAACACTTATAACATTGTTTAATTAAAATAAAGTAAAATTATAGCATTTGCAGCAAACTGCTGAATTTCTTTCGGTTGAGATTTTTAAACCATCTCATGAGAATGAGACGTTTAACGCCTTAACGTTTGCCGTCAAAAAAGTTGGACGCATTGGAATACAATTCTACACATATACACTAGGTAGCTGGAAACCTGCCTTACCATAAAGACTATTTTTAAAGAGAGTTGCCACCTGTTTCCAAAGTTCTACTGAATTAATAAGTTAAATAAAATATTGCAATATGGGTATCAAAGGAAAAAAAAGAAGAAGCATCATTGCGGTTAAAAATATGTGTTAAGAGTGTTGCCACCTATTTAAAAAGTGAAGCAAAAATTAATTAACAAAATAATGAAATATTATAATACTGTTTGGAAAGGAAGTGGTTTCTACAAAAATATTTTCGAATAGGGTTGCCATATGTTTAACATCTGTTTTAATTAAATTTGTTTAATAAGTTAATTGAAAAGGTACTATTTATTGGTGTCAAACGCAAAAGTTTTGAAATAAGCCGAGTTTCGGAAATACATATATTCGGAAACAATATCCGTTTCCGCGAAAATACTTACGAAATGAGTTGCAATCTGTTTGAAATGCTTAATTTAATTAAAATAATATGTTAACTGAAGAGCTAATACAATTGAAATAAACGGATAAATATGAAGAGAGCTCTTCTTCGAAAATATTTTTGAAGGGCTTGACACCTGTTTAGAAAGTTAAATGAAAATTTATTCACAAAATTAATTAAATATTAAAACACTAGTACTATATGAAATACATTTATACAAAAATATTTTTAAAAGCGTTGCCACCTGTTTTAAAGAGTTATTTAAATTAAGCTAATAAACAAACTGAAATGCTACTACACTGAAATTCGACAGATAAGGTTTAAGAAACTACTTTTTCGAAAATATTTTTTGAAAGGGTTGCCATCTGTTTAAAAAGTAAAATAAAAATTAATCAACAATATAAATGAGTTTTTAAATTATTGATCCGAAACGAAAGTGTGTTAAATGAAAATATTTTTGAACAAGGTTGCCATCTAATTAAAAGCGTTAATTAAAAAATATTCATTTCGAAAATATCTTTGAATAAGAGCTAAACAAATTTGATTAATAAGCTAAATGAAATGTTACTATAAGTTTCTATTGGTATCAAACGGTAAAACTTTAAGTAAGCCTAATCCCAAAAATATTTTTTAAAAAGGTTGCCAACTGTTAGTTTTACTAAGAAGTTAACTGATGCTCTACTACGTTGTTTGCCAAACTAAAGGCTTAAAAAAACTATACATTTGAAAATATTTTGTGTTAGGGCCGCCGTCTGTTTGAAAAATTGAATTCAGTTAGCTTAATAATATTACTGAAATATTACAATATAAAGATTGCAAAATTATAGGCAAAGAAATTATAACTGTTCTAGTACATACACAGATATATCGTAAGCCTTTCACTTTCCTCATTTTTTTCCGGGGAGCGAAAATAATCGCTGTCAATTGCGGCTGCTCTCAAAATTTTTTAGTAAATTGTTCTTTTTAATTCAAATTAATTTCAATCTCGACAGAGCAGACTTTATTTTTATTACTCAGTCGACTTTTGCCTTTTAATTTTATCTTGCAAATCTCAAATGAAATTCCTCTATCAACCAACAAATGTGAATACAAAATAGTACAAATCTAAATTTCTTTGTCACCAAACGTCGCACGATTCAAATTAATCAAACTCTTAGCAGTTTTTTACCAGCACCAGTTAAACTTGGTATGTACTAGGAAAATTGCTTTCAGTTCCGAATGTATGCCAACTTGCATACTTTTGCTTTCTTATTTTTACTGCTGGCGCCTGATTCAAACATTCCCATGCCTTTCTACGAGTAGTGCAAACGACTAGCATTCATTTTTACGCCACAACTTTTAGCTTTTAGTTAAGCGGTTCATCAAATTTCATTTCACTGCACGTACTCCTCTGGCTATTGATCACATGTTTGGAATTCAAGTTTCAGCTGAGTGCCCAGTCGAAAGTGAAAGCCGCAATTTTTACACGAAACATTGATCTATCACTTCGTGCATACAAAACCCCCCTCCACCGCCCCCATACTCGAGGCAATGTAATTGTTGCGGCGACGAAGTTGACAGTTGTGCCATTTTTCATAGCGTCAAATAATTGAGGAATACAAAAAAAAAAAGGTCACTGTCGCCACAAATGCTCGTACGAGTAGCAATGACACTCGAGTATTGTACATAGAGTGGTGGTGGTAGTGGTTGGTTTTTGTTTGTGTGTTGACATTTTAATAATTTTCGCTTTTCTTTATATTCTAAGCGTTTTCGTTTCACATGTCTCCACTCAAATTAAATTCCGTTGCGGCTGTTTCATGCGATTTTTACAAGCCACTTTTTCTGGGCTTTTATTTTTTTTTTTAGAGTTACTTCTCCTGCTGGCGCCCAAAATGCTGCATCATTTTTGTTTTTTCTTGTTTTTTGATAAATTTCAATTTTCGCCGTCATGTTAAATTATGTTACTTACTCATACCATGTAAAAATGTAACAGTTCAAGCTTTCAACGGCAATAAACCTGAAATGCGGTCAGACGTTGGTCGCAGTTAAAAATTGATACGTTTTTCACTATGTTTTGTTTATTTTAAGTCTATGGGTTTGCTGAAAATTTTCACCTGTCAGCTTTGGTCTTAACAGGTGTCAAACGCTAATTGAATTCATTAAAAGCCATGCGGTCCTGTCGCTCGTTGTTTATATATGGGGAAATGTGAATGCACGTACAGTGTCGGGCAATTTAATAGGGCCACAGCATTTTGAGAAGTTTTGACTATTTTTCTTTTGTTTTTTTTAACTTTTATTAAGTTTTTTTTTATATTTCGAACACCCATTTCAAACTTTATACGAGGTATAGAAAAATTCAAAAATAGTTTTTCAAATTTGCAATCTTTTTATAATGCATTTTCTTCCATACGAAAAAAATAGTCGAACGTACTTTGCATGGAAGCAACATGGACAGTAAAAAAAATTTTCAGAAATAAACGAATATTTTCAGCTAATTGCAACTCACACATTATAACACTAAAATTTAATGGGCTATAAAACGACGTACAAGAATTGTTGCTAAAAACTCTGTTTGAAAATTTTGCAGAGTTTTTTCAATTTGAGCACAAAGTTTCTGTCAGTAAATGAGGTAAACCTTTAAAAAAAATTTATAAATATTAAACAAACAGAAGAAAAATAATCATAACTTGTCAAAATTTCGCGACCCTATTAAAGGGTCTGACACTGTATATATGTAAATATCTACCTACAGTGTAAAAAAATAATGATTAGTTCAAACAAATTTGTGATTTAAATTTCGACATTTTCGAACCACTCTGCCTTTTCATATCGCGATTAGCGCCATCTATCTTCGAAATATAGAAGCATCAAGGTCGAAAATAAAACAAAACTGAGCAACCAACTCTCCCGTGATGCCTATGGTGTCGGATGAAAGCCGGTAATGTGAATTTTTCAATGAAATAGTTGTTGCCTTTTATATTTTACGCCAAATCATAGTAAAATAATAATGAAAATGTCTTTATTGTTTTTCAAAATATTCTTCTTGAATGTTAAAATACTACTGCATTCGCTTGAACTAATTTTCAAAACACTTTTGCCACCAAAAGAAGCTGTTTAAAGGTTTCATTAGCTTCTTCAGGCTTTGAAAAACGTTGACCTCGCATTTTATTTTTGATGTTCGAGAACAAAGAGAAATCACTGGATGCCATCTTTAGGGTACCCGGAAATTCTCTAGTGTCAGGCGATACGTCAGAGCTTGCATTGTGTTGGTGAAGGATGACTCGTTTTCGTTGCTTGATTTTCCTTAATTCTCGGGAAACTTCTGTCAAACAAATGGCTGTGCACCATTCAAAATTGTAAAAAGGCAACCTCGTATTGATATTAAGGAAGTGCCCGCGAATATTATGATCGTTTTATAATAGTGATGGTTTGAAAAAAAACGGTCACGTGCTGTTGTAGGTAGAATTCATATTTTTAGTTGGTTTTCTTAATGCTTGAAAATACAGATTTCCTCGTCCTTAGGCGAAAGTGGGTATTTATTGTTATTTTATAAAAAAAATATTTTACATTTAGTGACGAATTATATTAAATGAAAAATTATTAAATTATTATTCACCTTATATGTTAGAAACAATTGTAATTTTATTGAGTTCGAGGCCAGTCGTTGCTTTCTTATATTATTCCCTAATACACACTGGTCTCGAGCTCCATAAAATTACACTTGTTTTTAAATGAAAAATTTCTGTAATTTCAGTTCATTTTTTTTTAATTACTAAATTGAGTTTGGGGATGCAAAATTTTACTTTTCAGTGTGAAACTAAAAATTTGGTTTAACTTATATTATAATTTTTCAAAAAAGTGAGTTCAGCTATGGGCAATTTCCACACCCTAGGGAAACGTTGTGTTAAATTTGCGAACTGTTTGCTTTGAAAAAAAAAAAAATTACTACCAACTAGAATGGTTTCAAATTCTATAGGAGCAAAGCAGTTCAATACTAGTAGATTTATCTACACAAGGACTACAATTTATGGGGTTTCAGAGAGACAGCGGAGATCTTCAGATTGCGTAGAAGTCAGGAGATAAATTGATTGTAATGAGGCAATAATGGAAATAAAATAGAAATACTGTTAATAAAGAAATATTTTTCGCAAAATTTCGCTGGGGTTATTCCCAGAGCAGAGGAGAGTTCTACACAAAAAAAAAATTACAATCAATTTCACTGAAAACTAAAATAACAGCTATGTTAGGGCGAAATGTATATGCTAATAGTATTAAATATATGCTTACAAATTTTTGTGTACTAATTTTTTATTTTCTCTTCTGTAGAACTCTATTGTTCGGTTCAAATTTTATTTATCTGAATAGTCCATAATTTTTGCTAACATTTTAAAACTCTAACAATTTTCAAATTAATTAAAATGCTCTACAAAAATGGGCTTGCTAAAATTTGTCTGTATAAGTGCAAATTCAATATTTCCATATGCATTTTAAACGTTTTTTCTATAACTATTGTAAAACTTATAATGTGAATAATTTCAAATCAAGTTTGAAGATAGCAATATAAATTTTTTATATTAAAAACACCAGTTGCTTTCATCTTGAGCTAAAATCAAACCGTTTTCAAAATGTCTGTTGCATGTGGCATTGGTAACGGCGTTAAGAAGAAATAGTTTGGCAAAAAATAAATATTCTATAAGGAGATAGAATCGATTTGATAAAGTTATTAAGCTCTTTAACTGTTATCGCTAAATTTTGTTAGAAAAATGTTTAAACATAAATTTCACTGCACTTCCCCAATTCGAAACTCAGTCAAGTGCTATGTACAAGCTTCTGGTAATTGGTAGTAAATTTATAATGCCATAACTTACAAATTGCTTGCTGTTAAAAGAATTAAATTGCAGCAAAACAATAAAGCGAAAAATTTGTATACCCTCAGCCTATGCACAGCCCCACACCCCCATCCACTCCCCAGTAAAATGAGCCAATTCGTGCTACAGCTGAGGCTTTTGGTTTTACGCTTGACTTGTTGTTGTTGTTGTTGTTAGCCCAGCGCTGGTTGCCACTGGTTGGCACTAAGCGACGGAGTTCATGAATATTTAAACACTACCTAAAAGCTATAATATGCAAAGTTTTGTTTCTTTTTTTCGCCCCGAAAAATGTATGATTGTGCTTGGCTGCACGTGCCCTTGGTGGCCGGCCAATTTCACTTTACGGGGAACTTCATTTACTAGCTAACTGTAGTAGAAGGTAAAATGTGGCATCGAATAATTCGACGTTTGGGTTGATGGGGAAAAACTCTGCAGTGCGACTAAAAAAATTCGCAGCAAATATTTGCACTAGTCTTATACAAAGGACTAGTAACTAAAGTATATTTTTCCATATGCCACTGTCTTCGAAATGTTGCAAATGTTGATTTGTGCACAGCCAGCCAGGTAGTCGTAGCTTTACGAACCATTTGCTTCAAATTTCAATTTGCCTCAATATTCCAGCTGACACTTCGGCAATGCAAAGTGTAAATTTCAATAGATGAGCAAAGTTTGTGCAATTCAAACAACGATGAGGTGCCAATTTGCTGTGGAGTGAGTGGCGATTTTTTTTTATATTTTTTTTTTTGTTACAACAACACACTTCGCTTCGGTCAGTGTAGCTGGAAAATTATTTTCAAACTCTTCGCCATTCGTGAAGCAATTTTATGCTTATTTTATTTGCTCAATTTAGTATTTTCACTTATTTGCACTAGTTTGAGTTTCTTATTTGCTTAAATTTATTTTTTGTTTTTTTTTTGTATAAATTCATTGATTTCGTTGCATAATAGTTTCGTTCGGGGTGATACCATAAAAATTTCCACTTTACAATGCTCTACGAATTTTCCACACAATATCCATGGCAAGCCAAGCGGTAAATGCAAACTAACTCGACCTATTCAAATATCTGCAATGTGTAAAGTATTGAAGTGCAGTTTAAGTGGTTTTTATTGATATTTTTCGTTTTCAGTTAGTGGCGGATTGCAGAGAGCCTTGAAAGGTTTCGAATGCAAAAAAAAATAGGCCTATTAAAATGGATATATTAATTTATTTTTCTGTGCTAAAAATAAGTCATGGTTTTGCTGAAGATTTATGAAATATTTTGATACTATAAACAAATATACATACATAGGTGTGTGTGTATTAGTGTGATTCTCTCTCTCTTCCGGCAGTGACCGCCGTCAATGCTTCTGCGGCAGTGGATAAGACGTATGGTGGAAAATTCATGGAGTGTAGATTTCCTTTCTCGCAGGAGGATAAAGCGTTTTTTCTTGTGTTTTTATTATGTGACACGGGGGGTCTTAAATTCGAGATTGAGGGGCATTTTGGCATTTAACTGCATAATACAGATATTTTTTAATTGTCTTTAGCAAATTTGTAAGGTAATTTACCTCATAAGAAAAAATGTTAAAAATTCACCACATTAGGTGAAAAGTGTTTTGCTGTCAAGCTGTCACTTTATAAAATCAAGAAAAGTAAGTAATGTGTAAAATTTGCGACTTTTGTGGATATTTACTGATTATATTTATTTCATAGCGGATGCAAGTTCGAAAGAAAAAACAAGCTTTGTAAAATTAAATTGGAAAAACGTTTTTTCTTTATTTACTTAAAATTAATTTTTTTGTAATATAGTTAACATTACAACAAAAACCTTAAAACTTTATAAAAGTTCAACGATAGCCAAAAAATTGTCAAAAAAAAATTTCAAACATTTAATTCCGATTTTTTTTTTTTTACAAATTTTTGATATGCAGCTAATTTAACTTTAGTATGAAAATGTTTTATGCCGAGCATGTTACATATTTTCTTCCGTATAAAAAGTTTCCGGCATTCGTTAACGGAGACAAATTCAGACAACCGTCGGCAAATAAAAAAATTTTTTTTTTAAATCAACAAAAAGTTTGTGCTACTCAAACTCACATTTTTTCATACTCAAAACATTTTTTAAACAAATTTTCCCAAACCTCTTCTGTATTGTACACCAGTATTAAATAATTAAATTAAGTTTTTATTTAATTCTTAAAACGGCTGGCAACCCTCTGGAAATTTTTTTTTGAAATAATGTTTTCTTAAACTTTTTTCGTTTCCCACCTATATTGTACTTTGATATTTAATTCATATTACTACATAAATTGGATCTAAATTTTCAAAAAAGTGGCAGCTCTCATCATTTATATTTTAGAATTGCTTGAAAAATATTATTTTTATATAAACCTCTTGCATTGCAAACGAGTATTATAGTATTTAATGTAACTTTTCAATTAATTTGTATTTAGCTACTCAAACAGGTGGCAGCCCCATGCAGCAATATTTTCGGAAAAAGTGTTCTTCAAACTACATATTTCTTTGGACACTCACATTGTATTATTTCGCAAATATTATCGATTTAATGTAATTTAGTTTGCAAACAGGTGGCAACCCTCTTGAAAAATATTTTCAAAATTAAGCGTACTTCAAGCTCTTTCGTTTGATTGAATTGTTCAAAATTCAAAAAATAGTATATGCAAAAAAAAAGAAAAATGTGGAATTTCCATCTTAATTATAAAACTTATTATGCTTCAAGACTTCCGCCAAAATATTTCGGAAAACCATAAGATTGATGTGAGCTCAACTGATTTGAAAATTACTTAAAATTTTTTTTTATAAATAACAATAGTTTTAGGAATGTTGTTTGTTTTTTGTTTTTGAAGCATTTAAACAGTTTTCCAACGGAAATTTAATGACAACGAAAAAAATAAGCATAAATAGCTTAAAAACAACATCAAACATATCAATATTTGGTGTCGTAAATTTTTTTTTTAGTTTTGTGCAGAATCTTAAACTGTTTTACGTTCTGAGTAGATGTTTTTGGAAAAAATGTTTCTAAAAACGATTTATACTTATGAAAAAAATACATTTTTGGTTCAAAATCATTTAGGACAATTTTTTTCAGCTCAAGGCCAGTTTTTTTTTTTAAGTATCGGTAAAAAGCAACAGCAGTCAAAGAAGTAGAAATGATACCGTTATTTCGATCCTAGGCATGTAGGGAACTGTTGTTGATTTTTTCCTTTTCCTATATTCCAACACCATTCAAATACGGCAGTCTGCCGGTATAGCAAGGAATGTCTGGTTTTTGTTGTGGGTTATGGAAAATCGAAATTTTTGTTGCAGTTAGAATTTGTAATTTTTGGTGGGCTCATCCATATTGCTGATAGAAATAAATTAGGGCATGAAATCTCGTTTTTCACATCGCCAAAAATTGCTGCGAAATATTTTCTTTCCCGTTTTTTATGCACTACTTATTTTATTATGCTTTTTCCATTTTAAATCATTGAAAAAAAAAAGAAAATTGTGTTCCACGTGCAACAACAGAATATTTTAACTAAATGCAACCACAGCATGCCGTTAGTAAGTAAAAGCCATTTCAATTGAATTTTATCGCTCTACATTTGGGCAGAACTGCAACTGTCTAATTTTCCAACTGTTTACAGTCAAACAAGAATTTACCAGTATTGAAAATTTTCTTGCATTTCACTTTATAATAACCTGCACCCGCATTTCGAATGCCACGAATTGCATTTCCACTAAATTTACTGAATTGAATTGCAGCATTCAATAAACGTTCTAGCGCACATTTTTCAGCTCAAATAAACGGCACAACCCCCATCCCCCATTCACCAGACAAAAAGTGGCTCACCTACCAAATATTTGGTAACCACAAAAATCATCTTAAAATCTGCTAAAATATGCAATTTAATTCACTACCAACCAACTGCTCACTCGCGCGTTTACTTCATTCGCTTTGTTTTTTATATTTTTGTTTTTGTTTCAGTTTTTTTTTATATTTTTTTTTTTGCTTTTTGCCATCATTGCTCGCGGTTAGCACGACCGACCAGCTGTTTGCAGCGCGCGCGCCATTTGCATTAAACTTTAAATGGCTAGCACGTGTCCGTGCAAAGTTTATCCAGCTGTTTGGCTAACATTTATAACTGTTTTCTCTGTGTGTATGTGTGTGTGTGTGTGGATTTGTGCGGGTGCTCGTTCTTGTGGTTCAGTGGCCGCTGGTGGTGCTCGAGCCAAAGTGCTAGTTGTAATTTTGTCGAAAGGTTTCGTTGTGCAAATCAGCATAGCAAACTACACCAATGGAAGTTTTGTCTTGGGCGAAGTGAACTAACTACATGCAACGGAAATTGTGTTGCCCGAAAGGGTGGGAGTAGTGGATCGGTGTACGATAGGTAAGTGGATGTTGGGCATTGGGTTAACTAAATAACAAATTGTTTGCAATTAACTGCGAATTGAGTTTATCTGCAGCTTAGCGTTTTTAAGCTATTACAGAAAGTGGATTGAGTAAACTCGTCTGGTGTGCTTTTGGAAAATTTTTAAATTGAATTATCTTTTGAAAAAAAATAAAAAATAAAAAGCTACTGTCTTAAAAAGCAATCCAGCAATAAGACTACTATTCGGGCTTTTATCAAAAACAGGGGTTGTGTCAATTCGATAGGCTAGCTGTGCCAAGTCAGCGGCAAGGCTTATTAAATGTAAGCAAAGTTTGCAAGCTCTTAAATTAAAAAAAAAATTAGTTACGCCGCTGCTACTAGCCATTATATAAGTCTTGGTCGACATTTCATTTTAAAATAGATTTATTGTTGGCGAGATCTGTGAATATCCTGTTATTCAGTTCGTGAATACCCTCAAAAACAACAAAATGCAACTCTACTAGCAAATAAGTGAAACCTATGTACTTAACACTCATTTATGTATCTAATTTCGAGTCCTTGCAAGTCTCTCATTTTCGAACATCGATCTATGTATTTGTGAATATTATCGTATATATTTCAAATAATGCTGTATACATGTAATTGTTTGGAGTCTACCTAATATCGTAAAATATTTCAATATCGAACTTTGTATTCGCTACTAATTTTCTGGAAGTTTCGATTCTCATTCGATCAGAATATTGTCGCGTTATTTATTTAGCCACAATTATTTTATACGCCACTTGTAAGGTAAGTAAAATTAGAAACTTTTTCCAAATTTTGTATTATTATTTAGAAAAACGTTTGTCCCAAGCCTCAATATAATGATTAATTCAATTATAACGGATTTTAGTTAGTCCTTCCCCAATTTCGAAATATATTTATTTCCTTGATTATCTTGATGGTGATCAAACAATTTTGCGGCTTTAATGGTGATTTGTATTTTTTCAACTTATGTGGGGGGTGGATGTATCTTGTATCCAATTGGGGCGAAAATTCGAATTTTTCCCAATATCAATTGGTAATACAAACCACTGTTTTAATTTCACCACACATTTAATTTCTCTGTGACAATTTTTTTTTTTAATTTTGTTACTCGTTCTGTAAAAGGATTTGAAGGGCTGAGTAATGATGAATACAAATTTATTTAGTAATCAAAATTACTTGAGTGAATAATGAAAATCTATACGTTTTTTTTTAATTGATACAACAGCGATAGGAAATCTATTCCTTATTCAAAATTATTTGAATGGTGAATGAAAATCTATTCGTTATTTAAAATTATTTGTATGAATAATGAAAATTTGTCGGTGATTGAAAATTATTTGAGTCAGATATAAAAATCTATTCGTCAATATTTGAATGATGAATGAAAATTTCTTCTTTAGTGAAAGATATTTTAATGATATATGAAAATATACTCGTTATTCCAAATTACTTCAGTAACGAGTAAAAATCTATTCGTTATTTAAAATTATTTCGATGATGAATGAAAATTGTTTCGTCATTCAAAATTACTGAAAAACGAATGAAAATTATTTCTTATTTTGTCGTTATTCAATTGCAACATTTTCTGATAACCCCCCTCCCTGCTTGGTAAATGAAACGAGCTTTGCCTACTGCGAATATCAAGTTATTTTTTGGAATTGCTGACCGGTCACTTTTCATGATTAAGTAGCTGAAGAGGGTTGAGACATTTACAAAAGAATTCCATTTGCCTTTTCATTCTTAATGAGGATGCGACGGTTTTTTTGCATGTAAAATTTAACGCGAAAATAGTACAAACAACCGAATGTAGTCTAACTGTTCTTTTCTAAACGTGTCGTTTGTCTAATTTCGACAAAAGAAATATTGCTTCAATTTTAAAGGGAACCATATTTAACTAAATTTTCCCATCAAATGTCGCTTTATCTGCACTTTATTATCAGTAATTTTTAACTGGTCTCTCATTTGTTGGATATCTATTTAGTTCTGTAAACTTTTTCGAATACATGCTAATTCGAAAAAAAATAAATTCATACACGCATTCATATAACGAAAAGAAATTTACGCAAATGTAGTGATATCAGTCAGAAGTAGTTCCGGCCTGCAAACGCAGCACACAAACTCGTTCCGCAATTTCGAAAGCCGGCAAATATTTCAATCCATCACCTTCCGGTCACGCACACATGTGCCGGCGTGTGCATTTCGATATCAGTCAGTTTGTCAGTCACATGCGTTAAACTACATATCAATTTTGTAAAATTCTACATGCACGTTTTCTAAACGAAGTTGCAAGTTTGCTTTCAAATTGAGACAGTTCACAGTGAATTTCTTTTTTCACAAATAAATTTAATGGCTAAAAATTGAGCTCCTTATACTATGGATATCGCTTGAAAATTTTTTCTTTCTAGTGCTATATTTTTTGTTTGTTTGGCGCTAGTCACGAATTAAATGAGCTGCCAAGCTGGCTAACGGACGGCTACAAATGCGGAAGTCAAAAGTAAAGGATCACTACAGCAACCGTGACAACGAGCAAAATTCCGAAGTTTTATTTGTAACAAAAATGCAGGCAAACATACAAAAAGTATTTGCAGTTCAAAAAATGGAACAAAAATAAAAAATTAAGAAAATAAAGAAAATAAAATACATAAAATAAAGTTGACCAGGGCATGTTTTGGGTTAATTTAACTTTGAGCCAACATCTCTTTGATATATTTATGTAATTGAAAGTGAGCGAAAAAGGCCATTTTGAATGTCTCAAAAATTTGAAGTAAATAAATATTTATTTTCGCTGACTTTCACGATTTCTGACCTTAACTGCAAAAAAATTAATAAGCAAAAAGGTTAAACGGTAGCTGGGACATTAAGAATTATTATACTTTTTTTTTGTTGTACACAACAGAGCGCGTAATTCTTTTTTTTGTTGCGCTTTTGCTGCTTATTATTTCAGTCAAATTGTTAATTTAATTACACAAATGGTTTTCAAGTGACTGTGTAAGAGCGAAAAATGTATAAGTCATATAATTTTCTCAAGCATGGGAAATGACGCACCTGAGAATTTTGTCGGTCAGTTTATTTACATAGAAAATACTTTAAAAATTGTGTGCGGTATGAGGTGTGCGATAAATTAAATTTTATTTGAGAAAACCTTTTGTAATGAAAAATGGTTTTTAATCAACTGAAAATAAATTTAAATTTCTTAAATTGAGATTAGATGCACTGAGACGCAAATAGCGGAGAAGCTAATGTAAATATAAGATTTCTTAATATCTAACATAAAAGGTGAAGGGAAGGCGCTAAAAAAAATCAATTTAATATTTCAAGAATCCAAATTTTCCGTGTTTTTCAGGGAAGGCACTAAAACATCTGCTGCTTAAATTTTATGAATAAATTTAAAAAATTTCAAAATACAACGGTTTTTAAGTCAATTACTCTAACGAATATTCCAATGTAAATTTGAATTCTTAACTTAATCCAAAGTTATGCTGAGTAATAAGAAAGTAAAACTATTAAAAAACTGCATATAAAATTTTGATAAAAATTTACAAGAATCGAATTCCTGCAGCTAATAAAGTCCAGAAGCCCAGTCAGTCAGCGATTCGTTAAAAAAATTTTGTTAAAAAAAAAAAAAAATATGTAAAAAATTTAAACATTTAACTCTCAATAATTGCTAGGTTAAATAATAATCTTTTTCAGCTCTGAGTTAATGCATAACTTACTGCTGTACAAGCAAAACGCAGGCGCGATATTTATAGTTTTTACCACAAAAACTCTTTATAAAATTATATGCAGGAGAAATTAGACAAAGTCCTTAAATTATTATTCAATTGACTTTTCATTGAATAAAAATCTTTCAGGAAAAGAAAACTATTTAAGTTCAGAACTGTTTCGCTTTCCAAAGCTATTTTTGTATAATATTTTACCTCTCCTCTTATATTTTTATATAATATTATTATTCTCAATTTACAAAAAAAGCATCACATAATGAATCTTTAGATCAAAAGCTCCGCGGTCTACATCATTTAAGAATTTCTCATGTTTTATAAGATCCTTATAAAAATACCAACATACAAGTCATAAAGTAATAATAGAGCAGCATTTTGCCCCGCCTTCTGGGGGCCTTTTAGTTTTATACGGGTGTTATAGACTATTTTTAGAGCAAAATGGTAGAGTATTTATTCCAAAATTTTTTGCAAATAAACTATTATATAATTTTTATTATATTTTTCAATAATTACACTGTACACGAGACAGCCGTTAGTCGAGGCGTATGAGTAACCTGATTAAATGTAGTAAACAATTTCATATTTTCCTCAAAATCGACCAAAACAATTATTGATATGGTTTTTATTTAGCATATTTTACTCAAATAATAAACATTATAGTAAAATTAGTTAAATTATTACACAAAAAATGTGAAAACTCGCTTAAATGACCTAACCTATAAAAATGATTGTCACCACTGGAATTCTGCATGGTCGAATTCACTTTTTACCAATACATGCTCAGTTTTTTCAGTAAAGCAGTGTTGCCAATAGTTTTAAATGAAAAATGTATAAAATGTTCGAAAATCTACTTAAAGTATTTTTTTTTATTTTTTCATTAGAAAATATCATTTTATTGTTTTTGAATATTGATGTCCATATACATACATATAACTATTATTTTCCACTATTACAAAATATCATTGCGAGTATCTTTATAATTATGGCTACAGTTGTTGATATGAATATTACTATCGCTATTCGCCATTATCTAATATATTCTAAAAAAAAAATTTTGGAATCTTAGCCCCTATCGCTATCTTTACCTCTACTATCACCGTTGTGTCGCTATATTTTTAGCTTTTATTATTGTCATTGTTATCGTTATCGGTATCGTTATCGTTATCGTTATTGCTACTGTTATCGTTACAGTTATCGAGTCGGTCATTGTAATTGATACCATCCACACCGACGTCATTATTTTTGCAATTATCGTTTTAGTTATCGATATAATTATCATAATCGATATTCATATTATAATCGATATCAATGTATAGTCTTAAATGAAGCGTCCAGATGTTTTGACTTTTATTATGCATCTCATTTAAATCGATTTTCGAAATTCAAAAAAAAAATTGACTACCTTAGGTTAGGGTGTGCAAAAGACCGGGTCGGTCCCCTTGTGAAGGAAAAAAATTGACAATTGATTTGTTTGCTCCTAAAATCGTCTCAAAGTAAGGTTTCGAACTAGAGAGAGTAACTGCTAAACTAGTCTAGTGTAATTAAATAGTGTCTGTATTTTCTTTCCAAAAAACTAAATTTTGTTATCGTGTTACGCGGAAGGAACGCAAAAAAATTATCAAAAATTGTGACCCAAATTAAACTTGCAGTTTATTAGAGTGAAAGCTACAAAACTTCATATTTGAAATTTTTTTGAAATTTGTTACTAAAAAGTTATAAATTTTCATGGCATTTTTTTTTTTAAATTTGTTAAACTCTGTAGAAATTGTGGAATTTTAACTAACTTCTGTTATAGAATTAACTATATTTTTATACAAAGTAATTAAATAAATAAGGGAAAGCAAATTTTTAAAATATTTTGCTATTTGTTTTTTTTTTTTTGTATGTATGTATGTTCGAAAATACATATTTCAATATCTACACGTTAACCTTTAATCACTTTTCTATCTGCATTGTAAACATAGTGTTTTTCCGACCATGCAATTCCGTCTAAGAGCGGATACAACACAACATATTTGCTTTATGCTAAATTAAATATAATTCAAAATACTACAAAACATGTTTTAGCACTTTTCACACAAATGTCAAAATATTATCAAAGCCGTTCGTGATGAAAAACTATTAAAGAACTTGTTGTTCAAATTTTTTTCCTATACGCTGCTTTCGTACTAAAATTAGTAGCGTAGGCGTCCACAACACAATAAACACACTGCATAAAAAATATGTCTGTATATTTATTTGATATTTATATTTTGTTTTTTTCTCTATCTACCAAAATATTTTCGTAACACCAATATCGCATGACCTACAAATTACAAGGTTATGAAAATAGATATCAATGAGAACAAACAAATTGTGGGACGACTAGCCATGAATCTGAAAGGCAGTGCAAATATAGGCCTCATTAACTTTCGAAAACCTTTGCGTAGCTATTGTGATGTAAGGTGACTGACTAATCATAAATTGAATTTAAGAAAACTTTGCTGGCATTGAAAGTAGTAGTAGTAGTAAATATAGCGTGAATAAAGTAGATATTGATTTCATTCAAAGTACAAATATAATAATAAAACATTGCAAGGATATTCCTATTGTTGGGAAATTTGCAAAGTGAAGAAAATTGGATTTGATTGAATTGACGCCTTCGAGTGAACGCCCCGTAAAAAATACAAGACATTCAATGGAGCTGATTGTAAATGTGAGCAATGAAGTTAAATGATTTTGTATTATATTTTAGTACACACACATTGCATTCATATGTACATGTGTAAAGAAATAAATTTTAGGATAAAATCTATGTTTGCCTATCATAGCTAAAAGTTATTCGTAAGCCAAAATATCTCTAAATGAATTACTACTGTGAGGTAGATTCCACAAATTTGCCTTTTTAGATAAATAATTCCGGTCATTAAAGGAAAATAAAATGTTGCAATTAGAAATTCGTTTCACACCAATACGTTTTAGCTCTTGACTATTATCGAAAATTTGAAAAAGTGTAAAAAAATACAAATGGGTTTTTATAACTTTTACTTTTATTATTCTGTTTGTGGTTATTGTTGTTGTTACAGCATAAAACATTCTCCATATCCCTTGCAGAATGCTACTGAACTGCTAGACTTTGGATATGATAACCGGTAAAGTATCTTCAGTTCAACCCTTCTTTGCATGATTTTTTTTCGTTTTATGAGAAATAAATCACGATCTAGGTTTAAAGAAAACTCTTTAAAAAGATCGTAGTATAAATATATAATATAAAATTAAAAGTAAAAAGCGGTATGATGGAAAATTCGTTATTGTGCCTTTTTCCACTCACCATCGCTTTTATTGGCCAAAAAAAATTTCAGAATATTTATAAAAAAATAGTCAAGAAATCGCACGTTCCTTCCAACCGCAACAAGCAGCGGAACGACAAATTCAAACCCGTTATAATGATTGCGCCTTTCCTTTTTTTTATCAGCTACGTTCTTGCCACACAATAGAAGTGAAAAAAGTTGCTAGCCGCAACCAATTTACAACACACCTGCTTTGAGCACAGTTTTTTTTCACTAAATATTATGATAACTTTCCATCATCGTCATGCAAAGCTGGGTTAATACAGGTAAAATTAGAAACCTTTTCTATTTATATTAACGGGATAAATATTGTGGATTTCAGATCGATTTTTTGATGTAGAATATTAGGAAGGTACGCATGTCCTTCCAATTTTAAAATATTTTTATATTTTTTACCTTCTTTTATCATTTTCTCGAAATTTGATTGCGATCAAATAATTTTTGCAGATTTCATGGGGGTTTCAATTTCAATTTCCAACATATTTGATGTGGGTGTGTCTTGTGTCCAATTATGATCAAAATTGGGTTTTTTTGTAATATACGTTTGTGATAATGTTGTATAAATGATAGCAATTGACATGATGAATACAAATTTATTTATTATTCAAAATTATTTCAATGGTAAATGAATATCTATTCGGTTTCCGAATGAAAATGATGCTGAACCAAACTTGACAAGGTATGACGGAAAATCGTTTCAATATACATACATCATCTTTTAACCCTATCGGGAAAACAGAAGATCAAAGAGAAGCACTTAGATTATATTTTTACGAATTTCACTATATTTGTTACTTTCTTTGCATTACTAATTTGTTAATATTTTTTATTATGGCATGCCAATTGCTACAGTGTATATCATGTAAAAATTTTGACTATAGAGAGACCAGCTGGGTTCTTGAAATATTCCGAACTCTCCGAGGATTGTAAGAAGCTTTTCGAGGGATAGAGAGAACCATTTTTTTTTCATTCGCACTATATCTGAGCCAAATGTGCTCCGTCTCATTCTAACAAAAACAAGACAGGCACAGAGGAAAAGTTCTCTTCCAGCCACGATGTGCTGGCTTGCGAGGTGCAATCAACACCACATGGACACGCAGCTCCAACCTTCTACCCGACAGCCCTTGCCTTACTGGGTCCCATAATTAGCGGCGGTCCAATTTTATTTATATTCCAAAAACTCGTAATTAGCCATTCGAAGTGCGAACGGTTTCTTTCTGCCTTTAGTGCAGCTCGGCTGTCACTGCATACTCTGAAAAAATTGTATGTATAAAGTGCGAGAAAATGGTAAAAATATTTTACATGTACACATATATTTGCAAAACTTACAAAGACTTAAGCTTTGAAACGTTTTCACAATTTCAAAAAAAAAAAGAAAAAAAGAGTAAAAACATTACCGCAAGCCATTTCTTCTTATTCTCGTTATAGCCGCTCAATTAAGTCGCAGCAGTAACGCTGCCACTCAACTTCGCTTATTAAATCCATTGTTGTATTATGTGCTTCTTTTTTGCCACAAAGCTGCTGACTTTTCCTCAAAAGATTGTTTGAATACGTTTTTTTTTTTTTTTACCTTTACTTATATGAGCTAACACAAAAACTCTGATCCATTAAAAAGCGGTGTACCTGAAAGTAGACTGCACTCATTTCCATATCCATTATTCGCACAACTGTAATGGCAAATAAATACCCTGCTGGAAAAGTCGAGAGCCTTATAGATTTATTTTTTTCTTTTGAGCAAATTTAAAATGCGGCTTATTCAATTTAATTAATAAGTTAATTGAAATGCTACATATTACTTCGAAAATATTTTTTAAGTGGTATTCCGCCCTTTGAAAAAATAATTTAAATGAAAGCAACAAATTAATAAAACATTCCATTATCGGTGTCAAACGAAAAGGTTTTAAAAAATCATTTTTTGAAAAATTTCTTTGTATAGGGTTGCTTATTATTGGAAAAGTTTAATGCAATTCACTTAATAATTTAACTATAATATTACAATATTAGTGTGAAGCAAACGAGATTTTTCCGAAAATAATTTTGAAGAGGGTTGCCACCTTTTGAAAAGCGTTAATTCATTTTAATCAATAAATCAGCTGAAATGCTACTATAATGGTGTCAAACTGATGAAGCTTTTGAATCCTTAATTTTGAGAATATTTTGAATAGGGTTGCCATCTGTTTGATATATCAAACTCTATTAATTTAATAATATTAACGAAATAAAACAATGAGGGTGTCAAATAAACAAAAGTTTGAAATGCTTTGCTTAAAAAAAATATGCTTGTGAGAGTTGCCACCTGATTAAAATGTCATAAACATATTAATTAATAAATTAAATTAAATATTACAACACTGGTGTGAAACGAAACAAAAAAATTCGTTCCAAAAATATTTTTGAAGAGGGTTACCATTAAATGTAAAATAATGATAATTAACAATGTTAGAAAGTATATTGTAACCCTGTTACTTTATGGGACTTTTTCTATATATATCTATGTATGTGTCTCACTTCTGCCGTGAATGGGGATTCTAGGCACCCTGTTTTTGGTTAAAATCGTTTTTTAAGATCTTCATTATTTTTCAATGTACAATTTTTGAGGTGACTGGCAACTCTATTAAAAAACGAGAAGGTGAATATAATTATCTAAAAACTTCTATCTTTTAATGCGCATAATAAAATATGTTGATATGTATGTTCTAGAGATGTCGCCTTTTAATCGATGAGAAAGTAGATCTGGTAAAGGACACTAATTTAAGTAAATCAAGTACAAATTTTGTATACCATAAATTAATTGAAATTAGCATAATTAGGCGAATTGTTTGATTCTAATATTTATTTTAAGAAAAGAAGTATTAATTTTAAATTAGGTTAATTTTTTACAAACCTACAAATGTTGGATTTTTATGCATACAAATATATTTAGTTTGTTTAGGTAGCTGATAACTCTATTAAAAAAATTTCTGAACGGTCTGAAAGTCTCTTGAATTTTTTTTGTTGCATGCCAATATGTCGTATATGTATTTCTTTCCATTTCTTTATTTTACTTTTCCAGAGAGAAAACATTATCCATACTATTCGATAATGTTTTTGTTTGCCTGTCCTATGTTGAATTTTGGACTTCATACATAAAGGGAGACAGACTTCCCTGTTGATGATCTGATTGAGCTCAACTAATTTTAAAACTTAACGTATCTTAAACTCACTTATTATACCTGAAGTCGATTGGACCCAATTGAAGAAGGGTAGCTTCGGGCACACGGATATATAGATATTATGCAAAGCGGCCTCCCTTTGAGAGTTGTGTTTTTTATCCTAAAACAGCGTGCACTAGTGCGGTGCACAATTCAATAAAAAAAAACGTAGTTTTCTTGTAACTCTCGCCACACATCCTTTTGGTTTCCTACCGGGATGTTATGTCCTTAGTTTCTGCCCCATTTTCCACAGTATTAAGTCAAACAATGAGCTGGAAATTAACTGCTAGCACTTTACAATTGTAGGCTTGTATAGAAGTAAGCTCCTTTGTATATACTTATATTACTATATAAATACATCTATGTGTGCGAATTAAAGGAACTACACATTGACGCAGCTGGCCATGGTGATTGTGTTGATCTACGCTGGCGAAAACGGTAATGCATATTATATGTATGTAGATCGTCCGTCCATACAATGGATATTCGAGCAAAAAAAAAACTATACCAGCCACGGCGAACCGACGTCATCAGCATTGTCATCGTTGCTGCTGGCAAGTCCACGCTGTTGTAATGAAAATCCGCATTCAAACCGGAACCGGAAGCCCAATTGGAACACACGTACAATCACGCATACTTGCGACTGTGCACACATACATACATACTGCATTGGTTAGCGGTTTATACTCGTATATAAAGTATACGTGCAAATACCCTACAGTCAAACTGAGTAGTTTTAGCTGATGCATAGCCGTTTTGAATTTAGAGCCCAAATGCTTCGCTTGCCATATTTTTGATTTTTCAACTTTAATTTGTGGTATTTTTAACATAGTCATATTTTCCGAAATCAGTGACCGTAACGGTGATAGTTTTTATTTTAAAAAAATATGATTTAATCGGAAATTTTACTTTGATCACATTTCATCGATATATTATGATTTTTTACATTTTCGAGATTTTCATTTATAATTAATCGTTATTCTTAATTTAAAAATTTTCCGATTATATTTGATCGATATTTTGTAATTTATATTTTCTCTATTAAAAACTAGCGTATAATTGAATTTAAAATTTTACGATCTCATCGATATTTCATCGATAGTTTACGATTTTTATTTTTTCGATAAAAATAATCGTTATTTTTGAAATTAATATTTTTCGATCAACGATAAAGGCAAAAAATCTTGTTGTCGATAACAATAGCTTCGATCAAATTCAGGGCAGAAAATAACTGTTATTTTGAATTTTTCAAATAAAAAAATCATTGGGAAGAGTTCGCCCCTAACAAAATTCGAACCGAAAATCATTACATAACCGATATTTCGGGATTTTTAGTTTTCCGATTAAAAATAATCGCTATCCTTGTATTTCTATTTTTCGATTAAGTTGGATCGATATTTTGTGTTTTCTATTTTACCGATAACAAATAAACGCTATTCTTTGATTTAAAATTTTCCGACTGTATTTCATCGATATTTTGTGATTTTTTTAAGTATTAGCAGTCAACAATTTCTGTCATATTTGATTAAATTTTTTTCGATTGCAACAATAGCAACAACAACAATGATACCATGATCTTTTATAATCGAAAAACTAAAAATCGATGAAATATGATCGGAAAAATTTAAATTCAGAAATGAAGATTATTTTTAATCGAAAAAATAAAAATATCGACCAAATACAGGGACCGAAAATAATCGTTGAGTATAAAAAGAATCATTGTGTAGAATTCGTTCAAAACAAAATCCGAATACATCGATCTAGCCCGTATGTCATATGCTAGACAAAACTGGACTTATTTGTTATTTTCTGATTTTTATTTTTTCGATAAAAAATTATCCTTAATCTCGGATTTAAATGTTTTCGGTAATTTTTATCGCTATTTTGTGATAATTTTCTTCGATCATAAAACATATTATTGTCATTGTCGACAAATTTGTTGGTGTTTATTATGATCAAAAAAATATTTTTTTTTTATCGAAAAAAAAACTCACAAAAAATCGATCAAATATGATTGGAAAATTTTTAATCCAACAATAACTTTAATTTTTTATCGAAAAAATTACATATCTTATCGATCGGAAAAATTAATATCACAAAATACCTATTAAAACTTGTTTTTTTTTAATAAAAACTATAACGGTCCGTGGTCTAATGCAATCGAAAAAATAAAAATCAAAATAACGATTGCTTTCAGCCCTGAAAAAAAATCAAATTGTAATTACTTAATAGCTATTTTATATATTCAGCTCACACCAAAATATGGAAACCTGGCACTCAACTTTCCTACAGGGCATCTACAGGCATGTGTATATAAATAGGGCTTTGTATTAGTATGTAATTCGCTTTACGTGAGAACGTCACGTCCGTTTTGCGTTGCCGCATATAATTTATGCAAAATGCTTTACTGCAGCGAATCTTTTTGCATTTTTGTACTCGTACTCGTAGGCTCCTCTAAGATAGCAACAATTGTGCCGCATATGCGTCGCCACAAAAATGGTTTTTTTTTTTTTTTTTTTTTTTTTTTGTTATGCTACCCTAGGGATATGAAGTCCATATGTGGTTATGAGTTGAATATAGAAACAAGAAGATGGTTGGAAGAGATTGAAAAAGACTTGGAAAATTATTGTGTAGCGTTGCGACTTTACTATCTTCAAATATTTTAATATTTTATTGGTTGCACCAACAAGGTCAGTATCAATTTTAAATGAATTAAAATAATACTTAGAAAACAGAAAACAATATTTAATTTATTTATTGCTTGCAGAAGTGTGTGCAGAAAATAGTTTACAATGACTTCTGCGGTAGGCTTCTTATCTCTTGTCAGGGTCAATGAGAATAATAGAGATCAGCAATTTTTTTATGCTTGGTATCCTTCCATCTTTTCGGTTATGTCAAACTAAACTCCAAAATGACCACAAATTGTTTTTTGATTAGAATTCTAGGAAATCCGGCAGACGTTGTCATGCTTGGATTTAATTGTTAATAATTTATGTATAGTTTAATTTACTTTTGCTATTCAACCCGTTGGCAACCCTTTCAAAAATATACCATAAACTTTCTCCCAGCGAAACGCACCGATTGCCATCCATATTTGAATGTTTCATATAACTTGCGTATAATTTAATTAAATTCGACTTTTCACACAGGTGGTATCCCATGCACACTTTTGAATTCATCCACATGCAGTTAACCAAGTTGAGCGAGCCAGTGTTTGCAGATCTCGCCCCTGATAAATTTCACAGGCGTAAGAACCTCGATGCTCTCTGAGATAACCAAAACGGAGCCGTTTCGAGCCAGCTCTTCGAACTTTTCCTTACCGTGAATATTACGGTGCCTCGGCAACCATAACAGAGTGACGCTGTGTCGACGAGCAAGTTCTCAACGTACTTTCTGCGACGCTTCGTTAGGCTAGACCCAAGTCATCGGTACTCGTTTTTTATGGACTAGTCATTGGGTACTCGATTGATACTAAAAGAAAGCTGAGGGAACATTTGGAGTATTTCGTGCAAGTCGAATTGGGTGGATGAAAGTAAGTCAATATGTGATGCTCCCTAATTAAGCCGCCTTCGATCAGTGTGTATGTCATAATTGGCCGAGCCGATGACCTTCGAGCCGAGTGCCACTTAAACTGTGCGAGATGCTTGGAAAAGTACTGGAGCGATTTTCGTGAGAAAACTTCAGCAGCGAACGCGGGGTAAACGATCAGATAAGCAGTATGGGTTCAAAAAAAAAATGACGCAGTGCTGAGGACGCATGGATTCATGTTCAGAATGTTGAGGTTAATCAGTGGCACATTAATTTGAAACATAATGTTGGATCCGCTGCTACAGTGACTTTAGTCATTTAGAAATCTTGTGCGTATGCGGACGACCTTCTACTCCTCAGAGCATGGTAGGGTAGTATATATGGTAAGAATGAATGGGGAATCAAAAGAGTATATTCTACCCCATGTCACCAGTTCGGAGCAGTTTGAAAGCTCACCTAGTGGTGGCTCAGGCTACGATGTTCGAACGGAGACTTAATTCTGGTATTATGGGAAACTAGAGCCACCAGAGCGTGATCTATCCTTTTCTGGGATACGGTCCTTCGGAGCATATCGTGGTGGCTCTGGTTTAAACCCACATGCGGGTAGAACTATCCTCTGCTCTGTTCGATGTAAAGTTCCACTGTTAACAAAGGTTGTAATGGCTCGTCTAGTTTAGAAAATTTTTTAGAAAAGAATTAACCGATCATTCTAGCCTCGTGCCGAAATGGCCCAGATACGTTTGACTATCATCGCATGGATAAAACAGCTGTTCGTTTTCGTTCGATTTTTACAAGCAAGAGGACCGCTAATTTCTACCTCTTCTGATATTTCGAGCGTGCTAGTATCCGGATTATGCTACTATTTCGTCTTCTATTCTAAACGTATATTCCGATCTTGCTGTTTTGGGCAAAAATCATTGTTTACTCAAGGAACAAGTATCACACAAACTTTGGTGAATTCCTCCAAACGTACGATTTGAGCGAATCTCGCTTTAGCACAGAGACGTCGCGCTTCGGTGACAATCCCATTAGCACAACCATACACGAATTCCATGACTTATTTGCTTCATTTCTACCAAACTAATACCTTTCTAAATAGTTTAGATTATTTCTTGAACACCTGGTAATTGTTCATCTCCTCCATTCGACTGTATCAAGCGACAATTATTTAACCAAGTTATAAAAATTAACTTATATAAAAGTGTATTTAAATCCACATTTCTACAGCCGTTTGGCCCTATGTAAAATACAGGTATACATATTTTCATATACAACTTTAGTTTTGTGCTACATTTGATTACAATTAATTTAATTATTGAATTGAACGCCGCAAATTTTACGTGGCATCAATATTATTTCTAAATATAAACTGCTAACCAGAGCTATTGAAATTAATTTCAAATATTTGTAATATTTTGTGAAGTGATTTTCTTTTATTCAACAAAGCACTTCAGATTTCTATGCTCATCCTACGTTCGATTGTGCAATTCAATCTGTGTATATTACGTTCAGTGCAAAGGGAGTAGTGCTCCATTGCTATTTTTGTCGGAGTATAGTTGGTGCTGCTGCTGCTACTGCACTTGACTGCCACACTCTTTTTTTTTTTGTTTTTTTTTTTTTTTTTGGCAAGGATGTAAGTACATTGTACTCCGTAATCTTTTCAACTCTTGCGCTTTCGAGCAGGGCACATTTTAAATCATTAGTATTTATAAGTTTTTAATGATATTAAAAGTAAAATAGCAACATCTTTTCTGCAAGCATTTTAAGCTACAAGCAATCGCTATGTGTGTGCGCTCAACTTTGCAATTGTAATTTTTTACAATGGTCTGAGTTTAATTTTCTTACGATAACAACCGCCTTAAGAAACGTGGAGTAGTCTATGTATGTACTAGGTACGTAAATTCTTTTGTAGCCTACTTTCGTTGGAAAGCGCCAGAGTACTCGGAAGTATGACATAATTTCAATAGTACGCATTTAGGTCAAAATGTCGTAAGTGTGTGTGTAAGAAAATCTCTACATAATGCAATTATTCTGGTATTTACATAGTTGTGTAACAAAATCTTTGCACCAAGCCTTGTAAATTCACTCCATTGAACTAAATCGGAATGCATGCAGTATGAGAGTGTGCCCTGTGTTAAAATAACACGCTATTGAGTGGAAAGTTTGAAATTTCGATGAATTGCAAAAGTGAAGGGTATGTTCTGCCGAGCAATCACCTGAGAGATCAAATTATAAATTTCCATTGACTTAGAGGCAGGTTTCATAGCGCCATCGAGTGAGATTTGGTTTTTGGACTTTTGATACGGTGTTAAAGTCGACCACAGGATTGTGTACAGTGTACTTTTACACAGTTTATCTGGCCAAATCTTTTTCGTTCATCTTTTATATACAAATTTAAAAATTTAGTATTTCTTTTGCTCCAACTGGGCACAAAAAGAAATTAACGAATTTTAATCAAATTTTACCTATACTTTCTTCAGACCCGGACATAGGCTATATTTTAAGCCGTTAGGTGGCGCAAGAGTCGAGATAATCAGATTCGTGTAATAGGGTGTGATAAAAATGTATGCGCTAGGTGGCGCTAGAGTAGTGTCATTTAAAAAATCACTATTTATATTTCGATTTTGATGATGTTAGAATGGTATGTTGCTGATGCTATAAAAAATAAGTATATTTGTGAAAAATGTATGCGTTAGGGTGTGCTAGAGGCGAGTTATTTAAAAAAAATTCTATTTTTGACCCAACTTTGATGACAATAGAAAAGTGTAATTTTGCGATAATCGAATTCACTAGATGGCGCTGGGGTTGAGTTATTCAGAAAATTCTTATTTATAACTTTATTTTGGAGACATTAGAAAAGTATAGGTACTCTATACGTATACTAAGTATGTAAACAAAAATATTGATAAAAATTTATTATCAGAGTCCAATAATAAATATATTCAAAAATATTAAGCTACGCTTAAAAACGATTGAATCCATTTCAACCAAATTTAGGCACCATATTGCTTGCACTCATGATACGGGCATGGGCTATATTTTAATGCGCTAGGTGGCGCACAAGTCAAGACATTCAGAAAATCTTTATTTATGATCGGATTTTGATGAAATGAAAATCGCATACTGCAGATATCATGAGATATGATTTACGGCATATTTCAGAAAAAAAATTCGTAAAATTTTTAAAATTTTAAATCAGAATTTAAAGAAAATTTCCGGGTAAGTAGTTTTGTAGCCGATTGAATTCGATATCAACAAAGTCCAAGATTTCAGTGACTAAAATTTTCGTCATCACCATTTTCCGTGTTTTCTTCGATATAAAACTAAATTTTGTTCATGTTACTTTAGGGGTATTCGCACCAAGCTCGTTACTTGGTTGCTTGGCAGTTTTACATACATATATTTTGTTTTTGTAAAACTACCGAAAGCGCCAAAACGCTAAATAACGGAGTGGCAAAGCCAGCTCGGCAGTCTATCCGGCAACGGACAAATGGCCATCAGGTGTTTATCACTTGAGTTTTGTTGGTAGCAAATCCCGTTTGCCAAACTAAAACGTAGGACTTTGTACCCGTTGCACGTGAAGTAAGCTGTTAAAATCCATATAAAATGGTTTGCCGTGAAATATGCATAAAATTCCATAACATTTTCATGACAAAGTTGTACTCTGTTCACGCCGAGAAAAGGCTCACAACATCTGGGCAACATGACGCCAGCAACAATTTTAAAATGCATTTTCCATTGAAAATTATGTGAAAAGTCACAGCTCACCACTTCACTTAAGCATTTCTTTTGTTATTATTTGTTCACATTTACTTTTATGTGCCATATTTTAAGCGCTTAGAAAATTTTGGTTCCTAGCAACATTCCACGGGAATCCAAATGTATGTTGCTGGCGAAATTTTACGGCTGTGAAGTTCGTACTAGCCTTAATATTAATAAGCGAAACAGATTAATTCACATAATTTTGCCGGACTATATGTACCTCATCACAGTAATTTCGTATTTTGCTGAAAATACGCCGAAAACTGAATTTTCATCAAACAATAACTGTCACCAAAAAATATTAAAAAAAAAATTAATTTGGCAGCCCTACCCACTTCCTAAAACTATACTTTTTTTATAGAAATTAAAAAAAATGCGTGCACATTTTTCAAAAATACTTACACTTTCTGCGGAGTGGACAACTTTAGCCAGTAGGCGATTTTCGATGAAAATCGGTATCATGTGCACATAGTGTAAGCTAACTTAAAATGATACAAAAGCAGCTGTTATATCTAGCGTGACGTGTGACGTTTATCATCAGATATTTACCGTTCACATCAACTTTTTTTTATAACTGCCGCTTTCTACTTTCATTCACAATAAAGGTAGGTGTATTTTTTTCCTAGTAAAATCCGTTATAGTTCTCATTATGCTGATTCCTGCTGGTGTGTATCTATCTAAATTTTTAGTAAGGTCAAACCGAATATTCTATTCATTTCAATGAAAATTATGCCATAAAAAAATCAACACAAAGGCCTAATTGTCTATGTATGTGAAATGCACACGCATAACAAAATGACAATACGCCGCACTTGTATAACTCACTTAGCCACAAAGCTCTAGGGGCAATGGATTCGACCAACGGGATTTGTGTGCTTTATTATAATTGTGTAAATGAAATTAGCAGTAACGGAGGATTTGCGACCGCCCGACGGCTGTGCGGGGTGACTGATGCATAACAATTAGATAAATACACACTAACACACACACACGTACATAGATATAGATATAGATATAGAAATACGACGCACAATATTAATTGAGTTGATACAGCTGTTGCAAATGGAAATTACATAAGTAACTTAATTGTACAGCATGAGGGGGTTTCCCCCTGATTGGCAGATAGCGTTTACGTAATGAATGGATCGTAATGAATGCGAATATCTTAATAAGGATTAGAAAGATTTTATTATTTGTAAGTTTGAATGAATCAAGGATGCAGTTTTGTTGGTATTAATTATTTAATGAACGGTGCGCTTAAGTGCACAGAATAAATATTGTATTTAAATTTTAAATTAATGGCATTAATTTGCAAATTATTAATTTTTAATTTTAGCATCAATGACCCTTTCCAATTTATATGGAGTCGAAATTTTTATCTTAAAAGTTATGCGAATGGCAAAATAATAAATAATACATCTTTTTGTCGAATATTATGCAAAATTGAAAACTTATATAGTTGGGGCTATAAATAAAATATATGTACTTGCAAAAAAAAAAACATTAAAAAAGTAAAAAAGGCTAAAAATTTTTCATTTTAAAAAATCGGAAAAATAAAGTTATCAATTTTAGCTTCAGCTTTTTTGTCAATACCTCCTTTTTTGCTGTTTTATTCGGTTAAATAAATTATTAAATTTAGAAAATAATGGTTTATTTAAAAAACCGAAAATATTGTGGTTCTATGCAAACCAGCTAATGGATCTGAAGAGATTCAGAAATTTCAAGATTTTGTGAAATATGAATTTTTGAATTTAAAAAATTTTCGATTTTATTGAAGATCTTGAAAAGTATTATTGCTATAAAAAATGGTTGCTACTTCGTCTAGAAAGCGGTATTTGTTGCTTGAAAAACTACAAACCAAGGTTTCTGCAAACCAAAAATTTTAGATTTTTTAAAAATACAAAAACAAAAGAATAAATGTTTAAAGTTGAAAACATCAGAAATTTTAAACTTAAAATTAAAACAATCAAAAGAGTCGAGTTATATATTTCTTATATATTCGGCACATTTTTTTTCAAATTACCTCTAACTATTCTTGAAAGATCAAGGGTTTTTTTTTAATTTTTGCATTTTGCACAAGTTTTGTTTGAAAACATTATTGAAAATCTCGAAAAGTATTTATATTTTAAACAAAGTCCTAACTTCATTCAAACGGTGATAAATGTACATATGTACATATGTGGCTATAAAAATATGCTTTGAAAAAAATTGAAACATTTCAGAATTTTGAATTTTAAAAAACCGTTAAAATTAAATATAACTGTTCTTAAAAGCTTCTGAAATTTTCAAGGATTTATTTCCTTTCAAATACTGAAATTTGTAGAGCTTAAAAAAAACTGTTTCCGCAAATTACTGAATATTTTGAAAAATATTATGTAGAAAAAATTCTTCTAACTTCGTTTTGAAGCTATATAAGAAAATTTATTTTTAAACTTTTTTTTGCAAAGAATTCGAAAAAGAAAAACGTTTGGAAATTTTAAAATTAAAAAAACAAAAACACGAAGTGCTACATATTAAATTTTCGACAAAATTTTTGTAAGTAAAATTATGCTATACAAAAATTAAATTTTGTAATTTTAGGGAATTTTTGTGGAAGGAAAATTTACTATATGGCTTTGAATTTATCTAGTTTTTGAAATTTCTGATCACACTATTTATTATTTGAACATTTTTTTTTTTTGATTATATTTATGATTTTTGTAGCTCAAAATAACACTTTTGGAACGAAGTTGGAACCTTTCCAGATATTCATAAAGATGAAAATTATAATAAATAAATTTTTGGATATAAAAGAAAACTTTGAAAAAAAAAAATCGATAAATAAAAAATAAAAAATATCAATTCTTACAACTCCTTTTAAAGGCATACATTTTTAAATTAAAAATAATAATTTTTTGGAAACCTTATTATTATTATTATTATTTGTTAGTCATTATAATTAAAATTACAACAAATCTTAACACTAGCTACTAGGGCTATCGGTGGAAACCTTATTAAATATTAGATTATGTAATTGTGAGGAATTTTTATGGCGGAAAAATTTAATATCTGACTTTGAATTCAACTAGTTTTTAAAATTTCAGAATTCTGATATTGTTTACTTTTGATTTTTTTTTTTATATATTTACATTTTTTATAGCGAAAAATAACACTTTTGGTAATAAATTAATTTTTGGATATCACAAAAAACTTTGAAAAAAGTTTCGAAAAATACAAAAAATATAATTTAAAAAATTGGAAAAATCAAAGTGCTAAATATATGCAATTTTTGATTTAAATTTTTCGTTACAATAATTTTAACTCTTCTTCACAGATTTTGCTGTTTTCAAAAAGTCGGGTTTTTTTCTTTTAAAGGTATGTATTTTTGAATTAAAACTAATAATTTTTTTGGAAACTCTATTAAATGTTAAATTTTGTAATTTTGAGTAAGTTCTATTATTATAAAAAAATTTGCCGAAAATTTAAAATATCATTTTGATATTTTTTAATATTTAAATTTTCAAAATTTTCAATTATTTTTTTTAAACCATATTCCCAAAAATCACCTTTAAAATTATTAGGTTAGAACCCATTTTTGGGACTATAGAATTCTTTTGGAGCGAAATTGAGATTTATGGAAACTCAATTGAAGCAAAGCACTGTGCACAATAGTTCGAGTAATATGAGTGGCTACTTGAAAAGATAAAATAATTTGCATACATATTTTGCATTTTCAAATAAAACGCTGGCACTAAGGAGAACTGAACACTTCAACCTCACCTTTGCCCAGGGGCAATGCACTTGAAAACACTTCCACTCGAATTACTTAAATCGATATTCGGCTGAGTAACTTTAAGTAAATAACTACATAGTATTTATTTAATACTGGCATTTAAGTCCAATAATGACAATACGAGTACCCGAACGCATGGCACATAGTTTATGCAAATTATATATGTATGTAGATTGGATTAAAAACTTCAAATATGGTTGTGCATTCCTATATACTACTATATATAAATACCATGTACATATGTACAGAGCGACTGGCAGTGCGTGTGCGCCTTAATGCATGCAAATCTAAAGTGCAGCAAATGTTCATTATTGCGTGACATGTTGGTATTTTTTTTCATCAGCCTCGCCATTTTGCGCCGTTTGCATTTCTGTTTTTTCATTTCATTTCATTTTTTTTGCAAGGTTTGGAGCGTAGTTGTTGGTTGTTGTTTTATTGTGGGCACGATGCGTTGCAGTACGATTGACATACAATTTTTTTTTGCTGAAATTCCTACCACAATTTCCTCGTATTCGCTTGGAGAATTGCTACGCTATTTTTTGTGTCAGTATTTTTGTTTATGTAATCTGTAGCATTTCGCGACCCATTTCCGATATTGTTGCATATACTTGCAACTCTTTAGCGTCTTTTTTACTACAGATCATATTGTGAAGGAATGAAAATTCATATGTAAACTATTTATATGGATATATCTAGGTATGCACCAAATGGAATTTTTGTAGAAAACTCATATCCGCGAGGCAATTTTGTATTTGTATGCTGAAATAGCAAAACC
This sequence comes from Anomoia purmunda, assembly GCA_951828415.1. NCBI lineage: Eukaryota > Metazoa > Arthropoda > Insecta > Diptera > Tephritidae > Anomoia > Anomoia purmunda. The sequence goes on along the minus strand of OX639996.1, from coordinate 112,209,025 downwards.
AACGCCATTACAATACTGAGAATAAGCGCAGTGTGTTAGTCTATACTATGTACAGTTATGTGCGAAAAAATAGGGAAGCGAATGTTTACCGGTTTTGACTATTCCTTTATCGTCGGTAAAAAGTTAATCAAAAATCAATGGGTTATAAAACTGCATACTCAGATTTTTATAATAAAATATTTGGAAATTTTACGTATAGTTAGTATCAAAAAAGGCTATAAATTAAAATTTTTTTAAAATTTTTAAGTATTCAAAAAAATTTCATAAAAGTTTCAAAAATTTTAATTAAAGTTTAAAAAAAAACTTTCGGATATGCAGTTTAGCAACAGAATTTAAAAAAAAAATTTTAGATATGCAGTTTTTTGACTTAATTTTTTTTAACTTTTGGTCTTAAAGGCTCAGTGACTATCAAATAGCTTGATCAACCATCGCATTGGTGAGATTGACGTCAATCGCCTCCTTATATTTTTGATTATTTACTTTTATTGGTTTCCACATCAATTTTGTTGAAAATAAAAAAATGAAAATATTAATAATAATAATAATAATAGTAATAATAAATAAATGTTTTCCAAAACGAGAATTCCAAAACATTTTCAAAACTCTACTGGATTGTTAACAAAAGAAGAATAGAAAAAACTGCTATTTTTTCACATAACTGTACAGTTGATTTGATGGTGATTTTTTGTTACAATATTTACATTGTTTTCAACGCTAAGTCAGTTTTGTCAACTTTTACAAATTTTTATTTCGTATAGTTAGTATCAAAAAAGGCTATAAATTAAATTTTTTTTTTTAAATTTCTAAGTATTTAAAAAAATTTCATCAAAGCAGAATTTTCAAAAAAAAAAATTTGGATATGCAGTTTTTTGACTCAAATTCCTGTTGATTTTTGGCAATTTTTTTTAGCTTTTGGTCTTAAGGGCTACAGAGACAATCAAATAGCTTGATCAACCATCGCGTTGGTGGGATTGACGTCAACGCCTCATTGTATTTGAAGCTCGTAGCAAATGTGTATCATATCGCGTCGTGGATGATGATTTACTTTTATTAGTTTCCACTTCAATTTTGTTTGAAAAAAGGAAAAATGAAAATATTAGTAGTATAATGGCAAATTAATTGCATTGGTATTTTAATCTAAAATGTAATTCGAATTTCTTTTCATCGACGCATTTCTCCGTCGCGCACAAGTTGCTTCAAATTGTAACTACGAGAAAAAATAAAATATGGACAATTTCGGCCACACTGTTTTATTTCATAACGTTCAGAGTTAAAGTGAGCTTCAACGCTCAACCAGAGGATTAAATGACCACTCATCAAACTCAAAAATGTAAATTTTTAGTTTAACTTATTTGGTCGTCTGTGTGCCATATTACGCTCTTAATTTTTGTTATTTTTTTTTTGTTTTACTCTCAGCGTTGCATATCTTCTGTCATATAAACTGAATGCGTTAAATGAAAAAAAGCTCCTAAAACCAAGATTTAAATAAAAAAATTCAAAACTCTACCGAAATTTTAAACCACAACAGATTTACACATTTTTGTGGTAAACCAAAACGAACCACAAACCTGCATACCCAAAACTTTTTTTTCACAATTTGAATTAAAAAATTTGAAAATATGCTGTACTTTTATAAATTTGGTACGAAATGTGAAATTTTAATTTACTTGATTTTTGTAATACGCAAGAACTTACATGAAATTTCGGCACTTAGAATGATTTCTAGATACTTTGGATGAAATTTGAACATGAAGTTTAAGGAAAACCTTGTCGTTCAACCTTCACCTGCTCGTGAAGATCACAACTAATTTTAGTTGGGTTAGAGAAAATCCCATTCCCACCACACTGGCACTTTTTAAAAAACTCGGTTGTGGCCCGCTGTAAGATTTACAACACAAATTATATGTACATGAAAAATCTTCTATTGTGGCCTACATCTGGGTACACTTTTCAGTCAACCACCTAAAATTAGGCTAACTTTGAACAAAATAAAGTTGTGTTGTACGTGAGTTTTGATTTACAGCTTTATTCTTACCGAATCACAAAAATCATATCATCTCTATTGTGATAATTATTGCGCCCGCCTAGTGTTTATGCTGAAAAAAGTTCAAATATTGAACATTTGTAATTGCCTTTTCAGAACTCAAGCTTTTGAAATTAAGTATTTGTGGCAGATTTTTAGGCATCACAATAGAGATGAGATTATTTGTTGTGATTGAGTGGGTAAGAATAGGGCGGTTAGTATCTAAAAGCAATTGCTGATAAACTCAACAATGCAATAAACATTAGCAGCATTTGCAAGGCAGACAAAGAAATTTTTCTGTTTAACTATCAGCTGCATCCGCTCAATGCAAAGTTCAAAAATAGTACCGGAATTAACTAATTAAAATTTTACTACCACATTTTGTGGCACGAATGATAAGTAGCGTTGTAACGGCAACCACAATTGCAAAGTGAAAGCCAATGGGTATAAATTTTAACAACTTGCCAACAATAAAACCAACAACATCAAAATGCATTAAGCGAGTAAAAGTCGAAAAGAACAAAGTTTGGTAAACGCGCACCCGCACAGCTCACTTTCAGTGGCGAACTTTGCCAAAGTTTGAAATTGGGATTTTGCCATTGCAACCGAAATAGCAACCTTGGTATCAGTGGATTTACGCAGTCTAATACTGGTGGCAATATAGCAACAACAATAAATGTAGCATATCAAAGTTATTTTAAGAACTTAATTAAGTGTTGATGATAAAGCGACTGAGTTTTGCTATTATTTTTAGTGACTTTTACGAACATCATGGCGGGTTGAAGTCGTTTTTTAAATAATTAAAAAAAAAAAATTTATAAGAATATTGAATAGAAGAAATTTGATTTGATTTGTGAGTCTACAAAATTCAGCAAATATTTTCGTTAAACTGAAATAGTAAAAATGTTCGCTACGACATCTAATAAAATTATTTTATCTTTATATTTATGAGTGGCAAATTTGTTAACATTAAGTTAGCTTGCGCGTAAAACGAACATAATTTTTATTCAACTTAATTTTTTATTTCATTTGTTTCCTGCTATTCACTTACGTTTTAATTTTTTCTTTTTGTTTTTTTTTTTTGAACAGTCACATCTCGTTTTTATTGCAAATAAAAGTTGTCTGTCTTTTCCCTTCTGTTACTAAATCAATTTCCACTTTAGCGCGATTTACGCTTTTTTTACGCGTTGCAGTTTTTGTTTTTTTTTAGTCTGAGCCGATGATTTGTTTGTAATTTGCGGTCCATAAAGTTGTGTGTGTGTGTGTGTGTGTGTTCGGAGTTGCTTATGCCACCACTTCCGGTACTTGCTTTTGTTGGTGACCTATAACGAATGACGTTTTTATTTCTTCCTTCAAGCAACGTAACCTATTTTTTAGTAGAGTTGGCATGAGTGGATTCCCGCCTGCTGTCAGCTGTTTTTGCTTTTTTTTCTGTTTTTAGTTTCAAGGCGTCGTAAATTGGCCAAATTTTAGTAGCGGATTTGATTAAAAAAGATTATTTTAGAAAATATATTTGTAGAGGGTTGCCACGCGTTTAAAAAGTGAAATATGAATTAATTATGCAATGCATTTTGTAGCCCATAGAATTTTTTTATTTTTTAATCAAGTGCAAGTTTCAAGTGGCCGAAAGCTCTTATTGAATTCTGAACCTTTTTTGTTGTTGACTTTATTACAGTAAAATTTAATGGGGTACAAAAACCTACGTACTGGAACCAAAAAATTTCGATAGCATTTTTGCCAATACATTTCGCTATAATTTTTGTGAGCACAACTGTTGCAAAGTTGTCAAACGAAAAAGTTTAGAAAAAGCAGATTTCGAAAATATTTTTGAAAGGGGATGCCACCTGTTTGAAAATTTAGATTCAATTTTATTAATAAAATTAAAAAATTACGGTATGGGTGTCAGGAAAAAAGTTTAAGAAAGCTTCATTGAAACAAATCTTTTGGATGAGGTTGCCACTTATTTAAAAAGCTTAATTCATATCAGTTAATAACTCAACTATTCGAATATACATACATAAGTGTGAGACCAGGTACGTTTGGTACGAAAATACTTTTGAAACGGGCTGCCATCTGCTATCGGTTTAAAAATTTAAATTTGATTCAATTAACAATATTAGTACAATTTTATAATAAACTTATAGATTTCAAGCGCAAAATGTTAAGAAAGCATTCAAAAGCTTAATTCAATTCAAATAATAAGTCAATTATGTATGTCAAACATTAAAAAATCAAACGTTAGTAAGAAAAAGTTTTGGAGTTACCGCCTGTTTGAAAATCTAAATTCAAATAAATTAATAATATTAATTAAATATTACGTAATAGCGATCTAACGAAAAAGTTTAAGAATACAATATTTGAAAAATATTTTCGGTAGGGTTGCCACCTACATACTGGAACAATAAAATTCAATTCAATTATTAATATTGAGTCCACACCGCAAAAAAAAAGTCTGCGACATTTTTTTTAAATTTTCTTTTTGTTACAGAACAGCTCTTAGGTCATTTAGATGAATTTCTAAATAAAATAAAAATTTTAAATCATGTAGCTTACCTTTTTTCCGCAGTTAAAACTTCTATTGAAGGAAAGTTTTCCTACAAAAAACGCGATTTCCAAAAATTGCTCGAAAAGTATTTCCAAAAAAAAAAAAATGCCATCATAATATTTTGTTGCAAGAATAATCCTCTATACAAACTACGGACCTTAATCGCAATGGTAGTTGGTGTCTATTCCTTAAATGGGAAAACTTTAGGTATCCACAGCGCCACCTGTGCGTCAGTGTTTTATTAATTGCAAAGACTATTTCCTAGTAAAAATATATTTATTCTCAGTATTTTCTTATGTTCATTATATAACGCCCAACTGTAGGTGTTAAAAATGTACGGAGATATTAAAAGGTAAACAAAACTGTAGAAAATATCCGATTACGACAAAAAGTACCTAAATTGGTTTTTCTGCACAGCAACGTCAAGTATAAATACTTTATCTAGCATTCATATGTGTGTGTGTGTGTTTTATGCTACGTCATTTATCTATTTGACTAAATGACTTTGTTTACCTATAAAATAATTTACTCGTTATAAAAAGTTACGGCATCAACTGCACACAAAAAATTTACGCTGATTTAATAACCGAACCTTAGGCTAAATAGCACGTCTTTTGTTGATATGCTTGATAATTTTCTTACATTTAAATAACTAGCATTGTGAGTGCGTGCCTATGACGACCTTGAAAGACAATCTTATTTACATTTACTTTTATTACATTGGCGACAATTTATTATACCAAAGTATATATTTATAATACATATTATTGATGCACAACAATACAGCGCTGAAAATTTTATCATGACTTGAGCCGACAAAAAGTAGTCAAAAGAATATGGCACATAAATTCACTTCACGCATAATAATTTGATATGTATATATTTACATAGGTAGCACACTTTTAGGGACATAAGCGCGGCGTACACTGCTTGCACGTATTTGGCACGCACAAACAGCTAAGCTAAATTCCCAGAAGTGAAAATTTACCCTGATAAAATATAGTTTTTGTGTAGTATACAATTGTGAACTAATCCGTTTGAGATCCGATGGTAATGGTAACTAGTTTAAAAGTAAACTAACCCTAATATGCTGTTGACCTGACAAAACTCACCAAGCCTCATGACAGTTGTCAGGACTAGTGCGCCTATAAATATGCGGCGAAAATGCTTTCCAACCCTATAATGTTGACAACAGTCGTTGTAGTTGTTATCTCATACAGATTACATGACAATGAGTCTGTGACATAGTTTTAGGCGCAGTAAACTTGACAACTGTCAAGTTCATGAATTTGGTCAGCTAAAAATATGCTAATAAGCAAAGTAGTATGCACCACTTTATATATTTTGCTTATAGTTAAGATAGTAAATATTTTTAGGCTTATTTTTTAGTATTTAGTAGTTGCGTTCTATATTGATAAATTTAATCATTTAATTAATTAATTATTTAATCATCAACTTCTTATGTTTATTTAAAAGAAACACTACTCGTTTAATTTCCACTAACACTGTAATATTTCAAATCTTACACAATTTTTTTCTACAAAGCCCAGACACACTTAGGAATTCTTGCGTGTGTTAATGCAAATTTGTTTTGGGAGTAGCAAAAGGGCAGTAGCTGTAAACAAACGGAAAACTAGCAAACTCGTAAGGTTTCGTAAGCATAAAAAATGTGTAGGTTTAGGTACTTAAGATGAGCATTCGAAAGTGGTGGATGTTTATGGGTAAAACAAATATGTAAAAAAAACTACAGTATGGCTCTCATCGGCTTTTTTAACGACTGTTTTATTCTGGCCACGTGTTGTACACACCTACTTTACAAATATTAGAAGGAAACACTTTAAAAGCGAAGTATTTAGTTTTAGTATAATAAAGTGAAAGTTTGATGTGGCGGAAAATTTTCGTTAGTTTTTGAAAATATTTTTTATATGGAAGAAAATGCGCTACACCGCTAGCAAAACAAAATTATCAAACTTGCATTTTATTGAAATAAAATGAAGTTGGCTATAAAACTGTGCTCATATATCCAAAAAAATTTCTAAAAATTATTATAAAATTTTTAGAAAATTTGCACAATGTTTGAAAATTATTACAGAATAAGCTATATTTTTTTATAAAAAAATTTACAAAGCGGATTTAGCGAAAGCAAACATTATGAATATTGAAAAAAAATTAATGATATGTTAGGTGATGTTAGATTTACGTGGATGCTCCTAGGAACTCACATAGGCCCATTGGGCCCATTCTGATACTACAGTAAATTCAAAAACAGAACTGCAATTTTCTGTTTATAATCTAAAAAGCGCCACATGTTTATAATAAAGTTACGAAGCTGACCAATTTCTACGCTGGATATGTAAGTAAAAGAGTAAATGAGATGCGATCCCAGATAGTTAAGCCTCACTTAGTCTCGCGAAGGCAGGACAACTGAGCAAAAAGTGCTGAGATTAATCCAGCTCCTCATCATCTAAGCAGCTACCGCAGTAAGGGTTTCTGCTGATATTAAGGCTCACCGCATGGGTTTCCATTGGACAGTGCCGGATCACCAAGGCAACTCGGGTTCAGTACTGAAAAATCTACATTAAAAACTCGCCACTTTCGCGACGACGGGCCTGCCTTTCTTTACACCTTTAGCTGATGAGAGCTGTTGCTGGATAGCCGTAAATGCTCTCGTGGTCAAACCCCTCTCACGACCCTACATGTTCTGTTTAGTAGCTGACCGGTGTTTACCAAGCCGATAGCAAGCCCAATCGCCAATAGCAGCTAGCAGGTGACCAGAGGAACCCGAAGATTTCCTTGCTTAAGGAGTCCTTTTCAAGAGTACTCTGCCTGGCTAACCCATCTTTACAATGCCCAGGTCTATCGCTGTTTTTCGGTACCCAGCTTATTTTAACAAAACCCTACTCTGAAACTCTCGAAAGATAAGACAGGTAATCTATAGCCAATTTCAATCGAACCGCTACTGAACCAAGAGCTCTAATTGCCGTGTGGCTATCAGAGTTGATATTTACTTGCCTCAAAGAGGTCGCGGTAGTAAGCTGCCAATCTTTTTACGCTGCAGTAATCAGGAAGCCGAAATTTTTGTTTCAAGCAGAGTTCTTGGCAGCACACCCCACCTCCAAGCCTTCCATTAAGCTTCGACAAAAAGCGCCTTAGGAGCCATGGAACGTTGGAAATGATCTGTTATAGCAAGGTTGGAGTTGAAACTTTGCAAAATCCTCAATAGCCCTGAAGTCGATCTAAATTTATATCAAATATCCTTGACAACTTGACAGCTTATATAATAGTTCTAGATCAGAGGCCTCACATTTTGATCCAACAGCGGCACATGTCAACCAGTTTCTTCTTCTTTCTTCTCAATGTTGAGATTTCAGTATTTAACCCAAATACTTAACCCAATCAGAAAGTACAAGCCAAGCGGGAACACTTTCTGGTAAATAGAACGAGCTCGGTTTTTCCAGGGTGTACAGTTAGAACGTAGTTCCGAGACCCGCTGTTAATCGCATATCGATATCTTTGCGTTATCTCACACAAGGTAACCAAAAACCTTCCTCTAATATTGAGCATCACTTCGGCCGCGTACGCAATAACTTGGTAATTTTCCCGTTTTAGTAACAACAACCCGTCAGTTGTATGTATATAGCAATATAAGAATTATTCAAAATTTTCAAGAAGACTTCCATTCCTGGCTTCTGCTTCATCTTCGAGTTGCTATTTAGTTAGTAGTGTGATATCTGACACCTAAGTTGCCTTCGCTTGATCTGACTCCACTTGTTATTTATGCCATCCATTGTGTTTTTTTTTTATACACATATCTTTCATAACTTTTATTTTTTGTTTGATTTTTGTTATGGTTGCTGATATATTTCTTTCGTTATTTTTTTGTTCAGATTTTTCCAGTGTTTGTCGATTTTCTTTTATGTCAGACACTTTGGTTGTTTATGCTGTGTTTTTTCTTTCGTTTTTATTTGCAATACGTTGACATATTTCGTTTGTGCTTTGTTTCATTCCCCCAGTGCTCATTTTTCTTAATATTTTTATTTTACCAGCGGACACTTTTTATACTATGTCTCTTTGTTAGGCATAAAGTTTCGAACAACGAAAGAAAAACAAAAAATAGTAAAAACTATTGCAGCTAAAGCCAAAGGAAATTTACGGCCTCAGCCAGTAATCACAAAGATCTGGGATTAATTTATGTAAATAAATCATAGAGATGAGCAAACCAACGCAAGCAAATATTGTAGTGGTGTGGTGTTAATGTCGTCACGCTCAGTTATAGTTGGCACTTTGTCGAAATTGCATTATACACGTATCAAAAAAGTAAGAAGGATTGAAAGAAAGCTGTTTTAATTTTGTTTGATCATTTCCATCATTGGATTCTTTTATAAATTTTTCCTTAGCATGAAAAATATTATATTTATGTATCCTTTGGATCCAGGGACCGTACAGGTTATAATTTTTATAAAAACAAATCATGATTTCATCGATATTCTGTGATTGTTCATTTTTCGATAAATTTTTATCGATATTTGTTTTATTTTTATTTTTTCAATCAAACGCAATCGTTATTCTTGAATTTCAATTATTCCAATTCAACATGATCGATATTTCAAAAATTTTATTTTTTCGAAAAAAAAATCGTTATTCTTGGATACAAAATTTGTTCGGAAAAATTGAAATCCATAATTAAACAAATTTTTTTATCGAAAAAATCACAAAACAATTTTCTAAAATATAAAAAAAAACTATCAATAATTGCTAGATCTATAAATCGTTATAATTTCTAAAGATTTTTGATGAAATGTTCTCTTAAAATATTGCAAAAATTGTTTTTTTTAATACCTGAATCTATTTGTTACAACAAAAAAATTATAAGATGTTTGATGTTTTTTTTGCAAAATGGTTTTACTCCTTGCATATACCAATATTTTTCAAATAGTAATCAAAAACCCAAAATTCGGTATCTTACACCCCACCGTTATCTCATAAATCTTCTTTCTAAATCCAGGTGCCAAAAATAATTGATATTTTGATTTTTTCGAATAAAAAAATTATTGCGAAGAATTTAGTTAAAATAAAACTCGAATATATCGTTATAATCCTTATGCCAGGCGCTATCCAAATCTGAAATATTTTTTATCTAGAAGTTTTTTTTTTATTTATTCATAGTCGTAAAAATTTGATCGACATTTTGTGACTTCTCTTTTTTCGATCATAAAACATAAGTCGTATTTATTATTGATGTTATTATTGGCTACCATTATTGTCATCACCAATAAATTTTTTTTCGAAAAATTTCAAATCCAAGAATAACGATTATTATCGATTTTTATCGAAGAAATAAAGGTCTCAAAACGAAAAATTAAATTAGAAATTACGATCCGATAATAAAAATCCCAAAATATCAATCAAGTATAATGTGAAAATCTAAAAAATATTGTTTTTTATCCACAAAAAAAAAAACTAAAAAATATCGTGGAAATGCGATCGAAAAAATCAAAATAACGATTAGGACATATTAAATAGCGTATCGTGGTTTTGTTCATAACCTTTGCAGTATAGGAAAAGTAACTATGAATACATACAAAATTATTAAACAATTTTTTATTAAAGAATTTGACTTGGCTACTTTTGAAATATCAGTCAAATTCTATAACAATCGCCCCAAGTCCGCTTCTATCTTAATTGCTCACATTTTTATTTGATAGTGAAACTATTTTGTTTTCTCGACATACTAATTGAAAAAGTTCTAATTGAATGATTACAAAGCAATTACACTAAACCAAAAACAAGAACAAGAAAATACAACAAAGTAATTAACCTGCAAATCACTTGACTAACAAAGGTAATGAGAGTTTGGAAAGTAGTGCAATGTAGCGTAAGAAAACTCAAACTTTCAGGTTAGATGGCATAACTGATATCTGAAATTAGTAGGTATAATTTAATAAGTAAAAAAAAAGAAGAAAACCATTTGAGTAAAATTAATTCAGAAGTGATTAATTGCCTGGCAATTACAGTACATCGAGTGCGATTCTGAAAAAAGAAATATCCAAACGATTCAATTGGCATTTTGAAACTGAATGAATTTGTAATATAGGTTATATGAAGTATTTGGTTGGTTAGATTTAAGGCACTCTTTGGCCTGTGATGGTCATTGTTATTATAAATTCTTAGACCGCACCCTAATATTTTTTCTATTATATCTACTTTCTTTTCATCGTCAATTATTCCTTTTATTTAACAGAAACGCTAATTTTTCTTTTGCATATTTAATTCTTTTCTATTTTCTTTTGTTAATTATTAATTTTTACAATCTTTTGAAACTTTTAATTTAATATTTTTATTATTCTGCTTTTTTATGCTAATTTGGCTCTTCATTCATTTCAAATTGTTTCTTCATTTAATGCATTTTTTCTGCTTTACAATTCAGCCAGTCTGCCATCCAATTAGCCTCAAATGAAAGGCGATTAAATGTGACGGCTGTGAATTTCTATTATAATAGTTATTTCCATAGATCCCCGAATGAGCGCCGCTAAAGCTTTTAAGTAAACTGCAAACGTGCTGCAACTATGCTGCCACAGCAGCTGTGGTTAAATAGCCGAAGAAAATCCTAGCAACAGCAATGAGAAAGCCGGTTAAAAATTAAAATCCATACACAAATGAATGGCTGAATGGCAAGGACTTGCTTTTTAATTTAGACTGAGGTCATTTATTTTTAAATATAAGCTATAAAAGTATTGTTTTTTTTTTTTTGGTTTTTTTATGTCCATTACAGGCAACTGACTCTTTGACTAATTGGTTGGCTAACTAACTGATTAACTCATTAACTGGTTGACTAAAAGTGCTCCTTTGCCTAAATAAAGTTATTCATTTTTAGTCTGGGTTCTGCATTCAGTTTATATTTTTCTTGGTCTCTGTTCATTTCTGCAAATCGAAAAATGAGTTTACTATAAAAAATAAGCATAGCCTAAATGAAAAATAGTTAGGTCTCTAATTGTCGCAGCCGGAAAACATTGTTCAATATTAACACATTCAGTACATTTTTCACACAGAATTTTCTTATAAAACAGACACCAATACTGTACTATTTCTATTAATTTAATAACTGAGTTAAATTAACCGTTTGGAACATATGGTAACCCTCTTCAAAAATATTTTCAAATAAACCACTTTCGATTCATACCAGTATTGTAATATCCATTTTATTTTATTTATTTATTAATATATTTTTTAACTTTTTAAACAGGTGGCAACCCTCTCCACAATTATTTCTTGAACTTTTTTCGTTCGATACTTGTTGCAATATTTTATTAATATTGTTAGTTTATTTAATTAATTTAAAATTTTTTAACAGGTGGCAACCATCTTAAAAAATGTTTCTGAAAATGAGCTTCTTTAACTTTGACTCCAATATAGTGGAATTCCAGGTGGCTTATCGTTTTATTTGGATTAACTCTTTGAAATAGGTGGCAACCCTTTTCCAAATTTATTTTCAAATAAAATTTTCTTAAACGTTTATTTTTTATCTTCTTAAACCGTTTCCTTTTGACACTAACTACGCTATTTAATTATTGAATATTATTAAAATTTCATTTAATTTTTTCAACAGTTCAAAAATATTTTCGAAATTAATTAATTCTTTAAAGAGGTATTACGCACAAGTTCCTTTCAAATCACATCTAATTAAGCACATAGAAAACTTAAAAAAAATATCGAATTTTATAAACGGAAAAAAATCAAATATCGATATTTCGATATTAAAAACCATGACGTAACTTTCCATGTTATCGATATTTTGGTATACCAATATTTTTTACCAAAGCTTATGTGAAGTCATGAAAAACTGCCGCACTTCGCCGCTTCACAATAACTGTAAATCGCAAGTTGCAAATGGCTCGAAAGTATCGTTGATTTTTGATAAAACTTTTTTCAGAAGGCGTTGCCCATTTTCTCCATGCAACAAATGTTTCAAATTTTTTCTAAATAATCGGAAGTTTTGAATTCTGATGTAAATTTCCACAAAATTTAAAATTTGGATTTATATAGTTGTTGTTATAGAATGAACTGTATTTTTAAAAGAAATTGATCAAAAATTAATAAGAAGCAAAAAAAAACAATAAACTAAAAAGTTCAATATTCAATATTCTTATTGTCTGAGTGTTTAAAAAAGTTCTGCAAATTTATTTTTACAAATAATTAATGTTATTTAATTTTTCCAAAGAAGAAATATTTTTATTATTTTTTACCTTATATTTTAGAAAAAAAAATGTAATGTTATTGAGCTTGATAAAAAATTTTGTCAGAAAATTATTAATCAAAAAAATCTTTACAGAAATGAACAATTAAAAGTGCTATACTTAATACTTGAATGTGATATATTTTTTTTAATTAGTATCATGCAAATTCAATATTTATTTAGTCATAGCGAAATTTTCGTATTGAATGTTTCGTTATATAACTATTTTTAGAATTTTTTGTAATATATTATTTCTAACAAATCCTTTGCAATGCTCCTTTGTGCACTTCAACAACTGTGCACACTTAAATGCTTTCTATTTTTTTTTTTTTTTTGTCAAATTAGTTGAAAAAACACTCAACATGAACTAAAAGTATACAAGATGAGAATATCAAATGAATAGCGAAAAAAAAAAAATGAAAAAATGAACAAAATAATACAAAACCTTTCCAACAAGTGTCCTGAAATTGGTCCGACCACTGCTGCGGGCATTCAATGTGGATTGATATGTGAGTGGCATGAAAGTGGAGCAGGTCGACAGGCTGTTGAAAGATGAGGCCAATGAATAATGAAAATTACAAAAGTGAATGTTGTAGAAAAAAAAAACACCAAAAGGGAAAATAAAAACAAATGGTAAATGAAAACAAAAAATTAATAATGGCATGTGAGAAAATGTGAAAACCTACTTTCGAATACCTGTATACCCAGTCGAAAAATGCACGTGTTTTTAATTTTTTAATGCTTAGTCAAACATGTGAAACTATGAGAAAAGCAATGATAATGGAATTTATACATTCGATATTAGATAACTTATTAAGGCAAAATATATTGTTTGTAGGAGGTCTACAACCATTCTAAAAATACTATGGGTATAAAGTTTTATATTAAGAAGGTCCAAATTGATGACAACGTTGCAATGAAATAATTAAATCTGTAGTAAATACTTCGCTATGCATACTCTTTGTCGGGCTTCATATACCTTAAAACAAAAGACAAGTTTACGAGGCCTACATATTAACACGCCAATGACAATTGTCCTAACTATTGCGCCTAAAAGTATAACGCAGAAACAAACATCGTTCCATCGTAGTCACGTACTCAGTAGGTCATAAAAACTGCAATGGCAGAGTAAAAATTAAGTTTCTGCGGCATAGTTTTTGGTCCAGTAGTTTTGTCATTCGCATGAAAATACGTCCATTTATCAAACAGAATAATTTTGATTTCAGTTAGGTATGATTTACAGAACCATTTCCACACCAAAAACAAGACTCATCGCATGCCAATTATCCTAGCTATTGTCTATAAAACTAGGAGGCAGAATACATTGCGTTGTCGTTGTCACGTACTCAGTAGTCGTAACAAATGTAACGACAGTTGTCATTATTGAGAGAATAAAATCAAGTTATTGCAACATAGTTTTAGGAGCCAAAGTTACGATAATAGCCATACAGTTAGTTTAGTTATTGGCGTGGGATTAGGGCGGCCAGTTCGTTATTTGCCCCAAAATACTTATTTGCTAATTAAACTAATGCAACTATTTGTGAATAGATGGCGCTGTTGAAATCTGTCATAGTATCACTGTTACTGTAGCTACTGCGATTAAAACTATATCGTAATAACTTAATTCATAGCGTGTAAATTAAAAATTAATTTAAATTAAAATATTTATCAATGATTCTATAAAAACAAATTCTTATAAAACAAAGAAAGAGGACCTGCGGAGCGGCAACAAAATAAAGAGATTACTATTTAATGTATATAGAAAGATCTATAAATGGACTAAATAAATTTTACGGAGACAGTCCTTATAAATATTGATATTAAACTCATAATTATAGACAATATAAATAATTTATGAGATTTAAAATGAAAAACGTGTCGCGCATATAATTTACTTTAAAAGCTAGGGGTTCATTAAAATTTCCATAAATTTTAGTTGGCAGTAAGACAACAGACTGTGATATGAAATTTCTGAATATCTCGATGACCTTTCTCGTCATAAGCCAATTAAAGCTACAGTCCCCGAAAAAGGTATTGATACTTTACTTTTTTTTTTTTTATAAATTGTTCACAAAATTTCTCACGCTAGAAAATTTTCGTTAATTTTTATAAAAATATAGCCAATCTATATCGAAAACCACACGTCCAAATTTTAAATTATTCTAAAAAATTTACCAAAAATTTTAATCCGAATTTTTTGTAGGAAAATTTTCAGGTATGCAATTTTGTTTTAAGTTAATATTTGAACATTTTTTTGGCAGTTTGGTGTTGATAATTTTTTCTTCATATAACGAATGAACAATATTTATTTGCATATGGAAGGTAACACTACCGGCGAAGAAAAACGATCAAAAGTCATCGATAATTTTTAGCCACTCAAAACTTGCATTTTACGGGACCCAAATTGAATGCACTAAAAAACTAAGAAACATACCCAAAATTTGTCTACATGCTGGTTCAAAAATTTTCAAATTTTGAAAACTTTTTAAATTTGCTATTTTTTTTTATTTTAAAAATTTTAAATTTGGACTTTAATTTAATTTAGATTTTATCATAAAAAACATTGTGAATAATATGAAAAAAAAACTACTGTGCCAATATTTGTTTCCGACACTGTATTTATGTATAAAACGTGCATTGAAATTCGAATACCGATTTCATCAATTGGTAAAAATATCGGGATTGGTTGTACTATATATAACTTTTCGTGAAAACTTTTCACACCATTTCAAATCTACGTATTTCTTGCATTTATGTATATTGGAATAATTATTTACTATTTGTGAATCCTTTGATAAAAACGTGGGATATTACAACCTTTTTTATTTAGTGATTTTTAAAGTGAATTTTACTTTTTCATATATGTAACTATTTTTTTTGTTTTACATTTGGACTTATTCATAAAAATTAAAATAAATTTAAGGTGTTTTTAAAGTAATAGTTTCATATAAACTTTCGATATATAAAGAAGTTAAAGTCTTCCTTATATCTTTTGAATTTGGATGTTACAGTTTAAGTCTGATATACTAAAAACAAAACATTTTCATTGAATTAAAAAAAAAATTACTTGTATCTCAAATTTCATTAATCCAACCTTTTTATATTTTTTTAAATTGGAGTATTATAAATAATACCTACTTTTTTTGAAAAAAAGTTATGTTGCATAGAAAAAGCAGCCTTCTAATAATTAATTTTTCAGTTACTACTATCAATTAAGTACTCTTACTGGGTTTAGTCATTTTTCACACATTCTCACCCAAACTTCAGATAAGCGCACATGGAAAAAATCAACCTACAAAGGTTTATAAAAAGCATACAAAAAACACGTATGTTTGCACATGCCACGCATACACACACAAAAATGTAAACACACACACACCCGCAAGCTGGTACCACACGCGGCTAAGCTCATTAGGAATGTGGCAAAGTAATTAACTGCCAGTGGAGAGTAGAAAGCTAGAGTGATGGACGAGTGTAGTTTGCGCCAAGAATTTGTGGTGAGAATGAAAGAGCAAATGTCAGAAGCAGAAACAGAAACATAAAATTGTTAAAGTAATTATTACTAAATAAACGCAACTGCACAATCAGACAGATAGTTCAACTAATATGCACACTCACACACATGCACATTGTGTCCTCAAGAAATTTATGGGTGCAACCGAACATCTGGTTTTGAATTATACAAAAATTGTTCACTGTCTAAGCACCACCTGACTTTTGTCGTATGGCAGACAAAAAAACAATCATAGCGCAATCAATTTTTGGGAAAGCAGGAGGGAGAGTAGCTGAAAGAGTGAGCGAGAGAGTGAGATTGAGAGTGGAGTGTGAGTGGAGTGAAAAAATGTGAAAGTGAAGGTACTCTAATTATTGAAACAAACAAGCAAATGGTAAATTAAGCACATAAGTAAATATAAGGGAGCGCCATGAACTTGACTTTTGTGGGTTACCTAAAATGCTAAATGTTTAATAAATACAGTGGAGTGTCCTGTAAATGCAAGGGCGTATAAAAAGCGGCGCTCAAGTTGAGCGGAAAATGTATTTGTTGTGGACGGTGGGGGTGTAATTAATTCTGAGAGCAATAGCAGTTCAATAACCGAAATTTGTTGCGAGTGAAATAGGTAATATTGGAAAATAAAATGAGGTTAATGCCCATAAACGGTAATTCGAAATACAGCTTAGTTTCTACGTTATGAACGAAAAAATGGTAAAGACGAAAGAGTAAAAACGTCAAATTCTTTGGCTACGGTCATATTGGAAGTGTAGTTTAAATCGAGTTAATGATGAGATATGTATAGTAATTTTTTGACAGCCTTGTTGATTCTAAAAATTTTAACAACATTTTTTAAAGATATTTCCATAGAATATTTGCAAAGTTTTCCATAATAATTTTTCCCCAAAGTTGTTTTTTTTTAACGTATTGGTAATATGACAAACAACGTACAAAACAGATTTGGCAAATTTTGTACGAAAAAGTAAAAAAAAAACCACATATTTTCATTAATATTTCAAACTTTGTAATTTAAATATTTCAGCTCTTTTGCAGCTCATTCAATTATTTTGAAAGTGTTTTGAAATTTTTAATTTTACGCACTTTATTCCATACAACGGATGCATTTTATATAAATTCCCGTTAATTTCGAATTGTTCTTGCAAATTGAAAAAGACTCTTTTTTATCTTTTTAGCTTCTTGTGACTTCCACAATAGAGTTGTATGCAAAACTGCATATCTAAAAATTCTGTGTTATTTAAAATTTTTAAAATTTTATGAAAATATGTCGAATTTTTATAAATTTTTAATTTTTCTATGTTTTTGGTTATATTAAGAAATATATGTATATAAATAAAAATAACCGCAAAACTTTTTGTATGAAAAATTTGCGAATATTACAAAAAGTCGCCGTGTGGTTAATTGTTTGAATCACTGTATTCTTTTTTTCGAATATGGTTCGTAATATAAAAAAAATCATGTAAATCCGAATACCAAACGTTCCACAAAAGTGATAAAAATTTAAAAAAATTTTTAAAAAAAATTTTTAGTTTTCTAATTTGAATTTTTGAAAAACTTTTAATTATGTAGTTTTGTAAAATTTCAGCATAATTATATTTCTGGCAAAAGATGCTGAAATTCTGGTGATTTTGAAAAAAAAATTAACTTTGTCTACAGAACTGTTTTTCATATAACGCATACAGTTTGAAGAGTAGAAAATTTCCACGAAAAAAAATATTAAAAATCAATTTGAATTTATATAAAATCAGAATTTCCAACGTCCTACAAAATTTATAAAAAAAAAATCACAAATTATCATCTAAATTTAAAACTTTTTAATTTGAATTTTTGAAAACCCTTTGGATATGGAAATTTGTATAATTTTATCACAATTAATGAGAACCTCAAGAGGTTTAAATTCTGATGATTTTTAATATTTTGTGTTTAATTTTGGTCTTGAAAACTGTTTCTTACTTAACACAAGTTGAAAATGTTCAACACAAAAAACTATAAAAAATCAATATGAATTTATATAAAATCAGAATGTCAAACTTTCTACAAAGTTCAACAAATTTTCAACATTTTTCTAAAATTTTGTTTTTGGAAACTTTGTTTAATATCACGCTGCAGTTAATGGTAGAAAATCTAGAAGACAATCAGCATAAAAAATATTAAAAATCAACTGAAGTTTCTAAAAATTCAAATTAAAAAGTTTGAAATTTTGATAAAAATGTTTTAAAGCTTTAAAAAAATTTGTAAAGATTTTGAAATTTTTATGTACAATCTTTTTATTATACTACAAGCGACAATTTTATAAAAAATTAACAAAAAATGTGTCATGAAAAATATTTTAAATATTGAAAAAAGTTTTCAAAAATTTAATTTAAAAAAAAATTGAGTATTTAATAATTTTGTATGAAGTATGAAATTTGGATTTATATGATTTGTTATTATACTACGCAACGCAGTTTTATAAAAAATTAACAAAAAAAATGTATGATGAAAAATAGTTTAAATATTGCATGTCCTCAATTGTTTGTAACACTGTAAACCTCAAATTAATACGGTGAATTAAAAAAATTAAAATTTACAAAAAATAAATCATAACTTCAGTCTCAAAATAATAGCTAACGATGACATAAATTTTATATATCCCGCCATAGGAAGTATCAAAAGACTTACGAAAGTTTTAATAACTTTGATTAAAACTCAACTTACAATAATTATTGTTCTGCGTCGCTGAATAAAATTACCTGTATATGCATAGCAGAGTGTACTTCTTAACGTTCGGTTTGTTTTTAATTACGAGAGTGATTGAGTGAACCCCACCTTGCTCCCTCCCCCGCCCATAGCTTATCCCTAACTCCGCCCCTCCGCAACTATGAAAAAGCTGTAAAAAATTATTTACTCACCATTTAGTATTCTTTAACTTGTAACATTCATTTCCTTCGTATCCTACGCAATTAGTTTCTGCTGCCGTTGTTTGTGTTTTTGTTGCTGTTATAACTGACACTATTGTTTGCACATCTTCAACAATTCATTTCCGTTAGAAGCGTGCTGCACAAACGCCAGCCGTGAGTAATACGTGACTACTCCTATTGGGCGTTTGTGGTGTTGCGCTCTTTTTTCTTTTCCCCTTGTTTTTTTTCTTATTATTTGCTTACAATGTGTATTTTTTACTCTTCGTTTTTATTTATTTACAATGTGTATTTTGTTTTTCCTTTTTCCTCTTCGTTGCTTTCTGCTAATCTGTTTGGTTGGCGTTTAAATAATCACTGAGATTCATCATTTTTGCACTCTTTACTCTGCCATTTACTTATTTACTTTGTTTGCTGCACATTTTTCAAACACAAAAACTTACTTTTCTAATCTCTTTGTTTGTTTGGTTAATAAAGCGTTTCCTTTTTTTTTTTTTAAGTATGTACACAACAAAGCCACATGGTGTCTTCGTTTCCCAACTATTATCTGTATATGTATATGAGAAATTTGTATTATTACATTTCGCATTTATGTATTTGTTGTTGTTTAATAAAGCACAGCCTCTTTTTGTTATTCGAATGTATCAAACATCCGCTTACATTTGCACCCACAAAACGCACACACCCACACACCAAATTACTCAATCTTAATTAGCTTCACACGTACGAGTGTATGTAAATATGTAATCACACACACATACATCTATATATAACATAAATGCAGGTGTGTGTGTGTGTACGTGTGTGGTTATTTATCTTTCTGTGCTCGCTTGGCAAATGATGTCACTTTGACTTTGTGTTTTGTTTGAATTCCACCAGCTGCACTCAACTTCCGTTCGACTGGCTGTTTATGATACTCTTACACACAAACACACAGACACACAGCGGTGCGTTATTTTTTATTTCTGTACACTTGAATGTTGCATACTTCGAGGAGCATTTCATTGTTGGTATGTATGCATGTACTTTAGATATGTTGTGTGGCAAATGGTTGCTTCTCATTCGTTGTTTATGTTTTGTTTATGTAACTGATTTTTACTTACACTCGACGTTTTAGTTTGCGTGAGAGTAAATTATTTAGAAATCTTCGCATTTTACGCAGCCATTTGCATGTTTGTTTGTATAAATATGTATGTGTAGGTACATATATACATACATACACATACATATGTACTTTTCATTTATTTAAGTGCACATAAAATTTACTGTTCGCACTTGCTATTGACTTTTCTGTTATTTCATGTGATTTACATTTTGTATTTTGATTTATGACTTGTATTGGGAAAACAAAATATTTATGCAGCATTAAGGTCATTATTTTTTATGTCAAATATAGCTTATATAATGCCGTAATAAAAAATATTGGCGCGTGAGAATTTAACTGCAGTAAATAGACGAATGAAAATAAATCAATAAACACAAATTCGATATGAAAAAAGTTAACACTACTAAGTGATATTTGTCGTAAAATAAATCAGCCAATAAATTAGATCAGCCACTTATCTAGGAGCCTAGCCGAATTAGCTGTGCATCTAGAGGAGTATTCATTACTTTGAAAATGGCGGGGACTGCGGTTATTCCTACTTGCTCTTCTTCTGCTTTCTTAGATCGCTTAAATCTTGGGCTTAGAAATTATTAGTTTCCATTTCATCTAACAAACAAAATAAATTTCTGTCTAATCCGTCCAAAAAATTACTATAAATTTGGCTGAAGAGAACCATTAGCTGGTACATTTGCTAAATCCAATATATTGTGTGTACGTATATTAAGAGGCCTCGCCAAAAAGTTTCCGTTTTTCTACCTAAATTGCAAAAATTTTAAGTTTTCCACCATAATATTTCGGAAAAGAGATTTATTTAAACTGGACAGTTGGAAACTGCGACTCAAAAAAAGCTTTAAATCTTATTTTTTTCAAAAGCATTATCCCAAATGATAAAACAGTTTTAGCTTAAAAGGTTTTCATAAAAATGTGGTGGCAAGGCTAACCCAAAATTAAAAAAAATTAAAAAGAAACAAAATTATTAAAAAAAAAACTAGAAAATTCGGACAGTCGTTGTCCTTGCTGTGCCTATATTTATTTATTATTTGACCTGTACATGTGTAATCAAAAAACGCATTTCAGTTTTTAGCTATAAATATAATTTTTATATATTAATAATTTAAATAAATTTAACTTTTCAACCAGGTGGCAATCCTCTATATCCTCTATGCTCTTCTTCTCGTCAGCGAATCAAAAAGTTTGAAAGCCATATTTACATATTTCATAGAAATTATGTATACTTTAATTTAATTCGGCTTCTCAAACAGGTGGCAACGCTCACTTTATTACAAGCATGCACGTTTTTCTCGCTCAGATGCACTGTTTGATACCCACATTTTTATATTTCATATAAATTATGTATATTTTAATGAAATTCGTTTTCTTAAGCGGGTGGCAACCCTCTCCAAAATATTGGTGTGAAGCCTCTCCTCGCGAAGGCGAACTGTTGGACATCCATATTTTAAAATTTCATATAAATCGTTTGTAATTAAGTTAAATTCGACTTTTCAAGCAGGTGGCAACACTCCTCAAAATATAGCTATGAACCTTCTCGTTACCGAAACGAACGGTTTGATACCCATATTTAAATGTTTTATATGCTTGGCTGTAATTTAATAAAATTTGACGTTTCAAACAGGTGGCACCACTCCCCAAAATATGTACATAAATGAGCCTTTTCCGCGCCGAAACGAACCGCTTGCTACTCATATTTTAATATTTCATATAACTTGTGGATATTTGAATTAAATTTGAGTTTTCAAACAGGTGGCAACTCGCTCCGAAGCATACATACACTTTACCACCTATTCTCATACCTATTAAATATACCTATTAAAATTTCTTAAAAATCGTACATACAAAAATTCATAAATCATAAAAGCCGCTTGAGATCGTTGTTTTTTTTTTTTTTTTTTTTTTTGTGGATATGCTCGCTTTCCGTTCAGCCGTTTCAGCTCCTATGGAAGTGCTCACTGAGTATTCAAGTCTTTTCCGCGCAAAAATTTTCCCTACTCGTCGTCAGTTTTTAGAAAGTTCCATCTCTATATAAAAATGAATGCGAATAATCAGGTTTTTTTAAATACATCTCTACCGGATATTCAGTGGAAAAGAAGTGCACGTTTCTAGCTGAAAAATACTATTGGATAGTAGTTGTACACCTACACTACACTCAACTCAATTGATGAATAAAGATCTACTTAGTTTCGGAAACAAATGTCTGAAAAATTCACTAACAACTTTTAGCCCAACGCCATGCCTTGGTTACTCCAAGCCGATCACTATGGTTCAGAAAATTATTGCTTCTTTCCCATAGCCTATTGCCAATCAAATCCCCCCCAGTAGTCAACACATTTCTAAAATTACAGTCAACAATTGCCAACTGCTTAACAGTTGCATTACAAAACTTTAATCCTATCAAATTGCATTAGTATTTCCACTTAGTTGCAGCAATTCATTGTCGAGCAAACACTTCATTTTACACACGCGACCAACTTTTATTGCAACTGTGTGCGGGTACATACATAGATGCACGCAGATATAGTATCTAATGCACAAATATAAACCTGTGTGGATAGACACACACACACACACACACACATCCATATACTATACATATGTAAATGTGTACATATAGGTAAATAGTACGAAATTGCTTGAGTAGGACGCTTTAGTGCCGCTGAGACCACCCGCCGGCAGTACGCTAAGCATTGCTATAAATGCAAACATACCTGCACAAACCTACACACACACACACACACACACACACACAGATAAACATATGGTTGTAAATTTTAGTAGTACTATGTTATTAAATGTATGGACTAGTACGATCGTGCAGTTCTTCTTTGTACCAACCGTCTGTCCTAACGGCAAGCAAGCGCAGCTTTGTACCATTCGGCTTCCTCAATGACTTTGTCAAGTGCTTTGTTTGCTCGTTAATGCATTTTCTGTGTTGCACTGTTGTTGTTGTTGCTGTTGTTGGTTTTGTTATTGCTTTTGTTGTTTATGCTGCTGGTGCTAACATTGTGGCTACTAGCCATTTCTAACACACCTATGTACAGACCTTGCATAGTGATTGCATATTGTGTTGCTGCTTTCGAATGTTTTATCCGCCTTTAACTATGCAACAGCTTAAGCTTTCTTAAGTGAGTAGATGCACACTAGTGAATTATGAAACAAAAAAACAAAAAAAAAACAAAAAAAAAACAAAAAAAAACAGATTTAGCTTGCACTCCTTGGCACGACAGAGCTGTATATGTGTATGGGTGTATGTACGTGGACCAAGCAGGAATTTGCTAAATTTAATTGCCCCTGATTGACAAAATTTATTGCCAAAACAAGTTGACGTGGATTTAATTAAGAAAGTTTTACAAAACTTGAATTGTATGTAATCCGAATACGCATCCTTTAATTTATGATGCACGCTATGTAACCAAAGTGCTGCCATGGTTTTCTGATATTAACTCCTTCATAACAAGCTGCTGCAAAAATGTGCAGATTTATTTGAAAATAGTTGAAACCCCTGTACGTTTGCATTACTTACTATGTATAACGCCAAATATTTAAAAAATTATAAAAATGCTGTTTCGATGAATTTAAAAATAATATCCTGTAGCCACAGTAAATGTAAAGTCGACTCTAAAGTTAGTAGCAGTTTTTTGCCATCATTTCCAATGGGATAGCTGCCAAAAATAGTTATAACTACCTTAAGACTCAACTGTATCTCGATTATCACTAAGGGGCATTGTTTTTAATGGCAAGTAGATAGCGTGACTAGATGGATTGGAAGCGCGACCATTTCGAGCACCCAGAATTAATTTTAATAGTATGCCCGTACATCAAATAAAACATACTGGACGAATCGGCAAGTCAGCCGCTCTGGCCAACCAATTAAATAGTTTTAACAGATATTACTAATAGATGAAACTCTTCTGTTGAGCATATTTAAAATTTAATTGAGATCTTAAGAGAACTACATACTTTATTTACTATATCAGACTTGTAGACCGTAAAAACTAGAATAAATAAAGAAATTAATATGCATTTTATGTAAATGTCGACTACAGAGCCATCTAATAGACTTTTATATATTTTTAATACCTTTTTGCAGATATTTACACGTATACAATATTAAAATACAGCATGCTTTTCTTAAATGATCAATATCGAACTATAAAATTGAATTTTCTAAATACATAAATCGATTTTAGCGCCATCTAGCGCATCCGTTTTACGTGCAAGCTTTTTTTCCTAGCACCCACATTATTCTCTTTTAATTTCATCAAAATCGGATCATAAAGAGCGACTTTTTAAGTAACTCGCCTCTAGCGCCACCTAGCGCATACTTTTTTCGCACAAGTAATAACTCAACTTTAGCACCACCTGGTGGATACATTTTTTTGTAATAGTATTTGCCGTCACACGCTACCACTTTACGTTTCTAATATCATCACTATCGAACCATAAATGCAAATTTTATAAATATCTCGAACTCATGTGCCATCCGTTGATCGATTTTCGAGCTAAGTTGCCACAGAGAAGAGGACTTAATTTTTATATAGATATATAGTTTTTTCATAAATATCAGTGTCTTAGGGTGTTCCGGATTTTAGAGAAATTTTAAGTGTTTCATTTAAAGAACTCACATTACGTATCTTTATGTGCATAGAGACACCCTTATAACGTTTACTCATATGATGTTATCAGCTCCGTTCTCCAGGAGTGGATATCGAGGTTTTTATTGATAGAAGAGCTATTCCCTCAGATATGGGAGACATATCCGTAACTAAATTTGTATGAAGAGGGTGCGCTATCTGCTTTTCTCTGGAGTCTAACCCTTAGTACTCTGATCCTAATCGGGCATAGCTTTATCAGCAACATGAAACCACTTTCAGATTCTAGGCGAAATATTACAGAAGACGCTCAAACTAATAAGCAAATGGTGTAGGGAGATTGGATTTAGTGTTAACCCTTCTAATGCCAAAAATATACTTTACACTAGAAATGATAAGGTATCGCATTTTGAAACACCTTATCTGAATGTGGTAGAATTTATGCTTTCTACCGAGGTCATGCACCTGGGGATAATCATAAACAGAAAGCTCGATTAGAAACAAAACATTGAAGATCGGCCCGGGAAGGCAATCAATGCTCTATTATAAAGCTTGTGAAGCAGCGATATATGTATGGGAAAGGGAGAATAAACCCACTAACCATTGCACACTGGATGTACCCATCGGAGATATGTTCCATTCTATTTTTTTGCGATACAGGGCTAGAATAGAATGAGTGCAATGATCAACCACCATGCTAGTGACGGAAGCTTTGCTGTCCACTCCCACAGTGGCCGTGAAACTATTTACTGCTCAACTTTCATACAGTAAATCAGTATAAGCTTCAGGCATGCTGCAATACAACTAGATTGAATGCAATACACCTCTTAAGGTGCAGAGAGACTACGACTTTCTTTTTCATTCCAACTTCTCACGTATCCCAAAGGTGATGAATGGAAAGAGGCTGGGAGTTTAAAACCGAGGTATATTTCAAGAAAGGTAGTGGGGTTCACTTCAGCGAACTCTACTACGTCTCCTCGGCTACTGTAGTATCTTTCAGGCTGAACTGAAGCCTTTGTTTGGCTTGAGTTCTAAAGGTCGCTATCGAATGTAGGAGAATGCAAAACGAGAGCTAGCTCAGTAAAACTAATCACTGGCTATAGGCGCATCCCCGGAAATTGCACCGTAGATCAGCTGGCTAGGCTTCCCTCCAACTTCATGTAAGCATCGGCTAAGTTTTGCTTTTATTAAAAGTGAAAATATCAGGTGGAGGGCCACAGAACGCTCATGTCAGATTGTGAAGCAAATCTGGTCTAGTAACATTGCTAGAAGGCTATGAAATATCGTATCGATCGATATTCATTTGAACAGTGGTCAACAACATTAATTTTTTGATGGAAAAAAATGTAGTCAGGTAGGACTGTATTAAAACCAGATATACATATATTTTTAATCAATACGATGATTCTAATTAAAAATATTTGCCGAAATTATTAAGCCCTTTCAGTGGATTTATTTCAGTGGCGCGTCTGCCAAATAAGGCCATATTTAGCATAGCGATTCGTAAATAATTCGAAACTTCAGCCCTAATGATACGCTAAAAATTACCAACACAGCTATCGAATTCAATATAATATATACATACATCATTTTTTTTCTTTTGCGTTCGCCTCCTTTTGCTGTTCATCAGCATATGAGCATTTTTTCGTTCTTTTTGGGGCAGATAAGTACATTTGTCTGCTTTTTGTTTGCAAACGTGCTTTTCTTTATATATTTTCTTTCTAGCTACAAGTGTTGTTGTGTTTGTTTATTTTTTTTTATTTAGCAGTTTTTGTTGCTATTGTTAACGAATTGTTTGTTGCCCCTTTTTGGCACAGCCTTGACTTAGGGCTGAAGGAGCAATACGAGTGCTAAGAAAAGCGTTAACACTTGCATTGTTTTCATTTGACAAATCTATTTATATGCCATTATTGTATGCTTTTTTTTTTGTTTTTTTTTTGGAAATATTTTTGTACGAGTATTTTTTGTGAGTATTCGAGTGTGTTGTTTTATTAATTTTAGTTTAAGTAGATAAGCTGCAAAGAAAGTGCATTTTTTTTTTTTGCTAGTGTTTACGTGTAAATAGAAACTGACGTGTCTTGAAAGAAGGACTAATACTTAATACATACATATGTGGGTAATTCCATGGCAAATCGGCCTATGGTTGGGCCCCTTTCGATTTCAATTGCATTTGCGCAGAAGGTTTGTTTCATGATATAAACAAGTTCTACCAATTGAAAAAAATTAAAAAGAAATATGTCTCCTAAAGTTAAACAAATTCACTATTTTTCTCAAATTTTTTATTTTAATATCTCGAAAACTATTAGTAAATATAAAATATAAACGTTAAAGAGTAAAAAGCGCTGTAATAAAATACATATATACTAAAAGCTTTGTTTTCGAAAAACCAAAGAATTTCAAAATTTTGAAATATTTCAAGCTAAGTAATTGAATTTAATAAATTTAAAAAAAAAATTTAGATCTCAGTTTTTTTTTTTTTTTGATAAAGTTCCTCTGACAGTTCTTAAAATATCCAAAAAAATTTCAAGTAGCTGATTTTTCTTAAGATATGCTTTTTAAATTATATAAATGAAAAAAAATTTCGCAATCTCTTAATAAAATAGTAACAAATTAATATTAAATTTTACAATGTTGGGCAATTAGTATCAAATTTAAGACGAAAGAAACCCCTTATTTTTCAACTTTCAAAAACTCATATATTACAAAAACCAAAAAAAAAACTCCTAGTTGAAAATTTTACGATCTCTTTAGGACATGTTCTGTTATTTTATAAACAAATTAACGAAAAAATTTTAGTCTTTAATTTATTCCGATTTCAAAATTAAAAAATTGTTCAATCATTTAATTTTTAATTTTTTTTCTTTTCTTAATATACTTTTTTGTAGCACCAAGCATATTTTTTAAAACGAATTCAAGAGGTTTTTGGTAGTTATAATAGTTTTCGATATATTACAAAATTAAACTTCAAAAAATTATACAATAGTGAAATTTTGAATTTTTATGTTCTAAGAAGATTCAAAAATCTTCAAGGAGCTGTTTTTTCATATATTTTTTTTAGTTAAAAAAAAATTGCTCGGAATTTCTTCGAAAAGTAGTGTCAAATTCAATACTTGGTTTTACAATTTTGAGCAATTTGTATCATATCTAAAGAGAAAAAAATCCTTTTTTTCAACATCCAAAAATTCATATCTTACAAAAACTAAAGGACATTTTTTTAAAACTGGCAGAGGAATTTTATAAAAAACTTTAGATCAAACCAAATATTAGTTTTTGATTTGTGCATATTAAAATTAATTTGTAGAACTTAATTTTAGGACGAAGAAAATCAAAGAACCTCCAAATCCCCCTTGGGTGCGCCATAATTTCCATCAGCCATTCGCATTCTTTAACAATATTAAAAAAAAAATTAATAAAAGCTAAAAAGCTTCATAACGGTAATAGCTATGTATGTGAAAAATTGTTGAGCATGCCAAATTAGTTTTAAATTTTCTGGAAGTTTCAAACACACAAAAGTCATCCGTAGTCAAGTGAGTAGAGTTATATAAAATTGTACGCCGGTTTGAATCTCGCCAAAACGTTTAAAACGCAGGAATATTTAGAAGAAAAAAATTTAAATTGAAATTAAGGAAATTACGAAAGAAAATAAAATCATTTTTCATACGCCTTCCTCTTAATATTAATACACATACCTACATATATTACTGGCACCAACTACAGTTATTACAAACGCAAAGATAAAAAAACAGAAGCCGTACAGGGAAATGTAAAGCGTTATATGTCATCAATCAATCAATTTACGTTCGCAGGAAATTGATCAATTTTATGACGAAGGATAATAATGCTGAGTTTCCTATCACTTTTTCTTAATTCTTTCCTCCTCAAATATGCACACTTTTTTCAATTTACCCTACACGAATTTCAATTTGTAAAACACTTGCAAATATGAGATATACCTATGTATATATGTATACTTATATATAGTATGTATAAAATTTATGTTACTTATAAACAAAAAATTTTGGAATAGCATTTCTTTTTAAATAGCAAAAAAAAAGCTCATAAATAGTAAATTTGTTTCATTTATTAAGAGCACAGAATGGAGCTCTTAAACCGGAAGATGTATATCATAGTAGAGGCGCTCTGTTCGACGGTTGGTTCGGTATTAATTTTCATACTTAATTTACTCAAAATAAAATTGTCTAGATTGATAGCTATCAATGTTTAAAAATAATGGAAATGAAATGGCGGTTAATAAATATACATATATTGAGTGCTTTTGGAGAAAACAGTTTTCATTTTATGTAGATTTTTACTCATTCCAAAGAAACTTTTACTCCATCGGGAGAAAATATCACATTTTGAGGAAGAAATTTCTTAAAAATAAAAACATTTTCCTTTGGTTCTTTAAATTTCTTTTTAGCAATGATTAAAAGCAAGATTTAAAGCAATGTCTTAGTTTTTTTCTTTCAAAATTGACTATGCATTTTAAAAAACTTTGTGGGGTAATCATTTGTGAATAAGGCAGAATATTTGAAACTCTTAAACCGCAAACAGATTTTTCGAAAAATAATGCGATGTCTAAGCTTTCACTACTATCTGCATTAATTTTGCTTACTTTGGTCATTTAAATTACTTTTACACTATTATTGTATTTTGAAGTAATTTTAAGCTGGAGAATGGCATCAAAATCGGCTGGATGAAACTTTCGATCACCGCCAGGTTATACGCTAAAAATATTGCTGAAACGATTTTTGAAAAATTAGATCTAAGTCTTGGTCAAAACTTTGAACTAAAAATTCAATTATATTAATTGGACAATTTAAAGCGAATATTATAGTATAGTAGTATAATCAAATTTGGGTAAAAAATATCGATATAGCAAAATATCGATACTTGTTTTTTTTAGAAAATGGATATTTTTAGAGAGTGGATACGTACGTCGATATTTTTTGTCTCGAAATATCGATATAAATATCACGAAATATCGATATAAATTCCTAGTATCAAGTTCGATATTTTTTTAAAGATTTTTATGAGCCCCACTAGCACAAAACTTCATATTTTTCGAAATATTTTTAACAAAGTCTTAAAACGTAATAAATTTTATAAAAACTTTTTCGGTGAGGTACCTTAATTAGCGACTGTATACTTTTCTATGTACGCTGAGTATTTGCTAGTAGTAAATAAAAATATTAAAACCGCTTAATATGCGTTACTTTTTCGTTATCGAATATTTTAATAATAGTTTAGAAAAGTGCGCCTGGAAATAAAATATCAATTTATCGAAATATCGATGTATCGAAATATCGTCATATTTTATCCTGCATATACCGATGTTGTTTAAAAATATCGACACATCGATATATATCTTTTATTTGCCCATCCCTATTGTGAAATATTTAATTTAGCTCATTTATGGGAAGAGTATTCTTATTGTATTTATAACCTTTTTAAGTTTTCGTATTAATTAAAAAGACTATAGTTTGTTTACCAGAATTGACGAAAAAGTAAAAATCAATTCTTTATCACGATAGGTCTGCTCAAAGTAAATATATACGCTAAGTTATAATTCCGCTTACTATGCACAAATACACAGAGTAGGCCATAAGGAAAATCTACCATCACGCCTTTTCATTAATGTTAATATTGTCGCTTCCATTAAGTTCACATTTTATCTTTTACATCTATTAAATTTATAGCTTGTCCCAAAATTGGTAAATATTTACAATACAAAATATGACTTGCTTGAGTGACCCAAATCAACCGTTAGGTAAACACATTACTAACGGTTTATGAAAAGAAAAGATATTACCTACCTATGTTAGTGTACGCGCACTAAGGTGTCCCAAATTATAAAAAGTTCTCTTCGCATGCGAAAATTATGGCAATAAGAAAATTTTAGTAGAAAACTGTGCTTTTCAATTATAAAGACTTCCTTATTTTATTAATTTAAAGAGGTCGCATTTTAACTGAAACCTAAGCTTCCATAACTGAATATTGAGATAATGATCAAAGTTATGGTTTGCTACAAAATTTCTGATTTCATTGGAATATGAAGCGGAATTTCCTGGGCATATTATGGGCTACTTTCTGTTCTAAAAATTATATCGATGAACTAACCAGGTAACACAAATCATTTACTCTAAAAATATTTTATCAAAAAATTAGCCACAAGCAAACAGTGGACCTGCAAGGGGCGGTGGGGTCAATCCATGTCAAATCGGCAAAGGTTAACATCGATATTTTTTGTTTTAGATGAATTTTGGTCAGAACTTTTCTTTTATCATCAAAGAAAGTTCTACCAAAGTAAAAACAAAAGTTTTTTGTTCGAAAATTATGCAAAATTAAAAACTTAATAATTTTCCAGATCCTTCAAAAAAAAATTTTTTTAAATATGTCAAAAAGTTCTGTCGTTACAAAAATTGTTTCAAATTCGTTTTAAAACTGATATTTGAGGCTATTAATCAAATTTTGAAAACACAGAATTTTCAGATTTTAAAAATCTAAAAATTAAAGTCATATGTTTATTCAATTTTTAATATTTACACTAAAAATTGTGAAATGAATTTTCTGAAAATTCATTTAAAATGTGATATTTGGAGTCACGGAAATATTTAAAAGAAAAAAAATTTGAAAAAATTCGAATTTTGAGATTTTAAAAATCATAAATCCTAGTCATGTTCTAATATTTAGCTTAATTTTGTATACAATGTCACAAATTTTTCGTTAAAAGTCCAGATAGTAATTTAGTAAGAGTCGATAAAATGTCCTTGGAGATGCAGAACAATTTGAAAATGGATGAAGCTAAGCTGTAATTTATCTGGTAATCATTTAAGAAAAAATCTGGAAATTACGAACTTTTTGTGGGTCAGCGTGGCAATCATATTTAAATTTTTGCTATCACTCATTTTACTTATTCTCCTTACCATATCTGATTTCGACTGTAGGTGAGAATTTATTAAAATTATTATGAGCAGACTGTGGGCGGAAGAAGCCATTTCTTAAGAGGCAGGCAAGACGGCAGGATGTATGAGTCATCATTAAATCATCACTAATTTAAAGTTTTTGAAAACTGTTTAAGAAAACAAGATGTACATAAGACTTCTATTTATTATATTCACAAATATTTTTATTTATTTATTTTAGTCTAGAATATTTTATTTTTATTAGCGCGATATAAAAATTTTACGCAAACAATTTGACAATGGTAAATTGATCAGAAACATTTCAATCCTATCCAAATTCTAAATGCCGTCTAAAAATCGATTACCATATTTAGCAATTAAAGCTAAGATTATAGTAGCGACTCCGAACGACATTAAAATATCATCAGATTTACAACGTGTTTTCCTCATAATTTTATTGTTAACTAGTTTTGCTAGCTATTGGGTAGTGGCTGGGCCAAATTGGCTCGTAATTTTGCTTAAATTCAGCAACTGCATATATTTTGCAGTCACTGAACGCAGATTGCTTCATCAATTTAAAAGTATTTCTTTTCTTTTCGCTTTATTATCCGCCTTTTTTTAAGCTGCATTTACTTTTTTTTCGACGGAAACCAAGATGGCATTTAAGCTGTTGAGTCCCTAATGAGTTTAATCTTTCAGACTCAGATGACACACTCATATTCTACCTTTGATACGAAATTTTTGAAAATTTTCCGATAGTAATACGACTTCTTTCTACCGTAGTCTATTTAACCAAATCCAAACTATTTAAAATGAAAATTGACATACCACATAAAATCATAAAACCGCCACCAGGAGAACTAAAATAAAGTTTAATCAACTCAAAACTATCCTGATCATACGGATCATACAAAAAATCCTTCACAGCACAGAAACTTCTGACTAGCAGAAGGGTATATTTCAGAGACATTGAAAATTATACATAATTTTAAAATTGTTCAAATATATTTTATTGTTTTACCTAATAGTTGTTTTTTAGTTGAGAATAAGTTTTTCGCCGAAGAAAAACTAGAAAATCTCATAAAGTAAAATACAATTTTTTTTGTTTTTATTTTTTTTTTTTATCTATTACCAACTTTTTCTACCTTAAAATACAGTCATTTAGGGGCTCCGATATATTTTCTCTCAAAAAGTCGTAGAAGCTCACTTCGAGAAGGTAAAAAGTTCAATGTATTTAACATCAAAACATTAATTTAAGGGGTTATATATATACAAAGTTGGGGCTCAAAAAATCGAAAATATTTTTATTGCATATTCTAAAAGTACATACTTTATAGAATATCAGCGCGAAATTTCATCCAGATGGGATCACTAGATTCGAAATTACAGCCGTTCGCAGCATAATTAACTTAAAACAAAACTTAAAACGCAATTATCTCGGAATGGCATTTTTTGAAAAGTACCGTTGCCGTTCACACGATAACTCAAAAACTTATAAACCGATTATCATAATTTTTTTTTATAATTATTCGTATTTACAATCTTGTGTACTTGAACGATCGTTTTTGAATCCGAAAATTTTCGATTTTTTGCAATAAATTTTTTTTTAATTTTTGAGCAACAAAAAAATTAACTTTTTGAAAACCATGAATTTTTTTCAGAAAAAAAATTTTTTTTTGGAAGTCGGTTCGTTCAAGTACACAAGAATACATTTCGCTTCAATAATTATAGTACCTTTTTGATTTCAGTTGAGCGGTTCGGCTTGGAGAGTGTGAACGGCAAGGCTCTACAGAAAAAACACGCTTCGGGAGAGGGGCTCTAACTCGGAAAATTTTAAATATTTTTTGAAATTTATCTTGTTTTTTTTTTCAATAATACTACCAACAAACTGTCTTTCGCTTTATTGAATAAAATTTGCAAAAAACCTTTAAAAAAATCACGAACTTAGCTCACTTTTTCACCTCAACTTTGTATATAACCCCTTAAGTAAACTCTAAAACAATTTCCTTAATTTTTAATAATTATAATTTCAATTGTGGTTAATAAAAAATTGGAAGGGTAATATTTTTTTTACTTTATGACCAAGTACTTTATTATTATTACTTTTGTGAAAACTAACTTAGAGTTTCAACAGCCGCATCGTCTCTATCTACTTACAATAAACTTTAGACTCCACATCAGATAGATAACTTTGATTATTTGAGCAAATTTCGTTGAACTTTTTCTGCAAATTACTGCTACGCTATAACGAAAGAAATGTGCACCCTACTGTTTAGATCTAAAATTAAGTATGTGAGTAACTAATTTTATAAGCTGAGAATGCTGTTCATTTCCAATTTATGTAATGTGTTAACTCGCAACACCACAACTGGGACTTCACATTATTGTTTTTAGTTCTGTACACGTACGATATGTAAGTATAGAGCTGCATTGGTATTTTTATTTCATGAGCTTTTGCTTGTTGTACATGAATTACTACTACTCGTACAGCACGTATTTGATATTTGCTTGAGTGCGCCAACATATGACACGCCACAATTAATTACACTGTAATTAGGTAATTTATTTAAATAATCACCAATGCATGTGCCACGTGCCTTCGACTCTAACTGCACTAAAGTGTTGCTAGCACAAAAAAAAATGGGGAAGAAGCGCGCAGTCATTTTCGATTTTATATTGTCGGAGTATATTGATACGTTGCTTGATATTTTTGCTTATTATTTATATAATATATAATTAATGCTCATAGGTTTTTTGTTTTTATATAGTACACTCAAAAAAATCAGGTTGATTGTAGTTGCAGCTACGACTGGAACTAAAAATTTCCAGCACAAAAACAATAAGCAAGAAACCTGTGTCGCATATCGACTTAAAATTTTCTTAATAATGAAGTTTTCTTGCCGCTCCTGTTAGGCTACCTATACTTTACTTCTAAATGAAATGAGATAACCTCGAATTAAACCCATTGGCATTGCTCATACGCCGCGTCGACCACGGTACATAAAATTACCTACACATATTGTGTTTTGTTCAAAAACAATTATAAATTTTAAATTTTAAATTTTGCAACAACAATGGGCAACGATTTCCATAAAGATTTTGCACCTGGTTGGGAGTTCAAACAAAACTATTTTGTAACATATTTTTTTCAAATACAAATAAAATTTTGACAAATACAAGAAGACCGTTCTAAATGTACTGTGCCAAAATTGCAGGGCCATTAGCTGCCGGCGGAATGATTCCCACTTAGTACGGAAAACTTAGGTTAATTAAAATCTTCAAATATTTTTGCACTCTCAGGTACACATTTTTTTAATGACCATAGTAAGTTTGAAATTTTCCAGCTGAATGTTTTTAGAATAAGTAAGTGAGAAAAATGGCTAAAACTCATATCGGAGCGAAAAATATAGTTTGGGTGTATATAGTAAAATGTCACGTGGAGTAATTTTGTAAAGCATCTTAATCCATCAGCTCCCTGCAGAAAGGGTCGATTTGACCCAGTTTCTTTTTTTAGTCTGATGATGACGTGTGTTAAAATTTTACAGCGAATTCGTCGTCGGTACTTGATGGCCTCTCGAACAAAATCTTTTTACAAAAAGCGCCAAAGTCCACAAAAAATAAAAACAAAAACAAATGTCTTCCTTTAAAATATGCAACTTCTTGGTGTTGTTTTTTAGATTAAGTTAAAAAAAGGTTCAATTCATATCTTAGCGAAATATCTACTTTAGCTTCATTTAGTTAAATTTGACGAGACATCATTTTGGGGAGCATTTTAAGACATCAGCGCTCTCACGCGTTTCTTGGACCCTTTTCTTTACAAATCTGAACAAAATATATTTGTGTGGATTAACATGTTTTTGAAAATATCTCGCTTAAAAATTAAACCAGCGAAACAATCTTTATACAAAGAGAGTAAAAACCCATACAAAAACAAATATGCTACAACGTTTGTTGTACTTTCTTTGATTGGAAAATTATTTTGATTGCAGAAAAATCATTGCTTGGTAAAAATAAGATATTGCAATTTTTATGCCCTTATCTCTCAGTAAACACTAACCAACCTCTGCATGTATTTCTACTCTGAAAAATCTTCCCCTAATTCATTTAATTCTTGCTTTAAATGTGCATGACTATCACTAACCGCATTCTGCACAAAGACCTAATGTTGTACCGCTACAAAATTCAGTTCGTACAATATTTAAAGCCCGAGTATACCAATTAGAGATTTGACATCGTGAGCAGACAACTGAGCTTTCCTGAATATAGTTTTCAACTTTTTGCTATCGGATAAAGCTAATTTACATCACAATGGACACGAAATGAAGCACAACAGTCTCTCCTTAAGCTTAAGAGACTCCTTCATTCGCCTAAAGTGACCATATTGGCTGCGATATTGACGGGAGAAATTTGCGACCCTTACTTTTTTAAAGCGGGAAGAGAAGGTAAAAAATCCTCGGCATTGCAAGAGGGTTATGTGAAAATGTTAGACATCAGTTTGCTACCTGAGCTGCACAACTTTCGCGGTTATAACCAAAGATTATGGTCCTAGCAGAATGTAGAAACGTCATACAAGTTCAGTACTCCTCTACCATGAGTTCGAAAAATGTTCCGTGGCAAATTCTTCTCGAGAAGAGATGATAGAAGGTTTTCTTTGTTTTATCGTTCCATTATATTAATACTTTCTTTTGAAACACCTTGTATATGGCGAGTCTTAGAAATCACTTTTTCTACACAAAGATTCCTATATCACAAAACTGCAGACAATATTAAATTGAATTTTTTCAAAATCTTAACTGAATATCGCCCTTCTGATGGTTTTACATGTTTTTTCGATTTCTTATTCCACACGTACTCGCCCATGTTACTGTTTATCCACACACTGCCTGCAAAGATCTAAAGATCTTAGTTCAGGGTTGATGTAAAAACGTCGCTCATACGCCATGTCGACCATGATTGCTATAAATGTGGTCTGTGTTTGGGTTAAAACTCTGGTTTATTTTTAAACAATTTTAAAACGCATCATGTTCATAAAGCAGCAGATATGTAAGACCGAAAGCAAAAAAAAAAAATAACAAAAATTAACGAGAATTTATATAAAATACATGCGTTACATAGAAATGTGTTCGCAAGACCAAAGGTTAAAAAGTTTTTAAAAATCAACAAAAATTTTCAGCCCGATCATACATGCACATTATTTTTGTCAAGTTTAATGGGCTTCAAAACTGCATAATCAAAAGTTTTCTAAAATCTCAAATTAAAAATTTTTTATATTTGTTTGATTTTTATAAATTTTGTACAAAGTTTCAGATTTTAATTTAGACGCCTTTGTTATAAAACGAAATAAAAAAATTTATAAAAAATTAACAGAAACGACGTAACGTTAAAAACATTGCAAATATTAGGGGAAAATCACCTTGTGTATCAATTCTAGTATAATTTTTCTATGCATAGTTCTAGGCTGAATGTTATGAAAAGAAATGGAATTAATATTTTGATCGATATGTGGCGAGGAGCAGAACTCTAATTTTTTTATACATTAAGTCTATTTATTTCTTTGTACCACAATTTTAAAGCTCATTGCAATTCCGATGATTATCTCGGACTAATTTCGAAACAAAACCTGCAATGGTGCGAATTGAAATTGAAGATTATGCGTCGCACAACTAAATCGGATTTTATAATCAATATTTTTTCAAATATTACCGCTTAAATATTTAGGTCAACGAGGTTTTCTAAATTCGATTTGCGAGTAAATTCAAACTAGGCATTAAAGTTTCAAGTTAAGTTTTATAGAGCTGCCCTAAGGTTTTTTTTTTGCAAATCAATGCTACATTTTATTTCCCTAAAAAACATCAGCTGGTTCACTTTATCAACCATTATTTTTTTAATTTTTCACCGCCAATTTTGGGTACTATCCAATCACATTTTTTTCATTTTGCGCGCACAGAACGCTGCTTTTGAAAATTTGTCATAGGATTCAGGTTGTATACGAGAGTTTGATATTGCGTAAATTATTTGACCCCGAATGCAGAACAGTCCTGTAAGTTAAAATTATTGATCAGCGGATTGATATAGTTTTTTTTACAGATTTTTCATTTCTCATTATATTGTGCGATTATTTAGTTTGAACTTTTTAAATGTTTTTTTTTTAATTTTCACTTTTTCAACCATTTGCACAGTTTTTTTTTTAATAATTTATTGGAATTATATATATTGTTTTTTATTTCCAAGGCAAGCAGCAATCTCGGGAAAATTGAGGTCTTGAGCAGCAGGGTCACAAACGGTACAAAAAAATACGAACTTTTTTGAAAATATTTAATTTAATTTTTTCACCACTGTGGTTATTTTTATTTTTTTGTTTGCTTCTCTGTTACTCTCCAGCTAATATAAATAGGGATCAATGATACTCCACACTATATCTATGCACTTCTTTAGATGTAAGCCCACTTTACGCTGGCAGTTATTTAGCCTTTTCAAATGTTGTGCTCCATTTTTGGTTCACATTTTTTTTTTAATTTTCTTAAGCACTCAAGCACATTGGAATTCATATGGCTGTGTGCAATGCACCACTTTACTGCACCACTACACTCATACACTCACTCCACTTATCACCAATTAAAAAAACAAAAAAATGCAACTGCTTGCGCTTAGCACACACCTGTGTCTCTTCTATTCAACTCACACAAACGCGAGCGAACTTCTACAATACTTCACATGTACTACACTTTCATTTGTGTACGTATGTGTGGATGTATGCATGTATGTGTGTGTGTGCGTAAACACTCCACTTTATTTTCAAAGTATTTGTGTATTGTTGAGCTTCTTTTTTCTCTGGTTCGATTTTAATTTTATCTACTAGCCGCCGTCCGCAATCAGTTCGAACGACACGACCGCAACGGCGAATGTTAAGCAACAAACTGTTGTCGTTGGTTCGGCAAAATCAAGTCGGAAGCGCTAAGCCAGCAAGTGGAGGCCTTCAACAGGGACCATGCGGCCTCGAATAGTAAGCGAAAGGACGAAAGACGGAGAGAGGAGGTCTAGAGAGAGAGAGAGAAATAAAGGGAGCAAAAGCAAATCAAGCGTTTACCGGTCGATGGCGAATGATTGTTGGTGCAATTTTGTTGAGGCTAAAAGCTTTCGCAGCACTAACTGTTGCTTATACTCCACGCGGACAGTAAAAAGCTGTCCAAGCAGAGCGTACAAGAGCTAGAGAGCTAGAGAGCTAGAGAGAGAGAGGGCGAGGCAATGAAAGAGCAAATGACAGTGATAGAAAAATTTTGAGCGAAAAGAAGCACTGCAAAAAATTATGTAGCCTTTGTTAGAGACAAATAATGCCGAAATAATATTGAAAAAATAAATAAATTGATTTAAAACAAAAATATTTTCAAATTAACACCCCAGCAGTTCATTTGTATATACCACTCTGACGGTTGAAAAAGATAGTTCAAGGATAAACCGTTTTCTGACGCAGATGTGAAATTTACAAAGAAACACAAAATTATGTGTATGCAAATAAAATAGATATTCAAAAATAATTAACAAAAAAAAAAATATTTTCTTAAATTATAAATGAATTAGATAACCCATTTTTTATACACGAGCTAACGGGCTAAATTCACTGAAATTTTACCCCAAAAGTCTTTATTATGAATTTATATTTTAGGCTATAAGTCTTTAAGAAAATTCATAGCGTTTTCTTTAAACCACTGCAATTTTTCTAGTAGCGGCATCTTAATTATGAATAAAAAAATTATTTTTCAGACAATTTCAAGTTTTGTACAGATTCAGCGATATACGCTCCTTTATAATTTTTTCGAGCTCTTTAAAATTTAAAAGCGTTTTTTAGCAGAAAAAAAAAATCAAAAATTAAATTAAATATAAGAAAACCATATTTTTTTAGACAATGTCTGATTGAGGAGAAACTGTGTGTTGCATCAGCGAGAACTGTTATACCCGCTATTTTATAATTTTTTAAAAATATTGTGTTTACCAATTTCGGCGACCGCCAGGGAGCTATAACCCCTTAAGTCTGTTATCCACGCTATTTAAAAAAACCATACTGCCGTGCATTTCATAACTATAGCCACTCGAGAATAAGTTTTGCCAATTTTGATCTTTTTTTTTTTGTAAAGTAAATTTTACTTAGGCGTTTTGCAAAAGTATTATTCACTCCATAACAAAAACCGTTTAAATTCAAATCTAAAAAAAACTCAAATAATTATACTAAAATTTCACAATTTTTATCAGAATTTTTAGACAAATTTTAATATAACAAAATACATGTCTGAAGTTACTACTTATTACCGTAGATTTTTGATAATTCTTTTGCTGACGCTCTTCTGAAAATTATTCCATAAAACGCACGAACTATTTTTTTTATTCTTTTTGGAATCACTTGCACTTTATTATATTAAAATTGAATGAGCTATACAACTCCATTTCACAAAAATTTTTATAAAAAATTTGGATTGAAAATTTTTAAATTTTGATCAAAATTTTTAAATTTTTTTTAACATTTCAACTAAGTTTGATACTTTGAATTAAATATTTTGTTTTCAAGAATAAACTACATATATTTTTATTAAAAAAAATAGCTAAAATTGTATAATTTTTTTGTTGACGACCTCCGGCCAATTCACCCATATAACGCATAAAATATATTTTTTTTATGAACTTTTTTCAACTAAAATTGAACGACCTATACAAATTCATTCCCAAATTTGTTTATAAAAATTCTTATAACAATTTTTATTTTTGTAAGATTTTTTGCATTTTTTCACATTTCAAAAACGGTTGAAACTGATTTAAATGGTTTTATATTGAAGGATGAACTATATTGTTGTAAAAAAAAATAACTAAAATTAAATAATTCTTTTGCTGATGCTTTTCCGCCAATTCGTCCACATAATACATGAACAAATTTTTTACTTTTAAATCACTTGCTGTTTATTATACTCAAATTAAATGGTCTGAGCTTATAAAACTCCTACACAATTTTTTATACAAATTCTGAATAAATTTGTTAAAGAATGAACTGTGTTTTGCTGTCGGTCTTCTTGGACTTTGTTATACAAAAATTTAATGGGCTAGACAACGCCATGACCAAGTTTTTATAAAAATTCTGAATGAAAATACACAATTTTTTTTGTAAATTTTGTTCCATGTTTTCCGCCTTTGAGCAAAGTTTCAATTTTTTTACAGTTTTTTTTGGAAAATTAATATATTTGTATTTAAAAAAATAACTAAAATTAAATATAGAAAAATAAGTAGTCAATACTTGTCAATATGTTTTGGGGCTGTGGTTATGAAATGCACACCTACTATTTTTATATACAACAACCTTTGCATTTGCTTGCTGTTTGCTCCATTTTGTCGCGCTTTCTCGGTTTCACGTTAAAAGCCACTCGCCACTCGCTTTACGCAAACTTTTTGTTGACAAAGACTTATACGAGTATGTATATATATTTTGTATATATCTAATTTTATATGCGTGCTCCAAACGCAACAAATTGTCGAGTTTTGTGCGGTTGCATTGCATGTTTAAGATTTGTTTGGTGAACGTGACTCGTTACCTACGCTTCTAGCATAGGACTCATCAGCGCCCCCCCCCCCCCCACCAATCATGCAAGCGTGTGCCTTTTCTGAATGTTTGCTAGCTCGCTCGGTTGGTTGGTGGCTTTGGCTTGCGCACTTTTTGGCGTGTCAGCAAAGTTTCTGAACCCATTGTTGATGCAGCAAACTTGCGCAGTTGAAATGAATAAACGAGTCTAAGACAGGCACATGTGAGTTGTGGAAATTTTAGTGAAAGAAATCGAGTTATTTGTTTAGGAATAACACGTGGGTCGTTCAATAGATCTATACAAATTGGTAATGAGTTTTTTGTAGCTAATGCCCGTCTCGCAATTCTATTAAATTGCTATTATTGCCCATTATCAAGACGATCTGACTCTTTGAGTCTCTCTGGGGTAGATGATAATGTCATGCCTTAAATTAGTCAAGCTGGGATAGTATGTTTTGCCTCTTCAAATCTATAGTCTAGATTTTGTGACCTCGGATTGCGACCTCGAACCTTTAATACTGAGTGTCCTATCAAACAACACCTTGAGCGGCTTCTTGCTCAAAAAAAAATGCGCGATATAGAGAAGATATAGCCGTAGCCTTGTGTGTAGCGTGTGCGCGCTTCATTCCGTGGGCCCCAGGTTCGAATCCAGCTCGTGGCAAGTAACATCCAAAAATTATAGAAAAAGTTGTTTCTAATAACGGTCGCCCCTCGACAGGCAACGGCAAACCTCCGAGTGAATTTCTGCCATGGAAAAAATTCTCACAAAAGCATTCGGCGTAGAACTGTTGGTCCCTCAATTTGTGTTACAACATCAAGACACACACCACAAATTGTAGGAGAAGTTCGGGCAAAATCACTTAAGCGGTTATAGCGCCAATTAAGTAAGTAAGTAATACAGATATGAGAGAAGATAATCACAACAAACCATTACTATTGATTTGCTATACGTATAAAACAAATGTCAAATACATAAAAACGGAAATGACTTTTTGTACATCCAATAAATATTGTTATTTATTATATGGGTAATGTTTGCAACGCTTTGGCCCTCAAAGTTCTGAACCGATTATCAAACCGATAACATTAAAAAAAAAACATTGGTACTGTTTTTCCATCGGAATCATAAAATGCATCGATTTGAAATTATAAATAAAAATAGTTTTTTTAAAATAATTTTTTCTCATAAATCACTTCCGATCATAAAGCATTTTAAAAGTCCTGCATACAAATATTACAAAATGTATTCAACGGAAACATAATAATGAAATGTTCGATAATGTCGTTGATATTTTTTGGATTGGTTTATGAAAAACTAGACATACTCAGCCAAAACTTGACAGACTTAGATTTCATATATAGCGTTTTTTCCACATTTTCGAAAATCTCATTGCTATAATTCCGTTGAACAAATTTCAAACATTTCTTAAATATATCTTGCAAGCTTACACTGTTTTATCATATCAAGTGGGTTTTTAAAAAAATATTTTTGGAGACATTTTAATTCGATTTATTTTCGAAATATTTTGCCGGAAGCCTTAAAACATAATACAATTTATAATCTCGATAAAAAGCCTCTAATATTTTGTATCCTTTTTAAATTTCAGCCCAGTTTTTTTTTCAATACATTTTTTCAGTACAAAATACATTAAACTGAATACTAGTAGATACTTTTTGTTTTGAATAAAGTTGCTTACATTAAAGAAAACAACTCCACAAGACATTGGCTCACGATATTTTAGAGCTTACTTAAACCAAATAATTTAAACGTGATGGAAAATTTGCACATACACAACGCTAAAACGGCTCAAATAATTTATAAGTAAAAAAAAATAATTATTTATAAAATGTGTAAATGTAATATAAACTAAATGAAATCTCGTTATGGGTAGAAATCTAGCCACGAGTTCGGAAAACACATATCGATTTTAAGGTCAACGAAAGTTTCTTTTTGATCATTTGTTTTTTTTTTCAATTTTTCTGTTCATATATCGTCAACGAAAGGTTAATCGTGAAACGTTTTTTTATAGCTAATTGCACTTAAGAATCACAACTTTGTGTAACTTTGTAGTATGTGGAACTAGGAGGAATTTATTATTTTCAAGTTTTTGATTAGTTGTTTCAATCAAATTTTGATAATGGTTTTTACGACCTTTCTACTATTTGTAAATTTGTGTTATATCGGCTCGAAATCAAATCAAATTAATCAATTTTGTTACATTCATATATTATACGTAATTACTACACATCGCTATTTATAATAATATCACTCATACGCACTGTCGTCTTAGTTTTGTTATAACTATGAAATACAAAACGAGTTAAGCCCACACATACGTTATTTCACTTTTGCCAGCTATAGCTCTCTGTATATAAAACAAAGGCAGTTACTTTTCTTACATTGCATGCGTGCTCTTCCGTACTATTGTACTACTATATGTAAATATTTAGCACGGGAAAACCCAAACAATTTGAAATGAAAGTTTGAAGTCAAATGCACAATAAAAAAAAGTCAGCTCTTTGATTTATATTTATGGAGTTTATGTACATACATTGGAATACATTTTACATAAGGGTTTTTTTTTATAACAACTTAAATACGTAGCGACGCAAGGCATACACAAACTTCCGTATATATTGCGCATTTGAGTAATATGTGAATGTATACGTGGCGTTTATTATAATATTTAAGATTTGCGCTATAACTTAAATATTGAAAACTATAACTTTTATTTGAATTTTTTACATTTTATCAATTCAATAGTATGTCAAATGTAAAAGTTTTAACTATTTTCGCTCACTTCATATTTTCGAATAGCTTGAGTATGAGAAACAAAAAATGAGAACTGTAAGCCCGAATATTGAGCAATAGATTACCAATATCCTGAATGACCAATGCATCTTGAATAAAAGGTTTGCGAGAAAATAGTTATATAAAAAAGTTTGTCTAAACAATCATGTCTCCTCATATATGTAATACTTCTATATTTCTGGAAAGCACAGTACATTCCCCAATATCAGAGTACAGAAATATAAAAAATCCGATAATCGAATGTACCTAAAATACAACTTCACTTTAAAAAATACTACTACAAGTTCAAAAATTAATGTAGTCTGTCTCGTTTTGGTTTCGTTTTCAAAACACATTACGAGCTTATCCCACCCGCAATATAGAAGTATTACATACATACATGTGTCTACTTAAGGTGTTTTACGTTGTGGGTTTCATTAGGGACGACCCAATTTTGTATTAGTTATCTACCCCTTGTAGTTCTTGGAAGCTACTGGAACGTCGAAAGCAAATAAGTCCCCAATGCGT
Source organism: Anomoia purmunda (assembly GCA_951828415.1). NCBI lineage: Eukaryota > Metazoa > Arthropoda > Insecta > Diptera > Tephritidae > Anomoia > Anomoia purmunda. The sequence continues at coordinate 112,164,324 of OX639996.1, read as the reverse complement.
TGTATAGAGGAGGATGGCAACTGTCTTTACGGGTCCGGCTAAAAGTTTTGGAGACCCTCTCAAAAAGGGTGATATCAAATTATTTAGCATCAATGGGCTATGACCCAACTATTTTCCATGCCCCTACGTTCGGTTGGATCAACTTGTTCGGTCGAAACTTTTCGAAAAATCCTATTTTCGGATAGATAATTATAACATAAACTATAGGAAAAAAAATTTAACTTTTCACAAAGTTTTCAAACTTTTTAATCAAAAATTTGTATAAACTTTTCGGTTATGCAGTTTTGTAGACAATGCCATTGCAGTTTAAAGAAAAATTTAAGTTTTCACAAAATTTTCAAGCTTTCTAATAGAAATTTTCGGGGTATGCAGTTTTGTAGACAATTTAATTTTAAATAGCTAAACATTTCTATTGATTTTTGATCATGTTTTTTCTGATGGCTTCGCGCATTTTCTTCAATAGAAAAATAAATTTTGTCCTTGCGTTATATGGAAGATTTTTTTTCTTAGAATTTTCTGTAGAATCCTAAATCACAACATGATTTAGCCGAACTAATTTAAACAGTGACACTCACAGTAAAAATGGTCCACTATTCTTTAATTTATCCCAAACAACATTGACAACATTTTCAATGTTAAATATTTTTTATAAATTTTTGAAACAAAAACCAAAAAATTTCAACTTTTTTAAGCTTCTAAATATTTTACGAAATTTTAAAAATGGTCGTTACAAAAGTTTCGAAATTTTCAAAAGTTTTTCGTTTTCAATTTTGTCGCTCATTCTATACTTAATTCTAACGCATAAACAAAATGATATTTTATATGGAAGAAAATGGAAATTTTTAGGGGCATGAAGCTTGCACTTTATTAAACTAGAGTTTCTAGAGATTCTAAAAAAAAATTTAATTTTAATATACATTTTTTCGAGTTTATTAAATTTTTGAACAAATTTTGTAAGTCTAAAATATTGATTTTAAAATAAAAGCTATTTAATGAACTACATATTTAAAATATTAGGAATAACACGAGGGCAATTAAGTTGCAAAAAATATGATTGAATCATTTTTGGCGTAAGCCACTGTATATCAAATCAAATCTATGTAGTGGAATTAACCACGCACTTTTCAAATGTCACAATTTCCGCTTTAGTTGACTAGAAACTTCGAAAATTAGCCACAAAAAAAAATGTCTTCAGATTCTCTCATTTTCATTATATTCTTATAATTAATAATTTTTTATATGAACTATCTTTATGTTAGTATATCTCTTAACAAGCTAGCAATAAAACACAACTCTGCTGGTCGTAGAGTTGACATCTGTTACTCGTCCCTTATATTTTATTTTTATTTAAGACACTTTACGAGTACCGCCAATTCATTTTGGTCATTACGATTTCGTGAGCACGCTATAAAGTTTTCAATTTCTTTGGATATTTTTAGTGTAGTACCTAAAAATATTTAATAAATATTCCACACAAACGTCAACTATGGTCAACTGTGAAAATATATCACATACGTACGTACATACATACATGATACATTTGTAGTTCGGCAATTTTCGTAATGAATATTTTTATTTTTATTTTTTTAATGTTTTTTTTTTTGTTGAAGAAAAAGAAAAGAGTCCTAAAAATTATAGGAATGCAGAGTAAGGAAGTGGAGGCCAAATTTAAGTGTTCTATTTTCAAATCCATTGCAACACCGAAATGTTTTGCAACGACTACCATTACTACTTTCACCTTCACGATGACTCTCTCCCCGATGACAGCCTCACCTACATACATATGTATCTACACATGTATGTGTGAGTGTATGAGTGTGTATGTATATGTGTGTGTGTTGTGCTGTGCTGTGCACTTGTCTGACGTTTCAATTTCATATTTCCGCTCATCAGTTTTACCTTGCACTTGAATATTAAAATGTACAATGAAGCAGAAGGCGCCGAAGGTCATAATACAGTGCAAAGTTGATAAATATGTATAGATACGTGTGTGTATGTATTTATATCAGTATGTACAGTAGGGTTGTGGCTTTTTTTTAGTTTCAAAGTCCTGTTGTAGCAAACTATAAACTTTTCTTTAAATCGCCAGAGAACAAATTTTTAAAATATTCTTCTCATCGAAAACTTCTTGAGCGAACGTTCTTATAATATAACCATCGTATACCCGCACTTCCAGAGATATTGTGTAGGAAAATTCCAGTTGTATAGGGAGGACCACACCACCTAGCTCTCAATGAGTATGAGATTGATTTCATTTATTTCCATTCGAAAAATGAAGTTTGCATGGGAGGTACCTCCATCCCTGTTTCAATAACCTCCATTTCTCTCCGTGAGTATGAGATTTATTCTATCAAATTAACCACCAAATTTGATTTAAAAATAGTTTTTCGAAAAAATTGCATTTTTGAAATATCGATTAATGCAATTAAAACATGTTTAAAATAGAAAATATAAAATTTTTTCGATTGATTTTATCGATATTTAAATAGAAATTTTAATTTTTCGAACACAATCTGTCGATACTTAAATTTTTTTCAATTGCTTGAGATTCTTAAATTATCCATCACATTCGGTCGATACTTAAAATTTTTCGATAGCATTAATCGATATTTCAAAGTTGTTGTTTTTCGATTTTTTTCAACCTCATTAATAAAAAATAACCATCGGATTATAACGTGCAAATCGATATTTTCTGAATTTCGTCCAGCTCAAAATAATCGTAATAATTTTCTATTAGAATAATTTTATAGAAAAAATTCAATATCTCAATACCGATTACTTTTATTCGGAAATGAACTCCAAGATATCGATATACTCGGATCAAAATGGCAAACAAACGAAAATATCTATTGTTTATAATCGAAAAATGTAATAGAAAATTTAAATCTGATATAGATATTTAGTGATTTTTTATTTGATTCTGAATAAATCTGTACTTAAATCGACGCGGTGTAGGCCAAAAGGGTGGGGTAAGTATTTTGCGACTTCAGTTTTTTCTATATTATGCCATTTATTTCATATATCTCTATTCCTAGTTCCAGTACTCTACCACAAGCACTACCAGAGTTATACAATAGTTTTGTTTGTATAGTATAGTACGTGGCACGCCCCCTTTAGATCGAAATTATTTTTAGACTATAACCATCCCTTTGAAATCTACAGTAGGTCCACCAAGTATGGTTGTGATCAGCCGAGTAGTTTAGGATGCCACTGTGAACATACACACATACCTCATTTGTCTTCTATATATATTTGAGATTAATGGGGGTCTCGAAATGAATCAATCGAAATAGTATCATATTACTTATTTCGATTTTAATTTATGATGGGCCATACTGAGAAAAAAACATTTTAGTAATAAAGTTAAAATCAGAGCTAAAAACAATTTTGAAAACCTAAGTGGAAATATATTTTGGTTTAAGATTTCTATGAAGCTCAAGCTTATTGAAAGCGGCTTAAAAATGGAAAAGTTTTGACGAGTTGAGTAATGGCACTAAGTTTTTGAGAAATTATAAATAAAAAGTGTAAAATTTTGCTGAATATTTTTTGAATTGCTATGATTTTTTTTTTCAAACTTTACAAATCTTATTTATGTATTTTCTGTTTGTTATACTCCAATCTAAAACTATATAAAAAATTAACGAACAAAAATTATCATGAAAAAAATGGCGAATATTGTAAAAAAAATGAACATGTGGTTAGTTGTGTGAGTCACTGTATATTTACATATTAAATACGCTGCCACCAAAGATAGAGTATCAAAATAAATTTCCACGCCGCCTGTTTTCGATTGTCAGATGCATAAAACGAGTGTGAGTAGATTTTTTCACGACACAAAAATGAATAAGGACTAAAATAATAAACAATATAGTTATAGCAAACCTTTATAATAGCTGTAGAAAGATATTGAGGAGATTGCAGATGAGAAAACTAAAACTACATCGCCGCAACCTATCGTGCCCAAAAAGTTTATCTTGCGATGTTTTGAGTGTGGAAAAAATGTTTAAAAAACTAGATGGCAAACCAAAAACAAAAATTATCTCTACAATAGCGCCACCTATGGGTACCAAAATTATCCTATGTCTCAAGCGGAAGCAAGCAATACATGATCAGAAAATTTTATTGAAATCGGAAAGGCAGTTTCGGAGATTAGCGGGAACGAACATTGAGGTAACTGAATTTTGTATCTTTTAAAGGCGCATTGTTTGCTGCCGTAGCAAAGAGAGAGTCGAAAAAGTCATTGCCCTAATGTACATACATCTACACAAGTATTTTCAGGCTAGCTAAGGGACAAACTTGTGAAAAACTTGAACGGCTGAAAATAGTTCTTCCTTGCTTAAACCAATTTATCACTTATATAACTTCGTATATTCGTTTCTACCAATTCATATTTGTTAGTATGAGCATAAAATCTGGTTATGTTCTTATAGCTAGCTGCTTTCATTTTAACCACCACCACAAAGCCAACAGCAGTGTAGCGCATATCCTTGCGCGAATAATTTTTGTGACTCCAACACATTTTCATTTGGAGCGAATATCCTGAAAAATTATTTCTACATATAATATCATACTCGGAATAATAATAATAATAATAGCAAAGTGTGGCATGCAGTTGGACGCGTAATAAATTTTGGGATTTTAGCTTTTGTAGCAACCAACGTCGCAAAGTCCATCAAAGTGCGCTACTACGGTTTTGTTGGTAATGAAATGCAGAAAATTAAATATAATTGCAAAAATAAATATAAACATATGGCAACAACTTCTGGCAGAGGAAATATTTATTTGGCATGCAAAGTTATCACTTCAATTATTATAATAATCTGCTAGATTTTAGCGACTACAAAGAAATATATTTTGTGGACACAGATGGGCCACAAATGGAATGAGATTGTTAAAAAGAAAAATGACTGAGTTTTATTAGAAATATGTGCTATAATCTCTGTATATAGCCTTAATATATCTTCAGGGTGGAAATATGACTTAGCTAAATAAATAACGGAGGCTAGATTTCATATCCGGTAACATTTAAAGTGTACTGATTTTCTTCTTCCTAACAGCAAATCACAACTCTTCCTTAGAACCCGATATTTGTGTTGATATTTCAAGTCAATTGATATGCCTATTTTATTTAACAGAGACATAACAAATTGTAGTTTAATTCCTTGCTTAAGCTGTCATTTCGTTATGTCCACACCACACGCAAAATCCATATTCAATTCAATTCAATCAATCAGTAGTTTCTAGAAAAGAAATCCAAGTATCGAAATAATCAGAAAAAAATTCAAATATTTGTAAAATGTTATCCAAAAATTCTAAAATTATTTAAAATATATCACAAATGCACGTGCATATTTTCAATACAAAAATTTTCAATTAAAGCAAGATCACATCAGTTGTATAAAAATAATAAACTATAAAATTCGTAAATAAAACAAATAGGGTCGAAATATTTCAATAAAAAAATTAAGAAAATTTTGTATCGAAATTATAAAAACTATAAAATATACAATAGAAAATTTTCTATCAAATAAAAAAAAAAAAAAAAAAATCGAATATTATTTAAAATTTAAGTATACGCTTTATACAGCGAGCGTCGGCACTTCAGTTTTCACATAAGTAAAAATTGGTATGGAAAATAAACACTGTGACTGCAATTTCGAAATGTCGATAAATACTATCGAAAAAATAGAAACTTTGAAAAACCGACAGAGTGTGAACTAAAAATTAAAAACGCAAAATTATCTATCAAATCGGTTCAGAAAAATTCGAAAACAAAAATATAACTATAACTATATGCAAGGCGAAGAATCTTAAAAAAAAACCCCCTGAAGATCAAGTCAGCTTGGTATTTGTCAAAATGTTAGATGAATATTTTTGGAGTGGTGTTTCAGCTCCCAATATGCGTAGTAATTATAAAAGCATTAAAATTTTATAAAAATATTATAATTTTAGAATATTGATTTTTTTATCGACACAAAATTTTAAAATGTCGATATATTCGATATAAAAGTCAAATAATTGAAAATATCAACTGTATTGTTTAACTTGATCCGTAGTATTTTCCGACTTCAATTTTATCGATCACAACAAAGGCAAGTAGCAATGAAAGAAAAGTGTCAATTTATCAATAAAATTTCATAGAAAAGACAAGAATTATAAAATATCATATTATAATATATTAGATCGAAAGGTCAAACATTTTAATATATCAATAAAAGTTTATATTTGGATTACATGATTATTTTCTATCGAAAATTAAAAATTTCACAATATCGATATCCTATATTGAAATTTCAAATTTATATGTAAATTGTAAATATTATAAATCAGTCCGGAATTCAGAAGAAACAGGTTTAGATCATATCCGGTTTAGCGAACCTTAACTGTATAAAGTTTATAATTTATTTAATTGATTCTAAATAAATTTTTGTTCCAATCGGTTGTTATAAGTTGAAAGATTTAGAACCAGTATTTTTCGGCTACAATTCTATCGATCACAATTAATTGAGTCTATCGATTTAATTCAAAATTTTTAACTCTGTCCGGATTTCCGAATAATCGGGATAGACCGTTCAGTTTTATAACATAACATCTACTAAAAATGTTTGTGTATTGCAAATACTCACGAAGTTCTTATACGAAGCAGCTGGTTGATCGCATCGTGTATTTATCGAAAGCGTCACATTTATCGATAACTATATCATTACTTTTATATTTATATTTTTCGACATTTTTATCATTAACCACATTGTTATTATTAACAATGTTGTTATCGTTATCGAAATCGTAAAGTTAGGAAGACTGTTATACAAACCGATACACGATAAGATAAAGCAAAGCTATAACCATTTCAAAAACATTGTTACCCTTCGCTGTTAGTAGCTGCCTTTTTTGTAAACCAAAATGGCTTGTTCTTACTGTTTGCTTTCATATATGTATCTTATGTAAAATATAATAAAAAAAACAAACAATTTTTTCCGCCTTTAGCCGCCATAACATTTTTTGTGTTCTGTTTCTGCAGGGGTGAATATTTAAGTGCAAAAGCGATGCTAATATTTTCTTACTTCGTTATCCTTATTTTAACAACTACATACATACATACATATTATATGCACAATGATTTCTTCCAGAAAATTTCGTACAATCTCCTCGTGGACCATGTTGTGCTTCAAATTTTGCAACTACAAAAAGTTGGAATTAATATACAGCAATAAAAGCATCGTGCATACAAATATAAATTTTATTATGCGAGCCGCTGGCGAAAATCATCTTGAAGTCATGCCGACAGTAATAAGCACAAAAATTTTCCCTAATTGACATTCATAATTCATTTGCTGTCATAATTTGATCATTATTTCAGCACATTGTCGATTACTTTCTTGTTTGATGTTTTTCATTTTTTTATGTAGTAAATGTACATAAACTACTGGCATATTTCACTGACAGGTGAGTATGGTTTTAATAGTTTCCGCCTACTCTAAACCATCTGAAATTTATATAGATAGTTCTCCGTACGATAATAATAAAAAATAGCATACAATAATTTGACGCTTATATCATATAGCTCAAAGTGTGAGCGAAATTCTCCGACATTTTGTGGCATGCGCTTCACATTCGTCTATGGGCGGAAAAATAAACGATGAAAAGTAACTTTAAATAATTTTTGCAAAGTAATATTTAACAAAATTTTTCGTAATCTTATATAGAAAGTCCAAGCATCCTTTTACTTACCATATATCGCTCAAACTGTTCATTCCATTGCATTGAGCCTGAAAGTATGTATTGCAAAAATATGACAGTTTTGATATCTTCGTAATGCGTTGTTTGCGTGAATACGAAATAGTTGGATACCGCCGTGCGTAGGGCTTTTACACTGATTCGTAGCTATCATTTCTGCTACTTTGAAAAAATCGTTGTTTTCTCATAATATTCACTAATAAAAATTCAATAAAATTGTGCTGCATTTAAAAAATATGTATACTTATTTGTGTAGTATATGCTTTGAATTTATATTAAATCGGTCTCCGGCGTCACCTATCGGAATTTTGTCTTATGCGCAATATACACCATTTCAAACACATCCTATTAATTTTAGCTCAATCAGTTCAATAGTTTTCGAGTCATAAACTGCATACTAACAGACACACATGGCTTTTTTAACTACAAAAATAAGACTAACCATAAAAACTTATACCATGTCCAGCCCACCACTTGATCTCGTAATTATCACCAATCCACTGGATTTGGCAATACTTCGCCATACAAAAATGTGACTTGAAAATCTCGTCGCCTAGAAGATCAGGATTTAATCCATGTTGAATCCTCTGCGCAACCCTGATAACTTCACGCTTCTTCGCCTTCTCCGTTCGACTTTCGACCCGTTCGTTTATGGTTGTATTTCATTGTTTATCTGTCATTTACTCCACTCGAAAGCAAACTATAGGATGGATACGTATTGTTAATCCCAAATCGCGGTGTGGACGGTAATATTTACTGATGTGGATTAACTTCGATTTGAGAGGATTAACTTGTGGTTTGGACATGGTATTAGCGTGAAATGTATTTTATATATCATATTTTATATATCGTCAAAAACCACCAAGCCAGTCAGTTGCTTTCGCCACTGTATGTATTGACAAGCTGAAAGAAAGTAAAAGGAATTTTTTCAAATATAAATAAAATTTGATTCTCGATATCAACATATTTCCCCTTTCCACCTACGTTTAGAATTGAATAAATTTTTATTCAGTATTGCAATAAACAATGAAAATTTTTCATTTTAAAGGAATGCAAATAAAACGAATGCTGCAGATGATTTTATGATATCCTACTACATACAATGATAGCGTAAGAATTCAAGGTAAATTTGTTTATAAATAACTCCAAGCAAAAATCAATAACATAACAAGAATATGTATATTGTAAATAAATATTATTTTTTCATAGCAAACACAGTCTGTGTTGTCTGGAACGAATCGCTTGGAGGCTAATGCAAATTAAGCTACAACTACAACTACTAGAATTTCGTTGTACTTCAATGTAAATTAGTGTGTGTATGTTTGTGTGTGTGTCTGATACAAATTAGCTGAAAGGAATGCAAGGTAAAATGACGCAGTTGGCCAAGGCAACATAATAGGCTTAATTACGTCCGTGCTTTAATAATTTTTTGGCGACGTAATTTTTTCTTCCATATATATTTTGTACAAAATTCTTTCAACAGTTTAGAAATGTGTTAAGTGCACACGATAGGAGCAAAGTTCGCCAGCCAGCGCAGCTTTAACAACTGAAATAATGGCAAAAGGTATACTGTGCCAAAAGTTTTCTGTGTAATTAAGTGTGTAATTATGAGGCATAATTTTAGGCGCACAGGCTTACGGCTCACTATCATAATTCATACAAATATATTTGTGCTCATATACAAATTTTTGTATCTATGTATTGTACATACATATAAACATATACACTAGGATTGGTAATCCCGGAATCGCGGGAGCCTTGTCTCTTTTATTAACCCAAAATCCTGGGGCTATTTGCCAACAATCACGGAAGTTTTGGCCACGCAAGAAGAAACTTAAGTTTTGTAATAATTAATTTTGTGCAAAAAGTAGGAAAATACAACAAAATGTTGATTAATTTTCTTGACGATTTCCAACGTTTTAATCAGATATTGTAGGAATGAAATTTTATCGATTTTTCTAGGTTTTGAACAAAGTGTGGAATTTCGGATTTTATAGTCTTTGTTGAATAAGAAAGTAGGGTAGGATACAATACCACATCGATACTTTTGCCATTCGATACCGATATTTTTTAATCGAACTTTTAAACCGATGTTTTTTGGAATCGATTACGTGAACCCCAGAAAATTCTTTACAAGACAGTACATGGCTTTACCGCGAAAAAAACGTAAGCGAAATTTTGTTCAATTTTTTTTCTGATACAGAAATGCTGCTAGAGCATCTAAAAGATGATTTTTAAAAATATGTCGCTAATATTTTTTCGCGATTAGGAATCGAATATATGGATATGGCAATCAGGCATAATGAATTGTGGCTGAACTTCATTTTTAATATAGTATCGATATTTTAGGTATCGAGTCTTTGAAATTCGATATCCGATTCTTTTAGAGCGATATTTAAATTAGCACCATATCGATACTTTGGGCCCTATATCGTATCCCTACACGGAAGATTAGATTTATAATAAAAAAATTATAATTATAAGACACTTTTTGAAAATGATCAAAATTGAAATTTTTTGAGATGCACAATTTTGAGTGGGTCTTACTGTAGGTAAGAATTTGTTAACAAATTTAAATATTTTTAGCGTTTTTGCTTTCTTTTTAATATAAAAAGCAATATATGTACAGTTACTCACAAAAGTATTTTGCTTTGAGGTTTTTTTTACGTTCGAAATGTTTTTTTAAAACACTCCTGGCTGCGCCTAGAAATATCCTCTAAAACTTTTTTTATCTCTAATATATAAATGTTTTTTATTCGAAATTTTTTTGTAAAATGTTTTTTTTTTAATTTAAAAATTCATTTTATAACAAACCCCATAAAAATCATTGTTTCACATTTTACACAAATTTTTTAAAAATTCATAAAAATTTTCATTATAATTTCTCACTTTTTAATCAGAATTTTAAGACATTTTGTGAGTATGCAGTTTTGAGGCCCGTCGAATTCTAGTAAAATAAAATGTAATAAATAAAGTGTGAATAAATGAAATAAAAAAAAAACTCAATGCCGAATACTTTTGTGAGTAAGTGTATGACTCTGTTGAAAAAACTTAGACTTACTTGATTTTTATTTTGACATACATGAATATATTTTAAACCCTACAATTTTTTCGAGATATGTTGTCACAAAATAGAGAATTTCTATATCACGGAACCAAATGCGGAATCCCGCGATTATAGCATCGAGATCCCGTGAATTCCGGCATCGTAAAAAACAAAACATGAACTATCCCTTCTGCACATCAAGTGCATGTAAATAGCTACCCCGCCAGTGTAAAACAATGCAAACGAAAGGAAAATGTCAACAAAAGCTCAAATGTGAAATTTCGTCAAAACAAAAAGAAAAACACATTTTGCATGCACCATTGAAACCGCTAGCGTTAATTATACTGCTGCTGCAATTTAACGAAATCAAAGAAAAGGAAAAAACGCATAGCACATAGCAAAAAAAACTTTAAACTAACAACGAAACGGAGCTCCAGTAAAACGAGCATTCAGCACGCAATATTTGTCGCTAATCAAACAAAACCCTTCCGCTGTGAAAGGTAAAAAAGGTGATTGAAAGGAAAATGGTTGAGGGCACCAGACTTTGTTGATATTTTATATGTGGTATATACGGGTAATTTACCCTTTATACATATATATAAAATTGACTGGAACCATATTTTCGTCAAACATGCGAATATACAAATTTGTCTCATTCCATTTTTCCCTTCAGTGTCAAATATTTGGTTAGCTCGAAATTGAATGAAAAATTAACTTGATATAGTCAAACACTGGTGTTAGTGAGAAACTGCATTACATTTATATATAAGCACTTTGTTAATACCGCGTAAGTGTGTTTTTGAGATTTTGAATTTCAGGGGGAAGAAACAACGTGCTATTTCCGCCAACTCTATAGAAAGAAAAGTATTTAATTTTTTAACGGAATCAGCTGTATATCAGTGATGGAAAACTCGGTTCTATTGTACTTTTTTCGGCCTTAGCCGAACCAAACGTTACTTTCACCTGTCCTACTATTTTATATTTTATACTATTTTATATAATTTGTTTACTCATTTCTGCTACTTACCCTAATTACAGCTACTATTTTTACCAATTTCCTACTAATGCTGGTACTAATTACTACTACTATTTTTACTGATTACTACTACTATTTTTACTAATTGCTAATACTATTTTTACTAATGCTTCTAGTACTTATTCTAATTTTTACTACTATATTTTAGTTATGCTACTACTAATTACTACTACTATTTTTTTAAATTTCAACTACTATTTCTACTACTATTTATTACAATTATTTTTACTAATGCTACTACTAATTACTACTATTGTTTTTACTAATGCTTCTACTACTTATCCCACTTTCTACTACTATTTTTAGTAATTCTACTACTATTTTTATTACTTTTCACTACTTTTACTACTAATGCTACTACTACTATTTTCACTGATACTACTACCAAATGCTACTAACCATTATTACAACTACTACCATCACAACTATTACTACTACTACTTACTACTAATGACTACTACGAAAACTACTCCCATTTTGAACTCTCTATCTCAAGATGAAGTCGGCAAAGAAGCTTTACTTCGATTTTTGGTGCAAGTGTGTTTTTTTACGTATCTGCAGTAACCAGCATCAATTTTGAAACCGCTTGGTTGCTGCCTTATTTGCTTCTCTGCTCTTTCGTCTTTATGTCTCACTGTTCTTTTCTAGAAAAAAAAAAGTATAACATCTCTCTTCTTCTCCCTGTCTTCTATCAATCACATGAAAAATAGTACAGGTGCTCTGTGGTAGAATTTTTAATTATAAAATTAACTTTTCTTTAGTGTTCAGCTTTTTAAAATTTATAATAAAGAATATAAATTGTTTGCTTTTCTCCACTGTAGTTGCGTTGTAACAGTCCAACAGAGTATATGTACCTTGGGGAAAACAAATTATGCGACAAAAACCAAAGTTCACCTTGAATCACAAATTGGTGTACCACTCTCAATCGACAAACACACATAAATTTACGTAAACGCAAATATGTCAGTAATGTGTAATTGCCAAAAGAAAGAGTAGCCAACACTGAATGAATATATACATTAATCATCGCTGTCTGTCGCAGGCTTTTGTAGTTTGCTTAGGTCAAGCCATCATGAGGTGGTTCAAAATTTTTACAATGTTTTTGTCAATCTTTTATAACAGCAATATAATAAACAAGAGAACATAATGAATAAGAAAAGTGGAAAATATGAAAAAAAATTAATTGAAAATGAAATGGATATGAAATGATTTCTTAAACATTTTGTTTAAGTTTAGTTCACTTTGCAGTTGCAAAGACTCATTTAAAAAGAAAAAAAACAAAGCAAATATGTATGTCCTTATTATTAAATTTTATTCTAAACTATCGCACTTAGTTATAGCTTATTTTGACCGAAAGCATAGCTGCCCTTGAAAGCTTTTCAAATGGTAAACGGTTTCACCACAATTGAGTTAAACTATATCCGCCCTTTTCCGTCTGCAATAACCAAATGTGTCGCCTGACTATTGGCATAGCTACTGGGTCTAAAACTATACGCGGAATACAAAATATTGTTTCGCCATTATCACGTACTCAGTTGGTCATAATAAGAGCAATGACAGTTGTCACCATTAGATCGCTTAAATCAAGTTTTGTGTCATAGTTTTAGGCGCAGCAGTTAAGACAATAGTAATGCGTATAATTTTATCAATCCCATTTGAATAGAGCTGTAAATAAATAATTTTTTAAGAAAACTTTCAACTTCTTAGTTTGCTTTTTAACGCCAAGTGCCGGCGGCAAAGACAAGGCTCAGCGCATGACTATTATCATAGCTACCGCGCCTAAAACTATGGCGCAGAATATAAACATAGTTTAAGCGAATATCACATACTTAGTAGGAGAACCCAACTACAAGGACAATGGTCATCATTAGAGAGTTTAAACCTAATTTTGTCGCATAATTTTAGGTGCCGCTAACTGCGTCATGCGATGTTATGTAATTGAGGGAAGTATAAGGCGGTTTGCATTTATAACTTTTAATGAAAGAAGACTTAATTTTGTTTACTATAAATGTTGAAAGCTTGAGTTAAATATGAAAGAAAATAAATTTTAAATTACATCAAATATTCTCTCACGTGGACAATAACAAAAGTAGCCTCTTTTATTTTCACAGTAACACTTATGGCGACGCCTGAAAGTATCCTCAAAAATTTTTTCACATCTGTAACACTGTACAGAAACAGCTGGTATGACGAAAAGTGTCGCGTCGCCGCTGCATAAAAAACAGGAACGTTCAAAACCACCCTGTGGTCAATTGCTATGAAAACAACATTTGAGCGATACAGAAAAAAAAGAAGGTAGATAAGACGTATTTTCAAGAAGAAAAAAGAATGAAAGAAAGGCGTGAGAGCGCCCCAATCATCGATAACCTTTTGAGCTGCAAAATTTATTTTATGACGGCATACTTTCTTTAAACGAACTATTAATCCATATGCAATCGGAAATACAGTTAGATTTAATTATGTATTTGAAATGTATTTCCATAACAGTGTGCCATTTTTTCGGTCTAGCTTTTATCAAATATTCGACAAACGATTCTCGTTTTAAATCCATTGTTCAGCGGAAAAAACTACACGTTTCCATACCTGGCATGCGCTTTTTGTGGTGCGCTTTTAGGCGTTTGAACATTGCGAGCAGTATTCCTCTTGTCAGTCACTTTTATTGTCTGCTACTTCGCTGTTCACATTATCTCCCATTTTCCCCATTATTTTATACTGCTATTTGTTATCTTTGCTAATAACTTAGCCTCTAGTAATTGTCGCGAGACCATTTTTGTTGCCGTTAACACAACTTATTTTTTTTTTTTTTTTTTTTTTTCGACACTGTCGCTTATGAGTCGCGAACTTTTATTTGTTTGCCAAAGTATTTTCAGGTAGGTGCTACTGCGGGCTTAAAACTAATTGATAATATTTGTTGCTGTTGTTGTTGTAAGTGCTGTCACTGCACTCTTTTGTTTTGTTTTGTTTTTGCTTTCGTTTTTTTTGTCTTGTGCTCCATGTCTGTCTCAATTGCTGCAGGTGGATTTATGTAATTCTGCACCAATTTTGTGCTGTCGCAGTGACCAAGCACAAATGTCAGTCATGCTTACAACAACAAAAACGCAATGCTAAATGAGTGCGAGAGTGAGAATGAGAATGAGGCTGGGCAATGACAGGAATTAAAGGTGACTGACCTAAATTGAAACGAAATTCTTCAAGCAACCTCGTCGCCCTGAATTTCGGATTTTTGTGCTTTTGAGTAGAATGAAAAAGGAAATATGTAATAAATCTATGTTATCCCAAAAAAATTGGACTGCGAAGGTTGCAAGAAAAGCGAATAAGAAAATGGCAGGCCACAAAATATATTAATTAAATTATTGTTACCGAAATTTTAATAAAGGGTTGGGTGCTTCTGTTTACGCAACATTCCGCCATATAATGACCATTTATGCTCTCATTTGATTAATAGAAGATATCTAGCTGAATTCCCTAAAGAATTTATGTCTGAAAAATCATGTAAAAGAAAATTTATGTAAGACTGAACAAAAGAAGCTTATTCTATTCAAAGGCCTTACAGAATTCGGACGCTAAAAAGCCGCATATTTCCGATAAAATAATGATAATGATAATGCTAATGATAATGATAATGATAATGATAATGATAATGATAATGATAATGATAATGATAATGATAATGATAATGATAATGATAATGCTAATGATAATGCTAATGATAATGATGATGATGATGATAATGATAATGATAATGATAATGATAATAAAAATGATAAAAACTAACTCCGGGGCTTTCCTCACAGCAAAAAATTTCGCTTGACGGATGCTAAGTTTAAGCCATCTAGAAATAATTTAATGGAATTTCTTCTAGTTTTCATTCGCATACGCCGGTAATTTTCTGAGACGATTATCCTGAACCTTTTTAGCCAGTTAAGGCGCGGAATTTCATTCCATTGGTTTGAAATATTAAAAGCAAAAAGTTATCCTTACCGCAATAGCTTTAGCAATACAAGTAAATGTCCAGATATATAAATAAAAATAACAATATCGATAAACGCAATCAAAATTTCAAATGCACAGATTGTGGCTAAAGTTGTTCGCTATTTTAGTTGGTTGCATTCAATTATTTTAACAAGTGAGATCAGATTTATCTCAAACTAATTACTTTGCTAACTTTCCAATTAATTTGCTAAATGCATTTACAAGTATGTACTCATCCATTTGTATGTATATGACTTCGATAAATATGTACATATGTATGTATCTAAGTATTTGTGAATAAATCAAATTAAATGGCTGACAATAAATTTCGAAATTCAATTTCGCAGCAATACTTTTCAGTTTCTATTTCAATTGATTTCGCCCCTTGAAACTTCCGACATCACAACTATTGGTACGCCTTGGTAAAGAGGTATTTAACTTTCGTGACAAGCGATTTTCTATTCCACTACAACAACAACAGCAACAAAAAGCAAAGCAAGGTGTAATAAAATTTATGGCATTGCATCAGCCCAACTGTCAATGGCGCTTTATACGAGTTGGTGGCAATGGCAATGGCACTGGCAGGAAGGCCACCAATGACATTCGGCATGACCGTTGCCATGAATTCATTTTCTTCTATACTTCTTACAGTTGTTGTTGTTGTGTTTGTTGCTGCTATCCTTTTTGTAGTCGTCTTCGATATAGCATTTATTGTATTTAGCTAAGTAACGCCACCATAAAGTGAAGCGCAAAAAGCTGTGACATGCCACGAACGACGAACGGACAGCATATCGAACACAACGCCAAGTCCAGGCCGTGTGTCCAGTGCAGAATAGCAAAGAACTTGACTTCGTACTCACTTCGACCATGAACTGAAATATCGATTAACAATTTAAAAGCCAACACAGCGATAATAGACATTGGCAGTGGTATATGGTATGCGATTGAGGAAATGTTTCTAAATTGTAATAAAAATTTAGTGAAGGGGTTTTCTTCATTTACCTACTGCTAGGCATGATAGTCCATCAATATCTGCGATTTAATTATGGTTCTTCAGTTTTGAAGATAAGATTTAAAGTTTGGCATCGTACATATTTTCCTTATTTCTATAAGGTGTAGCTTTATTTGCCAGATCTTCAATGCTTTCTTTTAGTGTTTTCCCGAAAATCCTACGCAGACAGAAATTATAAAACTCTTGGCATAATAATTATTAGTGAGACATTTTTTTAAGCCAACGAGAAAAATTATTAGTGAGGAAAAATATAAGTCTTCAAATGACTTTTAGCCCAAAGCTTATATTATAAAAATTATAAGTATTTTCAGTTTAATTTGATAGAGAAAAAGTTATATAAGTTTAGAAACTATTTCAGGACCATTTTGGACTTAGTTCGGGTATAATTTGGAACAAGTTCGGGATCACTTTGACATTGGTATCGAAATAGTTCCGTATTTAAAGACTTACACTATTCATTTCCCTCATATTTAATATGGAAAGACTTTTATAATTAAAGTCTCAAACTAATAGTTATCGATAACATAACATTTGTATCATGCTAATTATCAAAAGACAATTCTTACGAAAAGCATCGAATAAGGTCTTAAAACCTCAATTACTAAGTTATGATTCCTAATGCAACTCTGGGAAGAGACATTTTTTTCAATGAGTATAGAAAAGTTGTTTCTGTCTGAGAAAAAACGCCACAATTTGCAAAAAGTATTTACATTTCTTTTCATAATATTTGCGAAATTGTGACAAAATATGTTATTTGACTTTAATATTTACGTCCAGTAAATTATAACCTTTCACCGAAAAAAAATATAATAAATAATAAATAGTTTGCCAAAGTGGTCTATTAAAGTATGCTTGAAATTTCAGTATACTTTTGATATCAGTCATCAGGCTGCTGTTTTAATTTTACCGGTATTTTGATCCGGTTTTGAATCTTCTGTAAGCCCCCATAAATTCTGATTAAATTTTCGTCGTATCTCAAGCGTGTCGTACTCGTAATTTTTCTTCTTCTCACGTGAGACACGCCTCACTCCTTTGTTCAACTCTCAATATCGCTCTCGCAAAGCTCGATCTCAGCGTTGTTCCATCGGCATACTCATCGTACCAGTCGTTCTTTCGGCCTCACTGAAAACCAATGGTTTCTTCAGCGCCGACACGTAAAGAGCGAGAAATATGATCCAATTGAACGAGGATATCATTTTGTTGGATATTTCTCTCAGAAAGCAGGCGGGTAGCCAAGTGGTTGGGTATCTTTTGTGATTGCAGCTTTTCCACATCGAGCTTTCCTTGTGTCAATGGACGCGAGCGATTTTGCTGCCCAGAGGCGTGCGCGAATCTTGGCTGAGTTGAGATGATGATCCGAGTCGATATTAAGTCCTCGAATAGTGCGATCATCCAAGATACTGAAAGCATTTCTACATTGTTAGTTTAATTTTTCGTTTTCCCATCAGAGGATAACCATTTAACTTGATGTAGTTTTTTATGCTAAAATCTGGGACTACGTACTCGCACGTTTCGGACGTTTACAAAGTCGTCCAGCCTCAGTCCGGTAGCGGATGTTTCGTTGTGTACGTTGATTTCTGATGCAAGTCTGATGCTTTTCATTGCGTGCCTCATCCATCGCATTGCTGGGATGGCATCGAGTTCAGCCCTTACCCTCGCGAGGATATCAATGAGCCGGGCAGCGGCGCCTATAGGCCTCATCTGAGGTTTCTTACTTCTTTTGATTGTTAAGAAGAATCGTTCTGTCTAATTTTATCTGAATGAGAATCAGAAACTTTCCTCACATGTATGGGCTTCTATACAAGGAACCATTTTCTATTAATACATCAAACCCATAGGATATTCATTGAAAACATTTAAATAATAAAATTCTGCAGTGACTTCTATCATAAGGAAAATATATTGAAATGCAACCAGAATTGAAATCGTTAAGTCGAGCTAAGCTCTTGTGTCAAAACTCCACAGATATTATGTTTATAATTTACATAAAAACCACTAAGTGAGCGAAAGCTTGTAGTCCTACTTCAAAGACTTTGTTTGTTACTTGAATATTTTTGCCATATCAAATGTAATATTCATAATATAAACATATCCCCAAAGCCCTAGGCTTAGCTAAAAAAAAAAAACAAAAAACTTTCGCATACCATTTGGGCCCGCACTGTGTTATAAAAATAATAACGAAAGAAAATGCGGAAATGCATGACATTGTTTTGATATCCTGTCAACGAGACAAAATTTATGGGACGAAAATTTCGCTTCCCTTCACGTGTTTGCAAGACAACGTGCAAATTATAAAACAAAACGAAACTCAGAATTGCAAAGATAATAGGCAACAAATGCGCTGATATGGCATTAGGTAGGTGCGGCTGAAAATATTAAATTCAAACATGAATTTGGAGAATTCAAGGCTGTACCGCCCGCAAATGCTACGTATAATCCAATGGCACTACAGGGTGCATTTCAAAAATAAACAGGAAAATACATGGCACAAAAAATATAAGCACTTTAGGGTGCCTCACCAAAAAAACAATTGCGATTTTTTTAACGTTTTATGTTTTATGATATTTTGTGACTCTTTTATTTTCGATATTACTTGACCGACATTTAGTCATTTTATTTTTTCTATCAAATTTCATCGATATTTTCTGATTATGTATCAATAAAAATGTATCGATATTTTCTAACCTTTTTTATCACATTTTATCGATATTTTCTGATATTTTCATCCATCAAAAATAATCGTTATTCTTAAATTCAAATTTGCCCATCGGATTTTTTTAATTTTTATTTTTTCGACCAAAAATAATCGTTATTCTTGATTTAAAATTTGATGATCAGAATAAACGCAAAAGAATTGTTGGCGATGACAGTAATAGCAACAAATCCAATAATATGATTTATGTTTTATGATCAAAAAATTAACAATTACAAAATATCGATCAAACTCAACCAAAAAAATGAAAATAACAAAATAACGATTTTGCTATGATTTAAAACCAAAAATCTTCTAACCAAAAATTTGATTAAATCGATATATTCGATTTTTGTATCCAAAAAAATCAAAGTATCGATTATTTTCGGACCCTTGTTTAAAGTTTTTCCTCTAAATATTTAAGAAAAATATTAAGATATATGTAACTTCAAAAAAAAATTTAAAATCAAAAAATAGTTTAAGATTAAAAAGTTGATGATCAGAATAAACGCAAAAGAATTGTTGGCGATGACAGTAATAGGAACAAATCCAATAATATGATTTATGTTTTATGATCAAAAAATTAACAATTACAAAATATCGATCAAACTCAACCAAAAAAATGAAAATAACAAAATAACGATTTTGCTATGATTTAAAACCAAAAATCTTCTAACCAAAAATTTGATTAAATCGATATATTCGATTTTTGTATCCAAAAAAATCAAAGTATCGATTATTTTCGGACCCTTGTTTAAAGTTTTTCCTCTAAATATTTAAGAAAAATATTAAGATATATGTAACTTCAAAAAAAAATTTAAAATCAAAAAATAGTTTAAGATTAAAAAGTTTGCATAAAAATATTTTGAATAAATTTTGACGGAATCATAATAATGAGATTTTGGATGATGTTCTCAAATTAATTCAGTTCACATAAATGCCAACATTTATCAGAAATAATTTGGTAAAATTCCTAAAATCTAATATAAAAAATTTAACCTTTTTTGGTGCAACTTGGCTCAAAAACCGATGAGCGGATTTCAACCAAATTTGTATAGTTTATTCCTTAGACGGAGATAGGTTATATTTTAATCCGTTAGGTGGCGCATAAGTCAAGATATTCTGAAAATACATATTTATGGGGCGATATTGATTATATTCGAAATGTATATTGGGAAATGTAACGAAAAATACTTTAATGAAATATAAATGCGCTAGGTGGCGCTCGGGGCGAGTTATTCAGAAAATCTCTAATTATGAATCGGTTTTAATGAAATTAAAAATTTAAAATGTGGGCGCAATGATGAAATGCTTTTATGAAATATAAATGCGCGGAGTTATACGTATTTATGTTTCGATATTGATGACAGAAAGAAAATTGAATGCGCTAGGTGGCGCTAGAGGCGAGTAGTTTAGCAAATCTCGGTATTTGATCCGATTTTGATGAGACTAGAAACGTACAATGGGAGTGCGACGAAAAGTATTTTTACGAAAACAGGATCCGCTAGATGGCACCAGAATAGAAAATTAGTATTTATGGTTCGATATTGATTATATTAGAAAAGTATGCTCAGGTGCGATTAGAAATGCTCTTAGAATCCGACTTAGATGGCGTTGTACATCCATGTTGCATTTTTTAAATGAAAATAGTACCATTTTTTTTGTATGTGGAGTGATGCAACCTAATATACAATACATATATTTTTCACACATAAGAAAATACATACGTACACCTCTAACGTCTACAACACAACCAAACATATGTACTTCCTAATCGAAAGTTGTGTGAACACCTATTGCGAACTGTAAACGTTCAATGTCAACCCTACCACAAACATACAGACAGACAGACAGACATATGTACACACATAGCTACATACATATATGCCAGCCAGAACCAGGTGGTCGAAGCTACTTAGCACACATATTGCACGAATACAACACCAACATATGTACTGACATAAATACTTCGAAAACAGAACAGCGAAAAATGTCGCCGCCATCAACAATTGCTTTGTTGGTGTGGAAAAAAAGCGACGAATAACTATCCGAAGGACAACGGCAACCTGTTACAAGGCAAAAACGGCAAATAGTAGGGAAAGTAAAAATTAAAAAAAAAAAAGAAAAAATTTAGTTTGTCACCGTAACAGGTAGTTTGGCACGGCACGCCTCAACTGCCACCTTGTTGCTTGCCGCTTGGTTGTTTTTATTCTGATTTCTGCTGTTTTTGCGTCGAAAAATTGCCGACTGTTGCTTGAGTCTGTTCGAGCCAAACTTTTCAAAGCTTTGAGCATAGGAAAAGTCCCAACAGTGAAAGAGTTGAAGATGAGCTTTTTGGCATTTAACGGCGAAAGTCGGTTGAGGGCGAGAGCGCGAACGAAGGGCTCTATGGCGGTCAAACAGTGTGTATAATTTGGAAAAGTCGCGTATAAATTTTAAATGCAGAAATCTTGCATATGCATACAGTGACCCAAAAAATTTACCACATGTTAATTTTTTTTTTTAATATTTGCACTGTTTTTCATGATGAATTTTTTTCGTTAATTTTTATACAAAAATATAGTTTGTTATAAGACAAAAAGCATGTACATAAATCAAAATTTATAAAAAAGCAACAAATATTCATCAAAATTTCAGACTTATTAATTGGAATTTTTAGACAACGTTTGAATATGCAATTTTATAACTCATTAAATTTTAGCATAGTAGTATGTACATAAGTCTCCAAAACAAAAAAATTGGCATATATTTTTGAAAAATTTTTTTTTTTTTGGAAATTTTGGTCTTGGAAAATTTTTGTCATTAAACGCAAGCAGTTTATATGACACAAAAAAATATTAAAAATCAACTTCCCTTCTTCGAAAAGAGAGTTTCCACCCCTTTGAAAAGGCAAATTTAATTAAATTGCACACAAGTATTTATATAAAATATTAAAATATGAATGTCAAAAAGTTCTTCTCGGCGAAGGCAAGGTTCGTACCTTTATTTCAGAGAGATGATTACCACCTGTTTCTGAAATTTAATTAAATTAAATTATACACAAGTTAAAGGAAATAGTAAAATATTCGTGTCAAATCGTTCGTTCCGCTAGGAAAAAGTTCTTTTTGGTGCATTTTGAAGAGGGTTGCCACCTTTTTGCAAAGTCAAATTTAATTAGGTTACACACAAATATATGAATCATTCAAATATGAATGGTAAACGATTCGTCTCGGTGAGGACAAGGTCCATACCATTATTTTAGAAGGGGCTGCCCCCTGGTTGTCAAATTTAATTATACACAAGGTATACATATATCAGAGAAACCGAAAAGGGTTTTCTGGATACATATGGAAGGGGCAATTGATAAATTCTAAAAGCCGTATTTACACACAGTCCGATTTCATTCAAATTCAAAACACGTTTTAGCTAGAAAAATTTACATCCATAGGTAGCGCTGGAGCCGAGATATAAGATAAAATTTGTAAAACATCCGATCGGTAAGATTATTTTCTAATATTTTCGAATCGTTTTCACCAAAAATGCCAAATATTGGGGCACAAAAAAATTTTGAAACATGTAATTCGCTTAAGCAAATCATCTCATAGCGATCCAATATCTCGTTAAACCAACGGTAACAGTTTTAAAGTGACTCAAAAAACAAAACATTTCACTGATTCGATAATTTAATTATTTATATCCATTCTCTTGACAAATTCGTAATATTATTTCTGATCGTGCAATTTATTTAATAAACATACACTGTATGTACATATAAATATCTACATACTTACTATGCCACTCACTTCTAAAATATATCTATATTCATATACTATGTACCTCTGCATACTTTTAACGAGCGTTACGCTTGATTTTATTTTTAATTTTAAATCTACAATTCAAATTCTAAATTTCTCGCTTCATAAAATTTAGTTACCAGCACAAATGCCAGTTCATCCATTTCTAGCACCGCGATGTCGTTAGACGTCACTGCAAATCTTTGTGTTGGTCCGTACAGCACGACGACATGCCAGAAGACATTAGGTACGAGTTATGCCGGATCGCTGTGCGCAAGCGCAAAAAGGTGTTTAATAATCGGCATATATGTCTGTATATCTATATACTATATATATATATATATACTACCCGACAATACGTCAATCGACGGTGGCGACTGCGCAACAATCTAAGTAAGCAAACCGGCCAACCACCAACCAATCTATCGAAGCGACTTATTTTTTGTAGTAGAAAAAAAAAACAGAAATAGATCTTGACATTTACACAGAAGCAAATACATTGCGCACAATGGCAGAAATGTTATTGTATTATATTAAGCTTCTTTTTTTTTAGCTACACATGCATAATTGAGCGCTTAGACGCGAATGTGTGTACATTAGGGTGATCTAAAAAAATAAAGTTTAAATTTTAATGCTCTGACCACTAGAACAATTTCTATATCGAACAAAAACACAACTCCTATTTTATATATACAGCAAAAGCTCTCATAAGTGAACAACGATGGTTACCTACTTTTTGTCCGCTTATGAGATATGTCCACTTATGCGAATGTCGTCAGAAATTTTAATAGAATTCAGATTTATTCAAATGGACAAAGCGGTTTCTTAGTTAAAATAAAATTTACTCTTCGAAAAACAGAACGAATACAAGAAACATACATAAAATTAAAGAAACAAAATATAAAATTGTCCGCCTATTAGAGCTGGACGCCCGTTTCCATAAGTAGAGAAATTTGTGTGCCAAGTGAACAGTTACAAAAAAAATTGTAAATAATTAAAAATTAAAGGGATTTGTAATAAAAAAACACAAAATTGTTCAATTATAAGAGCTTGGCGTTCGCAAATGGGATATTTTTTCATAAATATGCAGGACAGTCCTCGTATGGAAAAAAATTTTCTTTGAAAACGAAAACCTCAACAATTTTTCGTTCTCAAGAATAAGTCCGTTTATGAGAGATGCCCTCTTATTAGAGTGTCCGTCTGTGGGAAATTTCACTGTATTTAGATGTCGCTCAAAGCGCGCAAAGTTTTCCATGCCATTTTAAGGAAGAAGCAAAATTTCTTAGAAATAGCATAGAATACTCGGAATTCAATATTTTTTAAATTTCAAATTCAACTTTTTGAATTCAACTTGTTTTTAGTGCTAACTTTGGGTCCCTAAAAATACCAAAAACAATGCAACTTTAACCCTTAAAAATAGTTTGTAATAAAAACTTGTTAAATTAATAATTTTGGTATTATTATTTTAAGTCTCCTGAAGCGAAACAAAGTTTTCTGATCGAAAAATATTAATTTCCAAGGATTTTAATGCGCTTCTACGAAATATTGTTTTTTTTTTTCAAAATACGTGGGAAACTTTAAGCGCTTTGAGTGACTTCTAAATTTGTTAAAAAAAATAAGGATATTGCTTTTTCGGTATAGAACAACCCTAGGGGTGAAAGCATTGAGATTCCGCCTGTACTTTTTCCCCAAGCCATTATAGAGCACCCTAGTCTATATACATTGGTGCATATATTTATGTACATCGTTTCAATTTTATACGTACACCGGTGGCAAATCCCATAAATTTAGCTACATTTTTTTATAATTTTTGAATTAATTTTTTATTTACGAAATTTGTGAAATAAATTAATATCATAATAATAAAAGAAAAAACTATCAATATTTTTTATTATATTTAAATTTTTTTCCGTAATTCTCTCCAATTCAATTCTTGATTTCAAGTTTGGGCAAACGCATTTTTTAAAATATCAAGTTTTTTTTTTTAATTTTTTGTAACATGAGTGGTACGAATGGTTTTCGCCCGATTTTTATTTTTTTCAAAAATTTTTTTAGTGCTGCATTCCAAATTAAAGTAAATTGCCCTTTGTAGTTACTGGAAACCCAAATTTTTTACATATTCGAAAAATTACTTAATGTGGGCGTGGTTTTCATCCGATTGTACCCAACCACACCACCTTACCTTAGATCATATTTACCAAGTTTCGTTAAGATATCCCAATATCTACGTGAATGCTCGGACGGATGGGCATCGTTTAATCATCATTTATATATAGGTCTATATCTATGTATATCGGTTATTCTCAGCTGTTACAAACGATCTTTAAGTGGAAAAAATTATATTACGCTTGGCCCCAGTGCGCTCGGATATAAAAGTACGAGTTTATTTTTTCCATTTTTCAATTCTACGGTGTGGGAGTATACAAATTCTAACAAATTGATATTTCAGTGTATTTTTGGCCCACCCTAATGTCCATGTATTACATTACTGATAAATCTTCCAGCTCTTCATAAGAAATTTACGAAAATATTTTGTAAGACGTAGTGATATTAATATGGAAAGCTTCATAAAAGATATAATTCCCCTAGCAATCTTTTTTCTATAATTTCGATAACCATCTCTCTTATTTCTTTGATTCAATTTTATTTTTGCTTTATTTTTTTTGTTTTTTTTGTTTAACAAATTTTGTAAAATATTTAACCATAATAATCCAAAAACCAGCCATGAAAACAAGTTGCCTACTTAAATCGTTCATCACACAGTTGTTTATCATGACACCAAACCGCCTGCAATTAATTAGGTCGTTCAAGCAGCCAAAATTTAAAACAAGGAGTAACAAATCGCATTTTAAACAACGAAACAACAATTCACTTATATAATCGCTTAGTAAAATATTAGCATCATTACGAAAAACAGCTTTCCTTCACATCTTCGGGTATTGTTTATAAAAATCAGCTATAAGTCAAATGGCTTATTAAAACCTATAGCATTTTTAAAGAGTATGAGAAACAAAAGAAATTAATTATTCCTTACAGTTAAAACATTTTAGAAAGATGGGTTGCTTCAAGTAGAAAATAGATAATTTGTCATAAATAGCTGCTGGAGGTGAAGATGAAACAGAAATTGATGTTGTTTAGAGTCTAATTTGTTTGTTGTAGTTGTGTTGTGACATTTTTTTTTTTATATTTTTTGCGTTTGCTGAATAATTTGTCAAGGTTGAATAGACAAATATTTTTACAAAACTATTTACTTGCTATGTGTGGCAAAAATACGCGATTGGCTCAAATGAAATATTCAACAAAGAATGGCAAGACTTTAGCATCAAGTTTAATTGTAGTGATTTTTTTGTTTGTGAGGTTTGTATTTTTGCTTAGTACGCTGTAGAAAATAACCTTAGGTTATCGGTTTTTTTCCTTACGTTTCATTGAGTTCGCTATAAGAAATAAACAGGGTTGTTTTTTAAAGATATTTCGTACAGATTTCGGTAGGGTTTTGGCATTTGTTTTCCATTTATTTTCTACAGCAGATGTTTTACTTAGATAACTTTCGTTGTTGTCTGTGTGATACAAATCTAGCGATCGATTTTACGCTAAGCTAGAAGCTTGAAATTGTCAGCATTGGTCAGAATTCAATGGCAGAACAATAAAATGCAATTTACTCGCTAGATGGCTCAGGTGCGTAGATAATCGTAAAACCACCATCTCTAGACCGATTTTGTTAAAATTCAAAACATATGTTACTTATTCTAAATAAAATAAGTCTGCACATAATTTGCCCGCTAGGTGGCGCTCGAGTCGAGATAATCGTGCAAAAACAGTTTTTTCCATTTCATTTCAGCATTTCTAGACCGATTTGGTTGAAATTGAAACCGTATATTACGGATCGAGCTTCTTTTTTTTAAGGGTTTTCAACTTCAAAACAATAAATTTTTGAAAATAGGTGCAATTATATGAAGCACGGAAAAATTATTTTATATTTTTTAGATCAAATCAACAATAATTTTTGAGTTCAAGACCAGTTTTTTCATTTCGAAAGTAAAATTGGAGCTCACCACATCTCCACCAGGTTTCTTTCTAGACTCTGCCCATGTGCAAAATTCAAGTGCATGACAGTATGCCGCTGTTTAGTTATGACAAATTATATATAACTAATTAAATTTCCAAATAAGAAACTGGCCTTGAGCTCAATAATTATTGTTGCTATAAATAAATTCGGTCAAAAATTTAATATATGTATTTTATGTTTTTTCGTTTGTTTTAAAACATCTTAATTTAATAAATTGTATTGCCTTAAATAAGCTTGGTACTGCGAGTTCACTAAAATGTTTCAAAGAAAACAAAATTGGCACGGCAACAAATCAGAGACCTTCACAAAATCAATACATTTTTTAGGTGAACCATTTAAACCTGTAGAAAATAAACTGGTTTGAAAATATTTATATATTAGCGAAATATACATAAATGGAAATCTCTACTTCTACACAGCTCAAAGCAACGTGCGCTATTTTATTGCCTATTTTAGTGCCCATCAAATGATAATTAAATTGTTGTCAACGCAAAAAAAAAAAAAAAAAATCGGAAACTAGAATCAAATAGAAAATTAGGTACATATATATATATAGTAAATAAATAATCAATAAATTCAAAGCCGCTCAATTGACGACAAGAAGAAACCCAATAAATTTGGTTATCAACAGCCATACTATAAGTTGAACCGAAAAAATATTCATATATATATAGGCTTGTTGTTGTCCTCTTTCTTATCTAAATAGCAGATCGATACGATATTTTTTCTCTATTAGCTAGCTAGTCTCAGCCATCGAAAGAGTGTCAAAAGTGTAGTGGCGCAGTGTCACAGTGTCACAGTGACCAAGGCTAAATAGCAGCGATGACAAACGCAGTAAATGTAGAGATACAAAAGCAAAGGCAATAGCAACAATAACAACAACTTTTCGCAGCATTGTCATGCCAATAACAGCATCTGCAAAACGCCACGCCAAGGTGACCACAACTGCAGTTGCAATGAAGCGAATCGTCCGTCGTAGACGTAGAGTAGAAGAATAGGCAATACGAGAAAATTTTGCGTTTAGTTTGCATTACAATAACTGCATGTAATTGGTTTTTGAAGTATTTCATTTTAAACGGCCTCACTCTATACTGAAATGAAAAAAAAAATCGCCAGTATCGTCGAGTATCTGGGGGCCAATTTGCGTGAAAGAAGTGAATAAATTATTTGAAGTTATCAATTAATTGTTTGCCATTTTAATCGATTAATCGAAATTTCTATCAAAAACTAAACTAGAGTTTGCGGCAAAATATTCTATAAATTATAATTATTTTAATTGTGATTGGGAAACGGAATTGTAAAGGTGAAAAAATTTGTTAACTTTCCCACGTCATAAAACTTCATTGGCATTCTACAAAATGCAAATCGACCGGATTTATACTCAGTCCATTTGAAATAGCTGTAGGGCGAAAAGAATTTATTTGTGATTACAATAATAAAAACCGGCTCAATAATTTAACCACAATTATATTTTGTCGTGTTTTATCTCAAGCTTATTTCATGGTTTTTATTTCCACGAATTAAATGGTAAACAAATTTTTGATGTTATCTTTGCTATTTTTTGTTTCTCATTTATTAAGAATTTAAGCAATTTCTTTGAAAAAATTATGTGTGTTTAAATAAAAAATGATTTGTTTTTAAAATAGCGTATGTTTTCTTAATAATATATTCTACGCGTGCTGTGTAGGTAGAGGATGTTTTGCTAGAGCTGTGCCCGTATTCCCAAGGCGGTTAAGAGTTCTCATATACACTGTATGGACTTCGGACCCATCACGAACTCTTCTTGTCATTTGAAATCCCTTGATCTGCATATAAGAAAAGGAATGTCCCATGAGCGATTGTCGTGTGCTCAATATGCCTACTCGAAGGGAAAGATCAAGGGAAGCAGCCCGGCACACGGTTGTTAATGTCATACAGGAGTTTCCTGTACACAACGATTCCATCTTTGGTGACTTCCTGAATATAGATGGGGCCTTTAATAATATCCTGCTTGTGGCAATAGTCAGATCCCTGAATGAGCTTTAAGTTTCATCTACCGCCTGTTCTGCGACAGAACCGTCGTGGCATAGGGTGGGTAGGGGCACTCTGTCAAGTTGAGCTCTCACATATTTCATTTAGATGGTTGTTATCAACGACATCCTGAGGAAGTTGGAAAGGAGAGGCTGTCGGTTTATTTGGCTATGCGGACTATGGGCCACATATTGTTAAAGGAAAGTTCTTGGACAGCCTGTTTGTCCTCATGCAGGAGTACCAAAAAATGATTGTGAAATAGTTTAGGGGATGTCAACTCGCTGTTAATCCACTGACTGTGTTGGGTCCTTAAGTTTGATTCTGAACAGAGAGTTCTCCTGTGAATATAGCATCAGTTTCTGTATACTGTTACCGTGGTACCGAGGTGCTCAATCTACGGGCACTCTCAAACTTTTGCAAGCTTTGACTTTGTCCCTCAAGAACTTTTTTTCAAATACATCCCGCTAAAAGAGTAGTGAGAGTGGATGGCGTGTGTGGTAGGGTCGAAGCTGGAGGGAAAGTTTGGAGGGGGTGTTTTCTACAACGAGCTCGCCGTCAGATAAATTTTGGGCTACAGACTAATGTAATGTCCTTTACACAGGCAAACATCTATTCTGCTAGCCAGTGGGCTATCAAGGCTTTTGTGTATTTAATGGTCATGTCGAAACTGGTCGGTGAGTGGCTGACCTTTCTCTCAACCCCCTCTGAATACTTTCATATCGAACTGATTTGAGCGTCCGGCCATAGCGACATTGCAGAAAATGGCATGGCTAGTGAGTAAGGTTGAGTTTTTATGAGTAAACTCCGCGGTCTTATTTTTAACCATCCATAGAGATGGCGGGAGGCTGTTGTAATTTTTCGTTCGCTGCTCCTTAAAATTCTAGCATAACCAGTTTTTTCAGTAGACCCATAAAGCAGACCCACAAAACATGAGATCTATCGAAGTACGAAGTATGTCATGCTAATATTTAAAAGACGTGGGAATTCCACCCACGGACTGACCTTTAAAATCCTCTGCCTGCAATAGCATTCCAAGGCTTAGCGCAGGTATAAACCGAGTGCGGAAGACCGATAAAAGTTACGCTTCTATTTTCGAGTTAGTCGGCGTGGAAT
The DNA here is from genome assembly GCA_951828415.1 of Anomoia purmunda. NCBI lineage: Eukaryota > Metazoa > Arthropoda > Insecta > Diptera > Tephritidae > Anomoia > Anomoia purmunda. The sequence goes on along the minus strand of OX639996.1, from coordinate 112,133,867 downwards.
ATGAAAAATTAGATCATGGAATTACACAGATCGATTATGGTCACAATTTCGAAGATCACTTCCTCGACAGAAATGACTGTGAATCTGACTGTTCTACATAATGATGTGACTCGAACACCAGAACAGAATCTGGCTCGCCATCGCCTTAGACAGACCGATAATCTATTAGGCGGCACACCTTTAATCTATACCGAACTGGAACCACGTAATACAATCCTCTCTGAAATTCATGCACTTACAATTTGAGAAGAATATCATGGCAACGACCAACTATTCTGGACAAATACATTGCATTCAGAATATTAAACCTCTCACGGAAATACTGATAAATCGCTTGATGTAGCTCTCCTAAGCATCTCAATAAGCGTTTTGATCAATGAGTGAACTTTTTATCAGAGCAGCTCATCCTATCAACCTCAAAAAATGAACGACTCAAAAATACCTAACAATAATAGAATTTGCCGCACGTTGACTTTTTGTGCAGCAGCTAAAGCAATGGGTTGAAACAATAGGCGATATAAGTGGGTTCCTAAGCAGCAAAGGGGGTTAACTATGTAAATAGACTAAAGCAAGAAAAAAGCAAACAACTGGTGCCTAGACGTTCTAATTCATGTTGTTTTAATTACTTGCAAAACACATCAACTAGGTAGTTATATACAAGTTTTTATAAACGTATAAGAATTTCAATACTCTTAAAACATTTTGCTTAGTACGCTTAGTACCGGTTTCTTGAAGCCTTTGCTAAGCATATGCATGAAATTTTGATAGCAAAAACTATATATATATTTTTTTCATTTCTTCGATTTAAGTGTGAAAAGAATAGCGTTGACTTTCTTATTATATAAATTTCGCTCTGATAAACATTTTTTCATTTAAATAAATTATTGCATGACATTGTAAACAAAAGATTTTTTTGGGTAATAAATAAAATTTCGCGCTTAAGTCTCTTGATTTGAAAAATAGCAACTGAATGTGTAGGTTGCATAGATTAGAGGGGAGCGGCAGGGGAAAATGTTTTTTTTGTATTACAAAACGAAAGAGAAATAAGTTGACAACCGATTTAGGGCGCATTTCGCACAAAATCGCATAGCATTTGGCTTCGCTAATTTTAGAGTTTTGAGAGGCATCCTTTGTGTAAATATCCATAACTTTGCGAAAAATGTACAAATTTGAATAATTTTGTTTTTCAAACCTCTTTTGGGACATAAACATGAAAAACAAATTTAAACCCGTATTTCCATAACATTTAAAAATTTTGAACACTAAATGGTGATTTCCAAAAAAAAAACACCGAAAGAACTCATCGATTTGTTTTTAATTTTCATAGAGTATCGTAAATTCCACAACTTTTGGACAAAGTGCGAAAATTGGATATATTTTTTCCAAATTTTTTAAATTCTGTTTCTGAATTCATACTTCCAGTTGGCTAGGAAATTTTATATTTTCTAATAGATTCAATTGAATTCATAAGTTAAATCAAATATTGTAATCTGAGTGGCAAACGAAAATTACAAAAAAAAATCAAATATTAATCTCGAAAATATGTTTAAGAGGGTTGCCACCTGTTTAAAAGTTAAATATAAATTAACTACTAAAATGAATTAAATATTACAATACTGGTGCGAAGCGAAGGGAGTTTATAAGGCAAGCCTCCTATTTTAAATAGTTAAATAACTCAATTTAAATTAAATAAATTTAAATAATGATACCATATTGGCGTCAAATTACAGAGGTTTAAGAAAACCTAAATTTGAAAACATTTCTGAAGAAACAGTTTTAAGAAAGCCTAACTTCAACAACAAATCGTTAATTTGGATGTAAATTTCATCGGGTTGTTCTCTAGCTTAAATGTACTAGACCCATCCCGAACTTTTGGCAAATCCCTACTGCACCTCCAGTACGACCGCACATAAGTCGTTCAGGCCTCCGTAGTGCAGAACTCTCGCAGTGCTCCCGTAGTGCTTAATGAACTCTTCCTCTTCCTTATCACTTCAGCTCCTACAACCTCCTACGGGGCTCCAAACATGGCGATCATGTGGCCGATGGACAGGTGGCCTGTTAGTAGCTTGGCATTCAGGAAAATGTCAGCAGATTCTGGGCTATTAAGATCTTTTTCAAGCTTCTCGAGAGCCAAAAAATTTAAACGGTGCCGAGCTAAGCCCCTAACCATAACTGTTTGACAGAAGCATGTGCGATCTGTCGTAAAATTCCTTCTGAAAAAAGGATCTCTAAATGAATCACCCGTAAATTCGACTGCAGAAAGGTTATTTAAGCTTTTCCGTTTACTTTACTTTCATACAATACCCGGAAGGTGCTCTGAGGGTGTCAGATATTTTTAAGGTATGCCTTCTCTTATTAAAATCTCAATAGCTGTCAACCCTCCTGAGTTTCTCCCAGACGTTCGCAAACAACTAAAAATAATTTCTTGTGTGGTATATTTAACACTACAACCATTGCCATCTAGCTAATCTACATTTACTACATTCCACAGCTCAACAGTTAGCGTCAGTGTATGCGTGTCTCAAAGACTCACCTCACTTGCCAAATAAGCAGACCTTCTGCGCCACCAACCAACCAACCCACTGTGTGTGCCCACATTTCCCCAATCAATTCAAATAAAGATATTTGCGGTCGCACCTAGCCTCAATCTACCAACGCATAAGAAACTCAACATGCACAGCTGCTAACTCTCAGTCGAATTTCGTACCAAAAGCGTTTCAATATAAAAGCGTGTTGTTGTGTCAGATACTCTCTTAGGCTGGCACGGCGCGACATGTAAAGATTTTTGTAGAAAATTCGACACGTTCGCGTAATATCGCATATTTATTTCTTACCAAAACGCTTTGAGTTTAATAAAAAAAAATTGTATCTACATATGTATTTTTGTTGTGCACTTTAAGCAAATTAAAACAAAACGAAAACGTGCGAAAAATACACGATCGCCTTATTGGAGAATGTTGCAATCAATGGCGTGTTGAAAGTGGATTATAAATTGTGGAACAAAAATTTGATTACCACCATAAAATTTCCCCTATTACGAAGTAGTGGTGAAGAGCGTCAACGAAAATATAAACCATACGCAAACTCACCAAACAAAAGAGTTCAATCTATTCACCACAACTGACGACTGACGGCTAACGACTGTTTTGTGCTTCATTTAACTATATAGTGTGTGTTTTGTTGTTGTTGTTGTTGTTGTTGTTGCATTGCTTGTGTTGGCATTTGCATTTCGTTTTGCTGTAATAAAAGTAGCAGAAGTCAGTAATTTCGAAGGCTGTCCACCACATTCAATTGGCCATTCGCGTTTTATTTATTTTTCGTTTTTTGGCGTCTGTGTGTATGTGTGTGTGTTTGTGTGCGTTTCATTCGGTACGCTTCGTTGCTTTATTTGCTTGTTCGCGACAGTTGCTGCGATCTTTGTGGTGTTGCGCTGGCGCAGTGTAAGTGGAACTCTGCTAGTGATCGGTAGGACAAATTTGCTGTAGTGCGCTTTGTACTGAAACGATCTCTACTCTTCTTCTTCTTCAACTTAAATTCATTTAGTTGTGAGAATTGCTCGTCGTCGCGAGCCCTCACTTAAACATTTAACACTGAAAGTTTGTGTGTGCTTCGAGTTATTGCAATTTCTTACGTTGAAACGTGAATACCGTTCGTAATTAGTTGCTGCGGTGGATCGCTGGTGTTTAAATCTTCAGCGCAAGTATACAAAAAACAAAACAGATTAAAGGCGAAAAATACACAATGGCAAAACTCTTTGTAGTTTTTGCCATTTTAGCTGTGGCTGCTGCGACAGGTGAGTACTTGAAAAAAACAAATTAAAGTGATTTTAAGAAATTGAAAAAAAAAAACCAAACCGTTGAAAAATATATGTGAAAAATGAGCTGGAAAATGGCAAAGCAATTTTTTTAATTGAGAATATTATGTTAAAGACTAACATTTTTAATGCAATGTTTGCATAATTTTGTAGGTATAATGTTACTTCCTTTACACATTTTTTTTTATTGTGTTGTTTCAGTTTTTGTTTAGATTTTGGTTTCCCATTACATTAGTCTAGTTTTCCCCACACAATTAAAAAATAAGTAAAAATGCAAATAAAACTGAAAAATAAAATTTTGAAAAACCAATTTTTTAAATTTGGTATCGTTTTTTTTTCTTAATAATCGAAACGGGAAACCCCGAAAAACTTAGAAATTTAGATTTTTTATAAACTGGTAAAATTTTGTTTGATAAATAAATAATTGCGGTCACGCAGGCGAAAATAAATCAAAAACATTTTTTATGAAATCCAAAAAAAAGTTTGAAATTTCAATTTTTTAGAAATCGGTTGGCTTGTTTTTTTGTGTAACAAATAAACAATATCTAAAATATTCTCAAAATTTCGATTTTTTTAGAAATTGGTGTACATTTGTTTTTGGACAAACCAAAAATTGTGACCACGCGGTCGAAAGTAAACTGTAAATATAATTTTTTATGTATATGAAATACGCAAGGTTTTAATTATAGATCATAAAATTCAGTATAATTTTTTTTCGCAAATCCAAAAATTTAGACCACGCGGACGAGAGTAAATTTAAAAAATAATATTTTAAATAAAGCCCCAAAAAAATTAAATTTTAATTTTTTTTTGATTTTTACTAAGCGTGACAAAAGTAAATGAAAAAATACTGTACACAAAATAAAAATAAAACGAAATAATCTAAGAAATTCTGATTTTTTTTTAGAAAGATGTATAACGAATAAGCAATTGGGTCCACGCAGGCGTAATTAAATGAAAGCAAAATTGCATATGAAAAAACCAAAAAAAAAAAAAGTTAATTTTTTGGACTATTTACAAATTCTTGGTTTTTTTTTACAAATAAACAATGCGACTACGCGGTCGCAGGAAAAAATTGTATTTTACTCGAAATAGATCGAAAACTAAAATTAATAAGAAAAGGTTTAGTTTGGTCAGAACAGACCGAAAAAAAAATTAAGTTAGTTTTGTTAACAAATTTGCAATAGCAGTTTTGCTCCGTTTTTTTTTTTTACGGAAAACCCCAAGGCGAATCCATACAAGGTGGTGTTATAAATACAACTACAAAATTCCTATGTATTTTGTTTTTGTTTCAGCGTAAGAGTTGTAAAAATTTAAATACATTTTGTTTTTGCTTTTACGGCTTTTGAAAGCTCATAGGCAAAAGCAAAAATAAAATACATGTAGCTGAATAAAAAAAAAATCAAATCAGCTGCTCTTATGCCATCACCTTCTATAAATTCGCCTTGGAAAAAACCAAAAAAAAATTTTTTTTAAATATACTTTGAAATTTAAAATTTAAAATATTCTTTGAATTTTTTTTATACAAGGCAGCGCAAAGCGTAGCGTTCTATTTTATTTTACTATAAGAGAAATATTTATGTAAAGAAAAATTTCTAAGCGACATAATAAATTAATTATCACAGTTTAGCTTCGCGACATTAAAAAATCCTGCAAGTTCACTGCAGTGTTAAGCGTTTTAAGAAATGCTAGCTACTATTTAACTTAAAAATTTTATTGCATAAAAGTTCTTTGAAAATTAATTATTTTTTTCATTTTTAAATAAATTGCCATTCAATAAAACCGGATAAAACATATTCAAAATCTAATTTTCGAACATATTTTTGTGCATATTTAAATTTGATGGTATATAATTATATTTTTTGCACACATTTCATTTTCATTTCCGCTAGCTTTCAACACTTGCATATTTTATATAACCCAACTTTCACTACTAAAATATTTTGCACATAATATTTTCTCTATTTTTTTTTTTTTTTTTGAGTGTCTGTGAGTTTCCAAATGTTTACCAACGTTAATTACATTATAATACTACCATTTTAGTGCATGGCATATTTTCCCTCTACTTGCTGCATTTTTGCTCGCATCCGAAAATCATTACGCTGTCATTTGTCATAGTTCACCCACTTTTCAAAAGCACTCACGCCTCTGACGCAATCATCATACGAATATGCGTACTGTGGCGGCTGCCTACGTAAATCTGTTTATATATATATTGTTAATATATATGTATATAATTTAAGTACATACATACATAAATGCACACAGCTGTACATAATTACAGCCAAATAAATTTTATGGCTATGCAAAATCCCGGAAACACTTAGTTACTCAGGTGCGCTTGCACTTAAAAGAGTGCACATGAACTCACAAATGCTTATATATTTTTTCAAGTATGCATAGAGATTTCAATGAGTCGGCGTGGCACAAAAGATACTTGTTTTTTTTTTATAAAAGATGTTAATTATAATAAAAATTTAAAAAATGGGAATTTAATTACATTTTTAATTGTTTAGTGCTAAATGTTAGTTATTGCTTCGCTTTTTTTTTATTTTTTAATTAAGGTCTAATAGGATAGGCGTTTATACGGCTCCAGAAACTGAGGAACTTTTGTTGCTTATATTAGTAAATAGATAAGCAAGTAGGTGGAAAGTAGCTGCAGTTTAAGTAGCAATTTACTTAAAAAAAAGACAGATCATGTTAATCGAATTGTTTACTTTATTAGGCTCCTGTTTGAATTATTACAAATATAATTTAAGCCATTTTATAATTTTAACGCACCCTTATATTAGCAAGCTTTAAATATTTAGGTTTTCTTTAGTTAGCTTTAATTATTTTTATATAAAACTGCAGTCATTATTCACCCAAGACTATTTAAATCCAGTTTTGACCGGAAATCCACAAAATCAAAAAAAAAACGAAGAGAATTCACAAAATTTTTCTAACAATTTTAAAATTTTTAAATATAATTAAACAAAACTTGATTACGCAATTTTATAGACCACAAAATTTTGATATAAAAATTTATGATTTGAAAATTCCAAATTTTTTTAATCACAAAATTATTTTCAAAATTTTCAACTTTTAATCAGAATTAAAAGCCAAACTTAAGTACGCAATTTTATAGGTCATTAAATTTTACTATAAAAATTTATGATTTAAAAATTTCAAATTTTTAATCACAAAATTATATACAAAATTTTAAATTTTTAATCTGAATTAAAAGAAAAACTTAAGTACGCAGTTTTATAGCCCATTAAATTTTAGTATAACAAAGTACAAGTTTCAGGTGGCTATAAATTGCTGTTGATTTTTAGAAAATTTTCAATTCTTTCATGTAAGGCACGCTCGAAATTTTTTTTACGGAAAAACCCGGCAACACTTTCAGCATTAAAACGAAAAAATTAGTATTTTGAAATCACAAAATGTTACTAACAATTTCAAGATTTTTATAAAAAAAATTTTGTCAGAATTTAAAAAAAATTGAGAGCGCCGTTTTGCTTGCAGCCCATTTACTTTTAGTGTAATAAAAAGCAAGTTTGATGCGTCTACAAGTTACCGTTGATTTTTAATAATTTTTTTTATGACGCTTTTCCGCAATTATTTTATGCTGAAGCGGGAGACAAAGAATGTTTTAAAATTTATGAAAAACTTGGGTACACAGTTTTGAATCCCAGTTCTTCCAGAATTCTTCTATATACCGGTAGCTCCAGTAGTTTTCTGATTAAAAATCTTGAATTTTGAAGCGAGAAAATTCTACTCCACATTTCAAACTTTTTTATCTTAAAAATCTTTTTCAAGAATTAAAAAAAAACTTGGGTAATCATTTTTATAGCACCTTCAACTTTATTCTAAAAAAAAGTGCTCTTCCCCAATTCTTCACAAAATCGAAATTTTTTTTTTGTTAAATCGATAACCTTCGATTAAAATGCCAGTTGTACTTACTAATTAATTTGAAGCAGATTTTCATAGTTTTCGATATTATCGATAATGCAATAATATTTTGGCTTTTACGATACTTTACTTCTGATTTAACTAAACGTTTTGATGTTTTACGCCATATGGAGGAACAAATAGTTCTACCTATCTCCAACTGGCAACAGAATTCCATGAAAAGCCTTTTCAAGGCAAAAATGCACTCAAAGGTTTGACATCGCCCGCCGAGCAGCGAGCCCTATTAGGAAAAACTTTTTCTATGATTTGAAGCTTCACGCGCCAGCCTTGACTCAAATCGCGGCGCTCAGGCGGCCAGTACAGCCGGCTATGGTGGCCATCATAAGAAAATTTCATGAATATACATTACTGAGATAATATTTCGTATACCTATATATTTTATATCGAATGTATTGCTAAATGATTTACATCTTTGCCCCTCAAAATATCTCCCAGCTCACCGTCATATGCAATTATATTTATTTACTTGCATAATAGCACCATGTCTAAAAATTCAAGGGCTCCACGGCTCCCGTTTTTTAAGTGCACATATTTTTTGTAATGCTACAAAATAACCTTGGAGCTCACCAATTAACAACATAAGTACATACATACATATATAATATACATATATTTTTCCCACTTTACTTTAATTTCGCCGACTCATCGAAAATGTATTAACTCAAAAATTTTTATTTATGTTATAATTAGAAAATACGTAATACAATTAACGCTAAACAGCGAATTCTGTTGCACTCTTTAAGATAATAGTTATTTTGACTTAATGCACTTTTGTAAAAAATTTAAAGATGTATACATAGGCACATACTTACTGCATATTTGCAACAACTTTGCTTTCCACTCTCCTTCTCAATTTTCTGCATTCCCTTTTTAATAAGCTTTGACACTTACATAGCATCGTTTCATTTCGTTACTCTGGTCAACCTTGACGACTGTGCTGATTAAAATTGTTTGATTTTATTTTGCTCATGCTATGTTGTTTGTTTGTGGTTGCAAAATGTTTGTTCTTTTTTCGTTTTTTTTTCGTTTTTTGGATTATGAAAGGTCGTTTTGGTGTTGCCGTGGAACAACTTTTATTTTTCTGTGACATCGAGCATCGAACATTCGTTTTTACTTTTTAACTAAGTTGCATACCAAATTTATTGCCGTCACGCAATAAACTAAGATTAAAATTAAGAGTGAACCGCATTTCGAACAGAGATTCTATGCAGTTAAGAAACCGGTGGGGTTGCGTGTGCGAAAAAAAAAATTGTATACGACACACATTTACTACTTAGCATAATTATGCGACGGTGGATTATTGACAAGTTTTGACAATTTATTTCATTCATATTTAATTTTAATAATTTTTTCAGTCAAAATATAGTCTCAAAATTTTTAAAAATTAAAATAAAAAATTCAAACATTTGACTTAAAATTGCAAACTTTTTAATCAAAAGTTTTGACACAAAAAAATTTGAGCACAATCAATTCCAGTAACGCAAGTTTAAAGGTTCTCGAAAACATTCATATGTATATTATTTTTCGGTCTGTTTTTTTATTAAACGATAATATTAATTTGTGAGCTCAAGGCCAGAAAACTTTATTTAAAACTCGAAAAAAATTGATTAAAAAAAATTTTAAAATAAGCATAACATTTAAATATTTTTATCAAAATATCATGCAAAAACTTTAAAATCAAGAAAAAATAAGGAAAAGCTAAAAAATTAAAGAAATAACTCGAATTTTTGAGCACTTAATTTCAGTAAAATTTAATGTTCTATAAAACTATATAAACGAAAAGTTTACAAAAATTCTGAGCAAAGGTTTTTTTTTTTGAAAATTTCGACTGCAGAGCCTTCTAATGGATTTTTATCAGGCACCGAAAATAATCGTTAGTTTGATTTTTTCGTAAAAAACATCATTGGAAAAAATACGTTTAAAACAAAATTCGAATATATCGATGTAATCCTTATGCCATATGCTATGCAAATCAGACTTTTTTATTTAGAGGATTTTTCGTTTTAAATCATTGAATAATCGTTATTTTGTGATTTTTGTTTTTTCCTCAAAATATAATCGTTATTCTTGTATTTACATTTTTTTTTCAATCATATGTAATCCGATATTTTGTAAATTCAATTTTTTCGATCAAAAATAATGCTTAATCTTGAATTTAAATTCTTCCCATCACAAAATAACGAGTAAATCATTATTTTTTAATAAAAAGTTTAGCGGTTACGGTCCATGATTTTTATACGTATTTTCAATATTTTTTTAATAATACATAATCTAAATCGAACTAAAATTACCTCTAGCACCACCTAACGCATTTATTTTTCATTGAAGTCATCAAAACTTCACCATAAGTATGGGGGTTTTGAACAACTCGACTCTAGCGCCACCTAGGGAATAAGTTTTTCGTAAAATGAGTTATCGTCGCACACCATTAATTTTAATTTCATCGAAATCAAATGATAAATACAGATTTTAGGAATATCTTGACACATGCGCCATCTAACGGATTATACAGTTTAAATTTGGTTAAAATCTTTTCACTAGTTTATAGTAGTTTTAGTAATTTGAAGTTTATTTTATATATATAAATATTATTTGTTCTATCTTTGTGAAAATTGTATCACTTAGTTTAAAAAAGAAAGTTGAACCTATTGAACTAAACCCCACCGCAGTTCAGATTTAGCCATAAACCGGTTTCTGTACCTGTAGAAGTTTTTTCTAAGTCGTGCGAACCGCTGAATGGATTTTTGGAGCGCCTCGCAGCCCTATTCCTTTTACTACATGTTCTTTAACATCTCGGAATTTCAATGTTAGGTTGTATGTAAATATTTCAAAATTCTTTCCCAGCCAGTTTTTATTATCACTATCGATCAAACTTTCACTCTAATTCCATTACTTCTATCAGCAAATAACAACTTTTTTTTTTATTTCATCAAACAAAACTCTACTTCGTTCCGGTCTAATTAGCTGCTGTTCTGTTTGTTGAGTGTCTTAGCAGCGGCAATATAATTTACTAGACTAATTTTTTGCTACTTTATTGCCACCGTTGGTAATTCATATTCATATTATTGTAGTTTTTTTTTTATTTTTTTTATTTTTGTAAATCACTTTTACAGCTGTCACTTAAATTCGTACCATTCCGTACCATGTTCTGTTTAGTAATTTAAATCATAAAGCCAGTTGCCGTCAACCAACAGTTGTCCACTGACCAATGTGATCCACAAACGGCCACATATTTCTACGAGTACCAGTTTGGTTTTTTGTTTTAGTTTTTGTGTGATTTTTTTGTCGCCCAACAAGTAAAGTAGCCCACTAGTACATGGCATAGCATGGCATGGCATTAACTGCTGTTACAAGCTACAGAAAAAATAGTTTAACCAAGCGCACACGTGTTTCGGAACTCATACATATTTACATATAGTATATGTGTATATAATATAATGTACATTTGCGTGCGTGTGTGTGTGTGGCATTTGTAGTTGACACATTTGTGTACAAATATTTATACTTATAGTATGTCAATCAGGAAGCTTTCATAATGGATATTACTCGAAACCTACTTCTCCAAATACTCGTACTCGAACAATTAAAACGAAAATGGTTATATTGTACATATGTATGTATAAGCCCAGTAGTGGTACATAATACACATGTGCATGTATGTGTGTGTGAGTGTGAATACAAAAAATTGGCACAAGTGTTTTTGGTCTACACTTTCGTTTCCGCTTTGCTTCTGTTACTTACTCTCTCACTGTGTCTTTTATTGTATTTTTTTTTTAGCTCAAAATTGTTCAATTTTTTGCTTTTTTTTTAATTTGAAATTCATCTTTTAATATAACCTTCAATTTTTTGGGTATATTAATAATTGCTGGGCATATTACTTCTATTAAAAAATATCTGGGCATCATTTTTAGTCCATGAAAATAAAATAGTATCATAACTTTGGACCGATGTTTGCAAGTATGAGGGGAAAAAGAAATAGATTCACAAACAGATATATCAAAGTGATCAGGCCGACGAGCTGAAACGATCTAGTTATTTTCGTATGTCTTTAGAAAATCATCAAGATCGAGTCCTTATAACTTAAAGCTGTCATATAACTTACTGTTCAGATATTGAAAACAATTTTGTGAGCTATTTTCTTATCAATCATACAGATTCTACTAAAAAAACTAAACGATATCGATTCTATATGCGGTATATCTCCCATGCCACAGATTATTCAGATAAGCGATTTTTTAAACCTTCTTTATTTTTTTATATTCTTTTTCATACTAGCAAACAACCGGCATTCTTTGTTATGCGAAAAAAAATGCAATGTATTTATGTAATAAAACAATTTATTTAACAAAATTTTAGTTAAACTAAACTAAAAAGAAAAAACGAGCAAAAAAAAGTTGCGGTTTTTCCACTGGTATTATAAATTTTACTAATGTTTAAAACTTTTTCGGAAAATATTAAAATATATTTGAGTTTGACTGATTTGCAAATGACCCCAAAAAATTAGTTTTTTATAAATAAAAATATTTAAAAATATTGATAAAGCAATGTAAATTTAAAAATATAAGGGTCTGCTTAAAAATTTTTTAATTTTTTAATGTTTTTTTAATTTTTTTAACGGTATCATAACAATGAGATTCGCGAAACAAATGTGGGACGTGCATGAGTTTATTTACAAAGAAATAAAAAAGTTGAGAAAATACCTTCTAAATCGGTGAATCCAATCTTCCACAAAAGGTCAAAGTCAGCATACAAAATTTTATTATTACTATTCCGATGAACAAATTTTTAAATTTAAATTTTTCTATACCGACCTTTTAAGCTTAAACTGTTTTATGATTTGAGGTATTTTTTTGAATATTTTATATTAAAAAAAAGATGCTCTAAAACTTAGGGCAATTTCGAATCGGTACATCTCACAAAAATCTTCATATAATTGCTGAATATTTTTGTTGTCTTGTCTTAAAATATAATGAATTTTATAATTTCGATGAAAAAAATTTAAGATTTTTTTTTTTTTTGTATGCATTAATTATGTATTCTAACCATTTTTTTTATTTTTATTTTATTGTAGTTTCTGCAGAACGTGTGAAACGTCAGGCCACAACTGAGGAGCCCAAAAAAGAGGAGTCCTTCGAAAAGGAACTCTGCAAGGACAAAGATGCCGGTGAATGGTTTCGTTTGGTCGCTGGTGAGGGCGATAACTGTCGCGATGTGATACAGTGTACATCGTCGGTGAGTAAAAATATCGGATTTTTTTAGTTTTAGTTTTAATTTTTGATAGTCACAAAAGTAATGCCACGGTGGGAGCCTTAGACTACCCCCTGTCTTAAAATAGAACAGAACTTGAACATCTTATAGACTTTACTTTTGGTTTTATATTTCTTATTTTCTGACTTAAACCCCGGGCCGAACAAAAATATCGAAATTTAAAATACTTTAAAATTATAGTTTAAAATTTGGAAATTCAAAAAAAGTAAAAAGTGAAAAAATTATAGATTTAAAAAATGAAAATTCTAAAAAGTATGAAGTGAGAAAATACGAAATTTAAAATTCTTTAAAATCGGGAAAAATTTTATTTTAAGACAATGGAAATTAAAAAAAAAATATGATGTGAAAAAATTTGAAGTTGGAAAAAAATTCGAAATTTACCATTCTTCGAAATTGGAAAAAATTGGAAAAAAATTTAGCTTAAAAAAATGGAAAATCAAAAAAAGTATAAATTAAGAAAATTAGAAAAAATGGAATTTCCGAAAAGGTATGAAGTGAGAAAATTAGAAATCGGTGAAAAAATTATTTTATTGTATCAAAAACTGAAAAAATAAATCTTCACTTTTATATTGTAGCTGTATAAAAAATATGATAGAGGAGGAGCTTCAAGCGTAACCCTGTCCCAAAAAACAGAACTTGAACATTTGATAAATTTTACACAGTTTTTGGTTTAATATTTACTTTTTGCTGACTTCAAACCAGAACCGGGCAAAAAAATCTAAATTAAAATTTCTTCGAAATTGGGTAAAATTGTAGATTAAAAAAAAACCGGAAATCGAAAAAAAAGTGAGAAAAATAGAAATTGAAAAAAATCGATATTTAAAATTCTTTAAAACTGAGAAAATCTGTAGATTCAAAAACAGTATGAAGTGAGAAAATTCTAAATTGGAAAAAAATTACTTTATTGTACAGCAGAAAATTCAACAGAAAAACTATTAAAAAAACTTTAACTTTGACAAGATTTTTGTAATTTCCGTGTTAAAATTAAAATTATTTTAAAATTTAAAAAACATGTGTCGCTCATTTTAATAAAAATCTAGTTCTCAGCGAAAATAAAATGTCAAAAGTTCACTTATTCCTACATACGTCTTTCGAATACTAACTCTACTTAAATCTTCTTTCGTTCATCTCTGATTTATTCCCTTATTTTTCTGCCTTTTAGGGTCTGCAAGCTATTCGTTGTCCGGCTGGTCTGTACTTCGATATTGAGAAACAGACTTGCGACTGGAAAGAGTCCGTAAAGAATTGCAAATCGAAGAACAAAGAACGACGAGTCAAACCTTTGCTACACACAGATGAGCCGCTCTGCCAGGATGGCTTTTTGGCTTGTGGTGATGGTAATTGCATTGAGCGTGGACTCTTCTGCAATGGCGAGAAGGATTGCACAGATGGTTCGGATGAGAACTCATGTGGTAAGTGTATAAAGTGATGCTAAATAAAATTAGGTATTAGAAGAATTTTTATTAGAAACTTTAAACGCCTACATTTGTCACGCATTAATGGCGCGGAAAACACCAAAAAACAAAAAAAATAATTGTGTGACCTCAACATACTTTTAATTTGTCATCCAACATTGCGCAATCGACACAGAACGAAGCGGAATTTATTTTAACATCGACGTCTAGTTTAGACAAGTGCGCAAATAAATCTTCGGCTCACCTAAAAATGTCAAAAAGTCACTAGATACAGTGACAAATCGGCAACAAAGTTGGTATGTGCGAAAAATCCAATCAGAAATTGCACGCCAAGAAAAAAAAAAAAATTCGAAACCGGAATTCATCTCGCGCGGAGTTACTTAATTTGAATTTTACCTCTTTGGTTTTTTTTTTTGTTAATCTTTTTATGCGCATATGTAAATTGGTTTGCTTCTTTTTCTTCTTCTTCACTGCGGTATTGATTTCATGCGCGTGCTATTGCGGATATCTGTGGTTTTTTCGCCTACCCTACCTCGCGCCCACTCTGTACGCACTCAGATTGCAAATCAAAATTTTTGATACATACAAATAGTAAAGATTGTTGGCTTGTTGGTCTTGAGCAGCTATAGAGCTTAAGAGATTAAAATTATTTACTTGCATACAAAAACATACGAATTTTTTTTTACGAAGCTATGTATAAGTAAAATTACTTGTGTCGTACTCGAAATATGAGCTAACAATTCCAGCAGCTCATTGGCTAACCACAGCTAGGCGACAGGCAACTGCTGACACAGACAAAACACCACACGCTTTAAGGCATAACTTGATAGATATGTGCAAACAACATAAATACCGGTTTCAAGATTGCGGCAGAAATCGAAATTTTTCATTGTTGCCGTCATTTTTTTTTTGTTTTCCTCTATTTTTTCACCTATGAGCTTACGGGTTTTACCCTCTTCTTCTGCGCATTTCGACACTTCTTCGCTGAGTTAAAAATAAATTTAAAAACAAAAAATCAAAAAAAAAATCCGCGACTTGCAACCCCAATACCGTTGCACTTTGTTCGGCCGCTAAGGTAACCTGTTGTTGATGATTGCGGTTGTTTAGCCAGCCGATAACAATCAACATTCGCCGGCGTATAGAAAATATGTGCCGCAATTGTGGCATGAAAAATATCGGAAGGCGAACTACAAAAAATGTAAGCCAAAAAAAAAACAAACAAAAAAAAAACAAAAACTAAATAAAAAAAAATCACCAACCAGTTGACGAAAGTAAAATTTCAATATGTACGAATTTGCATGATTACAGCTGTTGGGTAAGTGAAAAATGAAAAAAAAAATAACAACATGCAACAACAAATTGCCCCAGAGTAACAAAGCGCTGGTGCAAAACCAAAGTTGCACACGATTTTAAGGCGTTAATTGCGATTTTTATAAAAACATTTGCATAAACAAAAGACCGCAAGCGAGCAAAACTAGAAATGGAAATTTGGTGAAAATGGAGTTAAAGTCACTGATGCTGATAAAACTATGTACATGAAAATTAAGGCATGCCGGGGAAAACGTGAGAAATAGCACCTACCAAATGAGGAAAATTGCATGGATTTGTGAAATAAAAAAATAAGTAGGATTTTTGTAGTACTCTACCAGCATAGCTGTGGCAACAGGTCACCGAATTGTTGCTTCATGTCAGAGTGACCGAATAAATTGCTATTAAAATAAATAGTGAAACAAAAGCGAGCGAAGTCGAACAAAGCAGTTTATTTTTTTCTGATAGTTGAAAAAAGTCATTGATAATTAAAAAAAAAAACTTGAGAAATTATTGATAGTAAATTTAATTTCCTTTGCAATGCGTCTCAATATTTTTATTTTTTTTTTTTTTTCAAAATATTCGCAATACTTTTCATGTGAAAATTTATTTGAAAATTTTTTGATAAAAATATAGCTCATACCATGACGGAAATCCGATATATCAAATTTTCAAACTTTCTATAGAATTTAATTGTTAGCCAAATTTTTTTTTTGTTAATTTTTAAAAATATAGTTAAATTGAAAAATTTAATAAATCCTTGCTACCTCAACTAGAAAAAATTAAAATCTATTAATCACAATTAGAAAATTTGCGGGAATGCTAGTTTATAGAGAATTCAATTTAAAAATCAAAATAAATAATAATTTCTTTTGCAGCGAGTCACCCAGTATTTTTTCAAAATATTTGCAATTGTTTTCATGCTTTTGAAATTTCGTTTATAAAAACAATAAAAATAAGTTTAAGTGAATTTTCAAACATTGCACAAAAATTGAAAATAAATTTAGAAAATTCGTATCAAGATAAAAAATTTTGAATTAATATCTTTAGAAATTTTTTCTAATGTGCAGCAAAAATTCAATTAATTAGAGTTGGTACCTGAATTGGAAAATATATTATTTGAATCGCAAATTTTGAATGCAAATTTATTGACGATTCAGTTTTAAAATAATAAAATCTAAGTCGAAAGTTGCTTAATACCAGACATTTAATTTCCTCAGCATATTTTTCACAATATCAGCAATAGTTTTTATATTAAGACTTTTTTGAAAATTTGTTTATAAAAATATAGCCCCATGCCATAACAGAAATATCTTAAATAAAATTTTCAAATTGTATGCAATAAAAACGAAATTTAACCAAATTCGCATCAAAATTTAATGTTTTGAATGAAATGTTTTTCGAATATGTATTTTTTAGAAAATTAAAATAATCGTTGCCACCTAAATCAAAATTATTTTAATTTAAATTTTTTGAACAATTTTTTGAAAATGGTACCAAAATGTTGTTGAATTTTTTTGACAATAGTTTAGTTACGCAAATTTTTTGAAAATTTTTTGAAAATTTTTAAATTTGTATTTATATTTAATTTATAGAATTATGTATGTATTGTACAAGAGAACACTGTATCATTTGGCAAGTGTGCCATTTTATTGAAAATATCACTCATCCGCCGTGGCTTTGTTGCAAAAATTTCACTGATTGATTTTCCATCTAAACTCCAATGGAAACAGAATCCTTAAGGATTCTCGTAGCAGTATTCATACACATATTCATATTAAACCCTCTTTTCTTGCTAAAAAAAAATACCATAACAAAAATCAAACAAAACCTCAAAAACACTTACTAAATACTTCTAATCAAAAACGAGGCTCAGCCCTTATGTAATTTTAGTTTCGACAAAATTTATAGCATATAAATATATTGTATATTATATGTATGACAAAGTACCTTTCTAAGCAACAGAAATATAAATAAGATTTATTCAGACTTATCTTGAGAGCTTACTCTCCTTAATACATAAAAGGCATGCTCTGATTTGAAAACCGGAAGCCTTTGGAAATTCTTGCCTGGTCCAACCAATATCAATCTTATTTTTAGTCTTTTAATAAATATTCATATCCGTGGCTTGCTTATCAAATTTTTAACAATAGCCGCAAGTGGGGGATTCTGAAGATGACGTAAAGTGTCGTAAAGGCGAAAAATTATAAAATTGTAAAGTAGCTAAAAATTTGTTGTTTTTTTTGCGGCTAATTTTTAAATAGCAGAGAAAAATAAGTTATATAACACAATTTTGAGTTTTTTTATACCCGAGCCACCAGTGCGGTTCCCAGGGTAGTATAATTTTTTAACTTTATGATTCTATGACATTACACCACGTTACACATATTTTTTGGGATTCTACTAACTGAAAACAATAATATTGTATAAAATTTCCATTCTTCATATATAATTTTAAATTTATCTGGGATTGGTTTATACGAGAACTTGCCGCGCACTGCGACACTCTAACTAGGTGCCCTCGCCTAATCGCTTTTAACTTCAAAGTCCTTGATTTAAAGTTTTTGATTTAAAATTTTGGTAACATATTTTCAAAGCCTGTTCACCTATTTTCTCCTTCAAGCAGAGTGATGGGCTAACCTTCACGAATAAGTTCTTTAACTCAAGGGAATAAAAAAAATATTAAGCTTCAATTTTTTCCATAATAACTTGGGAAAGTTCTTTAATTAAATTTTTTGAGAACTATAGCCCACCTTCGGATAAATTTTAAGTAGGTAAGAGGCCACGACAACGCTTTCACAAGTTATATGTGCAATGCCAACTAGAGGTACGTAAAACCGCATGAACTTTAAGAGAAAGGAGAGCTCAGACAGGATCTACATTGGCATAAATGAACAGATGCCTGGTTTACAGTAGCCTGAATCATAGGATCAGTTGCAGAATCATATCAATTCACCCTGTTGTCAATATGGAATAAACCTTAGCCATAATTTAAATAATTAATTGAACTTTTGTTCAGAAATCTGCAACCTTTGGGCAATCAAGTATTTGATTAATGCTTATTAAAAAATTAAAATAAAACTACAAATCCAAAGCGCAGATATCGGCATTTCAAGGGATAATTTAAAGAAAAAACGCAGGTATGCCCACATGCATGGTTGCCTACATATCTACACACACGCACACATCCACTCTCATACACATACATACATATATGTATCTGTTCACGAAAAAAAAAATAAAAAATTGTTAACAAGCAGTTACACATTCGCCTGTCGTTCCGATTACCAGCAGGAACCGGTTCATTCGATGACATAACTATTTTCGGCTTTTTGGCATTTTTCGGCGCAAATAAAAGAATTAAAACAAAAAGCGGGTACTAAAATAAAGGAGCAGCATTTAATGAATGCGAATGTAAATGAGTGAAAAATAAGGAAAAAAAAATAAAATATAAAGTAGTAGTGTAAAAAGAAATTAAAAGTAAAAAACCAACAATTGAGGCTGCTTTGCGACAGTGGTGGTTGGTGTGTGGTTTTATAGCTGTCAGCCTGTATGGGTGTATGATGCGTCTGTATTGTAGCACAAATACTAGCATACAATACGTCTACATATGTAGATGTAGGCAAACAAGATGTTGTAAGTCAAAATGGAAATATTAGTGAAAATAATCGCTTAAGCCCTGAATGTAAAACCAACTGCCACAAAATGAAACAAGTGAAGGTTCAGAGTTTTATTTTATTTTTTTTTTTGGTTTTTTTTGTTTTGTTTTGCAGACGAACTAACAGGGCAATGCAGTCAAATGAAATGACGGCCTGAATGCATTTGCAGTATAGAGGTTTTCAGCACTTATAATACAAATTTTTTTCCAACTCTCATTTACTTATTTGTATGTTTTTGTTGTATTTTGTTTTCTGTAGAACAAAGAGTGCAGCGTGCAATTTATCGTGGAATTTACGCTTCTCCACCTTTGTTTAGATATAACAATGCAGCGGCAAGCGAAAATAGTCAGCCATTTGGTCAGGTTTATCAAAACTTTGGCAGCAGTTGAAGTAAAAATAATTTCTTTTGTCACATTTCAAAAGGGAGAAACGCGCTTCATGTTTTTAGTATTTGTTGTGGCGAAAGCAACTGATAGTAGTTTTTTTTTTTAAATGAATAAATATAAACGAATAGATTTTTATATACTTTGTATTTATTTAAAATAACTACAAATGTACTCGCAGTGACACAGTGAAAATGGAGCGGAGTTATTTTTTGCTATATTAACAAAATTTTCTTTTTTAAATTTGTTTCCTAATTTTTTTTTTATAAATCATATAAATGTCCATTCAATGGCACTTTAAAAATCATAACTTTAAACTTTGTCAACATTTTGCAAATATTCGCGCATTCGTTATGTGGGAAAAAGGCGCAAAAAAATTAACAAAAATCAAGGAAATTTTTTTGGATTCTGAAATTTACACTTTATGATGCCAGAATTGAATTGACTATAAAACTGTATACTTGCACATTAAAAAAAATTCTAGAAATTAAAAAAAAAAAACAATTTTAAGTCGTTTTTTTTAAACTTCTTAAATTTACGTACAATTTTTGAAAAGCTTAAAATTTGAATACTAGATTACACACATGCATTGTCGTAGATTTTCGAAAGCCACTTAAGAGAAATTTTTTTTTTAAATGCAATTCTTGTTCAGATTTTCAAACTTTTCAATTATAATTTTGCCAATACTTTCCAATTAAAAAACTTGGCCTTAGCCCATAAATTATTGTTGATATAAATAGAAGCAGGCAAAAAATAATAATAAATATATGTAACAGAAAGTTATATAAAAACTTAGTGATGAATCAAAAATCGCACACAAACTTTTAAAGAAACTGAAAAATAAAAAAAATCGGAAAATATTTTAAACTTAATTTTGGTCAATACCTTTTAAATAAAAACTGGGTATAAGCTCAAAAATTATTGTTGACATAAACAAATTAAAAAAATTTCAAATATATTTAAAAAAAAAGTTATATAAAAATTTAATGAAGAATTAAAAAATCGCTGAAAAATGAGCCGAACGTTAGCAAAAAAAATTATATAAAAACTTAAAGAGGAATTAAAAGTCGCTCAAAAAATGGACAGGATGCATTGCATTTTTTTTGCACAAATTTTGAATGTGTACATAAAAATTTCCAAAGAATTCAACCCGTGCAGGCCAAAATTTGTTTTTTTTTGCTGGTCATATTAAGTTTTCAAATTTGTTCGTAGTTCGTTCTGTAACCAAAAAATCATCTGAATTAAAATATCAAACTTTGTATATAAAACTTCAATAAATTTTAATCAAATTTTCAAACTTCTTAATCAGATTTTCTGGAAAAGTTTAGGGCATATAATTTTGTGGTTTATTTGATTTGAGTTTATTAATATGCAAGTTTTAAAGTGACTCAAAACTCTAATTATTTTTGGAAAATTTTTTGAAATTTTAGTTTAAAAAAAACTTGTTTTATTTAACGCATAGTACAAAAAAAAAATAACCAAAATTATATGGAAAATTTTTCGCAAGACCAAAAGTTAAAAAAAGTTTCAAAAATCGAAAACAATTTTCAGGCACTTCAGATTTTCATATTATTATACTACACTTAATGGGACAAGAAATAAAAAGTTTGAAAATTGTATGGCCATTTTTTTTTTTTTAATTTTCATAAATTAATTATTATGCTAAAGTTGTATAAAAAATTTACAAAAACCATTAATTAATTAACAATGTGATACGTTTTTTGAGTCAACCTTTTTATTCATTCATAGCCACCGATATGCAGAATTCAATAAACTCAAGGAAAATTTATGCTACAAAGTAAAAGTTGCTACTAAGTAAAAAAAAATACAAAATATTCACAGCAAATATTTTAATGTGCAGCAATTTAAAATCAACAAAAAATGAATAAATAAATAAGCTATTCACAAGGTGAAGACTTCGCGCCTAGCCGCCACTAGAGCCACCACACATACCGGCCTTTGCCGAAAGCTACTAATAGCCAACACTTTCGTATTGAAGTTTCACAAAACATTTAGTTGCAAATATTTGCCAATAAATCAATGCACGCCATTTGGCTGCCTTTCTATTCGCACACATGCATACCTAGTAAAATAGGCAAAGCAGTAAAAATAATCAATGGCTATTTACAAATTGTATATTTGAAACGGCGTTTTAGCGATTTTCCTCACATTTGTCTATTAAACATTCTCTTGGCGGCTATTACTATTTTTTTTTTTAACAAATTGGCATTAAAAATTCCACACACGGTTCCATTACCACTAACGCTAAAAATTATAAATTTGTAGTATTTACTATTTGCCTTGATCATCAAATAAAAAAAAAAAAACAGAAAAAAAGAGAAAGAAATGCCACCAAGTGCATTGTCCATTCATTGTTCATTTGATGGAACCAACCTCATCACAAATTGTTCACATACTTTTCCTAAAGGCTTACCATAAATATGCGTAGACTATACGCATATATTTTTTTAAATATTTTTATTTACAAATTTATGTACGTACATCTAAATGTTTATATGTATTAGTGCGTGCATATTTGTATGCCTTGCGGCTTAGGCTGGCTGTAAAAGCGCTTGGGCAGGCTACGCGTACTAAGTACGTGCCACTCATATATGTAGTTGATTATTTACATGTATCAACTGTCAACATTTGTCAATAATTCACATTCATTCGAATGGACTGAGCTTGGCACTACTGTTAGACTACTACAACGTTTTGGTCACTGACCGCCCGACGCAACTCGGCTTTGCTGTTCGCGTGTGACTACAAATTTTGTGGATGGCATTCACGCACTCATCACTCACACATCTAGTGGCGGTACTAGAGCGTACATACTTTATTTTATGTTTTAAATAGTTGCATATAAATTATATTTTTTTTAACTTGTTTGCATTTTTGTTTGTTTTGTTTTTAATTATTTACAGTATTTGTATATTATGCTACTGAATTATGTTTGATACGTCGTTTGAATAACAATTATGATAAATAACAATACCCACTTTCAAGCCGTTAAGTTCATTGGCTTTAGATTATGTTACCGCTTATTTACAATAAATACTTAGCTGTAAAAAATACGCTTAACAATTTTTTTTAAACAATACAATATGTTTGAATATACAATTGCAAGAAAAAAACCAATTACTTGGCCATTGAACTATCGCATTAGCTGGAATCAATGAAATTTAAGTTTCATTGAAAATAAATTAGTGACTTGGTACAACGAATTATAAATTCATTAGCCACTAGCTGGGCTGCATTGCTCAATATATAACACGCTATTAAAATCGTTAGCCATTTAGTTTTCGCAAGATAAAATTACTTAAAAATATTGCTCTACAACAGAGTTTTTACAAACCCTACGTTTCATACCGACAATGAAAATGAATTTATTATTTTTGAGTCTGGCAACCCTATCCAAAAATTTTTGTGTATATTCGGTTGCATCGATCAACTTTTTTCGTTTTTATTTCACAGGAATTTTGGATAACCCAAAAAGTTATATATCCCCGTTTTCATTAAGTTAAATTTTTTAAAGTAAAATTTGACGTTGGCATTTTATAATTTTGCATTGAGATCAAATCGAAATAAGACACAATTTTTTAGCTGCTTTCAATAAAAAAAAATGGTTTATTTTGAAAAATGTCATAATGTTAACCGGGCATTAGAGTTGCCTTTCTAAATTTCAAACTAACCCAGAATGAAAATGTATAAAAAAAATGTAAATGTAAAAAAATCACAAATTACCTTCATTAACGAAAGTCTATGAAAGAGCAAAAGTCCTACAGAATTGCTAAATTCTACATTTTATGCGAATTATTAAATATTTTTCATACAAATTGAACTTAAAAGCTTTATAAACTTTAAATTTATTTATTTCATTAATTTGCATTTTTAAATATATGGCAACCCTATTTGGAAATATACATATTTCCTTTCAAGTTAACTCAAACACCGTTTGTTTCATATCAGCATAGTAATATTACAACTAAATTAAATATAAAGTGGCATACAATTTTTCGATAGATGGCAACCATGTTTAAAAATATAAATGAAAAAGCCGCCTTCTCTTTTCACAACAAAGTTTTTGTTACTTAATTTTTATATTTCTTTAATTTTGTTTTTCACTCAGGTGGCAACACTATTTATACTATCACATCAACACTTTCAACACTAAATTCTAATAAAAGTTTATCCATATTTTCTATTCTACATCACTTACATATTTAATAAAATTTAATTTTTTGTATACATGGGTGGCAACCTTATTCCAAGTTAATGTCTGGCTAAAATCTTTCTAAACTTGTTTCGTATAACTGTAACTACGTTTAGTTGGCCAACAGATTTAATTAATTTTATTCATATATTTTTATGTTGGCAACTCTATTTGGAAATAAATCCCAAAATGCTCTTAACCTGCTACTCATTTGCTACACATATTTTATTTTTATTGCACTACGTACATTTTGTAATCAAATTTTTTTTGCTATGTAGGTGGCAACCTTTTTTTAAATTATTTTATAAAAAGAAAATCTCTAAACGAATTTCACGTGGCTATAATATTTCATAAATTAATTTAAATTTTTATGATGGCAACTCTATTTATAAATACTTCTGCCTCAAAGTTTCCTTAGCTGCCACATGTTTGACAACCATATTTTAAATTATGCAAAATTTATTAAATTTTACTTTTTTTTAGGTGACGACAACCTTATTCGAAATTATATTCTCGCTTCAATTTTTCAAAACAACCTTCATTTGGCTTAAATATTTTATAATTTTAGTTGACCTACAGATTTAATTAATTTTAATTTGTATGACGGCAACTCTATTTACAAATACTGCTACATCGAATTTGTCTTAACTGCCCCTCGTTTGATAGCCATATTTTATATTTTTACACTACGTACATATTTAAGTAATTTTTACTTTTTATGTAGGTGGCACCCTTATTCGAAATTGTGTTCTCAATTAAAGTTTTCTAACATCTTTTGTTTAATTACAAAATTCTAAAACTTTAGTTGGTCTACAGATTTTCTGCTAAAGGTCAACTTATGCTGAGAGCTTTTCGATTAATACTCAAACCTATCTCACCGCATAAAGTATTTTAAATTAAGAAACAGTTTATATGTGTTCTTTTTAAATTACTTAAGACTTTTTGCACACTTCACGATGTTTTTCTTTATCTTCATTCATCTTACAGATATCGACAACGATCCCAATCGCGCACCACCCTGTGATCCCACCGTTTGCGTATTACCCGATTGTTTCTGTTCGGAGGATGGTACTTCAATTCCCGGCGATTTACCAGCCAAGGATGTACCCATGATGATCACCATTACTTTTGATGATGCCATTAACAACAACAACATTGACTTGTATAAGGAAATCTTCAAGGGACGCAAAAACCCGAACGGTTGCGATATCAAAGCCACCTACTTTATTTCACACAAATATACCAACTACTCGGCGGTGCAGGAGACATCGCGTAAAGGACATGAAATTGCTGTGCATTCAATAACGTAAGTTGTGTGAAACAAAAAAAAAAAAGAAAACCTAACCTAACAAAAAAATTTTGTGTGAATTTAAAGCTAAAAATATCCAGCTATCAAGAAAAAATAAAAAAAAATATATATAAAAAACTTTCAAGAAAATAAAAAGAAATTCGCTTCTCTCCAAAATTTCTTAAAAGAGTTTGCAGCTCTCAAGAAACACTTTTTAAAGCAACAAATATAATAGAAAACAGAGCTGAGCACTTAGAACTTGAATTATTCTGTATTAGTTTTCGACTCAACAATTTATGCTCATTAAATCGCGCACTTGTCAAACTTTTGATAATTTTGAATTTTTTTTATTTTCTTTTTTCCTCTCTCTCTCTCTCTCTCTCTCTCTTTTACTCCCCGCAGTCACAACGATGAAGAACGCTTCTGGTCGAACGCCACCGTCGATGACTGGGCTAAGGAAATGGCTGGCATGCGTATCATTATCGAGAAATACGCCAATATCACCGATAATTCAGTGGTGGGTGTACGCGCACCATATCTCCGTGTCGGCGGCAATAATCAATTTACAATGATGGAAGAGCAAGCTTTCCTTTATGACTCTACGATCACAGCACCGCTCTCAAATCCACCACTATGGCCATACACCATGTACTTCCGTATGCCACATCGTTGCCATGGCAATCTACAAAGTTGCCCAACACGTTCGCATGCCGTGTGGGAGATGGTTATGAATGAGCTGGATCGTCGTGAGGATCCTGCCAATGATGAATATTTGCCCGGTTGCGCTATGGTTGATTCATGTTCGAACATTTTGACCGGTGATCAATTCTATAATTTCCTCAATCATAATTTCGATCGTCATTACGATCAAAATCGTGCGCCTTTGGGTTTGTATTTCCATGCCGCATGGCTAAAGAATAATCCCGAATTCTTGGATGCCTTCCTCTATTGGATCGATGAGATCTTAGCCAATCACAATGATGTGTATTTCGTGACAATGACACAGGTTATACAATGGATGCAGAATCCGCGCACCATCAGCGAAGCCAAGAACTTTGAACCATGGCGGGAGAAGTGCGTTGTTGAGGGCAAGCCAGCCTGTTGGGTGCCCAGCACTTGTAAGCTGACATCGAAGGAAATACCCGGCGAGACTGTCAATTTGCAGACCTGCGTGCGATGCCCGAATAACTACCCATGGGTGAATGATCCAACCGGTGATGGTTTCTTCTAAGTCAGCGCTCACAGCTGTAAAAGCACAACCGCAAATGTTTTTTTTTTTGTTTGTTTTGATTTTTTATTTATTTTTATTTTTGTCTAATCGTTATTCGGACTTTGCAAAATAGTTGTGCTCTAGCTCTTAATTATACTATGTACTACTCTCTCTTAAAATTTCTAAGTACTTCTTGCCCTACTGTTTCGTTTCCTCTCTAAAATTTACTTTATTTTGTTTGTTTTTTTTTCTTTTCACATCTCTTCTATAAACTATGAAAGTCTCTTTTATTCTCTTGTCATTTGTAAATATATTTACCGTTAATTGCAGCTCAAAGAAAACTAGATTAAACATGTTGTGTTTTTTTTATTTTTATTTAAATAACTTCTCTCAATCTATGCTTCTTCCTTCTACTTTTGCTACATTTTAAACTTTCTTTAATCTCCCTTGCCGCTATCAATCCATTAACTTTTTTGCTCTACTTATGCAAGACTTTTATTATTATTTTGACTGACCTTCGAGCTGTCAAATAAATATTGGCAACTTTTTATTTACCTATTTTTGATACATATGGGCCATAAATAAATATATTGGCGCTCAAGGTCGTTGCTGTGTTAATTTTAAAGTTATGTAAATCGAACAAATTATGTACGAGTACACACACATACACCACATACAAAGAAACATGAAGAAACACACAAGGCGTAGAGGAAGAGGAAGACGAGGGAAAAAAATTCCACATATGATATCAAATATTTTCGACAAATACTCATTTAGCCACACACACACACAAACACAAAATATTCGAGAGAGAGAAATGGCGAGAAGCAAAAGCGTTTAATGCGAAACTGTTTAATTTGTAGTATGTTTTATTGTACGTATATTTAAATATTTTTTTATTACATAATTTTTAATGTATGTGAAACTTTCCTTTTACATGTATCGTTCAATTTAAAATGTTACTAAAATTAATTGAATGATAAAGATTTGTGGAAAAAAATAAGAGAAATAAATAATAAAGAAAAAATATAAATAAAAAACAAAATATTATATGCTCTTTCAATTTGCACAGAAGATATCAGGTCACTAAAGGTTGATTTTCATTGAGTCAAATTTGAAATCAAAAGTTGTCAGTTGAATGAAAGCAGCCAATAAGTTGAGATATTTCGATTTGACGCCAAAGCAAAATTATCAAAAGGCAACATATTGGCATTTCGTGTCATATTCTGTTGTCAAATATTTGGCATAATGTAAGCCAAGCTTTACTCTATGATTCAAATGGGCAGAAGAGCTCAACAATATAACTGGTTTGTAGTTTGGAAGCAAAAATTGTCAGTTGAATGAAAACTGTCATATTTTTTTTTACATATTTCGATTTGACGCCAAAGCAAAATTATCAAAAGGCAACATATTGGCATTTCGTGGCATATTCTGTTGTCAAATATTTGGCATAATGTAAGCCAAGCATTACTCTATGATTCAAATCGGCAGAAGAGCTCAACAATATAACCACAACCAGGGTTGGAAGCCCCACCTACATGGCTGACTTAACCCTGTAATTCATCAATTTTTATTTAGCTAATTACAATTAGAACGATTTAAATACATAAAACTATTTGTATCGTATATCATCTTTTGCATTATACTGAGGCATATAATTCTGGGAAGGATCTGTGTTACCCATTAATTTCACTTTAAGGCTAAAAAGAAAACCTCGTTTTGGTACCGCCGGCGGAAGCCTTTTATTTCCTTATTTCCCTTAGGAGGTGAACCTCCGAGAGCCGCTGGATATGGCACAGAAAGAGAAAGACAAGAATATTCACTTAAGTAGTTAAGGTGGGCAGGCTAAACAATCTAAAAAGTTCTTGAACTTTTGGCAAAACTTGTCTGCTGGTCGAACAGCTGAGTTCTATGATTCACTTGATATTTATCTACTCGAGGACTTCAGTCTTTTATCTGCCTTGAGCAAAATTTATCACGAATGTTTCTGTCCCTTTACTTGTCAACTTATCGGCCATGCGATTTCCGGCGATGTCTCTACGGCTTGGAACCAACGGAGTATTCAGAGGCGAGCAGATTAAGAGTCCTTCGGCATGCTACGGGTACTTTGGACATTGTACCGTTAGATTTTAAGAATTTACTAGCAGCTTAGCTTTTCGATTATAGTTATAGTGGTAGGCTGTTCTGAAGGAGCGAACGCTTTGAGCTACCGACCAACATTACATTACGGCATTTAGATTTGCCTGAAAAACGCTACAGTGGTCCGGTAAGCGAAAACTGAGGTTTAATGCGAGTTGGTTGGAATGCCTGCTCTTCAGCTTAGCTTGGAGCCGTCTACATAGATAGCCATCGACTCTGAGTGCAAGTTTGTGGTACCCTCCGATTCTTTCCTACCTTTGGTTTTCTTATAGAGAATGTGTTATCCTAGTTCTTGTCCATTATTCGGCAGAGTTTCCAGGACCTTTGCGTTGCAGAATCTAAGGTATTTCATTATCGCCGGCCATAAAGAGGTTAGTTCTCCCATGATAAGCATGAAAGCGGTCCGTTCCATTTTGACTCTGGCCAAAGTCTGGCGTAGCGCCGGCCATCAGACAATAAGTCCGTAGTAGAGAATGGCTCTTATGACGATCTTTTCAAACTATCGAAGTCGGCTTTTAGAGAAATGTCACAATAACTCATCTTCAGTTTGCTAAACAATGCCATCTTTAATTTCATTGTTTCGACCTATCGGTGGTTGACTTTTTGAATAATACATAGCATATTTCAGTTCAAATATCCCATTTTATCGTAAGTTGAGAAATTCCCTGTTGATCTTCAGTGCCACTCAATATATTGCCACAAATGTCTCTCTTATTTTGGTACGCACTTCGGAGTGAACGAATCCCGCTAATATTAATCGGTAATCAGCTATAAAATAAGGAAACTTGAAAATTGTGATTAGGACACCATTTGAGCGCATGTAGATTGCTGATAATTATTGTAATGAATTTTTCAGCTCAATAACGAGTTTAAGAAATACATATATTTTTGTTAATTGGCGATTTTACTGCACGTTTACCGTTTCCGAATGGGAACTTTATTTCATGTAAATTGTGATTGGTTTTAGCCTAACATAAAGATTTCATCAATTGTATGTTTATATACATACTTTATTGGTATTGACTGAAAGAGGTTTAAAAAGCTTTATTACGAAATTTTTTTTTAAGGAAGGTTGCCACCTATTTGAAAATTTAAATCCAATTAAATTAATAGTATTAACGCAAATGGTGGAAAATTGATGCCACTAGTTCAAAAAGTTAACTGAAGTATTACAATAATGCGAAAGTGGTTCAAAAAAGTTTAGGTACGAAAATAAAGTATTTTCAAAGAAGGCTGCCACCTGTTTAAAAGGCTTCATTTAGTTTATTCAATAAGTGCAATGCTGCTATAGTACTGTCAAAGGGAAGTGCTTTGAAAAAGCTTTATTTCGAAAATATTGTTGCCACATATTTCAAAAATTAAATCCATTTAAATTAATCGTATTAACGAAAAAAGTTTAAGGACACAATATTTGATAAATATTACGGTTTGGGTTTGTCACCAGCTTAAAAAGTTATATATATGTATGTAAATCCTTAATTAGTAAAGTGAAATATTATAATAATGGTGTGGAGCGAAGCAGGTTTAGGAAGCTTAATTTCGAAATTTATTTTTGCAGAGTGTTAGCAGCTGTTTGAAAGTTTAAATACAAACTAAGCAATAGCAAAACTCCTCCTTGTTCTGCCACAAAATTTGGAGCAGAAAAAGCATATTGTGCATCAGGGTTGTACAAAAAAGGAAATAATTTCGTATCGGTTAAGTCTGTAACTCTTTAGGAAATTTAACAAATAACACCCAATTGTTTGTTTAACCGTTTCTTAATATTAACTATTTTTTATGTGTCCCCCAAAATACACAAAAAATCCAGAAGTGGGCACGTAAAACAATAGTTAATATTAGAAAATGATTAAATAAAAATTGGGTACTATTGTTTTAAGTTTTCTTAAGATAAACAAAGATGACTGATTCAAAAATATTAACTTGCAAGGCTGCTATAGCATTTCTACAAAGAAATATGTGTTTACCCTATATAAAATCGATTTTTACTTTGAAAAAAAAAAAACTGGGAATTGTATTTTGCTATTTAGAACAATTTCAGGGAGTAAAATCCTTAAAATTTCGACCTCACTTTTCCCCTATACATTTCACGGACCACCCTATTCTGCAAACCTCCATCTACACTAATGCAGCCAAAGGAGAAATCGATATTCATTTCACCAATTCCTTTGACCATCTTACCGTATTTCATTTTAAAGGTTTGCTGTTAGCGTTGAAAAATAGGGCGCAAAGAATATTTAAAAGTTGCAGGCATACATTTGGGCACTCTCTCCTTTCCCTATGGAGTTTTACTACCCCCGCGCCTAGGAACTTCACACATTCATTTTTTGTTTGTTTTGTTTTTATTTTTTTGTATGGCCCAGTCTAGCGGTATATAGATATAACAGTTTTATGGCTTAAAAAGAAACATTAACTAGTTGCCATTCCTATTCTAATGAGCGAGCACTGCATGCAGCCATGTAGCCATCCTATTAACTATGCTAAGCTCGATTGCTGATAAATTAAATACAACTCATTTCTATGTTAACCGTTTCATGCTCCTAATTGCTTATTTCCATAAAAACCTACTAACTTACTAACCAGTTTTATTCTTTTATATTCATTTTTTTCTAAATCTAATTTTTCCAGTCTTCAAATCCTCTTTTAATTTGTATGTATATAAGTAAGTAAATATGTTATGCTTTTCCACGTTTGTGTAATCTCTCAAATGACAGACAAAACCAGTACTACCGGCAACTAGGCACCAGCTACCAGCTATCAAACCAACACCGAACGAATGTTGCCGCTTAGCAGCTAAAACTGACGTTGGTTGGGCTCTCGGCGAATGAAATTGAATTCAAAATTGTATTTTTGGTTAAATAAAAAGTGAAAATTTAAACAAAATAGCCAACATTAGCATACTGAACCATTGAATTGAAATTATATGTGTGCATGTGTGTGTGTGTGCGCGTTGGTCCATTGTATGTATATGCAAGCGTTATTGGTGGTATCTAGGGGGCGATAGCGGCCGGTTAAATCGAGATTCCAGTTGGACGACCACCATCAATATGTCTGAATACCAAATTAAAGCCGTTTCACCGCATAGCGGACGAAGTGTGGTGTTGCCCACTGTAGACGTACTAGTGTACAACGGCGCCTTGAAGATATCAACCGGGTTGACTAGGCTGGCTATTCCGCTGCTACCCGCTCGCGCATGCGCATGGCTGTAAAATGAATTTAGCTACAATGTGTTGCTAGTTTTTTTCTTCTTTTTTTATGCTTAGCGCAGTATTAGGAGTAAATTCATTATAAGTCTGCTTATTTTGTATTCAGTGAACGCTTAAAATTGTTGTTGCAAATCTCCAAGCCAAAATTTATTTTTGTCATATTTTTCAAAAAAAAAAAAATTTGTTTTCAATCAACTAAATCCCCGCAACAGCATCAGCAACTTAACCACAAAATATTTTGCCATATTTAACGTCATCATTTAGTTTTGTTATCTTTGTTTTGTGCATTTTAAATTTTTAATTTTAAATTTTCTATAAACAAGTTATTGTCCAGTCCAATCTATGCCAGCCGTGATTACTGGGCGCGTTAGCTGGCTAACTGTTTTTGTCTGCTCGCCTAGTGGGGTTAAGTTGATGTTGAAATTAATTTTAATACAAGTATGATTGAAGAGTATCAATTCGGTTGCGTCCAATATTCACCAGCATGTCGCCACTTTTGGGCGCATTTGCATAGCAACAATGTTGGTGGTAAAAAAAAAAAAAACAAAAAAAAAAGAACAAAACAAGTACAAGTTTGTAGTACTTTAATTGGTGAACAAAAATTAATCTCGTGAAGTGGTAAATTTAAATACCAGAATTTAATATACAAGTAAACAAGAAAAATTAAATTCGAAATAACTCGCTGTTGACATTTAATTATCAATGCAAGGTGTTAACGTTATTGCAACAAGATTCTTGATCCAAATTGCTAACAACTTTTTCTATGCTAATTTTGAATTAAAATGTCAGCAATAAAAAACCAAAAATCTCATCACTTAACTAGCCCTTGCTGAAGTTTTTAGGAGTTACATATATGAAAACTATATGAAAAAAACCAAAAGTCGTTCCTTTAACTGCCCTGCAGTGGAACTCGCAATTTGATTTAAAAAAAAACATTTCGAAAGAAAAAAAAAGTTGTTCGAAAGTGTAAAAAAAATTTAAATAAGTATATTATATGTAGATCAAATACCATGTGATTTGTTTATATTTCATTTCATTTGTTGAATAATTTTTTCAGCGGAATTAAATTTGAGGCATGAATTTTAGAGTACAAAAGAAAAGTTACAATATCTGTACATTTGGTTGATAAAATAAACTACAAAATATTACGAAATATTGCATTGGGTACAGGTATGTCCCTCGGCAAACTTATCAAAAAAATATAGGTATAAATTTATACATATCCTTAATTTATTTATTAATTGCTTATGCAACCAGAAAACGCGTTTCGGTTTTTGTCACATATGTATAACAGGTGGCAACCTTCTCAAAAATATAAGTATGCACCTTGTCCTCGCCGAGATGAACAGTTCGAAGCAAATATTTTAATATTTAATATCCTTGTGTGGGATTTGCTAAATTTTACTTTTAAAAAGGTGGCAACGCTCCTAAAAATATATCTTTAAACTATCACCTAGCGAAAGGAATGGTTTGATACCCATATTTTTTATATTCTCTTATTTCATATAATTGTGTATAATTTAATTAAATTCGACTTTTCAAACAGGTGGCAAGCCTCCTAAATATAGCTACGAACCTTCTTGCCAAGACGAGCTCATGTTTTAATATATTATATAGCTCAAGTATACTTTAACTAAGTCCACTTTCGAAGCAGGTGGCAACCCATTTCAAAATATAGCTAGCTTGAAACCTTTGGCTCGGCAAAGCAAAGCGTTTGATTCTTATATTTTAATAAAACAGGTGGCATCCCCCTCCGAAATATATGTATGAGTCATATCCTCGCTGATACGAACCGTTTGATAACCATATTTTGATACTTCTTATATATAACTTAATTAAATTCGACTTTCCAAATAGGTGGCAACCGTTTCGCAACCATAAATATAATTTACGACCTATGCTCATACCATACAAGATATACATGAGGAAAAATGTATAAAAATCGGTCGAGCCGTTTTGGAGAAGTTCGACCACAAACACTGTGCCACGAGATTTTTGTATATAAGTCTATCTCTTACTCAAAATAGATAGTAGATAGCTACATTCCTACAGTCGCTCCAGCTTATACCAATCCTTAGAATCACAGTGGACTGAATACATAAGCTGGCGCCGATTATTCGTTAATATTCTGTCTAACATATTTTCAACATATTTCCCCTCAATTCTGTCTAATGTCAAATCAGTACGATCAAAAGATGTGATGATCTCTTAAACAGCAGCTGTAACCTCTAGCGCTTTGACTGTTGTTAATTTTTCCAATAGCTTCCAACAAAAAAAGTTTAAATCGTCTGGAACGAAGCCAAAAAACTTCGCAATCGTTCATGCCATTAAAGAGCTCGTACGGACAACTCTTTCATAGAATAGTTCGCTCAAACCAACTTAAGGCACGGTCTTCGTTTCACAACGACGTCGACACTTTTGCGTCTTATAAAGGGTTCCCTTTCACTGTTAGATCAAGCTCAATTTTGCATCCTTCTCTAAAGCTGTTGAATTATTCACTTCTGGGCCTGGTGTTGAAGCCAACTATGCCAATACCATCTGGAAACGCCAGCAGGTCTTATACTTTCTAGCATCAGTTTAAAGGAATCGCACGGGTGTGTGTTGCTTTGTCTAAAATCTCGTTTGATCGCGAACAGCTCGGATAGGACCTGCCCAATGTGGACGAAGTTAAAATTTGTGCTTAACATCACTCAACATCCCCATATAATTTTAGAGGAAATCCCGAATTGAGACATGGCGTCGTAGAAGTAGCTTCTCTTCGTGCAATGAAAAGCGCCTCTAAGATCGGCGAAAAGTTCGTGTGTTTATTTAGGGAGTTTTCCATATTTGCCGATAGGACCTAATAGACCACGCGTCGCCTCCAGGGCTCTTGTTATTTTAAAGCTGATACATTGCTGTTCCCATCTCATCTTGCTCGAGTGGCTGAACGTAAATATCATCCCTAAATATTGGTTTGGTTTCCTCTTCATCAGAGTTGGCATTCAAAACCGTTGTTGTCTTGAAATCATTTGATTGTGACACCTACCAGTACCTCACACTCTTTCCAATCAGGCGCGAAGAATTTCTAAAGTACTTATTCAAGTCTAGGTAAAATCTCATTAATTGTTTATAATGACTAGATGTTATTA
This sequence comes from Anomoia purmunda, assembly GCA_951828415.1. Classification (NCBI taxonomy): domain Eukaryota; kingdom Metazoa; phylum Arthropoda; class Insecta; order Diptera; family Tephritidae; genus Anomoia; species Anomoia purmunda. Next base: position 112,098,885 of record OX639996.1, on the reverse strand, counting down.
CAATTTTAAAATTCAAATTTATCGATATTAATCCATGTGAATAAGAAACAAATTATTTCCTACTTTTAGTCTACTTTAGTCTAAAAACGTGCCATATTAATTGGATTTTTTGGTGTTAACATTTGAACATTGTCACATACATAGCCACGTAGATTTTAGGCTAGCATGATATGAAATAGATTTCAAAGAATTCAAGAAAATTCAATAAAATTCACCTTCATCAAAATGCACGTGTTGTTTATTGCTGCTCATTAGAATTGACGTCAAAGCACGAACATTAAATTTTTCTTACGATTTGATTGACGAAAATCGAAGAGAATAAAATAAATTAATTTGAATATTTGTTTTAAAAGCAAACTACAAATAAAAGGAGAATGTCAGTCAAACTATGCAATACATAAAGTGTCCGAAAATAATGATTTGATTTTGATAGGCTTAGTTTCAAAAAACTTGGCTATCACTTCTTACTTCACTTCTAGGAAGCTCACAGGAATAGAACTGATACTTGTGTGAACATTTTGAAGAACGCAAAGTGCGTCATTAAAAAGAGAATGTAGTAGTAATGCATTGGATGCCATACCGTTGCAATCATAAAGCTACTATATAAATATGTGTGTATATACATTAGACCGTATCACGATCAAAAAATGTGCTCCCCAGGTTTGAACGATGTACCTTGTGAGGATCTAAAAAAATTTTAAAAACAAATATTTTCCCGCGCCCTGTTAAAACAGCAAAATTGGTTTTTGCCCTCTGATATCTCTATTTCATCTTCGATTTTTATGAATGATATATACACTGGCGAGTAAAACTGGTGCATTGGTGATTTTTTTTTACAAAATTAGCAAAGCTTTTCATGATAAATTTCCATAGTTCATACTATAAAAAAACCATGTAAATTAATATTTCAAATTCACATACACAATTTATGAAAACTCAAAAAATGTTCATCCCATTTTTTCAATTATTAAAAGTATGTTTCGACATTTTTTGTGTGCCTATTTAATTTTAGTATAATAAAATGCAAGTTTGAAGGGTTTGAAACAACCGTTAATTTTTTATAAGTTTTTTTTTTTAATGTTTTCATATATCGCCTATACAAGTACATATTTTATATGGTAGAAAATGGTGAATATTGCTTATAAAATTATAGCAAATCAATAGCAATTTTTATAAAATGCATGCAAAATTCGTTCACAAAACCAAATACTCAAAAAAATATATAAAATCATCGGCAGTTTTTCGCCACTTTAAACGGACACCCTATGGTGCTAAAATGAAAAAACCTTAAAGACTGCATACTCGAAACATTTCTAAAGAAAATTCCTCAAATTTTTTTTTCAATTTTAAATTTTTTGGAAAATTTTTTGAGTTTTAAAAAATTTCTTTACAAAGTTTGAAACATTAATTTACAGGGTTTCTGCTATAATATGAACTATATTTGTACATATATAAAACTATAAAATTATAAAATTATAATATTAAAAAAATAATATTATTATTATTATGCTAAAATGAAATAATAAGAATTTCTAAAGAAAATTCTACAAATTTTTTTTTTTAATTTCTTTGAAAATTTGTTGAGTTATCAAAAATTTTGTATAAAGTTTGAAAAGTTAATTTAGAGGGTCTCTGTTATAGTATGAACTATAGTATGAACTATATTTGAATATAAAATTCACAAAAAAAATACATCACGGAAAACCTTGCTAATATTGTAAAAAAGGCGAAGAATTGTGAACCGGTTTTTCTCGCCACTGTTTTTGTAAAGGTATTAACCAAAAGCGCTTATTTTTGTAATAATGTTACTTGAATACAGGGTGTTGTTTTTAGAAAATTCATGCTTAAAAACTGAGTTTAACATGATAGAGTAAATGGTTTCTTATGCCAAAATTAACCTTTGATTAATACCTTTACAACTACATAGCATCCATAAAAATCGAAGAACAAAAAGAGAAGTTATAGGAAAACAATCAATTTAGTTTGCTTTTACAGAGTGCAAAAATAATTTTTTCCACATATTTGAAATTCTCACAAGGTAAGTGCTCAAACCCGAGGGGCACATTTTCAACTTTTTTTTTATTATATGGTCTAATGTACATACATGCATACATACATATCTCCATAAATAATATACGAAAGCATCCGCTTGCTGATTTCAACATTTTCGTACGAAGAGCATTTCATGCGCATCGCTTCGTCAAACTTTGGTGGACAGTTTTTTCTTAGGTGTCACTTCAATTCATAACTGTATACATATTGATACAAACACATTTGCTAAAACTACATATAAGTTTGTTGAGCAACAGCATTTGGAGATGCTGCAATTAATTACGATCTTTGGATTTAGCTAATAAACTTGGCAGCCGACTTTTGTTGTGGCCATTGTATCTAGTAGGCCTTGATTTTTTATTAGCAGCTTATACATTTTAAATTAGGTACATAAATAAATTTTTGTTTATTGAATTTTAATGCAACGCCATCAATTGTGGATTTTTGTGTACATATTGTTGCTTAAATATTAAAAAGCCCTAACTGACTATTGCAGGAGAAAAAAAAGCAAAATAAAAAAACAAGGATTACTTTAAAATTTGACAGAGTCTTATTTATTGAAATCCAAGAGATATAGAATAAAATAATTAAGGAGATTCTAAGTGTGAATAGTTTCTTGTTTATAATGTAAGATTTTATTTTGCCTTAGATTTAGTACTTTCCTCTTCTAACTTCTATCTTTATCACACGGCGGCATTCAAAAAAATTTTTTTACTGTTCATGTAATACCAAAAATGTATGTTACTATAAACGAATATATCACGTATAAATTTTGGTCCCGATTGAATCTTTATGAAGTAATCTGAACTGTTTCCCCTGTTCGAAACCCATTAACTGTCTCCAATCGGGACCAAAATTTATATGTGATAACTACGACAAAAGTTGTATCGATGTTGGGGTTGAGATTTAAGAAAAATGTTCTTTCTGTATTTAGGAAGCAGAGTTTTAAAATTATTTCATAGGTGGCAACTCTATTTAAAAATGTGTTTTAATAAAGTTATATTTTTAAACTGATTTTCATATCAATTAAATGTCGTTATATTTTATTTAACCTGAACAGAATAAAAGTATTTAACATTGAAAAGGTGGCAACCTTTTTATGAACTGAACAATTGATAATAATTTGGTGTAGAGACTCCATGTGAAGTCAGATCCTTTTCCACCTATTCCAAAAATCTGTCGGATAATCTTTCTCTCAAAGCACTCCAACGATCAGCTCATTTGAGTTAGCAGCGTCCATGCTTCTGCCCCATATAATTGCACGAACATGATGAGAAATTTTTATATAGAGTGGTTTTGGCTCGTCGAGAGAGGACTTTACTACTGTCTACATTGTCGAAAGTAGCAATTGTATAGCACAAATGTACCTTTAGATTTCACCATAACAGACAGATTTAAACCAGTGTCACACAAACAAGCGTTATTGTGTTGAATGCTAACCAAGCACGCGTGGGAGTTACTCGTATCTATAGTGTCATCGTGGAAAATACGATTATTGTTTGTGGCGGGCTAATGCACACGAGTATGGGGATATTAATGGCTTAATGCAAATTAAGGCAGGCTGTTAATGCACATTAAGGTTGTAAGTTTGTAAAACATACAAATATAACCTAAATGCAATCCCGGAGCTTCAACAGGCTTCTCGTATCAAGATAGGTTTCTTTCGCAGCGTATCGTGACCTTAGGAATTATTGAACAACAGCTCGCATGTTATTGGAATATCTTAACCCTATATAATAAAGAGATTAGACATGCAAAAGTTGTGCACTTCAGGAATTTCTAAGAAATACAGGTTCACCTGATGAATAAATACCTTTAAACCACTAAAATCTCCTGGGACTGGCGGCACTTCAACCGGAATCATTCAGGCCGATCTATCCTACATGAATCGCATTAAAATCACTGGACAGAGTTAATGTTATTTTGTTTTTATTTAGCTGACAATTGCCTCCGGGTTAGTTTAGACAAGAAGGGAATACTTAGCTATAGGTACAGCTCGTTTTCAAGGAAACAAAAAGAAAACGAGCACCAACTCCCTTTATACGACCAGATCCTTTCTGCGGTATAGGGAAGATGGCACTATTCACTTTTGCCAAAGAAAATAGGGAAGGCCAAATTCAACTCAGAGAAACGTTTCGTTCTAAAAATAATTCCGACAGAGATTAAATTTGCTTTTTTTCATTCCTAAAGTTTTAAGAATAATACGATCTTAAATATTTTGAGAATGAGGTAAGTAGAATTTTTGGTATGATTTTGTCTTACACCGTCCTTGATTATTTTTTCTGAGTACAATCGCTCTTAGTATCCTATAGCCTAAAACGTTTTAGTGAATACAAAAACTTTTCAAAGAACATCCTATGAATTACTATGGGTGTTCTGACTAAACTAGGAATCTACTCGGATGATTTCTACAGTTTTTGGATAGCAGGAAATGGAACTGTAAAATACATACTGCGACAGTGCCCGGCTCCAATGCATAAACGTCTTAGAAACCAGGCTGAATATCAAATAACCGATTGCAGTATGAATTCCAAAGATTTATTTTCAATACTAAAATCTATTTCAGATGCTGAATTAAAGAGCGTTCTATAATACACCATGAAAGGGTGCACAATAGATTTAACTCTTGCGGTACTCAACTCCCCCAACAATAACAATAACACTGTTTACTGAATATGCGTTTCTTATTTATTATTTCGCCTTTGCATAGACAACCCGTTGCGAATGAGGTCACTAACCACGGAAATTAAAATTATATATTTTTTTAAAATAAAATTCGCTACAAGCAAAAGTTTATAAATTAAAGCAGATTATCTGAATGACGCAAATCAATGATTTAGTATCTCGCTTCAAGGCTAGTTGACCCCACTGTGCGACATATATTTAAAACAACGATAGCACGCTGATTCACAGTAAGCAAAACTAAACGGAAGCGCAAGTATTTATCTCTAACAATTAGCTATACCACTGCAATAAACAATAAAACGAAATGCTGTATGCTTCTTTTACTTCTTTTTTATTTTTAATTTTGTATTTGCTTTGGTTGCCAAAAAACAACAAAAAAGGAAGCTACTAAAAAATAACTAAAATAACTGCTATTAGATAGCATCACGCTATTCCATTGCTGCCCACAATTTGAAGGTGCAGCCATTGCTATAAATATGTTGAGGAGGTGTGCTATAAAAAAAAAATTGTTTTTAATTAATTTCATTTTTTCCACCTACAAATTCAATTAAAAATACTTGAAGCCAGGAGCAGCAGCAGCAATGGCAAAGCTATGTATGTGCAAATAACAAATAAAAGATCATCTAATCGATTTAGTGTAATCGCACGATTCACGCTTCCAAAATGTTTTACATTTTTTTTTTGTTTTCTGTTTTTTGTATTATTTTTTTGTACATAAGTAAGTAAGTATTTTTTTATGCGGGTAAAACTTTGTTTAATTATTTGTAGGAGTGACATACGCTGTTGAGCCCCAAAACTGTTGCCCAATCTTTCGTTCATTACGCGACAACCAAACCCAGCGCAACAGGCAGTCGTCGTCAGACACAGCCATGACAGGGGTGAGGAACACTAAAAACAAAAAACTAAATCTATCGTCATTGATAGACGGAAAAAACTTTTCGCCAACACACCACTGCTGTTACAATTCATTTGGAATTTGGAATTTGTATGAAGCAGCATGTTGTAGACTTTTTGGCTCTACTTCAAAGTTAGCAGTTGGCAATTTCTGTTGATGCTACATTTTTTAATGTTTGACATTAGTGATGGATTGATGGATTATTTGCTATACTAAAAAAAAAATATATTTCTACTACTTTTTGTTGCTGCTCCCATTCGCCATCGACAAATAGCGCACACCTATTTTAGATTTTACACATCTCAGTGTCATCCGCAAGTATAACTGCTTTTAATTGTAGATATGTATCCATGTATATATGTGTGTGTGTGCTGCATGCAACCTTGTTCAAAATTTATATGCAGTTTTTACAAGCAGCTTTCCATCAGCGCAATCTTTTGACTTCCACTTCTCCATAAGCTTCTCCGCTCCACTTAGCTAGCTAGCTCCCCACTCACCGAGCCTGACAGTCTACAGCCACACGAGCAGCACTCATTCACCGTCATCTCAACTCTTAACATCAACAACTCCAAATTGAGCTGAACCCCAGAGCTGTAGCGCAAAGCGTTGGCAGCTCTACTGCTACTTAGTTATAGATTTCGATTTTGTTCGATTTCAACGCTACGCTATGGTCGCATGCAGACATAAATTAACCTCCACTAACTTTGCTGCTGCTGACGTTCACGCCACGTTTGCCAGCAGGCAGGCAGGCAGGCAGGCAGGCAGGCAAACCAGACAGGCAAAGCAGACAGGCATCTCCACACATCTTATGCAATTTGACTTTGGTTATGCATTTTGTTCAAATTTTTTTTTGTTTTTTTTTTGGATTTTTGGTTGGTCTTTTCAATTTTTCTACTTGAACAATTACAACAACCACTGCCACACAACAACTGCAACTTGATGCATCGCACTTGCCCAGATTGCTTTGCATATTTAGTACACTCCGTTGTTTGGCTGTTGGCCATTTCGCGTTTCCTCCATTATCAACTCTCGCTTTCGAAGTCAGTATGCAATTGGCGTTCAACACATACTTTTTCTTTACTACATACATACATGCACATACAAAAATATACACGTACATACAATATGTATGTATGTGAGTTTTGTTGCATTTTTGCGCATCTCAGTGTAGCCCACTACAATTCGCAGCGTACATCAAAATCGCATCACTTGTGCCACTATGCCTTTGTATATAGTACATTAAGGTGTCTCGCATTTCATAAAACATAAAAAAAAACTAGCACTGTTTTTTTTAAACTTCCATAACTAGCTGGAAAAAACCGTAAGTGACATTTGTTCTAATTTTTATTGTTGATACAAAAATGCATCCAGTTGTTCTAGAAGCATTTTAACATTAAAAAATAATTCTTTTAAATGTCGCTAACTTTTTTTGTACAATGCTCGACACATGTTTTTTTGGCATTACAGTGGACTCGCGATAATTCGAAAATCTCAACAATTGGAAATAAAATTTTGGTTCATCGAGTAAATTCACAAAATATGAGTTGTTAATTGATATTTCGTATTCATTTATGATCAAAATTCTAAACAGTTGCATTTAAAAAAAAAAAATCGTTGTAGACGTAGCGTTCACATTTACCGTAAAAACTATAAAAATATAATTGGAAATACGAACCGCAGATGTATGAACTGAAACGGCAAGTTGGTATGAATTACTTATGGCATATTATGAAATCAACACTGATTCTCCCTTGATCACTGAAGTTATATGCACGTGGATTATACAATGTCCCTTTTAGCTCTATAAACTAGGGCCCGTAACGGTTATAACTTATATTAAAAAAAATCGTGTTTTTTAATCCTTATTTGTTGGCTTTTATTATTGCTCAGAAAATAAAAAATTAAATTTGATTTTTTTTTTTAATAAAACTCAAAATATAAAAATCAATTTCGCTTATGGTAATTCTTGTTACAAGGAGTAAATTGCTTTAACCCTAATACTTACATTTTGCATTTCTCTTTCCGTATGAGTTTTGAGTTGAAATTTGGATAATAATCGTTATTTGCGGTGGTCACTGTTTTAAACCGTAATATGGTACCACTGCACAATCTCGGTGCATCCATGTTACGCATCGACATGATATTAAAAAAAAAAAAATATTTTTGAAAAATTTAATTTTGAAAAAAACTTTAACTCTCTAATTTTTTTTGTTGAAAAAATTTTTAACAATTAATAAGAAATTGTTTACAATTTTATTTGACAGTAGCAACAAATACAAGCATTTTGTAAAAAAAAAATCGGAAAATTTTTGCAAAACTTTTTTGTTGACTAAAAATTCGTAAAAATCTCCAAAAAATCGCAACAAAAATCTTTTCAGAAAAAATACGTGTATCATAATTTCAGCTAAACAAAGCAAATTTCAAAAAATTTCAAAAAACAGCATAATTGAGATAATTGAGAAAACAAAAATCACGCGCTGAATGAAGATTAGTTGCCTATTGCGCATTCAGATACGACGGGCGAGTCAGTAATTCGTTGCGGACAGAGAAATAATTTAGCGGGGAAGTAGTACTCGGCCCAGTAAACAAAATACGATTCAAGTGAATCTCTTGCCACCATGCTCGCTCTAAACTCACCTTCCTATTCAAAAACTCGCCTTATTATTTACATACATGAAGCGATCTCTCGGCCGAGTCACTGTCTCCTCATTCTACTCGTTAGGTGTAATCAAGGCATGTATATTAAGGGTATACAATATTATATTACAATATTAGTAAAGCGCTTATAAAAATATATTCAAATAAAAGGAGCTTATATTGAAAAATAATAATGGTGGTCTCAAATTTACCTTTCATTTTATAGTTTAGGCTAAAAACTTTGGAACTTTTCTATACGTCAACTTTTCCCCTGTCGGAAAACCCGAAGATAAAAAAGGAACCAACTTGTATCCTTCAAAGATGAATTCGTGAATCTCCCAAGCTATATTTTGGCTACTAGCTTCTGAAAATACAATATTATTTAAAAAATGCTTTATGCGGCTTATAGTTGATAGTATGAGGCAAGTTTTTTTTAATAATACCTTAAAACCCAAAAATCGCATAAAACATTAATGAGTTATTAGACTTCGCATGAAAACTGTGTTCAGATTTGAATTTCGACAAATGTAAAAGCAATTAATTAAAGTTAACGTTTATCCATCATGTTATGACATTTGGCACAATATAGAGTAATAAAATTTGTTTTTTTCATTAAAAAAAAGAAAACTCCAATATTAGATACATTAGTCATATGCACCAGCTGACGAATAGCCCAATGTTGAGTCAAAATATTTTAATATGCACAGGCGATGTTTTGTGATTTGAATGGAAAGGCAATACCGTTTTTCTGTTTGTAACTATGTATGTATGTATGTATTTGTGTCTGTAACGTCACATCGTTGCCATTACCAAATGCCACTTTATCCAACATTCTCTGGTAACTACGGCTGTTCGCTCACGCGCCGCTGACTACAAATGTCTTCGCACTCGAAATCCATCTTCAAGTTTATTGCAATTTTTTTCAGATTTTTTTTTGTGTACTTTTTGCAATTTCTTTGATTACATCGATTTTTCGCCTTTGTTTGTTTTTTTTTTCGCAACATCTCAATGCATCGTTACTTTGGTTAGGTTTATATTTTCTCTTTTTGTGTGTCTGTGTGTGTGTGTTATTTTTTTTGTATTTATTTTAAAACCACTTATAAAACTCGATATTATTTTTTAATTCACTGTTGTTTTGCCATCGTCTTTATATTTTTCAAGCCGTCTTTATTTCTCGTTATTATTGCGAAATTTAATTAAATTGTGTAATCGAAATGAGGACAGGAGCAACGAGCACACTGCTCCGGATATTGCTGGGGGACTGGTTTTTCCATAAAACAATAAAAAAAAAGCAACAAAACAAAGATGAAAACAATAACAAAAAGTGTCAGCAATTTTTTAAACACGCTATTTCTGACATAACCTATTTATTATTGATATGATGGGTAAAATATTTCCATTGTGTAGTACAAAGCAGGCAAAATGATTCTACAAGTTAAAAAATAAGAAGGAAAGTGGTGAGCTTTTTTTATGACGAATTTGGAAAACATTTTATTCTCAGGAAGTACAGACGTTTAGAAAGAAGCTAAAGCTTAAATGACTGGCGCAAAACTAAATGCCCTTGAGTTAAATTTTTGAGCAATAACGTAATTGTTCCCGAGTTCCCAAAGTAGAAAACCTTACTAAAGTAATGTTTTTCATATAAAGTTTTTTAAATAAATACTTAAATCAAAATTTTGAGAAATTTTTTTAAGGCATTAGTTGTATAGCGCATTTCTTTTCAGTGCAATAAAGTATAAGTTTTAAGTAGCTAAAAATTTTTGTTGATTTTTGATTTTTTTTTTTTCATGGGCAAAATTTATTTTTATAAGGTAGGAAAGGTGCAATATCATTTTTTTATTTCTTCCATGATTACAATATTATTTGCTTAATTTATTTCTGCGTACGAAATTTAAGCGATTTAATATCGAAATTTTTGATTTATTGTAAATTACCGTTAAGTGAGGGATGGGCGTGTCTAATTTCTATGATTTTCAAAATAACGCTTACAGAGTTGAAATGCAAAGAGTGTATCAAATGTGGTGAAATTACATAAAGAATTTTGGATATACTGTGACTGAAATAACTGACTGATTTTTTTTCTTATAATATTTACACTGTGTTGCACCAAGTTTTAAAAAAATTCTAGAAATTTAAAAAAAAAATTTTTAATTCTCAAACTTTTAAATCAGAGTTTTGCAAAATATTTTTGGGAATGAAGTTTTGTAGCTCTTCATATTTCAGCAGAATAATGTGCAACTCTGAATTTACTAAAAGTTCCTGTTAATTTTTGAAAATTTTTTTAAATCTTGGTCTTACGCACGCTTTTTCATTTAATTAAAAATTTTAAGATTTGATGATAATTTCTTGAGTTTTCATAAACTTTGTGAAAAGTGTGATATCTTCATTTATTTGCTTTTTATTAAAAAACAAACTATATTCCTCTATTTCTTTAAAGTAGGTAGCGCCACTCCTATTTTCCAAAAAAAAAACAATTAAACTACGTATTCCTGTACTTATGTGATCTAAAGTGGGTCACGCCCATTTTTTCAAAAACAAAAATTACGAAAATTTCCATTCTCCAATCCAATTCTCTTAATATCAAAAAGATGTATTTTTTTCATTTTCGCAAAGTAGCCATTATATGGGCGTGGTTATTATCCCATTTCTCCCATTTTCAATGTCAACCACAACGATACGAGTAAATAGAAGTAGATTCTCTATACTTTTCGTTTGATACCAAGTAATACCAAAAAAATACTCTTACCGAAACCCGAAACCAAGACAAATTTTGTTTCGCAATGGGAAGCTGCCTTATATTTGAGGTGCTTAAATTTTCCACATCAAATGCGTCGCCCAGCTTCAATTGAAACTCTTGGCAAGAATAAAATCCCATTGTAAGAAGAAGAAACAAAATTGTTTACTAAGCCATTGGTTTGGAAAATTGCAAAATCTACGAGTAAACCACTATCGAAAGAATGCCGGCAAAATTGCGAAATTATTACTCGATAAGTATTGCTACAGGATTACATAAGAGAGGTACTTAAAGCGTAAAACTGATGAAATCGTAATAAAATTATTACCAACTGAAAACACAATGGTATTTACATACACAAATAAGAAATAAAACAATATGGAGCAGCAATTATACGTAGCCTTGGTAAATCTAATAAACTAATTTATGTTTTTACTGAGCTTAAATGCATTCTGAAAACCTGCTGCCTCTTTGTCATAAAATGTGGAATATTTGATTACTTAACGTATTTCAATTGCAATACTCGTACAACTGGTGCAGTCTTATAAACAAAATAAATGCAGATAAATGTATGTAGAGAACAAATAAAGTCATTTAAAAGTCATAATGGCAGACATCATAAGAACCGCATGCAAATTTTAAGTACCGTTGTTGCTTATCTAATACGTGAAACTGAGAACTGCAAACTGTTTAAATTAATTAGAAACATTGAATATCTACATATATTAAAAGTGTATAAAACTAGTTTTTATAAATAAATATATAAATAAGTTTACCAAATTTTGTTTGTCAATTTATAAATTTGTATTTAATTTTTTAAAAAGGTGGCAACCCCTCAAATTTTTTTTCGAGATTGATCCTTCATAAACCATTTTCCGTTCACAGCTGTATAAATGCTTTATGTTTGTTGTTGTTTTAGTTTAATTTTCTTTTTATGCATGTGGCAACCCTCTCGAAAAGTTGGCCTCATTAAAAAATATTTCTTAAACATTTTTCCTTTGGCAACAGTATTGAAGAATATCAGTGACCCTACTAATTAAATTATGTGATCATCGGAAAATAGATGGCAACCCTCTTCAAAAATGCTTTCGTATCAACGGCTGCTTTCGCACAAACACTGTTATAAGTACATCATTTAGGTTGTTATAAATATAATCAAATATATATTTTAAGCCTACTTCATTTGTATTCCATACAGTTCTCTTTTGAGACGCATATCGCAATATTTTATTTAACTTGCTATAATTTTAATTCAGTTGGCAACCCTCTACAAACATATTTTTGAAATTAAGCTTCCTTGACACTTTTTATTTTGACATCCATGTTAAAAAAATGTATTTTACCTATTTTTATGTGACTTGTTTTACTTTTAAACAGGTGGCAACCTTCTTTCATAATATTTTGAAACCGAAGCTTTTGTTTGGTGCCCATTTCGCAATATCTGATTTAACTTGCTATAGTTTTAATTAAGTTTTTATTTATACAAAGATATTTTAGAAAGTAAGCTTTCTGAACCTTTTAGTTTGAGGCTAATATTAAAAAAATGTGTTTAATTTATTAATCTAACTCAATTTTCGTTTAAACAGGTGGCAACCTTCTCTCAAAATATTTATTTAAGAAAATTAAGCCTTCGTTTGGCACCCACATTGCAATATTTGATTTGACTGATTATTTTAATTGAATTTAAGCTTTTAAAAAAATCTGTTAAATTGTAACTGAGCTATATGTGATCTAACGCCACGTGTTGAATTGTAATTGAATTGAACTGAAAAACAAAATCTGCGCCTACAGCGCCACCTGTTGAGAATCGTGCGACTTTTCTTTTTCCCTAAACTTTCGCGTACGAACTACTAACATCTTCGCAGTAAAAAGTGCCCGATGTGTTCCAGTCATTTTCAAGTTTTTAGCTTCCACGCAAACCACGATCCATTTTTATATTTTTGCTAGTCTACGTTAAATTTAGGTATATTCGGTATTCATTTGAATTCAGTTAAATAAGTATTTGAAATAAATAACTACAGTCCCCTGCTTCCTCTATTTAATTATTGAACTTGACTACATGAAAGACTAATTAAATAAAATAAAAACTTATTATTACACTCGACGCTATTTTAAACTCCAACAAAAAAATCGGTTACTTTTCGTGCTCACTGTACTTGGTCGAGCATCCCACATGTTACTTCTGCCTAAACTACAGCAGTCAGTCGCCGTTGTTATCATTGAGTTTTAACTGTCCAAAACTTGTTTTATTTTATTTAAATTTTCTATCAAAAGCCGTTTAGGTGTTTCCTAGCGCAGTTTTATGAATTTTAAATTTCAATTTGTTTTTTTTTCAGACAATTTCTGGTTTTTTTACATAAACCGCTCTTATTGTATTTTCATATTTAATTAAGAGGAATATCGCTGATCACGCCCGTATTGCCGCGATCATAATGCTCATTCACGCTGAATTATATTTGAATAAATAAATAAATAATTTTTTTATTTTTATTTTAAAATACTTTCACTATTCTTTTTGATATTCAAATTTAGTTACCTAAAGAGAAACAAAATCGCTGTAAGCCATTGGCAAGAGGATTTCAGTATTTGCGTAACGCTTTGCCTCTTATTGATAGTAACATATATTTTTCACTTGTGTTGCTTTGAAACTAAATAGAGGTGTAGTAAGAAAATAATTTGTAAAAGGATATGTGGAATTTGATCTATATTGACACATCATCCCTTGAAAATTTTATTAAGAGAACCTTTGGAAAAGCAAAAGTACAGATGTGTAAATCTAAGCATCAGGTTTCTTTCCCTTTGACTGTTGTTGCCTTTTTTCCAAAACGTATAAAGAAAAGGCACAATCGGCACAATGGTTTCTAAAAAAAATAGAAAGAAATGTCAAAAATCAACTGTTTTTCACACAGAATTTGTCTGTCTTTCTAAGACTTTGCCAAATTGTTTTCGTAATTTGACTTTCGTCAGTTCATTTGCGATTATTTACAATAAAAAATATAGGAAAGCATGCGGGTATATTTAAACTAGTTTATCATCTGAGGTCATTTTTTTATTTAAAAAAAAACTCATTTATTGGAGGTATTTTCACGAAAACCTTAATATTTTCCGAAATATTTTGGAGAAAGTCTTCAAAATGATATTCAAAAAATTGTGCGGATATGCAATAAATTTTTTTCGGGGTATAAGGAGTAGGCTTGGCAGTCAACAAATCTTCACTTTTCTAAGAAAGATTTATTTTGAAGGAACTTTAGCGTGGCAGTTGACCAATCCTTACCATATTTTATATTTATATTTTCTATGCCAGCATAAATGTTCAAACTAAATTTCATCAAAATCTGATTACTTTTACCATTCCCGCCCACAATTGAAGTGGGCGTGGCAAAAGTCAATTTTTATGAAATTTTATATCTGCTCTTTTCCAAATGAAAGTAGGGCGCAATCCAAATTTCAGCGAAAACGGCATTCGTTTATTACTTTTGTTCGCAGCTGATATGACAAATCATACCTTTTTTTGTTTTATTTTCATAATTTCTTTTAATACTAGTTAATTCGTTAACGGAGCCCATTAAAACTTCAAATTTTAAAATTGCCAAATTTTTTGAAAATTTTTTAAATTTTTTTGATTTCTGTAAGCTAACTTTTAGGACGCACTGTACATAAAATGAATATATATAATGAATAAAATGAATATATAGAATAAAAAGTAATTCATGCAGTAACCCACGGAGCAATCTACAGTGACTCAATGAATTGACCACATATTAATTTTTTTATAATATTCAGAATTTTTTTCATGATATATGTTTTTGGTTATTTTTTTCAAAAAAAAAATATGGTTCGTTTTTTAACAAAAACCACATTAATCGAAATTTCAAACTTTGTACAAATCTTATAAAAATTCAAGAAATTTTTCATATTTTTCAAACTTTTCAATTCGCTTTTTTGGAAAACTTTTGGATATGTAGTTTTGTAGCTGATTCGATTTCAACATAATATTGTGAAAAACAGAAGTGACTAAAAATTTTGGTTGATTTTTTAAATCTTTTGACATTTCGGTCTTACGCACTTTTTCCATAGAAAGATTTGATTTTTTATAAAGCCCTGTTGATTTTCAATATTTTGTTGTACCGGCAGTCTTGCACTTTTTCTGTCATATAAACCATATGCGTTAAATAAAAAAAAAATTGCTACGGCCATAATTTCAAAAACATTTCAAAACAAAATTGAAGAAAAAAAATTATCATGAAGAACATTGCGAATATTATAAAAATATTAATACGTGCTTACAATTTTTTGAGTCACTGTATATCAAATCCAAAACATATTTGAATTTTTTTGGTCTTTCAAGTAACCGTTATAATTTTAGTATGTAAACAATTTATATTAGTGCCAAATTTTGGAAGCATATCGCCAAATAGAAAAAAAATCTTGTTTTCAAAATCTACATTTTTGACATTCAAGGACCAATAAACAAAAATCGCAATGTCATACGTATTTTGTCATGTCTTTCCGTAAAAAGTATTAGTATTTAAACGGTAACTTCTTATTGAGCGCGAATTTTTCCATATCCAAACGAAATGCCTGAGTGGCTATAAAAACCGCAAAAGGCACATGAAATGTACCGGTTCTCGAAGATTTCCAACGAAAAACAACTTTGGCAACTAATGTGCAGTAATTCCAATGATTTCATTGCTATTTTATCGTATCAATATATCTGGTTAATGTAGCTGAATCAAAAAAACAAAAAAATACAAATGTGACGCATGCAGCCCAAAGCAGAGCAGAGAACCGCAACACCAAATCCACAAGGCAAATAAGTGGAGTTACTCAGAAGACTTGCTATAGATGCACTTATTGTATATTGAATTTAATTGTGTAATTGCAGGGGAGTAAAGTAAATTTCCGAGTGCCAATTGCACGAGTTTGTTTTGTATGAACTGTAAATGGTTACAGTTGTTTGCTAAGGCAAGTCGAACGAATTTTATTACAAGGCAAATATGTGCATACGAAATAAGCAAAGGCGGATCTATTAAAATGGTTTGGTGGGGCCCAAATTTAAAATTTATAATATAACCAAATTACAAACCGAAGCTTCGGTTATCGTTTTTGGTTTACCCATTGAAGCCATATTTGAGTAAACCCTCAAACAAATTCGATATGAGACAAGTGGATAGCATTCTTTTTTTTTACTTCTTCCATATCTTGTCGTCGTTCGGACATACTTCCCGAAGTGCATCAAAAGTTTTGTCAAACTCTACTTCATTAAGTTCTGAACGTTCTGTTGGAATTAAGGTTTGTATCTTAGACTGTAGTTCTCTGTGTTTCACAAATCTTAAATCAAGCTGTTCTATTTTTTTTTTTTTTGACGTCCTACTCGTCGAGGAACTACTCTAGATCTATTCCAATAGCTTCTGCACATTGAGTTGCTTATGCAAAAATGTCATTGTATCTGTTTGGTTTAATGGGCTTTGAATTTGTCTAGTGCTCTTTCCCAATTTTGAAGACAGTGAGTGGTGACATTCTCATCACCAGAAGCTGGTGCATTCCATATCTTCCAATTTTTATAGTCTAACTCAAAAAAATAGCAATTAAAAAGGTGAGAAAAATTAAAACTTGTTGCATCGAGAAAAAATGTAGTGAGAAGCTAAATAAAATTCGTGTGCCAAGTTTTCGGTTCTAAGAACAGGGTGCCACTGTTTACCACAAACATTAGCTAGCCCATTTGAGAAATTTCTTTACATTATTGGTCCCAAGTCCGGTTGGAGTTTTGATTAAGAATAATAAGTGAGCACATTTCCAATAACTCCTTTTATGGAAGTGTAACGAATTTGGTGGATTTTTCAAACTTTAAAGTCATTAGCTGTTTTTAAAAAGGCTTGAACTATATGAGTCTGGGTTAGGTTATAGCGGATGTTTTTAGATACACACTCAATTCCAACTAAATCCATTTTGAACTTTTCAAGAATTTTAGAAGACCCCTAATTTGCATACCGTTAAGCTCTTCCAAGTTATCAAAGAATTAACTACTTAAAGTGGAGAATCTTCGTCTGGATAAAGCTGGACATTGGAATAAAAGGTGCAGAATCGTTTCGTACAGCATCCCATTTCCACTTTTCCTTTGAGGATAGGAGGGTCGTGAGTGCTGCCGTAAGAGTAGAAGTCGACAGTGCATAGCCCAAATCTCTAGGAAGTTCGTACTTAATTGTCCTGCAGTTGTTGTTGTTGCACTTTTGGAGAATAAGTATGGACGAAAGTCTTATTTCTCGACCGATTAGCATTCGTTCGATTAGTAAATAGCTTACCCCCAATTTCAGCAATGCTCAATTGCGCTCACTAGTGAATGGAGGCTTATTTCATTCGATCTTCCCTTAATATAGACATGCTGGTTGATCGAAAGTTCGCACGTCAACCTTGTATCTAATATGCCAATCTAGCAGCCACTCAAGAGATTTGAGCAGAAAGGATGGCAGACTAATTGGTCTAAAGCCCTTTGGTCTGGTGTTTGTGATTTTTTTTTTTCCTTTAGGAATGAAAACTAGTGTGAGTATGGGTGCAATCGCTTCTCCTGCGTGCTGTACGTCAGCGGTAATAAATACGTCTGGTCCATAAGACGTGTATGATTGGAAACTGCTAAGAGAACGTTTTATGTTCTCCTCGGTAATAATATCCACTGGGAGGTCGTTATTGCCTACGAGTCGAGTGCTGGGTATTTTGCTGCGGAGACAACCTGGGTAGTGCGTTTGTGTTAGAAACTCACGCGTTTCGTCACTGCTGGTTGTCCAATCACCATCATCCTTAACGAGATAGTTGAGATCGCTGCGGCCCTTTGATAGTATTTTACGGAGTCTTCTTGCCTCTTAAGTACTTTCTATGTTCCTCCATGAGGCATCTTGGCATCTCTTACTGCGTATTTAAATCGGCATTGGTAGACTTTGTACTCGCCCCATGAATTAGAACTCTTAGCTTGATTGAATTTTGATCTACATTCCCGTCAGAGGGTTGCAATCTCAATCGATTACCATGGAGGTTTTGGTTATCTATTGGGCGCTCCGGTCGGACAGTCCACCTTTACCTCTCGCTGAAGAGTCTTAGTTAGGTCATCAACGACTTCATTCATGAGGTTGCAAACTACTCATTGACAGCGTAGTGCAAGCATTGAGACTTTCTTAAAACTCGTTATAAATTGTTAAGTAACTTTAACATTTCGAGGTGAGTCCGGAACCATAAAACTACCCCTTGAATCTGTTCCTTTGAAACTAACGAATAAAACACTTTCTTAGCTGCGACACACCTACCTAGCATTCATGCTGCTCATAACGCTGAACACAATAATAACCGAGTAATTTTAGTAAATATGTACGCAGATAAGTTATCTTGGCGATAATTGACTGACGCCATCAACTGGAAAAGATTTATTAATTTTTTTATACTAGTACTCTAACATTTTTCTAAATCATTTTAATATCAGTGCAGCATTGCAAAAAGTATTGCAGAGGACTTCATAAACATTACAGTTATTTTCAAAGCTACCTAATTTATATGATTATTTATTGTTGTACTGCCACTGATTAATTACTAACTGCAACTCAATAATTATATAAAATAGATTCATGTAGCTACTATGCGAATACTTTGATGCAAATTTGCATATTACCTTTTCTGCTTCTTTTTATTTTATAAAAACAAACCCAATGTCCAATTAACATACATATTTTAAGCGATTTATGAAACTTATTATACAAAATATATTTTCCACAATTTATAATTATGATAAAGTGATGCACCATTTATTTATAAAATGATTTTTAATTAATCATCACTATAATCGGAGAGCTACAATTTTTTTTAATAATACGACTTGCAGCCAAAAACTTAGTAAATTTGCAATATCATCTTAAATATTTTAGCCGAAAAAAAAACTATTTTCTTAATGCGCAGTTGAACTCAATGTGGCAAAAAATTATAAATCAAAAGGGAGAAACAAAACTAAAATTGTTTAGAGAATCCATTAATCATCAGTAATTATTTTTCTACGTTATTAATTATAGAAAACCTTAACATTGGCCAAGAAAATGTAAATAACTCAATTTTTTGTAGTTTTCTTTTTTTTTTGCAGAGTTATTCTTTTGGTATTTAAAACTTTAGCATAAATTGTTTGCAAAATTTGTATTTATTTTTTATTGAATTCAGAGAATTTTTTTTTTCAAACTAAACTTTTTAAAAGGTAGTCTTGATTTTGGCTTGGGAAAATTTGGTTTTGTGTTAGCATTGAAATGCACGTGAAGCCTTGAAAATTCGCAAGCTTACAGTGTTGCGCAAAGCAAAAGCTAGAAAATAGGAATGCGAATTTGATGACTAGTACAAGTAGAGTAAAGGAAAATGCAAACAATATCGTTATTGCAACAATAACAATCATAGTGATAACGATAACCATATTGATTAGGTAATGATTATTATAATGATGACAATAACGGTAATTACAACAATTAAGATAACGGTAAATATATCGATCGCGACATCTATAACAGTAACGATAATGATAATGAAAACGAATATGGCAATGAAACGATAATTTTAACTATAACAATAATGACAACGATAACTATAACTATATCGTATGCGAATTCTTTAAGAGCGACATTTGAAATGAAAAAATAGCCGATATTACTAATAAACGATAACAATATCGATTACGTGCACGAAAAGTATATCGATGTTAATAGCGAAGAGTAATACGAGAACTTTTAAAACCAATATACAACAATAATACTCGTATGTTAAATACGTATTGGTTTATTTAATTAAAAAATTCAAATCGTTGTTCGGTCTTTTCAAGAATCCAAAGACAAAAATGGGACCGGGCTAAGTCTTTCCATAATGAAACGGCACCTTCTCAAGGGCTCCTCAAAATTCTATAAGAAGGATTGAACTCGTCCAAATAGTTTTTCTTAAATATGTTTTTCGTTTTCTGAAGTTTATGAGCCAATTCCCTACTTTACTTTTTATTAACTTAAAGCCTTTGGAAAAATTTAATTTAATTTCAACATATCACAGTGTAATCTTCGTAGTGCTTTACCTTTTTATGGGGATAATTGTAAAACTGAATATTCGCGTAATGCTTCCCTTGGGTCTTATCAAATTTAATGTAATCTCAAATTCTATCCATCTTGATTTCTCATCTTCAAAAAATGTACTTTCTATTATTCTAAATACAATATTCGAGTTATTTATAATCTTACCTATTAGTTACCTTACTTTATAAATAGTCTGTAAGAAGTTTGTCCCCATAAACTAAATATATAAATAAAATAATTAAATGCTAAAAAAACATTTAGGACAACTTGAGAGACGTGCGCGTGATCTGTCATAAAATCTTTACTGAAAAATATACTTCTAAATGAATCACCCGATACGTCTGCCGTATGCAATGCACATAAAAGTAAAGAGAAAATAAAAGATGACTCCCGATATCTCTGTAGTATACTAAAATCCTAAAAGTCATAGAAAATGTATCCCCTTAAAATAAGCAACATTTATTTCTAATATCCTTCATTAACATTAACATTGCAAGTTAACAGAGCTGTTATCTAATTTTTATTAAAGTTATCGGTTATTTTAATTTATGTAGATTTTATCTTTAAACGCATACATACATACATGAGAAGACCTCTAATGAAATTTTTCTGCAAATAATTCTCTAGAACATTTTAACCCTCTGGCGACCTCGCAAATTCATTTTATTTAGACTTAGCAAAAAAAAAGTAGTCAAAACGGCACGTTCTTGGTAGAGATAATGGGTTAAAATGTTCTACAAAATTAATCCGCTTGGCATTTTATTGTAGGCACCCAAAGTTGAAATTTCGCTCAGTTATGAGTTTTAACCTTTTTTCTACTTATACTATAAAAAAATCAACAAAATCAACTGATCAACTGATAATGCAAAAAGCTTTGAAGATTTTACTAAGTATATGGTTCTTTATATTTCAAAACGAGTTGAAATCATTCCGCGCCCAAACAAGAACCCTGAAATCGCTGTACAGTGTTGTTCATACAATAATGTAATGAAAATATATTGCATTTAATAAAAATTAGAATAATAGCAAACTTCAGTTTGCATGAGTTTCAAACAAACAAAAAAAAACAAACCTACTTGGCATAGACTTCAAAAATTAAGTGTTTACTTTAGTTAAGTGCATATTTTACATTTTAGCTACGTACTTTAACTGAATGCCAACAAAACATAACCTGCCTTACTTCCCTATCTAGCGGGTAGAGTGGCCACGCAAGCGCAGTGCAGGAAGCCAACAAGTGCAAGGCTGCCTAGTCGACTAACCTCTTGTCAATTTGACTGCCGGGTAGCAGCGACCGATGCGTAATTTACTTAATTGACGCAATTAGCGTAAAGAAAAGAAGAAAAAAAGCAGCTTTAAAAAGAAAAGCAAAAAATGCAAATAAAATATAAGATATTTTTAAAAAAATTATATTAATAATTGTTATTAACTTTTTGCAAAAGGCTTAGAAATACCAATGCAATTAAGGCTGAAAAATCACACAGCGGTTTGCGGTATTTTTGGTGATTTTCAAGCGATTATGCGAAGCGGTGAGGAGATTAGACAAAATCAATATTTATGTACAGTTCAATTGTTAGCTTGCGGTGTTTGGAATAGGTTATGATTAGAGATGGCCATTTTGAGGATTTTACTGAGTCAGGGATTTTCGATTATTCGATTATGTAATCCCGGGATCCCGAAACAGTCTCGAAAGAAAAATTTATTATTAAAAAATATAACGAGTGGATCAATGTTTAGCCAATTGCAAACCTATTATTGTATTTTGAAAAAAAAGTTTTAGTAATTTTGATATTTATTAAATTTTTTTATAAACAAAAAAACAAACAAAATTTTACAAACTTAAGTTTTCAGTATTTTGTAATCAAGTGTTTGTATGACAAGTACGCAATTTTTTTATTGTTTTTTTTTTGGGGTTGCTTCTTATTTTTTTATTATTATTTTAGATCTCTATTTGAATTCGATATAAAATAACTTTTACTCCGAACGTTATACAATGTTTGCCAACAGAATGTTTAATAAAAGGAATTTATATCAAGAGCCTGATCCTCTAATCATCTGCGCCTGACGTAAAAAAAAAAAAATTATACTCGGCCAACCCGGGATTTAATCTGAGTAGTCCCGGGATTTTTGGGACTCATCCCTAGCCATGATAGGCCCCAGCAGCAGTAGCAACAACATTTAGTCTGCTGTTCGATTTGTAGCGCGAAAATGCAAATTACCTCAACATTCTTGCACTCCCACCAACAACAAATGCGACGCTTGCCAGCCGAAACACTGCCACCTGTAGCGCGCCTTCGCTTGCAACCCGCTCCCCCGCAAACAAAGCTATTCTTTTTTTTTTTTTTGTTTGTTTTAATTTTCAACATAACACCAGACCCAACCCCGCACGCTCGCCAATAACTGGTTTTTAGAACAATAAAACGCTGCAGGTTTTTGTATTCGAGTATTGGCGATTGCAGCAAAATGCAAAGTGCACTTGCTAAGCTCGACTCGACGGTTTGCGCTGAGCTTTCGGTTAAGAATTGTAATTGCTTGGTGTTGGCCCGTTAGCCCGTTGGCCCGTTGGCCCTAGTGGTGTGGTTGGGCCATCACGTCGGCTAGTTGCATGTGCATTAGATAGATACTTATAAATCATTTGTGGAATTCACAACACCGCAGAACTTGATTGAACTATTGACTAATGATACGATCCAACACACACACACACACACACACGCATACATATAGCAAGTATGCATTTTAGAAATAAAGAAATATTTACAAGCGTTTGTAGGCAATGGCATGTGGAAACAACTAGACATCGATCGTAGAGCGATAGAAGTTTGAAGTTGTCGCCGTCAGAGCCAGCAAGCAAGCGTTTTGCTTCACCTATTGGCAATGCGGGTGGCGGCAGGCTGGTGTTACGAGTGTGCGAGTATTGCTGGTATTTCGATGACACTTTACTTGTGTGTGTGTATGTGTGTTTGTGTTTTCGTTTTTGCTTCATTTCATTGCATTTGTTATTGCTTTTCGCAGCTAAGGTGTAGTAGTTCACCTTCTGCATAGTAATTGGTATTTTTATTTGCATTTTTTGTTTTCCTTTTGTTGTTGTTGTTCAACCTTTTATTCTTTGCATGTAATTTTTAATACTTTGTCGTTGTCTTTTCGTGCATTGCTGCTGGTGCTGGTCGTGCTTTGAAGGCGTCTGCGGCAGCGAGTGGTGACATTTGATCAGGAAATTTGTAGAAACTACTAAAATGAATAATAATGTTAGCGATATATGTACATACATACATACATACATATATGTATATGTAGTGCCTCGATTGGTGGGAAGGAAAACGTGATACATTGAAATTTTTTTGGAAAAAAACTTAAGAGGAAGTGTTAGCGGTAAATTAAATAGCCAACATTAAAGTTGCTTACCTATTTCATTCTTCTAATAATATAAAATACAAATTGTGTGTACTAGTGCTCGTAAAAATATTAGCAAAATGTATTGACAGGTTTTGTATTACCTTATTAAACTTTAATTATTTTTTATAAAAATATAAGCAATTCTTTAACAAAAACCAATGTAGAAATGTTTAGAAAATTAAAAAAAAAATTCAGCACATTAAACAAAAATGTTTCCCAAATACTAAGAAAATTTTCTAGTATACAGTATTTTTTCATCATTTTCTTACTACTTTTCTTCAGCAAAAATATTTAGCAAAAATTAACAAAGAGCACAACCTCATACTCAGCAAGCAGTTCCTTGCTGGGTGTCACCCTTTGGGGCATCCAAATAGGCAGCTGCTTGCAGTGGAGCTAACCCCCTAGGCACATCAGACCACATCTCCTAGAACTAAAGGACGAGATCCAGCCACTCATCACGCAACCGCTGGATCCGGAGGCGTACCGGCGGGTCCTAAGCAACATCCACAGAGACACAGTCACTTCCACCATTGAGTCTCGCCAGGCAAATGTAGTTATCGAAGCCCAACCACCACCTGTAGCGGATGAGGAGTCCCTGCTGCTCCGCGAGTCCCGCGTCACTCTGGTATAATTACGATCTGGATACTGTAGCAGGCTCAACTCCCACCTATCCAGAATCAACCTCCGGCATGTGGCGATTCTCCGCACGACACTAATCACCTATTCACATGTCCCCTCAAACCCACTCATCTAATCCCCCTCTCCCTCTGGTACAACCCTGTCGAAACTGCACGTTTCCTGGGCCTCCCCCTAGAGGAGTTCGACGACAACGACCATGGGTGAATCCGCTCTTTACGGGGCGCGACTAGCCGCTACAACAACAACAACAACAAAAACAGCAAAAATTTACAAGATGTTAAAAGTTTTTAAAAAGTTTGGAATAAAATGTTTGAGATTCTGATGGAATTATTTTCTTCAATTTGCTGATTTTTTATGAATATTCTAAAAAAAATTTAAACATCAAATCATGTGATTTTTGTTATAGAATTATTTATATTTTTATAAAAAATAATTCAAGTTAAATAAGGGAAGACAAAGTTGTCAAATATTCTCAATAAATTTTGTTATTATTTTTGTCCGCTTGGCACAAACTAGTTTGACAAGGGCATATGCAAAAAATAATTTCCATATATAAAGGGCGTGGCACCTCCCATACAAACTGAATTTTTCATACTACATATCTGGAAATAGTGGTATAATACTGGAATTTAATATGGATATAAATAAAACGAATCCCATAATAATCGTGAAAAATCTGAACTATGGCAAAGGGGCAAGTTCCTTCCCCTACATCATATTTCTGAAACTCTTTGATGTAGTGTACTGGTGTAGTAACTAGCGAACGGTTCGGCCCTGTTCGGCTACCAAAGCTCGGCTCAGTTTCGGTTTCGGTTTCGGTTGAGCAAAAACAAAAACCCGAACTTTAGCCGAGAATTTGTCAATTTTTATTAACCTCTGACGCGAAAAATTACATCAAGATTGAATAAAAAATGTGTGGCCTTCATTAGTCTTATGCGATGTCGTAAGCCAAAAGGCTTCCTCCTTTGTTTTCCTCTTAAGATGGCGGTGCAAAACATCATGATGACCTTTAGGCGTCAGTTAATTGCACAGGAGCCTTAGTTCAAGCCCGGAACTATCTTCTTCTTTATATTTCTGATATTTTAGATCGTCGAACATTGTATGCAGATTACCTACATTTCCCATTAACTGCATTTTCCAGTAGATCTCATCAGTCTTCTCAAACCTGATAAACTTTTGTCATTAGTTGCACAGATAGCAGGACGCTTAGTGAGAGGACTTTCGAAGAGGTAGAGATGTGGGCTTAACAGGAAGAAGAAGTCATTTTAGTTAAAGCCACCAGTTTCCCTAGAGCTTCTGCTTGTAGCCTATTTTAGCTTTGTTCATTAACGCCGGCCAGTCTAGCGCAAACTTAATCACAAAAAAACTTAAAAATGATCGATACTCAATACTTTCATTCATTTCTAACCAATTCCCTTTACTCAGGTCTTAAACCCTCACATAGCATTATTTGTGTGATCGACTTACAAAAAAAGACTTAAACTCTACAAGCAAAAAAAAATCTTCTTACCGAAGGTTAGCTTAGGTTAAGTGACAGTCCCTAGAAGGACACACTTAGTCTCAAGGCCTATTGTGATACCGTATTGGCGACTGTTGAGTGACCGGAGGATGAAAACAATAGAAAACATAGTCACGGCTGATGAGTTTCAAATTAGAGATTCCTAAATATAGGATATCCCATTTCTTTTTCTATACCTCTTATGAAGAAAATGCATAGATTACAAAGAAGGTATATCTCTCATCATTCTTCCTTCAAGAATTATTGTAGGTAATATCAACACACTAATAACTTATTAGATTAAATAAAATTCTAATGTATTCAAATTAGTGTCAGAGTGACGATATTGGCTACGAGTTTAAGGAACGTTGAGAGTGATGCACATTTTTTTTAGAC
Source organism: Anomoia purmunda (assembly GCA_951828415.1). Taxonomy (NCBI): domain Eukaryota; kingdom Metazoa; phylum Arthropoda; class Insecta; order Diptera; family Tephritidae; genus Anomoia; species Anomoia purmunda. The sequence goes on along the minus strand of OX639996.1, from coordinate 112,072,882 downwards.
TATGGTGTTCTGTTTTACTGCCGCAACAAACTCAGCACGATTATTTTTCAACTCTTCTATATTTTCTCACATTGAACTAAGCTATGCAGAACATAGCACCAATCTACCATTAAGTGCTGGTAAAGATAGAAAAAAAACATAGGGAAAACTGAAAACTAAAAAAACAACCCATTTAGTATTCAATGTAAACTACAAAAGAAATGCACAAAACACGATAGCAGTTAAAGAACAATCGCGATGGTAATTTCAATTAAGAGTCACTTGTCATGCTTTGCAGGTACATTTAGCGGCAAATTTAATTTTATTCCTTGTGCGCAGTCACAGATCTGATTTACGGTAAAATCTAAACTTACATTTGTACATATTCTTGTTTTTGAGTTGGAGCAATGAACTAATATATATTTTTTTGAAAAAAAAAGAACTTATCGTTCTCATCAGTCATGCGTCACAACGACGACCATCGTTTAAACACTTTGATCTTCAGATAAATAAGCGTACGCTCAATTTGATTACAGGGTAATGAGCCCGGCCCAACCCAGCCCAGCCTAGCAGAGTGCTGTAAAAATGTAGAGCCACACAGCGCAGCGGAGATAAGTAACCTCACTTTTACAAACACAAAAAAAAACGATATCTACTTGAGAACAGATTTAAGTGGTGGGTATTTAAAAAGTGGCTAATAAGTAGTGATCATAATTTCACGGTCATTATTGATTGCCGGTAGCAAAAATAGTAATCAAACTACTGGGCAGTCATGCGTATATATTTTGTTTGGGAATAGAGATTTTCATATGGGAAATTATGTCGATGGGGCTGCCAGACGTTTAGAAAATGTCTGGGAAACAATCCCCAATTAAATTTATTTTAATTATAATTTTTATTTAATTATTTAATTTTTTGCAATTGGTCTGAAGAACTAATTAAAATAATGACAGTTAAGAAAATATTCCACCATCAAGTGAAACATACCAATCGATTTATTTTTTCAGAATCAAACTTCAAAATATGTTTTTTGTTGTATTTGGTATGCAAAATTAAAAAAAATATATATTATTTCTTATTTTTAGTTTATAAATCTAAAAATAACTGTTGTATATAATTTTTTTTATAAATCTGAAAACAACAGTTATTTCTGACTCTTGTTTCATAAATCTGAGAATAACAGTTATTTTTGATTTTTTTTTCATAAATCTGAGAATAACAGTTATTTCTCATATTTACTTTATAAATCTGAAAACAACAGTAGTTTCCCCCTTTTATTTTACAAATCTAAAAATAACAGTTATTTCTGATTTTTATTTCATTTGTCTTATGGTAACAGTTATAGGAGATCTTTACTTATAAAAGCCAGCAATAAAAACTTCATGTTGTTTCAAGCGACTTTGAACACTTACTATTAGTGGTGTAAATTTTGAGGACTTTCGTATCCACATTAGTACAGGAAATTTTTAAACTGGAACTGTCAGCTAGAATTGGGAGATCCCACCAAGCTCTTATACTTAGAAAACGGTACCGAAAACTTTATATTCTCTTGTTCCTCCTGTTACATTTTTAAGTCCTGTCTTTCCATTTTTCTCCTACTTAGAAGGTAATAATGTCCTTGCCATGGTAGTAAGGGCTGTCTCAAATTAATCTTGGTCCTGCTGGCGGTTGGATTTCCGAGGAACGCAGGCGAATGTGAAAATATTTATTAGTTCTATCAATAACCGCCTCGGACATTCGATTCTCCAAGACGATACTATAAAAGATACACTTTATACCGAACCAATCAGGGAGGTCTAGCTAAATATTCTGCTTATACTAAGCTCGTGTCTAAGCTAGGCCCTGCTACACCAAGCCTTAATCGTCTAAATTGTGGAAGTATTGCCAGCCATGTCCTTAGACAAGTTGCAACCACTGTCAAGTCATTGGCGAAACGCGTTCCATAATTGCAATATCGTCTCTTTCCTTGAAGGTATCTCGACAATGGGCTAAGTCATTGTATGCCGATGGCTTCAATTCTGACTCCGCACTGCACCACAACCATAGGCAATTAAGTGCTTCTGAGAGGTATGAGGATCTTCGATATAGCTCGGAATATGAGCAGGATGGCTCTAAACTTTGGCGGAATGCTTTCTGAAGGATCAGCACGAATGGGGGAAGGCAGCTTTTTGAAGGCAGAGACGCTTCTTTTGCAACCGCGAACCTGGTTCCAAAAAATACTTTACCGATGTGACAAGAGAATCATTTGAGTGTGCTGTGATTAATTGCAGTATCCACGATCGTTCAAACGCAGAACTGGCGCCTTGCAAACAGGAAGTTGTGGCGGTCTACCATGAAGCTCTGCGTAATAAACCGGTACCCCGACCAAGTTGCTGTGGTGAGACAAGAAGAAATTCCCAACCGACACACAACTAGGTCGTGGATTTCTCAATACCACATCGATCCAGAAGAGGTGCTGGAGTTAATCAGGAAATATAGTGCCTCATAAGATTATGTCCAATTCAGACATGGCGGGTGAACGCTTTGAACGTATTGTCTTATATGAAGATTCTGGATACCCAAAATATCGGACCTTCTCAAGTGCGGATGAAGGGGAAGGACCTTACACCACGGTCGGAAGTAGGGGACGGCAATTGTACGATCATCAAATACACAATTAAGTACACAGGCGATTGTGGAGAGGATCTTTTAAATAAATCTTCACCACTTTAAAAATTAATAAATGTTTTTTATTCTACCTTTCTTTTAACTATACATAGTGCTGTTGTGTGTGACTAACTCAATTGTGTGGCGACGAATAAATATCAAATGACATTTTGAAAGCACACATGTCGAAAAATCGTGCAGTATACAAACCGCTGCGACAAATCTAGCAGCAGAAGCTCATAACGCACACCTACGCTAAATTCCGTTAGTACATACATATATGTTTGTAGAAAAAACTTGCGTGTCAAAATTACTGTCAGCTTTATAAAATTACTTATATTCTGTGTAAATTTAAATCTTCAAAACAAAGGTCTTAAAACTTTTAAACGATTATATTTGAAAAGAAAGAAACAAAAACACAAAATTATGCAAATACGAGAACCGAAACGGCTTATGCACCGCTGACATTTCACCTGAATGCTGTTGGCTTGGCATTTGCTTTCAATTAAACAGCAGCGTATTTTTTTTCTTATTTTACTACAGTTTTTCCTTTGTTATTTTCTCTATTTACAAATCCAGCTTCTATATAGCTGAGTTGAATGGGCAGCGCGCCAACTTAAGTCCCACAAAAGACTTCAACGCAAGCAACAAACTTGACAAACCCCACACATTTCTCCATCCGCTGGTGTGGTGAATAAATAAATGCTGTGAGTGTGGTGGAGCGAAACAGCACTGCACCATAGATCGATGGGTTGGTTGGTGGTGGGACTCGTAATTACCGCAAGATTGGTTATTTTAAGCGCTGCGTAATAGGTACCTTGCAAAAATATAAATAAACTTGTTTACAACTTCGAAAAAAAACTTGAATACAATTGCAAAAAAATGCTAATTAAAGCGAGGACTGCCGGATCGGTTTTTAGCGAAGCATTGTATGTATGATGTATGTGTGTGCAGACAGACAAATGTACGAACATGAAAAACATGCGATATATCAGATGTGGGGAAAATCGATACTTTGTTTTAAAAAAAAAACACAAAAATTGTGCGCTGAGTTATAAAATTTTAAAGGCAATATAAATTTTGTTTTTGAACACTTATGTAACTCGCTCATTTTTGAAATATTTCGCGAAAACGTGTAAATATGTTACCTTTCTATTTAAAAAAAAAAAACTCCATCCAATCCGCCAGCCTGCAGCCGTTCTTCCACATCCGCCATCAAGGTAAGCCACTTATTAATTCTGCAAACGTCAACTTTTCAAAATCTCTCTCTCGCGCGCTCGCGCTCTCCCTCTCTATTTGTGCCTCTCACCATTTTACTCTTTTGCTCGCTCTCCTCTTTGTTTTCTCTCTCTCACATTGCCGCATTCTCACTTTCCCCTTCAAAGCAAAGTTTCCTTTTGTCTTTCTTACGCCACTTGCATGCTACAAGAAATTCAACACACTGCCCCACTCATTTGGCCATCTTAATAAATAGAACTTGTTGCCAGTGGCCAACACCTAGTGTAAGCGTGGCTGTGTATCGAGTGAAAACCTCGAGAGCTGTCCGTTTGAAGAAATAAACCAAATTTTAATAAAAGTAAATTGCAGTTTTTTAAATTCTACTAAATATTGAAAAGTCATAAATAACCGATAATTTTTTTTTTACAAATTTTCAGTTTAGTTTTAGTGGACGCACATATGCATCATGGCGCATCTGTTGCCAATTTTCTCTATATTTTTGCTGTGCTGTGCGCTGGGTGAGTAAGAAAATATGAAAAAAATGCATTTGAAATAAAACTAAGTTAATTAAAAAATGTTTGTTATGTTTGAAAGTTTCGCTGCTGAGTTTTATTAAGAAGGTGGTATTTTAAGAAAGTGTATATTTTTAAATGTCAACGTTACTTATAATGCGATTAAAGAAAATTGAAAAATTATTTTTGAAAACACTTACGGAATAAAAACGCTTTAAAAAATTATAAATTTTTTTATTCCAAGCACTGAAAGGAATTTAAAAACTTCCAGAGCGCATTTTTAAAAGCCTCAATATAAAGTAACTAAAAGTTTTAAAAAATTCAGTTTTTGAATTCTAAGTGCTGTTATTTAAAAGAAAAAATAGTTCTTTAATAGTTCAGTTATTTGCCATATTTATTTCTCGTGCCTTCAACCGGAAGCTTCGTTACGGCAAATTATGGCATGAAACATTTTTTATTTCGTAAAAAGTTTACAGTTTCTTACATAATAATTGTTATTCCTATATTATAATGACAATAACAGTGAATTTATGTGGTTAAAATGTTAAACAAATTACGCCTAAATTATTGAGTAATTATTTTTAGGGTTTACATACTTTCATAAATTTAAAGTTTGCTCTGATGAGTCATTTAAAAAATTTTTTTCTGTATCTTGAACTTTGACTATTTTATTGCATAATTTTACTTAATTGCATTTTATTTCACTTTACTTTATTTTGTATTGTTTAATTCATTTCATTGTTTATTTATATTCATTTTATTTTACTTTAGTTTTAGGTGTTTTGTTTTCTTTTATTTTTTTTTTAATTTATGTAATTTTGTTTCATTTTGTTTTATCTTATTTTACATATTATATTTGAATTTGTTTTATTTCATTGTTCTTAATTTTTAAATATTTTTTTTATCAATTTTAGTTGATTTTATTTTACTTTTTATTATTATTTTTTATTTACTTTATTTAAAATAAATTAATTTTTATTTTATTTTATATAGCTTACACTTTTTATTTTTGTTTTATTTCATTTAATTTTGTTGTATTTTATATTGCGTTATTCTGTTTTATTTTAATTTCATTTTGAAATATTCTAGTTTATTCGATATCGTTTTATTTGATTTAATTTGCTTCATTTAACTTAATTTTTATATTGTTTTATTTTATTGTTATTGTTCTGATTTTTTTATATCTTTATCATTTTTAGTTTGTTTTTTTGACATTTTTATTATTATTTTTTAATTTACTTTAAAATATTTGCTTTGCTTTGTTTTATTTTATTAATTTAGTTTTATTTCAATTAATAACATTTTTTATTTTTATTTTATTTCATTAATTTTTTAATTTTATTTTAATTAAATTAAGTAATTTGTGAGTAATTTATTTTATTTCATTTCTATTTATTTATTATTTTCATTTCACTTTAGTTCACTTATTTTTATATTATTTTATTTTATATTTTGTGGTTTTATTTTATTTCATTTTGTATATTTTTACTATATTTGATTTCGATTTATTTTACTTTATTTTACTTTATTTCACTTAATTCGTATAATATTTAATTTTACATATTTTTTCTTTTATTTTATTTAAGTTTTGTGTATTTTATTTTATTTTATTTATATTAAATAAATTATTTTATATTTTATTTTATTTTATTTATATAAAATCAATTATTTTATATTTTATTTTATTTGTTTCAGTTTTATGCATTTGTTTTATCTTGATTTTTGTTTTATTTTATTTCATTTTAACAGCCAGACTGTGTTTCCTATTTTGTATTGTTAGTTATGTATGTAAGAAAAGTGTTTATTTTGGGCAGGAAATAATACAGATACGCTTAAAATAATTATACATAGTAAAAACCAGAGATTCATTTTTTTTTATAAAATTTCCATATAAATTTTAACATTTCTACATATCACTGTTAACCTCTAAATGCATAGCAGCTGTTTTATTACTCTTACCCAAAGCGGTATTCTAGATTTTGTTTGTTTGAGTATCAAATTTTTTATAAAATCTTACGAGTATTAATAGCTTCATATCAATTCAGCTGACTTTTATATCACCTTGCCATTTCACGTAATATCGAAGTACCTTACGACACCCTATGTTATAAATTATTGATTTAAAAGTTGAACAAAGAAAAATGCCAATAAATTGTCAGCAAACTGGTTAATCATTGTGGATGTCCATCATGCTTGTTAAGCAAACAAAAACAAAAAAAACCCATAATCAAGGTTGACAACTAAAGGCTAAATGCAGTCAAACATAAACTTAACAAAACCCAGACTCGTATTGACATTTGAATCTCTGTGCTGGCATTTGAGAATGGCAAAAGTTGCATGACAAATGGGGGGTAAGCGAAAAAGATTTAACATTTGCAAATAACGATACAAAAAAAAAACAAATTGTGAACGAGTTAACTCACAAGTCGACGGACACCGTCACGAACTCAAAACAATTAATAAATCTTTTAAGACATGCAATGCCTCGCAATGTGTGTCTTCAATTGGTTGACTGCATTTGTTTTGCCCGTATCAATAGAGCGGGTTGATTTTTTACTGCACACACACCTACGTACATACATAAATGCACCCATATGTACAAAATGTTACAAGCATACAAGTATGTATAGTGTATATATATATTTAACAAGTAGTTACATATTTCTTTGTTTGCAACCTTTGTGGGTGCGGCCATTCGTAACAAATCCCACTTCAGACATTTGGATGGCCTTTTGCTAACTCCAGCTGAAGAAAAAACTTATAACAGCTGCACCTTAAATATTGCACTTGTATGTAAGACTTGCATTAGCAAAAGCACCAAGCAAAAAAAAAGTTGCGGTTTCCCACCGAAATTATTATAATATATTAATTAAAACCTACGCCAAATTGTCGCGGAAATACATGGAGATTTACGTGAGCTAGCCCGATAAATATAAAAAAAATTATTTCATATGGCAGTTTTAGCTCAAAATGTAAAAATATTTTTAGAAAATGTGCAGCAGAATCATAATAATACGATTTTTGATGCTATTTTTGATATTTTTGGATGATTTTCTCATCCATTTTAACTTTGGAAAATAAGGCATTAACGCCCCATTTTTCTTTTTTTTTGCACATATCATACATCCTAATAAAAAAAATATTTTAATTTTTTGCAAATATTAACACATCTTAATTTAAAAAAAAAAAACAATAATAATTTTTTTATGCAGAGCTTTTACGCTTAAGCAGTAATATCATCTGCGATGATTTTTCTTTTTTTAATATTTAAAAAAATACAGACTTTTATTTAAAAAATCTTAAACATTTTTCTCAAATTTCAACAAATCTTATTTAAAAAAAATAAAATTTTATATTTTTATAAAGACCTTTTAAACTTAAACTCTTCTATCATCTGCGATGGTTTTTTTTTAATATTTAAAAAATATACAGACTTTTATTTAAAAAAGGGTAATTTTTTGACGTATTTTCAAATTGGTCCAGATCACGTAAATCTTAAATTTTTTTCTCAAATTTCAACAAATCTTCATTAATTATTAAATGAAATTTTATATTTTTATACAGAGCTTTAAACTTAAACTCTTCTATCATCTGGGGTAATTTTTTTAAAAATTATCTAAAAAAAAAATACATGTTTTTATTTATAAAAAAATTCAGTTTTGGACCAATTTTCGAATTGGTCCATTCCACCCAAACCTTCAATTTTTTGCAAATATCAACAGATTTTAACTGAAAAAAATTAAATTTTGCTATACAGACCTGTTAAGTTTATGCGGAGGTGATTTTTTTGAAAAAATATTTTCAAAAATACATACTTTAATTTATATTAAAACCCATTTTTGGACGAATTTCGCAAATCTTCATATTTTTTACGAAACTAAATTGCGAAAATTTTGTTATTATTTTTTAAAAGTCGTTTAATTTAGACATTTTTTTTAAACCGATTTTTTTAAGCTATTTTTTCCATTGATAACGACTGAAAACAAATCCTTTAAAAAAAAATGTTGACAAAATACATACATATGTTGTGTAAGTCAAAAAAGAAGAAAGATTTCTTTAAAAAAAAGCTAATTTTTACAAATTGAATTTTTTCCCAAAATTTAAATATTCTGCAATTTAACATGGTGCCTATAAAGTGCATTATTTCTTTACAAAAATAAAATAATGGTTTTTTCAATAACGTTAGACTTTTTTCACTTTTACACGATGCTTATTATTTTTCAAACATAAAAAAATTTTTATTTTCAAAAACTTTAAGTTTTTTAAAAATGACTGATCAAAAATGCGTAAAGTCATTTAACAATTCTTTTAAGAATAAGTTCAAAATTTGAAGGTGGTAAAAAAATGCATAAACTCCAACAGTAATATCGGCCTAGTGCTTAATATTTTTATAATTTTGTTTTTTTAATTTCAAAAGTAGTCTTTCATTATTACTTTAACTCATTAGCTGAATTTTTTTGTTTTCACATCACCATAACTCGATCAATTTCTACTGCTATTACGTCAAATAATAAAAAAATAATTACGAAATTAAACTTCCAATATTTTATTATCTATCGTTAAGCAAAAGCGTAGTTTGTTTGCTTTTAAACTCGAAACTGATAACAAAAAAACAAACACTTAACAAAAAACCTATGACATAACCAGTTAATAGCCTAAAATTTCACTTCTCTTTTAATCTTATAATTAATGACTATCGCGCTTCATTAAAATTTAAATATTATGCAAAATTAATGCCACAGCATATAGGTGTAATTAAGGCCAGTTATAACGCAATAACTGACCCAATATCAGCTAAATGCTACACCGCTGAGAAATAATTAGCGTACACATTCAATTTATTAAGGTCTTAAAACTAAAGAATTAACACCACACTTAGGCCTCATTTATAAACGAGTGCAGGTCATTTCAATAATTAATATTACAAATATTTACAACAAAAAAATACAATGCATAGCAAAGAAAAAATCAATTTCGTCTTCACCTTTTCTCTCCCATATAGTATACAAAAGTGGTTTATACTCGTTTTTTTTTCATTTTATTTTATTTTTTCATTCCATTGGATAATCGAGTTTATGCAATCTGTACGTAATCTGTTGTACAAGTTTGTTGATTTTCTTGTATTGCTAGTTTTTGTATTTTTTTTTTTTTTTTTTGTTATTTAGCAGCACCAACAATGTCTTAGAGCTGGAGGCTCCAGCAGCCGCTGCCGCATAACTTTTACTTTTTATGGCCATCAATAGATAAATACATATATCTATGTACGTATTGATGTATGTATGTATGTATGAATATTTATTTGTGGTGCCTTGCCGCGGCAGTCACAACAGAGCAATAACCAGTTGAATAGCATTAATTTTCCTTGTATTTTTATCTTGATTGGACGAGTATCGAATATGTAGTGCCAACCATTAGTCGGCAATGGCTAAGAGCATTTCTCTTTTCGATTTCATTTGGTAAAAAAAAAACCCTCGTCTGTAGTTGTTAGCTTCAAGTTAGCTTATAAATAATAAAAGTAGTAATGTGGTCAAATGTATTTTCATTATCTACAAACTATATAATATTAATGGAGCTGGAGCGTTTTGTGTACTATTTACATAAATTAAAATATTAAGTTAGGTTAGGTTGAGTTAATTTCACTTCTATTTTAAATACTTAGTTTCAGACGTACAGTTTTCTTTTCTTTGGAGACCCCCACTCAAGTTGTGTTCGGAACATTTTTGTAGAATCAATTGGTTCCGAAAAGTCTTTGTAAATAGCAATTCTAGCAGACTTTTGCAAAGCATGGGTCAAAATGACCCCTAAATGTGCACTTTTTTTTGGTTAAGATGTTCAAGAAAATTATTCGTCGTACGATTTTAGGGGTGCACCTTGAACAAATGAAGTGCCAAAAATGCAAATTAAGATGTGTTTTATGATAAACATCTCCCATCTAACTTTAAAAAAATTCAAAAACTTAGCAAATCAATATCTCCAAAAAAACGGCGTGTTTGAAGAAAACTGAGAATGCAGTTTGTCTTCGTTTTTGTCGTGGAAAATTTTAACGCTACTACAGTTTAATAATAAGCCCTTCCACGTCCTTTGCCCAGTTAAAATGGTGCCCCGGAACTGCTAGAGGAAGAATCGTGTTATTAGTGATTTTTACTTTTTTTTCATTAATTTTGCTCAGGTTTATTCTGTTATTTGCTTTTTCTAAGTAGAAGTTTTGACTACGACCTGGAAGTTCATGGAGCACATGGCATTTTAAAAACTCAACTAAGGATTCTTGATTTCAGCACCAAGCTTGCGGTTAGTACTAGGATTAGAAATTTAAAGACAGCTTGATTGCCAGAGTTGATCATGCTGGATTCCAGAGTTTCTATGGAGAACAAATGGGCCTAGAGTTAGTTTTGAAGAGCCCTGGTTGTAGTCAGCCCCGCCGTACAGTTTTGAGAGATAAGCAAAAATTGCCGCGGGCCTTCTAAAAATTCTAAAGTATGGACGAATTTTTATTCTCGCATCTCTGAGAGTTTTATATAAAGTCCGTCGCCCTAGTCAAGTGTATAGTGTGTGCGTGCTATTATCGGAATGATCCGAGTTCAAATCTCGTCCGCGCCACACATCACAAAAAATTATTCGCTGTTGTCCGAGTATTTTTCTGCCATTCAACGAAGTTCTTTTATCTCTTTTTCTACCTTAGGTTAGGTAACGCTATCGTAATTCCTCCTAAAATCACTTTAAACTGAGAAGGAACTTTAGAAGATCCCTGGTTTCCACACATATGAGGTCCTCGAAGTTATCGAAGAAGTGTCTACTTAAAGAACCTTCGGATGGATCGAGAGAGACAAAGGGTACAATCCTTCCTTGAGGGAAGGAGGGTCGTGACTAGTTTAGTGGGAGTCAGGGTCGGCAGTGCGTAGTCCACTAGTCTTGGAAGCCACGACACTGCTGTGTCGAGCCAATTTATTATTTTGGGTTCCATCCTCCACCTTTACCCGATTGACCTGTCGCAAGACGAGCCTTTCTTGAAACTCGGCTCAAATAGGCACGGTACGGTACAGACAAGTCGGTACTTGGAAGCCCTCAATTATGCCGGTAAAAACAGCAGAACCTCTTTTGCAGTTCAGATGGAGACCTTTCTTTCAAACATAGTGAGAATAAGTTAATAGCATTTGCAGGATTGCTTATGGAGCTAAGGCCATAGAGAAAACATACAGCCAGGCTTTTAAGCTCAGTACCATTAGACTTGATTATTTTGGAAAACCATTTTTTAATTTTCTTTTTCTTTAATTTGTTTTCATTTTTTTTAACTTTTAATACTTTTAGCAAAAACTCGAGCAGCGAAAATCGTCCGTGCCATGTATATTTTACTTTTGCTAATATTTTAAATTAAATAATTACTAACTTATTTTCCACATTTCGATATTTTTCTATATAGTGAATTGCCAGAGCTCCAGAGACAAGCTTGAGGGCATAGATGTTGAAGAAGTGTGCGCCGACAGGCCCGCTGATGAATATTTCCGTTTAGACACCGAAGACGATTGCCGTGAAGTGTACAGGTAAGTTTTGGAATTTTTTTTAAAACCTCTTCAAATATAATAAAAATTTCAATTGAAAAAACAAAATAAAATAAAAAATTAAAATAAAACAAAAAGTCCTAAATTACTAGAGTATGTATGAAATTTGAAATCGTAAAAATTACAGGCAGTTTTTTCACATTCCAAAATTATTTATTTATTTGCTATGCTTTTAAGCTTAGCATTTCGAAACGTTTGATTTGATTGTCATGCACTTGTTCTTGTTTATACCATATTAATACTGAACTGAAATTTTCTCTTGCAAATTAAAGATGTGACAATGCCGGTGAAAATGGCGGTACGCGCCTAGCCAAAATTAAATGCGCTGGCGGTTTGGCGTTCGATATCACAAAACAGACATGCGATTGGAAGTCGAATGTCAAGAATTGTGAACAGAATGAGAGTAAGTCGACCGTGTATTATGGTCTGGCATGAAAGTTCAGTGTTGTTGTTGTTGTTGTTTGCCTCTTTGTTTGTTTCATTGTTTCGATGTTGTTGTTGTTTTTTTTCTGTGCGTTGTCCTCAATTCCCATATGAAAAATACTAATTAGTAAAAACTGCACGTTAAAAAAACTGTGCCAAAAAAAAATTCAATATGGCAGAAAAAATTAAAAACAAAAACATACATATGTACATACATACATTCCAAATTTTTAACATGTTTAAGGTCAATTTGTTTTTGTTTCGTTTTTTGGCATCTACTCGTGCATTAGATACATACTATATGTTATGTGCCCCAAAATTTTATTTTTACTTTATTCCTAATCATTAAAGTAAATAACGTCGGCTTTTCAAAAAAAAAAAACGGTACACTTTGTTTGACAGCTGCCAAAGAATTTTTCAAAATAATGTTTAAAATGTAAAAAAATACACCCAAAAATAAAACGCTATACTAAAAATTAAAAAAAAAACATATATTAAAATATTTGACAGCTGTCAAAGAATTTTTCAAAATAGTGTTTAAAATGTAAAAAAAATATACGCAAAAATAAAACGCAATACTAAAAATTAAAAAAAAGATATTAAAATATTTGATAGCTGTCAGAAAGACAAAAAAATAATTGTTTAATAAAATATTCCTGTGATTTACAGAAGTTAAAAAGCACATTAAAAAAATATAAAACAAATTTTAAAAAATGTATTATAAAACGCCAAAGTTTTTCACAGTTGTTAAAAAAAACATATTTAAAAAATTAAAACTGATTAAAAAACTACATTAAAAAATTGTAAATAATAAAATATTTGACTGCTGTCTGAAAAATAGCTAAAAAATAAATTGGTTGATTAAAAAACGCCAAAAAATTTCATAGGTGTTTAGAAAAAAGCATATTTAAAAAACTAAAAATATTAAATCCTTTGACAGCTGTCAAAAATACTATACATATTAAAAATTTTACTTGCTCCCGACTTTACTTCCTTTATTGGTAAAGCCCCTTTTATCTTTGTTTCTAATTTCAAACTGGTGACTTTTTGCCGCACTGTTGCACTCATCTAACTGTCAGTTCAACTGTCATAACTGACATATACTCGTTCTACATTCGTATACATATTTTCATGATGGTTATTTTTGGTCACTATTGTTTTCTTGTATTGTATTTTGTGCGGTCTCGTTTTCGGTTTTCGATTATATCTCCTTACATGTAACTAACACAATTCTATGTTTCCTTTATTTTCCATGTGTACGTATACTTTTCGTACACACTTTCCTGTTCTATACTTAGCATATACCTACATATTTGTAACTATAATACGAAAAAAATTAAATTCTGTTGAAAAACCAAAGTTCTGCGTATTTTTTTTTTATGTGAATCAACGAACCCTGTAATATTATTTTTTATTTCTGCTTTTTTTTTGTAAGGACAAATATTTTATTTTAATTTTTTTTTCTGTTAAATATACACAAAAAAAATAAAAGTTCCAAAACAAAAAAAAAATAAATAAATATATGTTCACACAAAGCCTTAACAATAGACACATTTTGCAATCTCTTTGTGTTCTCATAGATGTACAAAATCGGGTTTGAAAGAAATTCAGTGCCCCTCCGGCTTGGCCTTCGACATTATGAAACAAACCTGTGACTGGAAAGCAAAAGTAACTAACTGCGATGAGAAAGAGAGTAAGTGTCTGAATTTCAAATACAACAACAAAAATAATAACCGCACCTTTTTTTCTAATATATACTACATGCTCGTAATTGTAAATATATGTATAACAGAAATACTATTTGCGTTAACTGTACCAAAGTAGCTAGTGCAGCGAGTTCGGTTTGAAGGCTAGAATGATAACTGGAGTCGCCGCAAACAGTATTTTATTCATAACCTTCACCGAAACTCATTCACATTTTATTGAATTTACTTGCGAAAAACAAAAAAAATATTTATCACAATAATATTTTGCACAAAGGCGGTTTTTTTCAAAATTTTAGAACTTTGGTTTTGGTATTGTAACACATAATTGACTAACACACTTTCGGATTACATGTTTTCCTTTGTTTTGCTAACACTACTCTATATATGTATGCACAAAAATCAACAAACTCTTCTATACAGCTGTGTTCGAAAAAATAATAGCGTATTCACACAAATAGCTATAAAAAATTTGAATGTCGAATGAGAATTAGGCATCATTGTAATTTTGGAGATTACGCTCTCTCAAAGAGAGAAAGAGAAATCTGCCGAACAGCTGTTTGTTTTATGTTTTTGATATCACTAATTTTGAAATGTGTAATATCAGAAAATTATTTTAGTGAAGCATTTTATCAAAAAAAAAAAATTTTCTTGTACTATTTTTGAGGTTAATTTAAAACTTTCAGTAAATAAAAGTCAGCTGTCTACAAATTGATGTTGGTCTCAAGGGCGTAACGGCTATAATTTTCATTAAAAAAGCATTATTTTTTTTTATTTTTTTTCGATCAAGTTTGATTGTTAATTTAAAAAAAAAAATTTTCGTTTTTCTGAAATTTAAATTTTTTTTATCATATTTGATCGATATTTTGTGATTTTTGCTTTTCGATAAAAAAATTATTAGAATTAAAATTTTTCTTGGATTTAAAATATGTCGATCATAACAAACGCAAAAAACTTCTAATACGATATATGTATGTTTGTTTTATGATCGAAAAAATAAAAATCATAAAAAATCATATCGATTAAATATTATCGGAAGAATTTTAATCTAATATCTATTATGTTCGATCCAAAAATAAGAATCACAAAATAACGAGAATGCACTGATTTAAAAAAAAAATAAAAAATAAAAAATAATAATAAAAACAGCGTCAGATTTCCATATATTCGATATATTCGAGCTTTGTTTTGCCCGAGTTTTTTCAATGATTTTTTTATCCGAACAAATCAAAATTACGACCAAATTTTCACCCAGTCGGAAAAACAGAAGATAGAAAATTGCATAATCGGTATTTTATGATTTCTATTTTTTTTTATAATAGAACAATTTCAATGATATAATATTTTGGTTAGGCGCTATTATTATTTTGAACACAATTGTGCATGTCTTGTAAGCTTAAATAAACACCTATTGTAAATGTATAATATTTCTAGTAATAAGTTTCTTAACTATAATTTAAAGCACACAATCAGTAAGTAACATCACATGCATTTCTTTTCACTCAACACAGAACCACGCAAAGTCAAACCAATTTTGAAGACTGATGAGCCCATCTGCCCAGAGGGTAAACTGTCCTGCGGTGATGGTGAATGTCTCGACAAGGAGCTGTTCTGTAACGGCAAGCCCGATTGCAAAGATGAATCCGATGAAAACGCCTGCTGTAAGTAAAGTTTACCCACTCCCACCATAGCACTTCTCATCCGATTTACTTATTGTATATAACTAACTTGCTCACTTTATGCCTTTCCCCTTTCCTTTTCCTTAGCCGTGGACGATGATCCAAATCGTGCACCCGAATGTGATCCCACACAGTGCGCGCTGCCCGATTGCTTCTGCTCTGCCGATGGTACACGCATTCCCGGTGCCATTGAACCCTCTCAGGTGCCGCAGATGATCACCATCACCTTCAATGGTGCCGTCAATGTGGACAATATTGACTTGTATGATGACATTTTCAATGGTCAACGTCAGAATCCGAACGGTTGCTCAATCAAGGGTACCTTCTTCGTATCGCATAAATATACAAATTACTCTGCTGTGCAGGATTTACATCGTCGCGGTCATGAGATCTCTGTCTTCTCGCTAACACACAAGGATGATCCGAATTACTGGAGCGGTGGCTCCTATGACGATTGGTTGGCTGAAATGGCTGGCGCTCGTTTGATTATCGAACGTTTTGCAAATATCACAGATGGTTCGATTATCGGTATGCGTGCGCCATACTTGCGTGTTGGTGGCAATAAACAATTCGAAATGATGGCCGATCAATTCTTCGTTTATGATGCTTCGATTACCGCTTCTTTGGGACGTGTGCCCATCTGGCCATACACATTGTACTTCCGTATGCCACACAAGTGTAACGGCAATGCACATAATTGCCCATCGCGTAGTCATCCGGTGTGGGAGATGGTTATGAATGAATTGGATCGTCGTGATGATCCGACCTTCGATGAATCGTTGCCCGGTTGTCATATGGTTGATTCGTGTTCGAATGTTGCCTCGGGCGAGCAATTCGCACGTCTATTGCGTCACAATTTCAATCGTCACTACAATACAAATCGTGCACCTTTGGGTCTAAACTTCCATGCCTCGTGGCTGAAATCTAAGAAGGAGTATCGCGATGAGTTGATCAAATTCATCGAAGAGATGCTGACACGCAATGATGTTTTCTTCGTGACAAATCTGCAAGTTATCCAATGGATGCAAAATCCAACTGAGCTCAATTCGTTACGTGATTTCCAAGAATGGAAGGAGAAATGCGATGTCAAGGGACAGGCCTACTGTTCGTTGCCCAATGCGTGTCCACTGACGACGAGAGAGCTGCCCGGTGAGACACTACGTCTCTTCACCTGTATGGAGTGCCCCAATAACTATCCATGGATCTTGGATCCAACAGGCGATGGTTTCTCAGTTTAAGTTCGTTAATAGATTAGAAAAGAATACACACACACACAAACACACACAGTCACTCACACGCTCACACGCATTCACACAAAATGACACGTACTATGTAGAAAGCGGGAAGAAGAAAAATTTAGTAATTTATACTTAAGCCCAGAAGGAGTTTTACAAATTCTATTTTATTACTTTATTTTGTAGCTTAATAATTTGCAACTCGTTGTAGTTCCACCGAGAGTCTGATCTATTAAACAAAAGAAAATACTAAATTTAAAATGTAATAATTTCTTTAAAATGCAAATGCAAATATTGTTACCGCGGAAAATACTCAAGCACTCATTCTCTCCCTTCTTCTTGCCTTCTCGTTCTAAAATTCGATTTCCTGTTTCGCTGTATTTCATTCTATTAAATTTCTAATTCTACGAAAGTTTAAGCTTACCTAAAATTCAATTATTTTTCTAACCTCAACTGTTCTAGTTCTGTTACTTGTACTATATCCTTTTTCAATACTAAACTTTGATTCTTTTTTAATCTCTTTTTTCGTAATTTGTTTTTCAAAGTATTGAGAAGTTTGCTTAACTGTCGTCTATTTTTCTCTCTTCATTTATTGTTTCCTTTATCTCTTTTTATACTCCTTTTATTTTCTTCAATTTACCTACCAGTCTTTTTTTCTCTTTTTTGTGTATTCGTTGTTTCCCTGTTTTTACTTATTGCTCTCTTTTTCAATTTCAATTTCACTAAACATTTCTTTACTGCCTTCTTTTTCGTTTTTACTTTCAATATAACTTTTCTTCTAATATTTAAATTTCTTATACAAAGTGATATATTCTTAATTTTCCACTCTTCTTACTCTATATACATTAAAACATACCTGCATTCATTTTCCACTTTAATTCTACAATTTTCAATTTCCTTCCTTAATTTTCAACTCATTCTTTTCTACATTCTTAAATTCTTTTTATTACACTCTTTCTCATTTCTATTTATTCTTTTTGTTTTCACTTTAAGAAAAGCGCCAAATATATCACAACAGTTTATATTCGTTTTTAATTATGTTAGTATTTTTAACTAAGCAAGACAAGAAAATGAATTTTTCTCAAAGAAAATTTAATTGTTTTAAAAAACAAAATAAAATTCCTAAACAAAACAAAATTTTTATGTTTTTGAATCTAATTTTTTATCAGCTTAGTTGGGTAAACTGAAGCTTACAGAGTGTAGATACCCACTGCCAGAACAACAACAACAACAACGGACCAGCAATGTTTGTTTAAGTGGGCATATGAAAAGGGTCCTTGTATCGTGTGCCTTTTTCCTACAATTTTACATAAGTCATGGTCTATTCAATTTCCAAAAAATAAAATTGCTTTGAATGCCTTTCGCATTTGGCTCAGGATGTTGTGGTTACTGTCACAGCATGGAAGTTTCTGAAAGAATTTTTGACGAACGTTGTTGAAGTGCTTAGTTTTAGCCGGATATTAGTCTGGGTCGTTCCGGTCTCATAGGCCAATTGCTGGCATTGTGTCATTCGGTTCACAAATTCATTGAGTTAGAAAGCCAGGCAAGCGATGATATATTATACCTGGTATTCATTATGTCAAATTATATCCATTAACTTGAACTAAAAAATGGGGCAAAACTTCGGCTAATTTTAATACAATGACACGATTTGTCACCAAATAAATACCATAATAAAAAACAGGCATTACAAGTAGAAGCAGTTATTTTTGTATGCATACAAAAATTGGCAGTTGTTGTTTTTGTAACAGCATAAAACATTCTCCATAACATTTTGGGGAGTGCTGCTGAAGTGACAGTCCTTGGCCGAATATAAATCCGGGTCGTGCCGGTATCGTAGAGCCAACTTTTTTGGTTTTTTTAGGTTTAAAATTGACATTTGGTCCTATCGCTGAATCCTGAGTGTGAATACCTACGAAGGAATGAATTCAAAGTACATACACATACACATATACATATATGCTACGTTCGTATTACCGTGGATTTAGCATTTTCGTAGATTTCATGAAAACTCATATTGCGATTGATTGAGTGATACCACAGAGTATTGCGGCCCTTTGAGTCGTTGAAAACATATAATAATTGTATAGTCGAACGATTATTCGTATTTGGGCATTATGTGAATTTACAGCGTACCCGCTCATCCCAATTATGCGCCCATTAATCCTTCTCGCTGAATACCTCCTGCAAATATGTAGGCCGTGCGAAACATTAGTTTGGTTTTCAAATTGTTTTGTGCCGTCATCTCAGCTTCATTTCCAGTCTTCACGCTCCTGCATTGAAAACGAAATTCAACGATGCGAGCCAACTTGGTAAAATTGTTACAAAGGAAGAATGCTGTACTCCATTTTTAACAATTGTTTGACTTGCAAAAAGGAAATACTTGAGTTGCTTCTAAAATGGCGGCGGAACTGATTATTCTATAGTGCTGCCATCACGCAAGAAAATCAATAAGAAACCATTCACAGTAGAGTTGAGAAGTACTCGTATTGGAGCGTAATATCTTTTATATAAGAACATTTTAACTGTTTTATATTTTCATTATTTTTTATTAGCTTTCTTATGTTTTTTTTTCTGGCTAATTTGTTACAAGCATGTACAATTTGTCGCTACTTGCCTTACTCCAATCAATAATTTCCGGCAACTCTCTTTCGTCGCATGCACAATAATTTATTTCTATGGCCAATGCAGCCGAACGCATCTAAAAAGCAACTGTCACTAATTGACAGCATTAATTTATTTCATTAGCTGCATTGAAGATAATAAATTAGTACGTGTTTTTCGGTACTTTTATTTATGTACTATTTAATAATCTTGAAATAAATAAAGTCGATTTTTATATAGCGCTATGAATGATTATCAATTTAGTGAACGCTCTTACGCCAAAGTAATTTTCCACGCCGCCAAATATCCACACTTAGCCGTGAATGGTGTGCTGCTAAGTGAAAAATCACCCAAAGGCAATACAGTACAAATAGTGGATGCGATACCATTATTCCATCAATGTCTCTACCTTACGCCGATGGCAGAGATAGCGCTAACACAGGTATACATATTTACATATATATTTATCTTATCGGACAGTCGCAACTGATCTGGATTAACATCCGACCAGATTTAGGACAAGATTTTTCAGCAAATCTTGCTATTGCAATAGAAAACAACTTGTACTAATTTTATATCCGTATACATAGGTTGACGCATACGCCGAACGTGAGAACTTGCAAGTGGCTGGCTACTATGTAGCACCAGAGAATTTCTACGACAGCAGCGTGGAAAAGGCACCCGCTGCCAAAATAGCCGATAAAATTTTAGAAAATAACAAAAGCGCATGCTTCGTAGTGGTAGACAATAAACTAATGAACCTTAATCAAACACAGGCGGCGCTTAAAGTGTTCAGCAGCAGTGGAGAGTCAGCGCGTTGGACGAAATCTAACTTTACGCTATCACAGAGTAAAACAACATTGCAGACGGTATCAGAGTTGTTGCAACGTGGCGCTATGCGCGAAGTGGTCGATTTTGACAACCATTTAGATAATCCAGAAAATGATTGGACAAATCAACATTACAATCGTGACTTGAAACAGCTGATGGCCATGTACTGAAAGTACTAATTGGATAAACGAGGTATTAAATGGAATGGGGGTGTTTTTTTTTTTGTGTGCAATTTTCTTTTAAATATCTACGCATTTCAGTTTTATTCTATTGTATTTATACGAAGCTATTTAAATAAATATGGGACTTAGTTAAAAGGCATGTATAATGATGATAAACGGGCATTTTATTGCGTATATATTTATTTTAAACTTTAGTTCTTTGTTTTTTTTTTCTTCTTTTTACTGAGCATTTACATAAGTAATTTTAAAAATTTTCACACGCCTGCTATATACGTAAATAACTTCCGCTTGAATATAAATATCGTTATTGCACTGGATTTAAAGCCAGAGACGCACTTGCTGATCCCAGCTGGTGGATGCAAGGCACATGCCATTCGGCGAGAGACCAATGCATGTAATGCGATTTTCGTGACCTTGCAACATGGCTGAAATGAAATGAGTGTTGAGAATTGCATAGTAGTTTAAACTTTGCTTTAAAAATGCAGATCTTACCATTGTGTGTGCCTTTAACAGCATCCCAAGCGTGTATATTGCCCTCAATTCCTGAGCACAACAAATAGCGACCACTGGTTGAGAGCGCTGTATAGAAAATTTAATAAGATTTTTGCTATCCATATGTAAAATTTGCTATATGTTTTGAGTAGAAATATTTTTTTTTTTTTATTATTTTTATTTACCGCAAGAAGTGAAGCCTGTGTTCTTCTGTGGTGGCTCATAAAGCGCTATTTGCTGATCCGATCGTATATCATATAGGCGCGCTGTCTGATCCTCGGAGCAAGAAGCGAAACCTTGACCACTGGGATGATACTACAGATAATATTGCAAGAAACTTAGAATAGCATATAATTAAAATGCACTTAAATTGATTCGTTACTCACACAAACGGAATTAACGTCCATATCATGTCCGAAAAACATTTGCTTATATGAATCTTCACGTACATCCCACAATTTGGCTGTCTTATCCACCGAGCCGGTAATGTAAGTTTTCATATCGGGTGACATGCTTAGACCAGCAATATCGCCAGCATGCCCATTGAAATCCATCGTTTTCACGCCCTTCTCCAGATCCCAATGGCAACTGGAAGTGTTTTTTTTTTAATTCATTTTATTATCCACTTGTATTTTTATTTAATTTCACCCACATTTTCATATCACCCGAGCCAGTTATTAGATGTCCGTCATCTAAGAAACGGCACGAACTCAAAAAACCTTCGTAGCCCAAGAGTTCTCGCGTCATTTTGGCCACACCCGATGCATCGCGATTATTAACATCGTAAACTGTGCACTGATTATCCATACCACCACAGGCTACGAAGTTGCCCGACGGCGAAAAAGCGACTGTCATAACCCAAGCCGAACGTAGTGGTATAACCTAGAAAAATAAAATAAAAAAAATCCAATAAATCGATTGCTCTAAAAAAAATACATGCATGCATATCTACATATGTACATACATATGTATGTTTCTAATTTTAGTAACCAATATACTGCACCTGCACTTTATTGGCCGTCCATGTGTCCCAAATGATTAGCTTGCCATCCAATGAACCAGTGACGCAGTGCCTCGAATCGCCTGCAAAGTGTACGGAATTTACTTTGTTTATGTGTCCTTTCAGTATTTTCTTCGAAGCTAGTCGCACTTTGGGCACATCAGACATATCGCCACATTTCTCTTGCAATGTGCAGTCGGCTTTGGCTTTTTGATCATCCTTAATGTTTGATTTAGAAAGAAAAAAAATTAATTTAATTTAAATTTAACTTGGCTTTTATTTAATTATTAAAAATTGGTTTTCTAATTCAAAAATATTTCCGCTTGCTACAGTCTCTGTTAAAGAAATTGTTCGTAGTTTATTTTAATACTGCATATTTTCAGGCGCCACCTTGAATTTCTGTATCATTCCATTAATTTCATCGTGCAGCTTTTGTGTTTCTGGATCGATTTTTGGCATATTGACTGCTAATTTTTTCTACTTTTTATTTTAATTACACCAGTATTATAATTTAATTTTTTTTATGTCAATTTTGGTACATGTATATTTTTAATTATAAAATTATAGAAATTCGTCTGCACTGAAAACTAAAAACCCGTTAAATGAGTATCCGCAACTGCCAATTCAAAGCCAACGTCTGCATGCAAACTGAACTACAAACATTTTTTGAAAATTTTCACTATTAGGATGTTGGGTCGTTTGAAAAAGCAAAAAATAAATAAAATAAACATTAATGCAATTAGCTAATTGGATTGAAATTTTAGTGAGCAATAAAGAGCGAGAGTGCATGCGTGAACTGAAAGTGAAAGGTTCTCATCGAAATTTCTCATAGTTGCTTTCATTCATACATTTTTCATGACCACCGAAAGGAAAGTAATTACGGAAGAGCAAATGCTGGATTAACTGTATTTGTTGTTATACATTTTCGCAATATTTTTAAGGGGAGAAAATATACATAGTTTTTGCTGCATATGATGCGATTATCGTGTTTAGGAGCTGGATGCGTAAGTATGTGCGTATTTATATAACTAAGTATATAATTACGAAAATATAATGGGGCAAATATTCCCGTCGTAGCACAGACAGAAGGCCAGACGAGAGAGAGTTGAACACGGCGTGAAGATCAATAGAACACAAGTGCCTAACGTTAACTACTCAGACTTACCAAGGGTCACGTTCGTCAACCAGTAACCAGGTTGCACCACGAAAATCCAAGTGATTGCAAGATATATCTGGATAGAAGTAATAAAAAATTTGAGCTCAAGTTTCCTTTGTTGTTTGTTAGTGGCTTAGTTAGATTTACCTTGAAAGGCCATCAGTTCGAGGGAATCTGGTTATGTTTGGAGCATAGTATCAATTACTTCATAGCGTTATTATTGTAGCTACAAAAAACATACCCCCAACAAATTTTTGGAAATGTTGCTGAATTGACAGTCCATGGCTGGGTATAAAACTAGGTCGTTCCCATTGTGAATGGTCGTTCCGGTCACGTAGACCCGATTATCGTGGAAGCGGGCGCTCCACTTAGCATGGATAACTTTTTTCACACTGTCCCTCGTGTCGTAGAGTCTCAGTTTCATGCATTGAAATTCTTCAATGTATCAGTTTATTTCCACATGCAAATAATGCTCTTCACATAGCGCCAATCCATCATTGTGAATGAATTCAAGTGAGAAGTGTTCTAAATTAAAGATGGCGGCGGCTGACATTAAATGTCACAAATGGTCAGTATTAACTGTCATCATGCTACATCAGCTGATCTCAGCTGTTCCGAATTTTGACATCGATGGTCTAAGATTTTTCACTTGCATTTATTCACAATGCAATCCTTGATTCAATTAAATCAAAATCGTCGAAATCATTGTGAATAATTCATTCACAATGGCCGAAATCAAAGTAGCGGCATCACTGACGGCGGCATCCTCTGTATATAGTAATCCGTGATATTTAGTGTATATTATTAGTTGGTTGGAGTAGCCTTTTTTCAAATCCATAACTCTATTGCACACGTTATTGGTTTTGTTGGGCGTCGAAGAGACTTTTAATTTTAACCGTTAACTGAAAGAAAATTACCGATTATAACCGGTTTTGCGATTAGTCGTGCCATCACCAATTTCACCGTGTATCTATATATTCTTATTTATGAATTGTTTTGCATTATTGCTGTATAAAGAAAAACCTCTACTCTTTCTATACACATACAGTGCTCACATTTTTTTAGCAAGTTTCAAAACTTACACACAAATGTAATAAATAACTTTCTTTCTCAAAGCATTACCCAACACTTCTGTAGTGCACCAAAGAATAATATGGCAACACCATCATCCCTTATATTTGACAATTCTACCATCAGTAGTTTTTGACATTTCGTCTTCTACTACATAAAAAAATAGAAAATTGTTTTTCTGATTTCTATTTAAGCCAAATATAAGTTTTAACTTTAAAAAGCTATGGAAAAAGTTTATATATATCATTAAAATATAAGGATAATGTAAAATAAGTGAAAGCTAGGTATAAACAAATAAAAGTGTTTGTGTGTGTGTGCGCGAGTGTTAAAATGGAGACGCTCACATTGGCCGAAACAGTTAGCACTACAACAATGCATGTGCAAGTCCATCTGGATGGGCAATCTCCCACAATAGAGCAGCAAAGACATCATTTAGCACAGCAGCAGCAACATCATATCGTCAGCCTTGGTGAAATGGCCGAACTGACACAGGAATTACATGAGGATATTGTTTCCATACCCAAAGAGGTTATGCTCATATCGTTGGTATCACAAGAGCAAGCGCTATATAATCCCAAGCATGAGTACTATCGCAATACACATCGCAAAGATGCTAAATGGGCAGAAATTTCCGAAACCATTGGTTGGACAGGTAAGCATTGGAAAAAGTAATGCAATGTATTTTTTAAATTTACTATATTTCCCCGCTATTTATTTTTTTTTTGGGATGCAGAGCCACAATGCAAATCGAAATGGAAAGCTATGCGTGACCAATATTGCCGCGAGCTGAAACGCAGCAAGTTCAATATAAAAGCGAATGTTAAATGGAAGTATTTTAAGGAATTGGAGTTCTTGCGACCATTTGCATTGTCGAGAAAGTAAGTGATATTTTGATTTTGTAAAGGGTTGTACATGCAATATCTACATATGTGCATACATATGTATGTTTGTTTGTATGTCAGCTTGCTACATATGAGTACTATATTGAAACTATTATATATCTTATGCCCTTTAGTTATAGGCCGCGCGCCAACACAATAATTACCAAAAATGACAATCAAACTAGCTCAAACGCTAGCGTTAACAATAATTGTACCAAGCTGCCGAGCATCAAAATCGAAAATGGCCAATTCACTAGCTGTGATTTTGCTACCGATGGAAATGTTTTAGATGCAGAGGACAAACATCATGCTACAGCTACACGTCTTTTAACGTCACTAACGGACGAGCAGCTAAATTCCGTGATGCAGCAACATGGCGGAAGTTGGAATTATCTCACTACAACTACGCCGACGGCCACAACAGATGTACGTGGCACGCAAGCGAATCAGCACACCGCCGTCAATGAGTTGGACGATACAAATTTGTTGCAGCACTCACCACATTCAGGCGCCGATGACATGCTATGCGCCTTGGTCGATAGCGTAAATGCCGTTGCAGCGGGTCAACTGCACCACCCAACAACACAAACCCATAACGAGGAAGAAGATGACGATCCAATACACACTTTTCTGAATATGGAAAGTTTTTTCGAAAAAGACCTCATTGGCATGATACAACAGGAGGATATTTTGTATAATAATTTTCATCCAAATTATCGCAATTCGAAAATGAAGCTTGAAGTATGGGATGAAATAGCAAGGAAGTTAAAGAAGCCAGGTGAGTGGATTAGGCAATACAATTTTTGCTTAGGCTATTCTATAATGAGTACAATCGCATTTATCTTTGGTAATAGTAAAATCGCGTACGCGCGAATCAAAAAAAAAAACTTGCTAAAGAGAGGGAAAGTGAGTGAGAAAACAACACACTTTATTGTGGGCGGAAGTTTACCAGCAAGAATTTAGTAGCAGAACAAACAGGATTGTAATTTTAAAAAAATTATAAAACTGTGTATGAATTTCAAAACTCACAAAATTAAAAAACATTCTAATTAAATGTACAAAATGGATGGAGATATAATTTTCTTTGAGAAAACATTCTTCTAACCTTTCGTAATTTTTTTTTTTTTTGCAAGTTGAATTCCTGGTCATTCTCTAGAATTTACTTGCGGCATAGTTTTGCTGAACGTTTGAGTGAACACAACGAATTTTCATTCATAAAAATTCTGAAAAGTTTCACCTACATATATATGTACACCCGATCTAGATGAAACACCACACGCTCGGTGATACCCCATTTGGGTTGTACGAACCGCTTGGGAACCATGACCAAAAGCTGCCGCCTCTCATTCGTATGCCAAAATATTCAGAATGTAATATGAAATACATTAAGCTATGTCAGTCTATCCATTCGTGTTTTGTGGTAAATGGGCGAAATCGGATAATAACTACCCCCACATAACGGTATTTTGTTCAAATTTGATACACAGAATACGGCTAGAGAAAGGAATACGCGTGGTAAAATTTGTTTAGAAAATGGACATGGCACCGCTAACTTTAGACCATAATTTGCTATACCCTACGGTACCTTTTTTTTTATTTCATAATAATCAAAAATTTTGAAATTTGCATAAAACAATAATTTATACGACACACAATTTTGGTAATTAATAAATTTAAAAAAACTCGTTATTTGTTCAAAAAATGTAGCAACTTCTCTCAAATTTTGTACGAATAATTTCATTTAATTTAGAGAGCGAAATAAAAATCTAAGTTATGGTCTAAGCCCGGCACTGTAAGCTTTAGAAATCATCATGAGTTATTAATAACAAAAAACAGACATTGTTTGAATTTGCTGAGTTTTTGTGTTTCTAAATAAAAATCGGGAATTTGGACTTATGTGGTTTTGGTTATAGACACATACATGTTTGATAAAAAATCAATGAAAAATTTTTAGCTTGAAAAACATGGTAAGTAACATAAAAAAAGTTACCGAGCCAATACTTTTTTCCGACACTTTAGGGTTTAAAAAATTATCAAAACAAAAAACATACATTTTTTTTTAATCTTCGAAATTTTTCTGAATCTTGTATAAAGTTTGAAATTTGGTATGTGGCTTTTGCTATAGAACGAGATATATTGTGATACAAAACCAATGAAAAATTGTTAGCATGAATAACATGATAAATAACTTAAAAAAATTTACGGTGCTAATACTTTTTTCCCACACTGTAGGTTTTGAAAATTATCCAGAGCTATGTATGTAATAACAAAACAACAGACATTTTTTTTTTACTATCTTACTTTTTTCCGGCACTGTAGGTTTTAAAAATTATCAAAACAGACATTTTTTTAATTTGCTAAATTATTGTGATTCTTATATGAAAATTTGATGTATGGATTTTGTTATAAAGGAGATTTGTATATTTTGATAAAAAAAATTAATGAAAAATTTATAGCATCGAAAATATGCTAAATAAAATTTAAAGAACTGTGTCAACACTTTTTTCCGGCACTGAACGTTTTAATAATTATCAAAAGCTATCTGATAATCAAACTAAACCGACATTGAGCCACATTTTTTTCTTAACAGTTGGACGCTGTCGTTTGAAATGGAAGGCGTTGCGAGATCAATATATACGCGAACATAAACGTCTCAAAGATCGTGAAAACTCCGAATCACTGCCACGCTGGAAGCACTACGATGCGCTTAGCTTTCTGCAAAAGTTCATCAAACATAAAGCGAGGTAAAATTGAAAAGCTTTAATTTGAACAACAAATAAAACAACTATAATTTCTAACAGGCAATTTCTTTGCAGTGAATTTGATGCCAAAAATATTGTACAACTTCCCAAAAGCGAGTTGGACACTGACATAGATGACCACATGATTGACAGTTCGCCGCTACGTTCGCCAGTCGAAGTGACCGTTGTTGCACAACACGAGCTGGAACAGCAGGCGTTGCCAACGTTATCGGGGCCGCATACACAACAACACCAATTACATTCGGCAACGCATGATATTTGTGTTGTTAGCGGCAGCAGTGTGAGCGGCTATGATGAAATGGATATCGATCATTATATAATTGGAAATGCCAGCGATACGGGCATGAACGGTGATGACGCCGATGGTATGGATGGAGATGACGACGATGATGATGATGATGATCGTAAATCGCAACAACACTTTCCCGATTACACGCCAAATTCGACGACAAGCAATGCAACTATTAATAATAATTCAAATCCACAGGATTGTGGCAATGAACTAGAGACGGAGGAGCATGATTTTAAGGATATAAAGGAAGCTAGCATAGATCTGCAAAATGTTGTGGGGTTACAGCAACACCAGCAGCATCAGCAGCAGCAACAGCAATTGCAGCAGCAGCAGCAGCACCAACAACAACAACAACAACAACATCAACCGCAATCTCAGCAACATCAGCAGCAGCAGCAATCGTTAATAAAAATAACAACGCAAGTACAGCAGGCGCATCAACAACAACAACCACAACAACAGCATCACCACCACCAACCGCAGCAGCAACAACAGCAACAGCATTTGCTGACGCTAGCAGTTGGTGGTGGTGAAACGCACACTGCCACACTCACCACAGCCGATGAAACTCTAATGCAACATCAGCAGCAACAACAGCAACAACAAATTCATCAGCAGCATGACTTTACCAACGATATAAAGCAGCAACAGCAACAACAACAACACACGCTTGCACACAGCTTGCTCAACGGCGGCGGTAGCACCACAAATTTAACAACCAACAGCAGCAGCGGTGGCGCAAATCTTTTGAGTGGAAATTGTGCCATGACAGCGGTAATGAACGCAAATGCAAATGGCTCAACACTCAATCACCTCGATGGCATCACTATACAAGCTTTGACGAATAGTCGTCTAACACAAAGTCCACCTACAGTGGCTACTACCACAACAACAACGGCGAGTGGTAGTGGTGCGGCAGCTGTCAATTCTACCTCAAACTCAGTGGCGCTTAACCCAACCCCTAACCCGACGACTGGTGCGTTGGGGGACGACGAGGTTGGCGCTTTCTTCAAAGCGGTGGCAATGAAAATACGCAATGCGAAAATGTCACCGGTGGCTTTCACAGACCTACAGATCGATATTCTGCGCGTTATCAACGAAACGTTGCGAAATCATTAGTCGGGTCGAAAAAAAACCCCCTCATGCGATTTTAAAATTTTTTTCAAGCAGCACTGCGCTGGCGACTTATTATAATAATTTTACTGTAGAAATCACTTTAGCTAACCATATATGTAATTCTATTAAGAACATTCTTCTTCTCTATTGTCCTTAATATGATTATCGTAAATTTTTTTATAATTATTAAAAAAAATCTCTGCGATTTTTTTCGATAACTTTTAAATTATTATTCAGTCTTTTATTAATAGAAATATGACTACTTTAGACTAAGCGAAATTTTCAATTCGCTGATCGTGGCCAAGTTTTGCAAATGGATTGAGAAGACCCTTACAATTTGTATTTTATAGATTAGGTGAAGATTTTTAGGCAATTTGTATGTACATACATATATACATACATATGTACATACTACATTTACGAAGTTAAGCAAATGTAAAACTTAAAAAAAAAATTATGTAAATAAAGATTTTAGCTAAACCAAGAACGTGTTCTTTTTTATTTACCGCCCTTTGCTGATACACTTTAAAAACTGCCCAACCTGACAGTTGTCATGTTTGCTGCGCCTAAAAGTATGACACAGCATACAACGTCGTGCTTAAATCAACGGAGGCACAAAACTGGTCCAATTTTTTTTTTTAATCCTGATTAAAACTTTGTATATTGTTGAATTTTTATAAACTGTACAAATTTGAAATGTTAATTTATATGATTTTTAATATAGAACTAACTAAAGTTTTATAAAAAGTTAAAAAAAATTTACTTAGCGCAAAAAATCAAAATGGATTATTTAGAACTTGTGATTATTTTAATAATTTTCATTGTTTAATTAATTAAGGGTTTCGATTATTTATGAATATTTTCTAATTTCTATTTTTACTTAATTTCTATTTTTACTTTAATGATAACTAAATAACGAAATTTAAAAATACTCTACATAATAACAGATAAAATAACAAAAAAATAAATAATCAAACTATTTTTCATTTTCATTGTTTGTTTAATTTAGGTTTTTGCATAATTTTTTTAATATTCTCTTTTTTATTTAAATCTTTTTGATTATTTAGAATTTTGATTGTTTTATTTTGACTTTGATTATTTGATTTTCTTAAGTATTTTTTATTTAAATATTTTCGATTATTAGAATTTTGGACTATTTAAAATTTAGTGATTATTTTTAAATGTTTTATTATGTCTTTGATTGTAATTGTTCTTTTTATTTTTTATTTATTTTTTGCTATAATTAGAACTAAATATTGATAATATATTTCATATTATATTTCAAATTTTTTCAAATTACAAATTATTATTTCATCAAATTATTTTTCATTATGTTATTTTTTGATTATTTAACTTAGAGATTATTTTTCTTTGTTTGATTAATTTAATTTGGAATATTTTTGAATATTTTTTTAAACCTTTGGTTACTTGATTTTCTCAATTATTTTTTATTTATGCGAATGTTTTTGATTATTTGATTTTACATGCTTATTTAGAATTAGTTATTATTTTTCTTCTTTTTCATTGTTGATTAATTTAGAATTTTATTATTTTTGAATATTTTATTTTGCCTTTGATTGTTTGATTTTCTTAAGTATTTTTTATTTAAACATTTTCGATTATTTACTATCTTGATTATGCCTTTTTTATAAGTTTTATTTTTGTTTTTGATTTATTTTTACTGATAAAATAACATACAAAAAATAATCAAAAAAAAATATTTCAGCATTTAATTTTTTTTTATTATTTTCGATTATTTAAATTAGGGATTAAGTGTTTATTTTTAATTGTTTGATTAATTTAATTTGGATTATTTCTGAATATTTTATTATGCCTTTGGTTAGTTGATTTTCTTAAGTATTTTTTATTTAAACATTTTCGATTATTTTATATCTTGATTATGCCTTTTTCATAAGTTTTATTTTTGTTTTTGATTTATTTTTACTGATAAAATAACATATAAAAAATAATCAGATAATATTGCAGCATTTCATTTTTGTTTTTTTTTTTTTATTATTGTCGGTTATTTAAATTAGGGATTAAGTGTTTACTTTTAATTGTTTGATTTATTTAATTTGGATTATTTCTGAATATTTTATTATGCCTTTGGTTAGTTGATTTTCTTAAGTATTTTTTATTTAAACCTTTTTGACCATTTGATTATCTTTGATTATTTAGAATTAGTGATTATTTAATTTTTCTCCATTGTTTAACAAATTTAGGCATTTTGATTATTTTGAATATTTTCATATGCCTTTGATTATTATTTTTTTATTTTTACTATAATCAGACCTCAATAATGCAATATAACAAGTAATCAATATGATGGGGAACTGATAAAATTAACAAAAAATAATAATCAGAGGCATTCAATACCAATACTATATAAAAAAAAATTTAATCACGATTCTGCAAAAATTGTCCGCCAATATCTACCCGGGCCAATTGAAATCCCCTATAAAATCTAAAACATCGGCTTCGGCATTCCTTTTATACAAAATTTGAATCTACAGTTAATACATACATACATACATATCTCCGAATGTTTTTTTTTGTATACGTTTTTAAAGTTATTAATTTTTACCGTGTATACAGAAAAAATTCAGTAAAATTCGATCAAATAATATTTTTCTCTTTTGGAATTCTTTTGGAAAGTAATAGTATCTTGGTATTATTTTGGGTCGAGGAATTCATCTTTGTCCCTAATATATCTGTGTAGTTCCGTAGATGTCTCCTGCGTACAGCCCGCTTATTTACATACATAGCCACATAAGTTGCCAACTGGATTAGAGCATCTCGAGATAATTATTTTTAACCAGAGACAATTTTCTCCTCAAACTAAAATGGGCCTCCTAAAACCCCAGCAATCGAATATTTACTTACGAGTACGTATACTTTTGCCCCTCAAGTTCTCCTTCAAGCCTAGACCTTTCTGAATTGTTCCCATCAAGATTTACAACGTGAGTTTCACTTACGTGATCCTTAATGTGATTTACGCTCTTCCCGCTTAGTTTAGGATCAGGATTAGCCTAACTTAGGGCTTCGGGGCAGGCCAATGTAAAATCGTTGAACGTATTCTCGAACTTCCCGATTGAAATAGGTTTTGTTTATACAAGTACATAAATATTTTTCTACGATATTTAATCGGTATGCCGCTTTTTATTACCCGCCCAACTTGGCTTCTAACAAAATTATCCAAATTTTCTTCGCATGAATTATGAATGCAAACAAGAATTCATATCTATGTACAATGTAGATCCTTATACTAGTATACATATCTATAGACACAGCAAATGCTCTTCACTTTTTTCATGAGAAAAAAAAAATCAGAAGTCAGAAGTCGTCACTCTGTGGTCACTACTCCAACAATGCACTCGGAAACAACATTGTAAAGCTGTCAGATATCAAACAAACTGCAAGCAACGAAATAAATGAAGATGATTGTTTGGTAGCACCGACAACAACAACAACAACACTAACACACACACACAATTAACACAAAATACGCTTGACTTCCTTAAAACTATCGAAGAGAAGTAAAAGCAGTAAATAAAGTATGAAAAGAAACAGCAAACAGCAAACGAAAACAAAAAAAAACCTATGACTAGCTACCTACCATCTTGGTAAATAAGAACCACTGAAACGTTGCACTTCTGAGCGCAAGAAGTATGTTCATTATGCGAATAGAATGCAGTAGCGCCTAGACAGACAGAGTCAGCGGCACACAGGTGTGACCGAGATGGGGTCTGCCATAGACAACACAGCGGAGTATATAAAATACTTGCCCACTCTCTCTGTTGCATGCGAGTAACGGGAATGGGTGCACACACATGCACACACATACAAATCTATTTATGGAGTAAACTGGTTTGAGGCAACAACCAATCACAGCGTGCGTGTGTGCGAAAGAGAGAAAGAAGGAGAGAGAGAGAGAGAAGGAGAAAGAGCGCGCGCCGGACATATGCAACAATTTCAGGCGAGATGTGAGTAGGTACATATGTGTGCGCTTATATAACTCTTAAAGGTACAGATGTAGATATTTACGTTTCACTATATGCTGGGCGTGGCTTATGTTCCGCGAGAGGGGAAATGAATTAAGCGATGGTTGCAGAATGGGTGGGTGTGTGTAGTGAGTGGAGTGGAGTGGCTTCGCTGCTGCAATAAATTTCGTATGCAATCAAGTGGCGCAGAGTTTCAGCTGCTTTTTTCCCGTTTTTTTTCTATCTTTATTTCTCTCTATGCGCAACGCAAGCAGAAATCAAAATCACTGATCGCTTTTTACACAAAAAAAAAAAAGAACAGAAAACGAAACTTTGACTTGTGTGTGTTTGCTGCTTGTTGGCTTTTCCCCGTTTGTCGATGTGATTTGTTTGCAAATTTTTTCTAGGTTTATTGGCGCGCATTTTGGTTGCGGCATAGTTGATTGATTTTTCATGTGAACACCCACTACGAATTGGACAAATATGTGCATATGTTGTTGCTGCAATTGCATGCACAAAAATACGTATGTATGTAGGTACATCAATATTTATGCATTTACGCTTGTTTTTATAGAACATGCCAATGACGATTTAGACGATTGTATGTAGGTCGGTAATTTTAATTAATGTCAAATGAAATGCTTCATCTATTGATTTCATCCGAACAAATGGGTGTTTTTTTAGAGGATGTAATCCGACTAGATCAATAAGTATGCGTTTTTCATTTTATGTTACATTTTCGAATGTACGTAGGTACATGAGTACCTGCATATTATGTAATTTGTAATTGTAATTTATAGAAAATATATTTCAACAAACACTTAAAGTTAAGCAGATGGGATGTGTTACTAAAAATACTTTCTTGAAGTTAGGTTCAATTTGAGAATACAGTGATACTACTAGATAGATATAGTCAGAACAATTAATAGTCGGATTTACCATTTCAATGCCTTTATTGTTCATTAAAGGCAGCAAATATGAAAATAATATAACGGTAAATCATAATCGATGTTCAAGCATTTTAAATGTGGCAAAATTTTTACCTCTGAGTTATACTGTAAAATGCTACCCTACACTATTTTGAAAAGGTTCTAGTAAATTAAGCGTCATTTATATTCTAATTCCCCGCATTTGACGTTTACGTGTATATTAAGTGAGTGAAAGTTATTTTTTTGAGAAGATTTCTTGAAGGTATTTTATAAGAAAAAAATTCTACACCGGAACAAATTCAGCTGATAACTTTTCAATACAAAAATGGCGAAAGCTACAAAAAATAATTAATAAGAGGTTCAGCACAGTAGGAGATATTGCTCGACGATACAAATAAATGAGAGAAGCGAATATCTATTTATGCAACCTGGTAAGCTGAAAAGCAAGCCACCGCTTGAGTGAACCCAAAACTGCCACAGAGGTAGCTAATGAGTTCGACAAAGATGTATCGGCGTCTACAGTAAGATAGATCCTTAATTCTAGGGTTTACAATGGCCGCATTGCCGGTCCTAAGCCCCTAGTTCAATTAAGCAAGCCGGCAAGCCCGTGTTAAATTCGCCAAAGAATATATTTTAAAACCAAACTCTTGGTGGGCTCGCATTTGCAACAATTCAATTTGGAGCCGATGGCTGTATATGAGTTGAACATGGTAATGGTCATGTTATGGCGTAGGGGTGTATGGGCGTACGTGGAGTTGAGAAATTGGTTTTTATTGATGAATTTTTGAATAAGGTGTCATATCTACACATTTTGAAATACAATTTGAAAAACTGAGAATTTATAAACCAAATATTATTTTATTTTTAGGGTTTTACAAAGTTTTATTATTTTTTTACTTCAAATATCTCTGTAAATTTCTCACTGTTGATTTGTCTATCAAAATAAAACAAAAAAAAAATATCATATATGTATGTAGTTAACACATTGCCAGTCAATTAGGATTTTCATGTGAAAGAAAACCGAATATTAATGAATCCCGATATTCAATTCGATTAGACAACTGGATTGCTTGCAATAATTTTGTCCTATACATCCTAACTCACAATATATGTATGTATACAGTGAGGCAAGCAGTGAAACCAATTTCTCGATACTACCCGAGAAGCACGGCGATACCCAAGAATGAATCGAGAAGTCGATTTTTCGATTTCTTGACAATCGAAGTACAAAATAAGCGCACTTTTTTTTTTTGGAAGCGTCCATAAAAATTTATTTTTTATTCGGCTTGCAAACATTTTTGTTAGAGTTTGATGATTTCAGAATAAATGATTGTGATTTTATCTTAGTCATTTCGATTGATCGGAATTTGAAAAATTCTGTAGAACGGCTAAAGCAAAAATAAACGACTTTTTTCAAGTTTTCAAAAGACCACCAAATTTACTGGATAGTCCAGCGCTGCTATCAAAATCCTAAGAATATTATATAAATTAAAAACAGAACTACAGTTTTAAGATTTTGGCAGGGGTTTGAACCCCAAAACCGCCCCTTGGATGCGGCAATGGTTCCTCGTATAGAAAATTACGTGTAATTGAGGCAATTTTCTAACTTTTTCAAACCAAAACGTACATTCGAGGCTTTCAGCTTAATTTAGGTCTAAGAATATGTTGCTATTTCCCAATGGGGAAATGGCAGGTAATTTATCTTAGCTGAGCTCGATGTGGCGATGTACGTTTTTCAAATATTTTGTGAGCAGTGTATCGCAAGAAAAAAAATTTCTATTTCTAGAGTAATTAAATAAATAACTAAGAAATTTAAAAAAAAATTATACATGTGATTTAAATTGCTATTTTTGTTTTGAGAATTTTAAGCGGCGCCAAAAAATTTTCATTTATGGTAATTTATTTCCACATCTTTAAATTCCTCAAATGTGCGAACAAAATGAATAGAAAAACAAACGCCATAACCTTTCCCAACAAATTGCGGACTTTGAGGGTATTCAAAATCCTTTAAATTTATTTAAGTATATCCGTACATATTTATGTGTGGGTGTGTATATGTATCCCTCATCTTTAATACTGCATTTCCATCAAACGATAATGTTATCATTTTCCGCACCTATAATCAGGAAATGAGTCCATCTCCGAAGGCGCAACATAAACTTTTCGTCACGTCAAACGAAATGGCAAACAAAATTTAATTTTCGGCTGGAGGATATAAAAATGATTATTTTTCTGGAAAAGTGCAACAGTTAAGAAAAAAAAATGAAAAAAAAATATTCTTAAAAAAAAAAACCAATTGAAGTTTTGCACATTTACCCGTAGCCCCCGGCAATCACTGGCGCATTCAGGCGCAACAAACGCAATGACACTCCAGCGTAGTTGGCTGAGCTGTTACACTTTTGCTCGGCCTGTGTGCCATCCACTCAGCGCGTACATTACAAAAAAAAGAAGAAGATAGCCGTGTTCAGAATCTTTAGGCAGAACTGAGAATCCTTGAATGATTTCAGCGTAACAATTTCATTTCTGAAGTGTGTGCATTCGAAGCGCTGAACCATTAAAAATGTTCGCTTAAGTGTCATAGTTTGGAGCCATCAATATCAACGTCGTCGTTGCTGTTGTTGTTGTTGTTGTTGTTGTTGTTGTTGTGGTTGTGAAGAGAGTAGTATATAAAATGTAGTAGAAAAACGGAAAATCTGTAGCAGTTTTTTTTTGTTTAAATCACTTTAATATAATCCATCAACCGCACATTAGTGCAGCTGAGTGCAAAAAATAGTTTCCGGCGTTGGGAAAATGAGGAAAAGCTATGCGTAAAAGGATTATTAGATAGATGTCTTTTTTTCTGTTTTTTACTTTTTATTTGAGAATAATGAAAGTGTAAAAGTAAGTGATTGCTGCAAAAAAGGTACTATAAAATCTAAAGAAATAATCAATATCAGCATCGTGAATTCCACAGCGCAGTAGCCATTTTGTTAGAGGCATGAAAAACATTAAGTTCATCAAATGTGGTCAGTTGTAGGAAAACAGACAAAATTTTGACATATTTCGATTTGACGCTAATCCAAAAATATGAAATGGCAATATGTTGATATTTTGTGTCATATTTTGTCGACAAATATTTGACCTAATGGAAACCAAGCATACGATACAAAGTATAAATTTGAAAAGATGAAGAGAAGAGAAGAGAAAACAAAACCATAGAAAGGGTATTTGTAATCTTCATTCATTTTATATTCGTATTCACATTCCTTTTCATATTTATTTTTGTATTTATGAGCCATACTCATACTCATACTCAAATGTATTAATCTTTATATTCATATTCATACCCATACTCGTACTCATACTCAAATTCATATTCATATTCGTATTCATATTCAGACTCATACTCATATTCATATTCCTCTTCATACTCATACTCATATTCATATTCCTATTCGTAATCATATTCATACTTATAATCATATTAATACTCATATAAATACTCATATGCATACTCAAATGCATTAATCTTTATATTCATATTTATACTCATACTCCTACTCAAATTCATATTCATGTTCAGAGTTACAATCGAACTCATATTCGTATTCATGTTCATACTCAAACTCGTATTCATATTCCTTTTCATACTCATACTCATATTCATATTCCTATTCGTAATCATATTCATACTTATATTTATATTAATACACATGTAAATACTCATATTCATACCCGTATTCATATTCGTATTCATATTCATTCATACTCATAATCATATTTACATTCATATTCATGCTCATACTCTTACTCATATTCATTTTAATGTTCATACATATTCATATCCACATTCCTTTTCCTACTCATTTCCACATTCATATTCATATTCGAATCAACATTCATATTCATATTCATTCGTTTCATTTCCATTACGTCTTAAGTGCAAATAAACATCGCATTTGAAGGCATGATTTATCTTGAAATTGTTGCTATGTAAAAGTCCTTCACACCGAGGTACCCTCGGTTTTTTGCAAACGATGTTGGCGATTTCTTCTATAGATACAAAAAAAATGCATGCATTCGTTTTATAGACAAAATGAGCATCACCGTGAGCAAAAAATAAAAAATTATGAAAAATCAACGCGATTTTTGAACTCCTTCGAATTTAAATTTTATTATAGTAAAACTGGATGAGTAAAATAATTAAAATTAAAAAGTAAAATAAACGAAAGCTGACAAAATCGAATAAGGTTATTAAATAAAATAAAAAAAGGTCTAAAGGGAGAAAAATGGAATAATACATAATAATATTGAATAAAAAACATAATGAAATAAAATAAAACTAAAACAAAAACGACTAAATAAAATACACTTATAAAAAATAAAACAAAGCAAACTAAGAAGAAATAATAAAATGAGATAATGCTTAATAAAATGAAGTACGAAAAAGAGGAATACATACATAGAAATAAAAAAAAATAAAGTATAAAAAATAAGACCCAAAATGAAATAAAATCAATTAAACTACTGCGAAAGAATAAAACATAAAAAAATTAACCAAAACAAAATAAAATGAACAAAATAAAAATATACTTATAGTAAAAAAAATAACAAAAACAAAAAAAGCCAAATTAAATTAAATATAAATCACTAAATTTTAATAAAATTAAATAAAACAAATCAAATAAAATAACACAAAATGAAATAAAATTAAAAAAAATACTACATAGAACAAAATAACAATAAAAAATCACATAAAGTAGATAAAATAAAGTAGAAAAAGAAATATAAGAGAAAATGCATTGAAATTAAAAAATGTATAAAAAATTAAACATAATAATTTGAAATAAAAAAAATTAAAAGTAAAATAACATAACATAAGAGAAAGTAAAATAAAACTAATTAAATAAAGTTAACTAAAATTAAATAAAGTTACGTAAATAGAAAAGAAAGGTAAATTTGAATATAATTTAAATGACTAAAGTTAATTAAAAGTAAGCAAAAGTAATAAAAAATAACACAAAATAAAGTAAGCTACAGTATAACAAAATAAAATAAAAATTAATAAAATAACATCAAGAAGAAAAGATATAATGAAATAAAATTATTAAATAAAATGAAATGGAATAAAACTATTTAGTTAAATAAAACCAAATAAAATATACTTATATGAAATAAGAAAAGTAAAAAAGCATAACAGAATAAAATACAAAAAACTTAAGTAAGTTAAGGCCTAATAAAAAATAAAAATAAAAAAATCAACTAAAAATTCTTATTACAAAATTTTTAATTCGATGAAATTTTGTTGATTTTTTTTAGAATTCGCAAAAAGCTTGAAGACGAGTTTTGCTGTAGAATGAACTGTGTTTTTATAAAAAATTATTAAAAAAATTAGTAAGCAACAAATAAAGGATCGAAACTTTTCAAATAGTCCTTGTCGTGTAGTTATGATAACCACTGAAATCTCGAGCCCCAGTGTCTACACTCATCACTAACAGTAGTCGTCGTTCATATGGAGCTCTTTCGACGAGTGTACATTCCATATTGGGCTTGTTTTCCATGACATAACCTAAAGTTACGACGTACGATTTATATGCAGGAAAAATAAATTTAGAATCGAAAAAAGCAAGTTAGAAATAACATGCACATATGTGGATATTTATATATGTATGTAGATGTATGTAGATGTATGTAGATGTACATATGTACAATAACTTACATAAATTCGCACGTGCATTTAAAGAAAGGTGTAACCAACTCGAACACCAATAAACCAAGTAGCTAAGTTCCTTGGTTGCATTTGGAAACTGATTTATTGCTGTTAATAAACAGCCACAGTAGGCACAGTAGGCAACCAAGATGCAGTCACAAGGCAAGGAAAATCCTCCAAGAGCGAACGAAAGAGTTGAGTGTAGTCGAAGCATAGCGATGGCCTACATAACGACATAGGATGGCGCAATTTGAATTGTTTCTCGGAACAACGCCAACGCCAACGCCGACGACAGTGGGGTAGCGGAAACGGCGAGGAGAGCAGCAATCGACGAGGAGACCCTGAACTTGCTTTCGAACAACTTCGATTAACATCCTACATATGTACAACCTTACATATTTCCACCGCGTTAAGGTTCTCACATCGCCATCGCCGTTGCCGCCAATGTGGCTGGCAAGTAAACTACATACAAATACAACAAAACAACAAAGTCATCGATGACAACAAATGTTTGATGGCAGAAGAAATAAAGGGAGTTACTTGCGAAAACTTGTACGGAAGTTTGTAAATGCCGCTCCAGCTTTTACCATGTGGCAACTGCAACAATAAACCAACATCATCGACACAACAACAACAATAACAACAATAAGCCCATTTACGTTCACAATGACAGCAAAAATGCTGCAACTCAAACTAAATGTTTTATTCATGAATTGCTGTTCGGTGTTTCGCCTTCTACATAGTCCGTACATCCTCTGTCAGCCTGAGTTGTTTTGTTGTTATTTTATGGTAATTTCATTGCATATTGCATTCCGAAATCGCACCCGCGCGCCAGTATTGAATGGAGGCCACGGTATCAGCTGCGTTTAAATCGAGTTAGCGCTGCTAAGACTTGGTAGGTAGTATTAGATGTAAGCGAGATAGAATTAAAAAATAAAACAGTAAATAAATAAAAAATAAATTTAAAAAATTAAATAAGTACCTAGATCAAAAAATTAAATAGGTACATTAAAAAATATAAAATAATGAAGCAGAACCAAATAAATCAAAACGAAATAGAGTGAAATAAAATAGAACAAAAAATATAACAAATTGTAGCGAACTAAAATGAAATTAAATAAAAGGAAATGAAATAAAATAAAATAATAGTAAATAAAAAAATTAATATTGAAAAAAATAATAATAAAATATCCTAGATAAAGTAATATAAAATTAAATAAAGTTAAGCAAATCAGAATAAATTAAAACAAAAATAAAAAAACTTTAGACGAAAATAAAGTAATATTATCTAAAAAGATGCTATGAAATAAAATAAAAGAAAATTAAATAAATTAATAAAAGAAATTAAAATAAAATTAAACTAGAACAAAATAAAGTAAAATAATATATGTATGTGTATGTATTTATATAAAAAAACACAAAGTAGGAACAAAATTAAATAAAGTGAAATAAAATAAGGTAAAACAAAAAAGTACATATTCCCGGATATAAAAAATAAGTATAAGAATATAATATTCAACAAAACAAAATAAAATCAAATAAAGTACTGTGAAATAATAAATCTGAATAAAATAAAATAATTTGAAACAAAATAAATGTAAGCAACAGAATAAAATTAAATAAAGATATCTAAAGTTTAATAAAACACAGCAAAAAAGTAACACAAAATAAAATAAACCCATTTATAATTAACACAATAAACTAAAATAAAAAGAAAAAACATAACATAAAGTAAAAAAAATATATAGAATTATTCAATAAAGTAAAATAGAATAAAAAACGGATGAAAAATGAATAGAAAATAAATAAGCAAATTAAATTAAATTAATTACTGCGAAAGAAGAAAACAGAATAAAATAAAATAGTTTAAAACAAAATTTAATATAAAAAATAAGGTAATATTAAAAAAAAATAATTAAAGTAAAATAAAAAAAAAATACCCAAGAATAAAGTTATAGAAATCAAAAGAAGTAAACTAACACAAAATTCAATAAAAAGAAATAGGATAAAATAGAGAAGACTAAAATATTTAAAAATAATATTATCAAATGGAATAAAATTATTAAATAAATTAAAAACAAATAAAAAATTTAACGAAAAATTAAATGGAAAATAATTAAAATATAATAAAAAATCCAAATAAATTAAAGCAAAATAGAGTATACATATATAAAACACTCAAAACAAAGAAAAAATAAAGCAAAAAAATAAGATAAAATACAATAGAACAAAATAAAGTGAGGCATTATAAAATAAAGTAAAATAAAAGAAAGAAAAC
The DNA here is from genome assembly GCA_951828415.1 of Anomoia purmunda. NCBI lineage: Eukaryota > Metazoa > Arthropoda > Insecta > Diptera > Tephritidae > Anomoia > Anomoia purmunda. The sequence goes on along the minus strand of OX639996.1, from coordinate 112,030,668 downwards.
AATTACAAAAAATTAAAACGGAATGAAGTATAACAAATAAAATAAAATCCAGCAAAGTTCTATAAAAGAATGAAATAAAATAAAAATTGAAAAAATGAAAAATATAAATTAAATAAATGAAAACTAAAGAAAAAAATAACTTAAATATGTAAACATATCTATGTGTATGACTCGAATACATATGTGCATAAATCGCGATAAATTAATTTATACAACTTGCAATTTTCGATAAAAGCTGAAAACTAAAAATCTAAGAAAATAGCATACCAAAATTGATATTGTTAATTGTCATATTTAAAACATGAGAGTACATAATTAATATTCACGTTTCGAGACATTTTAAACTAACATAATTAAAATAACTCAACGTCGTATCAATGTTTAAAATTTCCAATGCTCTTTGACACTTAAAGTCAACACTTGTTTTATTTTCTTTTCAACATTTAAAACTACACAACATACAAACAACCCAAACATATTCCAACTGGATATAACTCATTCACTTTTCCTGTCTCTAAACGGGATGCAATAACAATTTTTCAAAAACCTCACTGTGTACAAATAAAAAAAAACGCAAAAAAAAGATGTTAATCGCCAAATTTACAGCTTGTCTAGATACGCTTTAAAAAATCTCAAATGGGGCAGAAATAAAAAGAAGAATAGAAAAACAGCAAATCGTTTTGCAAACTACATGCAAACATTACACGCCGAAAAACAATTCCAACAAACGCTGCGGAACTGAAATTCACAGAAGCGACAATTACCACTTTCCGCCACATAACACTCTCACCCCATTCATTGGCAACTAAATACAACAATTTCTACGGCCACTATAACTTACTTGTACTTCAACTGCCAGCGACAACAAATCGACATTCAACCGCAACCATATCCACATCCGAATCTGCAACCGCAATTCACACATACACACACACACACATCCGTTTCCGTTTGTAATCGACGCCTAATACTCGTGCGAGAAGGCAAGGATTAATGGCGGGGTTAGAGAAAAATCTACGTATGTACATAAATACTTATAGTATGTATGATGCGAGGGACTCGCATATGCTATGCGAGTATGTGTGTGCCTAACTTTTTTTTTGGTGTTCAAATGTTGAAAAGCATTTGAAAAATGTACTTTGACACCAACGCAGCTGCTGTGGCAGAATAAAAAAGAAGATACTTTCACACTACTGTTACTTTACTTTAGTACTCTGGCCATTTGGAGTCACTGAGCTGGGAATATGTTGTGTGTTTTTGTTTTTATAGAATACTATGCCTTTGGAAGTTAGATAGTTACTTTTAGATATTCTCCTTAGTTTTTTTACCCGACTGGCTAAGGCAATTGACATAGAAAATCACATAATTTTTTTCGCTTGACAAAGTGTTGGACACATTTAAAAGGAGGAGTTAAAGTGTAGCGATACCGATTTAAACCATTTAATAACTCACACAAATTGTGTTCATATATGTACAACATATTCAAATACAAGGTATACTGAAAACAAATTAGAATACTTGATGTACTGAAAAAAATTGCAGTAAAAATAAAGATAATATAATTTGATTTGCATTATCAGTAAAATGTTTATAGTTTTCTTAAAAATCAATACCCAACAAATAGATTCAATGAATTATTAAAGAAAATGCCCCATTTCCGTCATCAGTAACTGCCGAACGGTGAAAAGAGATTAGCAAATTTGCCATTTAGATTCCACAACTCGTGACTCCAAAAGCCATCTGGCGGCTTTATTAAATTTCAAATTGCAGGTATGGCCTACCGAGTGTCTTTAGCGCCATTCTTACCTGAGCTCGGCACTCGAACAGTGAGTCGTTGGACTGTATGTTTTAAGCCCGGGTCCTCGCAGCGGCGACATAACCTATGGAAGGGTAAACCGATCCTTTCGGCATGCACTCTTAAAACCCAGTGCCCTGTGCAGACTGTCGTGAGTTTGTAAGTATCTTCTTTGCTTATACATAAAAGAAACCTAGTTTTAGGTGGACCATAGGGCAACCAATACTGCCGGGTAATCCAATATGATCTTGTACGGTTCCACCTCTGTTTAACTTTCGAATAGTAAATTTCTGCAATTCCGCTAGTGATCTCCAGAATCGAGGCACCCTGTCCAACGCGTGTGGCACGCTCATTGCAGAGTCCTCGTAAGTTCATCCGCTGTCTAATTTCTTTAAATGTCCCTATTCCCCAGGACCCATATTAGGGTGATCTTATATTTGTCAGAAATCGAGAACTGTTCTCTCACAGTGGCCCACTCTTTGAGATCGTCTGATCGAGGTAGAAGAAACGGCCTGAATAGCGCCGCTTGGCTACCTGAAAAGAAATTCATCTGCGTTCTCGCTGGGCATTCTGCTTTTCGACTTGAAAAACACTTTCATGGTCCGACAGGTGAAAGGATAACTTAAGATTATATTCTCAATGAAAATCCGTGCGTTAGCCACGCATTCGAGCCAGTTAAGCTCTCCAAAGGTTGGCCACTTTCCTAAGGCCAGTCCATGCGGTTTCAGAATTCCGTGAGGGGCTTGTCAGGGTATAGTCAGTGGGCAACGTTTTAATCTCAGGCGATAGATATCTATCGGTCATCAATCGAGCAGAACGTTCAAAACATCCATCCGTTGGACAGCATCTCATAGCAAACGTTACGCCAACGGCTGGTGTCCTTTGAGTAGTTTCATAACAGGGTAACTCTTGGTAAGGGCTAGCCCTATGACTAGCACCCCGTAAGAGAGTAATTTTGCTGTAATCAGTAAAAAAATATTTTGACTGCAATTTTTTCAGTGTTCAAAATGATCTGGAGACGATCAAAAAACATTTTAATTTTTTTAATTATTAATTTTTTAATTTTCTTTTCAAAGAAAAGTTATTTGATTGTCTCCACGGGCTTTGGGGATTAAGCATGCCTCTATTAAGAACATTCCAGGTTTGATTATTGAGACTGAAGATATCCTGTATTTTCACGTTTCTGATACATAAAATTTTCGATCATCATCTAAGACTTATCAAGATAAACTACAATCATTAAAACGTCCAGCTTTTAAAAGGCGCAGTGAAGAGTTTCTTCGGAATATTTTTTGGAAGACGAAAAAGAACGGATCCGATCTAACTTATTATAATATTTTAATATATATATATATATGTATATTTGAAACTCACAAAAAAATTTTTTAAGCAGATAAAAAACCAGCAACTTACTTGTTACAAGTGGTTGGCGTGCTGGTCTTAACCAGTGCGAATACATGGGTTCGATTCCCACGGAAGACTATCAAGAGGAAGTCGGTTGAGGAGAAGTGGTGATTTCGGAGATTCGGAGATTTCTACCATTGCTGTGTTTTCAATAACTTCCTAATAAATAAATGGACTTGAGCTCATAAAAATTATTACTGATTTTTTTTTTATCAAGATTAAAGAAAAATAAAGCGAATTCTTAATTTTCTGTATAACTAAAAATAAATCGGAGATATCGGCAACATTTTGAAAATGCTATGCGGTTGTATGGGGTGTATCATTTAAACAACAGAATATCAACAATATTTTTGAGAGCTGTTTTATTTTTAAGCTTAACTTGTTTTATCGTCTGAGATAATTTTTTTGAAAAAATTATTTAAAAAATAATATATTTTTTTTAATAAAAATTCCCATTTTGGAGGTACTTTCAAATCGTTCGAGCTCACTTAAATTTTAATATTTTTCGGAAATATTTTGGCGAAAGTCTTAAAATATAATAAATTTTATAATATAGGTGGAAAAACTGCAACCTTTTTTGTCGAGACGCCATAATGTGCATCCATGTAACTTTTAAACGTCCACAAAACTATAGCCAAATGGCCCCTCTTTATACATAGTTGAAATATCTTTATTGCTCATCGCTTGAACGCACTTTATATGCGTGAATACAATCCGTAACATCAAAATGCGAGCCTCTTCCACAGAGCGCTAGAAACAACTCACAAAAGGATGGTTTTAAAGGACAAACGTTAGTAGTGACATGTGTAGATAAATATGTATTATATTTATGTACATGTATCATGCTTAGAACATTTACAAAAGCGCTGATAACATTTTAAAATTTCTTTGTATACCTACTGAATTTAAAGATTTACCAGGCTGATAAGCGCCAACAAAATAGCCGAGTAACAGCAATAAATCCACGACCAAAGTAAAACAGAAGGGTCACTTGCGTACAAGCTATTTATGTATGTATGTATGTATGTGTATGTATGCATGTCGATGCATGTGGGGAATTTCGGCACACGTGCCATTTCTCCAACCACACCCACATATGGATTAGGTTTTATATAGAATACATATTAAGAAAAATTTAAATACTTTCGCGTAACTGCGTAACTGGTTTGAAAATTTCACGAACGTAACTCGAAAGTCACAATTCTATGCTTGTGCTTCAACTTTGAATCTAGCTGCTATAAAAGTGCCTAGGAATTTAAAATCTTCAAATTGTACCCAAACAAATTTTGCCTCATCTTGCAGCTCACACACTAACCAGGCGAAAAATATTTGCAACTCGTTCACAAATCGTTTGCTAATTTACATATATTTAGTCACTGATTCCTCCGCCCCGCTTTTCGATGTGCTGGCAGAAATAACCTGCGACACATGTGGCCTCAATGACGTTGATTAAGCATCGATTCTCAACAAATCTCAACACAGTCACGCCCACCCATCGCTGCCTCTCTATCTACCCGAGTTTACAGCAACCAACCATTTAGGTTTAGTGCTATCGTAGCGTGTTGCATGCCACACAACCACACTGCCCCACTGCTACTCTGCCTAATCGAGCTTATCACATACTTAATGCATTCGGCGCTGTGTGGGTACTGATGACATTTCAGAATTTGTAGCAATTATACCCCACCTGAGCTTTTGCTTTTACATTTTTTGTTGTTATTGATGTTTTTGTTATTTTATATGCTCGTGCAACGCAGCATGACGAATTGCTTGGCATATTGCAAATGCAACATATGTAGACGTAAATAAGTAAGTAGGTTTAGTAGCAACAACACATCAGACAAATCACTTTTTGATGATAAAATTGGTCTGGTGATAATTAGACGAGTGGACAAATGTTAACACAAATAAACTTGAATGATACTGCAGTGGATAACCGACTCGCAATGTATGTATGTAAATATATCAGATGGTTAATTGAGTTTGTAATGACCACCGCTGTTTTATGATTATAGATACGAAAAGCTACGGATGCAATGCTAACAAGTCACGAAAGGGCTGGTATTTTTAGAGCAGAAAACATTTCGAGCTTAGAGCGTGTTAAGGATTTGATGCTATAGAAAGTAATGGCGTGCATATAACGGTAAACAAACTCCAAAACAAACTCCAAAAAAAAAACAAAAAAATGTACACTTAAATTAAAATCTAAAAAAGCCTTTTTCGAACAGAAGTTAGGGTGGGGTAGTCTTTATACCTAAAGGTAGCCGAATCTCGCACTCGCCTTTCCCACTTACAATTCTAGAAAGACTTCTGATAGGCCTGAGTAAAAAATATCTGAGTAAAAACATCGATACTTTTTAGATATACATCCATATATTTTAGTCTCGAAATATCGATGTTTATTTTCGAGTTTCAAATTCGATACTTTTTTAGGTCTCTATGAGCTAAATTTGATTAATTTCGAAAGTTAGCGTAATATCTCTTCCAATTACGTATTATTTTTTTTCACTATCGAATATTTTGCTAATACTTTATGTAATAGGGTTTTTTATTTTTATTTTTACTCTGCATATACCGATATTATTAAAAAAATTGTTTCATTTGCCCATCCTTACTGTCGGAGGATGTTTCGAAATGTCGCCATGCTTATTCTGAAAGAAAAACACTGGACGTGAGGCTTACCATCGCCAACGAGGGAAAATACCTCTTGATAGGAAATTGAACTGGAATTGGAAGCTTTCGGAACGGTCCAGAAAGACAATAATCGGCCTTTACGTTTGTAAAAAAAAGTACACTTGAGCAAGCTGGCTAGGGTACAGGGGTCATATCATCCCTATAACTTCTTTCTATCGATCTTTACGGTGGTTATCCTGCCAGATGCAGTGCAATAAGATTGATTGCAACTGCCACATGAAGAGGCTTTAGATTTGCTTACTCGAACATTTTAAACACCGTTTCAATGCATCAATCCGATATTCTGTTTTGAAAACAAATTTTCAACAAATATTCCAGACAGAAGCGAATGAATAGACCGCTCGGACATGGATCAATGGTCTACCGCTATTTTTACGGAGGGGTCAAAGCTCCACAATAAAGTTGGTAGGGGAATCTACTTCAAAGATATCTCAATCAACTTCGGACTGCGGCTTCTATCAGCTATACAGGAGGCCGACTACTCGCTAAATTATTTATATGGAACGAGCGCTTGGCCAGACTACTGTCTGGCCACTCTACTCGTTAGATGTAATCACGGCATTAAGGCTATTCCGACACTGAAACAAAAACGCTCGTTAAACACAGCTTCGGAAGAGGTTAATTCAGTTCCGTCGCTGTTAAAGAAGAGTAGTTTTTGAGATTTCACCAGTGGCAAAAAGATTTTTCTGTCTAAAACACAAGATCGATTTCCGCTTTGTCCAAATAATTTGATTTGACAAATCTTAGCCTGACATAAGACCAGAAAGAGATAGAGGATAAATAAAACTATATTGTAGATATCTAAATTTTCACGATGCTGCAAAAAATAGAGATGGTCGAATTTACTCCGGATCTTCAGAAAAGTAACTGCCCCTTTAAGATAATCAACCAAATCTCAAGAAGAGAAAAAAATTCATATAAAAGTATGCTCCAGAATATTAGAGGTACACTAATGAATAATTGATTTTGTTCTATAAAAATTTCTTAAATAAGTTTGCGGCGAGGAGAATTAATATAAGGTGGCATCAATGACGAAACGAAAGGACATTCTCAAGCACGAGTCTAATCGAGAATAAAAAATCAACTGCTCTACTAACCTCACATTTTAGAAATTCGCTTTTGTTTGCAGACCTCAAGAAACAAATGCACATCAAGAAATTTTACAGCAACAGCAAAGTACTTTTTCAAAAAACAAATATATCGAATAATTTTTCTGTTGATCTTGAGAGCTAGACACCAAGTCGAATTTGAACAAGGTGACGTTAGTAGCGCAGCTGATTGTTTCTTCTTAATTAACCAGATACATGACAATTTTCAGCAAAAGCGAATGACGAAATAATGTGTTCATAATCCGCCAACAACTAATGGCTGCTGCATTTCTTTTTTCCTTTATCATGTCGGTTGAAATCGCCTTTTCACCATTGCCATCAACTTATATGAATTCGTCTTGGCTGGGACTATGCTTAAATCAATAAATAATATTTTAATTATTTGTGCCCCTTAATCGTTTTATTTAATATCATCTCACATAAATTTGAAAATCTTACTAGACTAACAGACGCCGGCAAAGTCTTTGATGAGCCGTCACTTCGCTTGTGAAGCGCTAAAAACAACTGTCAAGCAAAATTCTTAATTCGCTCATAACAATAGCGAATTCGTGAAAAATTAATCATTGCATGCCTACATTGACTATAAAACCGGTGATGGAATTACTGATCCAAGCCGTACAAGACTAACTGATCTTGATGGCAAGTGGGGAGTGAGTGATACAACAACAACTACAACTACAAAGATACGAATAGTGACCGTATTGACAACTTTATTAAATGAAATTTTATAATTTGTGATCCTTGCAGCGTTCCAATGCCGACTGAACGAAAAACTGCAACGCGCACAAAATTCCAACATCACACATCATTATCGGCGCAAAAAACCAAAACCAAACCAAACCAAACCAACAAAGGCAAGAGCAACAACAACAGCAAACACGCTACGAAATTTCATTGCCAACAGACGAGTTAAAAATTTACGGCAGGAATTTTTGCACATGTGACAACTAAAATTGCAATTATTAATATAAGATAGTTCGACAAAAGGGCTAAGCGACAGAGGGACTGAGGCGCGATATCCGTACCTTTACCAAAGTTGGTGGCAAAAAGTGTGCTCAGCCATGCGCTGAGGTGACGCTACACGATGCGACTTTTGTTACACCTTTTGCCATTCCAGACACACGTTTCTTGCGATCGGTACGATCCTTGAACTGTGCACTGTACGAACGCAACCAAGTGTTTGTTGTTATTGCTATTATTAGCATTAGTAATGTTATTATTACGTCTGTTCGGCTCGCTGGCTGGCTGGCTGGCTGGCTGGCTGGCTAGCTGGAAGCTCTAGCTCTGACATTTATGATGAGGTTCTTAAGACTACCAAGAAAATTTAATTGAAATACCGAAAATGGACAAAGTAGTGAATTGAAAGGAGGCGGCGCATGATGTGTGAACGATGGCAACGCTGCACCTCGCTGCTTGACGATTACAACTCATCAGCGTTGCTAGCGAATGAAGGCACCTTGACGAAGACAGAAGCAACATTGCGACAAAGCGATCGAAACTAACAAAATTATGATGAAGACGTCAAAATGTCTGCGATTGTCGTCGGCAATTGTGCCGTTGATCAGAGAAACTTTTTTTTTTATTGTTGTGCAAAATGTTTTAATGCACATTTTTGTCGGTGCGCGAAAGGAAAAAAATGTTGTTTTTTTTATTTGCCAGTCGGCAAACTTTGTATTGCCTGCTTTGGAGCAATTTTCGCAAAATTTTTTATTGACTCGCGGTTAATAAAATTGAGTTCGAACATTGATCACTTGCAGTACAATGATGACAGTAGCAACTAAGAGACAGTTCTCTTCTTACGAAAAAAGCAAAAAAAAAAAAACAAATTATATATAAAATAAGATGTCAACTTTGAAGCAACTGTTGATCAACAGTCCCCAAAGTGACACCAAAAACACAAAAAAGCGCAGCGATACAGCTACATATCAAAGTCTGCAAAGAATGTTGACAAAGGTAGAGGAGGTACTCGAATTATTTTATACTCGAATTATTTTTTTTATGCGTGCATCTTCAGCATTAGAGGCATAGTGAGTGCGACTCGCACATTCGTCTCAACAATGTCATCACGTCACAATTTCAGCGTTGATTTTTTACTGATTTTCGCTTGATGTTGATAACGATGCTCAATATGGTGTGTTATTTTCAAGTTAAGGAGTATAATATTAAAGTTGCTTGTGTTGTCTGTTGCCCTTTTTTTTTTTGCGCACACAACCATCCACCGAAAATGTTGCTTTTTTTGATTTAATGTTCACTTTGCAATGAAATGACTTGAGCTGACGCGGTGTGGTAGTTGGTGGTAGTTTTCACGCGACGCACTCCGACCGACCAGCTAGCTACCCACAAGGTGACAAGGAAACGAACACCTTTTTTTTGGGCAGCTACTTTAAATGCTCGTTCCCTGCAGTGCAACCTACAAGTTCTATTTTAGTCCACAACTCAAATACTTCATCTTCTATCGTTTTCCATGTAAGTTAAGTTAGGTTTAAAGTGGCTGCTCTTAGAGGCTCAAATTGACCGTCTGGGAGCCGTTGTGATGTCTCAGTACATTCAGCTATAGAACGGCAACTTCTTAGTTATAATTTGCAAAGCGCCGCGTGCTTACTCGTAGAATGAGACTACGAAGCTAGCTAAACTCCATTGCCGATAAGTCTCCTTAGTCTCGTGAAGGCGGGGCAACTGAGTTGAAAGTTCTGAGCTCGTTCCACCTCCTCATTTCAGCATTCCCATAATTAATGAAAGGTGTGTCTTGGAGAACCCTAGAAGCTCCCGGGCCCTTTTCCGGTATACTTTTGGGCAAAGGACGTTGCGACCCTGCTTGTTCGAGTAGCTACACAACGCTTACCGAGCTGAACGCAAGCCTGAAAAGTTTCTTGGTTAAGGAGTCCTTTTCAAGTGTACCGTACCTCGCTGGCTTATCTACTTGACAATTCCCTACGATATCACTGTGCTCCTATCTCCAGATTATTTTAACGAAGAAATGAACTAAAGTTCTCGAAAGGTGGTCCGTGGCAGCGGGATCCTTGAATGAATGACCACAATAAAAGCTAACTTTATGCCCAATATCACGCAGACTGACAGAGGCTTTGGTAGACCGGACTTTTTCCAGCAGTATCTATTGCAATTGTGTTCAATATGGCTTTCAACGCTGGCGTTGGCGTGGCCCAAAAGACCAGGTTGCGGACTACCTATCCAGGGAGCGCCAATAGCCAACAACTTCGTACAGAAGTATGGTTTTACTACCTCTACCCAGTATTAAACAAATTTAACCTCATACTTCCTCGACTTTAAATCCGCTTTCGATAGCACGAGAAAAAGGTACCTTTATGACGCGATGTCTAAATTAAGTATTGTCACAAAACTAATACGGCTATGGAACCAAACGAGGTTTCTGACAATCGTAAGTCTTCTTTAATCAATATTTTTAAAGAGCCTGCGGCGACATCATCGGCTTCTCCAACCACGCTGTTAGTTCTGCTTTATATTATAACTGAGGCCTTGAGATTCGCTTGTGCCGGCGGATACCTCATACGATGGAACGATGAGTCGTGTGAGCTTTAGCGACATTTAGACATAAATCAGCGACTTAAGAATCAGCGGCTACTTTAGCTGTGGCAGGGCGTGCGAATGAACGAAATTGTTCCTGCTCTGTAAATATTCAACGCCGTCCTACGTTTGAAAGGCCTTGTTGAGACGATTTGGATTCACTTCGTGTCTCTGGAATCGGTCAAAATTGCCTAGGCGGTTATAGACATGAATTTAGTAGCCTAACGTTTTTTGTTTTTTTTATGCTAAAAAACTGAAGTTTTAAAATATCTCGGAAACCGTTGCACTTTCATAAAATGTGACTATAATATTGGATTTAGTGAAAAATTTGACATTAAATTTACGCATAAAATAGAGATGGGCAAATGAAAATAAAATATTGATATGTATCGTAGAGATATTTTCCCACAATATCGGTATATTTCGATCTATCGATATTTTTGCCTCAACGCGCAATTACCTAAATTATTGTAAAAATATTCGATAGTGAAAAGAATAATACATACTTTGGAGTTTGAGCATTTTTATCTATTATAACCAAATATTTGAAAATTATGATGCTCATGGAAACCTTAAAAAATATCGAATTTGATACCAAATTGAGACACGGAAGTAAATATCGAATATGGGCATTTCAAGATTGAATATATCGTCATATTTATCCATTATTTTCTAGAAAAAATATTGATACATATATCGAAGCATCTTTTCCCAAGCCTAGTATCAAATTTCGAGGCTATTTTGTTTTTGTCAAGAGCATTATTTTAGATCATGAAAATGGTCGGTCCGGTCTTTGGAAAGTTAGCATAATTCCGATGAAACTTTTTTTTTAAATATTCTCATATTAACCTATTTACGGTTAAACTGTTTTTTTTTTTTTGAAAAAAAGTTTAATAAAAAACTTCATTAAATTCATTTTAAATATAAATATTTTTCCGAAATATTTTGGCGCCAGTTGTAAAACATAACAAATTTTGTAATTCTAGTGGGAAAACTGTAGCTTTTTGGTTGAGGCACCCTAATGTGCATACATACATACATACATATCGTTTACATATAAACTCACAAGCAATAAAAACATTAAATCGATGTTTTTTTTACGAACTTCTTATCCTTACAGCCCCTCCGTTCAGTTGCAAATGTCACAAACAATTTAAAATACCATTTTTACAATGACGATTTATTTGTTGACATGCGCGCGCGATTCCAACCCAATACAAAACTACATACATATATATACAGTGTTGATCGAAATGAAACAGATATGCTAATATTACACACAAAGATTCGTAAACTTACATGTGTTGAGTTTTTGATGCGATACAAGAGATGTCAGAACGCTTACACGAAAATAGCTTAGGTTGGTTGATTGTAGTATGTAAAGAACGTGCGATGTACGTTGAATTTTTTTTTTTTTAGCGACGAATGTAAATTTGAGGTGAGCCATGTCGACCTGAGAAGTAGTAAAATGGCGAGTGAATGAATGGTCAGGTTGTAGAAATGCAAGGAAACATAGTTCCAAACATTTGCTTGCTTTGTCGACATGAAAGTAATAAATTTCCAATGTCAATACGAAATCGCCGACCGAATGATTTACACAATGCGAGCTACAGCGAACTACAAATAAACAAATCAGTACCTTCATATGTTTGTATATTTGTATCTTGATATGGTTTTATGAACGCGCACTCAGATTATTATACCCTCTACTAAATGTGATTTTTTTTTTTAAGTTCAAATTCATCTTCATAAAATTCAATAACATCAAATAAGCTTTCTCGATTTCGCTGCGACCTTTTGCTTTCCGTTTTCTGTCCGCTTTTCCATTACCCAAATTGCCAGTCGTGGCGCTCAACCACAACTCCCTCCCTCCCTTTGTCCCTCCACTTCCAAACATTCATTTTGTTGTCTTTCAAAACTCAATTTGCGCCAATAAATCGCCAGCGAAATTTTTTTGACAGTTTACGCGGTCCAACGTGGTGCGGCATCACCATTTATATGGCGCGTATAAATCTTGATTTTGATATGTGATTGCGTTTTCTTTGATTGCCGGCCAAATCGTTCCACTTCGACTTCGAATGTATCAGCGGCAACTTAGTAGCTCAAGTCCAGTGCGACTGGCTTTGTCGCCACCGTTGTGTTGGTGAAGTGGTCATCATCGATGTTTGTGGGATCAATGGACCGAATACTAACTGGCACTGTTTGCAGGTAATGTCGCTTTGCCGCTTTGCCATTTTTCGGTAAATACATATTTAGCATTTATTTGTTTCGTTTGTGTCGTTTAACATTCCACGAATACAACAACATGGTTCGAAGTGTACCATAGCCATAACCGGGCTACTGTTTGTTTGCCTCTACAAGCCACTCCAGGCGCTATTTCGTATGTTCGGTTATCTTGCCCAGCACCCTCTCTGTCTTTGTCGCTCCACATACTGACTGACTCGCCGTTTTAATGCTGTTGCAATGCGCATTGTATTCAATTTGGTTACTGGCTGGCTGGTTATCGTTTTTTTGTTTTGTTGTCGCTTGTTGTCCTGTCGTCGCTTTGTCTGTCAGTGGCGGTCAAAGGCGGCCAATTGCAATGTTCCGTAATCGATTTTGGCTTCTGAATGTAAACGCTTGAGAAGTAACTTGGTTGCAGTAAGAGATGAACAAAAAAAAAAACAATACACGTAAGTAGGCCTTTGATGCAGAACTGGCTAATATTCTGGAGGAGCTAGAAAATTATACATATACATATGTAGTTTTTCTTCTTCATTCCAGTTTCAATGAGGCACTGCTAATGCCTTGTATTGCTGGATACGGGCGGACCTATACTGCTGTACGGCCTTGTGATCGGATGGACGGCACTAGATATTATGGCAATGCAAATGCGGTACGGAGAATGGTTCCATGTATAGAAGTCCAGACAAGACTTTCATCACTACCTCTGATTCCCATACACCTGAAAGTGGTCAAAATTATTACTCTTCAAGCAGCTCATGACTTCGGCCTACTTTATCCAAGTGTCTTCTGAGTAGCTCCTGAAGAACCGTTAGGGAGTGAGCTAAAGTGAAAAGGCGAATTTGTTGAGATCAATTCGACGTTTTGCGTTTAAAAGCTCACCAGGGTCTGCAGCGTCTGCTCGCCAGTAGGTGTGGTTGCAGGCGGGTGTCTGTCTTGGAACAAATAGCTCGCTATATAAATGCGTCTTTACAAAAAACGCCCCAGCATCTGGGTTTTTGCTGGGCTTGGGACCCGCCACCTAAAAAAGAATAAGTAGTGAAAAATTCCAACCACCAGGCAACGGAAGGCCTGACGGTCTCGCAAAACTTGGGGTCCAAAGGCGTCTGTATGTTCAGAGCTACCACTGGCCTAGGCCAACGGATTATAGGCAATATAAGAGGTTCAGATCTGCCTCTCGGAGGATCTCTGAACATATTTTAAATCTAAAAAGGGAGAGTCTAAGAACTCTTACTGGTTACTTGACAGACCACTGTTGAAGGTTTTGTGGGTTGGCCCAAAATATATATTGGGGCTTGCCCACGGGTCATAATTCACAGTCTCATAGCCTAAAAGAGCGTCTATCATCTCCTTCTAAAATCTGGAACATATCGCCCCCCAAAGCAAAACTTCTTAAAAAGCCTATGATTGGAGTGATTGTTCAAAAAAAAATCTGAAATATGACACTATCTAAGTAACTTTTTTCTAAGCTCATAGCCCTGGGTGTAAGCTAGAGGCGACAGACATGCATATGCTCCTGATTTATTTTTAAACTGCTAGATTTGTTAACCATTCCCCCAAAATACCAATATTACATTGGTAACTTATAACAAATTCTGCTGATGTGGCGCATGACTGGCGTATATGAACTGGAAATGCGTTAAGTTTTACTGCTTTCGAAGCTCACTCTTTTGTAGCTAACGACATAATATACACTTTATATCAGGCAATGCAACGGCTGCAATTGACGCGGTCATTTGCGCGCTGATTTGTTCGGTAATTGTTGCATATTGCTGTTGCAATGAGTTGCAGTGCTAAAAAAGTACCAACATAAAGCTAAATATTGTTGGTAATTTTCGTTTATTGTGGAAACAACCAGTGCATATTGCGGCGGAAGAGGTAAAGGTGATTTTTGAAAAAATGCGATGCCAAATTCAAATTAGCCATTGCACTTGTTAGACTCAATGAAAGAATGTTTACGACTACATATGCCATTTTTTACGTTTGTTACTTTTTATGTTCCAAAAGTTTATAAAATATATGCTGTGCTTATCTCCCCTTTCTTCACCTTTTGACGGACGTCATAATATCAACAGTAACAACGGCTGAAATCCGACAATTAGGCACATTATAATCCCCTCCAGACCGCTTGAAAACCAAATCAGCCACATCATCATCGTCATTCGCATCATTGCCACAGTCACTGCAGTGATATTGAAACCGATTGGTAACATATGGCGCCGAATTGCCATGAGCTAAAGACTATAGCACTCCCTTCAGCCGAACACTCAGAAATATACTATACTCGTATGCTAGGGATACAAATACGATTTTCTCAATGTGTGGCATTGTAAGTTGCAAGTTTTCGAGAAATATGTTGCACATATATGTAGGTAGTAAGGCCTAAAAGTCTATGGCTGACATATTGAAACCACAGAATATCGGGAGTACCCAACTAGCGTGGGCTCGTGTCGTGCGTTCCGATAGATCAATGCCCAAAGAGAATTTCCAACGAGTCTCGCTACGTTAAGTCTATGCTTCGTCAGAAGAACGGACGTCTTGCTTTAGATCGTACCCTCTTTTTTATTAATCCTGTACGTACTGGGCTCGAACCCCATTTGAGGTAGTCACCTATCTCGCTTGCTGATTGGCTAGCTCGTTTCCAGCGATGTTGCGATGCCTGAAGCCCAAATTAAATCTTCTGAGAGCTGATTACGGAATCCATTTAATAGAGTCTTGCCTTGCTTTATCAGCTTTGGTTTGGTTGTGAAAGAAAGATACGGCCGCCCGTTTATCTGTGAAGATGGGTACTTCTTAGGCAAGTTTGACGTAAAGCAATCCAAAACTCTCATTCGGCTAAGCCGATGCTCTCTCAGACGAATGGTCGGAGGAATAACAGAGCAACTGCGTGGACGAGGAGGAAGTGGAGAGCGTTAAACACTACCTTAGCTACTTCCCCGTCCTGGCCAGGTCGAGCAAACAATTATTTATTAAGTACTTTTTATTTTGTTTAGCCGACCTGAACTCAGCGAACATTCTCGAGATGCTATTGAAGAAAAACATCGAATAATACAGTCGCGACAGTCCGTACATCGAGTGTTTCCGGGGCTTTCATTAAGGAATGCGGCTTTACTGAAAGCACGAAAGCAAATGTCTTCCTAAGGCGTCGTGATCATTTCCATTGCTCTGTTTTCTTTTAGCATGACATGCTTTAATTTAAAAAAAAATATTGCTATGGTTACGCTACCACCTTGTATGAATTCCCCGTGAAGTCAGCTATGACATTTTGAAGGCAAAAATGTAGGCTGTTTTTATGGGTATAGAAATTGTAGTATACGCTGTGAAAAGTGTATTGAAATAAAAGAAGATTGGATTAAAATATAATAATAGTTAGTGGTTCGAGACTTCCCTTTCATTTTAAAGCCAAGGTCACAAACTTTTGGATCTTACTATGTGTACACATTACGATGTCGGAGAAACAACTAAAGACAACACAAAAAGACAACAAGACAAAAGTCACTAAAAGATTAAGAAGTACTTAACCCATTCGAAAGATGGGAGCTACAAACAAAACTACGTAAGTATATGCTCATTAAGGTGGATCTTCGAAAAAAAGTTGAGATTTTTTCGCCGGAATTATCAAATTTATTATGATTCAAAGCTTTCGCTAAAATATTTCAGAAAACTATTAAGATTTACGTGAACAGGACCGATTTGAAAATAACTCCGAAAATGGAGTTTTTTTTAATATTTTTCAAAAACCACACCTGAAATGATAAACGTTTATGCTTAAAAGACCTGCAAAAAAATATTTAAAATTTTTCCAACGGAATCATAGCGAAATTGGCGAAAAATTTATATGACACCTTATCAGTCTTAATTGCCCAAGTTTTGGTGGAATTTGCAAGTTTTTCTTAAACCAATTTTTTCTAAAAAGTTCAAAAATCTCATTTATGAAATACCGTTGAAATTTTTTTTAAATTTATTATGCAGACCTTAAATTGTTTTGTGATTTTTATTTAAAAAAAATAAAAAAAATAAAAAAAATTTAAAAAAGAAAGTTTTCAAATCCGTTCATCTCACGTAAATCAAAATATTTTGTCGAAATATTTTGGTTGATGTCCTAAAATAAAATAAATTTTATAATTCCGATTTTTTCTGCATCGGATCTGATTCACCCCAATGTAAATATGTGAGTACTTAAGTCAACTCATTCACTGATTCCTCGCCAGTGGCTGTTATAAATCCGTTGGCCCGAGCGCCGGAGTATGACAAAAGTAAACAAATTGAATTTTTCAGTGGAGTGGCATGAATAAAGATGCCAAACATACCAAGGCAAAACGCCGTGAAAGGGTTAAATGGAAAATGGAACGGAACATTTTAATTTGTGCGTAAATTCTCAATGTTACACGGCTATAAGCTCCACCGCCGCCCATCCGCATGCTGATGGGCACATTTAGCGCGTTGTGTAGCGCAGAAAAGAAAATTTATGTTTGGTGATAGTTAGCGGCGCGTTGGCGCTCAACGAGCGTGTGGCATACGGCAAACGGCAAACGGCATGCGGCATAAGGCGTGTGGTGTAGGATGTAGGGTGTGCGGTATGCTGTGTGCGGTGTGCGGCATGCCACAACAAGACAATCGTCGCTGAGACACTTCAGCTTGTTACGTGCACGCGGTTTTGCTGCTGTCCGCCAGCAATGTGTTTACAACTCACCCACCCTGCGCCGCGTCACCCTTTCGGAAGTCGCATAGGTGGAAACGCGAATACGTGCATCCGCTTGTATGCGCACCCTCTCCCGTCATTCCTCACTTAATTACGCTCATTATTTTTGATGCTGCTTATTGTTATTTTTAAAGCGATACACTGGCAACTGGTTGCCGTCACCGTCACCGTCACCGCCACCGCCATCAGCGCCGCCGTCACTTTTGCTGCTGCCGTTTTGTTGCTTGTAAAAATGGTGCTATTAAATATTTTGTTTTTGTCTCATTGCTGCCCCTATTGATGATCCATATCAGCATAGCCCTTTGTCCTTTGCCTGCTTTCCCTTCCCCCTCTCGCTTTTCGTTGTCTTTCCGCGTTTTCCAATTAGTCACATTCCTGTTTACAATATGATTTTCATTGCTGCAATTTTGTGTTGCTGCTTCCATCTGTTGCCAAAGTTCACCGGCTGTTTGCAGTTGGTTTTGGACGATTTAGTTTGGACTTTGTTGTTGCGCTCGCTCATGGCTTGCTTGCTGGATTGTTTTCGTTTCCATTTTTGTTGTTGTAGGGCGTTTGAGTTTCATATTTCTGCTGTAAAAGTATTTAACGCCACGCGAAATGTAAACATTCTTCTCGTTCTACTTCAATTTATGCCCTCTCGTAACTTTTGCTTAAAGTGTCCTAAGCTCATAGCGTAAGCGTGTAATTTTAACATTTTTATTGCTCATCAGTCGTAATCAGATAATTAATTTTAGATATATGTACATATACTTATTCATATACATAAAATTGAGATATTTGTACCTTTTCCAGAGATACACCGAAAGCATGTTTTATTGAAAGTAAAATAGGTAGCATTACAAAATTATAATGAATGACATATCCAAATATCCAATCCAAAATTTTCCTCGGGTTTCCGAAGGGACATCAAAAGGTTAGGGTGCATTCTTCCAAGCAAAGATTGTATTGTAGACGCATTTTGGAAAACTCAAAATTTATTTTATTTTATTTTATTTTTATAAGCTTATACAAGGTTAACAACAATTGTACAAACTAAATTGTCATGCAGCGCTAGCTTCAGAGGCTATCGGCTGTCCGGCAAGTAATATAGCGTTTTAAATCCTTCTGAGAAGGTCAGCATTTTTTAGGAATCCATATATTTTCCTTACGCTATCTTCAGATGGTTCCATAAGAAGAGGTATAGGGTCTGTGTCATGGAAGTTCCTTCGCCTTATGGTATCGAGATAAGGGCAAAATGAAATGATATGTAGAACGTTTGATGGAGAGTCGCAGAACGGGCATATGTTACTTTGGCTCCTATCGAGAAGGTGAGCATGTGTTGCTATGGTGTGCCCAATTCGAAGACGTATAAACGGAGTAAGCATGTTTGTAGGTATGGATGAGAGATAATTCGGTTTTGTGCGTGATGAGTTCATTCTGTTGTAATGGTGGTTATATTCCAACCAATCAATAGCTAATTTTCTGCGTCTATTAAGGTTAATAAGGCGATATATGTCACTTTTAATAAAGAAGCGGGATGTAAAAGTGGGTATGGCAGTTGTGTCTTTGGCCAATTTGTCTGCGTAAGTATTGCCGTTGATGCCTGTGTGACTGGGTACCCACATTATCTTCAGTTTATTTGGGTAGGAGATGAGGTAGTCTCTGATGCAGCTGATGATGTTGTTGGTGTTGTGACAATTACCTATCGCTTGGAAACATGAAAGACTATCAGTACAAATAATGTATTTTCCCGCATTTTTAATAGAATATTGAACGGCATGAAAAATTGCCGTGGTTTCTGCGGTGAATATGGAACAAAACGGAAACAGAAGTCCATATGAGATTGGATAGTTTTTCTCACTAACGACAGCAAAAGACGAATGTGCAGCTTTTGAACCGTCCGTGAAGACAAACCGCCAGCTATCATGTTTCAATCGAGATGAAGTTTCGAGAAAGACAGAGTTGTATACAGCGTTTGGGGTACTTGATTTAGGCAAGCGCACTAAGCGATCTATAAATGATGACTTTAAAACACACCACGGGGGGTGACGAGGCTTGCGAAGCTGTAGCGCTTTTTGTGGTAAGTCATTTGCTTTGGCAAATATGGCGCATTTATATATAGCAGATTGAATTTTTGGTGGTCGTTTACGTGTTAAAGCTGAGTAGAAAGCATTAAGAAGAGTTGAGTTGGGTCCGAGAATTAGCTTAGGATAAAGTTTGCAAATGCTATCCTCCATGTTGTCGTTGAGGAAAGGAAATCCGGATTCAGCCAATATGTTTTTGATGGGTGAAGTAGGAAATGCACGAAGAGACCTTCGTATCGCAGTGTGATATGGGGCCGACAGGATTTTTAAATTACTCTTAGCGTGATGACCGTAGATAACAAGGCCGTAGTTAATTACTGACAGGATAAGGGCTCTTACCACATTCAGCAGAAGAGCAGGGCCAATGAGCGAACGCTTGCATGACAAGTATTTTACAATGTTCAAATTAACAAAAAGTTTACCTCTAATATACTGACAATGTTGTTTAAATGAGTACTTACTATCTAATACAATTCCGAGAAACTTAAGACTATGTGAACGTGGAATATTTACATTGTTGAAAGTTAGTATAGGAAAATTACAATTATGCTTTTTACAAATATGAAGTAATTTAGATTTTGTGTATGAAATTGAAGCGCCTGAGGAACAAGACCACGAGGATAGGGAGGAAAGGATTTCTTCAAAAGCGGATGAGGTTAAGGAGAGGTCTGAAGATTTTGAAAACAGGAGGATGTCATCGGCATAGAGTTGATGTTGGATATTAGGGAAATTAGATAGGATAGAGCTTATTTCGTCAAAAGCTATGGTGAAGAGTATGACCGAAAGGGGAGAACCCTGAGGAGTTCCATTGTCAAGCGGGAGAGTAGGAGAAGAAAAGTTCGAGATGAGTACTTTGATTTTACGATGGGAAAGGAAAGATTTAACAAAGTTAAAAATACGAGGGCCAACATTCCATTTGATGAGTTGTCTAAGAACGACATGTATGCCAATGCGATCAAAGGCTTTTTCAAAGTCAAGTGAGAGAAGCGAAACGTGATTTTTATTGGATAATGTGTCAGATATAAATTGGTCAAGAAACAAGAGAGCATCAATGGTACCTTGCCCTTTTTTGAATGCAACTTGATTTGAATGGGTAAGTTTATTAAAGCAAAGATACCAAGAAAGCCTAGTGGCTATGATTTTTTCCATTAATTTGCCCAAGCAAGGGATTAGGGAAATGGGACGGTAGCTGGAGACTTCGCCGACAGGTTTTCCATGTTTTAATATGGGAATAATGGCACTGGTTTTCCAAAGTTGTGGAAAGAAGCCGGTACAGAAGATATTGTTATAGTGGGAAGTGAGACGGGAGAGGAGGGGAAGGGGAAGCTGTTTGATTATGGGGTAGGATATTTTATCTGTACCAGGCGTTTTACCTTTGACCGAAGAGAGAGCAATTTGTAGTTCAAGTAAAGAAAGATCAGAATCTAGCCACAAAGACGAGGAGGAAAGAGGATTAAGGGGAGAGTAGGTATAGGAAGTAAAGGAGTGCTTTAGGGAGAGAAAATCTGATGAGAAATTGGTGTCGGTAGAGGAGTTGGAGAAATGGTTGGCGAATTCTAAGGCTATGTCCCGAGGATATAGTAGATTGCCCTGAGGAGAATTGAGGTAAGAAATGGGAGAGGAAGAGGGTAAACCAGAAAGCCTTTTTAAGTTATTCCAAATTCTTTTAGGGTCGGAAGAGGAGTTGATGGTACTCGTGAATTTTTGGAAACAGTCAGTTTTAGATATTCTAGCTTTGCGTCTAAATATAGCGTTTGCTTTTTTGAAATTGACGAGGTTTATAAGTGAGCGATTTCGCTTGAACTGATACCATGTTTGTTGTTTATGCAGTCTAAGTGCTGAAAGTTCACTGTTCCACCAGAGGGGGGCTGATTTGGCTGGCTTAGAAGAGGATTGGGGAATAGTTTGGTTGGCTGCAGAACGGATGATTTTTGTATTCTGGAGGTTTCCTGGTTGATATTTTTCGACAACGGAAAGTCTTCAGAGAGGCGGAGGCAGCATTTAACGAATTTCTTCCAGTCAGCTAGGTCAGTTTTAAAAAATATTCTACGCTTAAAGACGGGAGGGGAAATATGGGAGGAAATTTTTATTAGGATAGGGAAATGATCGCTACCATGGAGGTCTTCCAGGCAGTGCCATTCAGTATTGGGGAAGAGAGAAGCAGAACAAAGGGAAATGTCAATATGTGTAAAGGAAGAGTGGGTGGAAAAGTGGGTAGGGGAGCCGTTATTTAAGACAACGCAGTTGGAGCTGAGAGTAACATCTTCAATTATTCGACCTTTGGTATTAGATGAGGGAGAACCCCAAAGGGGGCTCCAGGCATTAAAGTCACCAGCCAGCAAGAAGGGGGTGGAATTAAGGGGCAAAAGATTAAAGATATCAGAAGAAATAAAATTTCGATTGGGAGGGGAATAGGCACAGGTGATTATGATTTTATTGGGGGACAAAATTTCAATGGAAAGGGAAGAGATACTTGAAGGGAGAGGGCTAAGGAAGTTATGGGGTATGTTTCTTTTAACAAGAATAGCAACCCCTTGTTTGCTGGTGGAGTTGCAAGAGAGGTTGCAAAACTTACCAACGTAAGACTTAGGAGTGTAAGCTGAGATATTGTAGGGAATATGGGTTTCATTTAATAGTATTACTGAGGGATTAAGAGTTTTTATTAATAGTTCAAGTTCGATATAATTATTTAGGTACCCGTTAATATTCCATTGGAGGATGGATAACATAATAATAGAAAAAAAAAAAAAAAAAAAAAAAAAAAAAAAATTAATATGAGGAGAATAGTTCAATAATATATTATTTAATGTTCCATAAATGGAGGTTGTGATGAGGAAGAGGCTACAGAGGGGGGATCGGGATTTTTGGTAAGGGGAGACATGGTGAATAATGCAAGTGGAGAGGAGATGGGGGTTGAGTGAGAGGGGATGGTTGAAAGGGGAGAAAAGGGAGGAGAGGAGGAAGAGTTAGAGGAAGAGGGGGAAGGAAAGGGAGAAGTGGTAGAGGAAGTGGGGGAGGGAAATGGGGTTTCCTTGGAGTTTCCGGGAAGTTCTTTAGGAATTGAATGCTTTGTGGGTGAGGAGTTGTTAATAATATTTGAAGTTGAGATATCTTTTTGGTTTGAGATGTTAGTAGAATTTTCATTGTGACTAGGTTTTCTTGTATTGTTAATGATATTTGATGTTGAGTTGTCTTTTAGGTTTGCATTGCCAGATGAATTTTCTTTGTGATTAGGTTTTATTGTATTTGTTGTATTGTCTTTGTTGGATGAGGAATTTACCACACTGGCAAAAGAGAAGGAAGAAGGTGTGCTAGGGAGCTGATTTTTGTATAATGTAATAGCTTCACGCATAGAACATTTATGGATGACTTTTAACTTCAGTATTTCTTTCGACTGAGCAAACTTGGGGCAGGTGTTAGAGGAAGAGGGATGATCTCCAGCGCAATTGGCGCAATATACCCTTGTACATTCGGTGGGGGAGGAGTGGTTGGGAGGAAGGTTGCAAATCACACAAGAGGGTGTATTGTTGCAACGTTTTATTGTGTGTCCTAAAAGTTGGCAGGATTTGCAGCGCATGGGGTTAGGGTAAAAGGGACGGACGTCAAGTGTGCACCAGGCGACTTCAATTCTACTAGGAAGAGTGTACTTATCGAATGTAAGCAATAGAGCTCCAGTGTAAACGGCTTTCTTTTTTTCAATTCTGCTGAATTTGTGGACTTGAGTGACACCTTGGTCTTTGAGACCATCAATAATTTCACTTTCAGGAAGTTGGCAAATGAAGGGGGCATAAATCGTGCCCTTAACAGAGTTGAGCGCATTGTGGAGAGAAATTTCTACTGTACCTGCTCCCGGCAGTGATTTTGTAGTCAGGAACTTATCAGCCACTTTCTGATTTTTTACGAGGAGGAGGAGACTCCCATCACGAAGAGATGTAATCTTGTTGACGTCTTTGCTGATTGACTGAATCCCTTTATAAACCGCAAAGCAGGATACTGAAGCAATAGATTTGTTGATGTCCGTCGACTTAATAGTGAGATATTTTGGGTCATCTGTCTTCATCAAAGGTAATTCCGGAAAAGGATCAAGCGTAGTTTGTTCCGGTTTTTTCCTTTTTTTAGTGTTTGGTGGGGCTAATAGGGCGTACCTATTAGCGCCGAGATTATTGGCCCCGGGGGGCATAACTAAACGTTATTTTACTTTTATGAATATACGAATGAGTTTTAGAGGTTAACAAATAAAAAGAAACACGTGGAAAAACTTAATGCGCACAAATGCGAGGTTAGTTTGTATTCAGCGAACAGTTAGTTTGCCAAAGTATGGCAAGAACCAACGAGAAAAAAAATGCGACCGTACGGTTTAACAACTCGGCTGCGTAAGAAAACTCAAAATATTTTGTGCTTTCTCAGGTAAAATTTTGTATTATGTCCATATTAAGTTTGAAATTTTTTGGCTGGGTGTTTTTAGGAGAAATACAAAGTAGGGTTAAAATTTACATCTGAGCGCAGTATTCGGAATAATGTAAGCAAAAAAATTTCTAGAGCGAAAATTTTATGCAACATCTTAACCCATTAGCACTCCCACGTAAGGGTCGTTTCTATTCCTTTCTTTTTAACTTTGAATAAAATGAATTTGCGAGGTCGCTAGAGGATTAAACGGTTCCAAAGAATCATTCGCCGGTTTATTCCACTAGTGGTCTTCTCAGGCAAAATCCTTAACCGAAGAACTTTAAAGTCTACAGAAAATAAAAAAAAAAAAAAAAAAAACATATATTTAACCCTCTAACGACTTCCGAAATTTGTTTTTTTTTTGAGGGATTTCTTGAAGTAACTGTCAAAACGAGACTTTTCGGATGGAGCTGATGGGTTGAAAGGTACTACAAAAATACATCGCGTGAAATTTCACTATATATGTATGTGTATTAACCTTTCATATCGCTGAGACATATATTTTAAAAATTTTCCTCTTTTTTGAAAACACATTGGTTCGAGAAATGAAAACTTTAGTAGTGCATTAAAAAAATTCTACCTAACTTTTAATAGAAAACTGTATACTTAAAGTTCCAAAGCCAAAAAATTTTGTTGTGGGATCTGACTATGCTATAATTTATATATTTCTAAATCGATTGCCATTTTTTAAATGCCACTAGATTTATTATTTATTTATTTATTATTTATTTTCCAAATTTTTTTTATTTCAATTTCAATAAAAATATTTAAGTTTCTTATGCAAACTATCTTATAAATCTTTCAAATTTTATATTTTAAGTTTTAATTCTTTCAATTCTAATTTAAACTGTTAATTTAATAAATATCGAATTTGATGCTGAATTACATTAGATTTTCAAAAATAAGAGAAACTAACTTTGAATTTAAGTTGAAACAGAAATTTGCTAAAGAAACAAAATTGAAAAATAACACAAATTGTTTTTGTCCTATAAGCCCAGTTTAGTTTCATTTTAGTACTCCACGAAACTCTCAACATGTTTAATTAGAAAACTGTTCATTAAAATTTCAAATTTTTCGGGTGTGCAGTTTAATATCACATTTAATTTTTAGTATAATTTACTGCACTTTTGATGTGCCTGGAAATTCCCGTAGATTATTTATAATTTTTTTTCATTGATATATGTACAACAATTTTTTAAATACAGAACGAAATAAAATCTCGAAATCTAATGTACAGCTGAAAACTTATAGCATGATCAAAACAAAAATTAGCTATTTCAAATCGAGTTATTGGAGTGGATTGGAGAGATAATAACGATAACTAAAAGATTAAGTTTTAAATTATTGTTTATATGAAAAAGTTTCACAACATTGAAAAAGTAGTCAATATTTTTTCTTCTGTTTCACATTGACATTAATTGGTTTTTATTTTCATTTCAATAGTTTTGTCAACACTTGTAAATTATGCTAAATTCATAACTTGTTTACTGTTTTTGCCATAAAGCAACAAATCAGGGCTCTTCCGTCTGCGGGTTTTAAAAAGAAAAGAGCTTATTTCTGAAAAAAAAAAAAACATGGCTAACACGAAAAATAAATCAAAGAATGAAAAAACCAAACAAAATGATGAAATCAAGAAACAAAATAACCGACAAAGAACAACACAACAACCCCAAAATGAACCACGCGAAATATGGGAAGGAAAAATCTATAAACTCGTAGACGGATCAAACTTTGACAACTACTTGGCGGCCATAGGTGTCGGTCTGGTATTGCGTAAAATAGCCAACTCAGTGCGTCCAGTTATAGCACTGCGCAAAAGTGACAAATATTACTCGCTCATAACGGCATCGGATTTTGCCACAACCCTATTGAGATTTCAGCTGTGCAAGGCTTTCGATGAGGAGACATTGGATGGCCGTAAGATGCGAACCACAATGTCTTTGTTCAACAACGTTTTGATCCAACATCAATTGGGTGATATACCGTCGACGATAGTGCGTGAATTTCACGATGACAAAATGATTGTCAAATATATGGCAAAGGACGTTGAGGCGGTACGTATTTATCGAGTTGCCGATGAGGATTTGTGTAGGCTGATGTGGCAAGCGAATGCAGAGCAGCCAATGTACCAAAGTGGTTGTTGTACGGGTTGTTCGAGTTGCTTTGGCAAAGCGAAGAAGGAGGAGCGTTAGGAGAATGGACTGTGTCGATTTATTTTTTGTGTGTGTAAAATGTAGCGGTAAAATATTTTACGATTATTTAATAATTCGGCATAAGCAGATGAAAAACATTTAATTGGCGAATTATTATATTTAAAATATTTTATTAGCGATTGCGTTAGAACTTATATCGATCTAGATTCTCGATGTACCAATTTTACTATTTTGTAATGCTTGTTTTTTAAGTTTTGTAAATATGTAAATATGTGCGCGTTAATAAAGTGCTGTCCAATAACTAACTATTTTGCAGATGAAAATTATGTTCAGTAATCTCATTTAGCGAAAATTTGAATTTTTTTTTGGAGAAGTGAAACTGGAATAATGAAAAATGTTGGAATTAATTTATTTTTAAAACACTTTTTGCATTAAACTATATTTTTCAAATGCATATGTATTTTTAAAATTTGTGTTTAGTATAAAAGCGCAAAT
Organism: Anomoia purmunda; assembly: GCA_951828415.1. Taxonomy (NCBI): domain Eukaryota; kingdom Metazoa; phylum Arthropoda; class Insecta; order Diptera; family Tephritidae; genus Anomoia; species Anomoia purmunda. Next base: position 112,004,041 of record OX639996.1, on the reverse strand, counting down.
AGCACGGAGGAAAAATGTTCTGTATTTTGATGACGCAATTTTTTCTTTAAATTGTTATATTTTCTTCTACATAAAATGAAACCTTTTTCCTCAAAAAGTACAAAATTTTTCTTTAGCATCAATTCAATACCTTTTCTTCATTTTTATTGCTGTTCTTCAACCCAGATATATTTCTTGTTTTTTTTAGTATAGAAACTATGATACAAATATATACGAGTATAAGGTACATTCGCTTAGAGCCAATCTGAATATTTTTAAAGTTCGCTAACAATATACAAACTTTTAACACCTTGGAAGACAACATTGTGCGAACCATGCCCGAGATTCATTCACTGCATGGAAAAGTGGTTGAAAATTGGAACTCCGTATTATGTCAAAGCTTTTAGAAAGAGCACTCAAGGGGGTTTGCCCTCACCATGTGCCCCTCATTCGGCTACAGGGCTGGAGTCCACCATGTGAGAAGGGGTAAAGAGCCTCCACAGCTTACCACATTACTTTTGGCGCATGAGATGAGAACTACCTGGTTTTAAAAGTTCTAATAACACTAAGGCCATTTTCTGTCTATATAAGGTAGCTTTCTGCCCGCCAGCTCTCTATTTAGCTATCCATAATACGCCGTGGGCAATGATCTAAAAGAGGCTAGCTCGCCCCACTGTTCTGAGCTACGTACATTGCAATCTAGTGAAAATAGAAATGGGAATATTTTTTGTACTGGCCGCATGCATGACATGGAGATTGATTAACTACCGCGTGCTGACTTTACCAAAGATCCATCAATAATCCGTTCAAGCTAGTGAAAATCTGGTAATTTAGAGAACTCAGCTTAGCATGCCACCTGGTAGGGTGCCCACTATCTCACGCAGACTGAGGATAGTTTCCGTGAGTGAGTGTTAGTTTCCGTTTATTTAGTTTTTAAGAAATTTGATATATTTAAGGCCTAGATAATTAAAATATCAGTATTTTTCCTATGAGTTCAACCATAAGTCTATCACCAGTGAGCTGTTTTCTAACTGGGCCATCTTCTGTGCTATTTTTCGTTCTGAACGAACCGGCTTGTCTCCAAAACAAACTTGATAAGGAATGGTGGAAAATCGTTCCACTGTACATCAACTTTTTTACCCTGCCGGAAAAGAGGAAGATCAAAAAGAAATCCAAAAATATTATGAACTTATCAAATTGTGATGGCAATGATTGATGCAGAGCGTACCGAAAAATGTACAGTAGCTTTGAATAGGGGCTAATTTTACTGATTTTTTTTAATGTAACTAGGGACTGCGCCTGTCAGGTCTAGGTAGTTCAACGCTAATTCCTAACAACACTCTGCAAGACAGTTGTTTATTCTACAATTAATTTTCCATAGCGTGAAAACAAGCACGCACAAACCGACACTTTTTTCTACTACTATTCGGGTGCTCGCACTGGGATGCCCATCAAAGCACCGACTATGCTTCCTGCAACTTAGGCTTTGTGGCAATGTCAACGTTGTTCAAAGACAATCTTCGTTGTCCATTCGTATCTTGTGCGGATATTCACTGCATTTTAGTTTCGGCATTGCATATTTGCATATAGAATTGGCGATATGCAAATAATGTGGGTTTTATTGTGCTTGTGAAATCGCAAAGCAAATCTGGCGAACAGAACAGTAGCGCGTAAAAAAAACTGCAACAGACGAACAAAAACAAGGAAACAAAAGAGGCAAGGGTGTAAGCCGCGTGGACAATATGGACAACAAGCTGCTGCTAAGAATGTTTTGTAGCAAAATGGTGCAGCCCATCAAGTGTGGTGGTCCTATGCTACTATGTTGCTACTGTACTGCATTGACTTTGTAGTTGTTACAAAATTATTATCAAACACCTGTATTTGATCATGCGAAGCGTCGCACGTCGGCAAACTTGAGATCGAAGTAACAAAAATTAAAAAAAAGCGAGCAGAAAATGCGTTAACGTTTGCGTTCGATTCTAGGAAGTCTGCATGTTCCAATTTTGCATATGAATAGCAAATAATAATCGAGCAGTTATTTTTTTTTCTTTATTTAACATTATTTTGTGTTTTTTGTTTTTGTTTTTATTTAACATTCCTTACTGCTTGGGCGCTGCACTCGTACTGCTCGCTGGAAGTGTCCACGGTACATAACTTGCAACACTATGGGTAGTTGGGTGAGACAACTTGTACTTGAGAAGCTCGCCGAACTTACATAATTTTCATACAATGCCAATCTTGAACAATGAGTGCAGTGTTGTTGCATCTGCAGTTGCCATATGGCTACAAAAGGAATTGAACTTTGGTATGCAAGTTCTTGCCAAAAGATTCTGCTGCTTTTGTTTTAAAAATTTTGTTGCTCTTTGGTTTCGCTTGTCAGCAAGCAGCAAATGCAAATGCTGAGTTTATGTTGGGTTCGGAAGTCTCCAGAGATTGGTTCGTGTGTAGAAAAATGTACAGTGTATTTTTCTTTTCTACAGTTTTGTTGTCCAGAAAGTGTTGCCCATAGGGAATTAATTAATTTTTAAACGTAAAAAGCTTACAAAAGTTCAATACGAATTTGATTAACAAATATACTTGTAAATCGCTTGTCATGCTTTTATCCATATATTTTTTCTCGCAACATTAGGGTGATATAGAAAAAAATAGACTAGCCTATTTAGAATTTTCAAGCTCGCAACCTCAAAGAAATGAAAAATTTATGAAAAAAATGCATGAACTTTTTATTTTGGAATTGATTAATATTGAACTTATTATTGCTAGAGCTCTTGTTAATCGATAAGTCGATTAATCGGTTAATCGATTAGCAAAAATTGTTAGTCGACTTCACCTAATCGGGTAATCGTTTCCTTTCGACTTTTTCAACTAATCGCCCATAAACGACTAGTCGACTACCCGTTCGTTTTCGATTTTTCGATTAGTTGTTTTCTTTCAATAGTGGCTAATCAATTAGTCCTCTAGTCGGATAGTTGATTTTTAGCAGGAGCTCTAATTATTACAACGCTGTTTAGAAAAACAGGAAATGTAACCTCTACAATAGCCAATTTACCAATCACTAGCTGTATTAATAATCGTATATGGAAAATATAAAAATTATCAATGTTATACTTAAAATTTATCCCTATGGAATTTCAAACAAAAAACACATTTTTTAACAATTTATCTCCCGTGCAGAAATTCCTTTTTTTTTGTAATAAAATGAGATTAATTCAAGAGAATAAGTATTCCATTATTTGCGCTTTCTTAAAAGAATATTAGCGCTTCATATCTCTTCGGGTGTTGAATTCGCTAATTTACTGACACTTTGATGTTTGAACCGTTCAAATTTGATTACGCCCATGGCATACCCAGCTGTCGCTTCCTGATTACTCGTTTAAGCTACTTTGGTTTCAAATTTGATTTTCTTTCTTCTTTAGTTTAGTTTTTTTTTCTTTTGCTTCAATATTCTTGTTGGCAGGTGTTGCCTCTTTCTCTGTTGCTAATTGTAATTTTTTAAGTAGCGCATTTTTCTCTATATGTTTTTTTTGTATTTCTTTATCACATTTTTTTCTTGTTTTTTTTGGGTCGAAAATCACCCCAAATAAATAAAAAGCAAATTGTTGCTTAATTAAATTTTTTATTCGCCTTATTGCCTTCACTGAGTGGCATTTAGATTATGGTGTGGCCGTAGATTTAAAGATTGGCATTCTGCTCAGTTTGCTTAACTAACTGAAAACGACTGTTTGGTGGTGTCGTTTACGGTTTAGTGTCGATGGCGTGATGATTATGCGGATTTACAAATTTACAGCGCTGATTAAGTGGAGGTGCGGAATTCTTTTTTTTGTTATTATCAATTCTGAGTGCTGGTGTTAATTTGATGCGTAACTATGCAAAAGTGGGGCGAAAATTGTTGAGTTTCAAAAAAAAAAACAGCACATTCTTTTATATTCTTTTACACAGGTTTTATTGCTAAGATAGCCATAAGAAACTCCACTGCAGCCTTAAGTGGTCTGGCGAGGTCAGTAGAGGTGGTGTTTTTGCGCGGCTGGTTCGTTCGCTTAAATTTAATTAATTCTTATTTTTTTAATTTTTTTCCGAATTCAGAAATACGAAGAGGTTCTCCGTTAGTTTTTTATATTTTTTTATGCAATATGTCCGTAAAATAATAACGGTAATGATAACGGTAGTTATAATAATAATGGTAATGATCATGAAAAACCAACGGTAACTTTTACTAATTTCAAACTTGGAATTTTCGATCGCGAGAAAAACTGCGTAAAAAAATTAAAAAAAAAATCTTATAAAAACTTATTTAAACATTTAATAAACATTTTTCTAAATATTTTTTGTTACTTTTGTGCAAAGTTTTAACCTTAATTTATACGACGTTTGGTATGAATTTAACTATATTTTCTTATAAAAAATTTACAAAAAAAATCGAACATAAAAAATATTGTGAATATTGTAAGAATAGTAGAAGTTTTGTTTTAATTTATATGTAAGAAAAAAATTTCAAAATATTCTGATAATTTTTTTTTTTAATATTTAAAGGGCATTCAAAAATTTTTTTTTATAGATTTAACTATAATTTTTTGAACTGAGAGTGAATGCATAAAAAAAAAAAATTTTAATTCTGATAAATTTTTTGTTTAAATTTAGTGGATTTTTTTTTAAATTAGTTTTGTTTCTTAATATTTGCTTAAAGTTTTGTTTCTTAATATTTTTACAGCGATTGCTATAAAATTAACTATATTTTTTATATAAAATTAACCAAAAATATTTCTTGTAAGAAAGTTAATTTAATTTTTCTTAATTTGTTGTTAAAATACTGCCTTCGGTTTGGCAAAACTTTTACTGTGAAAATTAAATTATCTTTTACCAAAATGAAACAAATATCATTATTTTTTTACCTGAAATTTTATTAAAAGAACGCGTTCGAAATCTTTTCGAAAATATGGATATAAATACAGATTGTCTATAAATATAAGTAATTTTATACAATAGTAAAAGTATAATCTAATCCCTCTCTTTCATTCAATATTTTTCCTCCAAAAATTGTGTGATAATTCTACAAATGCAATTTCAGCAGGATTTATATGGTCACATGTGATGTACAAATAAAAAAAAAACGCCCACTGCAATTTTTCGTCGATGAATAAAAAAGCCACAAACCTAATAAGAGTTTTACTCAAATAACTCACACCATGAAACGAAATGCAAGCTTAAATGAGCTCAACTTATCATCCATGAAGGCCAGCATTGATTTTTTTTTTGTTTTTGTTTTTTTTTTGTTTGCAACTAATGCTGCAGCTGCGCAAATAATTTTTGTGCAACAGGAGCCAAGTTTTTTCCCTTATAAAATACATAACATTATTCACCCCCCATAATAAATATAAGAGTTGGCCAAGTATCATCGTGGGTAGCATGAGAGTATTTACAGTTACGCAAACAATTGTGCACATGGTGATTTTTATTTTATAATATTCACAACGTTTTTTTTTTATAAATTTTTGTAGTTGATTTTTTATAAAAAGAATAGTCGGTTCTATAACAAAAAGGATATAAATCGAAATTTAAAGCTTTGTATAAAATTTTAAAAAATTCAACAACAAACTTAAATAAGGTTTCCAAATGTACCAAATTTTGTAGTATTATAAATTCCCTTTGATTTAAGTTTTTTTAAATTTTGATCTTGAAAACTTCCTGTCAAAAACCAACCGATATTTTAAGCCTCTTCAAATCTGCAAATTAAGTTAGCTAAAAAACTGCATATCCAAAAGCTTTTCAAAAATCCGAATTAAAACATTTAAAATTTTGATGAAAATTTTTTGAATTTTTATAAATTATAGAAAAGGTTTGATATTTTAATTGATATGATTTTTGGTATATTAGGTTAGGGTGGGTTATAGTGGCTACTCTCATAGCCTAAAATAGACTGAGAGCTCACTAAAGCCCCTTTGGGCTCATTGAGATACTAGTTGAGAGTATGTGCCGTTTGTTCCCCTAAAAAAATTCAATTTGATTGCTTCATGAAAGCGCAGCCTTTCTTACAGGCAGTCGAATGCTGATTTTGAGCGAGAGATCCTGAGAATAAATCGCACTTTCAACTCTATCAATCAATTTAGAGCCGTCAGTGTAAAGTACTGTGGTGTTGGTATAACACCCGACAACTACGCCCTCCGCCCAGTCACTCCTCAGAGGAGCTCGTGTGGTGAAAAGGTTTGCCTGCGCGATAACTAAAGTGACGTGATCAGTTCGCGTAATATTTGTAGGACATCCGTTCAGAATTTTAGAATGGGCAAATCTTGCGTTGCAAGGAGCAGCATTATCCGTAGTTTTCCATATAGATCTGAAGTCAAAAGATTTAGTAAGGTTTCTAGGGTTCTAGTGGTCGCTGAGGGTAATGATGCGCCCCACACTGTGTAAGCTTTCTGTCCAGAGCCACACCATTCAACGATGGAAGCTGGAACTTAGGCATCTTGATTTTAATTGTAAAGAGAACCGAAGTAATTCTCTGTGCACCTAATGCTGCTAAAGATTTATCAAAAAAATATCGTAGCAGCCTCCGTATGAGAAACATTGTAAATGTAGCAACAAAAATCACTATATGTTCAATTGGTTGAGACACTGTACATGCATAAAAAATGTTTGTAGGTGAGGGAGTGTGTGTGTGTTTGATTTGATGGGTAAAAGGTGGGGAAAGACATGATTAGCCGACGCAGCATTAACATATCAGCTTGGGGTTTTTACTCATTTCTACACTTCCATGCTTGCCATTTTTTTATTACCCATTGACCAGTTTGCCTTTTTGTTCTTCACAACTACCATTCTGAACATTACAGTACGTCTATTGTTACGATTGTTCGGTTGCGCAAAGCAAGGCGTGCAACGCAGAGGTGGTGTGAGTGCGACAAGTTGAATCTGCATTTATTATGCACGCATTTGAAATGCTCAGCAGGTTGGGGTAAAATCAACATGCAACATAAATTACAACAGCTTGTGGAAAAGCGTTTAACAAGTTGTTGTAAAAAGTAGCCAAATATTAGACAGCAAGCGGTAACAAGAAGCAATGGTCTGCATCACCGCCTATGCTAGCATCCTCCTTAACACCCCATTGCAAAAACTTCTTTTTTGTTACTTTTTGCTGGCCTTAGTTTTGTTGTATGTTGCTTTGCTGCTGTCTAATTTTAGCCAACGCCATAAGCACGGGAGGTACGGTATATACATATATGTGTAGATTGTTGCGGTCATTTGCTGTTAATCCGTCAATGATAAGGTCAGTTTGACGCATGCTGTTGTTGTTGTTACTGTCTGCGCTTCGAAGCCACTGGTGTTCAACATAGCCGGTGTGCGACAGAACATTTAGCTATTAAAGTTGTATTATAATCCCATAAACACCCAACTGATGTGAAGTAAAGGCGGCATGAGTATTAAGTTAGTTTTACTTTGTTGTTGGCTAGCGACAGCCAAAGTCAAGTTACATAGGTATTGGGGACAGTTGCGTCTAAGTAATACATTGTTATACTTTATCTAACCCTCCAACCATGCAGAGGATTCCTAGCCTTTATTAGTATTCTTTGCCAACACGAATTCATCACACATGTTCAATGTTAATATTTTTCGCGAAAGTAGTATGGAACTTCGACACGTCGAGTGTAACAAAATTGTATACGAACAGTAATTTAAACTTTCTTGTCATTCATCATAATCAGTTGTGTGTTGAAATCACAGTTGTTGTCAGTTGGTTGTCTACGTCATTAGAGTGACGCAGCTCGATTAGATGACTGACGGCAGTTGTTTTGACTTTATTATAAAAGTTTTTGACATAACTTCAGCACTGTCAGCTACTTTGCTCTAACTAAGTATGCATACACACGTAATAAGGTCTTCTTCTACTTATTTGACATCACAAGCGTTTGTCAAAAAACTGCGCCAATCGCCTCTATCCTCTGCGAAGTTGTGACAGTACTTTCTGCACTTGGTCCTTCCATTTTTTTCCTAAGCCCTATTGCTTTCGTTTTCCACCCATGGTTGCCGGAATCGAAGGATCTTTTCACCAGAGCATCAGCATTTATACTTAGCGCCAAGAGAACGTAGAATTTTTATACGTTTGACCATGCCATTATAGACCTCGTACAGTTCGTCATTCAATTTTCTTCGGCACCTGTCGTCTTCGTGGGCAGGACTATAGATCTTGCGTAGAATAGTTCCCTCGTGGCTCCCAAATCATTTTCAAATTTGTTCGACATCGTTCAAGGTTTTTGCGCTATATAAAAAGAGGGCAAAGTTGAGAGCGAGATTTTTGTTCATTTTTAATGTCATTGATTGCTGGACTTTTTCTTTCGTTCAAAGATGGGAAAGATACCGGTGGAAATCATACAACGTATTCCACTTTAAAAGAATGGGTCAAATAATTGCATTTGAGAAGTAAATCCAATGATATACCTCGCCTTGGCCGAATCAATTGAAATCAATTATAATTTTTGAGCTCAAGGCCAGTTTTTATTAGGAAAATATTGAAAAAAATTCAAAAACAGTTAGAGTGGTAAGAATTATAGCTGATATTTCGAAGATCACCACATCTCCTCAGATTTTTTTCCTAACTCCATGTCATAACTAATTCTAACAATAATAAAGTAGATTTGTTATAATAAACCACAACCCACCACACATTCTATAAAAAAAAATAGTCTACTAACCCTTTCCTTTCGACTTTTTCGACTAACCGCCCATAAACGACTAGTCGACTACCCATTCATTTTCGATTTTTCGACTAGTTGTTTTCTTTCAATACAATTTTGTGTTTTATATGTGTTTGAATGTTTGAGAAAACTCAAACTATAATAAAGTTTTTATGCATTTTTGGGACTAACTAGTCACTATTCGAATAATTTCGGTTAGTCGATTTTCAGACTGTTCGATTGTGAGCGGTTGGTCGAAAGTGAACGGTTAATCAAATAGTTGCTGTTTGAATATCAACTATCAAAAAAGTTGATAATCGACTATTCGAATAGCCGGATAATCGATTTTTAGCAAGAGCTCTACCGTAGAGTGCGGATCTTTGCGGGAATCCATTTTAAAAGTAAAAATGGTCGATAAATGAATGCACGCCGACGCGACCGAAGGTTTTTTCCGCGCCGCTTGATATAATTGAGGAGTTTAAAGATGTTAAGGAATCTAAACTTTTTTTAGCTAAAAATTTATGAAAAAACTAGAACTCCTCAGTACAAAAAAATATTTGTAACTAACACAGAATAGGGTTGTTAATGGTTTGTATTGATATTTCTAATTATTTTCTTTTTAAAACCCTCTCCTTGCAGTAAGTTCGTAAAGGCCATTATTTAGTTTCCTTATTTATACATAGCGGGTATGATATAACTGCATCCAAGTAATTATCAATTTTAACAGCACAGCTTTAACCCAATCACAATTACACACACACACACCCAATCGTTTCTTACCACAAATATTGCTTATCCCATCCAAGAGCTGCGCATCTTTCGATATTGTACGAGTAAAGAGATTTGTTTGCACAAATATCTTCCTTGACCAACATTTCGGCAAACCTACGATTTGGGTAAGTTGACATTTTAAGCCCAGCAGCGGTTAAAAGTTCAAGAAGTTCAAGGGGAGATTAAAACAAACGCACACACACATTTTCATTGTTGCACTTTACTAAGGACTTGACACTAGTCAATAATTTGTGGATAGTTTAGGAAAATGTCCTTGTGAAATCTGTGTATGTGTGTGTCGTGTACGTGCGTGGTGTGTGACTTTGCAAAAGTGCAAGTGTTCGTGTTGCTGTTGTTGTTGGTGTTGTTGTTGTTGTTGTTACAGCCTTTGGCATTGTAGGCAACTGTTTATTAAGCAACGATGACTTCGATAACTTTCACTTCAACCACAAATGATAATAAATTACTACACAAAGATAATTTGCTGGCCAATTTCTGGCAAATAGTAGGGGTACAACGATAAGAATTAGTGGAGTGGTGTTAACGTAAGGTTTGCAAAATTGCTTGTAATCGAACCGAAGGATATTCAGGATACAACTTGCTATAAATACTTATAGCAGTTTATTTTGATGTTGTTGCCATTTTGGGTGTCAATTAGTGGGTATTAGTAGCGTAATTTGGGAGTGATAAATGCAATTTAACTCAATCGCTGTTTGGAGATAGGGGAACAGAGCTTCTTTCTAAATGTATGCGTTAAACAATTTCATTTACGATTTTACGATATGTTGGAACCGCGAAATCATTTTGACTATTTCTTTAACTATCGCTTAGATTTTTTTCAAATATTTTTCGTCAAAGATTTAAAAGTTGGGCTATTTTAGGTGGCGCAGAAAACCAAAAATTTTTGTTGATTTCGATTTCACTAATACTTGAGTATAGTATACTTGTAATTATAGGGTGCTCTAAATATACACATAAAACCTAACTTTTTCAAAATTTGAAAAAGGGTTAAATGGTGCTGCCAGAAATTCGAAGTTTCAAGTACATATTGGTGTATTTATAAAAATAATTGCAAATTATATTGACAAGTTTTGACAATTTTCTCTTTCCTTATTTAATATTTTTTTTTTTTGCAGCGGAAGGCCCTTGTTGCTAGCGCTGCTAAACAAATTATTTGTTAAATAATTAATTATTGTACAAATATTTCTAAAAAAAAAAAAAAAAAATTATTAAATTTTACTAATTTTTTATATAAATATAAATAATTTGTTTACAAAAATGTATAAAATGTAAAAAACCGTCATTTAAATTTCAAATTTTTTAATCCGAATTAAAAAAAAAAATTCTTGTGGATTTTTGAAAATTTTTACCCTTCCGAGATTTTTTTTCAATTATTTCTTATAAGCTCATCGACATGAGGTAGAAACCATCAAATGAATTGTTGCTTGATTAACATGTACAATTTTTTTAAATATGGAAATCGGCCATTTTTGTCTTATTTTTTGCCACTTAAGACCTTGAGATTATTGCTCCAAATTATTCTGCTTTTAATTTGGAAATTAGCCATTTTCGAATTTTTGTTGATACCTTGGAATTATTGTTGATATATCTCATATCTGAGCAAAATACCAAATTTATGACACAATTTGCGCTTCGAGCGCCCTTATTCTTCTCAGCCTCGTTTTGCCTACAGTTGCGATGCTTAATTTTCAAACCATTTGGTCTATCACGAAAGGGTCGTTCTGACTCTTTTTTTAAAGCCTAGAGGGTTAAAATATTTTAGATAAATATTTCCCAGGAAGTAGACAATAAACCCTTAGTTTATTTTATAAGAAAAGTCTTTTAAATCAACATTTCTAGCATTGTCCAAAATTTATAAAAATTCAAAAAATTTTCATAAATTTTTCACACTTTCATTCAGAAATTTCATAAAACTTTTTGCACAGATTTCTACATAACGAATGAGTGTTGCACATTTTTCCCCATATAAACTGCATGCGTTAAATGAAAAAATGTTTCCTGAACCGAAACTTCAAAAATTTTTCAGAAAGCAACGAAAATTTGTATACCCTTGGCATTATTATGCTAAAATTAAATCAGCTACAAAATTGCGTACACAAAAGTTTTCAAAAAATTTTGATTATAATTTGAAATTTTTATTTATTTGCTTTTTGCTGTAGATCGAACTAGTTTTACTATTTAATGGAAAATATTTGCTCAATTGTTGGAGTAACTGTATATCCCCTAGAAATATGCATACATTTAATTATGCTCTTCTTCATTAACACTCACATTGCAAGTTAACAGAGTTTTCATCTGAAAACATATACAACTACTATTTGTTATTATATTTTATTTCATGTAGAATTCGGCTTTAGTCGAACACAGATTTTGTCTCGCAAACATTAAGTCATCTAATTGCCTTAATTTATGCAATTACATAAGTCAACTTTGGTCACTGATACCAATTACATAAATTATGTATATTCGATTTTTCTATAATTAATTAAAAACATTTTTTGAAAACTTCGTGGTCTTTGCGCTTCATTGAGCAATATTTTGCTTTGATATTTTCTATAAAATTTTCAAACATATTGTCAAAGCGTCATAAATCATCCATTCCATAAACCACCCCCCTAATCCATTCAAAAATTATTGAAATAACTGAAGCGCAAGTGCCGCAAATGGCTTGCAATTATTTATAATTTCACCACACAACACAGCTTTTTAAAATAAATAACAAATTCTCATACTAAATGCAAACAGTTTTGAATCATGTTTCAAGCCTTTTTTTTAGCACGTATGAAGTATGTACATATGTAGTTGTGGATGCCCTGATTTTAACTGAATATTGAAACTACTCTCCTCACCGTTCGTTCTTGGCCGCATCGCACAATCTGTGTATAGCTAATTAAAAGTAAATTATTCATTTTAATTTTCAAATATTGCAAATGCGGGTGCCGCGTTTTGGTCTGTGTTTTTTTTTTTGCGTTTTTGTCATTTTGGTGACATTCGACGCATTGTTGAACTTTCAGAAATTTGGTTTTTGATTAAACGTGCCACGGCGGTTGAATTGGGATTTTGCAATGTGTTACCATATGAAATATTTAATAGCTGTGCTGAATTTTGTTTGATGATAAGCTATAAGTTTTTAAGTGGTTTTGTATTCTTGTGGAGTTCATAATTCATTTTCCGAAATTTATAGACGAAAACAAAAAATGTGTGCCGGAGTGCTGGAACAACAACACTTTATCACATACATTTCAAGCAGATTTAACAACAAAAAAAATAAAATATTATTGAAGACCAATACAGCAGTATGGTAAGCGGGGCAAACGAAGCGACAAACTCGTTTGTGCTTTCAAATTTTTAATTACAATTTTCAGTGCAAGTTCGCGGTGACTAAAAATTAACGTTAATTTTTAACAACTCTTTTTTTTTGCTCGAAATTTTTGTTCCATTTTATCATAGATATTGGAGCTGAATGGACTAAAAAACAAAGCATACTCACAAATTTTCGGAAAATTCTGATTAAAACGTTTGAAAGGTTATAAAAATTTTGCTAATTTTTTCTTTAGTACAAAAATTTGAAATTTGGACTTATATGATTTTTGCTATAAAATGAACTGTATTTTCATTTGAAAAGTTAGTAACAAATAAAATTATACCAGTCAAAATGCTTAAAATGTCGCACTAATATTATTTCGAAATGGAAAATTCTGATTAAAAATTTGAAAATTTTCCTGTTTTTTCTAAAGTTAGTATAAAATTTGAAATTTGGATTTATATGATTTTTGTTATAAAATTAAAAACAGTTTTATAAAAAAATTAGTAAACAGTTAACAAATAAAATAAACGTAATCATAATTGGTTAAAATATTGCACTGCTATTATTTTGAAAGTGGAAAATTCTAATTAAAAAATTTGAAAATTTTTCTGATTTTTTTGTTAATTAGTATAAAATTGGAAATTTGGATTCATATAATTTTTGTTATAAAATTAACTATAGTTTTAAAAAGAAATTAGTTAACAAATAAAATAAACGTAATCAAGTGAGCGTGAATACTAGGACAGCTCTGTTAGATTCCCAAATAATTACATATAGATTTTCTTATTATAGTACCTACATTTCGAGTAAAAATGATACCTATTTCAAGAAAGGAATTCAACTGTAGGTAGATAAAATTGATATGAAATGCCATTTTTGAAAATATCTAATGTAATATCGACTAACCGACGGCCTCCAGAAGCCAATATTACAGCCAGTTTGACAAAAGCAATTTAAATGAAAAATCATTTTAAATTTTTTTAGTTTTATATGAAAATTTACAAAAAATAAAAAAATAGTCAAATCCAATTTTTCTAATTTTGTAATTGGATTATACTACGCCTTCAAAGTGAAGAAAATCCGATTCCGAAATAATAGCCGTACATAAAAAGTTTTTCTAGTAAGCGTTTGAAAGACAGGTATACAAATATTTCTCTTGTGCCCTGTATAAATATTTAAAAAATTTGTTACACAATTTTTATATAAAACTGCCTATAACAATTCAGTCCCATTTGCCCGAAACTCTATTTCTTTCAGCTCAATTTTCTAAATTAATACTCTTATTCTTCTTTTCTTCTTGATTGATGTTGTGCCAAATTAGGATGATTTCAACAAAGCACGTCGGGCATCCCTGTTTCCTCAAGCGGCCAAAAGCTCCTAGGCGGTTATAGAGGCAATAAAGAAGAAGAAGAAGACGAACATCAATCGCGTAGTAAAGCCCTCTATCAAGGTAGCAGGAGCATGAACGCCGTCAACATTAGATAAGATGCGAAAGATTTTTGGACCATTATGTTAGTTATAGAGAAAATCGATTCTGAGCTTTACGTTGAAGAAATTACTCCAGCACACATAGGTTCTTTCCAATTCTGACAGAGCTATTGATGTGAAAAACGGAACTGAAATTCACTTTTGGATAGAATAGGGATGTAACAGTCAAATGGTTACTATTTCGGATCACTGTAGCTAAGTATCGTTAGGTCCAATCGGGGTTTTCCATTGATCCATTGTCACCCATAGTCAGTCGTGTAGCACCTACCTAATCAAGAACACCCAATTAAGAATCCAAGAATCGGGACATACCGGTGCATGCCTTCAAATCATAGTCCTTATAGGATTTTCTTTAAGTTTCCCATACTCCACGCCCGCTTTTTATTTTAAGCGTATAAAATAATATAAATAAACATATACTTATTAGAAACAACTATACGTGGGTAATTTCTTATCAAATCGTCCAGGTAGTATAATGTGATCTTTATTCCATGAATTTTTTTTTTTTAGTTTCTTCAACGAAATTTTTGAAAATTTGTTCCAAAACTGGATTTCGCGCCATTGCCGAATTTAATTTTTTCTTTGAAAATGCGACAACTTCGAAATTCTTTTTTTGAAATTTTTTTCTATTTTTGTGTAAAAGATCTCTCTAAAAGAAAAAAATTTGAAACATGGTATTTTGGAAAAATGGTTTTTATATCGTGATTAAAAAAAATATTTAAAAATTGTTGACTTCAAAAATTTCAAATTGCATCTTATTTTTTCATTCATATTTTTTCCCTAAAAAGTAATATATATGTATATAAGTATAGACAAAATTATGCAGTTGCATCTATAATCGCAAATTCGTTGTTTTGGGATTATGATTATTTAAATTCATAGTGCCAATTATTCAGTAATTTCAGACTTCATTTTTAACAAATACCTTCATATCGCCAAAAATGACTCAATGGATATGATCTTTTTTCTCTTAACAGTCAAAAGGTTATTCTAGAAGAGCAAATGATAAAGTCTAGTATATTTTCCAAAAAATTTTTTATGAAATTTTCGTCAATTTTTTCTTTCAAATGTGCAAAAAATCAAATGCATTTTAGCCCAAAATATTGACATTGCTTCGATTTTAAATTCCTTATTTCTGTTTTTGAAGAGCAATATACGTGGGCATTTTTCAGAAACATTTCTAATAAACCCAATTTCGTTTTTTAACGAATTATGATTTTTTGAATCCCAAGTGCCACTTTTTCGTTAGTCTTTTGCTACAGTATAAGTTTATGGTTTTTCTCTTGACTAAGTTTTCTCAAAAATATAAACATCGTTTAATTTACTGGACTGTAATCCACGCGCCTAATTGAGGGTTAAGTGTATTTTAAAATTCTGATTCAAGCAAGTCAAATACTATTTCATACTCAGTTATATTCCATCATACATGTTGTAGCTGTATTAAATTTAAAATTTATATTTTTTTTTTTCAATATTTTTTATCCAATAAGCCCAGCTGTTCGATAAATAATTGCATTGGAGTTTGTGAAAATGTGTGTATTCATATTTAAAAACTTTGCGCTGCTTCCAGTGTACTTGTACTTCGTGTATCGCAAGCAAACATCATAAATCACAGAATGCCAGTTGTCGTTTAATAAACACCATTTTTGGTTACTCATCATGTTGTGATCGGTGGTTATTTTATGTTGTACTTGTATTTAGTAAACAATGTTGTAAATATATTCGAATTTCTTTATTTTTATTTTTCACTCTCTCTAGTTTTTTTTATTTATGGATGTATGTAAAAGTATAATACCATTTTATTTAAGCCATTTTTAATTCATGTCAACAACGCGCTTTGGCTTTTGGGTCCCACACCAACCAGACCGAAGCGCAAGCAACCAACAATCAGCCAGCAGCCAGCAGCCAGCCAACCATCCATGTTGTAGCGTTGTACATTTGGGCATTGCCGGCAATTAAGATGACCAGACTTGTCGACCAGACTGTGGCCAGCGGTCGATTACTGTCGGCGAATGGCTGGCTGGCTGTTGTTGTACGAATATTGTGTTTGTCAATCGAAACCAATGGCCGTTTGGCCAGCTGCGTTTTTAATTTGATTCGCAGTAAGTCGCGCGCACATTTTTCATTTTCCATATTCGAAATAAAAAAATAAAAAAATAAAAAATAAATTGCAAATACAATTAAAAATATGTACGAGTACAACAAATATGTACAATAAAAGTCATGAATTCTGTAAATGCGCGTGTACTCAACGGATTTATCGACTGAGAAAATTTATGTCAACTTAATGAAAATATCATTGACAGCCATTAAACTGGTGGCCATTTGCTCTTTGTGTTTCGCAACATTTAATTTGTGTCTGCATTGAAATGAAGTTTTCGAGGAAAAGCGAATGATCGATACTGTAATGGAGCTACATATGACAAGCCTTTTATTTGAATCAGGTATTAAATCAAGATATACAAACTGTGGGTAGCCTGTGTAATAAGTTTCCATGAGTCTATTAATTTCCTATCTCTAAAGTTGGAGTTTGTCTAGATAGCGGTCCTGTAAATACTTTTTTTGCGCATAACCAGTTCATTTTTTTTTTTGAATCCACTTTGAAGCAAGGCTTTCGTCAACATATTTGGAAAAGTATTAAGATTTACCTGGACTGGGCTCATAAAGGCCTTAAAAAAATATCGGACATGATATAAATTTGATACTTGGTTTAACCGTAAAATATATAGGACAGTTGAGATGAATGAATCCACTTACGTATCGTCAGCTTAGAAAAATTAAATGAATATATTTTACGACACAATATATGTAGTTTCCTCTAAAATTTTGTGATATTTACATCTCACTAATACGGAAATGAAATTATGCCTCTGCAGTGATTTTATTACGTAGTCCTCTATAATCAACAACTTCAGGTGCTCTTATCCTCGAAATTCATTAATCTTTTAGAGCTAATCCTTCTTCTTAATTGATGCTATAACCGCCTAGGCGATTTTGGGCAATTTCAATATAGCACACCTTCCCTCCTTCCTTCCTTTGCCTTGCTATCTAACGCCAGCGAGAAACCCCAAGTGTCACCAAGTCCTTCTCCACCTGTTCTTTCCAACGTAGAGGAGGCGTTCCTCTTCCTCTACCCCACCAGAGGGTACCAAGTTTAGGATCATTTTCTTCCAGACTCGCATAACTAACCAGAGAATCCGCTGAATCTTAAAGCTCACACAGGTCATAGTTTGGCCGCATCCAGTATTCGCCGTCGCAAAAACTTAATGGTTCAAAAATCTTTCTGAAAATAATTTTTTTTTCGAACACTGCAAAGGTCAACTCTGATATTGACAGCGTCCACGTTTCTGCTCCATACATTAGCAAGGGCATGATGAGCTAATTATAGAGTGTAGTTTTGGTTCGTCGAGAGAGGAATGTACTACTCAATTGCCTGCTCAGCCCAAAGTAGCACTCGTTGCCAAAAGACTTTTATTTGATGGCAGAAAGTACTTCATTCACCTCCAGGCCGAGGGTCACCATGTCTGAAACTTCGTTTGGTATCAAACAACTCGTTGATGTCCTTCCCAATTCTGATGCAAAATCGATGTACCACTTGGTCTTTCGGACTTTGCTGGAATGTAATAACTTATTCAACGGCAGTTCGTAGCGAATCAGAAATGTGATCTCAATACTCGCGAATTCCGCTGTGGAGTATGGAGTACTCTTAGTGAGCAGGTGTGAGAGTCGAGTGGCAAAGAGGTTGCGATTGAAGCTTTACGAAGCACGTACTGCCTAATTTTTTTGAGTTCGTGTGCTACAAAAATTGTTTTTTGAGTCATGAGGATTATTAGATAAAGAGCTGATGGCCTTGGCAGACAATGCTCAAAAACTTTTAGTACTAATATTAATACCAGTATCTAAATAATAATAATAGATAAAGATAAGAATTAAAGAAGCCGAGACGGCAGAAAGACTAACTCGAAATAATAACTCCGGAACCCAGTGGATCTAGTTGTTGAAAACCGTTGGAGCAATTAAGCTTTCAAAAATTTTATTTTTTATTTTATTTTATTTTATTTGTTTATTTTATATTTTTTATTTTTTTATTTTTATTTTTATTTTATAAGAGTTTACATAACAATACAATTCCTATATATGTAAACTTACAAAGAAACGCAGCGCTAGCATCGGAGGCTTTCGGCTGGCTTGTGGCTTAGATACGGGTTAGATACGTCGGAGGAGGTCGGATTTCCAGAGCCAGTTGAGAATAGCAAAGAATGGCATGCCAAGTGAATGAAAAAAGCAGCTCTCATTTTATTTCAATCACATATTTTCATAACCGTAGACTTATGGTGAGAATTTTGGTGATTTTATCTAGGTAAGCACTCAATGAATTTATTTATTAACTCACATCGCTATGTAATTTTAAAATTTGTCTACCAATTACAGAAAATGATAAAATTATTTAATTAAAAATACAAAAGAAATAGTATAGTATATTAATATTTTAGAAAATGTTGACATTTCCGTAATAGCAAACAATTAACAAAACCCATTCTCTTCGATAACTTTCAAATTCTCGCACAAATTGTGTAAACTTTGCACAAGTGCCAGATACAAAAAAAAATACAATCACGTTTTTTAAATTTCAAACGCATTATTTCAAGTTCGTTAACTTTGAGAATATCAAATACCATATCATCCGCAAGTCAAACATAATCGAAAATGCAAAACACTGAATACAATTCAAGCCGAGCAGGTGCGTGGGTGGGTGGGTGGTTTGGTTGGTGGAGTGATGGGATTATTGGTTGGAGTATTGTCGACAGTGCAAACATAAATCGCAAGTGAAACAAATGCGACCGACTGGCCGGCCAATTGGTGGGGTTTCTGAACGTTTCAAACAACGCTGACAGTTTGCAATTTATGCAAATCTTTGTTGAGGCAAAATTAGACGAGGATTTGTTTTCAGAATTTGCTGCATAAAAAATATTAAGGTATTGGTCTGTGTTAATGTGGTATTTTTTTGCATGGAATTTTGGCATGCGGGGATTCGAATAGGAATAAAAAGATGCTTATTATTTTTTTAATAAAAACATAGTTGGTTGTATAACAAAAATCATGTTTGAACTTTCCGTGATATTAAAAAAGTTCAAATTTTAATAAAATTAAAAGAAAATAAATAAATCGTTTTTTTTCATATAAAACAAATTGACCGCGCGTTATATTGAAGAAATTGCGGGAGAGAGTCAGCCAAAAAAAAAACGGTAATTTGAAGGAACTATAAAACTGCATACCATATTTTATATTTAGTGATTCCAATTAATTTTCAACTGGGCGAATACTTCTAGGTTTCCATTCCACTTTAGTTTATAAAAATAAATACTTATACTCGCAAAAAACATTGGAAAAGTAAAAACAAGCGTCAGATATTGGAAACTTAAAATTTTGGCTCAATTTTTTTTACAATGTCTTCAACTGATTTTAAAAGATTTGAATCTTATTTAGTATAAACTTGGAGTAATTTTTGAGGCTATAATAATATTCGAAATATTTAACAGAATGTGGAAAATTTTTTTTTAACTCAAAAACTCATTTTTAAAAAGGGGAAAAGTCTTTTTGAAAATTTCAGGCATTGCCTAAACAAAGATTATTCAAATTTCAAAATTCATATTCAAATTTTTCTTAATTTTTTCATAACTCAATAATTCGTATCATTAAAGGTCAAAAACAAGTCATTCTTAAAAATTTCAGAATCTTTCAAAATCAATTAGAGACAGTGATCGGTTACAAGTTACTTTTTATTTTGTTTTTGCTTAGTTAATAATAGGTTTTTTTGTAGTTTTAGTTTTTGCCTGAAAAATTATATTTATTTGTCTAGTTTTATTTTTTGTTTAGAAAACAATCTTCTTTGTGACTTTCAGTTATTATATGCTGATAAATAAGACTTAGAAAATAATTATTACAATATAACTCATACAAATAAAAATGAATGCAACTAAGGTTAGCGCGCGTAACTAGGCAGCATTTCACTTTCGGTATGATTTTTAGTTGAAATTCGTTTATTATTATTTATTAAAATTTCACAACCATTTAAAATGAAATTTAAAAAAAATTATATATTAAAATTTCAAATTTCTTAAATTGTTTCTTTTGTTTTTTTGTTTTGCAAAGTATGTATGTCATTTGATAGCGGCTTTAAAACGAAGTTAGAACACGAAATGGTGGAATTTTAACTTTAGAAAACCAATTATTTCCCACCTTTTGTGTAGCTTTTCTTTCCAAAAAATTCTAGCCCAAAATTCATCCAAATCAAAAATGGTCGATTTGACCCCCACATGGTTTTAATAAATTAAATTAGTAAACATAGACCAACTATACCAAAAATTAAGTTATCATTGGTCTACCTGACACCAAGTCTTATACGGACGTCTAGCAGACAAGATCGTTTTCCAAAAAACAAACCAACACATGAAAATTTTCACTTTTTTATATGCGAACTAAAACAGACACGCTCTGTATTTTTTCTTCACACTTAATCTTTAACTTAAGCAGATGGGCACACAAAGCGTCGTAACGAACTCAACTTCACAAGAAATGAGTGGACTTTGGGCCACATACTTTTTTTTTAGACTTTTCTTCATTTTATATACGTCCAGCTGCAAGCTCTCATGGACACTCCATAAATTAGTTGCCAATTTTTTTATTTGGTTTTTTGAAGAACATCATCACGCATACAAATATTCGCAAGCCAAAGGCGAAGAAATATGAAGAGTTACACACACACATATGTATGAACATATGTACCTAGCTATGAACAAAGGCGCACACACACACGCTCACACGACGAGTGAATACACAAACACTGAGTGTACTGGTAAATAAAGCAAAAAAAAATAAAATAAAGTGAGAATGTACATAATTTATAAAAAAGAAACTAAACAAAGTAAGTATTTAATTTGCTGATACTAAGAATACTCGGTAGCTGTCATAGTTACACAAAACGTATACGCCATGTTGGCCCTTGGACATACTTTCAATGCATGCACACACACAAACATACATGCACTCACACATATGGCTGTTGATGGTCGGTGGTGCTGCGGAGGTGCTGGCGTTTTCTAAGGCCAACAACATAAATAAAATGAAAAATCTACTTGGAAAATGCACTGATACATAAGCGACTAACTGCCAGACAAGCGCTGGGCAGTTCGTGAGTTACACGAAGCAAAGTAAGAAAGGAAAATATGACCGTGTGCGGGAGTGGGAGTGGGAGTGGGAGTGGGTGAGGTTAACTCTTAACTTGCAGCAGCGAAGGAAGTCCAGGGCAAAGTTAACTATATACGAGCTTAGGTACATTAAAGACAGAACTTGGTAAACGACGGTAAATAAGAAGTAGGAAGTGTGTAGGATAAAAAGGAAAGCTGAGCGGGAGAAAATGAAAAACGTGATAGGCGACGGGCATTATGCGAGATATGTTTACGTTCACTTATGCTAGAAATGTATGAATATTTTTTTTTGTTTTAGATATACTTCGCAATGTATATACATACATATGTATATATGTATGTACCTATGTATATATGTTTTTGCATACATAAGCTCTTGGCACCCAGCGCTATTTGTAGGTACATAAGAATCCCCGAAATTTAGGGAGCATGCGCTGCTTTTGCAAATTGCTTGGTCTCTACGGCGTAAAGTAGCGATTGCTTCGAAAGGCTGTATGAGAGAAAGAGAACGTGTAGTATGTACGATGGGGAAGGATACGTATGTGTATATATATATATATATATATATATGTATATACATATGTGCGTACGTATGTATGTATGCAACCGTGGAAATGGAAAATTAACAGAAAATTACTACAGCACACTTTGGGCCAGAATTTGAAAAAGCTGTGCTTAAATAAAAATTCAAATTTAAAGTGATGAAAAATTTTCCAAATATGTAACATACGATACTCGCTGATACTAATTAGACTAGTTTTGAAATGAAAAACAAAACTTGGTATTCATTTCATAAAAAAACCAACTGCACCATTTCCGATTGTAAATGAGAAAGGTTTAAATTATAATGCGAAAATATGAGATGAGAATTAGAAGGTGTCAAATAGAAATGCAAAATATTCAGCGACTTCAGTATTTGGAGAACCTCGTGGATTGGATGGAGTGAAGGCCACTGCGACAGGAGGAGAATGTGCAAGACCAATTCAACAGGCATCATCATTCCATGCAGATGCAATCATCGACAAGCCAATAAATTAACGTACAAAATTTGATTGTAATTATTTAAAAAATATATCATGAAATTAAATTTCTCACTCCCATTTGACGCATTCTAATTTTCATTTGTCGCTTTCTGACTTGCCAATGACTTTTCTTATTTCCAATTGGCGTTTTCAGAATTAAAATTGATTATTCTTCATTTTTTTTCAACTGACACTTTCTCATTTAAATTTGACGCTTTTGCATTTAAAGTTAATTATTCAATTCTATTTTTTATTCTTATTTGCAATCGACTGTTATAATTTTCAATTGAGGCTTTCGCATTTATAATTGAAAATGGTGTAGATTTTAAGGTTGTTCGACAAGAATTTGATGTCAAGTTTTACAAGCTTCAATAAAACTATCTAAGCCAAGCGTATTCCGCTACGCTTTAATTTAAAAAAAAATAAATAAAATTAAAATAAACAAAAACATGCATTGATGCGCTTGAAAAAAACAAAATTTTTTTTGTAAAATAAATTAGTGTAAACAATCAATCCCTTCCACCCCTCCCAAATATTTTTCTGTGTGGGCAGTGACTAGTTATATTCAAAAATATACATATACACGTTTAACAAAAAAAAAATAGAAGCAAAGTGAACAACCAAATATGATCGAAAAAATAAAAATCAGAAAAAACAATTAAATGATAAAAAAAATTATTATTATAATTCCGCATATTCTGAGTTCCCCTCGGAAAAAAATCGCCCGAATTATTTTCATCCGCCCGAAGTTATTACTCGTATTAAGAGTTTCGACCGAAATCAATTCCACTTCGCAACAGCTGGTAAAATTCGAACATGAAAAATACAACCCTGAGTTTTATTTACTTTGCGTAAAATTGAGCAAAAGACAAAAAAATAGTTTAAAAATTTAACATGAAATCAATTGCAATGCGTCTTTTATGTGAGGAAAGAGTTAATGCAGCGCAATCGGGTTACCAGGAGGCACTTCAGAGACAGTTCCAATCCTTTGGAGCTACCTGAAGTTTTGCGAGAGTAATGAACATTTTTTGTGGTTTTTTGTAAACAATTGACTATTGAGTAGGTATTTACGATATTATAGACTAGACAATGAAGCATTTACATATTGGTTGGATGTGCTCACCGATTTATTACCATAGCTAAATCATATTAATTTAATTAATTACTTGAAATAATATCGCTGTTTTCCTTTATCGTTTTACTTCTAAAATACAGATAAATAAATGCACTTGGCCTTTTTTGTAATTTTATAAGTAAAACGGAATAAGTTATATGCATATTGAATCGGTTTGTTCGACTCTCAAATTTTTGTGAGAAAATTCAGAAAAAATGCTACATTTTTCGCCCGAAATTAGTATTGCCGATAAGCGAAAAGTATGTCCGAAACTGAAAAATTTCCAGGAGAAATTTAAACTCATAATAACTCCGATTATTTATTCTTCTACTTAGAATTAATGACAGTATGCATGTAGAATAGAACGGAGGACACTTTCCTTTCATTTACAGGTTTAATAAAAAATTGTACGTTTGAAAAATATCAAAAGATTTTGCCTTAATGAGATTCGTGTCATATGCCTATGAGATGTTTGGATTTTATCTACAATTTCTGCCGCTTCTCGGTTGGTTCTAGAAGTAGCCGCCCGTCCTTCCGAATTTTTAAGAATGAGGATAAGAAGCTAGAGAAATATTTCAACTCCCATTTTCATTTTTCATCACTAATTTACGAGCCTAGCCCTCTGTGCAGCATTCAAGGCAAAAAAAAAACACAAAAGTGCTTGGCTTAAGGCAACTGCAGATGAACTGCTTTCTTTATACTAAACATCTTTCGGTCTTTCTTACGAAAATGCAGCAACAAGAATTATTAAGTTTCACAGTACTGGGCAAACTCTGCAGTTGGCAATAGATACAGATTCAAAAGTAAAAGCCTATGGTGAGGAATTTTTTTTTTTTTTGGTTTGTGAAAGAAAATTGACTCACAAAACCTAATTAAAAAGTAAACTCACGCAACAAACTAGGCGGTGCAACTATACATATATGCATATATACATGCATACGTGCATATGTGTGTATGTATGTTTGTTTGTAGCACGCACATAAAAGGTGTGGCAAGTTTGCTCTCCACATGCACTGCATATTTGTAAAATTACTTTGCTGCCATTTTCGTTCCTCCAGTTGTTGGGTTTTATTTAATTTAGACTCTAGTAAATTTTCTACCAACAATTACGCTTTTTTCTCACTTTTGCTCCGCCTTGTTATATGTCTACGCTATGCAGCTTTTTTCCGGCACCATTTTTTCTCTTCTTTCGTTTTTTTTATTTTTTCTTTCTTTTTTTTTATTTGTTTTTTTTTTGCTTTTCTCACTATCTGTTTTTAGTAACTCCGGCATTCTTTCACTTTTACAACCGTTGATTCGCTTCACTCAATTCCATTGCTTCCCATCTGTACGAGTACCATTTTATTCAACATACCGACGATGGGCTTGTGTGTGTGCTGCCTGTAGATATCTATGTGTGTATGGGTGTGTGTGCATATAAGTTTGTGTGGCCTTTTTAAGTATATAATAAGTTGTAGACATCTGGGTTGCATGCCTGCACAATCAGTTGACCAATTGTCGCCATAGCATCGAGCTACTTTATTTAGTTATCTTTATCTTAACAAACTTAAACAGCTCACTGAAATCAGTCTTTGTGGCAAGCAATGTTTATTGTTGTAAATAATGTTTGTACACATTGTTTGTTATTGCGCTGCATTGTCGTTACGGTGCGCCATTATGGTTTTCGTTTATAATAAGTGTTGAAAAGGTATTCATTTGTGTTGCTGTATTTGTGAAATCATTAACTTTTTTTCTGAAAATTTTCCTCCGTTAAGGCTGACATGGGGAGTACTCTCACCGTATAAACGCAGACAATTTTGGAAAAAAAGAAGAAGATTTTTATCACGCTGGAATGCTCAGAAATTTAAAACATGCAAGAGGCAATATGAATTGCTTAAAAAACTTTTAAAATGTATTGTTTTTTTTTTAAGTAAAACTTCTTTAGCGACAGCGATTTTTTATATCGCGTCACACAAGTCGTGTCAGAATGTATGTAATGTGAATGTATGTATGTATGTATAAACATGTGTCTTTGTATAAATATATACTATGTACGTATTATGTATGTCCGTTTCGGCACAAGTTTGAGGGCAAGTTCTGGTCCGTTTCGGCACTATTTTCGGACTAAATATTTGGCGTCCATTTCAAGTCCTTTCAGTAACTCATGACTGGTTTACACTGCTACTAATACTACTACTACTGCCAACTGTCACTACTAAAAATTACTACTACTACTACTAACTACTACTACACCTATAGCTACTACTACTACTACTAGTTACTATTACTATCACTAGGACTCCTACTATTACTACTATGTTTTACAAATGCTACTATTTATTACTAATACTATTTTAAGTTATGCTACTACTATTTTAATTAGTGGTACTACTTATTACTACTACTATTTTGACAATTTTCTACTACTATTTTTACTAATTTCTACTACTATTTTTCCTCGTGCTGTATTTACTACTATTTTTACAAATTTTAATAATTTATTATTATTCAATAATTTATTATTGCCACTATTTTAACTAATTTCTACCACTATTTTTATTACTTGCTACTACTAGTTACTACTACTCTTTTTCATAATTTCTATTACTATTTTTTTACTAATTTCTACTACTATTTTAATTAGTTGTACTACTTATTACTACTACTACTTTGACTGTGGTTTACTACTATTTTTACTAAATTCTACTACTATTTTTACTAATTTCTACAACTATTTTTAAAAAATTTTTATAAATTATTATTATTTAATTATTATTATTTAATTATTATTATTTAATAATTTATTACTACTACTATTTTAACAAATTTCTGCCACTAATTTTACTACTTGCTACTACTATAAACTACTCCTACTATTTTTACTATTTTCTACTAAGTATTATTTTCCTTAGCTCTACTGGTAATTAATACTATTTTTTTTTACTAATTTCTACTACTATTTTTACTTACTTCTACTACTATTTTTACCTATGCTACTATTTTACTCATGCTAAAACTAAAAACACAAAAAACGATGTCTTATAAAACTCTCCCCCTATTTAACTCTATATATTTTTGTAGAGTCTGGCTCGCGCACTTACATGCATGCGTGAAGTTTTTAAATTATTTTTCAGGGGTCAATCAAAATGTGGAAAGATTTCAAAGTCATTTTCTGTCGAGAAGTGATTTCGGTTCCGAATGAAAATAGTATAGTTAAACCTACAAAACATTTTACATACTCATATTAACATTTCAGAGTATAATGTGATGTTCCTTGGAAAGGTTCACCAGGAGCCTTCCCAGAAAAAGTCCGTGCGCGATGTTCATGAGAAAAACACACATATACTATGAAAAATACTTAAGAACGATCCCTAACCTTCACTGCTTATCACGTTTTGTAACAAAAATACCAACTTTTGCTTCTTTTTTTCATAAGTTTGAGATATTTTAGTCTTTTTATTAAATGAAAAATCGAACTAAATTCGAAACACCTAGAGCCTGGGAAAAGTTGAAAATTTACCAGCTTTCAGGTGTTCTGGACTTTCCAAACTTTGGTTGGGGAGATGTTTTCATTGCACTAAATAATTTAACTTTTGATTCATAAACGACGTATGCGGCAAAGCCTACAACGACTGGTATGGAATTCTAGGTGTAGCGCTTTCAAATACATTGGTTTTCTTATTGAACTAACTATACTTTTATAAAAAAATTTCATTCAATGATGAAATTGTTAAAAAAAATTTAAAAAGCAATACAATTTGCTACTATTTTCGTGATCACGGGTTCACGCGGTATATAATTTTTAGTTTTTATACCTAAGAGATAAATTATATTTGCAATATATTACAAAATATTATAAACTTTATACATTAACTTTAGAGTATTAAAAAACAGGGTTTAAAACATAAACGCTAAAGATTGCGGCAGGATCTGTGCGCTGTGTTGTCGAATAACTCGTTGTTCACGTTTTACCGAGGCGGTTTGAATGAACGAGATTATGATCCGCTCGGCCATTCTGCTTTCCGCTAGCATGATGTTATAATGGACGAGCTTCGGAGCCCCACTGTCTAGGCGGTTGAGATGGACTAACTTTAAAGCCGCGTCTTCAGCGTTCGGACGGTACGAGCATCCGCTGTCTGTGGGATTTGTAACTTCGAGCTCTGTGGTGTTTCTGTGACGCTTGGCCGTAGGAGTGGTCGTAACATCCAATTCATTTCCTGGCATTGGATGGAAAGGCAGAGTTCATACTACTACATCCCCTGTGCGACGAGGTCAAGATTCTTATTTTCCAATACACACTTGAATCTGGCAATACTATTGCAATTTTTTATCCAAGACGGTAGTTCATTAAGGCATTTTAATCCCTTGTAAAACATATTTCTAGTCTAAAACTTTTACTTTCCCTTAATTTGTACGAGTGATCCGGAAGCCTACTTTTCTTTATGTTAAATACAAATTTCATAGCATGATAAAAAATGTCTGTTATATACATATCTTACTTATGCCAGAATTTTTCGAAATAAAGAGGCTGAAAAATAATTTATTTTTAAAGTATTTCTATATCACATTTGTATTATATTTTCATAATCAGAAAAATTTGAGTAGATATTGGAAGTGTTCATCATTTGAACGAGATCTTTTTCAATTTTGAAATCACGACTTTTTTCGCTTTTTCTTCCTTATTCAAGCCATTTATTTACATTACTTAAAATTGCATTTAAAATTTTAACATTAATTCTATTTCTTTATTTTGTTTTGACAATTTTCATAGCGCTAAAATTGCGTTCGACTTCTGTATTGCAGAGGGGTAAGATAAAAAAAAAATAGAAACAAAACTAAAACGCGCAGGAAAAGGAATTTCGCTAAGCTCGTTTTTTTATTTACGAGCCTCTGTCCAAAATTCTATAGTAGATTGTAGATTTTTCCACTGATATACATAAGTGTAATTTTTCTATTACCTTTCGACCACATTTATTTAAAAGCTTGAAACTAAATTAAAATTTCCAGGCTAAAAGAAAATAAAAAAAGGTAAATCTAGCTGGAAAAAAGACAAAATGGCAACACTGCTCTTATGGCAGAATCTTATGATGGGTGCTGTTGGAAGCCTAAATTCCTATTGCCAAAACGCGTTAAAATAGGGATAAAATATTCCATACAACGCCTTTTTGTAGGGGCTTATGTTTACTTTAATTTATTTGGTATATAAGCCGTATAAAATATTAATTATATTCCATGTAATGCATTACTAGATGAATTTATTTTATATGGCCTTTTCGTTGGGTTTATTTTTAAGAGTTGAAGCGCTCCTATCATTAGCTCAATAAATTTATGCACTTACAGCACGATTGTGAATCATCTGTGAAACCAAAATCGACGAGCAATTTCGCATGTTTTACATCATTTTATTTAAATCGTTTAAGTTTGCTTATCTATTTACATACATATATACTTGCCAAAACGCATAAGTACATATTTATATATGAAACTATGTATGTATGTCTGTTCATATCCATTGTACGCATTTTCTCCCATCAATGGCACAGGTGTCAAACAATAGCATTCTGAACTACAAGCGCTAGACAGCTAAATAAATGAGTTGAACGCGCAGTCAAACCAAAAGTTGAATATCTCTCCGCCTCGATACACACTTACTAAGTAGATAAACAGACATGCTGAATTGGCATATGGACAAAGTGGCAAACGAACATTTTGGAGAAGCAACTGACAGTCGAAATAAACATTAAATGCAAATTGCCAAAGTTGGTTGCGGGGGCGGAGGAGGGTGGAGCGGTGGTGGTGAAAGAGAGCAGAAGAATTGCACATACGCACGCTTCACTGAGCAGCAGCAGCAACAGCAACAATAACAACAGCTAATAGAAAGGCAACTAATACCAACTACAACAACAATAATAAGATGTAAACAAACAAAAGGCATGTCGTTTACAATGCTCGTAAAATCATGAAAAGTAAATGAAGCGAAACATATGGAGGCACAACTGGTGCCTGGCGGCGGTGCACAGTGTAGCGAGTGCGGTCAAAAATTGTAAAAATTAAGTTGGGAAAATTCGGAAAATTTTTAATGCCAATCCACAGCTCAATAATTAAAGGTCTCGCCAGTAAACAGTTTTCTAATCCGCTCTTAACAAAATTAGCCCCCTTAACAAGGCGCAAAATTTGTAGACAGAACATTTATTTAAATAAAACATTAAAATTCCATCTTGGATGATGTTTATAAAAGTTTTTGCTTAGATAACGTGAAAACAACCTTTGATAAGGGAGTGTCAAAACTCTAATGCCACTCAAGTATAAACGGAACCGAAATATTTTTCTGAAAGTTTTGTTGAAACTATTTTATTTCGCTTTTCAAAGTTGAGGTTTATATAATATAATGTTCACGAAATGAGAACAGCATTTATATTAGGACTGGGTATTACATTCTGATTTTTCTACTATCACAATTCCAATATTCGAATATCAGAAATAAATGAAATGGAACATAGGGCTAATAAAAAAAAGGGTATTAGGGAACACAAAGAGGAAAAAAAACCGCGGTATCATTTCTTGTGAGGATTAGTGTCTTTGTATGAATTCAATAATAAGGGCATGAAAATATTCAAGTACCAATACATGCCACAAACATTCGTTCACCCTGCCCTATTTTATATGCTGTTTTCAAAACGTTGCTTCTTTTTTATTTATGCACCTATTTTTTAACATAATCTTTTTGCTATTATACTTAAACTATTGTATACTTATTCTCCTGAAGTTAATAGTTTCTTTTTTCTGTTGTTATTTCAAACATAACCATAAAGTTCAAAAAACAAAAATAAAAATGCATTTACAAATTTTTAAAGTTATAAAAAAATGTTTGAGATAGGTAGTTAAGTTTTAAATTACCAAGGACTGTTGAGGGAAGTATTTACTATAAAAATAAAAATACTCTTTTTCAAGCGACAACCACGGTGGAATGAAAACAGAACTCTACTTTGATTTGGCCGATTTTGACAATTCTCAACACCAAGTAGACCAAGTTTTTTCGCAAATGGGTGGAAATTAATCACTTTTTTAGTATTATGTTGATATTTTCTATTAAAACACGTTTCTTACTAAAATATTGGAATTTATTCACTTTTCGGTAGCCCGTATTCTTTATTTAGTGGATTTGAGATCTCTTGCTTTGTCGAGGGAAGGCACACTCTTGTATTATATCCTTATTGAGTTATCTTTTATATTTTTCGACTTTGCCAAACTATGTTTGATGAGTAGTAAAACGATGTTTTTATCGAAAGGTTTGGTGTTTTTTTTTAGCAGAAGCCTACAAATGTATAACGTTTCCACTTACGAGCTTTATTTGTTCTGTTTTCAGTGAGATGAGAAATTCATATCGTCCAATAGATGGAATAACTGAATTGAAGTACGTTGATAACCTACTTCCTACCCTTTGAAACGTCGTTCAAAGAAAATTTTGAAAAAAAATACAGACACTTTTATTATTATATTACTGTGTTTTAATTATTAGGTGCAAAATATAGAAGGCGGTCCGCGTATAAAACCGATGTTTTAGTTTCCTATTCTATGCGAGGCAAGCGTGTCCTCAATCCGATCTTGCTCAATTTCAAATTTTCCCTATTATATATGTACATACATACCTACAAACCCGCTGTACAAAATTGATCATTCCATTGATCTGCAATAACTGCTTTTACTTTTGGCCACTCACTATATGCGGACGTTACACTGTGCCGCGGCAGACCAGCAATTTAGTACACACTCACCCATACACACAAAATAAGGTCATTCATGTGGATACTTATATACCTACATGCACACATATGTAAGTGTTTTGTTTATTTTTTTATAGCATAAGCAGAGCCACACCGTAGCCAAGTGAAAGCGCAGCGAATGTGAGCGAGTGAGCGCAACGAGTTGGGTGCACTGCTGGTATTTATGTATATCTGGTAGTACATAACCATAGCAAACACATACCAGCAGGCAAACAGCCAATCAGCAGCGTTCAAGTTTCCCAGCTGTGCCAAAAAGGCGTTGCCAAACACCCCTACGCTTTTTGCCTATAGCTGTTTGCTTAGTAAATGGGCGCAGTGCGCAAGTATGGCCCCGGTTCGCATAACATGCAACTACAACAATAACAATAAAGTAGCAAGGATTTGGAACAGGTTTTTGGCTATGCTGCTGTGAGTGCCAAGCGCTTTGTGGCAATTCAGTTTAGCGTAGAAATCGCGTACACGCGGGTGTCACAAACGTTCGCACGAATTTAACGGCAAAATCGTATTGAGTATATCTACTAAATACCTACTTACATACAAAAAAAGTATAAAAAAAAAAAATTGAAAAAGTAAATACCTATTTTCATATGTAGGTGGGGTGAACAAGAGAGTTTGTCATAAATGTATACATACAAATTTACTTACATATACTAGCCCATACATACATACAAATGCATGTACTTAAATAGTACCTAGTCGATATATGTACAAAAAAAATAAATAATAATAATACATAACATGAAATTAATTAACTGCGCAGTAAGTTCGGTGCAGTGTTTAGTGGCGGCAGAAGTTGTTCAGAAGTAATTAAATTCATGCACGTCGCCAATCTAAAACGTCAACCGACAGACATCAGCGACGTCAGTACGTTCGTGAGCGCATCAAATCAATCTGTCTGCGCGACTACTTTAATGTGCCAATAAAACAAAGGAAAAACAAACAAAAAAATTATATTAAAAAAAAAAAATTATGCAAAATTAGTCGTTAAAAAAAATAATTAAATTATACTCTTAGTGCAAATTGAATGAAGTTTTCGAAAAAAAGTCAAACACTTTTTCCAACCAATGTGTTTTTGCGAGTAACCTACTTGACGTCATTAAAAAAATAGTTCGTTTGTTTCGCAGTTAAATAGTGAACATGCCCGCGTTTAGTTTTTGACCGTCGCCAATAATAAGTTTTGCTTTTGCCGCGTAAAAACACCAAGTTTTTTTCCTTTTTCTTTTTGCATTTACTTGGCATTTCAATTTTTACTTAGAAAAAGCGTTTTCAAAAATACCACCGTAGTGTAGTGGAAAAGTGTGCATAGCTAATTTTGACGCTTCGTTGCGAGCGTCTGCCGACGCGCGCATAGTATGGAAAGCAACGCATTTGGAAGCAGCCATTTGCCGTCACAAGCTTTAGTCGTTCTTTCGGAGGCTGCTTCCGGTTTGCATGAGGCTTTGAGAGGCCAGCGGCCATTTCCAACAAGAGTAAGTTCCAATTGCCGACAAACAAAAAATTAAATAATAAACATATTGCTCTTTTCTACTAAAAGAGGTTACAATTTAAAAAAAAAACAAGTAACTTGAGAATAACGACTTTAAAGTTTAAGTTCCTATTACATAGCATAGATGTAGAGCTAATGGTCGTCATTTGCAAACTTGACTCGATTTGTTGAAGAAACATTTGTTGAATATCAGTGTGTTGAATTGTAACAAAATCAGCATTAGAACTAAAGAAATGTTCATTTATACAATTGACTTAGCACAGTTGTTAAAATATTATATTCAAAATGTTATTGTATTTTATCAAAAAGGCCATTCGACGCATGCAACAGGCTACTCTTATACTAAACCAATGAAAGTGTCGAGAACACTGTGCAATAAATGTATGGCTACTCAAACAAGCCCGGATTTTTTGTTAATATATTCTGAAACTATGCCTATCCGATGATAAAACACCCGACGCATTTCGAAAAGCTAGCTCGAATTATTTCTAAATGCATACTAAAGTTTTCATATTCATGCCTAAGAGGTTTTCAAAAAAGTACAAAAAAAAATGGTTAAAATATATATCTGAGCGATATGTAACGGCAAATAGAAGAATTTAAAGCATTTGCTCCCATCAAACTGTGTCGTTTTAGTTCTTAATTCAAGAAACCCCTCAAAAAGGAAATTTGGAAAGACGTTAGGGGATATTAAAATGTTATAAAAAATTAATCTTCGGAAAATTTCAATAGGAATCTTCTCAGGCAACATTTTTATACAGAGAGCCTAAAAGTCCACAGTAAGCAAAAAATAATTACATACGTCTCCTATTAATATGGAAAATTTCATTAGAATTTTTTCATATCTTTTTTTATAAAAAAAGGAGTTCACGAAAATTCTGCAAATTTAGAAAAGATGCAAGTATGAAGTGTTTAATAAATCCCGTAAATTTACACATTTTTTGGCTTACGTTTTCGTACCACGTATTATTTAAATTGCCTTTTCGTAACTTTTTACAAGCGTCGATCGTTTTGAAGTAGTTCACTATCTCTTATTTTAAATACCCGTACATATTACGGATGGTATTTAGTTCATGAAAAGATGAATTATGGCTTTGAAATCCTCTAAAACTCGATCCCCTATTAACGTCAGCGAAATATTTTGGAAAAATTCTTGGTCAAAAAATCAATTGTGTTTTATGTCTGGAGCCACCGTCTTATTAGAGTCGCATAAAAAATATGGCATATATGGCGGTTCTTGCTTTTATGGGCGCAAGGGTATAAGGGCTACCGTAGGCCCGTGACTAAAACTTCGCATTACTTTTTAGTGGTACTCGCTTCAAAATCCTATAAAAGGGAATATCGAAATGATAAAAACATTTCGGACAGCGTCGCTTCACGACGGCAACGGTAAACCAACGATCATCCGCCGTTCGGAATAGGCGTAATACTGCAGATCTCTTGATTTATGACACAACAACAAGATGCACTTAATCGCAAAATTATTATTCTATTACATTTCATTGAACAATTTGTGTACTATATCAAAATTACCCTCTCAGAAAAATAATATTTGGGAACAATCATAATCAAGAAGAAGACCAATAAACGTAATATTTATTGGAAACGGCGAAAAATGACAATTTTTAAACAATTTTTAATAATTGAGAACTGATATCCAAAAAGGCTTCCAAATATTTTTTTTTTCATTTTTAGCCTAAAAAAGTCAGTTTTTTTTTGTGAAAAAGCGTGGTCAAAGCGGTAGAAATCTCAAGATTTAAATAATCCAGAAAAGTCGGCTAAGTTTAAATGGAAATTTCCTTAATTTAAAGCGACAGAATTTGGAACTGCTACTTTCGACTTATTTGCTTTAAAAAGTGGGTTGAATTTAAATAAAAACGTAATTAATGGATATAAGAACTTGTTGCAAAAATTATAAAAACTACAATAGCCTGAGCCGTTGAAGCTCGCCACTTCTCACCAGCTGCTTCTTTTCTAGTTTCCTAAGTTCCCATATAATGACTGTTGATTTAAAAAAGTTATTAGGCAAAAAATATCAAAAATCTCAATATTTTGATCGTATTGACAGAGCGTGTAGAAACTGAAATCCAGGTATCTTAATGGCATGATTTTCTCTAATATAATACATATAATTTACTAGACAAAAATTTTAAAATACATTTTTGTAATGACATTTCTTGCTTCTTAAAGGTTAGAAACCTTCAGACTGTTTCCCGATAAACCAATTTTGAGAGAAAATATTTTGTCAAAAATAGCAATAACATAATATAATTTATAAATCAAAGCCTGGAAACTAGAATACCACGCTCCAAGTTTTTAAATTGCCGGATTGTTTTGCTGTAGTTTTTGGTGATTAATTGTACAATCATTGCGCTTGTGAGGCATCGAACTTAACCAGATTCTGAAGTTGGTCTTAAACTAAATTAGAATTTTTATTTATTTATATAATCGACAATATTAATTTCTGATCTTAAGGCCAGTATAAGGAAAGTATTTTGGAAAAAAGACAACACCAGTCAGGAGTCATATAAATATGATATATGATTAAAAATTGTCGGCCGCTGTAGCCAAGTATGTAGCGTGTGCGCGCTTTATTCGGTGGATCCCGGATTCGAATCCTGGCCGGTACAGGGAACATCAAAAATTATAGGAAATTTTTTTCTAATAGCGGTCGCCCCTTGGCAGGCAATGGCAAACCTTCGAGTGCGAACTCGGGGTAAATAAGTAGGTCCTCAATTTGTGGATTTTTTTTTGAGGTAGCACGAGTAGTTGTAAATTAAATACATAAATGAAGTAATAATTTCTAAAACGGACTTTTAAATATCTACTTATATGACTCTAACAATGCGAAACTGTCAACCGATTATTCTCTCAAACAACAACTGTAGTTAAGATGAAGTAAATTGAACGACAGTAGCAATTCGTGAAAATTGCTCACCAGCAATGGATCATGACGCTAGTATTCATTCGATTGAGCGGTCGATTGAATAGTTGTTAATGGGAAAAACGACTATTTTCGCATACTATGTAGATATGTAATGCATGTACATATGACTACTTGTCTAAATGCTTTCCAAATGCAATAATAAATAGTCATACCAAATACGGCAAGTGGTTGTTAACTGGTTAATAGATAAAAAAAAAGCATAACGACGCCTGATAAATTACTGTTAATTAATATATTTATGCTCCAGCGTTGACACAAATCGTGGGGAGAGCTAATGAAACTGCTATGATGGGGAAGTGTCGTTAATGATGTCGCCTTAGGGAGTCGCAAGTCCACTGAAAACAATCTCTAGCAAAGGAAACCACCAGCTATTGTAACAAAGAAGGTGTTAAGTAGCCTAGTCACCGTACATGGTCGGTTTAGAAAACTACAAATCCAAAATAAAGATATCAATATTGTTCTAGCTGTCGAAATAGTTACATCTCTGAATAAGTTTGAGAACGAACCCGATCTAAAATCTGCACCTCTTTGTTGTTTTGTGGAAGAACTGTCGTTGCAGAATGTGGGAGCGGTTCTGCACATTTTATGTAAAGTTTTCATTATCGGCATTCCGGGAAGTTGTAATGACAGGGCTGTCAGGTCAATAGCTTCGACGGCACGTTCGTTACACCTATTGTCAGTGGACAGTTTATGAACAAAAAATATAAATTAATTAATATGATAAATGAAGTATTATGTGTAATATTGATGTGAAATGAAAGAGATTCGGGAAATCTTAGTTTAGAAAATATTTTTGAAGAAGATTGCCAGCTGTTTGAAAATTAAATAGAAATAAAATAAATAATAATTTCGGGAGTTCCGTTACATAAGCTGGAACTAAAGTTGACGGTTCCAGTCATACTGATGACTAACCTGATCAAATTTTCCAAAGATAAAGTGCCATCGCAAATGATTAATGGTAAAAATTATCAGTTTTTGCTTGAAATATTAATTAAATTGAACTAAAACATTTCACATAATAAATGATAGCTATATTAAAATACATACATACCCATTGGCCACACTGTAATTTTTAAATTTTTTTTTTAAATGTTTTCGATGGCAATTTTTTCATGAATTTTTTCAAAAATATATTTCCTTCCATAACAGAAAGCACATACTTAAATCAAATTTCAAACTTTGAGCAAAATTTATAAAAACTCAACAAGCTTTTATAAAATTTTCATAAAATCTAAAAAAAATTTTGTTCAAATTTTAAGAAAACTATTGAATATGCAGTTTCGTAACCTATTTACTTTTAGCCTAATAATATGCAACTCTGAAGTGGCTGAAAATGCTTGCTTATTTTTGATAGTTTTTGGGAATTTTGTCTTGAACTTTTTTTTCATTTAACGCATGCAGTTTTATTAAAAAGCAACGATAACTTATATAAAATCCATACGTTGTATGGAAAACTTAGTGTAAGACCAAAATTTAAAAAAATTGTCAAAAATCAACTGACATTATTAGCCAATTTTCTACAAATTCTAATTTGAAAGTTTGATGAGAAGTTTTGATTTTTTATAAATTTTGTACAAAGTTTGAAATTTTGATATGCACGCTTTTTGTTCTAGAACGAACAAAAGTTTATAAGAAAATTTATCAAACAAGACTTAGCGTTAAACACTTTATAAATATTGTAAAGAAATTACAAATTTAATTTATATTTTATTTAATTTCTTTTAATTTTATTTTAATTTTTAAAATTATTTGCTAAAAATATTCATAGTTCTCATATTTACCTTCCAGCAAAAGCTGAATCAAATTTTGGTGTAAATTGGTGTTAAAAATAAAAATTGAAATTTGTTGTTCGCGTTTTCCTAAGAATTAAATATTTTGACTCTATACTCTTTTGTAGTGGGTGTACGTCGTGGTCAGTCGTATTGTAGCCCTTTTTCTTTCTGTATTTTTTCCAATGAAGTTTCACTTGTAATTTTTTTTTTACTTTTTTGCTTCATTTATTTTTGGCTCTACTTGTTTTTTTTTTTGACTAATGATTACCATCGAAGTGAAAAGAATGCTATCAACTGCACTGATCCATCAATACAAGATTAACTCCCAGTATGTACTCGCACTCACAAGTTTCAGCAATTTCAAGAATTATTCGATTCTTCTTCGGGCAAGCCGGCATATCTGAGAAGATCTTTTGCGCTACTGGACATATTGTTCGCATGTTTAACATAACTTTACGCAGTTGGAGACGAATAAAATTGCCGCACTAGCACTAGCACCCTGCGTTGTGATCTCAGTGGCGATGTGACAGCCGTGTCACGAATATCAGCAGCTAACAAAACTTGATCAAAGCGAATATTTTTCATCATTTGTAGCATCAGCGTCAAAATCATCGCTCATGTTTACAATGACAGACTAAAACGACAAACAAACTTCATAACAAAACGACAAACAAGCGAATACATTGACTTCCCAATGAACATTCGCGCACCTCTGACTAGCAGTAAATGCGAGCGCAAAGCGCAACTTCTTAGCATAGCTAGTGGTGATCGGTAGTGGAACTGAAGTCAACCAAAAACAGACACCAGGCAGCAATGCATTGTAGCAATCATAAATCGTCAGGCAAATCTGCACACAATGGATCCGAGAACAAACACAGAGCAAAGCAGAATGCAAGAGCGATGTGGAGCAGTAGCGTCAATAGTGGCAACAACACAACTCACCACTGGCTTTGTCAACCGGTGTTTCTAACTTCAACCAGCACTGAAGTAAAGTGGCAGCAGTAGCTGCTCGGTACAACACAAACTGCCGCCGGCTGAAATGTGGCACTTTTGCGCATTTCTTTTTTTTTAAACTTTTTTTTTAGATTTTTTTTTAAAATATTTTTTTTGCTAAAATGTAGCGCATTGTTTCAATATTCTGCCGTTTTCGTCGAAATTGTACACTGTGGATGTGTTTTAATACATTCAAAATTGAAGCGCGCGTCGGAGAGCTCATTGAATGGGTGTGGTGATTTATTGAGGCAAATAAACTACTGTACTCGCTGAATACCAACAAGCGCACGCTACTCAACTCAATTCGACATTTTATGATCGTTTCAACTGAATTTATAAAAGTGATCTTCAAAACAAAAACAAAAAACAAAAAATAACTAATAATCTGCGCTAAACAAAACTATCAACAGAAAAACACAAAGGGGTGTACAAAAAAAAGTGTAGCAATATTTGCACTCCCGCTTGTACACTAGAGCGGGTCGCGATAATAAGTTAGCTATATAACCTAACCTTGATTGGTTGGAATGGAATGGAATTGAGGTAGACCGGAAATCCGATATACCGATATCCAAGCCCCCAGGTATAGTCACCCATTGCACTTGGGGCATGAGACGTTTGAACGGAATGAGGGATAGGGGAAGAGAGATACGAAAAAAGGTAGGACTGGGACTTCATTTCTCATCGACAACACTTCCAAACTCTTTTATAAATCTGAGACCTTGCCGAGGGATAGAGAATGAACCTTTTCCATTCTCAGCATATCTGACCCAAATAAGCTCCATCTCAGCCTAACAAAAGCAGGATTGTGTCCTGTAATTATCCCAACCAAGGCTCGTAACTTTTTCCTTCTCTGCCTATGAAGGAATTTCGCCACCACTCTGCCCAGTAATTTCAGGAAGCACTTGCTTGTTTGGCAGGTGTCGGTATTGCACCAACGATTCGCATGCGTCTTATATGTATATGACATCCCTGATGCAACTGAACGTCCCTGCTTTGCTTGGCCATATAATTGGCTGCGGTGACCCGTAATTAGCCAATTCGTCAGCTAGTTCGTTACCTTGAACACCGCAGTATCCATGCGTTCCCATGAGTTCAAGTTTATTCTCGGTTTGATCTTAACTAGTCGATTAATGTCTCGATTTCTTGATCATTACGAGATTACCCTAAGGTGGCTCCCGAGGCATAGGTCCGTTTACGAAATTGAGACCACGCTGTGGACATGAATGCCTCGCTTAGGGAGATCAAAAGCAGAATTGCCGAAATTTACTATTCGAAAGCTAAACGTAGGACGGGATTACTCGGCAGTTCTGAGTGTCGTATGATCCACTTAAAATCAGCGCTATTTTAAGGAACAAGCAAAGAAAATATCCCTAAACTCAAGGCACGGCAGTCTACACAGTGCACTGGCCTACCGAAAGGATTGATTTCTATAGGTTCTGTCGCAGCTGAAAGTTCCCGTTCAGAAGAAAAGCAGTCGAATACTTTCGGTACGGGCGCACATATAAAATCTTTCCCAAAATAAGAGATGAATGTAATCCTCTAGCCAATGTTTGTAAATTAGGTTTTTGAGTGGGTTCTCAAAAATGGCAGCTTTATGTGGAGCCAATGGGCTCTACATTATGACCAGCTCTGGTAATTTTAAGCTACTTGACTCTTGCACTTAATTGAAATAGAATTTAACGGGCTATAAAACCACATACTTATAATTTGCCTAAGAATTCTGAGTAGGAAGTTAGTTTTGTGATAAAAAATATGTTGAATTTTCCTATTTTTTCTACAAAAATGTAACGAATTTTTTCTCAAATTGTTTTTTGATGCGAAAATGTTCCAAGGCCATCTAGATGCATCTCCGCATCAAAACGAAAATTTTCAAAAATTTTTTTTTCGCGGTTAGAGCTCGATACAATTAGCTAGGCTTTCATAAAAAAAAAATAGCAAACCTAAAACAATGAAAAGAGGACTAGCCAAAACTGGTCAAAGAGATCGTGTCCCTATTTTTTCATATAACTCTATGCACATTAGGGTGCCTCATCAAAAAAAGTTGCAGCTTTTCCAATAGAAAAATATTAAGGTTTACGTGAGAGTGAGGAGTTTTTTTTTTTAATTTTTTTTTAAAGAACCAATCTTAAAAAGAAAGTTCACAAACAACGTCCAAAATTTCATTCTTATGATTCCGATGAGCATTCTTTTTTATATTTTTTGCCAAGTTTAAACTTTACAATGTTTTTTTATTTATAAAAATAACTCCATATTTGGAGGTATTTTCCAATTTTTCCGAAATTTTTTGGTTGACGTCTTTAAATATAACAAATTTTATAATTCCGTAAATACAATATGCATGAGACAGGGTCGGTCCCATATGAAAGATAAACGTTTGCTATTACCTCCCTCGTAGTTTGAAAGCTTATTTTGAGAAGCCAA
This sequence comes from Anomoia purmunda, assembly GCA_951828415.1. Classification (NCBI taxonomy): domain Eukaryota; kingdom Metazoa; phylum Arthropoda; class Insecta; order Diptera; family Tephritidae; genus Anomoia; species Anomoia purmunda. The sequence goes on along the minus strand of OX639996.1, from coordinate 111,963,089 downwards.
ATCGAATTTTCTACATATGTAGCTGGTTTTTTAATTATATTGTGATACATCGTTGAAACACACAATTTTGCGTATTATACATCTTTCTAGGATCCTTCGTTTAGTAAATAATGCATTTAATTATTTGGAAACGTAACAATAAAGCTTGTACACTAAAGCAGGTCGCGATAATAAGTTAGCTATATAACCTAACCTTGATTGGTTGGAATGGAATGGAATTGAGGTAGACCGGAAATCCGATATACCGATATCCAAGCCCCCAGGTATAGTCACCCATTGCACTTGGGGCATGAGACGTTTGAACGGAATGAGGGATAGGGGAAGAGAGATACGAAAAAAGGTAGGACTGGGACTTCATTTCTCATCGACAACACTTCCAAACTCTTTTATAAATCTGAGACCTTGCCGAGGGATAGAGAATGAACCTTTTCCATTCTCAGCATATCTGACCCAAATAAGCTCCATCTCAGCCTAACAAAAGCAGGATTGTGTCCTGTAATTATCCCAACCAAGGCTCGTAACTTTTTCCTTCTCTGCCTATGAAGGAATTTCGCCACCACTCTGCCCAGTAATTTCAGGAAGCACTTGCTTGTTTGGCAGGTGTCGGTATTGCACCAACGATTCGCATGCGTCTTATATGTATATGACATCCCTGATGCAACTGAACGTCCCTGCTTTGCTTGGCCATATAATTGGCTGCGGTGACCCGTAATTAGCCAATTCGTCAGCTAGTTCGTTACCTTGAACACCGCAGTATCCATGCGTTCCCATGAGTTCAAGTTTATTCTCGGTTTGATCTTAACTAGTCGATTAATGTCTCGATTTCTTGATCATTACGAGATTACCCTAAGGTGGCTCCCGAGGCATAGGTCCGTTTACGAAATTGAGACCACGCTGTGGACATGAATGCCTCGCTTAGGGAGATCAAAAGCAGAATTGCCGAAATTTACTATTCGAAAGCTAAACGTAGGACGGGATTACTCGGCAGTTCTGAGTGTCGTATGATCCACTTAAAATCAGCGCTATTTTAAGGAACAAGCAAAGAAAATATCCCTAAACTCAAGGCACGGCAGTCTACACAGTGCACTGGCCTACCGAAAGGATTGATTTCTATAGGTTCTGTCGCAGCTGAAAGTTCCCGTTCAGAAGAAAAGCAGTCGAATACTTTCGGTACGGGCGCACATATAAAATCTTTCCCAAAATAAGAGATGAATGTAATCCTCTAGCCAATGTTTGTAAATTAGGTTTTTGAGTGGGTTCTCAAAAATGGCAGCTTTATGTGGAGCCAATGGGCTCTACATTATGACCAGCTCTGGTAATTTTAAGCTACTTGACTCTTGCACTTAATTGAAATAGAATTTAACGGGCTATAAAACCACATACTTATAATTTGCCTAAGAATTCTGAGTAGGAAGTTAGTTTTGTGATAAAAAATATGTTGAATTTTCCTATTTTTTCTACAAAAATGTAACGAATTTTTTCTCAAATTGTTTTTTGATGCGAAAATGTTCCAAGGCCATCTAGATGCATCTCCGCATCAAAACGAAAATTTTCAAAAATTTTTTTTTCGCGGTTAGAGCTCGATACAATTAGCTAGGCTTTCATAAAAAAAAAATAGCAAACCTAAAACAATGAAAAGAGGACTAGCCAAAACTGGTCAAAGAGATCGTGTCCCTATTTTTTCATATAACTCTATGCACATTAGGGTGCCTCATCAAAAAAAGTTGCAGCTTTTCCAATAGAAAAATATTAAGGTTTACGTGAGAGTGAGGAGTTTTTTTTTTTAATTTTTTTTTAAAGAACCAATCTTAAAAAGAAAGTTCACAAACAACGTCCAAAATTTCATTCTTATGATTCCGATGAGCATTCTTTTTTATATTTTTTGCCAAGTTTAAACTTTACAATGTTTTTTTATTTATAAAAATAACTCCATATTTGGAGGTATTTTCCAATTTTTCCGAAATTTTTTGGTTGACGTCTTTAAATATAACAAATTTTATAATTCCGTAAATACAATATGCATGAGACAGGGTCGGTCCCATATGAAAGATAAACGTTTGCTATTACCTCCCTCGTAGTTTGAAAGCTTATTTTGAGAAGCCAAATCGAATTTTCTACATATGTAGCTGGTTTTTTAATTATATTGTGATACATCGTTGAAACACACAATTTTGCGTATTATACATCTTTCTAGGATCCTTCGTTTAGTAAATAATGCATTTAATTATTTGGAAACGTAACAATAAAGCTTGTACACTAAAGCAGGTCGCGATAATAAGTTAGCTATATAACCTAACCTTGATTGGTTGGAATGGAATGGAATTGAGGTAGACCGGAAATCCGATATACCGATATCCAAGCCCCCAGGTATAGTCACCCATTGCACTTGGGGCATGAGACGTTTGAACGGAATGAGGGATAGGGGAAGAGAGATACGAAAAAAGGTAGGACTGGGACTTCATTTCTCATCGACAACACTTCCAAACTCTTTTATAAATCTGAGACCTTGCCGAGGGATAGAGAATGAACCTTTTCCATTCTCAGCATATCTGACCCAAATAAGCTCCATCTCAGCCTAACAAAAGCAGGATTGTGTCCTGTAATTATCCCAACCAAGGCTCGTAACTTTTTCCTTCTCTGCCTATGAAGGAATTTCGCCACCACTCTGCCCAGTAATTTCAGGAAGCACTTGCTTGTTTGGCAGGTGTCGGTATTGCACCAACGATTCGCATGCGTCTTATATGTATATGACATCCCTGATGCAACTGAACGTCCCTGCTTTGCTTGGCCATATAATTGGCTGCGGTGACCCGTAATTAGCCAATTCGTCAGCTAGTTCGTTACCTTGAACACCGCAGTATCCATGCGTTCCCATGAGTTCAAGTTTATTCTCGGTTTGATCTTAACTAGTCGATTAATGTCTCGATTTCTTGATCATTACGAGATTACCCTAAGGTGGCTCCCGAGGCATAGGTCCGTTTACGAAATTGAGACCACGCTGTGGACATGAATGCCTCGCTTAGGGAGATCAAAAGCAGAATTGCCGAAATTTACTATTCGAAAGCTAAACGTAGGACGGGATTACTCGGCAGTTCTGAGTGTCGTATGATCCACTTAAAATCAGCGCTATTTTAAGGAACAAGCAAAGAAAATATCCCTAAACTCAAGGCACGGCAGTCTACACAGTGCACTGGCCTACCGAAAGGATTGATTTCTATAGGTTCTGTCGCAGCTGAAAGTTCCCGTTCAGAAGAAAAGCAGTCGAATACTTTCGGTACGGGCGCACATATAAAATCTTTCCCAAAATAAGAGATGAATGTAATCCTCTAGCCAATGTTTGTAAATTAGGTTTTTGAGTGGGTTCTCAAAAATGGCAGCTTTATGTGGAGCCAATGGGCTCTACATTATGACCAGCTCTGGTAATTTTAAGCTACTTGACTCTTGCACTTAATTGAAATAGAATTTAACGGGCTATAAAACCACATACTTATAATTTGCCTAAGAATTCTGAGTAGGAAGTTAGTTTTGTGATAAAAAATATGTTGAATTTTCCTATTTTTTCTACAAAAATGTAACGAATTTTTTCTCAAATTGTTTTTTGATGCGAAAATGTTCCAAGGCCATCTAGATGCATCTCCGCATCAAAACGAAAATTTTCAAAAATTTTTTTTTCGCGGTTAGAGCTCGATACAATTAGCTAGGCTTTCATAAAAAAAAAATAGCAAACCTAAAACAATGAAAAGAGGACTAGCCAAAACTGGTCAAAGAGATCGTGTCCCTATTTTTTCATATAACTCTATGCACATTAGGGTGCCTCATCAAAAAAAGTTGCAGCTTTTCCAATAGAAAAATATTAAGGTTTACGTGAGAGTGAGGAGTTTTTTTTTTTAATTTTTTTTTAAAGAACCAATCTTAAAAAGAAAGTTCACAAACAACGTCCAAAATTTCATTCTTATGATTCCGATGAGCATTCTTTTTTATATTTTTTGCCAAGTTTAAACTTTACAATGTTTTTTTATTTATAAAAATAACTCCATATTTGGAGGTATTTTCCAATTTTTCCGAAATTTTTTGGTTGACGTCTTTAAATATAACAAATTTTATAATTCCGTAAATACAATATGCATGAGACAGGGTCGGTCCCATATGAAAGATAAACGTTTGCTATTACCTCCCTCGTAGTTTGAAAGCTTATTTTGAGAAGCCAAATCGAATTTTCTACATATGTAGCTGGTTTTTTAATTATATTGTGATACATCGTTGAAACACACAATTTTGCGTATTATACATCTTTCTAGGATCCTTCGTTTAGTAAATAATGCATTTAATTATTTGGAAACGTAACAATAAAGTAAAGTAAAGTTTTCAGTGAACAATGTCACACTTTTGAATCGAGTAATAATTGAAAAAATTTATTAGAAAATTCGATATTGGGTGTATTACACGGCAAGAGCGATCATTTGGGATGCGCTTAAAGTAAGGCTTCAAACTTACTAGGGAGATCATTGCAAATTTTTTTTCGCGACCCAGTCTAATTATTCATATTTTCTTAAGTATGCGATTCCGTTCGCACAAATATTACCACTGCTAAACGTTAGCTATTTTTTCTACACATAGCCGCGTACATTCCTTTGGCATAAGTATGTGAAATTGATTTATTCATTTGTAAGTCGTATAATAAAAATTAATAATAGCCAAAGTGTAACGAATATAACCAACCACAAGAAAAATGCCACAATATACTAGCAACACACACACATACACACACACATACGAGCAGCCGAAGGGGTGGCGGGGTGGTAGTGTGGTGATTATAACTACATACATAACTGTGCAACATATTAAAAATGTCAAATGACTTAATGGTGACGCGCGCATAATGTCGTAATCAATTCTCATATGTGACTTACAACCAAACAAAAATAAACACGACGCATAGGCACTGCGTGTAAGGTAGAAGCCGTAGCAGCAGCAACAACAACTACAACCAACACGCACAGGACATTTTCATCCCTTTGCGAGAATAACACGGATACTTTATTATAGTGTTGCCATATTTATATTGCCATATTTATATTTTTCATTCAATGGGGATAGCAGTAGCTTTCACCGAACCTCCGCCAACACATCCACCTACACCTACAGCACTTCCACACACTTGCTACATTAAATGAAGGTTGTAAATTTGTGTGATTTACCTTTCAAACTCTAGCTACCTTACAACGAAATATTACATTTTTGCCACTGCCGGCGTGCCACAGCATGTGGTATTCGCCAAAAATTATGATACGCGCGCTGGCCTTTTCGCGCTGTACAACAACACTCACCGCGCCAGTCGTATGAAATATATTCCAATAGCTTTTATTTTAATTTAATAACGCAACTTACAACCAGTAGTGAGGAAAAATAATAAGAAATAGTTAGGCGAATTCCACTTAGTACTTACTTACGTACATATGTACTATAAACATTAGGGTGGGCATAATTTGCTTTGGAGAAAAAAATCATATTCGGTATCTCACTCTAGAAACGTAGGGTCATTCAAAAAAAAAAAAAAAAAAACTACCACACATAAAATTTTAAGCCGATCGGATAGGATTTAAAGGTTCCGACTACAGCCTTAATTTTGAAAAATGCTGACTTTCCTCAAATTAAGACCATTTGAGGAAAAATAAAAATAGCATATGCATATTTGTTTATTATTTGAATTATCATTTAGGGGGATGAATTAAATTCTTACGTTCTTAAAACTTTTTTGTTTTCTCATATTTATCCAAGAATGACAGAATGCAGTTTGCGCCTTCCCGCGGCGAAGTGACATATCCCAAATTCAGTAAACAAAAATATGAGAGAAAGCGGAATGAATAACTTTCAATATTTCAGTAAGAAAAGTGTTTTAATTTTGTTAAAGTGTAAAAATATAATTTATGACTAGATATTTAATAAATAAAGCTGCAAAAACTAAAAAAAAGTGTTTCCTTGCCGCGTATTTGTGAAAAAGTCTTGGTCTACTTGTAGCAGAATGTTTTCGCTTCCGACTGTCTTCCACATTCTTCCGATTCAATTTTCCTTTTTTTACCCCTTTATAGTTTGTGAAAGAAGAATAGATTTATTAGTGTAATCAGTCATCGTATTCATTGCATAAATATGTGCGATATCGAATAGATAATCCGGTGTATCAACAAAACCAATCCCTCTTTGATGAAATCCTTCCTAATTTCTATTTTTTTTGTTGAGATATTGTCATTCCTGTTACAACCTTTCCATTTTTGATATGCAGTGTTGCTCGTTTTGAATTAGAATGGTGCCCGTACCTAAAATATGAGCGCATCTTTCATAGCCAATGCAGCGCTTTGACGAATAGTTAATTTTACGCTTTGATATTTAAAGAAGAAACCGAAAAATGTTTGTTTTACTGCCAGTAATTTAGAGCGAAGAATTTGTGATAGAGTAATTAAATGTCCGATGTATAACGTAACTTTCCCATTTAATAATTAAATTTTTCAATTTACTTGAATTGCACGAATATAACAAATAGAGCTTTCACGAAAATATTAATTTTAACATAAAACGTAATGTCCATTAATCCACAACCACGACACCAGAATTCTCAAGAATGATGGAAAACCATCGTAATCTGGTCAGCGAGAAGAAAAGGAAGGTGATAACTGCACTTGAGCGTTTTATTTTCGCTGCAACTGCTACAATACAAAGCTCGGCTATTCCCATTTATTATTCTGTGTTTAACTTTTTGTAAAAATCATTCAAAACTCAGAAAAATCAACTTTGTAAGGACCATTTGTGACGTCAATCCATCAAACGAGACAAGTACGAAGTAACGGAAGTGCTTTTGTCGTCACCTTCTTATCTCTGCATCATGCAGAATTCTTCTTATATAGCCGACTTTAATTTTATAGGTTGCTGAATTTAAATTGCTTTTCCAGAATTTAAAACAGTTAATTTAAGGAAATACTTTAGCAAAGTGAAATTCATGGCATATATGTAAATTGTTGCCTCATTTTATAGAATTTTGACATTAAAAAAATTAAAATCATTATTTATGTCAATAGAGTTTTAAAAACTTAAAGATCTAACGATTTGATGGTTTTGATGGTTTGGGGAATAAAGAAAAGTTGTAACTAATTTACCCCCCCCATTATATGATAGAAATAATGAAAATACAAATTCAGGCTCAAATGGGAACATCTAGACCTCCTCCGATTGGCTTGAAATTTTATAGTTTGTTGTTTATTCGGCAACATAACCACCCTAATATATGTACATATGTATGTAAATGCAGATGTATGCGTTTAGTAAGTATTAATGTGAGCTTTACATCTTAGGAATGTCTACTTCGTATGTATTTGCTCCACATAGTAGCATAGTTACTCTTCTGCAAGTTCTTGCTACTCATTCCAAGCAGCGTTTTACCACATTCCATGCCACTGGCTCAAATTAATGCAATAATTCATTGTAATAACTTAACTCAGCCAACTGACTAACTGGCTAAATACAACTCGCACTACGGGCTGGTTTTTGTGGTAAGTGGAGTGAACTCTGGTAGGTAGTTTATAGTGTTTTTTTTGTTTTTTGTTTTGTGCTCTTCTGAGCTTTGAGCTTGGCGTGTCCAGTTGCTATGCTACCGTTTGCTGTATTGCTTACTTAGAATTTATTGTTGTTGATTTCGGTACAAGCTTTTCCCGCTGTTGTTTTATTTTGTTTACGACTAAGTTAAATTTTTTTTTCTAGCTATTATTATTTTATAAAAGGTAGGCTGCTGAGTAAAAAGGATTTTTAAAACTTTAAAACGGAAAAAAAGAAAATATTTATTTTTTGCCTTAGGTACTTTAGTTTTTTTTTTTAAATTAGTGCCTTCTGCCCGAAAGCCATTATTTTTATTCTCTGAAAACGAATTAATGTCCTGCAGGGTATTAGTGCTATAATTTTGGGCCAATAATTAAAGTATGTTTAGTGAAAATCATACAGCGATTTTTTCCAATATATTTACTTGTTTGTTCATTTTAATATAAGCATGAAATGATGTTCGGAAACTAACAATAAAAAGGGGTTTTTTTAATTTTCCTTTTTTTTGTTTCTTCCTGACTGTGAAAGGTTTTTGAAGAAAACAAATTAAAAATGGTGTCAAAAAATTCTAATAAATACGTAATAACAGTATTTCACCCACAATTTGTTAACCAATTTTAAATAGAAAAAAAAAATTGTTTAGGGTTTCCACCGTTCGAAAAAAATTACAAATAAGCTATTTAAATAAAATATTTACCTACCTACATATATAATATAACAGTACGAATATTAAACGAAGAGTTTGAAAGAGCTACATATACACCATATTTTAAATTAGGGTTGCCAAACAAATTGGAAAAATGGTTACGCCAGATATCTAAGTTATCAAAAAAAAAATTATTGAAATGAAGCAAAATAATACCATTTAACTGAGAATATATATGTAAACTAACTTAAAATATTAAATAAAATAAAAACATTGGATAGGGTTGCCACCGTTTGGGCGAATTATCAAACGAATCGTCGAACTTAATTAAATTTAAAAAAAGTTATATGAAATAATAATATTTGGCTGTCAAAGAGTTCGTTTCGCTAAAAAGGAGGTTGTTAGCTATATTACGGAGGGTTACCACTTTTTTGAAAAATCAAACTGACACAACATCTGACGGAATTTTTCGGTTTTTTATAAAAATATATTTTGTAAGGAAACTAACAACATACAAATAAAAGATTAGAAAATATTACGGATATCAAAAAAATTCCATTGAAATTTCGCACTCTTCAATAAGAATTTTGAAAAACTTTTTAGGTATTTGCGCATCCCATTAAGCTTTAGTTCAATAAAGCGCAAGTTTGAACTGGCAAAAACCTGCTTATTATGAGGAACTTAGAGTAGTTTGAGTAATTGGGAATTAAAGGAAAATGATCTAGAATTTTTTAGTAAATATTCGTAAGCCATTCTTCCATCTTATTTATGCTTTGAGTCAAACACTATTGTAGTTTTGATCTACAGTTAATTTAAGTGAACAAAAACGTGCCCAAATAGTTCAAAACTTTCGAGTATCATATCTATGAATATCAAAAAAAAAACAATAATTTCTTCTAGAAGTTTCAATGTCAGCATAAAATTTACCTTACCTGTATGTAGCATATGCTTTGGTTTATCGATAAATACCACTCCCAAGCGCAATACAACAATGCACATGCTTGCAAAACATTTCCGCAAAAGCTTGTCAATAAAATTGGCTACAATACAAATAGCAACTTAACAATAACAATCTAAACAATAAAACTTCCCTTGACCACATAATTGCAACCATAATTTACAGCGAAACAATGCCCCGATAGTGCGACGAGTACCAATTACCTTCTAATAAAATCATTTGTTAAATGCGCGCGTGATTCTATGCAACGGCAAACAATTGTATTGATCATTTGTGTAGTATGTATGTATGTTGTTTGTACATCGCTGCTATTTTGAGGCATCCCACACACATACATATGTAACAAATATTCTAGCATAATTTTGTATAGATGTTTTACATATTAGAATCGCTCAAATCGAAACTCGTACAGTGATTTTTCATTTAAACATTCACAAAGAGTTCACTATTTTTTTTTCATTCATTTTTAATATATAAATTAAAGTTTCAAACTTTATACAAAATTTTCGAAAATTCAAAAAAAAAAATCCTCAAATTTTCAAATTTTCAAATTTTTTAGAATATTTTCGAGTATGCAGTTTTGTAGCCCATACAATATAAGTAGTATAGTAAAGTACAAGTTTGAAGTGGCTAAAAATTACTATTGATTTTTTTGTAATTTTTTTTTTGTAATTTTTTTTTTGTTTTGCTGATAGCGTTGCACATTTTCTTCCATATACTGCATGAACAGAATTTTTGCACATCCAGAATTGCCAGCAGTATACGTACGTTTTATGCAGTTGCAGTAGATTTACTGCAAAAGTCCACTGCCTTTTGCGGAATAGTCCCAATCTGCTGCAATTTTTCGGCATATAAAATACGTTGCGAGTCAAGAGAAAACCATGAATAACATTCTTCTCATTACATTGCGCCAATTCTTTTTCCAAATGAATTTTAATAGAATATAAAAATTGATATAATATGGAACGACTTTCTGTCATCCCTTGTCGAGTTTGGTTTGCCATCTTCAGTGTTCTGAAAACAGAAGAAAAAATTGCACAGAAAATGGCCAATGTCGAAACCGGTTTGTCGGTGACGTAAAATCGTTCCAATATACATCAACTTTTCACCGCCGCTCTGTCTGAAAAACAGAAGATCGAAGAGAAACAATTGTAAAAATTGTTAAAAATATTTACAAGAACAAAAATTATAGAAAAGGAAAAATGATAATAAAACATCATCATTTTTAGTATTTAAAAAATGAGCTATTACCAATCGCGGGAAAGAAAATAAAATCCAAAAAAACTTCGAAAATAAAGTTAATTGTTATAACTTCCAAAATATTTGGAATTTCGAATTTATATTTTTTTTATCGTTGTGAACTAGAAAAAGCCAATGTCACAATACCACTTCACAAATTTAGACACAGGAGCAACAAGGCAGGAGCACCGTAAAAAATAAACGTTGGAAATTAATACCTATTGCCAATGGAGACAAAATTTCAGTTATCAGGCAGCGTAAAAAATTAATGTCGAAAAATAATTCTTATTGTCAACGGAAACAATTCTGCTGCATAACAGTTATCAGGTAACGTAAAAAATAAATCTCGAAATAATAATAAATAATAAAAATAATAAATAAAGGCAACGTAAAAAATAAATGTCGGGAAATAGCTATTAAGAGAAAAAATGTTTCTCCTGCATAACAGTTATCAGGCAACGAAAAAAAAATAAATGTCGAGAAATAACACTGATCGCCAATGAAAAAAATTTCTCTTATATAACAGTTATCAGGCAACGGTAAAAATAAAAGTTGGAAAATAACACTTATTGCTTAACGCAAGCAATCAACTTTGTAATATAACTGTTATGGAGCAACGTATAACTGTTAGCTCTCCAAAATTGAATAGATAGTTGATAATCAAATTAATGGTATTAAGAATGGTTTTAAGGTGTTTTTGAATGCATTGATTAAATGTTGCACATTTATTCTTATTCTAATTTCGACAAGATTTCAGAATTTCAATTGAAATCTATGCCGCCTCAAAACTTCCACCTCCGGAAAAAAATATGTACATATGTATGTATTTAAAACTCTTTTTAGAGTATAAAACAAAAATACAAATCTTTAACTTTTTTCACCCATTGATCTGAAATTCTTTTAATGCAATGCAAATAAAGGATTTTTTTATTCGTTTGTTTATGGAAAGTCTTACACGCGATTATGATAACGCGACAAGTTGAGTGTAAAAAGCAAACAGAGTGTTATGCAAATTCCAGCTCAACCAGGCAGCAGGACACTGCAATGAGCATCACCACCACCACCACCATCGCCATCACCATCACTCCAAAACTCTGAGCACAGCTGACCCCCGCAAAGTGCCATGCCTCGTCTTGCCTTGAAAGGCTACGCTATGTACGCAAAGTGGGTAGTTAGAAGAGATAGAATATTAGATGATCAGGGGTTGGTTTTCATTTCAATGGATGTGCACAAATCACTTTAATGTCCAATATTAAAATACACAAAGGCAAGTAGCTGATTACCAGCGCGGTACACACACACACACACACACACCCGACTGAGTGGCTAGTATCTACTATTTTTATGAAAGTAAACACACAAAAATTAAAAAAAAGACAAAATACAAAAAAAAAAACGAAGATACACAACCAGCGGCGCGGGTTTCGGTGGTTATCCATGCAAAATCAATGTTTATCGCAGTAAATCAAAGCACAATATGCATGTAATGAAATAAAAATATATTATTGTAGTAGATATCAAACAATGTGCATTGAGAAATTGGTGTAGGGTTGTGAAATGCTCGAGAACACCTGCGTCCATGCTGTGCTGTCAGATGAATTATGAGTGAAACGCATATTCGGTAATGTGGAATTACGAATTACTACTTGTTTATTGTTAGCAAATAAATAAATTACTTTTTGTTTTTTTTTTTCATTTTCCCAAATGAGGGGTAGTGTAGCAAAAAAAAAAAATATGTTAAAATTTTAACACTCATTGACAAGCCGCGTAGTAATTAAATGACGATTTATTGTAGGATTTTGCAATTAATCAACGAATTAATAAATCATAGTGTGGCAACGGTGAATCGTGTAGAAAATGTCAGCTATGTTGTGTAGCTGTTAAGACAGACAACATTTGGTAAAAAAAAGCAAAACTCGTAGTCGTAAGTGCAACGTACAGATAATTTTATGCCGGCTGGAAATAGTTCAGCAAATTTCTGTACAACAAAATTGGAGCAACCGCTAATGAGTTCGTTTTACTTAGTTTTAATAACAGACAGCTTGGCCGCGGTTTGTGTGATCGATCGCCAGTGTGTACATGAAATAAAATAACGGGTGCTGGTTTTTGCAATTGTTCTGTCATAGCAGCTGTCAAAATAACCAATGACATTCGGCTGTCAAAATATTCGATTAAAGGTGTGAAATTAAAAAAAAAAACAAATTATTGAAATTCTGGGTCAGTGTTAAATACGAAAATCCGTATCCATAAAAGATGACGAGCCAATATCATCAGCAAAATATTGTCGGTTTTACCAGGATTAATCGGTCTTTATTCCTTTCGCTATGAGGAAGGAGGTACCGTTACACCATCAATAGTTCTCGGTCAAGAATGACAGAATACAAGATTGCGCTGATTGTCCTGCAATTCGGAGAGTAATTTAGCTGTGACGTCAAACCAGATTTACCGGTGGAGAGAAATGAGAGGAAACATATTGATATACATATTAGAAAGAATACACATCATTGCGAGTATACATATGTACATACACGGTTTTCGTAAACAAAATCTGCAGTGACGTAGAAATTCTATTAGAATTTTCAAGAGAATTCTTTTCCCCGTGGTTCTCTGTATAAGAGAAATTCGGTGACGACAGTATTTAGCCAATGAATTACATCGGATATTTATATTTTCAAATTCTTTTGAATTTAAATATATTTTTTTTTGTAAAAAATATAGTTAATTGAATAACTAAAACTATATAAATCAAAACTTCGAATTTTGTGCAAAATATACGAAAATTAAAGAAATTAAACGAAAAATTATCGAAACTTTACGTTTTAATTAAAGTTTTCAAAAATTTTTCGAGAATGAATTTTTAAAGCCCATTTAAATTCAGTATTATTTATTACTGCTAATGGTGTTGTACGTGTTCTTCCATACAAAGTACATATGTTGACAATTTGTTTATATGGAAGGAAAATTCAAAACACCGTCAGTTTGAAGTTTTGATTATTTTGTTTTTTTGCAATTGTTGAATTTTCATGAATTTCGCACAGAGTTTGAATTAATCTTTCCTTAATTGAATTTGTCTTTCTGTTTTTAAAAACTTTATAACAAATTTATAAAAATCTAAATTTCTTACTCTTAATTTCGAGTATACAGTTTTGTAGTCCATTTAATTCCACTGTAATAAGTTCCAAGTGACTAAAGATTCTTATTGACTTTTGATATTTTTTTTGCGTTCATTTTCTTGCATTCACAAGTAAATTTTTTGATATTTTTATTTTTTTTTTTACTATTTATTCCTATAATGCATCAGAAGAACAGACAGACTAAACAGTGCGGCCCTATTATACGTTGTGCAGGATATTGTGAATGATATGAATACTTCAATGATTGATTTTGAAAGAAAAAAGAGATAAGCAGTATTTTTGAAATATATTATACTACTGCCATTTATTACCTACTTTATGAAAACAGGGTTGGTTATTGGTTTGATCGTAAAACACCCATAAATTCCTGAGAAAAATAACTAACTAATACTTTATTTAAATACCAAGAAACTTGTTAATTTTCAAGTACATCAAAAACGCATAAATTTGCATATTACACACACGGTTTCAACATATAACATCCTAAGACTTCATTAGGCTTTTGTAAGTTGAACAAAAACAATTTGCATAATTTTCTTACTTTTTCTAGAAGAAATTAAAACCTTTTATACCTTTTTTTTAATAACACCTATGTACTTGTGTTAGTAGAAGTACATAAATCAAGCGATGCGAGTCGGTGTTTAATTGTAACGTGCGACTAAATATATTTGCTGCTTTCACATCTGCACTTAGCCCGGCAAGTATGTATGTACGTGAATGAATCGAATCACCTTCACCTGTTATCTTAGGACGTTAAGATGTTAAGTGAAAGATGCAGCTCATTCTCAACATACCATTTTTGTTTACCCATTAATGTCGAGCTCAAAGATTATTTGCGTGATTTATTTACTAAAATTAAAAGAGTTCTTATACGTGAAATTTACTTTATATTAATAAAAAAAAGTTCTTAATAAAAGGGTTATGACAATAATTGAATTATTTCCGCTAACTGAAATGGAATTTCGTAGACTCTTTAACTCATTGAAAAATATTTTTTTATTCTTGGAAAATCTAAAATATTGTGGTCTATTAATTTACTTTGGATTAGAAAATAGTTATAAATAAGTCTAATAAATAAGTATGTGAAAAGTCGCAGATTTTTTTTGAGGCAATCTAGATATTAGTTTTAAAATAAAATCGTCCTCAGTGAGCAATCTCCTTTTCATATTGGATCTTTACTCCATGACTTTTTTAAAGTATTTGCAATGCTCAATAAGCAGGACTGGATTAAGCAATTCAAAACCCAGTAGCCAGATTTTGAATATGGAATAATAAATAAGATTGCCATTTTAGTATCAGAATGCCGCTGTAGCGATTTTAAATTTTAATGTTTGAAACGAAACTTGGAAAACAAATTGTCTTGAGCCAAGGTAGATTGGTTTTGAGAATGGGTGAAATCGGATAATAAGCACGCTTACATATATAAACTTTGCGAAAATAATTTTTTGTTTTTATGAAAAATCTCTTACAAAGTTGATCTGTTATTCGGAGTCGGCGTAAAATTGTAGGAGATGTTCGGCCAAACATCGGGGTCCAAATTATTATTATTATAAGAGAGAATTTGCTACAAATTTGATATATAGGATTGAGTTAAAACAGGAATAGGTGGGCTTACAAAAACAATGTAAAATGCTCATGTCGCCGCCCACCTTAGAGAAAATGGGTATATCTCCGAAACTTATCAAAATCTACCAAATTTGTTACACATTTGGTATTTCAAGTCGAGAAGCAAATTCTAGAAATCAGAGAACCCCATACAACTTTAATTTACAAAAAAAATCAAATATTCGATCAATTACTAAATCATGCAGCAAATTCGTTTACATTTGGTACGAGGAATTTAATTGGTGAGATGAATACTTAAAAATTAAAATTTTGGTAAATGAGCGTGCTAAATTCAAATCATACTAATTCCATTTTGTTTTTACATCACTAAATAAAAGTCGTGTAAGTTGTGTAAGTTCAAAATGAAGCGTTTTTTCCAAGTTGTGTCATTGCAAACAATTACTGCTTATTAGCCCGCTCAAAATTATTCGAATAGTCCGAGTAATCGAATTTTCGAACGATGTATTGTTAATCGTTTGTTTGATTTTGAATAATTGTGGTGATCATGGCGTTAGTTGGGTGATATACATACTTGCCTTTTGAGTTTCCAATTTATAATTATAAAAGTGGGGTTAAGGACTAAAAAAACAAAGTTGCGGATTCGATTTGTCGCACGGTGTTGTTTTTTCTTTTATATTTTTATCAAAACTGAGGTGTCTTTATTAATAATATGAACTACAAACAAATTTATGCACTGTAAAAACTCGAATAAAAAAATAAAAGCCCTACTGTTTAATTCAAATAAAACATGCGCGGAGTATTTGAAACCGAACTTAGTCTATTATTAACTTTTTTTTTAAATTAAGTTCCAGTTAATATTTCATTACTCTATACTTTCGAAGTTTATATTGAAGTGACTGTTATAATAAATTAATAAATAATTATACGTATTTTTTCTCAATAATTTGAACAGCGAATTCATATAAAGTGGTTGTAGCAGTGCAAAAACAAAAATTGCATGTATTTATTTTGTCAAATGCCGAAAGTCAAAATCAGCAAAAAAATAAGCGCATTTGCATTTTTCATAAATTTTGTGGGTACTCAAAAAAAAATTTATATGAATGTATGCAGTAGCTTTCTCAAATTATTTCATGCGCTAGAAGTCTTAACCATATGAGCATATTTGAGTCGATTCTCGATTAAAAAAATGATCCCCCTTGCCAACACACCAGCGCAAATTTCCTACCCAACGCCTTACGCTAGTCATGTGTCGCGGATTTTCCAATAACATGTTTAACCATTTAACACAAAGTAATAATCTTTGCATAATTTACGACGCATTTACGCGACGTTTAGTCTAGCAATTTTCAAAACTGTTGTCAATGAGCACAACTTTATTTAAATTTTCTACTTATCGCGCTCATATAAATTACACACACACAAATACATTGACTACTATAAATAGCGACAGGCAAGCAATTTGTTTTCTTTTCTATTTTTTGTTTTTGTTACATTTCAACTGGAGCGCATGGGAGTGAGTTACAAGAGTATTACACACGTCATTTGTGTAAATGATATGTTACACTCACACACTCGCACACCCAAACACACACACACATGCCATTACGACACTGCGACGCGCGCGGCTGATGTTCGAGGCAGGATAACGACATTTATGCTAAATCTAAACGTCAGCAGGATATAATATGTGGACGGGATAACAACAACAACAACAACAACAACAACATGTGTGTCACCAACCCTCTGAGCATGGGTGACAGCAATGTGGGGAGGATGCTTTTACAAGACTACTGCTACCGCTTTGTTGATTTAGTTTAAAAAGTTGTAAAACATTTTGTGCGTCAAATTATCATACAAATTTGGTGAAAATGTGTGAAAATCGTTTAACTATTTGCATTGCTTGTTTTTGTGTTTGTTTTAATATTTTTTTCTTTCTTTTGCTTTTTGAATATTCTAAGCGCAATTTAGTGGAAATTTAAGTGTTTATGTACTTGAGAAAAAAAAACTCAAATTTTTGGCATAGTAGTTACTAGCAAAATGAATATGTACATAAAATAAATACCTATTCGAAATTGCTGTCTTCAAGAACCACAAGCAAAAAACTGCGTTTGCTTTTCGATTGCCTTGAAATTTTGCTATACCTAAATTCATTTTCTTCTAACACTTCACTTCACTTCACCACTGCTTTTTATTCAAGACACAATCAAATTTATTTGAATTACGTACTCATGCAAAACCCCACAAAATCCCCATGTATTGTAGCTAAGTCTTGCCACATTCGACAGCTTTTCTACACAATTTGATTTTACTCATAAAAAAAAAAGAAAAATTCTCAACCCATTCATTCGTATGCAATAAAGTTTCCACTTCATGCAATCGCCAATAAATAGCCACACAAAACTAACTGACCCACACACAGCTGACGCACAGCACAAAACAAAAAATCCTTTGAAAAAATATTTGCAGCATAATTTTTTTGAGCGCCTGCAGATTTGAAGAAAATGACCCAAGCTTAACATGTCATTACCCCGGATAGTAGAAATGCCAATAAACAACTACACTTTATGTCATGCATACAAAAATATTTTTCTTATTTCGCCTTGGATATAGGTATTGTAAATATTTTCATATTTTCGTGCAAAACAAAAAAAAACATAATAATAAAAATTTTACATGTGCATCAAATGTGATAGTTTATTTGCACGCTAAAGTGAGCATAATAAAGGCATGAACGGAATTGCTGTGAACAGAAATATTTAGACAAAAAAAAACAAGGAATTATTACCCTACTCTTACTTTTAGCTACAGTTTCAGACGACAGTCTCTACACCTAAAAAAAACAAATAAAAATATATTTTATACAAATGTATCTTTTTTTTTTTGATTTGTTTCTCTACAGTTACCCGACGCCAAAGATCTACACAACATGTCACTTGTCGGCAGTTATGGCACACACCTGCTCCACAGCTTCCATCCACATCTACTGCAAACGCTCAACCATGGCATGCTGGCGGCGAATGGCGGTCCGGCGAGTTATTTTGCCAGCGATCGTGGACTTGGCAAACCATCGATGCTATCGAATTTTCAATTGCCTTCAGCGTTTTCGCCACCCAAATATATTGGCATATCATTGGATCAGGTGAGTTTAAATTAGAAATTAGATTGTAAATTTATTTAGTTTAATATGTAAATAAAATAGGTGCCTAGGAAATTAGTTAAAATCAAATTAAATATTGCACTGCTGTAAGATTTTTGCCTGTATTTGTTGTTGTGCCTTAAGACGCTGAAGTGTTAACAAAATTGGCATACAACAAATCATTAAATGCAAACAGTTTGACAGATTAGTTGCAGTTACTTTGAAATTGGTTTGTCCGAGTATATTTTCAGTTAGAAATATTCAGCAGCAAAATTTTGTCGATTTTTATATATACGCTCTCTGAAAGATATATCAAGTAAAGCATGCAAACCAACGTAGGGTAGCGCAGAGTAGCAAATTTTTATTTTTTTTTCATTTTAAGGTAACACTGAACTATCAAAATCATGGCGGTTGACATTTCATAGTAATATTGATATAAAAGCATACTGATGCGATTTGATTGGTTGTGTTTAAGGTTTTATGGACATTTCAGTGACTTAAGGGAACCACAAAATACGTACGATTGTTGTACTTTTTCTACTGATACTACCTGCTCAATATGTCTTGACGCGAACCTAAAATTTCCAAAAACTGGCTAACTTTTGTATTAACTGATTTACGCCTGTTTACATTATAAGTGAAATGGAAAAGAACATGAAATTTGATATGAGTTCTTTCCCTGGAATTTCGAAAATCAAATCTTACTTACTTCTTCCTTATTTATCTCAATTATTTAATCTACTATAACTCAGTCTGTCGATTTTCTTATGCTGTTATTTTACGCTCTCAATTTAACCTATTTTGAAAGCTATTTGCGTACTCGAACGCCAATACCTGATAATTTATACGAGTATACTCTGCCTGTCGCTGC
The DNA here is from genome assembly GCA_951828415.1 of Anomoia purmunda. Taxonomy (NCBI): domain Eukaryota; kingdom Metazoa; phylum Arthropoda; class Insecta; order Diptera; family Tephritidae; genus Anomoia; species Anomoia purmunda. Next base: position 111,943,955 of record OX639996.1, on the reverse strand, counting down.
CTTGAAATTACGTACATAAATAAATTTACCTAATAACAAAGAAATTTGCAGAGAAAGGTGCTCCCCCATCATGAAAGTAAAATTATCAGCGGCTTAAAAATTTATTAAAAAGGCAAATATAATATCTCTCTTGATTGCTGCCTGGCAAATTAAAAAGATAAGACATTTAATATCCTCAGGATAATCACCGAAATGAAACCTTACTAAGATTCAATAGTTCATTACTAGTTCATTCCAACTTCTAAGTGAAGAACCATAACCAGTATTCATCAATAATATTATAAATAGAAAGCAAAATTGCACCTACCGAGCTGAAAGCAACTGAAAGTGACGTAATAAAATTGAGAGAATGAGAGATCAAAGAAGACATTTTATTGATGAAGAGGAAGAAGCTAAAAGATGAAAGAACAATTGGAAACTTAGTTTGTGTAAAAAGAAATGCCAGCGTAAAATAAAAAATACTTTTATTTCGTCAGCGAAGGGTGGACGCCGTCAAATCGCCAAAGAGAGAACTTGAGATCCGCGGAAGCGTAAATAACCTTAGGCACTTAGCCACATTCGATCGTATTAATAAAATGCTGTGAAGCTGATTCTATGAATTTTCGCTAATCACGTGAACAAGAATTTGAGGAAGGTGCGAAGGAATGGAAGAAATTAATTTAAATAAAACATAGTATATTTCGTAATTTTAAAACACCACTTATTCATAAGTTCATAATTTAATTTAAACTTTTGTTTTTGATGAAAAATTTAGTTTACTCTGAAACAAATCAAACCAGAATCCAAGTTTCAAACTTTCTGCGAAATTCTAAAAATTTCAAACTATTCAAAAGTTCAAAAATTTTACTTAGGTTAAAAAAAATTGAAATTTAGTTTTATAGCCTATTCTATAACAAAACAAGTTTCGATATTTGAAAAATTTTTATACAATTTACTGAAATTTAAAATTTTTTCTATACGGATTAAGAAAGAACATGAGGTACGCGAATACCGTTGATTTTTTATTTTTTTTTCGCTAAGGGTGCCGAACAATTTATTTTCGCATACAAAAATTCGTGCAAGTGTTATATGAAAAAATTGCGTAAGAGAATCAGCAAAAAAAAATTAAAAGTCAAACGTCAACGGTAATTTACCGTCACCACATACCCGTTTTTTAACTCGCATAAATTTTCATCTTTTATTCTTATAAATTTTATATTTAGATTTTTTAAAATTTCCCATAAAGGTCGAAACTTTGATTACAACGGGTTTTGTAATAGATAGAACTATATTTCAACAAAAAATAAATAAAATATAAATAAATTAAGTAAACAGTGAAAACGTGATTAATTTGGTTTAGAGACAAACCAGTTCGGTGCCGTGCCATCTTCAGTGTCATTTGTTTTTGATATTCTTCTTCATATCAAACGGCGTAACCCCGAACCTCGTTTTTCTCCCAAACCAAATTTGACGGAAACTCATTCCAATATATTTCAACTATTTTGTATCTCTTAACAAAGATTCCACATATGTATGTTTGTATGGAAAATTCGCTTATCATCAACCAACGACTTTCTCCATTTCTACCCAAACAGAATCTCTTCAATGGCAACGATTCATTTCGCACAGACTCGGCAAGTCCCACATGCACTTCGCACGAATCGTTAGAAGGATCAAATGATTACGACAATGGTGAAAAGGGTGAAAGTCCGCGCAGCAACAACTCCGATCCGAGGGATTTAAGGCGTAAGTTTGTATTACATTCAAATCAAATATCTATACCTTTTTTTCATCACACACACACACACACACTTCACTGACACTCTAGAATTTGTGGGCGTATTTGCATTCGATTACGAACGAAATGAAAATTTAGAAATACACAAAAACCCAAAAATAAAAAATTTGCATGCGCAAAAAATTTGCGACCCACGGCAAAAGAGAGTGTGCGGAAAAAAAATTGCAGGGCATACGCTGAAATATTTGATGCATGATAAAAATCAACAGCGTGTTTGCTATATTTTGACTTTGATTTTGGGCGGTTTTTAAATAAGTAAGACACAATTTTGAAATAAAATTTTTTTTGATCTCCATTATACTGCTGAGCAATTTTAACGCTTGAATGCGCGCTGGTGTTAAAGCGATACGTCACTCAATGGGCTTTCAAGTCATCCGTTTTTTTTTTTGAATAAGTTGTTACAAAAAATTTAGCATACATTTGAATATAAGTATGTAGCATAACTAAGTAGATTGTATACAGTGACTCAAAGGACTGAACACATGGTGTTTTTTTATAATATTTACTACGTTTTCCAGTTAAACCTTTTTTTAATTTTTATTTGTAATTTAACAAAAAGTATATAAATTAGAATTTCAAACTTTGAACATAATAATTTAAGAATTTTTATTTGAATTTTTATAAAACTTTATATAATTATATGCCGTTTAATTACTAATTTAATTTACCATAATAAATCGCAGTCTGAATTGGCTAAAAATTCTTGCTGAATTAATGTTTTTTTTTTTTAATTTTAGCTTTACGCATTGTTTTTCATATTATTTGTTGTTTAATTGATTACAAATCTACATACCTCAAAATTTTCTAAAAACTCTGATTAAAAAGTTTGAAAATTTGACGACAATTTTTTGATTCTTTATAAATCTTTGCAAGGTTCGAAAATTTTTTTATATGCCTTTTTTTAATATAAAAAATTAACGAAACAAATTTTCAAAAATTTTCGACACAAAAAATTGAAAATTTGAATTGAAATTTTTATTTTTTATTTTTTATAAATGCTGTGCATCTTTCATTTATATGCTTTTGGTTATAGAACTATATTTTTTATATAAAAAATTTACAAAACTATTTTTCTGCAAATTCTGATTAAAAAACTGAAAATTTGTTGATTTTTTTATATATTGTTTACTTCGCTAAAAAGTTAACGAAGCAAGTTGTTTTTTTAGTTCTGATTTAAAAGCTTGAAATTTTATTGATTTTTTATAAATTTTGTACAAAATTTTAAATTTTCACTTATAAAAAAATAACGAAACAAATTTTCTAAAAATTATGATTAAAAAGTTTAATAATTTGTTGGTTTTTATAAATTCTGTACGTTATCTGAAATATTGTTGATATATTTTTGTTACAGAACAAATTTGCTAAAAATGCAGATAAAAAAGTCCTGACATTGTGCACAAAGCTTGAAATTTTGATTTATATGAACTTATAAAACTATATTTTTATAAAAACTTTACGAAATTTATTAAACATTTTTTACAAATTTTGAAATCCTTATTTTCGTATATGCTTTTCGTTATAGAACTATCTTATATGTATATATTATTTTTGTGTCACATGTATATTTGGTATAAGAATAAGTCATAAAGTACAATTTATGGGAGGGGGTTGCCACCTGTTTGAATAGCCGAAATTAATTAAATTATGCGCAAGTTATATGAACTATTAAAATATGGGTATTAAACGGTTCGCCTTGGCGAGAAAAATACTATTATACAAATGTTGGAGAGAGTTGCCACCAGTTTGAAAAGTCAAATTTAATTTTATCATACGGAAGTTATATGAAATATTAAAATATGGATGTCAAGCGGCTCATCTCGACGAAGAGAAGGTCCTACCTATATTTTGAAGATGGTTGACACATGTTATACATAACAGAAACCGAAATGCGTTCAGTATTTTTTTTTAAAAAGGTAACGAAAAAAATTGTTCATGATAAACATTGCGAATATTATTTAAAAAAATCGCCACATGGTTAATTGTTTGAGGAACTGTCTGTAGATTTTAGTGTATAGTATTTTAATAGGCAACCAAATTCAAAGAATTTTAATTTTCTTACATTTTCCTTACACTTGTATCTACGTACACATAGTAAGAATATCTGCTTAACTAGAGCATATTTGATTATTCTAAAGCTTGCTATAACTAAATCTTTCCGCCACTAAAAGCCATTTTCAGTTTATGCCAATATCCATCCACATATCTCTAAATCGCATTATGTGAATATGGCCGCCATATTGGTTCTTCACTAGCAATTAGAGGTCTATATCACATTTATCCACCCACACACACACAAAAACACACACACAGATATGTATTTACAACTGAATGGATTATGAAAACCAGTTTGTTGTTGTGTACAATTTAACTTTTGAATTCATTTCCAACCAACCTGCTCTCCGCCATGGCGTATCCTTTCCTAACGCGGTTCGCAAATAAATGGCCATCTATTTATTTAAATATAAATGATACGATTTTAATTAGCTTTGGCTTTGAAGCGACAGTGTAATACTTTTTAGAAATGCAGTGAACGGACAACAGTTGGTACAAATTACCGTGAAATAAAATATTGGAAACACTTATACAATGTTTCAATTCATATACTAAATGCATTAGGGTGTTTCCAATGAATTATGGCATACGAGTATATTTACAATTTACGGTTTTTTTGTCACAGATTAGTAATTATCATCAGCAACAAGGTGAAGGAAGCTGAGTGTGTGGTGAGACTTAAAGGGAATTGCCGAAAGACTTCGTTGTGCTTTCTTACAGCACATGATATGACTTGAGAGTTGACAGAACTCAACTGACTTCTATGTCATGTGCTGCATGCGTTCGGTAGTCAATTACCTGCAAAACCCATGGAACTGATTTTTTATGTGACAGTCATGCTCTGTACTGTTAAGTTCTCTATGCATAACAGATCCTTAAGTATTGTGAGCCGGGTTGCCGGAAAATTTCAAAAGCTATACCTAGTTTATTGCAAAAAATGTAGCTAAACAAATGCTAAATTAATTAAATTTTGAAGTTCATATCTTTAATCATTCGTTACACAAATGTCTAGCAGAAATTTTACAAAACACACTTGTAAACAAAATATAAAGGAAAATACTATAAACTTCAAGTAATCCAACATTGTGGGTAGTAATAAAAAATAGTTAATATTAAACAGATTTTAATATACATACAATTTTTTTTTAATAAATAGTTAGGTTTATGTTTTGAAGTTTCTTGAGGAGAAACAGAGCCTGCCGATTGAAAAATATTGATTAGCAAGGACTGTATACCACCTCAACCTAAAATTTTCTTTACTTTACTTACTGGGCATTGATAAAAATGTTCGCTATTTTTTTTTTGTTTAACATATATTGTAATGAGCTCGATAGGAAAAAAAAATATATTAAATACTAAACAGACAAAGGAGTAACCGAAACTGTTCAAAATTTCGTGCCCCTATTTTTTCAACATGACTGTATATTGAATAAGTAACTAGAAATATGCTGGCAAAAGAAATTTAATTTTTACAATAATAATAATAATTTGGCGCCAGCTTGATGTTTGGCCGAACTGTTCCTACAATTTGTGGTATGCGTCCTGATATTGTAACACAAATTGTGGCGCCAACAGTTTTACGCCGACTCCGAACGGCAAATTATATTTGTAAGAAGGTTTGCCATTGGCTGTCAAAGGGACTGCTATTAGAAACCAAACTTTTCTATAATTTTTAATGCTACTTGCCCCGGCCAGGATTCGCACCCGGCATCAACGGAATGAGGCATGCACACGCTACACACTCGGCTACGGCGCTCGCCAACTTTAAAAAATGCTAAGCTATTAATTTTGATATTTTTTCATGGAATCTCCCCATTTCCATTCCTGATTTGGTCCCTAAATCTCGTCAAAAAAAACAGAAAAAATATTGTACATTTATGTATGTATAAAACATTTTTTATACTCCCAAGAAACAAGTTTTTCGAAAAAATGTTAAAATTTACGTGGGCTGGATCGCTTTCAAAATACCTCCAAAAATTGGGTTTTTTTAAATAAAAATAGTTAAAACAAAAATATCACCTCAAATGATAAAAAACATTAAGCTTAGGTCAGGTTAGGTTAAAAGTCTTAAAATATAAACATATAAACAGTAACTATATTTTTTTATATGGAGAGTGATACACCCTAATGTATCTACATACACATATCATAACTACATAATATCTACATTCATATGTATGGCAGACAATGAATTATGATTTTAAATTAGCGTACAATATAGTAGAAATACATACAAACATCATATACATATATAAAATGGGTGTAGATTTACGTATTTGCCGCAGTACGATTGGTCACGTTCGCAGATGTTTGACAAACTTTTCTAATTACTCAAATATAATTTCTGTAAACAAATGCTATGTTGAAATTAATCTGCCTGCGTTACATGAAAACTAAACACAAACAAATGTAATGGAGTTTTGAAAAAGTTGTTATGCTAATTTTGATACCCTTTTTTTTAGACTAAAATCGACATTTACGAGTTGCATAGTTTAAGAGCCATTTTGGAAGCGATGATTCGAATGCAAATATTAGGTCCATTTAATAAATTCTCAACTCTTTTCTGCGTTGTAATATCAACAGCATTTCATGGGCTAAATCTATTTTGTCTATTCCTCTTTAGATCAAGCGCTAGATATAGATCCTTAGGTAGTATTATCAAAAGTCTTTTCAATGTCCAGGAAGGCAAACAGAGCGCTCTACCAAGACTCGTAGGCGTTTTCGATCTTACTAACCAAGTTCTGCAATGTTGAATCTGTTGAGGTATGGAAATTGAAGATGGTTGCATGCCATTTCAAAGACGGTCCTTACTTGAAGCGGAACACCGTCGGCAAAAAAAAAAGTTAGAAAAAAAATCATGCTAATTTGCATCCACTTGAAAGCCAAACTGTATGATATGTAATCAAATAAGCTATAGAACTACATATCTAATTGTTTTTTTTTTAATTCTGATTGAAAATTTTTACATTTTTAGTATAAGTTTTTTAATGTTATAAAATTTTAGACTGATCAAAATCAAATCTAATTTGTAGCTGTTTCAAGCTTAAACTTCATTATAGGAATTTAAATGAGCTATAAAATTGCATATTCAATTCTCTTTTTTAATCATGATTAAAAACTTTGAAATTTTTAATAAAGTTGTTTGAATGCTCTTAAATTATGCAGAATGATAAAAATTTGGATTTAAACGGTTTTGTGTAATAATTTTTTTTTAATATGACGAAAAATTTTGAAAATTTTAGTAAAATTTTTTATATGTTTTTAAATTTTGTACAAATATTGAAACTCGGACTTGAACGGTTTTTGTTATGGAACGAATTACCTTTTTATCTACAACAGAAAAAAAATTAAAAGTAAATAAAGAAAAAATATAGTAAAACCAACCCCCAAAAAATGCGATTGATTTTTTTTTTAACTCCGACAAAAAAATTTAATTCTAATTTAATTCTCATTAAAGTGTAAATTTTCAGTAAAATATGTTCAATGTTTTTAAATTTTGTAACTTGAATTTAAATGGCATTTGTTATAGAATGAACTTTATTTTTATTAAAAAAATTACAATCAAAATTAAATAAAGAAAAGTAAATAGTTAAAAATTAAAAATTCGTTTTTTTCGTTTAATTCTGAAAAAAAATTTAAATTTTCAATAAAATATGTTTAATGTTTTTAAATTGTTTACATAGTTTTTAACTCGAATTTAAATGATGTTTGTTATAGAACGAATTTTATTTCTATTGAAGAAATATTAATTAAAATTAAATAAGAAAAATGAAAAGAAAACGTAAAAAAAACATTTTCAAAAATCCATCCAATTGATTCTTTTTTAAATACAGATCAAAAATTGTCGAAATTTTCAATACATCTTTTTTAATGTTTTTAGATGTTGCCGAAAGATCAGAATTTCAATATAAACGGTTTTGTTTATAGAATAAAAACTATTTTTATAACAAAAAATTAAAATTAAGTAAAAAAAATAAATAGTGAAAACTTATCAGTATGGTAACTTTATAATTATGAAATAAAATTAATGTAATGTAGTAAAATCTGAATTAAAATTAAAAAAAAAATAACAAGTATTGAGCCTTGGGCGTTCTGTTTCTTGCATCAGCAATCATTTATTTTATCATAAACACAAATATCTAATGAACAATTCCGGTTTGTGTGGAAAATGGAAAACTCGAATGCTGAATAAATTGAAAAACAATTAATAACAAAGTATCATATTCTTGGTTTGTTAATAGCCGACGGCAAGGTGGGGCCATATGGCAACCGACACCAAATTTGCCGTACATTAAATAAATACTAGCTGCAATCATACAGCCATAGAAGCGATAGAAGCAACTACTTCGCTGCTCATTTAAAAATAAACAAATTGAAATGCTTGCACTCCAAAGCAGAAGTGTGGCAGAGTAAAGTTGCACATAAAGTCACGACTTCCAAACTGTGGCCACACAGAGAGCGTCAAAAGTCAAAAAGTTGCACACCAAAAAAGGGGAAAATATGCATATGGTTGTATGTGCATGTACATGTGTGTGTGTGTGTGTGTGTGTGTGTGTGATGTGTTTATTTAACCCTTTCTAAAATCGAGAGACATTCCAACATTTGGGGTGGGTGGAAATGAAATGATTTATAGGCGCATTTACTAAGCATCTGTACGAGTATGTTGATAGTAACGAAATATAAGGAGCATGCGGATGCGTGAATTTTTGAAACGCTTTAATTGGCTTACCACACCAATTTTAATACTTTCGAATGCTTTAAATATAAAACCAAAGGATTTACAAAATATTTCAATTTCCATTCATTTGTAGGGTAAATTAGGCCATCAAGTGTTTAAAGGACAACATCAAAAGATTTACATACAGAAATTTATCTATGTACATACATATGTATACACTTTACATATGAACGTATGGCCCCGCACGTGATTCACATAATAAGCAAGAGTGCTAAGCGGCAAACATAAATAAAATAAACGCGTCTTCTGGCCTTTGTGCGGCTAGAGTGTGCTCTTCGCAATTGTACTCTATGTACTTTGTTATTGTAACAGCGCTTCTTAACGCCACTTGCGGGCTGTTTGTTTTTTTTTTTTGTTTTTGTGTGTGATACAACGAAAATATAACCCTTTGAGCGGCTCGTTCACTTTTGCACTTTTGCAGCCTTCAAAATTAGCCATTTATTTATTCAACCGTTTCCAGGCACTTGAGTTTCAAGTAGACTTTTCGCTACAGTCAAGTGTTGAGTGAACTGCGCTGCGTGTTGGTTGTTTTTCTTTTAAAATTTAATTTTTTCTCTGATATTTTTAAGTACACTTAATTATTATTCTTAATTTTGTACAAATCTGAACTGCGATGATTTAAAAAAAAACAATATTAAAAATGTCAAAAGAATGATCCGGAAAAAATAAGCAAAAATAAGAAAGAAAAAAATTTGCTTAAAATTAAAATACTTATTTTAACTTAATATGTGGATGCAAAATTAAATTATGGTTCATGAAATGTTGGAGTATTAGTTCTAGTACAAGATCCGGCAGACTAAGGGTTAAACTTCCGTGATCTGCTTGCCGAATGAAAATTATTTTATATTAAAACATGCCTTGTCAGTGATGCTCAAGCTTGTGATTAACTTCAATCCCGGCAATCCATTTTCGAAGTGAAACTTCTTCGTCGGGTTAAACGTTAAACGAAACACCGACACGGCCGATTTTGCAAAAAAAATCGAGCTTCGATGGATTCAGTGAAGTTGGAAGTTTAAAAGAAAAACAATATTTTAGAAAGGACTACCAACGGTTTTAAAGGGTTTATTCAATTTAATTAATAAGTTAACCGGAATGCTACCAAATTTCTGTCAAACGAAAAAGGCTTAAGAAATCTCAGTTTCGAAAATATTTTTGGAGAGGGTTGGCACCCATTTGAAAAATGAAACTCCATTAAATAAATAATATTAATGAACTATTGCAATATGGCTCCAAAATGGCAAATTTTTAAGCAGAGTTAAAGTGAAAATAGTTTTGAATAGAGTTGCCAGCGAATTAAATAGTATAACTCATTTCAATAAATAAGAACTGAAATATTACAATACTATTGTACTATAGTGTGAAGTGAAAGAAAAGAAGCCCAATTTCAAAAATATTTTAGAGGGAGGTTGCCATCTGTTTGAAAAAAATAAGTTCAACTGTTTCATAATTCGAATGAATAGTTGGAAAAGGTTTCAGAAAGCTTTAATTGAAAACTATTTTTGGAAAATTAATTATAAATTAATTAATATATTATATGAAATACTACAATACCAGTGTGAAGCGAAACAGGTTTAGGAGAGCTTAGTTTTGAAAATTCTTTTGAGGAGAGTTTCCAGTTGTTTGAAAAATTAAGTGCAAAGAAATGATAACTATATTAGAAAGTATGAATATATTTAAACCTTATCCTTTTCAGAATGAATATTTGCTATGAAGTTTCATTTCTGGCGGGCTTAGAGTTTTTTTTAATATTAATTTGGAATATAAATCAAAATGAAGATATTTAGGCGATTCACAAGATACCATGACGTGTTGGAAAGTCATTATAAAATTTTCGAGTAGCTTAAAATATTTGGTTTTTGTTAATGTTAGATTGTGGAGAAAAAAGTGAATGGAAATAAGCAACTATGAATTTTAGAAAATTTAAATTTTATAGCATTACGACACTTTGCAGCATCTTGTGAATTCCCTAATTATATTTGCTAATTTGATCAGAAATAGAGTTGTTTAATTTCAAGCTACGACAACGCTGCCACATGATCAAAAACAAAAACTATATAAAAAAATACTCTATATACAAAAATATATTCAATGCATTATATAAAACTCCCGAAAACGTTTTTGACAATCACACTAGTCACATCCCTTATTCTTAAATTCGCTTTAAGAACTTTATTTGAAAATAACCTTTTTCCATGGTATAATAACCTCAACGTCTTTCGGCATTTGAGGGCGTATAATTCCAAATCAACAAATTTTAAAAATAAATTCCCTTTATGTTAAACAAAAAATATTTGTATACCAGTCTACTAAAACTATTGTGCATCTATATACCACAAACATTATTTATTTAATTTCTTTGTGAGAAGAAATTTATGTATTTAGCTTACAGTGATTTTGTCTACATTCTAACCAACCAAATACAGTAACTGAAAATATTCACTGCTAAACACTCAACAACTCCAACGCTCTATTTAAGCCTTTGTGGTGTAGTCAGGCATATAAAGTGCTAAAAAAAATTCAATACCATATTTGTATAGTATTTTGCAAGCGCTTGTATGATATGAGCAATACAGAACAGATTTCATAACAAACTAAAGAAACAGCACTCGTAATAACTGAATATCTAATTCATAACCTCAGACTATTTAAAAATAAAACCAACTAACGGATACAGTAGGTAAATAATAAGCCTCGGTTTTTATTTGCCATTTGCCTATTTGTAAATTTTTGTATGTATGTAAATATTTTCCAACTGGATACAGTTGAACTCATTCGTTGTTTTTAACAAGGACAATTTGTTTTGCGGTTTTCAGGTCGAAAACAGAGTTTTGTTCGTGACAGTTGGCATTTTTTTGTGGGTGCTAAAATTATTAAAATAATGAAAAGCTTTTCAAATTTGTGGACCTGCGAATGTATGTATGTATGTACAAAAATATATAAATACACATGTAAATACATACACACATATGTATGTAGGTATGCGAAGGTGTCCAAATAGACTTTTGTGTATTTAACTAATTTATGTGTTTGAAAAGATTTAATTTCGCTTTTGGTTTTTAAAGACATACTACATAAAAATTCTTTGTGCTTTTGGGAAAATATAAGTAGCTTCAACTCTTAGGTTAATAACCACATTTTTAATATTTTTATTAAAATTTTTATTTTTAGATATATAGACATACATAGTTATGTACATTAGGGTACATCATAACCCCATACAAACAAAAAATTTGAACCGTTTTTCCATCGGAATTATAAAATCTATGATATTTTATGACTTTCACGAAAATATTCGAAAAAAATATTGAGATTTACGTGAGCTGTACTCTTTTGAAAATCCCTCCAAAAATGTAGTTATACCAATTCCAATGACACATTTTCAAAATATTTGTATACAGACTTTTTGAGCTAAAAAACCTTTTAAGTTTTTGAAAAAAAAATACATAAAACAGCTATTTTTACTAAAAAAAAACTCAATTTTTGGAGATATTTTCAAATCGATGCAATTCACGTAAATCAACATTTTCATCCAATATCGATAACGTTCAGTATCAAGCCCAGAAGTATTGTCAAGATATTAATAATAATTAACAAATATCATGTAATTTTTTTTTTTTTTTCAATTTTAGTTCAGATTTTAAAAAATATTTAATTATTTCCAGTGCTTACTTGGGAATAATAAACAATTACGTTTTAACTTTAACTTAAAATCAGGGACCGTAACGTATATGAAAAAATACATTATTAAATCGTTATAGTATGTTAAACAAAAATTTTAAATCCAATTTTCATCGATGCTTTGTGCTGTTTATTTTTTCGATAAAATTTGATCGATATTTTGTGCCTTTTAGTTTTCCGTTCAAATTAATCGATATTCTTGGATTTAAAAATTTTCGGCCACAATAATAGCAACGACACCAATAATAAGGTTTACAGTTTGTTATCGAAAAAAAAAAATCACAAAATACCGATAAATTTGTATCGAAAAAATAATAATAATGATTTAAAACCTAAAATCTTCTAAACAAAAACAAGGTCAGATTTGCATAGCATATGGCATAGGAATTAGATCGACATATTCGAGTTTTGTTTTGAACGAATCGTTCCCACAAAAAAAACCAGTATTTTCGATTCCGGTTAGTTTGTAATTGAAATTTTTCCAATCAAATATGATCGATATTTTATGATTTTTTTTTTTTTTTGATAAAAAATAATCATACAAATTTTCTGATCACAGTTGATCGTTCTCTTTCCAAAAAATATTATGCCCCATTCCCATCGAAAGCTTAATTTCAGTTTTAAATTATCAGGAGCTTAGAATATGTAAAATGAGACTAGGGAAACTGAGATATCGGAAGGGGAAGTTACTGTTATTGATGCCGTGAAATCTCTGAGAAAAAACCAGGCTTAGTTGAAACAAATGATACCAAAAGGTTGCTTAAGCACTAAACAAAAATTTGGGCTGAACTCGGACCCTTCACGACGATTTTCATCTGTTTAAGCATAATATTTAAGTTTTAAGCATTATATTGGCTTGAGACAAAAATATGATCCAACAGGGTGAAAGGGGGCCATGGACAGTGTGATTCATTCGGCGCTCTTGACAATGACTTTTTGAATTAAAAGATTAACATTCCTTCTTTACAATCAAGAAATCCAAATCTATTCTACGAATTGCAATAATTTAAATCCCCTAAAACAAAAAATTTATCAAACCAAATTCTTTGCCAATACTAGTACTATAAATATATGAGGCGCTACTCTGGTAAATCGTCACACACTCTTTCCGCGAAACAACAATGTAGGATGGGGGGGGGGAGCGGGCAGCCACGCAAAGTCAAAGCAATTAATTACACCAATTCGAACACGTTAAATACGTGTTAAAAATGCCTGAAGTCACGCGGAATGCGCCATCGATTCTATTCTATTCAATTGGTTCAACAACAACACTTTTTGTCAGCACACAAACCCGCTAAATTTATGACCTCAATAATCGATGAATTTATTCAATGTGTTTTATTTTCAAATACCAAAAACGATTGCTCTTTTCCAAATAAAGAAATTTATCTAAAGTGTGATAATAACGAACTGCACTTACAGTATACTCCCGCCGTCCCTATCGTCGTGGACTTCACCCTCGTAACATTCGCTACAACTTAAGACAAGGACATGTACTACGTGTACTATGCAAAGCACTTTGCCCCATCCCATTCCATCCTTATGGCTATTTGGGTGCGAGTTTTATAGATTTTCAAAAATGTAATGAAAACAATTTTCAAATTCCAACGGCACACTTTTGTTGGCATTCCAATTGTTGTGTTTGTTGTTCTAGCCATTTATTGTTTGTGGATGTAGTTGGGAAATATATAGCATTATATTGGGGAGCAAATTTTTTAAAGCCAAATTTACCGCATATTTGCCTCTTCAATGAGCAGACGATTAATTTTTATTGCTTGTACTATGTTAAAATATTAAATGGGATGCGGCGAACGAAAGTAGGGGGTGTGTTTGGTTTTTTTTTTTTTTTTTTGTTCTGTGATTGGCGATTGGCCTGCTGCTGTTGAGAGTTTTGAATTTCAATAGAACAAATGATTGATGGATTATAATAAAAACTTGACAAAATTTTGATGCTGTGGTTAAGCAGCCGTAGGTTAAGGTTTCGTTCTGATTAAATATCACTGTCTGATTTATTGTTTAGCTTTGAGCCATCAGTAGTTGTTAAAGTGGACCTTGGCTCAAAATCTTTGCAATTATTTATCTGGTATGAGCTACACCTAAGATTTCTCTAAGTCACAGTTAAATTCAATCTAATCATGACTCCTATCACAAATATCGAAACACCTAACAGATTTTATTTTACTCCCAGTTGCGCTCTTCTCAATCAATATCAGCTGAGATCTAGCCTCAGAACTTAACACACAGACTACAACCTTTGATTCAACGTTTGCAGAAATTATAATTCAGTAGAGAACGACCAAACTTCGGCTCGGCTTCGGTCATGGTTGATCAGCAAAGTCCGGTATGCTCTCAATTCGGCTCGGCTAAAACAAACCGATCTTTGGCCGAATGGCTGTTCAATGTGACTTAGATTTTCGTTGAAAAAAAAAAACGAAATGAGAGAAAACAAGATTGTGCTGTTTGCGCTGAGAGCAACTGATAGTGACGTAAAAACAGGTAGACAATTAGAGAGCAAAGATAAAATTCTAAAAGAAGAAGAAGAGATCGAAGTCTACAAACTATTGAAAGTGTATTTAGCATTGTTTGCGCAAAAAAAAAAGCAAATTTTTGTTATTTCCTCAGTGAATGGGTGAATTCTGTCAAATCGACAATTTTGCGTTCCAACTTTCTTGGAAAAACAATCAAAATTGGCCGAAGTTCGGTTCGGTTAGGATCGGTCTTAAAAATCGCTGTTCGGTCGCTCACTATAATTAAAATTGATAGAAAACTGCCGGCTGTAAAAATATTTCAATTTTTCGATGAACACCTCTATTCGAAAATTTTTTGTTTCTGTAAGTAATCAGGTTTAGAAGCTTGAAAAACTAAGAAGACAATAAGCAAACTGTAAACCAATATGGATTCTATGCATCCGCGTTTTTTACTAAAGATCGCGTTCACAAAAAGTTAAAAACTCCAACTTTCGGGAACTTTTTTTTGTCGTCATCCGCCCACTGTGCGCAAATATAAAAATAAATTAAAGTCAATTTTATCAGGATTCTATACTAAGAACAAAATAACCATTATTTTCATTTACTTCTTTTTTAATTTTCCTAAAGTAAAATTTAGAATCGAGAAGTAAAAACTGAGTACATATTTTAAGACCGGAAATAAGTAATCACTTGAAAATTCTCAAAAAATATTAAATTATGTGCAAATATAGAAATTTACTCATTAATAATTTTTTTGCATTTAGGTATTTATATTATTTTTTTCAAAATATGTGCATATGTTTTCATAACTCTGCACCTCAATTATTTTCCATTTAACTGCACTCATTGAAACGTGTCGAATGGCCAATTAAATCAATTTAACATACATTTAATTAAATGCCCACACATTACTGTCCCTGTTGTCGTTTGACATGCCTCAGCCATCATGGCACAAACTCGAAACACGAAAAAAAAAACATAAAACCAAAGCATGTAGCGACGTTTTTCAGCACCCACTCAGATAGCCAATTTCCCTTTCTTTCTTTTTCTCCAATTGAAACAGACCACAACAAAAAACCATGCACCCAAAAAATATTTCAACTGAATTCATCTTTTTTTTTTGTTCTTTCTTTTTATTCGTCCTTCACCACAGATGTCCACAACAACAATGGTGGCGGTAGCAGCAGTAGTAGTAGTAGTGGTGGTGGAGGAGGTGGTGGTGGTGGTGGCATGGTCGGGATCAAAGCGTCATCAGCAGCTGCAACAGCAACTTCCATGGCTGCCGCCGCTGCTGCCGTAGCCGCCTCAGTGGCGTCAACCACATCCTCGCCTGCGTCAGTAAATCATCTCGGCCATCACCATCATCATACACATCATCATCACCATCATCCGAATGGTGGCGGGCTTTTGGCCGCAGCGACTTTGGGTGGCATGGGTGGGCTCGGTATACCGGTAAGCTGTGCTGGTTTGCGCGGTGTGGCGAGTGGTCTCAGTGGCTTGACCACAACTGGTGGTGTTGGTGTTGGTGTGGGCATTGGTAGCGGTGGCAGTTCGAGTGGCAGCAATAGTAGCGGGTTAGCGAATATACTCAATTTGCCGCCAGGACATGTGCCAGATATTTGCCCTATCTGTGGTATAAAAATTTCGGCAGAAGAATGGAATTCACACTTTCTGACCGAACTAGACCGACTCTACAAGCTGAGCTCGGGCATGGAACGTACGAATTTACAGGCATCTTATATGTTTGCGCCGCCCTGTCCGGCGCAAGAGAACGCCATAAGAACCAGCCATAATCGTTGGGAGGTGAGTGAAGCGTTCATTTTTATACAACTTCAAACCGATATGTCTATCTATATATATATATGTATATATATATGTATATATATATATATATATCTATTATTTACTAAAGAGTCTGTTTAATTTTATAAACTTGTTTATTAGACTTTCCAAAGGATACGCAATAATAGACAAAACCGCTTAAGAATAAAAGGACGAAGACGAAAATATGGAAATGATTTATATTTTATGGAAAATCTATTCTGCAATTCCTGTCCAATTTGCAAGCGAAAATACGCTATCGAAGCTGGAAAGATGCCAATCGAGGTGAGTTCAGGTTAAAATTTAGATGTTCTAAAGAAACTTTGTCGCATAATCGTTTCAATTGAATTAGTATAGAAAAATACAAGCAACAACTCTGTGGCCTCCTAGATCGCCTACAGTTTTTATAAATAGAGTCAAATTTCGGCCTGAGTACGTAACACCAAAAAATCATTGTAACCTCTTGTCTAATAGCAGTCGCCCTTAGGAAGGCAGTGACAAACTTCCTAGAGTATTTCTGCCACAAAAAAGCTTCTCACAAAAATCATTTGTCGTTCAGAATCGACATAAAACTATAGGTATCTCAATTTGCTGTACACAATCAAAATGCACATCGCAAATTGTAGAAGTTCGCCAAACATCGCCTATTTATCTCCTGTTGGGGTAAATTCTTAGCTCAAGAAACCCATAAAAATTCGGCACTTCACCGAAAATTAGTTTACGGGAATGCAGGCCGTGAGACTCGATACAGCTTAAAGTATCATCTACGGAAAGTTTGAATGACCTCAACACTTTGTTTTACAAGACTGATACCAAGTCACCTTATTGCTTTCTTTTTACATGGAGATCGATTTCAGGTTTATTGGATGTTTAGCTTGATGTATTCGCCAACATCGTGAGCTCTATGACCACAAAGACATGGAGTTCGCGCTTTTATATTATATCTTAAATCTAGCGATCTGAAGCTTTGCTTCGACTCAGAAAGGTAGGTGTTTTTTTTATAATTAGGAACTCACTGAAGTTTGAATTGATGATAGGCTCTGTTATAACCCCAACTCAAAGCTTCTACCACATTTGCTCTGGTCGTCTTTAAGAAAATGGTTCTCAAACCATACATTTTTTGGAAATATCCGAAGTCTAAAGAGTTCTTAGGTGAAAGTCACAGAAGCTTATGTTTTATCCAAACCCGCAGTCCAACTTACTCAGTAGCTTTTGGTTTGAATAAACTGCAAAAGATACACTAGATCGAGCTTCACATTGTGCAAACGGACCTCACAGATTTCCTTAAAGATACATCACCTCAAATTATTGTTTTACTATACAAAATAACTCTCATGCCGCTATAGAAGTTTTGCTCCAATAATTTTTTATTCTTTCTTAAAATCCAAATTCTAGGAGGATACCAAAATGCAAGAGGAGATCGAAACGGTTGATGTAGAGAGCTGTAACGATGATGTACCCGATTCCGGATCCGAATTGGCGTCACACTCACAACTCAGTGTGAATAGTTTAAGCCACGGCCATCACCACAGTGGCATTGGCAATACGACATTGAGCAGCAATATGCACAGCAGCAACAGTCAGCCGGGAAAATTAGATGGTATCTTGTATCGCACGGCTTGTGTTATGAACAAGGACGCAGCGCGTAGTGAAGATGACTTGAGTGCAACTAGCACCAGTGGGGGTGGTGGCGGGGGTAGCAGCATTGCACAAAATTGGAATCAAACGCAGCACAATCCGGCTGCTGCGATTAACCCGCAACAAGGACATATCAGTGGTGAGAATATTTAATTAGCTCATAGGTGTTTCGGGAAAAGTACTTGATCATTTTGGCACTTGTTCGGGATCGTTGGGTACCAGTTCCGAAATTCTCCCGAACTACGCCCATAATGTTCACGAAATACATACATACATAGTGAGATCGAAAAGTTGCTGGCATACCTAGGTTAGATTTTTCACAGATAGAGAACTTTAATGACGGTAAATTACTGGGCTCAACAATAAAAAATATTTTTTTTGCTACAAAGAAAGACAACGTCGGAATTTGAGAGGAGAAACAATTGATGACGACTATCTGAGACCATTATGAATGAAAACATCAAATTTGTGGTGAAGACAATACCGGAAGACAGACGACTATTAAACAATAAGCAGCTCTGACTGTACCTACAAAAAAATAGTGGGTCCCTAATGTAATGAGGTTAATTTTTTAATTTTTTTCACCGAACGAATGGACGATGAAAGCTTGGTTACTTCTCTGACAAAAATATAATTAATTTAGAGCCGTGGCCCGCGCTCATTTAGTCGCGATAAAAATCAAAGGTGACTCAAACTCCGGAAAATACTATGGCAACAATTGGGATGGGATTCCGAAGGAATATTTTCGGTGGATTTAAAGTTCACTGTACAAGAGTAATGGCCATTTGATCTGTTTCTTTACCATATCAACTACGAGATGCTATTAAAGGAAAAAATCGAGGAAAACTTCTACGAAGGGTTTTGTTGCTTGATGACAATGTGTCGTTCCACTCATTGTCTGGTGTTTTCGAAGTTTGCGTTTTCACTGAGCTCGATCAGCCACCAATATTTTCTAAGATTAATTCGAACTTGCGACCAAACAAATTGAAGGCGAATAATGTAGTGAAGTCAGCTGTCTTTGGTGACATTTTGGCAAACAAAAATTCTTGCTACTTTTTTAAGGGTATAGAAATGTTAAAAAAAAAACGTTATGAAAGTTATGAAATATGTATTGCAATAAAGGGAGTTTATATTAAAATATAGGAAAAGCGTTAAGTAATTCTCCGTTTAGTTAATATCACAGGCCAGAAACTTTTGTACCTTACTGTATACATAAATTGTAAAATGTTTAAAAGTCAAGCAATATTCATTTATTCAAACCAGCAACTTTTTCACTCATTTCCACTCACGCACTCTCCCCTTTCCACCAATTACAGTGAAAAATGTCAGCGAACTGTCATCGACAACTCATCACTTCTACAACGCGGACTCGTGCGGCGCTCCTGATGAGCGCTCCAGCAGTGGTGGTGTTTCGGGTGGTGGTGGCAATTGTAATGGCAAGGATGTTTCGATGGAAACATGCAATGCCAACGACAGCGATGAGGATGTGATTGTGGACGATGATGATTCCATTAAAATGACGAATATCTGTAGCAATAATAAAAAGCGAAAATATGATGAAAGTGTAGTAAGTAGCAGGTAAGGCGACAAGGCGAAAAGTTAAAATTAAACTGCTTGAACTTGAAACTAAATTTGTTTCAATATCCTCTAGGACATCCGATAATCACTCGCCAATGTTGGAGCAGGAGCGACCACGCTCGGAACCGCAAGTGACCAGCACCGAGCCAAATATGGAAATGGCTAATAATAATAATAACAACAACAACAACAATAACTCTAAGTACAGCACCTTCGAGGAGTTGCGCGCAAAACAACAGCAACAACAACAACAACAAGCGGAAGCGGATAATGGTCATAGTCTGAGTGGCGTTGGTGGTGGTGGCGTGGGAAATTGTGGCCCCAATGCTAACCTAATGGCGCAGGGACACACGCAATTGGACACAAAGGTGGGATTTAGTTCAGATAATAAACCGGACGATGAAAACAAATGTTTCATTTGTAAGGTACGAGTAATTCGAGTTTCTGTTTGCCGTCTTGATTTTATAAACAAAAAAAAAAAAAGCTACATAAATTTAAAAAAAAAATATTTGCACTAATCTCTAACATTCTCGCTGTCCTTATAAGTACTCACCACACTATTACCGCTATGTTGCACTTAAAATTCTTATAAATTTTTATTAATTACTTTATTTAGTATGTATATTAAATTATTTCAATCGCAACACTTTCCTGCTCTTCTCTTTTTAAGACAGGTATAAAGGATTTTGCCACGGAATCCTTCTTTCGTGGCCGAAATTTGTATTTTCATCAGAGTTGTGCGAATGTGATGAGCAGTTATCGGCTAAGTAAGGATTTGCAACAACAACAACAACAAAACCTGTTGCAACAACAGCAGCAGCAACAGCAACAACAACAGGAAGCGCAAAAATCACCATCGCCCCAACAGTTGGTGAATCTTTAAGAATTTAAGGAAAAACAACACACTCACTCTAACACACACACAAACAATCAAACATACTAAATGCTATACTGCTAAGATCGTAAATCGTTTAAGTATTGAATTAATGTTAATTGAAGTAGCAAAAGTATGCAAAAGTATAATATGTACCATAGTATTTAAAATTAGCTATAGCTGATGGAGTGTACGGCGCGACGATATGCAATATAAACACATATGCATACATATACATATACACATACACTAAGGGTGTTCTTATTTGTGTGGAATATTTAGTTTTTTTTTTTTAATTCGTATTGCAATGTGCCTGCGTATGATGCCAAATGAGTACACAGTGCGATCCACAGTGTGCAAAAAATGTGTTCGGAAAAAATGATTACAAATTTAAATCGCCAATCTATTTTTATATATTATTTATTAAAAATCTAAAACCAAGTTTACATTACAACGTAAATCATTTTTTTATTTTCATCAAAATTACTACGCATAAACCAAGCGCGTTCATTCGGGTTATTCCTAATTTTTCTCGTCTGATCAAAGGAAAAAATTTAGGAGATTGTGAACATTTTTGGTTTATTTCACTTTAATTGTACTAACTAATATCTTGTTTTTAATTTACACGAAAAAAATGTTCTAGGGGCAATCATCAATCCTATTTAAAAAAAATTTTGTAGTATTTTATTAATATTTTTATAAATATGTGGCAACTATGATCAAAAAAAGGTATAGTAAAATTTGATATTATTTGAATTTAAGTTATTTCAGGGTTTAAGACAGGTGGCAACTTTATATAAAAAATAAAATATTTTGTATTAAAGTTCCCCTAAATATGTTTTGTTCCATAGATAAACAGCGTGGAAAATTTTAACCTAACTTATGGGCATATTTGCCTTATTTTGCTGTTCAAATAGATGGCAACCCGGTTCAAAACTATGTGTGGATTCAAACGATTTTAAAAATTAGATACCGTTATTGAATATTTTTTTGTCTGCTTTATCTGCTTTTTCTTGTTTATCCGCAAATGAAATCGGGCGACTTCTTAAAAACTCGCGTTGGTGTTTTAAAAATGGACTATTCTATAGCAGTGCAACGTTATTTTTTTAAAATTATTCATTCTAAAATAATTAAATTTCAATCCAAAAACGAATTCTTCACTCCAAGATTTGGAAATATCTCGCACAGTTTATCTGATTTGAAATAGTATTGAAAAACTTTTGATGAAATATAATATTAAAATTTAACTTTTGGTTATAGCTTAATAGCACTTTAAATTATTTTTATGGTAATTTGTAATGAGAGTTTTTTATCAAAAGTCGTTTTTATTTTTTTGTTGGTTCTGCCAGATTTTTTAAAGAATAATGAACAAAACAATATTTCAAAAAAAGTTTAGCTAATCTTAATTTTTTTTACGCACTTAAAAATATGACCACCCCTAGCCAACATAAAAATTTACACACTCACATACAAATAATTAAACATTAGTTACACTTTTAGTGAAAATGTGTGAAATCTGAATGTATGTCGCATTGGAATATATTTCAATTTTTATTTTTATGTAAAACTTTTTAAGGTATTTAAAGTTGTTTATAACTTACATATATAACATTAAAATGCATTAAAAATAATTTTTGTTAGTGTAAAAGTTAGCTGTTCATCTTACGAGTATTGAAAAAAAAAACAAACTAAATAAATCTTTACGTTTTAATTCCAGTTTAAGTAACTAGTTTTGTTTGTTTTAACCTAATTCTAATATTTAAAAAAAAATTGTGTGCTATAGTTGTTAAAAATCTGTGTATAGTATCAGCAGATCTATACAGAAATAAGTATTTAGTTTTTAAGCAAAAAGTATATCTAACATGTAATTATTTAAATGAAACTATTGAAAATATAGTGCTAAATAAATTAAAAAAAACTAACGCATTAAAAATAACTTATAAATCCCGAAACAAGCTGAGTAAATTATTTCGAGGAAACTATGAAGGTTTGTATTGTTTTGAAATAACTCCTATTTAAAATAGCAAAGAATTTCTCATCAATTTTAAGCGCTGTTCATGCCTTGCGTAATATGTCTTTACTTCTTAAGAGATTTATGAAATGATGTTTTAAAATTAGCAGGATGTTTGGACTCATATCCAAAACTAGAGGCGCGGCTGACAGAACTTGCAGGGCCACTCTAGGATCAAATGAGACCTATAGGCCTATCGTGAACTGAAATTGCTGTCCTGAATGATATAAAATTTGATACTTTGTCCGATTGGATCAGGGCAAAAAGTCTCGACTATTTCGGGCACGAAGAAGGAGACACTTTCAAGTTTCCTTGCATGAGGAAAATTTTCTTTGCTAAAATCTGCTACCAGTTAATATATGATAGTGAAATTTCCATAGGTTCTGAGTTATATTATAAGCTGTTAACTACACTAAACAATCCAATTTTCAAACTTTGTTCGAATTTGAAAAAAAAAAAAATCAAAACATTTCACTTTAATACGAATTTTTGGAAAAATTTTATTATGCATGCGTTATATAGACGAATTCGCGGTAGAACGCCAGCAGGAAAAGTATCAAATATCAACTTCAATTTTTAGCTACTTCAAACTTGCAACTTTTTATAGAATGGGCTATGAAACTGTATACCAAGATTTTTTCTAAAAATTCTTATTAAATTTTTTGGAATTTTGAGTAAAATTTGTTGATTTTTTTAGCGTTTGAACACAGTTTGAATGAAACTTAGATGTAAACGCTTTTGTTGTAGAATAAAATATATTTTTATAAAAAAAAAATTCTGATAAAATAGATTATAAAATTTTAATCAGAATTTTTATTTTTGAAATAAACAAAAAAAATCGAGAATTTAAAAAAATATTTATCTAAGTTTACTAAATTTTTATTATGTTTTTATAAAAATTGTTAAATCCAAAAGTTAAACTTTCTTCAAATGTGAAAAATTCAACAACTTGTTTTCCTAGAACTGTAGTGGCTATTAACCTGCCCCCAAGAGTTTTTCTAAAAATTCTGATAAAAATTTTTGGAATTTTGGATTGATATTTGTTGCATTTTTTTGACATTCGAACAAAGTTTGAAATTAGGGTTTAAAAAGGTTTTGTTGTATAATAAACTATATTTTTATACAAAAAATTCCAATAAAAAAAAATTGTATCAGATTTTTTAAGTTCCAAATAAAAACTCTAGAAAATAAAAAAATATTTAAGTTTACTTAATTTTTATTATTTTTTTTATAAAAATTGTTAAATCCAAAACTAGAACTTTGTTCAAATGTAAAAAAAACTCAACAACTTTTTTCTAAAAATTCTGTTGAAAAATGTTGGAATTTTCGATTGAAATTTGCTTAATTTTTTCACATTCGAACAAAGTTTGAAACCGATTTAAACAATTTTTGTTATAGAGTAAACTAAATTTTTATTTAAAAAAAAAATTAATATAGTGGAATAAAATATTTTTTTTAAATTAATTATTTTTTATGGCTCTATTGATGCTTTTCCTGTGGCTCTTGAATGACTCATAAAAAATTATTACTATTAAAAAAAAAATTGTCAAATTAACAATTAGTTGCTATTTCTTGAAGCCTGCTGATGAGAAACATAATTTCCCGATTGGAAAGTATTGGTTTTCATGGATTCTAAAACATTTCTTCTATAAAAAATTGAATTTCCTCGCTAAACATGGAAAACTTTAAGCTCTTTGAGAGACCTAAAAAATATTTTTTGATTGAAAAGAAATATAGGGAATTTTTTGCCTTATAGAATAATTCAAGAGGATGAGAGTGTTGAAATTTCGAATTTACTTTTTACTAAAGGAATTTTTGGAGCACCCTAATGTATGGTCATGCATTCTAATATACATATATATGCGATAGTAAAACATCAATCGAATCGGTCAATGGAAAGTTTTTTCATCAAATTGATTACATCGAAGTAATGCAAAATTGATAACGAAATTTACAACAGCAATCAACAACGTGTAGGATATATACAAACATACATGCATACTATGTATGCAAAACAGCTCGCACTCACTGGGTGTCTATTTTTAGGAGAATTTTTTGATCGTGAAAGTTTCTCCGTTTTTTTTCAGAGATACTACATAGTAACAAATCTAATTGCAAACAATATTTTTTGTGCTTGGAGAACACAGAAAAAACTAAATAAATATGACATTTAGGAGGTAAGGGAAGGTAAAAGAGGCTCGGCAGCGCGTACACAAAATAAATTAGTAAGAGAGAAAAAAATTTTGCTATTATCAGTTACCATGGCATTATCAAGAAAACGTGAATAAATGTGCAGGTAGTTTGTTGAGGCGTTCAGCGAGCGTGTGAGCGATGTTCGATTTCAGTCGTATGGGAGCAGTGTTGGCGCAAACTACGGCTAGCGGAAAACCTAAGTACAAACAGCTAAATCTAGTGAAATATTAAGCTATCATATCTAAAAAAAAAAACTTACATAGCATATAGCAGATTATTTACGTATTTTAAACGCCTCTAAAGTTACAAAGTGAGTGAAAAATATTTATGGCTTCTAATAACGGATTATATTTTCGCTGTTTTTGCTAAAAATATATCTCTCTTACTTTCAGCGACCTTTGTTTTTTTATATCCACTCATTATGTTCGCAAAATTATCCACCAACTTGGCTGTGCGCTGCATGAGCAGCCAACAACAAAAACTCCAGCAAACGTCTAACAAAATCACATCGCAACAAGTTTTTGACCGTGAAAATAAATACGGTGCACACAATTACCATCCCCTACCGGTGGCTTTGACACGTGCCGAGGGTGTTTATGTTTGGGATGTGGAGGGTAAACGTTATTTTGACTTTCTAAGTGCCTATTCGGCTGTCAATCAGGGACATTGTCATCCTAAAATTGTGAATACTCTAACAGAGCAGGCGAAAAAGTTAGCGCTGACATCCAGGTGAGTACCTAAATAAATACCTATTAATGTCGTCTGATGGTGTAAAAAACAATAACTGACACTTGGGAAATTTAATTTGTATGCATAGCAAACGACAAGATAAGTACTTTGAAATGAGTAAACTCAATTGTATCACTGTCTGGCCGCATACATAGGTGCATTAGGGTGCATCACTCCCAGCTGGACCAATTTGAAATTACTTTCAAAAATTATGTTTTTATAAATAAGACTATTTTTTTTAATATGTTTAAAAAAAAATAGACTCTTAAAAGGTCTGGAAAAAAATTTCTTTTCAAAATTTCAAAAGAAACATAACAATGACATTTTTGATGATATTACAAAAAAAAAAGAATCTCTTAAAAGATCTGAAAAAAAATATTTATCAAAATTTCAAAAGAATCATAATAATGAGATTTTTGATGTAATTTTCGGACTTTTTTGGAAGATTAGTTTAAGAAAAACTTGAATAACTTAGCCAAAACGAGGACAATTTGTTTGCTAATTTTTTACTAATATCATTATTATGATTCCCTTTGAACCAATTGTTTAATATTTTTATGCAGGTCTTTTAAACTTAGACTGCTTCATCATCTGAGGTAATTTTTTTTAAGCACAATTTAAAAATAACTACATCTTTTTATTTATAAAAAAACTCCATTTTCGTTGGTATTTTCCTATCGGCCCAACTCACATATATCTTAATGTTCTTCCGAAATATTTTGGCGGAAGTCTAAGAACATAAAAAATTATAAAATTCCGGTGAAAATATCGCAATTTTATTGCAAATCAAACAAAGCACACTTTAAAATTTGTAATCTATCTACATTAGGGTGGTTTGAAAAAAGTAAATTCGGAATTGCAATGACCTCACATCCTAGAATTGCTCCGTAAAAAACAATATCCCATTTTTTGTAATTTGGGTACATTTTTGGATTTTTTTTTTTTTGGATTTTAGGGAACACGTAATAAAAATGGTTTAATAAACAATTAACGAACATTAAAATTTCAACTTCACTTTTTCCCCATGGGTTTTTCGACTACCCTAATCTATATATGTATGTATGTACATACCTAACTAAATAAAATGCAGTTCGCTCCTTATTATTCAAATAAGATTGTAGATGGAAGATAAATTCTAAGCATTAAAAAAAATTTAAAAAAGTTATCCAAATGTGGAAAATCCGGAAAGAACTAAAATTGAAAGAATTTTTAAGCTTTACTAAGGGCACGTTTCTTTGTAACCTAGTTGCAAAAAAACACTAGGTAGGATAACGAATTGCATGTAAAGCAAAAACACTAACTTGGAGAAATATGCGAGTTGAGCCAACTCGGTTAAATGATGTCCGACTTGAGATGTAGTGTTGGGAAGTGAGAAAACTGCGCTATTGTGAATGAGCCCTAAGAAAATACAAGGGAAATTTAGATTTAAGACATAATTTGCATAGTATTTTTAAATATATAACTAAATCAACAAGAAATTTGGCATCACAGCTATTTTCCATTCTGAAATAGCACTAAACAAATCGCAACTTACATGAAAGAGACCAACAGGTTTGCTTTTGCAACTAAAGGAAATTTTTATTTTATTTAACATTACATTACAAACATATTTGAGTTAAGCTTGTCACCTATCCAAAAAATATAAATAAATCAATGAAATGACTTTAATTTAAAAATAATTTTAACAGTCCATGTCATACAACGCTTATGAAAATCCAAAAATATACGCACACAGTTGTTTACACTTTGCAAATTAACAGGGGCATTCAAAAAATTTGTCAAATGAGCTGGTAACCAAAGATCGAAAAGATCGAGTCGCCCAGCAACTGCAAAGCACGTAAATAGATCCTCAATTTATTTTGTTATTTCCATTAGCTTATCTCTGAAATTAGCTCTTCTGCCATATTAACTAAATAACTTGTGAATACCTCAATTAGCAAAATGTTTTGGCTACGATGGCGAGCACACAAGTTTTGCTGTGCTTTGTCAGTTTTTAGCTAATTTTTTTTCATTTTTTTTTTTTGGAATTAATGTTCACTGATTAAATAGAATCGCAAAATATGAGTGAAAATGAAAGCATATTTGAGAATTATTATGTTTGCGTCGAATAATCAGTTGATTTATTCAGATGATCAAGCGAGCAGGCGCAGTCTCTATTTTAGAACATAGAAGTGGCTTAGATAACCGATGACCCCACACAGACGTCTTTTTTTTAAATTTATTTATGCATTAGAATAGCTACAGCTCAAAAACAAAGTATGTGGATTAAAGACAAATAGCTATCAAAAGAAACAAAAACGGGAATGAAATGGCGCTTAGTAAATATTTACTAGAATTGTAGGGGCCATTAACTTGCATATCAGAGAGGAATTCTGATAAAAAATTTTGGAATTTTGAATTTAAATTTGTTGAATTTTTTTGACATTCGAACATAGTTTGAAACTTGGATTAAAACATTTTTTGTCGTAGAATAAACTTTATTTTTATTTAAAAAAAATATTTTATAGAAATTTTTTTTTTTATATAAATTTTTTTTTATGGCTCCATTGTTGCATTTTTTGTGGCTTTTGGAGGGCACATTAAAATAGTTGGCATTAAGAAATGGTTAAACAAACAATTGGTTGCTATTCTTTGGTCTGCTGAAGAAAAACATAATTTGAAAAATATTGATTTCCAAGGAGTCTACACCATTTCAGCTAAAAATTAAATTGCCTGGCTAAACACGATAATTTTAAGCGCTTCGAGCGTTCTATAAATATTTTTTGATTTAAAAAAGATATAGGGAATTTTTTGCGTTATAGAATAATTCAAGGGGGTGAGGGCGTTGAAATTCCGAATTTACTTTTTAGCTATGAACTTTTGGAGCACCCTAATGTATATATGCGATGTTGTCTCAAGCTTAAACTGCGTACGTAGCTAACGGTGTCGTACAAAACTATAACACGTAGCTCACCCTGACTTTTTATAAATAATTTTTTTGTTTCAAGCAGATATTCTTTAATGTAACCAAACCAATAGAAATTACAACATATATAATAAAATCAATTATATATTACTTTCTAAATTTTTAGTCATTTTAATTAATCATACGAAGTTTTTGTGAGATCAGGCACATACTGAAATTTCCCAGTGTTATATCTGCGGATTCTTTGAACCCTGCAACTCCTTTTTAACTGCACATTTTTGGTATTGTCAAAGTGTTTAATATAAGAGACAATAATGGCTTAAAATATTATGCTCCGAAATTTTTATTTTATGTCTCCGAGCATTAATTTGGCTTAGATTGACACTTTAATTAATATTTCTAATTTTTCGAAACTGCCTTGGTCACAAATATGAAAATTTAATTTGACCAACAAAAGAAATGTTGGCATCCATAGATCGAACCCTTTAGGCGATTTTGATATGCTCAACCGACGCCATCGTTACGCAAATGAATTTCCATTTCGCTTTAGTTGAAGCAAGCGATTCCTTTATAGCAGCCGTACTCTAGTTTTGTCCCACACTGTATATAAGTATATAGTTAACTGTTAACATATATATAAATTTACTTACGTACATATGTATGTACTCTTATGTAAGTTTATGAATGTAAAATATTATATGTATGTATTTTGTAGATTTAATTAAGCATCAATTGAGATTACTTGACGTCTCACATTTATTGCGGGAAAAGTAATTCAGAAATTTGTATTAATTGTACTACATATCTATATACATAAATACAATGTACATACATACATATTTATTAACACTTGAAGTATTCAAGTACACATGATTAATATTGATTACACTAGTTAACACATTTTAAATTTCGTTTACCATCATGACTTTTTTAAAGTGGAACTTTATGGTCCGTGTTAGGTCTACATATGTAGTTATCGAGGTAAAATGCAAAGTTGCACGATACTACACCACATATGTATGAACATACTTATGTAGGTACAATAGGGTAGCGCCAAAAAATTATTATTGATCTTCTTCGTGCAAAATAAATACACACGTATATTTTTGTTTAATATTTAACCGTGCCGCTAAAGCTTTGAAAATTATCATTGAGTTCCCAAGGGCATTACTCGTGCATTTGCAAAAAAAAAATTAATTACAGTTATTTTG
Source organism: Anomoia purmunda (assembly GCA_951828415.1). Taxonomy (NCBI): domain Eukaryota; kingdom Metazoa; phylum Arthropoda; class Insecta; order Diptera; family Tephritidae; genus Anomoia; species Anomoia purmunda. Next base: position 111,914,282 of record OX639996.1, on the reverse strand, counting down.
ACAATTTTTTGCAAAAGTTAATGAATAACAAAAATAATTTGTTTAAGCATTCGATGTGAATATGAATTAATTTATTAAAGTTACGAAAAATACCATTTTTCGAATTGGGAATTCAATGGTAATTTTTAAAGCGCTAGCGGCAGTGTTAGAAATTAAAGAAAAAGTATGTAAATAATAAAAAATGTGTACATATATTTTTTTTTTGCTCGTAGAAAGAATTTTGCGGATAGCATCAAGAAAATTTAGTTTAGATGACCCTAAAGAATTTTAAGTTAATATTTTCAATGAAAGCTATTTCTGATGGATATTTTGGCATGCATACAAAAAACTTTAAACTAAAAAAACCTCCACCGATTTAACCCCATTAGCACATAGCAATCCAATTTCATCTGATAGTCTTTTGGATTTTTTTTTCTAATTTTTGCTTAATTAATGTTGTTTTTTTATAAAATATGTATATGAAAAAATTACTTCTTGGTATTTTTTTAAAATAGTTTTCTTTCAATAAATCCCTTTATGGACCACGCTTCGTAAAGTCTGGTATCTACAATATGTATTATTATTATTTCTTTAATTTAAAAAATTACTAAAAATAAATTTGTTTATTTGTTTACGGAACACGATTTTATTAATGTGGCTGCCTTAGCTCGCTTCGTAGCACCGCATCCGATTAACACAGTTTCCCAAGACCCTGCTCTATCTCACGAAAGATTTGCTCAATATTCCCCTTAAGAGTCTGAATCTTTAATGGATTGTTCGCCAAACATCGAACCTTCCAGGCATCCGAGGTGTCTAATAGCACCATTACCGAACTTGGCGCGAAAAAGATCGATTGTGGCATAGGCTGACTGACATGACGTGCCATACGGCTGAAACTAATGATTTTTCAAATCCTTATCTTCAATTTTCGGGCACCAAATGTGGTTTATCATAACCCTGTAGCGGTAACTGTGGACCGAAATGGCGTTAACATTGGACCAAAGTTGGCCCCGCTTCAAAATTTGCACTAAACTGTCACTCTCTGAGGGTTCATTGGCCTCTCGACGATCACCAGATGGAGCAGTTTTACGTTTTGACTTAGCCGCCGAGATGAAAATGTGCTTCGTCAGAAAATATGTTTTTACAAACAAACTCATTGTCCATTTTGAGGTATTCGAAATATTTAAAAGGAGGCAAACTGAGCAGCGATAATGAATCGAAAGGTCGTGTGCCTTCTATTGTTGAGCTAATTGGACCCTGCCAGCAATTAATAAAATCTTTGCACAAAATTCGCATCAAGCTGTTGTGGAAAATGTTGAGTTGTTGAGATCGATGGTGAGCCGATGTTCCAGGACTGGGTCACACACACTCGGCTACGGCAGCCATATTTTCGTCGATGCGACCGGGTATGATGACTATTATCTATCCACCCAACATAAGCTTTACATATTTTTTCCATACATACTTGAGCTTAGAAAGACACCCATTATATAGGTTTCCAGCTTTCGTCTACTTGAAAGAGTGACCCGTGAACCAAAGTTGAGTGGGGCTCTTTTGAGTTAACGCCACTATCTACCTTTCTTTTAACTACAAGAAGAACTAACTTTTAGGATATTTACTCCCTGCTTTAATTTCATTTTACCTATTTTCGTTTTATTTTTTCAGAGCCTTCTACTCAGATGTCTTGGGTGAATATGAAGAGTTCATAACGAAGCTTTTCAAATACGACAAAGTTTTACCAATGAATACTGGTGTTGAGGGTGGTGAGACCGCTTGCAAACTCGCACGCACTTGGGCGTACACGAAGAAGAAGGTGCCAGAAAATCAAGCCAAGGTACGTTAGAAAAAACAAAGTTACGCTTGCAAAGAACTGCGCGAGTAAACAAATCTACGAAATTTTTTAGATACTCTTTGCTGAAAATAACTTCTGGGGCCGTACTTTGGCTGCTATTTCCGCGTCAACTGATCCATTAAGTTACGAAAATTTTGGTCCATATATGCCAGGTTTTGAAATTGTCAAGTACAACAACATCGAAGCATTGGAGGTGAGTGGGTTTCCGGATATTTAGGATAAAATTTTCAATGCAAAAACCAAAAGCGGAGAATAGTTTTGATAATCTGTTACGATATTAAAAAAATGTGTACCGATGTCTCTAAAAATTATTATTAATTGTTACATTTAGATTTTTATGAATTGCTCATCAAAAATAATATAACTCGGTGCAGTTATATTTTTCTGGAACAAAAATAAAACTGCTTTTCTGAATGCTATTTTTTCGCTCTGAAATAATGAGTTGTTTGTGAATTGCTTATTTTTTATTAAAAGTAATAATTATTTTATGAGTTTTATTTTTTTCATCAAAAGTAATCATAATTTTTTTTAGCTATATTTTTTTCAATCTGCCAAAAAAATTAGAACTGAAAATTTTATTTTTACTTTTGGGAAATCAAATTCGGCTCAAGCGTTGAGTTTTACTTTCGATTAAAAACAAGGTAACTCTAAACAATGATTGATTTGGATAAAAAAAAATAAAACTCAAAACATAGTTTTTATTTCGGAGAGATAAAATAAGTTTTAAGAAAAAGTTGTAACTCAAAAAATAATGATAACTTTTGATTAAAAATTAAAAATCAAAAAAATATTAGCATTTTTGATATAAAAAAAATAAAGCTCAAAACATATTATTTAGAAAAAGTAACAATACACTAAATAATTATTATTCCAGAGCGAAAAAATAACACCCAAAAAACGAGTTTTATTTTTGTTCAAAAAAGTATAGTATCTGAAATTCATTTTTCTTTCTGGGAGATAAAGTAACGCTCAGGAACTGAGTTTTACTTTCAATCTAACAAAATTTTAACTCAAAAAATAAAGATTACTTTTAATAAAAAAATAAGACTAAAAAAGTTATGATGATTTTCGAACAAAAAAATATAACTCATAAAAAATTATTATTTTTAGTAACACCAAACAAACAATTCACACATTAATTATTATTTCAAAGCGAAAAAAAAAACACTCGAAAAACCCGAAAAACGAGTTTTATTTATGTTAAAAATATTTTTTTTAGTTCTGAACAGAAAAATTAAACTTAGAAATTTATTATTGTTATTATTGATTGCAAAGATAAAAATCTTAATATTTTTTTTTTTTATAGAACTCATAAGGATTACGGTCCTCTGACTTTAACATTTTAATCTCATCAAAAATTTCAACTTTCAGAAAGCTTTCCAAGATCCCAATGTCTGCGCATTTATGGTCGAACCCATTCAAGGTGAAGCCGGTGTTGTCGTCCCCGACGCTGGTTATCTGCGAAAAGTGCGTGAACTTTGCACCAAATACAATGTACTTTGGTTAGCAGATGAGGTACAAACTGGCTTGGCGCGCACCGGACGTATGCTTGCCGTCGATCATGAAGATGTTAAACCCGATATACTGATACTGGGTAAAGCCCTCTCTGGCGGTCTCTATCCCGTATCCGCTGTATTGGCTGACGATGCGATAATGGAGTGCATGCAACCCGGTCGACATGGTTCGACCTATGGTGGCAATCCTTTAGGTTGTAAGGTGGCCATTAGTGCTTTGGAAGTGCTGTTGGAAGAACGGCTAGCAGAGAATGCTGAAAAAATGGGAAATTTATTGCGCAGCGAACTGAGTACTTTGCCGAAGGATATGGTGAGCATTGTGCGGGGAAAAGGTCTACTAAATGCCATAGTCGTCAATAAAAGTGAGTGATTTAATTGAATTAAATGTATTGTTTGTGTGGATTTTTACTAAAAAACTCTTTTACTTCATCATAGAATATGACGCTTGGGACATTTGTCTGAGATTGCGAGATAACGGTCTGCTAGCTAAGCCCACCCATGGCGATATCATTCGCTTTGCCCCACCACTCGTCATCACGGAGGCGCAAACACGAGAGTGCGCTGAGATTATCAAGAATACAATACTGAGCATTTGAGAGCCGTATGGAAGGAATGACACTTGATAAAACCGGTATTAAATACCGAATGTTTTTTTTTTATATTCATTAAAATAGCATTTAAAAGATATGAACTTAAAATACAGTAAAAATATTTAGGTGATTCTTTTTTTTTTATTTGATAAAAAAATCTCTTGTTTATATTTGCCTTGAGCTTTTGAAGCTATGTAAATGTTATGCAAGTTGTTGTTGTTGTTGTGTTTAACACTCTCCGTAATTAAATAAAATACAACGTAAATATTTGAAATTTCTCTTGATTGTAAAAAACAAAAATCTACTCCACCTTTTTGCGCTTGAATAAATAAAAATGTAAGCAAGAAAAAAATGTAAAAATCACTGACTCTTTTAATCTTTTGATGTTAGCCACCCGCAATGAAAAGCCGACAAATATCTCTTCTCGCAATTGACTAGAAAACTGTGCCAAACTTGATGAAAATGACAAGAAGTCAACCCACCACCCGCGACAAGTGTCAATGTCCATCAACTAAACGCATACAAAAAAAATTAGACAGAGTAACCGAAAGAAAAGAAAAAAAATTTGAAAAGGCAAACGGAAGTTTAATATTGGCCGCCAAAAAAAAAACAATTCAAAAATGGTTTGCAACAACTTCAAGCGACGGCCGAACCATAAAGATAAACATTTAACACCCTGATCATAGAGAGGCTTTGATAAAAGCGCGCGCATAAAAGGCATGAAGAGATGGATGCTACGTAAGAAATTAAAAAAAAAATCTAATAATGCAAATACTTGAACGCGACATTATGAACAGTTCTCAAACCACGTTACAATGGTATAGCAAACGGTGTAGAAAATAATTAGCGATTTTAACATTTTAATTAAAATAGAAAAGATGACAATAAACGTAAACGTTGAAGGTCACAGAAAGACCGCATTCAAACACAGGAGCAGGATGCTAAGTGGCAATCTCTAAGAAAAACTTGTGTGTCTAACATCTTGGAAAAATTATGCGGCCACAATTTGAACAAACAGCGATAATAATATACTCGTAGTATAAAAATTACAACTCTATTTTATGCTTTATAGACTTTAATAAAAAATAAGCATTAATATGGTATTCCGAACCAAAGTGTGGTGATAAAAATTGGACTAACATATTTAAAGCGAAAGCTGCCATCTATTTACATAGTTCAAAACAATTCAATTAGTGAGTTTAATCAAATATTGCAATAGTATGTAAGTACATGTCTCAATCGAAAGAGGTTTAACATTAATATTACATTTCAAAAATATTTTCAAGGAGAGATGTCAACCGTTTAAAAATGAAAATTAAATTAAATTTAATAATGGCAATGAAACTAAAGTGGTATAAGCAAGCTGGATTTTGAAGTTATTTGTGAAGGAGGTTGCCAACTGTTTGAAAAATTAAATCCAGTTAAATTAATGAAATATTATAAAAGTTGAAAGCTCTTAAGAATCGGCTACTTTTTTCACAAACAACTTAAACGAACCGTAGAAGATAACCATTTTCAGCCATGACAGCCTAAACAGTATCTGCATTATTTTCTTAGCAATACTTTTTATGTATGCTACTTATGCCAATATGGAGACAATCCCAAGATTTTTCCTAAGGCCATTTTCCAGGTAAAGTCGCTCTCTATCCTTGACGCTCTTTTTCCAACTCAACAATATATTTGAACTACCAATGTTCGATAAGATATCGATTATTCTGGGTGTCGATATTTTAGAATCCAATAATCGATATTTCCCATGTAAATATATCGAAGAGATGGGTAGTTTACCTCAATATTTATATTTTTTAAATTAATTTTTCATCTAATAAAAAATAGAACATATCCGGATTATCTCTAGGAGCTTAGTCATTGAGTCGTTTTCCATGTGGAGAAGAAAAGTATTTTCAAAGTAATAGTAAAGAAATATGTTAATTTGATCGTTTAAATTGGATTTAAATTTTATCGATCATAATAAATCGGCGATGACAATAATAATCGGAAACCCACAAAAAATCTATCAAATATAATTGAAAAAAAAACCACAAAATGACTATATAATGATTTTAAATAAAAAATCTTTGAAATAAATACAAGGTTAAACTCGCGTTATGGAACATAAAAATTATATCGGTATATTCGAATTTTGTTTTGAACGAATTCTTCCCAATGATTTTTGTATTCGAAAAAATCAAAGTAACGATTGTTTTCGATCTCTGCTATGTATATAGAGTTAGCTTATTATTGAAAAAATCGCAATTGGGATGACAATGAAATAGAAATTTATATTCTTGCAGTTCATTAATCAATATGCCACTGTCGAGCTTATAAGTAAAAGCGATTTTACGCATTTCATTAATAAACTAGTTTTCATATCGATATATCGGCATACATATCTACAACGAATTATAGCGATTCATAATGAGTCATCGATATGGATGACAATAACTAGTTATGCAGCGAAGGATATATAGAACGATAAATATTTCGATAGTTATATCGATAAAGATAACAGTACCTAAAGTTATATCGCTATATATAACGAAACCAATAACGGTAACAATAACGATAATAATGACAATAACTATACCAATAAAAATTACAATATCCTTAACACCAACTATACCATGAATATGTCGATAGCGATAATAATGTTATCGTATATGATAAGTATATCGATAAACGTTATAATAAATATATATATATATATATATATATATCGATAAATATATCGATATCGATAAGTGGCTCGATATTATCACATCTTTTCTTTGCTATGTGACTACTTTTTGAGTGACTGTATATTTTTACCATACTCTAATAGCTTTGGCAAACCGTAATTTTCTACAAATGTTGCCACTTTCACGCCTAGCAAAGCAACTTCCGCCAACGCTTAACGCAATACACAATAGTCGTACAAGTCAGGTCAAAAATTAACTTTTACCAAAGTTGCGTGCCACAAAAAAGCAAACGCCTAGCGTATTCATCGGAATTCCAGCAACTTAACGCACGCCGTTAAAGGAAAAATTGCGTCTAGCTTCCTGTGCAGCACTTCCTTTTTTAATGTTAACGCTTTATTTAATTATGTTGAAGATGACGATAAGATGACGACGTCGACGAGTCGACATAGACTAGACTACTTCAAACTGCAACTGTTTAATAGAATCAAAGGAAAAATCTGTGTGCTTTTGGGTGAAAATTTCCCTAAAAAAAATCAACGATTATTGGGTTGCATGCCACTTATTTTTCATTTCCATTTCTTTGCCTTTTTTTTATATACATATATATTTTAATAAAGACATCTTGTCCGACAACAAAAGTTCAAACAAGTGGCGATAAAACCATAAGATTATGGCACCCTTAGCATGAACTTGGCTACAGCGGCTCACCATCACCTCCATTTCCATCTCCATCCCCATCTCCACCTACACATATACATACATACATACATACATACACACAGTACTAAGCATCTTGTGGACTTGTAGAGCGTAATGTCCATTTGATGACCGCACAGAAATACAAATACACGCACACACACATACACATGCAAACATTTCCCTGCATTGCATTTGGAAAAGGAGCCGGAGCGGAGAATGGGCTTTGATGGCGTTTGCTGATAAGCGAAGAACTGTTAGAAGAAATAAATTTAAAGAAAAAAAAAGACATTGTACAGGATTTCTTCAATTTTTTTTTTGTTCTTCACTTTTTTATTGTACGCGTGTTTTTCTGCTTCACTCCGCCAGCGTGCAAAGCAATAACAAAAGACATTTTACACTTCCTCTTGCTATAAAATTGCGGAAAGTGTTAAAAGTTGTTGCATTTGTTGCAGATTTATTTTTTTCAATGTTTCCATTTTTATAGTCTTAAAGATAAGATTTTCAAATAAATGGCTTAAGAACTACATTATTTATTTAGGTGCAAAACATAAACTTAATTAAAAGTTGGCGGAGTTGGGCGGAGTAGTAATGCAAAAAAAAAAAACATGAAATTCACTGCAATACATAAGAATTAAAAAAAATACCAGGTTTCATGAAATTTTAAATTAAGGTTTTTTTCTTTAAAGCGCGCCATTTCACCATTCACACGCAAAAATAAAACACTTTCAATTCTCTTGCAATTCGCAAAAATATCCAATTCCCTTCTGATTTTCTTCCGTTAGAAAAAAATCAAATATAAATACTATTGGATTTTCTCCGAATTGTCAATTAGTTAAAATATTCTAAGCACGTTCGTTTTAATCTCCCTCAAATTGAGTACATAGCCTCAGTTCAAACGTTGTGCAAAGCATATTTAACGCCCCCCATTCTCCGCTAGCGCTATTTGTTTCGACTTGTTTTCACCTTCAGCATACACTTGACTTTATCACCTTAAATTGCCAAATTACTCTCAACACCATTACAACAAATTTGCTTCCGGCAATTTGTGCTTGCCACCAAAATTTGTACTGTATTGATTTCAATTGATTTTATTTACACAAATCTGCTGCTCACAAATAATATGATAAAGGTGTGGGAGAGGCGCAATGAGGCAATTGGTAAAAACATCCCCTTTTCGAATGTCGAAGGCGAGTAAATAAATAGCAATTCGTTTTACACAAATTGGCATCAAAAGTAATTTTGCTTAGATTTTTTCGGCCAAAATCGAATGAAAAACATTTTTATAAAGTGACTTTTAAAGTTAAAGGGTTGTTTAGAAAACGGTCTCTCATAAAAGGAATAATGATGGTTTTTTTATGGGCTCGGTTTTGGCGAGCATTTCACATACGCAGCACTATATCAGGCTTTTTTGTTTAGTTTTGTAAGTTTTTAAATTTTTTAAAGAAAACATTTATATTTTTTAAAGAAAACTTTCATCACCAAAATTCCATACCAGATTGTGTGGTGGCACAATGACAGTGAGAATCGGTGAGATTTACAACAAACCCACTATTTTGACACTCAGTCCAGCAAGCGAATTCACTTTCTCAATACCACCTTATATGAATTCGCCTTGGTTTGTTCACTTTGTTTGGTTTGGTTATATCTGATGTGAATTTTGTGAGACACCGTTGCTTTGTTTATTCTCTTTTACCGTTATTCAATAATTGCAAGTTGTATCACTTGGCAGTTATTTCGCTTACGCTCGCTGTCTTAGCCTGTGTTGCTTTAATTTTTATTTTGTAAAAGCTACTAGAAACTACTACTAAAATACCGTTTGGTATGAATATGCTCCTACAAATTTGGAGCTTAGCAAATATGAGCATTTAATTTTCAAATATCAAAGCCTACTCATCTAACACCCCTCTCTGTTTTGTCCCGTCCTGTCGAAATAGCTCATTTCTTCGGCTTATCTCTAGATGAGTTTCGACGACAACGACGATGGCAATACTTGCTCGGTGGTAATTTTTAAACTAAGGGTGTTTTTTTTAGACTGATAGAACTTTCGATAAGGATAGCTATTTTATAATATTTTTTTTAATTATCAAATTTTCGGCAATTGCATTAATATAAAACGCATTTAGCTGCTAACTACCTATTTTTCTACTACCTTTTCACAAAAGATGCTAAAATTATTACGAAATCTCTATCCTTCTCAAATGCAACCTTGCAATACAGTCGGAAGACACAAACAGCAATAATTATCCTACCTTTAATAATGGAATCATGCTCGAATATTAGATTTGAATCATGGATGTGAATGTCATTTCCTTTTCTCATTGAACAGACTTTACAAGTTTAATTTTAAAGATTTTTCAATTTAATATTTATAGAAGTCCGTTTTTTAAGATTTTCGATGAGAAGGTATTAAAAAATAATAATTTTAAAAAGGTTATTGGATTTCAAGGGGCTCGAAAAAAAATAATGCATAGATCTTTATAGCGCCAATGGAGAAAAAGTTTTTTATTCGCACATCGCCTTAAACTGGGAAATCGGATTATTCATTACCTCCCGAGGGTATTTTTCAATGCAACAATCAAAAGTCTTAAGAAAATGTGCGCAGTACGACCTTTCAGGAAGGAAGATATCTAATCAAAATATGTATATATTTTACAACCAGTATTTTTATGTAACAATTTGGTAAACGGTAATTTCTAGGTTTTAATAAGAGTTTTTTTTCTGATTTGCAAGAAATTATTAACAGCTTAGCTTCACTTGCAAGTTAAATAACAAAATTTATGCAGCAGCTTAACGTACTGTGATTACTGCCAACCGATGAGCATATGGGACCCATAGCCCTTAACGTGTCACCCCTCGAACTCAACAGTTACATACATACATACATATTTAGTTCGCAAATAAATCGCTTTTCACTGGGGTATGGGTGAACCGCAGCGCTAAGTAGAAGTAATTCAGCAAGCCAATATGAAAATGTATGAAATTTATATGTGTATGGATATAGGAATTGCATGATGTGCGAAAATCCGAAAAATCCTCATACACATGCACTATATCCCTGCATACTCGAAAATTCATCTGTACATATATTTAGGGCAAAAGGCAGCCAATATCAAATTTTGCGATGATTACATGGTTTTTAAAAAAGCAACAGCGAGTAATAAGCGCATACAAAATTTAACAATACTGCAACAAAATTTGGCCCTTAAGTATTTGTGACTTAAACAAAATACACACAAGAGATACTTGCTGCTAAAAAAAAACAAAAACAGTGCATATTTTTTTTTATGGGGATGTTCAGGATATGTCGCTTCAAAATGAGAGGTGGTTGAAAGTTGAAGCAAGTGGCATTTGGGTTACTCAAGCTTTCTTGGCGTCCCAATTGCAGTCGCAGCGTTGATTTTCTTTTGAATTGTCCTTTTTTTTTTGTTATGCTAATACTCGTACTATCCATGGCAAGGCTGTTGGTGGTTCGAACGGGCGGAAAAATATGAAGGAAACAAAGAATACCACAAAATGCGCAGTATCAGTACCTTTTGGTAATTATATTTTTATGAGCCACTTAAGGTTTTTTTTTATGGAGCTGTACAATCGGCCAATTGAACTGTTAGAAACTTACTATTCTAGAAAAGGCGACAAAAATAAATTAGCATATGTAGGAAACGGAAATCGCGAAAGATGTAGCTGATATTTAGTTTAGTTTTCGAAATGACAATAGAGAAGATTTTTTCATTTGGCCTGAGATAGTCATAAAAAAATTCACCTAATGAGGGGGTGAAAAAATAGGGTGTGTAATGCCGGTATTCTGAAAGCACTATCTAGTCACTAATTGCGAGTTTTCTGTGGAGAGATTGTTTAGAGACTATTCGGTACTCAGTAAGCCGCCTCAGAATAAAGTCACTAATTTATCAACTGGCCTGAGTAGGTCACAAAACAAAGAAATTTAGGAAAATATGGAGGAGCATTGTTTTCATTTTTAAAGAGCCATAATGCTGTTGACAAACAGTGTAAAAAGTATATTGTGTGCAATTTCCTTACCATCAGCTGATTGTCTCTATTGTTTTCCAATACAGTCTTTGGTGAAATTTTGTGAGGTTCTCGCTTACTAAATACCACAATAGTCACAAAATATGTCACTAATTGAATGTTTCAAATTTAGAGACTTGAGATGAGACTGAAATCCGGAATACCGCAAGTAAAATAAAATTAAATATAAGAAGTGAATTAAGATTAAAAATAGAAATGTTTAAATAAAAAAATTAACATAAAATTGGGTTTAATTTAACTTAAAAAGAGTAAAATAGCCAACGTAAAATAAAATAAAATTATATACGTATACATATGTACATATATGTATGTAAAAAAAATTTAAATAAAATATAATAAGAAAAATAAAATAAAATAAAATGACGTAAAAGTCAGCACAATACAACGTAGCTCACCTGCCAGTCGGATATTTCGCATCTTTTTTGCTATGTTCACCCAATTTCCATCGCTTAAATAGAAGTAGCAGAAGAATAAAAAAACCACTTCCCAAAAATAAGAAAATGCTATATTATTTTTGTAATTTTCAGCACTTTATGTGGTATAATTTGCGCCCTAAAATCATCGTAGCACTTGAGCTTATTATGAGATAATATGCTTATGGTGGAATAAATTTGCGGAGTGATAAAAAGAAACATTTTGTGCTTATGAGTATTGTTGTTTTGGTTGCATTATGTAGCTGATGGCATGTGTTCTTTCTCGCTACTGTCTTTCTACTAAAAAAAAAAATAAAGGTGGTGTATTTTAATGATTTTTGTGTTTTCATTGTTATTTTCTTTTGTCAAATGGTGCGAAGCTATTGCTTTTTCGCTTGATTTTGTAGAAGTATTTGAATTCAAAAAAAAACCTAGTTTTATTCAAATATGTATAGTTAGTTTGCACATTTGTTTGAAGAGTGTAAAATGCTAGGGTTATTGGTTTGTCAATTTGGCAGGCAAAATGGCAATCAGCATGAGTTTCTTAGTAGAAACTCCATTTGGTGTTTCAATCTTTTTTGTTTTGATTTTGTATTAATACATAGGAGAGGAGGTCCAAAGTTTCGTGGAATGGAGGGGATGGAGTGGAGGAAGGGATGCTATATTAGATCCATACTAATTTGGTACTCGTCATTTGTATATAAATTAAGTTCCAATCATATATTGCGTCATTCATTTACGAATAGTCGCCTGTTAAACAAGACAATCCGTAAGTACACTGAAACTATGGAGAAAATCGAATACCGTGCTGTAAAAAAATGTCTTACCTATCATGGAAGAAATTTGCAAACTATTTTGAATGAAATGGAAACCGTCTATTATTATATTAGAAAAATTAAAGGAGATCTTCAAGGAAAAATGTCGAGGAAAATTTTAGCAAGAATATGTTGCTTTTGCAAGACAACGCGCCATTTCACCAGAGCCGAGTTGCAATGGCTGCTCCTCCATTCCATTTGCAATTGTTCATCCATCCTACAGTCCAGGCCTGAATTGGCCGCTCGTAACTTTTATCTGTTTCCAAATTTAAAAGAAAAGAGTTAGGGCGAATGAGGGTCAAATAGGTGATTTTGGGCCATTTTGAGGCGAAAGACAAAAAATATTCTTTTGACGTTTTGGAAAAATTAAGTCACCGATCTAATAAATACATATGTATATGCATATTAAATGAGATTACATTGAAAAGGAAAAATATATCCATAGTTTTATTTTACTTACAACCGTCCCTTCCCTAGAACTTTTGAACCTCCCGTCGTAATTTTATGTTGATTTTTAATTGAATTTTGTGTTCTATTTTCTAATTATTATTTATATTTTTAATATCAATTTATTTTATTTTTTCATTTAGTCATTTATTATTTGATTTACTTCAATTTATTTTCTTTTTGAATTAAGTAATGAAGTTTTATTTTTACAAAATTTATGTTATTTTTGAATTTAATTTATTTTTTTATTTTAACTTTTTTCTTTATTATTTTATATTCTTAGCTTTGTTTTATAATCCTTTACTTTTTATTTACTTAATTTTATTTAACTTTATTTTATGTTGTTTATTTTGCGCTAGTTTATTTTATTTTATATAATTTTATTTTGGCCTTGAGCTCATAAAAATTATTGTTTGATATAAAAAATAAATAGACCGAAAAATACTAATCTATGTAACTTTTTATTTTTTTTTATTTTTTTATAATTGTTTATTATTTTATGCCGGGTAGTCTAATATTAAACAAATCGAACTCAAAGAATAAAGGTCGTTTACAAGAAAGCAATTTCACTGATAATTAACAAACGGAATAATTCACCCAGTGCTTTTTTGTAAATTTTTGTATCATTTTTCAATGCAATTCATAAACAAACGAAATTCAAGTTGTGAAATTTTGTAAAGTGACGAAGAACGGATTCCCGCCATCCCCGCGATGTCCATCAGTTCATATACCGCTAGATGCCAAGTGTGGTATTTTAGTTATCTTCAAAAAGAGTAAATTTTTCTACATATGTACATAGAGAAATATGCAAAAATTCGTGCGGCCTGGCCTGATAGGAATTTTAATGAAGTCCACTTGTGCCAAGAGGAAATTAAGAAAAAAATGCAACTTTCATTGCTAGCTTTTTCAATCATTTGCAGTTGTTTTTTCGATTGCTCGGCGACGGAAACGGAACTGTACCCACTCGCAACAAGCGTGACATCTGTGCATTTGGCATTATGCAAAAAAATATGTGTAGGTACTTGCATTTTATAACCTCTACAACATAAATTCATCAAGAGATTTGTACATAGAGTAGATTATTTTATAGCACGAGCCGAAAGCAAAAATAAACTAAAATTTGCGTAGTTAGAAGCGGTAAGCAATATTTGAGTGATAAAACAAAAATAGATTTTGCATTTTTGAAACAGTTGTTATTTTTTAACATAAGAACTAAACTGAAATTACAAATATTTTATATTAGTTGCATGAAAAGAGATGCAGTAAACACTGCACTGCAAAACCGACCTTTTTCAAAACAAAATCAAAGTATTCTAAAATTTTTCTAATTGTAGAGCGGCAAGGCGAATTCATATATGGTGAAAGCATCCCATTAGCGGAATGCTTGTTCTTCTTTCCCAATTCGCTGAGTTGTTTTATTTACGCAAACAAAATACACGAGCAATACTGAGCGAATGCAGGTTTTGACATTTCACTAGCAAAATTACACCACGGATTCGCCTTGGTTATCCTGCTATCGCCTTCTATGAATCCGCCTTGGCGTAAAGGGTATAAAAATCACCGCTCATTAATGTCGATTCAAATAAAAAAGTCATCAATGCAAACAAAAAAACAAATTTTTTTTTAATATTCATAATTGAAGTATGTAAGTAGTAGGAGTCGGAGTTTTGGCGTACTCGTTTGTTGCACGTGCAGTAAATAGCCAATGATGCGAACTTCAACTGATGGCATGTGATTTCAATGTCAATTGTACAATCAAACGCGCTTTTTGTCTGGGTATGCAGTGCATATTTGTACATTTTACATACATACATTTGCTCTCTAGCTACAATTTGCATACAATATGTTTCACATATTGCCGAAATGCTCTCACCTACGTAGATACAATATATACAATATATACAATATATACATATGTAGATATGTATATATGTATGTTTGAACCTTTGACGAAGCAATTAGGAAAGATTTTTTAATATTCAGAGTTCATCGCGAACACGCGTCACCAGTACTTTGCCGCAGTTTGACATTTGATTGTTGCTATTAACTATTTTTTACTTTCAATATTTTTAGCTTTTCAGTACAACAGCCTAAAATCTTCACATAGTCGTACGTATACATCTACACACGTCCTAGCCTATTTATATAGTAAAAATAGCATCAACTAAATTTTGAAGTTTTTTACGATGACGCTATTTTATTGGTAGGTCAAATATTTTTTTTTCAATTTCAACTATGTACATATATGTAGAAGTATGCGTCCTGAAATTATATTATTGAACTTCAAAAATCTTAGGCATACTTTTTTGAGAGCAAACAGGGCTAGCAAGAAACGGAAAAAATTATTACAAGGCTTAAAATTGAAAAAAAAAATTTATTCAAATGCTTCCAAATACCAGAGAGTATATTGTATATTTGTGTATATTTTTTCATGCCCTATATGAATCTGTTTCGATTTAAAAAATTTTTGGCGACATCTCTAAAAATTACAATTAATAATTACCTTTAGGTTTTTATTAATCGCTCAGGAAAAATAATCATACATACATATGTATATCGAGCTTTGCTCTATTCCGAGCATCACGGATCGGTGGGCTTCGACATAGGTTTCTGAAAGTAACTTTATTAAACGAATTCCAAGCAAGAAGGAGTGCATTGTGATAGCATTGTCATCTACACAGATGGCTCAAAACTCGATAATAAGGTAGGAGGAGGCGTTAGAGAAACTTGGGACCGGGATTCTAGGAAGAGATATCATCATTTTTAGTGATAGCCAGGCTGCAATCAAAGCTCTGAGCTCTTCCACGTTTAACTCGAACATCGCGCTGGACTGCCGTCTATCTCTACAAGAGAACAGGCTGTATCTCATTTTGGTCCCTGATCACCGGGACATAGAGAGAAACTGCATGGCAGACGAACTTGCAAGACAAGGTACGACCAAGCGTATTCTTCAGGATAAAGAAAACATCGGTATGCCGTTTGCCACTTTCAAACTGCTACTCAGATAATATCTATATAAACAAGCTGACTACAGATGGAGACAAAATACGACCTGTCGAACCTCAAGGCAGACGTGGCCTAAATGGAACCGGAAACGGTGGCGCAGCGTGCTCTCTCTAATGAGGGAAATGATTTCTAACGTGATCGGGGCTCTAGCAGGACACTGTCTGATAGGAAAACACGCTGAAAGTTAGGACGTACGCTTCCAAAGATGCTGTAGGAGCTGCAAGAATGACGAGGAGGAGGGAACGGTCTTGCATTTACTGTGTAAGTGTCCTGCACTGTGTAAAAGCAGAATACGATATCTGGGATCACCGTTTTCGGTAAATTCATCAGCGAGGCAAAATGGATTGGTGAAGGGTAATTCTTCTTCGGATGTTACTAATTTTCTTGTGGTAACACATGTGGGCGTCCTATTACCGGCCTAAGTGAGCCGCCGCAGGAGGCAGCCACTCCAACCTAATCTATATCGAGCTATATTTTGAAATATAATTTTTTTTCGTTGTTATTTTTTTATTAAAAATAATTATTGCTTTATGAGTTTTATTTTTTGATAAAGGAACTCGTACGCTCTCTTCCTAATGGCCTTGGGGTTAGACGGGGTACTGTAAGGAACAGTGGACACAATGGATCTTTACGGTCGAAGTGCAAACTTCTACAACATTAATTATCTATCTATCGGGTATTTCCAAGTTATATACATATGTATTTTTTTTTTTGTTAGTGTAAATTTTTGAGTTTGTGCGTATAACACCGCCTGATCCGAATTCGCCTTGATTAAGTTCTAAGAATAAAAATATTTGCAAAAAAAACCCCCTTTAAAAGAACAAAAATTAAAGTATTTAAATGTAACAGTTATTTTTAATCCATATAATCACATCTGGCAATACATTCGATAACTTTTTTGCATCATTGTCCAATGCAACCCTGTTCGACGACAGCTAGCAAAGATAATACGGCAAGTACAACAGCAGATAGGAAAAGTAGCTGTGGGAATTGTAATTTTAATTATTTTGAAGCATAATACCGATTATTTTATATTATTTGAATTATTTGCAATTACATTGTGTTATTTGTGTGTCACATTTGTTAATAACTTTAATTAAATTCATTGTGTTTCAAAGAAAATGTGTGCTTGTTGGATTGACCTCGAGTGAACCGAAGTTGAGCGACCTGACAAGAACATCAATGTATCAGAGGGGAACATAAGAGAACACAAATAAACCAGTGGAAATAATCAGTCGTAGAGGTACATACATACATACATACATGCTGGACTAGCGATGTACTATGCATATTAATAGTAAACTTTGGCTTCAAATCACACATAAAATAGAATATAAAGAACTAAGGTCGTACAAATCAAAAAAACAGCAGCAGCTGTAGTGTTTGCATTAGTATATCTCGTCCGATATGGGCGCAAGTGGTTTCAAAACCGAAGGTAAGCGCATAAGGTTTTTTCAATGTGTGTACTGTATATCGTTGATTACGATTTGCTGCCCACCACTTTCGTAGATAACAAAGCAGCAGTAACAATTGTGCATCACGTTGCTGGAAGCGGTAATGGTTCAAGTAGTGGCGGCAGTGTAGCGAATACAACGACTGCGACCAATATGAGCATTGAAACGTGTCTGGTATGCGGAGATCGCGCATCAGGTAACATACAAACATAGATAATAAATTCGAAAAAATAATGCTATATATTTTATATGAACTGTATTTTTTTGTTTAATCTATTAGGTCGCCATTATGGAGCAATTTCATGTGAGGGTTGCAAGGGCTTCTTCAAGCGTTCTATACGCAAACAATTGGGTTATCAATGTCGTGGATCTATGAACTGTGAAGTAACCAAACATCATCGCAATCGCTGTCAATTTTGCCGTCTTCAAAAGTGTTTAGCCAGCGGAATGCGAAGTGATTGTACATACTTTTCATTTATTTCGACAACACATTTTTATACCCTTATAGCTTCCTGCTAGTAAAATGCGTAATATAGGATGTGCCATAATGATAATGGAAATAGGAATTGATCTAACGTATATCGCTCATTGATTGGTAAACTGCATTTCACACATTGAATGCTCGTCCTTTTTACAATTAGAAATTTAAATGGAGCTTTTCGAAAAAATTGAATTAAGAGACATATTTGATAAAGAATAATCACAATTTTAGAAAATATTTAATATATTAATTACGCGTTCCAAATTAGCAACCGAAAATACAGTGTCGGAAAAAATTTTGACAGTAATTTGTTTTATAATATTCACAAATTTCCCATGCTAAAACTTTTTCGTGAATTTTTTTAATTTCAAACTATACAAAATTCAGCATATTAAAAACAGATACATATGTACATACGTCAAAATTTCAAACTTTAATCAGATGTTTTAATAAAATTTCGAGTGCACAGTCTTGTAGTCTTAGTAGAATAAGAGGCAAATTTTAAGTATCTGAAAATGTCCGATGATTTTTCATAAAAAATTTGTATTTCAGTCAGAATTTCTTTTAATTTTTATTCAAAATTTTCAAATATTGATGAACCTTTTCAAATTTGCGCAATTTTGGTTCAAACTTTGAACAAAATTCATTTCACCAAAATATAAAAACAAATTTGTTCATAAGTTATATGAAAAAATGTGCAATACGGTCAGAAATTTTTTTTAAAAACTCGAATTAAAAAGTTGGATTTTTTATCTACTGAATTTTTGTAAAATTTTTACTTATAAGACTTTTGTTATTTAATTAGGCTATATTTTGATTAAAAAAAAATAACGAACAAGTTTTGTCATGGGGAAAATTACTATGCCAATATTTTTTCCGACACAGTATAAATTCTTCTAAAACAAGGTCAAGTACATCTACCTAAATTGTTATTATTACACGATAAAAACGTACTTTGTACTCGTAATGTGAGATGCTAATCTGGCCCAAATAAGCAATGGAAAACAATAACCAAATTCTAACCTCAAAATTATCAATTGTAACAGGCATTCTTCATAAACTTTTGGTATATGTTGCTTTAAAAACGTACATTTCAAAAAAGTAGCCATAAAATGATGAATCAAACTGTCAGGCATGAAAAACCAACAGATGGATATTTAAATTAATTGACTGGAAAGGTTTTAATCCCTGCATATTTTATTTTACTTTTATTTATGAGTGTAGGTGCACATATTAATTTTTATTTTAAATAACCTAGAATATTTTAAAAAAGGGTACATTTTACGAATTTCTGGCCTGATTTTCAAAAGTAATTTTCTTCCACACAATTTCATAAAAAATTTGAGGCATTTCTAGAGAAACTGGCACCTAAATAAATTGAAGTTCGATTTAAACGTATCGCCAGAATTACTAGTTCTTGTTTTTTCTAGGTACGACGCACTGTGTCGAAAAGTTCTTGGCACAATCACGCTCATAATCATATTCATTATTTGCCATTCTTGCGGCCAATATTAAGGTTACTCTTTTCTTAAATTTCTTCAACGTAGCTGTACAGCATGAACGAAAACCGATTGTTGATAAGAAAGAATTTGCCGGCAGCTCTTCTTCCGGATCATCCACCTCAACAGTCGCCAATGCTGCCGCAGCTGCAGCTGCTTTGAATGCCAGCAACACTGCTACCGGAAACGCGGCTATGCTTTTCAGTCATAATTTGAGTACCAGCGGTGTAACTGCCAATAATGCTGATGCACCATCTACTTCAAAACCGTCTTCCATATTCTCCTACAATATGACATTGCCCGAAATGCGACAAGGTATGGTTTTTAATTTTTCTTTCCTTTTTTTTTTGCATGTAATGAAATGTCGTAAATACTTTTTGAAATATAAAGCCATACCATTTTTAGCGATTTCAAACAACGCTGATGTAGCCGTCCCACCTTTACCTTTTCATCTCACTTTTGCCGAAATGAGACAAAGTAAAAGATTAATTGAATTAGCACACGGAAGATAATAGACTATAGCTGTAATTAATTTTTATTTTCAGTTATACAAAATGCAAAAAACTTCCAACAAGAGAAACAACTTTCTGCACAATCTCAAAACCCACAAACGCTTTACTATTCACCAGATTTGCCTAAGGGTGGCGATGAAGAGGACGATGACGACGAATCATTGGACAATGGCAGCACCACGTGCCTACAAAACCTAACCACAAATGCCAATAATAACAACACACAAAATTTAAATCTTAATATAGATACCATGCACAGTCCCGCCACAGCAGTCGCCCAAATACAAACATCTTTGGATAGACGTGTCATCGAGAAAGCACTACAACTACTAATACCTATACAAAATCAGCTGGATCGCTTGTCCTTGGCAGCAACAGGTGGTGGGGGCAGCATAGGTGGCAATACAGCCGGTTCGCCTGTGATTAAAAGTGAAATAGACGACGAAGATATGTGCGAAGGTGCGTAATAAATAATTTTTTTTTTTAATTTATTTAGAGTTACGGCAATCCACACACAAACACACCTAACATATTTCCATATCGAAAACTAATTAATAACCTTTTTATTCGACTCCCGCACACGCAAGGATGTTGTTGGATAGCTACATCTCGTATTGTATATATTACATAAATTTGTATTCAAGCTGTCTTCCCGCATTGACTAGTTTATGTTTTTTTTTGTTTGTTTTGTTTTGCATACCCCTACAGATAGTGGCGCCGAGGATGAGTATTGTTTGGCTGAAGCGATACTTGGCGTTGGGAATGTTAAGGAATTTATCATAAACGAATGCGTTTTCGAGCAGGAAGTGCTATCCGACGCTCAAGCCACCTTCAATCTACAAGCACCCACACTAGTTTCCGCCTATCTCAATTTGCATTATATTTGCGAAACTGGTTCGCGTATAATTTTCCTTAGCGTATATTGGATGCGAAAAATAGCAGTTTTCGATCAACTGGACGTGCGTACACAAATTAAATTGCTGCGTGCTAGCTGGCCCGGTTTGTTGGCCATAGCATTGGCACAAGTCCGTACGCTATCGGTTAGCACAATTGTTACCACACTGGTGGCAAATGTACGCCAATTGGCAGAGATTGACAAAATCGAACCGCAAAAGATACGAAAATTAAGTGAACATATAGCACGATTGCATTCCTACATTCAAGATACGCTGGCGTTGGATTTGGATGACATGGAATTTGCTTTGCTGCGCCTCGCGATTTTCTTCAATCCGCACATGCTGCTACGGCATCGTGAACGTAATGTGCGTGAATTTGTGCGTCGCGTGCAATTGTTTGTATTGTCAAGTTTACGTACACATATCACAAGTCAATTGGATAATGAACAGCAAGCGGAGGAGCGTTTTAGTACATTAGTTATTACTTTACTACCATTGGCTGCCTTAGAATCGGATGTGATTGAGGAGTTATTCTTTTCTAGCTTAATTGGGCAGGTGCAAATCGACAATATGATACCTTATATACTAACATTGAGCGCCAATACGAGCCTCTAAGGCAATAGGGCGCTTGATTTTATCGCAAATGAAAGTAATGTAGATGCCGTTTACCCCTACACCCCAAGTACTTACCGTCGGTTAACGCTCGTTTAGCGCAAGTTATTCCTCGTAACTTCAGACCATTTGTCTACAGCGCTGTGTTTATCAAAGGCGGGGTTCTCATGCCATTTTCAAAAGTTTCCCATTGCTTTTTTTCAACATTCATAATTCGGAGTAGTCTCATTCGACTCGCTTCACTTTAGCAACGCGGATGGCGTAGTACTTAACTAAGTTAAGCAATCGCAGCAAGCAATGAAAATATTATTTTTTTTTTTACCTCGCCCTCTACTTTTTACACTACCTTGCTAAAAAAAAAAAAAACTGCAAGTTTTCTAACGTTGCTCCTTAAATGAATTGGTTTAACCGACTTGAAACAGACTTTTGAAAAGCTGTACAAATTACAAAAACAAAACAAAAATATCTAAGTATACTAATCTTAGCAGTTGCATGGAGTTCTGCTATTGCTAACTTTAAAAGTCAACAAATATGCTTATAATTAAGTGACAATAATAACAGACTGAGCATAAAAATATACCAAGTTGAATCTAGCGCTTTTGGCTTTAATGACAATGAACATTATAATGCTTCCAGTTAATAAAAAGCAAAGCCCAGAAATGTGGATGAAATTTCAAATTTCATCGAAACATTAAAAAAAAAAAACAAAACTTAAGTGCAAATATCAAAGATCAGATCTTTGCAATTATAAATTAAATGTAATTTTTACTTACATTATTAAATAAATAGCAGACAGTTAAAGTCTGAGCTATGTCATAGACTTAGTTAAAAATTATTGAAACCTACATATGTATAAAAAGCGCATTTTTAATTTGCAATAAAGTCAACTTTTTTACCAAAACTAAGTTTTGTTGCATTAATTTATAAACAGGGTGTACCAAAAAATACGCGATACATTTATCCTATTGTTGTTGTTGCTGCAGCGCTGTTTCTTTTGCCGACTGAGTTAATTTACTTAAAATTTAAATAAATTTATTTTTTAGTTCCAAAATTGGCTACAAATTAAGGGTGGCCGGCCACCTATTAAAAAAATTGAGTAGATAAGCGGTGTAAGTTAAAATATAGATAATATTGTTTATTTCCAAATTAGTAGATTTTTCGATGATAATTTTTGGATATTGTAAATTACTCGACGTGTTGAGATTAAACAAAATTTTCAGGGAAAACGGTCGATTTTCAGCAGTGACTGGCCTCACTAGTATAAAAGTTAAAAATTTACTTAATTTTTTCAGTAAAACAAAAAAATGAAAAATTTTAATAGTTATTTTTGACTGAAAAATATAAAAATCAAATTTTAACTTACATATATATTTGACCGAAAAAATAAAAGCCAAGTTATAGCTGGCCGAAAAATTAAGTAAATTTTTCAATATTATTTGTGACTGGAAAAATGAAGTTAAAGTTTAACTGTTATTTTTTATGGAAAACAAGTTAAACAATTTCAAAAATTTGCTCAAAATGTTTTTTTTTCGTAATAGAAAACGATTGAGTTCAACAAAACTCTGTAATTAATTGGTTGAATTCAAACTAAAATGAATAAATGAAATTGAAGATTAACTTTCTCGCTAGTCTGATACACAACAGAGCTACCCGAATTTTCGATCCAAGGCGAATCCATACAAGGTGGTGTTATAAATACAACTACAAAATTCCTATGTATTTTGTTTTTGTTTCTGCGTAAGAGTTGTCAAAATTTAAATACATTTTGTTTTTGCTTTTACGGCTTTTGAAAGCTCATACGCAAAAGCAAAAACAAAATACATGTAGGTGAACAAAAAAAAATCAAATCAGCTGCTCTTATGCCATCACCTTCTATAAATTCGCCTTGACTCGATCTATTTTTTTTATTTAATATTTTCGTTTTTATTGATGTTCAAAACATAGGCTCAAACAAATTATTGTAAAAAAAAGCACTACAACAAAATTTAAATAAAATAATTTCAGCCAGTTTTATATAATTACGAAAGTAGCGTAATATCTATTATCCTTTACAATTGCGTAATCGCTTGTACTCGCTTTCGCCATTCATTCAAAGCTGGCGTTAAGTCTTTAGCCGTAATTGCGGGCAAGCGTTTCAATGAACTGTGTACACCAATGTCGGCAATAGAAATTTCATCGCCACTAAAATATTTCTGTTTGCCAAGACGTAGGTCAAGCTCACGCAGCATTGAAGCGCGACTATTACTCGTAGCACAACGCAACAACTGATAGCATATGTCGAGCACTGCATCGATTTCATTGCAATTTGGTGAATCTTCGTAGCGATAGACAGCCGGGCCAACTCGACCCAGATACCGAATGATGTTAACTTCACCGTAAATCGGCACGTACATGGTGGGTGAGCTGATCATCTCAGTGTGTTCGCCTGAAAATGCGCAGGATTTGTATTTTAAAAGAATTTAAATGTCAAATAACTACAATTATTACAATTTTTCCAAATCAGCGATACATGAACTTTTGGCTTTGAGGGATCTATTTTCACTTGTTTTAATTTCTGTTCGAATGCCACTGCCTCTTTGCCAATATCCGGCATTGTTGAATGCTTAAAGATTTTCACATCAATCGTAAAGTGTTCTTTCCACGCATTTTTTAGTGCTAACAAAGCGTAGGGTATGAATTTAGGATGTCCATTAATGACAATATCATGCAGTGGTTCCTAAAAGAAAAAAAAGTAATAATTTAGGAGTCGATTACAAATTTTAAGTTTAAAAAACTATAATATGTACCTCACGTAAGCCACCATTACGCGTACTTTGTTGCTGGCCAGTGTGCTGCACACCTTTTTGGCACAGACCAAGTGTGGCACGAATATTGGCCATCTGTTGTTTGAGTTCCTGAAGTTGCTTTAGTACCTTTTCTTGGCGTGCAGAAACAGATGCGGCATCGTCTGATGACTGCAATAAATATTTAAGTGCTAATTTTACGGTTTTTTTTTTTTTTAATTTAAATTAATTTTTATTTCACATCAATAATTCAACCTAACCTCTTTGGAAGCATGCATTGAATGCATTAATAAAATTCTTGAGCAGCTAGCAAGTGTCAAATCACGCACAGCATACGAAAGTTAGACGAAGTTTAAAATAGACATATGCACAAAATTCATTGTGCACTAAAACATTGCATAGAGAATAAGACGCTCGAAGGAATTACAAATAGATGTATGAATAATTTCCACATGCGTTAGGAGATAAGATATTGATTAGTATTGGTACTGAAGAAATTTTTTATTTGGCTATTCCTGAAGAGAAGTCCTACTATTAGAAAAATCAAAAACCAATTCATCATATGAAGTGCACTGCCACGTCCGCCTTATAACGCTTGTTTGTATTAATATAAAAAAATTTAAATCATTGATAAAAGAAAATAAAATGCATAAAAACTGTTGGTTTAACTAAACAAAGTGCATATCATTTTGTAAGCGTTTTGTGGAGTCAATAGCAATAACGTTTGTGAGTTACCATTATTGGTGGTTAGTAGCAGCAACCAGCATCAAGATATTATATGTTATCGGCTTTAGAAATTAAAAAATTAAAACAAAAACTTGCACAAACACAAATTATATATACACATACTTAAATTAAAAATAAAACTTATATATGTATATGAATTTTGAAAATTAACCTTGAGTAAATTCTGGATTTGTGCACTTAAATTGTCCAAATCAAGCACGCACACATTTTTCTTCGGTCCAGAGCAGGTGACAGCGGACGTGGCGTTAGGTTTTGCATAGCCATTACAAACACCCTTTAATATTATGCATAATTTGTTTGTTTTATACTCAAAATATCTCACATTTTCCAAATTTATTTAAAAACTACTTCCACACTTACGCTGCTTGCGTCAGCTTCTTGAGTTGCTACTGCCGCCGTGGAGTTGTTGAGCACCTTCATCGGGTACATGCAAGTGGGTAATTGTATATTATATTCCGGCAAAAGAGTTTTTAACTCATACATTTTATATATTTTATTTTGTTAATTAATTTACTAAAACTTCGAAACTTTTTTCGTCTACGTCTATTTCTAACTCGATTTTTTTTACACCATAAGGTAGAGAAGGCAAAATGTGGACAATGGTATCGATGTTTTCTGATTTCAAAAATAACTATCGATATTTGAAGGCTTTCGTGTGTCTACTGCCAGTAGACATTTGCAAAAGGGGAGTTTCCCCCTTGGACAATTTGGCACTTTCGGAATCTGCTAAAAGCTTCAGTATTATTATTTCATAAAGCATTTCACGGAAAGTAAGTTTCTAGGAAAGTAACAATTTCCAATATTATCGATTGTTTTTCAAATTTGCTATGTATAAGGATTCTCGTTTGACAATCAGAGTTGCCAGGATATTACTACTTCACACGTCCGCATCATTTTTCTTAAATATCCTGTGTAAATGATTATTGTATACATAGGTATTACAAAATACATATATATAATACATAAGTTTTGCCTTGTTAAGTGTACGTTAAATTTTTACTAAACAGGTAGATTAATAGTTTTTAACATTGACTTCAAATAAATAAAAGTGTGAAACAATTTTCGACTGGTTTTGCAGTTTTCGAGATCTCGATGTAAATCTAAAAAAACCTCACTCTTACAAAATTTTACATGAACTCTTGTGGAACGCCAAAGATAAATTTTCTCGTGCACATACAACCGATTAAAAAAAAAACAAAAACAATTAATTCCAAACTGATTTGTGTTAAGTTTTGTTCTAACTAAGTAATAGAAGTATGATTGTAATTACTGCGAAGATACGCATTACATATATATTAGGTTGGACCCCTTTTACTTTTCGAGAATTCTAAACTTTTATTTGATCTACTACGATATTTTTGTTTTAATCTCAACTATCTTAGCTTTTTTACCCATTCCTCCGCTTTTCTATCTACGTTATCTATAAATATGTAGTCATTTTTGCATTTGCCAACCCTGCAGTTGTCAGTATTTTTCTTTCATTTATTATTTTCGTAGGTGTTTTATGATTTTAGTTTGATACAAATTGAATTTCGCTAAATAAAAGGCAATTAAAATTCTTAAAACAATTTGAAAACGTTCGTTAATAGTGCATTGCTTTAAGTGAAAGTGAAATTTATTGAAAATATTAAGGAAAAAGTGAAAAATATTAATTCGAAAAGAAAGTGAAATTCCCAACGTCGTCGACGCGGTCAGAAGTCATTGAGCAAAGAAAAACGGCGCCATTTTAAGAATATAAAGGCAGACGGATAAATTTGTATGAATGAAGGAGACGAAGCAAAAGAAAAGCACCAAACACCAGTATACGAATGCAGCGTGGAACAAAGCAAACGAATAGTGGAAGAACTGGCAAAAGCAACAAAGGGAGAAAAGTGCCAGCAAATAAATGGAAAAAGTGAAAAGTGAATCTTTGTATTTTGATGTAGCTAATTTTTTCTTATGATTTTTAATTAGAATCACTATAAAATTGTGTAAGCCTACAGTGTGCATAGAGTAGTGAACAAAATTAATAAGCATTTAATGTAAGTGTATAGGCTAAAAAGAAAAGCAAAAATATAAATTTACAGCGCACGTAGAAAAAAAAAAGAAAAATTGCAAAACATGTAAGTCCATGCTGTTATATGTACATTATAAGGGTTACGTTATAATAATATGCAACGCTTACAATTCCATTGCAAACTCGTATTTGCAATTTCTAACAAACAATAAAAATTTGCCAAAATTCTGCGTTTAGTGGGTTTAGCAGGCGAATAGGAGCTTAGTTGTTTTTTTTTTAATGTGTGCGTTAACAAGCGTATGTATGCACTGGTTACGGTGGCTATAGCCACTTCAACTGTCTAGCTGGTGAGCTGGTTCGTTCGTGGCTTGATTTGCGCGATGGTGGTTTGACCTACTTTCGGTAACGGACTGACTAAAGATGCCACTAAAAACGTATGATCAGTTGTAGTAGAGGAATTGCGAAATAAGAATTTGTTTTAGAAATACATATGTATGTATGTTCATACATATTAGATATGTATGTATGTACATATATTCCAAAAACTTTTTTGTTCTAAAGGAATACTTAACACATTTGTATTCAGTATAGTGGTAGCAATAGCTTTAAGTTGTGGGTTTGCACCCCAACGCTTTTGGTTACGAATTTGCAAATATGTAATATTGCATGTTATAATAGTTGCAGCTGCATTTTAACATTTATCCTGCGTCATGCATCAGTAATTCCAGTATTGCTGAAGTAGGCTACTGCTTTACAAAAACCTGTCACTGACTGCATTGAATGCTTGCAAGATCGTTGCACGTATATTTTTTTACTTAGTAGGAGTAACTACCTAGCCGTAAGTATTACTAGCGTTTATGAATTGTATACAACAGCGGGGGGGGACGTCGCGTCGACAACCTTTGTTCAAAGCCATTGGTGGCGAAATTGTAAATATGTATGCATGTACAAGCGTGTGCGTATTTGGTCTTAGTCACGTCAACATTTGGTGGTGCATTTTTTTTTAATTAGTGATGAATTGTTTCTTTTTTTTTACCAATACCAAAACCAAACCAAAATTTACCCATTTGATTTCATTTACTTGAAAACCTCGTCACGTAGAATATAAGGATTTAATTCACATTTAATCCTGTACGCAACCCTGATTTGCGTAATCTCTTTGTGAAAATATTTGTCGATCTACAGTCACACAAAAAAACAAAACCAAGAGAATTCATATAGGGTGGTAGCGTTCCATGAACTGAACTACATACATATCTTTGCCTTGAACCGTGAAAATGTCAAATTTGTTTGTTTTGTTAACATTTAAATATATATCTACATTCGAATTATAAAATTCATGTTTTTTGTTTAGATTTTCCTTAGGTTCGTAGATTACCTGCCGTCATTGTCATCTCGATTGCTGTATGGCATAAAACTATTCCCAGTTGGACGGTAATAAATTCTGACCGATCCGATCGTAGACCCCAGTGGGGTGTAATCTTCACATTCGTTAGCGCTTCGACCTTTCTTTAGCATACCAAATTGGGGTCAAATCACTTCCATTAGCAAGGAGGTCCAGCCGTTTCGTGAGTCTTACTTTACTCTGGCCCAAGTTCGGGGTAGATAATAGTAAGCTTATTGCACGCTATAAATTGTACCAATTATTACTAATAAAGCCTATGCTACATAAAAAGCTCGCTTCGGTTTACGTGATAAATTCGCTTTGACAACTAAGCCGATTTTCATCGTTGCTTCCTCAAATTCGCTTAGAAACAGAAGCTAGTTTAATTTAGAATTAAAGAAAAATAAATTCTCTGCTTTGTAGTTTTTTAACCTTTACAATAAGCAAATGAGTGTTGTCAAAGCATTTATTGTGGCATTCCAATGCGAATTTATAGAAGGCTTTCAAAAGCCGTAAAAGCAAAAACAAAATGTATTTATAACACCACCTTGTATGGATTCGCCTTGGTGGCATTCCTTGTGTGTTTTAAGCAACAACCCATCTGAATAATCTAACAAAAAAAATTCGAATTTTTTCTAATGTGCTCCATTTTTAAAATAAGGACTTTGTTATAATATGAGGTATATTTTGATAAAAAAGTAGCGAAAAAGTTTTAGCTCGAAACACATTGCCAATAATATGAAAGAAATAGAGTGCCAATACGTTTTTCCGCAACTGTATGTATCTACATAAGTAATGCAAAATGCATGTTAGAGTTTAAAGTCATCATTTAAAGTAATTTTTGATTTTGTATTAATTTAGTTAATTTTCATTATATAGCGCTTTTGCATCACTAAAATATGAGCAAATCGATAAATGAGCTAGGAGCAGAGAATGTTTTGGCCACGCAATCGCAGGACGAGCAAAAGCAACCTGAATCAGTTAGTGAAAATGAGGTAAATTACATACATACATACATAAAAAAGTATCAACAACAATTAAAACATTTAAAAATCTGCTTTCTCTAGGAATCCGATTCGGTTACAGATCAGTCGAGCAACTCCTCATCTGAAACTACTAACACACAAAATTCGTTACCAAAGACTTCAAATTCTAAACGGAAATCTAATTCAGCGTCGAAGAAATCGTTCCCCTCTACAGTAACACAATTTAGCGTTCAACGTTCTGACGTAGACGGTTTACGTATGAAAATTTCTGCTATACGCCCAACAATTGTAACAAAATCTATCTCCAATACCAAAAAACCTACACAAATCCCAACGGCAGTAAGCGGCCTAGATTCGAATCGAGATAGTGGTGAAAAAACGAAATCTCCTCAAAAAAGCACACAAAGTGAAAAAGTACTTTATAATAACAACAATAGTATAACAAAACCGTTAACTGTAAAATTGAGTAATATAAAATTTCAACAACACACGATACAATCGTTAAAGCTAACAACGCCATCGCCACAGGTGGTGCGGCGTGTAAGCGTATCGGCGGAGCATCAAATAGCCAGTAGTAGTGCCAAAAAGATGTCAGTAGATATAGTGCAACAGAAAATTGGCGCTGATGCGAGTGCTGTCACTTGTGATGCAAGCGGAACAACAAGCAACACTGAAACGAGTACTAACACACCAACGTCAACGGCACAACCAATTACAACACCCTCAACTGGACTTCCATTGGCAATTCTACTGCCGCAGACACCATGTCTAAGTGACGCTACAGTGGAATCGGGATGCTCAGAGGCTACTACCACAACAATTGCGGTGCCCACAGAGAATGTTTCAACCAGGCGAGTTAGAATTAAAAGAAAAAAAGTAAGTTGATATTATAATACGGTGGATAGACCTTTCGTTAACAGAATGATTTTTACTAACCTGCAAATCAAATTATCCCAAAACAAAATTTTGGTTTTATGAGCATATTTTTTATAAGATTTAAAATAGAGGAAGTCTGCTGATATTAAGTATAGGTCATATTTTCCACAATAAATTGAAAGAGTTGTAGAAAAATAATTCTTTAAACGTGTGTAAATGAGATTAATTGAATATCAGTTGTTGAAATAAAAATATTTTTCTGCTAACAAAACTTTCAATCTGTCATTTGTCCATTTCTTCTGCGCTTCTTGTTCGTCTTTTTATGATTTTTTTTTCTCATCCTCTAGCTTGTATTGCGTCACTTTCAGTTGCTCTCTTTATAAATAAATAATTAATAAAAAGTTGGCCAGACGCTAACTTTGCCTGGAAACTGAGAATACTCTAAATGTCGTCGACTCACAATTCACATCCGATTGTTTTTTGTTTTGTGTTTATTAAGCAATAGGATCTGAAAATTTATTACCCATTTTGTAAACAAACAAATACAAGTTTTGTGAAATTTGAACTCTCGTGTGCTTTATTTGCTAAGAGCGTTTAGTAACATTGAATGCCCAGTTTCTCCTTTTCTTCCAATGCGACACTTTCCATTTCAATTTATTGATATACAAACCATAAACACAAACAGCTGGTCCTCTTCTACACTTTTCTGCAAGTAATTGTTGCTTATGTTCCAATTTTAATTGCAAATTTTGTTAACGGAACATATGTAGTTGTCTTAAAATGATTTTTTCGCTATAAAGTCTTGTATTTATTATTAAAAAAAAACTTCTTACCTCCTTGCTTATCTAGGCACCAATCAAACAAACCTATGACTATAAGAAACCTGCTATATCGGCTGCGACGTCTGTCATAAAGTCGGTACAGAAGCATCAACAACACAATTTCATGACGTACTCCTCGGACTCCGAAGACGA
The DNA here is from genome assembly GCA_951828415.1 of Anomoia purmunda. NCBI lineage: Eukaryota > Metazoa > Arthropoda > Insecta > Diptera > Tephritidae > Anomoia > Anomoia purmunda. The sequence continues at coordinate 111,883,045 of OX639996.1, read as the reverse complement.
TGCGTCTATTTATAAACAACAGCAACAACAGAAGCTACAAAAACGTGCACCACGCCTCCTCCTCACCGCTATCAACACAAACGTCACTAACGAACCACAAATCAAACCATTAGCGTGCAGTAGCGTTTCCACAATTGCCGCCGCTGCCGCTGCCGCTGGATCAGCTACTTTTAGTCATGGCAGTGATAACAGTGATAATGAATTGAAATTAGATGATGTTGTGAATGCGGTGATTAAGCGCGTAGAGAGCGATGGCGATGATACACCAACCGGCCCCGAAGGATATCGAAAAACACGCACGAAGCGATTGCCGCAGTACCAGTCGACTTTGTTGCAAGATTTCATGGAGAAGACACAAATGCTCGGTAGCAGCAGTACTTCGACAACAAATGTGGAACAAAAAAGCCTTGAGCCAGAAAAGCCAATAGAGACACTTAAAACAATTCCCATAAAAAATAAAGCCACTACTGAGCTAATCGTCAATTCACATGCGACGAACTTGCAATCGGACAGCATTGTTTCAAGTGGCGCTATTGCTATCGGCAGTACGAAGAAAAAGCGTGGCAGACCAAAAAAATCCTCTTTGACTGGAGTCACAAGTGCTGGGCAGTTGGATGTCGTGGTTAGTGCGCCCACGCCGGTTATAGTTTCTACTTCCGCCTCAACAGCCGCAATCACAAGCAACTCAATTGCTTCTAACATCAATGAATCTGCCGACTCGGGTGTTATATCGACGACAAGTACAACAACTAAACAAAGCAGTACAACGCCATCACCAAAGCTAATATGTGCCATGAGCAATGCAAGTAGTAGCTCGTTACGCGTAAATGCAAACACGCCAAGCCAGAAGCGACGTCATCGTACTGTGGAAACATCAGAACATACGCGGCAACCTTCTGTGTCGCCATGTAAGAGTCAAACTCAGGATGGTAGTGGCAGTTGTAGCGCAAACTCACCGAAACCGAAAATCGATATGGCGTATTTGGATAAACGCATGTATGCGGCTACTGAGCGCGTACTCTATCCACCACCGCGCAATAAACGTCGTCAATCGGTGAGCGCTTCAAGCGTGAATATGACAAACACGCCCACTAGTAAAAATGCTGGGAAGCCAGCTACACCTTTGGGTAGCAGTAACTCAACGGCCAATCCGTCTACACCTGTCTCAACGAAGGTCATATCCAAAGAAGAGCTGCAACTTGATCCGGTATGGCGTAAAATTGATGTGAATAAGAAATTTCGTCGCCCCAGCGTAAGCGGTTACAAAAGTGATGGTGGCGGTGGGAACACAACTATTTGTAGCAAAATACTCGCCGCCAAAAGTGGCTATGTTTCGGATTATGGTGCATTTCATGCCCGTGTGCCACGAGATCATTCGGGTTACAAGAGCGATGCCAGCGGTAAGAGTCGTTACAGCATGAAAAGCTGTGCAAGTCGACGCAGTCGCGCTAAAAGCTGTGGCTATCGCAGCGATTATAAAGATGGCAAGGATGGCGCTTCGTTGAAATCATCAAAATATCGACGAAAGCGACGTTCGGCGCTAATGCGTGCACATTCCAGATCTGTTGGAAATTTGACGGCAACTTTGAACGACGCAGAAAAAGATATACTCCAACTGGCAGGACTGTCGCTCGGTCAGAGTAGCGAAGAAAGCAATGAATATGTTTGCAAGCCAAATTTAGAGAGTCTTCCAACGACGAGTGCATCGAAGAAATATGGTGAGATCAATCGATTCATTGCAACAGGCGAATACTTCGGACGTGGCAGTAGCAGTCATAGTGCAACGACAATCGGTGGCAATATATTTTCTGGTGCTTTGCATGACAATGCCGACGGCGGTAGCGGCTCACACGATGGCTATGGCTTTAGTCGGAAGCTTTTGTTGCAGCGCAAACATTCGACAGGCGCTATCGTTGGCACAGCTCACGAAATATTACCACATCCACATCCGTTACGTAAAATAAAATCTCGGCGTTCATCTGTAGCCAGTTATTGCAGCTCCTACTATTCCACCACATCGAAAATACGTAAACGGCGCAGACGCAAAAGCTTTTTACGCTTTCCGTCCTCTAGCAAAAGTGGTGCCATCATTGACTCAAAGCTGCTTACCGAAATCGATATACTAATTAACACATTTAGCACACGTTGTCGCATACAAAGCGTCGCTACGGTTAACGAAAAGGCTAGTGGTAACAGTAATAGCAGCAACAAAGATAAAGTGCTTGTAGAAAGCGGTGGGAAGCTGCAGGCCAGCAACTCTCCGGCGTTGGCAGGTAGCCTGGGAAAGCGGGAACAGCGCGATAAGCGTTCATTGAAAAAGCGTAAGATGAGCGAAAACCAAGACTATGCCCTATTAGCGGGTGGTGCTGGTGGTGGCAGCAGTGGTGCTGCCTTTGGTTCGACGACTCTACTAAGCGGCAGCAGCGGTAGCACAAAACGACGACACAAGAAGGCAAACAGCAGTTCTAGTCCCGACGACCACAAATTGCCGCTCAAAAAGCGTCATTACTTGCTAACACCAGGCGAAAAATCAACTGAAGCGGCAGCCGCTGCCGCGGTAGCTGCGAAGCTTTTTGGCAGCACAGCAGTTGAGGCTTGGGCTGCTGCTGTGGCCTCTTCGAAATTAGGTTCTACTAGCAAGGCGCAGCATACACAGCAACAATTTGGGGCTATTTGTGGCACCTCAGCAACGCTTTCGGTTGCCGGCAGTGCGCATAGTGGCAGCACGAAATCTTCAAAAACCGGTCTAACACCAAAGAAACGTCAATTTCCGCAGCAGGAAGAGGGGCGGGAGAGTGTTGGCAATGCAATGAAAGGCAGCAGCCACAACAGCAATAGCTCGCCTTTACGCATTGCTATCGACAATACTCTCAGCCAAAAATTGCTCGATATCAGTCCCATTTCACTTGCGGGCAGCTCCAAGCAGAGCGATGTGGTACACCGTAAACGGTCACGGCTCGAAGTGCTCGTTTCGAAAATTGTCGCGACTAGCAGCAATAGCCATGGTCATGCTGATGAAAAGGAATCACCTACCTCAACGTTGGGCAGCAAACAAAAACAAACGGCGCCCAATACGCAACTCAATCAACATCAGTCCACCGGCACACCGCCGCCTGGTGTCTTCGAGCCATCTGTGGCGCTAGAGATACAAATACCACCAATTGTGAAATTAAATGAAACATCGTGTGGCGTTTCAAGCAATCCTCCTATTGTCACAAAAGCCGAGGTAAATTCACCGCTTATGTTACAAGATTTGACACCGCCTGCCGTTGCGACGGCAACAACTAAAACTGAGAGCGCGGCAGTGCGTGTGGTTGAAACCTTGCTGAATAAAACTGCAGCTGCTAGTTTAATGTTAAAACGTAAACGCAAGAAAATCAATCGTACTGGATTTCCGAATGTGCGACGTCGCAAAAAACGAAAAATTAGCGAACAAATGCTACTGGACATAGTGGAGGACGATGTAGAGCGGACATTGCCATTGAAAAGACGTTCACGTGGAGTAGCCAAACAGGCTCCACCACAAGCGATTGCCGCGATTGGTGTTAGTGGCAGTGCTACGCCCGCGTCTAATAAACCTCAAACACCCAATACTGCAGTTGGAATATCAACCCCCGAGAAATCATGTGATCGCGTACCTATCACAGGTGAGGCCAGTGATAGTTTTCTCGAACGCGCCAATCGCACGCCGCGTTTATCGGTAGTGGCCTTAGAACGACTGCGTGGCACGCCAACACTAACAGCTTCAGCGACAGCGACCTCCACTCCGATGGTGGGAACAGCAGCTAATGCCGCATCGTCCACTGGAATAGTTGAGGAGCACAAAGAGAATTCACTTCAGCCGCGCAAGGGTCGTGCTGGACGCAAGCCGAAGAATGTTGTTGTGGCCTCAAAAACTGGGAATGAGCTACCGCAAAATAGAATAGGTGAACAAAAACAACAACCAGTTGATACGTCAAAGAAAACGACTGAAAGCATCGAGCTGCTGTCAACGCGCAAGGCCAGAGTGATTACTGCACCAACCGCTAGCACACAATCAAAACAAACAGAAGCTGTCACTGCAACTGCAACTGCTTCCGCTCCTACTACTCCTAAAACTACCAAACGAAAGAAATCCGCAGAGACAATTACCAGCGTTGAGTCGACTAAACCGGTTTCCGTTGAGAAAATTCAGCCTTTGGCCGCCACCAACAATGCTTTGCCGCGCGTGCGTGGCCGCAGACCAAAACTGTCTGCAGCCGCTGTTATTGTGGCGACTGCTGTTAAACAACCCGCTCAAGTCACACCAGAAGATAGTCATAAAAAGCTTAAAGCTGATACGCCACAGAGTAGTAAACCATCAGCAGCCTCCCCACTTGCAAAACAAACAAGGAAGTCGGCTAATACAACATCGAACATTGTGAAATCAACGTCAGATCGTCCGCCTAGCTTTAGCAAATCCACCGTACATAAAATTATTACAGCTAAATCACTAGAGGCAAAAGTTAAACTACCGGCTGGCATTGATCCCAACACAAATTTCAGCTGTAAAATTCGCCTCAAACGCCCAAGTATAGCGCAGCGTTCACTTTTAAACGTCTTTCGTCAAAGTGTCGATTCCAACGGTGATAGCAGCAGCATCAAAGAAACACCACAATCTACGCCTGCGGAAATTGTCACCGAATCAGCTGCCAAAGACTCAAATATCGACTACCCTGAACAAGATGTGCTGCCGCGTAGCGAAACACCCTTCATCGATTCGGAAGCCACTACAAGCGACACCAGTGATGAGAAATGTTCCACAACTACGAATGCGACAAGTGCGAGCAGCGGTAGCGTTACCGCAATACGAAAAGTTGCCCGTCTCAAGAAGAACTACTTGCCTGCTGGTCTATTCTCAGACTATTTCAAAAAATTGCATACGCCCTTAAGTGCCAAAAAGTCAACGGAGAAAAAAGATTTGTTGTCGCCTTCAACGCCCGCAACGCCGTCCACAGTTGCGGCAGAAGACAACGCTGCCAACACTGAAAGCAATAACAATAATGGCAATGCCAATACATCAAGAGCGCCTTGTCTTCCACCACCGCCTTATTGTGAGCAATACTACCGGCGCACGCAAGTGGATTTTCAGTTACCCTACGATATTTGGTGGGCATATACCAATTCAAAACTGCCCATAAGAATAACAGTGCCATCTTGGAATTACCGCAAAATACGTACAAATATCTACGCGGATGCAGTGCGTCCGAATATGGCCGGTTTCGATCATCCCACCTGCAATTGCAAACCGGATCAAGGCTGTGGTGATAATTGCTTGAATCGCATGGTATACACGGAATGTTCGCCTTCATGTTGTCCGGCACGCGAAAAATGTCGCAATCAAAAGATCCAACGTCACGAGGTAGCACCTGGTGTAGAGCGTTTCATGACCACCGACAAAGGTTGGGGTGTACGTACCAAATTGCCTATAATAAAGGGCACTTACATACTGGAGTATGTGGGCGAGGTGGTGACCGAACGTGAATTCAAGGATCGCATGGGTACCATATATCTAAATGATATACATCATTATTGTCTGCATTTGGATGGTGGTTTGGTAATCGATGGTCATCGTATGGGCAGTGATGGGCGTTTTGTGAATCACTCGTGTCAACCGAATTGTGAGATGCAAAAATGGTCTGTGAATGGTTTGTCACGAATGGCATTATTCGCAAAGCGTAACATTGAACCGGGTGAAGAGCTGTCATATGATTATAACTTCTCCCTTTTCAATCCATCGGAGGGACAGCCATGCCGTTGTAATACACCACAGTGCAGAGGCGTAATTGGTGGTAAATCACAACGCATTAAACCCCTGCCAATTGAAGCTAAGGTGAGTAGTAATAGATATTATGGTCAGATATTAAAAACAAACAAAAAACTAGATATTGGTACGGCTCAAATTTTTAGTTGTTGAATAAAAAGCTGGAAAATAATTTAAGTAATCAAAAATTTGTCTGCACACCGAGCTTTATGTGTTTGTGAAAATAATAGCAAAGTGTATTAAGAAGTTTTAACATGGTTGTCGTCTTTCCTTATTTAATGTTAACTATTTATTTTTAAAATATAGATAATTCTATAATAAAAATCATGTAGGCCGAAGCTTCAAACCTTCTGGAAAATTTATAAAAATGCATGAATTAAAAAACAAAAATGTCATCAAAATTTCAAATATACATACTATATTAATGTTATACTATTATAACAACAACAATATCATTTGTTTAAAAGTTGCCTGCTAAACTCTCGTTGCGTCTACTTGTTTTTTTCTTCTTCTTCTTCTTTCCCTCCAGCCCGCCGAGCCAATTGAAAAAGATGCGCGCAATGGCCGCCAACGTAAGCGCAAGGCGCGTAAAAATACAGAACGCATGCACTCAAAAGATGTGGTGGTTGCATTGGTGCAGCAACTTTCCGAAAAGGAAAAGAAGTTAGTCAAGCAGCATGGCATATTTTTGGTACGAAACTTTGAAAAGGTAAGGCTCAATGTAGCTAAGCCAAATTTAATGAAATTGAATGCATTCATTTTGTTTTCTCTTCGCAGATACGCCGCTGCAAAGCGCGTCGCACCGCAAATGTTACGGGCGAGTTGAAGTTGAATGGCATTCCAAACCCCACCCCACCCGCTTCACCAATAACTCCCTCCTCGCCTACAAATTCCAATTCAGTTGCCACTATCACAAAACGCCGGCCGTCTACGCCACCATCACTGGCTGCACAAATTTCAGCGCTCCGCTCACCACGCGGCATAAAAACGCGTGGACTTACGCATGCCGTACAGGACCCAGAAGTGGAGAAAATGGCGAAAATCGCAGTGATATTGCGTGATATTTGTATGTCATTGGAAATGCTGAAGGATCCAATTGATGAAAAGCAGACGCTTGCCGTTTTAGCCTTAGCGCCTGCGACGACTGCAACAAACGTAGATGGTGGTGTTGCTTGTGGTGCTAACAACAAAAAAAGAAAAGCACTGAAAGCATCACAAAAACCAAAAGCAATGAATTTGAAGATAGTCGAAACTAATGTCGAGCAGGGCTACTATAAAACTCCCTCGGAGTTTAATGCAGATATGCAAAAAGTTTTTATAGCAGCGCAGCAGCAAGTAGTAAAAGGCAGCCGGCAACAGGCAGCTATACAGCTACTGATCGCAGCTTATGAGCAGATAAAACTAGAATCATATGCGCGTTTGCTGGAAATCGTTTGCGGTGATGAAAGTACTCTGTTGGGCTTCTGTGACCATACAAAATTAATTTCAGCCCCACAAATTGTTGATGTGAAACACAATGTGGCCGTAAATATCATTGGCACGCCGGTTCGTGCAGATGGTGGCACACTCTCATCGGTTATTACACCAACATCTAATGAGGATATAATACGTTGTATATGTGGCCTCTACAAGGACGAGGGGCTAATGATTCAATGTGCACGTTGTATGGTGTGGCAACACACCGAATGCACCAAAGCTGATGTGAACGCCGACAACTACCTCTGCGAGCGTTGTGAGCCACGCATTGTGGACCGTGAGATACCATTGGATGATTACACGGAAGAGGGCCATCGCTACTATTTAACTTTAATGCGCGGCGATCTGCATGTGCGGCAAGGCGATGCTGTCTATGTTTTACGTGATATACCTGTCAAGGATGCATCCGGCAATGTAGTGCCGAAGCAGAAGCACACCTATGAAACAATTGGTGCCATCGACTACAATGAATGCGACATTTTTCGTGTAGAACGCTTGTGGAAAAACGAGGAGGGCAAACGTTTTATATTTGGTCATCATTTTTTGCGACCGCATGAAACATTCCATGAACCGTCGCGTCGTTTCTATCCCAATGAAGTGGTGCGTGTGCCGCTCTACGAAATTGTGCCAATCGAATTGGTTATCGGTCGCTGCTGGGTGCTGGATCGCACAACATTTTGCAAAGGTCGACCAGTAGAGTGTATCGATGAGACGCATTGCTATATTTGCGAGCTGAGGGTAGACAAGACGGCGCGATTCTTCTCGAAAGTGAAAGTTAACTATCCAACTTGTACAAAAACGTATGCATTTAGGAAATTTCCGGATAAGTTGAAAATTTCTAAAAGCTATGCGGTGAGTAGAGTAGCACTTGTGTGCCTGATGTAGGGGAGTTTTTTTTCAATAGTTTTTAGAAGCATTTTTTGATGATATTTTCAATCAATATTATTACGAAATATTTTCGTTGATGTCTTAAAATATAACGAAACGATGGAAAAACAATACTGTTATATGTACATACATATTATTTTTAAAAAATTGTTTAAATATTAATTTATTTTGTATTGTTTTTTGCAAATATTTTATTTAAAAAAAAAGTCATTAAAATCGCTTCAGTACTTTGAGCCTCAAATTAAAATTAAATATCATTTTAAAGAGTTACTCGAACTGAACTATTACAAAAATAATGTTAATCTATTTGATGTACATATGTATTAAATATCAAATTAATATACGCATATTATACATTTACAGCCCCATGATGTCGATCCAGCTTTATTGAAACCGAAACGACAAAAGACTGATACTGAAATGGTACCGAATTCAAAAACTTCGGACACTAGGTCTGTAACGCCTGTTACGCCAACGAGCGCAACGGAGGGGCCGACAAATGCAGCAGCTAACACAAATCACCTTATCAAAAAACCACCGAGTGGTGGTCGAAAACGGCAAAATAGTAACAGCCCAGCTACGGTGCATTTGATTTCACCAATACCGCCAAGCGTGCAGGTAAAAAAAAAAATATTAAAAAAAACTAATCTCATGCTCGTATATTGCAAGATCAGCTCACCCATGATGAATTTTTATAATAAAGTGAAGTCAGTAGCAATAGAGCTTTCGAAAAAGTGAGGTTAAGTTTCTGATGTCACTTTATTATCATTCCACCATAGGCCTGCCAATTAACTATTTACTAAATATAATCAAACAAACCTAACTTTAATATATTCCCAAACATAAATTCTTATAAAAAAAAAATTCTACACTTTCAATTCAGACCATCAAACAAAAACGTACACGCTTGGAAAATGTACTCAAATCAATGAAATTTAAATGGAAAAATACTCAGGCGGCTATCACTGAACAACCAATTGATTTATCATACTTATTATCGGGTCGCGGTGCGCGGCAGCGTAAAACACAAGCGTCGGTAGCAAGTTCCCCTGCTAATACCACAGCAATTGTGACATCTACATCTATAACAAGCACGACGTCATCAATGGCCAGTGTGTCGACCTAACGTAGAGTGCATAAAATCGGTTCAAAGTGGCAGGAAGCCTATGAATTATATATTGCATTATAGAGTTAAGTTATTTTATAGCGAGAGTTCCAAATCGAATGATGTGGAACAAATGTAAATATGTAAACTAACACACCCCCACACAGAAACACAGAAACACATACACACACACACACACACACGGCACAACTTGCGATCAATATAAAATATCTTATGCTAATATGTATATTATATTAATTAACAACTTAATATTTATAATTAACGCATATACGGTATACATACATTGTACTATATATTTAGTACATGCGTATGTACTTTACGCATGTAATCGAGACATTCGTATGAAATCAATTTACAGAGCGTGGCCATTCTACATGGAAATTTGTAGGCTTATCGAATTATTTTTTGTTATTTTCTGTTTATTGAATATTATTATTACATAAATATACTAATAATTATTTTGTGCATGTCTAGGCTATTATTATAATTATTAAAATTAAAACAATTTAAGTTGTTTATTTATTAATCGCAAAAACTAATCGACCAGTCGATTATAGACAATTTGTATTCTTAATTAAATCCATTTAATTGGAATATTGAAATATTTGAAATTGAATTATATATTTATTTTTGTATTAACTTATTTTTATTATTTTGTTCTAGTTACATCTTTTTTTTAAATAGCTCGAACTTTAGTAAAGCAAAGGAATGTGTTGCATTTAAATACGTTTGCCTTTGCGGTTTATGAATTGTTTTTTAATTAATTTTTAGTTGCTAGCAAGCACGTAAATAATTTTTATAAAAATAGTATATCATAACAATTGCCTTTTTTCGCAAACTACTAACTGCTTGACTATTTTTAGGCTATGGAAGTTGCTCGTATAAACTTGTTTTCCCTTCCATAAAATATATGTTGTTAAAGCTACTGTAAAAAAATGAATTTTTTCTCAAAATTTAATAAGAAATATATTTTTTCATCGGAAATTCTAGAACCTGTGTTTTATTTAATTAAAAAAGATTACTGTATTATAGCAATCTATTGCAACATTACCTCTAGGCATTGTAAAAGCGAAAGTTTATATTTCTGTTCCCATGAACTTTCAGGTTTTTACACGAACTTACAGGAAAAATGTTCCCGCACCTCAAAATCCTGTAAATGAGAGCGATATTCGGAAAGTAACTTTTTTGTCGAAAAATCATGAAAAGTAATTGATTGTTTGTGGTTCGCAACGATAAGCAAATATAAGTTGGAATATTTTTCGAAACTCCAAATATTTCGGAAATTCTAGTAATTTTTTTTTCGAAATTGCTCATTTTTTAAAATACTTAAAAATTGTGTTTTCTTGCCCTTTACATTTTTTATTTTTGTGCAAAATTTTTTTGTAAAAGTTCTTAAAATTTTTTAAAGTATTATTGACATCTCAATCGATTTAAGATCATTTTTTTTTTGTCTTATATTGTAGGACATATAAAAATCACTTACAATGTATTAAATAAAAAATAATTAGTAAACATCATAATTTTTAAGCTTGGTAATACCGATCCCAATAAAATCTAAACAATCGCGAAAAAAATAAATAGCTATAACTTCCGAAATATTTCGACTTTCGAAAAATCTTCAAACAAATTTTTTTTGTAGTTGTCAACCAGAAAAAATCAATTTCAATCATTTAGTTCAATGTTCGACCTATGTAAAAGAGGCCTTAATGAGAGCCTAAGCCCTGCTTGTTTCGATACTATAGGCCTTACTCGGAACGATGAACGTTTGGCATTCTTCACTCAGCAATTTTTTTTTTCATTTTTGGTTGTGGCATGCATTATTTTACAATTTTTTAGACTCTGACCGAATTCTTCTGCTTTTTCTTGCAAATCAGTTCCAATTTTGTCACCCAACACTGACACCTGCTATCTGTCAAAATCGCAATAATAACGGCAACACTCCACATGGTTGACATTTGTCAATTGTTTTTGCCACAGCTGTTGACTTTATCTTTTCTTTTTCCAGCGTTTTTGTGTGTAGCGAGCCGAATTGGATGAATTTGTGCAATTATCACATAAATTTTATGTAGCACAACAAATTGTCAACGTTGGCGATTATTCTGTTGAAAGCTGCTTAGTTTGCTTAAATATCATTCAATATTCGTTAGAAAAGTTGTAAAACCGCGACCGAGAGTAGTACCTTCCCTTCAGCAGTGCAACAGTGCAGAAACGTGCAGTAATTGAATAGAAACTTCATAGTGAAAGTGTTCAGCGTTCCAATAGTGTAAAAAGTGTGTGTTGTGAAAAAATGAGCAAATTCAAGCATATTTTGCAACGCGAGTTTCCGGGCATTGATAATGAGCTGAAGGATTATGTCGAGGGTAAGTGAATATCTGCGGAGCGTAAAAAACGTAAATATCACTACAGCATTTGTGTTATAGGTGTGCTGTGTGGCAGCTTGGAAGACTTTGAGTCATGCGATGATATATATGAGGCCGTAGGTGATATACTGCAAAGCATTAGTACAGAGAAAACAGAGGATGATATAAGGTTGTTTAATAAAAGTATAATTTTATTTTGTAAACCATTAAATTTTTTATACACAGAGATCTCTGTGAGGAGTTCTACAATATTATTAAAAAAAATACTAAAAATGAGGAACGAAAAGTATTGAATGCACCTGTCAATATCGCCGAAATGGCCAAAGGGATGGAAAATATTGATAAGAATATGCAGAGCATTTGGCTTACTACAAAGGATGGTGGTTCGGTAAGTAACCGCTGTATTTTTTTTTAGAAAAAGCAAACGTACAGTGATTTTTTATTTTCAAATAAAGAAAGTTGACAGTAAAAAGTTGGAGAAGGCCGAGGCAAAGCTACAACAAAAGCAGGAAAAACGACTGGACGTGGGAAAATCGGCAGTGGTAGTACCGGTAAAACTGCAAACTGCTACAGCTTCGCAAGTGCTCAGCAAGAAGAATACAAAAATGGAGCAAAAAGGAACTAATCGTTCAATGGATATCAAAATTGAGAACTTCGATTTAGCATTTGGTGATAAGTAAGTAAAAATATATACAAAAAAAAAAACAAACAAAAAGAAAATATTTCAATACCAACTCACAAATAAAATCAACTAAATTTTTGTATAGGGTACTACTACAGAATGCAAATTTACTGTTATCATGTGGCCGGCGCTATGGCCTGGTCGGCCGCAATGGCTTGGGTAAAACCACTCTGCTACGCATGATCTCTGACCGGCAATTGGCCATACCCTCACATATTAGCGTGCTGCATGTCGAACAGGAAGTAGTGGGTAATGATACCAAAGCCGTTGATAGCGTTTTGGAATGTGATTTAGAGCGTAACCGGCTGTTGACACGTGAAAAAGAGATTCTCGCTACATTGAATAGCGGCGTACAGGACACGAAATTGAGTACAGAGTTAAATGAAGTGTACGCACAGTTACAGAATATTGAAGCTGATAAGGCGGTGGCACGCGCTTCTGTTATCTTGCGTGGTTTGGGTTTTGATGCGGAAATGCAACAAAGACCAACCAAATCATTTTCCGGTGGATGGCGTATGCGTTTGGCTTTGGCACGTGCTCTCTTCTCAAAGCCTGATTTACTCTTGCTCGATGAACCGACAAACATGTTGGATATTAAAGCCATCATTTGGCTGGAGAATTATCTGCAATCGTGGCCGACAACGCTCTTAGTAGTATCTCATGATCGCAACTTTTTGGAAACTGTACCAACAGATATCATACATCTACATTCCCAGGCACTTGAAGCTTACAAGTGAGTAAATAAATATAGTAGATGCAAATATACTTGCTCCTTTTAAATTAATATTATAAATTTTTTCTTGCAGAGGTAACTATGAGCAGTTTGAAAAGACCAAGAACGAAAAGTTGAAGTCCCAACGACGTGAATACGAAGCACAAATGGCACATCGCTCACACGTACAAGAGTTTATCGATCGCTTCCGTTACAACGCAAATCGAGCTTCATCCGTGCAGTCAAAAATTAAGATGTTGGAAAAGCTGTAAGTTGATTATAAAGTTAGTCGATAACACAACTTAGCGTCATGTCTATTCTTGAATTTGCGTTAGTTCTCTAACCATTCTCTAGTCGAATCCTAAGGTAGTTAAGGGATGGGCAAATGAAAAAAATTACCGGTAAATAAAAGTATCGATATTTTTAAACAATATCGTTATATGCATGGCGCAATTATCTAAAGTATTGTAAGAATATTCGGTAGAAAAAAAATCACATATATTATTGATTTTATTTATTACTAGAAATACCCGGTGTACTTTGTGACACCTCCAAAATTGCAACGTATGTATTTGTTTTCGTACTCAAACTATTTAGTAAAATTTTGATTCAACAAAAAAAAAGTTGCGTTTTTTCCATAAGAATTATAAAATTTATTATGTTTTAAGACTTCCGTCAAAATATTTCGGAAAAAATAAAGACTTAAAAAAATATCGAATTTGATCGAAATATTGGTATTAAATATCGATATTTTGAAATTGAAGATATCGACGTATTTATCCGTTATTTTCTTAAAAAAAAATATTGATATTTCGATTTTTTGTCGGCTTTGTTTGAATTATCGGAATTAAATATCGAATATCGATAATTAATTTAAATATCGAATATCGATAATTAATTTAAATATCGATAATTTGAAATTCAAATTATCGACGTATTTATTCATTATTTTCTAAAAAAAAAAGAAATATCGATACTTCGATTTTTTTACCAAGTCTAGAACGATTATATTTTATGTAGAAATAGAAAAATAATGCGTTTACTGGGTATACACCGAAGTCCCAGGGAGTATTGCTATGCTCGCAAGGGCGTACTCTCGCCTTACTCAAACGATGATCCCTAGTTCTACTGGGTTTGTATGCCTTTTAAAACTACCACAATATTGCGAATACTTAATTAGTTAATATTTACTTAGCAGCCAACATATTTATCTAAATTTGTATTAATCTCCACTTTTTAGACCCGAATTGAAACCGGTTGAGAAAGAAGTCGAAGTTAAGCTGAAATTTCCTGATGTTGAACCTTTAAACCCACCGGTCTTAGCTTTATCCGAAATCGAATTTAGATACAATGAAACAGATGCACTGCCTGTTTTTAAAGATGTGAATTTATCAGCCACCTCAGATTCTAGAATTTGTATTGTAAGTTGAAATATTTAGCTACGTATGTACATACATATGCACATACACACATACCTTCATGCATTTCTATATGCATCATTTCCCTTTTCAAGGTTGGTGAAAATGGTGCTGGTAAAACAACACTACTTAAAATAATTGTTGGTCAATTGTCCACCATACATGGCAATATTATCTCGCATCGCGGACTACGCATTGGCTACTTTGCGCAACATCATGTCGATCACTTGGATATGAATACTACTTGTGTGGGAGTGCTGGCCGACTTATTTCCTGGACGGCCGGACGAGGAATACCGCCGACAATTGGGTAGTTTTGGCATATCAGGGCAATTGGCGTTGCAAAGTATTGCTAGTTTATCGGGAGGACAAAAATCACGTGTCGCTTTGGCGAAAATGTGCATGGGTATTGTATATATTGTATATTGAAAATGTGTATGCACTAGAGACGCAATATATATTTTTTTTTAGCTGATCCTAACTTCCTGGTGCTTGATGAACCTACAAATCATTTGGATATTGAGACTATTGATGCCTTAGGAAGAGCGATTAATGCATTTAAGGTAAAGTTTAATTTGTATTTGAATAATTAGGTAATAAAATAATCGGAAACATTTTTTTTTTTACTTCGCAGGGCGGTGTTATTTTAGTATCCCACGACGAACGTCTCATTAAGGTCATCTGCAAGGAACTTTGGGTATGCGGCAATCGTACAGTACGCGGCATGGAAGGCGGTCTCGATGAATACAAACGTGAAGTTTACAAAGAGATTGAAGCGGCGAATAGTTAAATTGAATTTTAGTGCAAAACTTGTATTTTCTATTCATTCTAATTGTAATTTATGATCGTGCACTGCACATGTGAACTATTGCATACATTAATATTGATTTTACAAATGCATATAAATTATTAAAATACATACATATGAAAAAAATGAATAAAAAAAAAACAAGCTAACAGCGGTAAACGCTATAAATGTTCTGTTTTGTTTAATTGTGTGTGTATATTATGTAAAACATAGTTGATCATGCAAATATGAAATAAATAATGCAGAAAACAAGATTCCTTGGCGTTTATTTATTTTAAAGACATTAGCTAAGAGAAAATTCAAAAATTATGTTGTGATTTACAACTAAACAAAACTCATCTATTTGATAAATTTTGTTGGAACAAAAATTTTCTTTTTAAGGAATTTCCAACATTATTATAAAAAACTGTTTGGCGCGATTATAACAACACAAAAACGATAAATATGTGAACCAATGTTTTCGATAAAAATGTATTGATTTCGAAAACGAAGATTGTGATGATAGCGGTATCAGTAAAAATTGATATCAGTAACTTGAAGGAATAACCTGGAGAATTTGCAAGGCAAAATAAATTATGTACAGTAGACTGGGTCCGGAAAACATGTTAGCAATTACTTTAATGAGATTTAAGAGCCATACACACGTTCTAGACAAAAAGTTTCTAAAAATTCAGATTTTTTTTTTAAGTTTAAACACACTTCATTTTTTATACATATGTGATTGTTTTGTTATCTGAAACTTATATTTTTCTGCTTATTATAAATAAAAGTCATATTAAAGATTATACATTCCACCGTTTTTTATTTTTAATTTCCCAATATGCGGTAACTTTTAGCTACCTTATATGTACTACTTGTAATCATTTAAATCATTTACCAAAATGCTAAGAGCAATATTGTATTACATACGCAATAATATAATATCTATAAAGTTCCATTCGTTTCGGAGATAAAAAAAATTCCGTTATAGCGCTTTATAACTTCGTTCCCTTCTTCAATTACCATTGATAATGCAAAACTATTTTTGAACGAATTTAAACTTTTGAAATGCCAATGACACCGCAACCAAGACGTGCACCAGCATTGCCAGTTGTCTTGCTTAGTTCGTGACCACCTTTGCCCAAGTCATCGGGATCGGCGTGCACAACAATAGTACGTCCAACAATGCTGTTAGCGCCGAACAGTGTAATCTGACTGTCGGTGATATTAACCTTTAGGAAAACGAATCGGATTGCAATTAAATATTAAATGATCAATCAACTTTTAACAGACCTTGGTCGGACCATCGCCGCTGGCTTCGATGTTGCCTAAATCGCCCAAGTGGCGATTTTCGTCGGTTGGTGCTCCATGCTCTTTGCCAGCTGGATTGAAATGCGGACCAGCAGATGTGCAACCGTTTGTGTTATCGCCAAATTCGTGCACATGGAAGCCATGTAGACCCTTGGCAAGACCCAATACCTCACCGGTCACTTTTACAGGAGAGGAAGCATCCTAAAATGGGAGAAATACGTACTATTAATGACAATAAATTAAATTAGTATGCATTCGTTTTAAATTTATGCTAATAATGGACTTTCGCCTGAATCGGGCATACAATTATTTTGGCATTCACAAAATTACCTATGAATAACATTTTTTTAAATCCTTAAGGTTATGCGTGCTATTGAGAATTCGAATAAATAAGAATGCATTATCATAAAAAAAAACCAGTCATTGTATAAATAACAAATACACCTAAAACCGTGCATATTTCGCAATCTGTTACACTTATTAATAAGCGCTAATAAGTTCTACCTATCATATTTAATAAAAGCAGTGCACTTAACCACAACGGCAAAACATGACCGCTCCCCGCCCACCGCTTCATTTTCAGAAAGGTCTGTACATACCAGTGAAACAGATAATACCAAAGAGCATTCTCTGATAATATTAAATCTTTGTTGTAATATTCTTTCAACAGCACAATTGCTTATTCATTTTGATACTACAATTATATTTATATGTACATATGTACTATGTATGTACGTATGATTTTTTTTTTTTTTTTTGGATAAGGACTAGAAGGAATTACCAACTTTCAGTTTATATTAGCTTTCAACTATATAACCTGAATATTGAATTCCTACAAAATTTTTGCAACCAAAGTGTACGGCATGCCAATTGCTGTGGTGTCGCCTTGGGGCGGCAGCCGGCGCCATGACCTTGGACCCTAATGTACTAATGGAGGTAGTATTGAAATTTTGCTTTACACTTACCTCTTGTTCGAAGAAAACGGTACCCTTGGCATCACCGTTGATTACACTTACAGCTTTTACGGGCATTATAAAATAATTTTTGATTTCTTGTGAATTCCGATAAAAATTATTTTTCCTTCGGGCGAAGCGAACTGCGACAATTTCCAAAGTTAATTGAAGACCGAACGGATTTGATGCAAATCGAACAGTACTGTTTGCGGCGAAGTCTAGTTGGAATAAATGGCGGCGTGTAACAGGGTTACACTGTTACCATTATGTTATTTCTAAAAACTGCGGCGGAAGCGTAAAAAGGCAAGTTATGAATTCGTAGCAAAAACATGAAGAAGAGTGGGAAAAGCCGTTAAGAGTGCTATTTCAAATAATTGGGGATATGAATTTAAAGTGCATACTTATGTTCGTTTGATCGACAAATGCAAACGTGGGAATTACGAATACTACAAAACGAAAAGTAGATCCGGAAGTGAAAAAATGGAATGTTGAACAAAACTAATCTTCGTCTTTTTTTTTATCTTCTCTACATAATCGTAATTGATTTCAGAGAATTTCTTAAGCGCTTCAAGGCTGGCGAGTGCAGCAAACCCTCTGTCTTTTGGATTTTCAATATTTTTTTTTAAACTATTGGTAGTCAGTCTACCATTTTGCAGTTACTTTTTAACCTAATTTCAGGGGAATAGCAGCATTGCTTTTATTTTGCCGATAACCGAAGAGTATCACAATTCAGCGAATTTCTGTTTGCGTGAGTGGTGGAATTTCGTGTGATCCATTCTCAGCGTGTTCTCGTAGACATTTGCTCCTCGTAGATGGTGATGCTCCGGTGAAAAAATCCTTTTACTCGACACTCACCCACCGATAGATAAGGATAACAAACGTGTCCACAAACCCAAATAAAAACCAAGTGCAGATAGGTTGTCTGCATTTGGCGGGAATTACTGGTGCAACTTCATAAATTAGCACTGAATAAAATTAATTTATATTTTCAATTTAAGCAGATAAATTTCACACGAGAAACTTTACATATTTATATTTACAAAGAATTCGCCGTACGATTTTCCGTCACACGTTACTGTATCTACATTTGTATCTATTGGAAGGAATATTTTTTCAAATTTAATTAAATTTTAAATATATGACAAAAGAGCACAAACAATTTTCAACGTTATTTTTTCAGTTTAAAACGCCGATTAGCTTAAAAAATGTCTGAATTCACCGATCCAGTTACGATTTGCAATGAATCCGATATAAATAATGACGAAGTTAAGGAATTTAATTTTGATGCTAATAATAAGTTATTGTTAATACGTCAGAACAATCGCATATGGGCCGTTGGTGCAACATGTCCGCATCAGGGTGCACCTTTGGTAAACTGCGTTTTGGGTCGTGGACGTATACGTTGCTCCCGACACGGTGCCTGTTACAATATCAAGTCCGGCGACATTGAAGACTTCCCGGGCTTAGAATCGTTGCCATCATATCCGGTTGACATAAGCGCTAAGGGCGAGGTACAAGTGCGTGCCAAACGCAGAGATCTCAATAAAATTGGGCGTACAAAGGAAATGGTAGCGCAAAGTTTGCAAGACGATCGTCTATTTTTGATTGTCGGCGGTGGACCTGCAGCGGCTACATGCGTCGAAACCTTACGTCAAGAGGGTTATACTGGACAGATAAAGGTGCTGTGTCGGGAGCCATATTTACCCTACGATCGCACGCTTTTATCCAAAATATGGGAAATTAGTTGGTCGGATGTGCAAGTACGTGATGTGGAATTTTATGAGGAGAACAACATCGAGATGTTATTAGGTGTGGAGGCAATAAAATTGGATACGAATACGAAAATAGTCGGTTGCTCGAACGGCGATGAAATTGTGTATGATAAACTTTTCATAGCGACTGGCAGAAGCCCGGCTCAATTAAAAATTCCGGGTATGCAATTAAGAAATGTATTTACATTTCGAGATTTTGGAGATTTGGGTGCTATAATGAGTTTGATAAAACCGAAAACCAATTTAGTTTGCATTGGAGGCGGATACGTTAGCTTAGAAGTTAGCTCAACAATGGTCAGCAAAGTAAAATCGGTGAGTAATATTCGCAATAAATAATAAAAATAATATTCCATATTGGGAAGAACTAGAACAATATACGAGTTCAAATGTTGTAAAACGTCAAAAGTTCCAGTTAGCGAGCACAACAATAAGCTTAACAAGCAGTTTCTGGTGGGTTGGTATCGCAGGGATTACCTCTGTCGACACCTATGTACTTCCTCACTTTGGTTCGACCCCATCGAAAAGCTCGTTTCTTGGGCCTATCGTTAAATGATCTCGATTACGAACGGATTCCTCTTGATTATTCTGATATCACCTTGGTTAAGCTGGTAATCCATCAGAGACCAAGGCTTTGTTGTTCCTTTCCCGCTTCATTGCTATTCGAAGGCGAATTAATATTAGATGACATTCTTAATTACCCTGGTACAAGAGAATATCAATTAAAGCGAATGTCGAAATATTTGGCTCACAAACTATCAACAATTGTTGGCTGTCATCTTTCTATTTGTCTTTATCTTGGCATTTTTGGTCCCCAGTAGAACTTCGTCCAGTTCCTGTTACGGGATGTCAATACCACAATCACCAAATGGTGACGGCAAAGTGGAGAACAACATCACCTTACTTTCCATAAAAAATGTTGATCTGAAAATGTAATTGGGGGTTTTATTAATACTAATTATTATATTTATACCCTCAAAATGATTATTGCACTGTGTAATTACTACCTACATACTTACAATTAATTAAAAACTAACTGACATATTCCATTCAACAGATACTTTTGATTACTCCGCGTAAGTATCCCATGGACCAAATTTTTGGTGAAGAAATCGGCGCGCGCTTATTGAGTTTATATGAGGAGCGAGGTGTTCGTATGAAAATGAATAGCAGAGTTATCGAAATATTAAGCGACGATGGGTTTAGAGCAACAGAAGTGAAAACATCTGATGGACAAAAATACCAATGCGATATGCTAATTGTAGCTGTCGGCACATTCCCAAATACCGAATGGATCAAAGACTCCGATATACCTGTGAATGCGGATGGTACTGTTGATACAGATATGAAATTGATGACAATTGTGCCCGACGTCTATGTAGGTGGGGATATTGCCAATGCGCCGGTGCTTACAAATTCAAATCAACGCATAACCGTTGAGCATTATCAATCGGCTCAATATCATGGACGTGTGGCTGGCATAAATATGGCTGGTAATATAGCGGAGTTACGCTCAGTACCCATCTTCACAGCAGCTATATTCGGTATGTCATTTTTGCAAGTCGGTTACGGCACGCGACATGATGTCTTCATTTATGGTGACTTAAAGCGTTTGAAATATGTGGCATATGTTTTCGATGAAGTTGGTAATGTGTCGTACGTTGGCACCTGTGGCTATAATTCCCTTGTGATTAGCTTCAGTGAATTGTTGGCACAGGGTAAGCGATTGCATCGCTCCGACGTGGCTGATAAGGCAGATCCAAATGAATGGGTAGAACAGTTGCTCGATACACGACGGAGGAAGTGTGAATGTTGAATTAATAGGAAGTTTATTTAATCCACCGGAAGTTCATTCATTTTGGTTGTTTTTTTATTTATGCGTTTTGAGTTTTTTTGTTAAATAAAATCATTCTACATATGAAATTAAAACACTACTGACCACCTTTTGTTTTGAAAATTTTTGCCCATTAGGCCTTGTAACATCCGGAAACTGGATGTATATGCTAAGCAAAAACGACATAACTATGGATGACAAAGAGTAAGCATTTGATTGCTGTAATCGATTTTTTTTTTGTAAATTTGTTTATCAAACTTTCGATTTATGTATTTCGGATTCGAGCAGAAAATGAAAATTAATACGAATATACAAACGAATAGGAGAACGATGACAAAGAATTCGACAAATCTCGCTCTAATTATATCGATAACAATTTCGATGTCATAGTATCTAAGTAAGTATATCGATACGATAAGTATGTATACGATAACGATACCTCATAAATAATTTTATGTTCGGTAATGAAACTCTTCAGCAAAATATTTGTGACCATATCGAAAACAGTTAGCTATTTTTTTTTCACTATGGTGAAGTTTTTGTTTTTGCAGCCTGAACTAGTCCTCAACTGTGGCCGAAGTCATCACTAACTGAATATATAAATAAATATAACGATTAAATCACAATTTCACTTATATCCGTATAAACTTCTTATAGCGTTGAAAAAGAATGTCCTAGTAATTTTGTATACAGTTATAAATAAGTTTAAAATTTGTACGAAATTTAGATAAATTCCTCTAAAATTGTAAATTTACACTCTGCCAACAAAAAAAAATAAAAAAAGACAGCTTTAGCTCAGTCGCATATTACACTAAAATTAAAAGGTTTATAGTCCGCTTATTCAAATGATTTTTTAAAACTTCTGTATAAAAGAGTTTGAAATATTTGATTCAAATTTTTTTTTTTTTTTTTTTTTTTTTTGTAGAATGAAAACTAAAAACATTGCGCATATTACAAAAATAAGCACTGTCCAAAAGCCGGTTTGATATACTGTATGTATGTATGAACATGTATTATATGTGTGTGCATATATATTTTTTTGTCTGTTACGTTTATTTTTGTTACTATAAGTTTGCTCCACAGTTAATATTATACTTGAAGTCTTAAAATCCGCCACACCAAACCCAAAAGTAAAGTTCTTAAAATTCTTTTATATTAAAAAAAAAACCGTGATCACCAAAATGCCAGCAAGTTGAAGCCATGGTAAATATTATTACAGGTCTCTATCAAATCGACTGTCGCCAAGTTTTCCCAAAGTACAACAAAAAAAAAAAATGTTACCAAGTTAAAACAACATATTTTACATTGATATTTTAAAGAATGAAGAATACACAGAGATTATCTATATTCTTTGTATTTTTTCTCAATACACATTTTGTCCAAACATTGAAATGGAGTTGTTTCTTTATTATAATAGAAATAAAGTGCAATCATCATCATCATACATTTTATCTTTTATCATAAATTTGTTTGTTAGAGTTTGTTTGTTTGCTTGCTTTATAGTTAAATTTTCTTGTTATTTAGTTATAATTTGTTTTTGTTTTTTTCTTTCTAGATTTAGGTTCGATATAATTGTAGGTATGTAGAGATAGGTAATTAATTCTTCTTTTGCTTCCTTGTGGTTGCCACACAACGATGATTAATTTTTGTTTTTGTTTTTGTGTTTGTTTTGCTTTTCAAGTAGCTTGTTTTACTTGCTTGCTTTTGTTTCGTATTCACCTTTTCATGCTTGCGCCCATACATGCTGTTGTTGTTATTTAGCTTTAATATTTATTTTTTACTTTCATATTAAGTCATTATTATTATTATATTATATTAAATTTCCACCATTTAAAATGCACTACTTTCATATGCTTGTTTGTTGTTTGTTTACAATTTTATAAATTTTTGTTTTTCTGTTTTTTTTTTGTAGTATTTTTTTTTTTTTGTGTGCAAATTGCATTTTGTTTTTTTTTATAACTTTTAAGTAGTTAATTTGTTTTTGTTTTTTGTTGTGTTTCATATTCTCCCTCTTTTGCATACTAGTATTAATATAGCATCATCAAGCATATTGAATTCGTCCTGGGTGTATACAAGTAATTCTACAATTTTGATAATCGTTCAACGAATAAATCATTACAACAACAAATATTAAAGCAATAAGAGGGTGATTTGTGTATGCATACTTCAGAGAGAGAGAAAGTTAGAGAAAAAATAAAAACAATAATTTTCTTGTCTACATACTTTGCATGTCAAATTCAATATACCAATGCCATGCACATAAATAGAATAATAAAGATGTTTCTTGTTTTTTTTTTGTTGTTTGTTGGTTGGTTTCCTATGTTCCTCAAGTTTTGTTGTGATTCTGTTTTTTCTTACAACTTTTGCAATGCTTGTTTATTTTTCACATTTGTTTTGTATTTGTGATAAATTGTGTATTCTACTATGCGCTGGACCAATGCTATGTGTTGTTTGTGATTTTTTGTTGTTGTTGTTGTTTTGTTTGCCCAATTCAGAAAGGTATTTTGTGAGAAAACTAAAAACTATGCTTGCAGTCAATTTAGTTTAAAGGAAGAATAAAAACAAATCAGCTGCTCATCGAATAAAATATTTTTAATATCAATATTAAAAGCTTGATACAATGCTGCACAAACGAATTGCCTTTGCATTTGGTCACCACAATACATATACATATTTATCGAAAAATGTAGGTAAAAAAAAAGCGGAAATTTTTCTTATTTTGTCTATGAATTTTGTTTGCTGAATTGGGCTTGGCATATAACATATACGGTTGTCTGTATGTATACTTTAAACTTTCAAAGTAAATGCACATGTTTGAGTTTTGAGAGCGCGTTTGATTTTAGTCTAGTATTTTATATATCTATGTATATATGTATGTATGTATGTATGCATGCGTGTGGGTATTTTGTGGTGGCAAATGTTTGTCATTAGTTAAATATTAATTTGTTTTGTTTACTTTCTTTCATATTTCAAATTTACTTATTTAATTGCAAAACATTTGAAGAAACCGAAACGGCAACAGCAACACATCAGAGTACTTCGGAAATGTATTTAGGGCGTTTGGCAGTTTCACCAGAGCTACCACCACCAATACTGCCACATTCATCGCCCGATTCCATATTGCCACTGTAATCAGTTGGCATTTCCTCGTAAATAATATCGGGATGCAGCGTTTGTACTTGTTGTTGTTGCTGCTGCTGCTGCTGCTGCTGCTGTGCGCCAGCTGCCATTACATGATTACGTTTTAGTGCAATTAAAGCACCAACACCATTTCCGCTGCTACTGCCAACGGCTACTCCACTCTCATGCTGCTGTTGATGTTGTTGCTGTACACCGGCAGCTGTTGCTGAATTTTGATTTGAAACATAGTATGGGCTTCCGCTACTGCTGAAAATTATTGAGATTGATTAGTAATGCTGTATATGTTGCTGAAATGTGGTGAATCTTATTTGCCGAAAAATTAAAATAATATTAAGGAAGAATTTAAAACTTAGCTTGGTGATATTTTTGGCAAAACGTAGATAGTGAGAAGGCAGTGGCAAATTTTTTTTCTAATACTGATGCGCAAGAGTGAAAGCAATTTAGATATTAGTAGAGAGCGACCGAACATCGTTTCGAAAAAAAAACGAAATTTGGTCGAACTTTATTATTTTTTTTTTTTTAATGACTATTTTAAAGTGTATGGGAGAAAAAAGTCAAAGGAGCCTTTGGGATTTACACGATAATGATATGAAATTATTAATAAAAAAACAAATCGTACACTTTTCTTAATGAACATCTGCGCCTAAAAATTGTAGCAGTTTTAATACTGGTAGCGGTATATTTTTTTTTTTTTTAACAATTTAGATAAAATTTTTCATATTTTTAAAAATATGTTATATTCAATAACATAAACTTCACTAATCAAAATTCCAAACTTCGTAAAAATTTTACAAAAATTTAACAAAACAAGAAAATTAAGGTTCAAATTTTAATTATTTTTCTCTGAATTTTCAGAAGTTTTCCAAATACACAGTTAATAAATAAACCATTTAATTTTGGTATTATAAACTGCGATTTTTTTTGCTGACGACTTTGCGTCAGAAAAATTAAAATAATATTAAGGAAAAATTTAAAACTTAGCTTGGTGATAACTTTGGAAAAACATAGATAGTGAGAAGGCAGTAGCACATTTTTTTTCTAAATTTGATGCGCAAGCATAATAAACTGCAACTTTTTTTGCTGACGACTTTGCGCCAGACCCACAAAAAGAAAAATTATCAAAAAATTAAAATTTGTAGGAACTTCAAACTGGCACTTAATTATACTAGAATTGAAAGGTTTTTTTTTAACTATAAATTTTGATTTTTATGATTATTTTAATTTTTCGACCATTTATTTGTACAACAATAATTTTTAAGAGCTTAAGTTCATTCTGTTATTAAAAAAAAGTAATGCAAAAAGTTTTACATGACAAATATTATCAAGCTTGTAAAAAAAACTACACGATTTAAGCTCTGAGTCACTGTATATCGAAATTATGCTTGTTTTCTTAATTTTTGAATGGATTCTGCTATCTATTCAAATATCAAACAAGTTTATTTTTTTTTTTAATTATTTACATATGTATATAGAAAAATATTATTGCAAAAAAAAAAGAAATACAAGAATTTACAACCTATCATATTGAAATTTAGACCGATCATTTCAGTACGTATACCCAACTGTTATGCCTAGTGGTTTGGACTCATACTACTTTTTGTGGGGCGCGTGTCAAGACGAAAATTTGTCTGCTGAAAAAAATTGCAAAATTGGGCCGACATGATGGTCTTTATAAGACGCAGTCGCGGTATCCAAACACTAAATGCCATGAAATTTGCAATAAAAACAATGCAAAACAAAACTTCAGTCTTTCATAAAAATTTAAAATTCGCATTCAGACATTTTAGTAAATGTTCACCGTTTCATAGTCCCTTCAATCTTCGTGTTCGCAACAACTGCTTGATTTATATCATTTATATTTTTTAAGCAAATATTTGGAAGAAAAAACTGCAAATCAAAATGAGCCGATACACGGCCTACACCGAGGTAAAAGAAAATATATAAACAATTTTGGAAAACAGGAAAAGAGCGCCTCAGTATTATCAAATGGTATGAGTCGTCTCTGAAAGGATTCGTAATACCCTTAAATGGAAGGGTTACACGAGTAAGCTATGACCGTAATTATAGGAAAATTATATACATATCGGTTTTATTATGCTGTATTTCTATAAAAAAAAACTTGCACAGGGAAGCTATCACCAAAATTGATTTTACGAGATATAAAAAATATTTAAAAAAAAAAATAAAATACAAACTAAGCAACTAATTAAAATATGCCAAAACCCAAAACTGCTATTGTTAACTTCCAACCGAACAAAATCAAAACAATGACTGAAAACAAAACAAAAAAAATTTACTTGTATTGATTGTGGGAATTGTTAGCCGCCGATTGGTGCATATTCTGAGTTGTGTTGTTGTACATAAGATCTGCAATGCAACGCACATTATTTTTATGTAATTATACTAAAAGAAAAACAAACGCGCTATCGCTTGCTTGTCGACTTATTACCACCATCGGCTGCGCGTTGTTCGAGTGACATGCCCGGTGAGCCAGGAGCCGATTGCAATACGAAATCCTGTAGCGGTGAACTCTCACGCGAATTGTCTGTAATTAAAATTTGAATTAAATAATTTATTAATTGTATTTCGTTTTTTTTTGCACAGTAATATCAAGTCGTAACAGGGGGAAAAAAGCAAGCGACATTTTTTTTATAGAGCATCGAAATGTTTTCTACATCGCACAGGAAATTTGGAAAAAAAGTCGCTTGTGTTTTTCGTCAAATTTTTGTATGGCATACCCATGTGACTCGGTGAGACTGGTGCCGAACGTGGCATGCCATATGATGGGCGAAAACCTTGGCTGCTGCGCTGACGGCGCTTCTTATAGCTGTGATCAATCAATTTGGCGCCACTATCGGGATCGATACGCCAAAAACTACCTTTACCCGGCTCATCTTGTGAGCGTGCAACTTTTATGAAATACCTATAAAAGTGATTGTAAATATTTGTTTACAAGTTATTTTTAATTTTCATTAGCTACACGCACCTATTCAAGCTGAGATTATGGCGTATGGAGTTTTGCCAACCTTTATTAGTTTCTTTGCGATAGTATGGATAATGCTTGACAATAAATGAATAAATGCCCGATAGTGTCAATTGTTTATCCGATGCTGCGGATATAGCCTGAACAATCAGTTGAGCATAGCTGTATGGTGGCTTCTCATTGTGGTTGTAACTAGCTGGTGTTTGGAATAGATCTTGCTACAAAACGGAAGACAAGACGAGCAAAAAAAAAAAAACAAACAAATATTAGCAAATTGTTTATTAACATAGTATGCATGTATGTATGTATGTGTGTAGTAGATAAATATTTACGTTTTGTAAATTGTTGTTGCTATAGTTGTTGTAATTGGCTTGGTTTTGATGAAAACCTTGACGCGGGCTGGCTGGGCAACTATTAGCAGCACTTATTGTACCTGCGTTATATAGAAAAATATAAAGATAATTGTATTAGTAATGAAATGAGCAAATACGAGATATGTAAATGTGTGCATGAAATTTAGTTAGACTCAATCGAAGAGTGTGAAAATGGAGAGTGATTATAAATAAACAAAAGTTTTAAAGTACGAAATTTTAGGTGCAAGCAAAAAAAATAACCTACATACATACATAGATATTATTATATAAAATTGGTTATATGGAAAATGTTTGTAATGATTTGGATCTTAAAGTACTGCATCGATTTTTACTGCGAAAAACAATAGTGCCATGGTTATTTTTTTTGTGCATCACTTTTCGAAAAAAGGGTGCTGTTTTTCTATCGGAATTAAAAAAAAAATCATTATATTTTAAGACCCAACAAATTATTTCGCAATAAGATAAAATAAAAATATTTAGAGGAGGTGGTCCGATTTGAAATTACTTCCATTTTTGGCAAATATTACAATATTTTTTTCATAAAAATCACCTCAGATCATAAATAAGCTTAAGTTCAAATGTTCTGCATAAAAAATATTTAAAATTTTAAGAAAAACTTGAATAACTCAGCCAACTATGAGACTAATAATATATCATTGGAAAGTTATTTCCTCTAACTCTAAACTCCTGCTTAATAATAAATAATAAATTATATATGTAACTCCGATAGCGACACCGTAACTTTTTTTTAGAATGTATGTATATTTTGTTAAGTTCTGGGTAACTGTACGCATACTTTTGGGACACTCTATATATACAGTTACATAAAAAATATTAGGGACACGATATTTTGGTCAGTTTTGGCTATTCTTCTTTTGTTTAATAACCGCATAAATCCACATTTCAAACTTTGTAGAAAAAATCAGGAAAAAATTCAACAAAATTTCATACACTTTCATTAGAATTTTTAAAGTGCAAGATAAAATTAGCCGAGCATTTTCGTTGATTTTAAAATTTTTTTTTTGCTAACGGTGACACTAATTTTCTCCTATACAAAAAAAAAAAAAAAAAAAAAAACAAAGTCGAACGTACTTTGTATGGAAAAAGGCGTAACACTGTCATTTAAAAAAAAAAACAAATATTAAAAACCAACGGAAATTTCTAGCCACTTGGGATTTGTACTTTTTTATACTAAAATTTAATGGGCTATAAAACTACATACTAAAAAAGATTGAAAAATTATGAAGTTTAATTGAATTTCCTTAAGTTTTAAATGTGGATTTATACGGGTTTACTATATAATGAGGTAGAATTTTATAAAAATAATAACAAAGGTAAAAGAAATCAAAAAAATAATATCGAAAATTAGTTAACATGTCGTGTCGCTATTATTTTTCACATAACTGTATGCAAATACATTGCGCAATACAAACACAACAAAAGTCACAACTCAAAAATCCGACCGAGTACTAAGTATACATATGTACATAACTGCATGTGGCTCATTAAAAGACAAAACAACTACTACAAAAAGGTATGTATGTATGTATACCGGTATTTTTTTATAGTTAAAAACCGAATAGTCAGATACCAATTTTTTACATTAATTGGGCGATTTTTTCCACTAATTGATACATATAATTTTTATTTTTTTTTTATCTATCTATCTATTATCTATTTAATTTGTTTTTTTTTTTGTTTGAGTTGCGACTTGATATTTTGTATGTATTTAAAACAATTGTTTGAAAACAAACTAGATAATCATTTAACCTCAAAAATGTATCTACACATGCGTTTCATAGCAATTGAAAATTCAACTAAGCGTTTATGTCACGACCTACATACATACACATGCACATAGTGTATGTATAGCCCTCTTTCCGTTTTATATGTACATACAAACATATGTACTATGTATGTACGAATGCATGTATTATAATACGCAATTAATATCTTCTTAACCTATACACCTTCGCTATCTATAAACCTGATATTGCGAAATTTCTAAATTTAATTTAGATCAATGTGAAACGCTAGCAACAAAATTCTGCAAAACGAGATAATTACGCATTTATGTACATACATATGTACATACACATGTATGTATGTATGTATGTATGTACGCAATTTGTATAAACATTACATTTGTACATATCTGCATACACGTGTACAAAAATATTCACACTTGTGTGCACTTTGGCAGCAGATAGTGTTTTGCCTTTTGTTTTGTTCCAATTCGTTAATGTAGCGTGTGCATAAAGCGCCGCTTTGTTTCACATTTCATTGTTTTTGTATATTCATTTGTTTACACTGCATCGTCAAGTGCAGTGTTATAAATGTTAAAAAGAGTATTTAAGTGAATAATAGCAAAACAAAAATAATAGGAGGGAAAAAACATCTACATAATTGAAACTTAGCTAAAACGTAATAAAATTTGATGCTACACAGTGTTATGCATTTGCAATCATACACAAGTAATTTTCGTTATATTGCTGTGTTGTTATTGGAACAGCATAAAGTACATACATACATTTGTATGCATGCAAATGTAGAGATATACGTATATTTATATGTGTGAGTGTGTGTTGGTTTGCCTAAGGGAGACAGTACAAATTCCACTTGCCAGTTGGTGATAAATATGGGCTCTTTTGCTCCTTCTTCGGTATGGATATCTTTAATGGCGAGTAGACATTCGAATTATCCATATGCGGCAGCAGATGTGTCGACGAGGACACTGCATTCGAGGACACATGATGGTGGTGATGATGATGATGATGAGAGCCATGTGTGGACGCATGCGCTGAAGTTCCACTCACCACATGAGTATGATGATGATGATCGTCCGGTGGCGCAGGCGAAATAATAACATGAGCATTACCTCCACCTCCACCTCCACCTCCGCTACCACCACCACCACCACCTCCACCACCTATCCCACTGCTAGAATGTTGTAGGTTAGCCACGTGGAGATGGCTGCTGCTATGATACGGTACGGATATGCCACTATTCGACGAGCTATTGACGCCACTCAAAGTGCCACTTTGAACAAAACTTTCGAATTGTATGCGAATCTCGGTGCTGGGAAAGCGAAAGTAACAGCTAGAAAAAAGAGAAAAATGTGGTTAAATAAAATTTATGAATAGAAAATGTACAGTATTGGTTTATGTTAAAATTAAAAAAAAAAAAAAAAAACAGTATTTGTAATTGATTGCAGCTATATAGTCTTCCTATAAGTTATGTAAGTAAATTTTTTGTGTTTATTAAAAACTGGTGGTTTCAGCATCAGAGTTATTTATAAAATTTTAAACGTTGAGTAACCGTTTCGATTTCCGGGCGTAATAAAACTAGCGTTGGCCAGAATCACAACTAAAAGTAAAGGCTCTCATAATGAGAGTCTGAAAAATTGCCAAATCAAAACTTTTATTTGTTCTTCTTCTCTATTTAATTATTATTAGTTGTCTTAGGGGAAAAACGAAAAAAAAAATTGATTCTATAAAAAAAAACTGTTTGAATCCAAGCTTTAAAATTTGTGTCCCCATAAAATTATACTAATTTTTTTTATATGAAAAACTGCCCAACACCATCATAAATTCATAAAGTAGTTCAAACAATTTCTCCCTTCGGGTTGATCTTTGTAATTTTTGTAGCTATCAAAAATCGTGTTTTTTAAGAGAAAAGAAATTCATAAACATTTTCTTACAGGTTTTGGATGTTTCAAATATTGACAATATTTTTGTTTCGTTAACATTTTGAATACAATTGCGTCATAAATTTTTTTAACAGGGCCACAAAAAAATCGTTAGCGCGAACGATTTTTATTTTAAAATGATGATTTAAGCATTCCCCGAAATTGTATTGGAAAGTTTTATGCTATCCGTATCGTTGCTTATTTCTAATTTTTTTGATTTTAATTTTTATCATAATCATGTTTAACTGGTAGATAAATCGGGTTTATCGAATTGTTGTATGCATTGCTGTACCGATCAGAAATAAACGGAAATTTTAGCTACATGACCATGCATTTTTTTTTTATGATTTAATTATCGCTTAATACAAAAAAGAGGGTTTCGAAGTGACTTCTGGCGATTCGGCAAATTTATTCTCAGGCAGGGTTATATTTTGGGAAAGTAATTTTTTTGTTGAGAATTTTCAAATACATTTACATACATACATAGATAATCAAAAAATTTCGGAAAATGTATAGACTGAAATCAATACGCTCAACTTACCTGCTGGGCAATCGCAGTGGATCGGCATTTCGACGCTGCAAAAAATCATCTACGAAAATCCCATTTTTACTTAGACACTGCACGAAGAAGTCACGTGCATCACCATCGTAAAGAACCTGAAAATGCTTTCTCGACACCAAATTGTTTTCGGCCACGTGGAAGTGCACATGCGATGTGGATGAATTGCGTCCAATAATAGTACATGGCTCGGTGATGTATAACAATTCTTCGTCGTATTTTAAAAAACCGAACGCATTGTCTGGTGCCGTTAAAACGCCAGATGCGGCACCACCGCCACCTGAATTGGTGGTGCTATTGGTGGCTGATGCTTGGGCAGGTGGGTGATTGGTATTCAGTGTTGCTGATGCTGCTGCTGCACCAACGTTCGTAACGCCACCAGTATTGGTTGTACTGCTGTTACCAGCTGCAGTTCCTACCGAATTGGTATTGGCGTTAGATGGTGTTGTTGTTATTGTATTCATGGCCTCCAGGGCGGCGGTGTTACTATTGCTAGTGTTGTTGCTATTATTATTATTAGTTAGTGCCGCACCACCATTGCCATGATGCAACTGGAGCATATCCTTGGCGATGGCTACAGTGGCAGCGTCGGCGGCGACAGTTGTTGCTGCTGCTACTGAATTTATTGTGTTGAAGGTGGGCGGGGTGTTGTTGTTTGTGCTACGAATGTTGTTAATGTTGATATTATTATTGTTGTTGTTGTTACTATTGATAGTAATTGTGTTGGTTGCCGGGCCGGATATAGAACCGTCATCCACTTGCTGAGTTGTATGTGGTTGTTGTTGGTGGGGGTAGAATTCCATTTGTATGCGGCGCCTTTTTGCCTATTGCTCCTTTTTTCCCTACACTTTTTCCTCCACAAAAAGAAAAAAATGTGTTAGCGCTGCGACACAAATGAGATTGATTGTGTTACGATGCGTTTGTTTTTCTTTTAATATGTTGGTTTTCTTTTTTTTTTTAATTTTTTAATCTACACAAATTACTGCCTTTTCTAAAATACTTTTCTTGTAACAAAAAAAAAAATATATCTATATATACTAGTTTTTCACTTGCACGCTTTGCACACTATTCACATTCGGCCACTGTCCCGTTGTTGCTAATATTAACACTTTTTTTTCGACTCTTTGAACAATTAAAACTCAAGGTTTTTTTCTTTTTTCGTTTTCAAAAGATTTTTCCAAATTCGAAATGTTTTCGGCACGCTTTGTGCACTTCTCTTTTCAATACATCCGATCGATCCTGCTCCGTTTTGCAGTTCACCTTCCCTCTTCTATTTATTCAACTTTATTTTTTGGCTCTGTCGTTCGTTGGCTGGCTAGCACGGCTTTGACTCTGTTGGCTAATGGCTGATTGCTGCTATGTTGTTTTTGCCGTATTTGTTTTTCTTGCCGCTGTTGTTGTTGATATTGTTGTTTTTCCCTACTGTCTCTGTTGTCGCACGAGTGTGTTGTGTTGCGCTGAGCAAAACTGCGAACGAGAAAAATAAACGAAAAAAAACACCAACATTGAAAAAAAAACACAACCAACGAAGGTACAGAAGCAAATTCAAAAAACACACACATGTATCACCACCATTGGAAAAAATGAAAAGCCGCTTCAATGTTGGGGAGCAACAGCGCGCTTATTAGCGGTAGCCCCAATAAGTTTACTGAAAATTAGCAAACGCAAATTAGATAAATTCACTACACTTACCACCAAAAATATTTTTTCCAATTATATTTGGCTAAATTTTTTCGCCACACGCGTGTTTACAAACAAAATTCTGAACCGAAATCGAAAATGAAGAACTGAAAATTCTGCACACAAAACACGTTTCTTCTTTACAACGGGCGAGAAGACAGCAACACAGGGTGTGTTGTGTATCTGACAGTTGGCAGCACTGCATTGAATACACACACGCAAAGAACGTACACACACAGAAATGACATCTGCAGAACGTCGCAGTTGTATTGAACGAAGGGGATACGGCTCGTTGCAGAGAGGTGAAGAAAGAAGCAAGAATAAATACAAATACCAGTGCACGAAACAAAACGAGCGCGAGGTAGTAAATACATTAACAAAGTGTCATGCGCGGTAGGGTGGTGGAGGCGAAGAATATAAATTGTCCAGCGAACATATTCCTTTGAATTAGGGGTGAGAACGGAAGTATTTGATTTGATAAACCAAGTGTATAAAAAATATGTAATGGAAAGGTATTGAGGTAATAAATTAATTGAACATGTTGATAGAACTATTTGTGCGAAAAAACCTGTAACAATTTTCAATGAAATCATCTCATGAATGAGGTATGGTTTCTAAAGTCAGGGTTTTGTTTTCGGTATATTTTAGTAGTTTTCCTGTGGGAGGAGTTTCACACAAAGCGTTTCCCTAACTTCCGCCATTCGTAGTCGAAACTAGTAGTGAATCTTAACAAGTAAAAACCAATGCCACTTGATCTCAGAGCGTATTTTCAAACACAGTGACTGAGGTGTATATTTACAATTGGTTCAATTCATTTACGCACTCAAAGTTGGAATTTGTATGGTTCAAATCTCGCCCCCACCTTCAAATCTTAAAACTGTAATTCATACTTTCTTGGAATTGATTTACTTTCCTTTTATTAAATTAGCGTAAAACCTCTTCAAATGATATTTTTCTCTATGCGCCTCTGTTTCAACTACACTTGTTTTGGCACATTATACTTCCTCTCTAGAGACCCAAAATTTGTGTTTGCTGGGTGGTTTGTTTCAACAGCATTGCCAATTCCGTTTAGCCTTTCCAATAGCAAAGTGGAATAGCACTCGCACTTGCAGCTGTAAAATAGAGGGCACAATGGCCGAGTTACCGGAAAATTTACAAATTGTAAAAACCGAAGGACCACTACAACCATCAGCGGAAACGGAAACACAGCCGCGTCGTCTTATTAAGGAACGCCTGAATTTACACGTGAAACGTCGACTCCAACAAGAACAGCAAGAACTATCACAATCACATTCACAACCACAACAAATACAAATAATTACTCACCCTATTGGGAATGCGGCGCGAGAAACATTGGCAGTAGGATTACCTCAACACTCACCACAATCAGCTAATGTAAACGTGAATTTGAAACCAAACGACGTCACTGCGCCGCCAACATCAACATCGAAAAAACAGAAAGAATCAGCCAAAACACGAAGACCTTATCAAAAGCGAACGGACAAAAACACCACCACCAAAACACAAACACACAAGCAAATATCCGCTGAAGAAGATGGCGGCGGGAGAACACGCAAAACTAAACGTCACAAACAGCAGGGAACACTGGCTGGTACGACAGTACAGCCGCCTGTTGGTAATGCAGCGCAGAGTGGTGCCGCCGGCGGCACATTATGTTTATCGCCCGGCATTGAAGAAAGTAGCGGCGGCGGCGGTGAAGAAGTGGACGGACGAGATATATATGCACGCGATAAGGAGAAGTGTCCTGATATATTAGGAATGGTGCTAAGTGGTAAAAAACGTGCGTTAATGCAAAATGCGGAAGTGCAAGAGTTTTTGGGCAAAATAATGACGGCATTCAAGAATTGAAAGTTAAAGTTAAGTAGGTAACAAACTTTTTTGTTAACATTACGGATGCAATACAGTTTATATATATATATATAATGAAAATCAAGTTTTTGTTTAAGTTGTATAATTCGCCATTATTTTAAACTTTACTACGTTTATATTGGGATCAGTTTTCAGTACGAGCTTAACTATGGTGAATTTCTTCAACTGATATTCTTGTCAATACTCAGTAAGACAGTATTTACACTTCTTTTTGTTACTTCTTCAATGCTTTTAAAAACACCTTTTTATAGCTGTTTCCACCACACATTTTTGGTGAATTTTTTGTGACTTTCTCTTACTGAATATCAAAATCGTCTCAAGTCACAAAAAATAATTGGTAATTTATAATCTCAAATTTAGTGACTCGAGATAATATAGAATACCGACATAAATGATGTTTTTATATATATATGTACATGCAATTTTTTCCATAATCTTTAATTCATTTTAAATTTTACATTTATCCTATTTGCAAATGTCGATTCAATTAATCTAATTAATATTTAATTTAATTACGTGCGTATTTTATTCTCAGTAGTTTTAAGAGCAATTTGTAATTTTTTTCAAAAAAAATTCTATAAATAATATGCAACCCTGCTCAAAAAACATATGTAGCAATTGAAATTCCATTAGGGATATATTTAGTTGGATCACCTTAAATACGCCGATTGGCTTATTTCTGTCAACGTTATTACATAAAAAATGAATAATTTAACACGTTTATTGGCCAATTGTACCCTAAATGCTACCCGCTATCAATTAACCAATAACATTACCAGTATAGCGGGTGCTATACAGGTGCGCGGTAAGTGCAAGTTTGTGGAGAAACCTAAACCAGGCAATGGTAAACAATATCGACGAATAGTGCACTATCCCGATGAATATACCGTAGAGCCACTAAAAATCACTCACATGGCAGGACGTGATCCCGTGTCTGGGCGTTTAGTCGCCAAGGGCATAGGCGGTGGTATAAAGCAGAAATATCATTGGGTAAAATGGGTGCGAGATGGACCCGCTGAAGGCCCACCACAAGAAGAGCTTGTCATAGCATTAATCGACGATGGTTGTCGTACTGCCAAAGTTGCGCTGGTCGGTGTAGGGGATGAGCTAAAATATATATTGGCCACAGAGAATATGAAAGTGGGTGACATAATCAAAACATCGCGATTTATACCAAGAATACCAGGTAAGTAGTAAATATTAAAGTGAAAGACTTAAACGCTTATTTTTTAACCTTACTTGTAGTGCGTCCGAATGAAGGCGATGCGTATCCGCTTGGAGCGCTACCCGTTGGCACGCGCATACACAATCTTGAAAAGAATCCGGGTTATCCATTTCACTTAATACATGCCGCCGGCACATTTGGTACCATTTTAAGGAAGTTCGATGATAAAGTGGTCGTACAATTGCCCTCAAAACGTGAATTCGCATTCGATCGCATATGCATGGCCACTGTTGGTAAGTTTTTTTTTTATAATATCGTCAGCTGTGCAAAAAAATTGTATTGCAATGATTTTTTTTTTTTTTAACCCAGGACGTTTATCGAATGTTGAGCATAACAAGGAACATATTGGTAGCGCGCAACGTATGCGTTTGTTGGGCAATCGTCCGCGATCTGGTTTATGGAAACGCAAAGAAGGCAGGCATGGTCGAAAAATCCGTAGATTGCCGCCCATGTCGCTAGTAAAGCCACCGCCAAAGCCAAAAGCGGAAGTTATTACATTAACATTAAATTTGTAGAAGACTCACGCAAATTGTATTGTTATTAAATTTTATTAAATAAATTTGCATTGCAAAGCAGTGCTAGCGTTATTCTGCACACGATGTCTTTAAAGTTTACGTGATTTCATTGAGAAGCCTTTGCCGTGGAAGCTTTCTGGTTCGCCATCCTCATCATCCTTTTTGGTCTGCCGTTCACTGATCGGCTTTATGGAGCGATCAAATTTTAGATAACCAAACTGATAATCGTAGTCGGGTACACCGCGGGCGAGCACCTGTAATATTTCACGGATTCAACATATAACATATATACTTAGTTTAAGTTTTTTTCACAGTGACTTACTCTTTTGACTACTGGCGCATCTAGTTGGTTATCTTTTTTCTTCTTGCCATCCAAACGTACACCGGAACCTTTGAATGTCTCAACTACCTCCTCCATGACTTGATCTTGCGTCTCTTCCAATGGCTGATCTTCTGTTTTAGGTTTGTTTGGTTCATAACCTATAGCTGCTTCGAATTCCACCTAAAGTAAAAATCGATGATTTAAATTTTTGGTTCACAAAAATTTTATATTGTAAAAAACTTACATTCATATCACACTCAATAATGCTAACAGCTTCACCTGGACGCGTTTCAAGCACACACAATTCATATACTTTCTTATTGTATTTAATTGCAATAACATCACCGGTTGTGAGACAGGCAAAATTACGCAAAGCATTCTCAAGCACAGCTTTGGGATTAGTAATATCTAGGAAATCAGTGCTTTGCGGTTGAAATTTGGAAAAAGTAGCCACTGGCAAGCTGACGCTTTCAATGCGAACGGGACAACCCTCTGTAATGAGCAAATTTTGCATCATCCACAAGGGCAAATAACATTTGCCTTCCTCGGCAACGAATTCGAGCACACCAGCGTGCGTTGTACGTTTCTGTGCGCGATTAGTCAATTTGAAGAGCATCGGATATTCGACATTATGACGTGTGAGTACATCCAGTGCTGATGGTGGCATAATAACTGCGTAGTAGAATATGAATGTATGTGAAAATTTACTAATTCTTTATAGCATGAGTTTTATTTAATTCGAAAAGCTTACTTTTTCCGCCACGCTCCAAATCTTCACGCTCGTTACCTGGTAGCATAGCTACGGGGAAGCACTTGTATGTTTCCTGGAAACTACGTCCATTATCCAGGAACTCCATGTTGAAACCGTTAAAATGGAACTGAAATTATTTTATGTAAAAAAATTGAAAAATTAAGCTGCTATTGTTTTGCATTTCTTACCATTTTCGTTTGTTTTTTAATGCTTGTAATTTATTTTGCAGTGACTGGCTGTTATTGTTTTCACTTTGTTTACAAATTGATCTGTCATTTGGAATCCAAACATCAGTTGAGTGTCCGCTCTACTTCTTATTCAAGGAGATCAGCCTGTTCACAATCAATCTCTGCATCATGGTTCACAATAAATAAGCAGAGCCTAGTTGTTCATTAGGGTGTGCGAGAGTTAACACAAACTTTAATAACTGCGGCGGGTGACATATCTCAAAAAATCGTAAACAAAGAATAGGGGAAAAATAAGAACGAGTAACTTTATAGTTTTCAGTGAGCAGCGTTTTTAGATTTTGCTTAAGAGTAATTAATTGTAGACAGATCTTTAATACCCCGGACGGTGGCGGCATCTTCTGTAGTAGATCCACCCTGGTACCTATAACCTAGAATGATAGAATACAAGATTGCGCCTACCGCGAACCGCTAGTCCTCTCTTTGTCGATTTGTCAGCATTCACCCATTCGCTGACGAAATAAAATTATTTTTCTTTTGTTTTGCACAAACATTTGTTAGCATTAACTGTTCTGTCGTTCGGCCGCTTATTCTGTGCTTCTTCCTCTTCGAAACGGAAGTGGCGAAAGCGGAAGCTTGCAAATGTCAAACACCAATACCCATACAAATGCATCTATCTACCTACCTACGATATGAAAGAGAGCAATGAGAAAGCCGCCGCGGCTTGTGTGTTTGTGTGTGTGACCGCGCTCCTGTACAGAACAGACAAAACACACGCGTTCGCTCGATAATCGCGCAGTCAGTCAAGTCAGTCCAGTTTCGCTCTCACTGGCAGAATTTTCCATTTATCGTTGCAGTTGTCGGGAAAAATTGATTTCAAAATATTTGTCATACAAGTGAGTACCTACATATCTACAAAGAAAAACTAATTGAACAATTTTTTAATTATTTATTAAATAAATGTGCAATAAGTATAACGGAAGTGTTGAAAAAAAAATCGATGTGCAAAGTGTTAATGGATTTTCAATGTGGAAAATATGTCTGGAAAAATGTAGACGAGTGGAGCAAGTGAAGTACGGGGATATAGAAAATGCGGTGGGAGTGTAAAGGGTACTGATAAAGGCATGTGAATGTCAAGATGATGAGATAGAAATTAGCCGGAGCAAATGAGTGGACAAAAGCTTCACAGGTAGCGGCGTGCCATACTAAAAAGAAAAACAATTTACTCCTCCAGTTGCTAAGAATGTGCTGCTAGCTAGCTGTGAAACTAATCTAGGTGCAAACGCATGTGTCATTGTTTTTGTTGTTTTGTAGGCACGGAGTCGCGACAATTGGCGCCACCCGTCGCTGGCTGTACACGACAATACACGGAATCCTGCATTTTTAATTTTGTTATCCCTGAAATTTTGTGAAATTCGCAAATCGCAAATATACGACGGCGATCAGCAACTCAGAAGGCTGATGCAATCAGAAAATGGGTTAAAAATCAATATACTAAGAAATCGTAGGGGCAGTGATTTAGTGGGTGGTTTTGGGCACTTGGGTCACTAAGGGCTATAAATTTGTGGTAAATTGTCTGACTGTACTGTTCGAATGGAGGAATCGTTGCCATTCATCAACACTCGACTTTTTAAATCAGTATAGTGAAAATAATAAAAACAATTGCCCTCGCAATTTCAACAGCCGTTTCCATACCTTAATGCCGGTGAGTGGTGGCTACTGTGTGTAAATCTATGCATACACATGAAGACGTACGAGGGTGGTTCAATAAGTCACTATTTAGGGAAATCGATGATCAGAAAATGCTATAAAAATCATCAAATCAAGGAAATTATTGAGAATAATTTAAATATTCGTTCATATATACATACATAGAGAGAAGGAGAGAGAGAGAGAAATAGAGAGCGAGAAATTGAAATTTGTAACAAATACATCAAATGAGGCTATAATTGATTTACACAATTCAAGCAAAGAAAGTAGAATACCGAGAAGTTGCACAGCGTTTCGTTTCCTTTGGCAAGAAATGCGCGCTTATCTCATAACTTCAAACCCCAATTAATAAGCTTGGGTAAAAAAAATTCCTCGATACTTATAGCAAAAAAAAAAAATATAAATGTTCAAATTGCAAGTGTTACGATGTTGGTTCTATCACGCATGATAAAAATGTAGTAAGGTACAACCGCTCGCTCGATTCGTTAGCCAATGGCTCGATGTTTGGCCGAACTTTTCCTACAATTTGTGGTGTGCAACTTAATGTTCTAACACAAATTGAGGGACCTATAGTTTTGCGCTCACTCTATATTTTGTGCGAAGTTTTTTCATGGGAGAAATGCCAGCCAGTTACTAGAAACAGCTTTTCTATAATTTTTGATATTACTTGCCCCGGCCAGGATTTGAACCCTGGGCACTGTGAAAGAAGCGAACACGCGTACACACTACGGCGGTTATTTTCAGTTGCCAGTAAAAAAAAATTTCCCAGAATTTTACATCATTCGCTCTCAAAGGGGAAACTATCAAAAAAAAAAAAAAAAAGTGCAAGAGCATAAAATAAGTAACATCTTGCAAAGTTTAACGCACAGCTGATTTATTTTGTTGGCGCACCAAGCAAAACTAAAAATAAACCATTGCTTTAGTTCATTTTCTCAACTTTTCCATTCAAAATATGATTTTCTATATTTTCCTTTATCAAAATAAGTTGCGAAATAAGTTTTTTTTTTATAAATTTACTGTGTTCACACTTTTTTGGGATCAGCTGCATTACTTACTGGCAATTTTCCCAGCAAGAATTTGCAACTTCTCTTCAAAATTAAATCTTGTTTTGCGTTCTCAATTTACCCTACTTTGCTGGACATTTTTGCGTACGCGAATTCAACTAACCTC
Organism: Anomoia purmunda; assembly: GCA_951828415.1. Taxonomy (NCBI): domain Eukaryota; kingdom Metazoa; phylum Arthropoda; class Insecta; order Diptera; family Tephritidae; genus Anomoia; species Anomoia purmunda. The sequence goes on along the minus strand of OX639996.1, from coordinate 111,841,755 downwards.
AGCTGTTTAATTTTTTTGTTAGGGGCTCTGCCAATTGATAGAAAAGTTCTATGGTGAAACAACTTTTTGTTATGGTGGGTGAGAAAATTTTACATTTCGTAACTTGTTACCGCTGGAAATTTTTGACAGTTCCTTTGACGCAGACGAGAATCAGCGAGTTAAGCTAGTAATTAAATGTGGCAATTATATAGCCAATATTTGCCTTTGCTGTTTCTAATTCCTCTGGAACTGAAATTCAAGTATTTATTATTCTTGGTTATGCTTGCTGTCAAATTTTTCACTAGCCCTGGCGGCTCGGAAATTTATATCCACCTCATAGTTGTCAAAAATTTACTCTCCAGAGTACTTTTCTATCAATTGGCACAGGCCCCTAGACTTACTGGCCCAACCTCGTATACTATATGAAAAAGTATATGGCATGATATGTGGCTGCAACACCGCCATACACACACACACACAGCCATGGATAATTCGTTGGTATGTGTTAATTTTATCAGCAACCCAGCAGCTGTGTGTTTGTGTGTGTGTGTGTAAGTGTCATATCCTTTGTGAAATTGTTTTTGTCAATGCAGCAGCATCCTTTTCGCTAGCTGTTGCTGTTGGTATACATAGCTTATAAATTATATTATAGTCCTTATTCCTATTCTTATGGTACACACTCAATTTATGCACACACGTCCTTGAATTGTGTGTATGCTATTCCCGATACGAGTACACATACAATACTCGTACCACATCTACATACACTCATACATATATGATGATTACCCGCGGCGTATGCTCTACCAACTGTGTGCCACGTTGCAGCAGCTGATCGTTAATGCATCCTCTAGAATGTTTCATTTCATCATTGCGTGGGCTAGCCGAAAGCCATTTTTGCAATTTTGCACAGCGGTTCTAATTATTTACCATACACGTGCTAAATGTATGTACTTCCATACTACGCGTAATATGCGAATGTATGTATGTATGTATGTGCATCTGTATGTTTATGTTGTTGTTTTGTCGTCTTCAACCACCTTTTTGTTCTTTAACAAAATACAAGATTTCCATTATTCACAATCGAAGTTATATGTACAGTTCTTCAGGCATTAAAAGTGCGCTGACCGTCCGCCAAATAATGGCGTGTTTATTTCATTATTCCTTTTTATCCTTTTGCTTTTGTTATTGCCAGTTATTTGTCTTGTTTCTGTATTTATTTATATACGCCTGTAAGTAAATTACGACTCGTATTCTCATTTATATAATTCTATTATATACTTGTGTCCTCTCCAGCTGTGTAATCTCTTGGATCTCTACACTCCTTTGTGTTTGGAATTGCGAATGTTTTGGAGGCGAATTGCTCTTTTCGAAAAGAGAGCAAAAGCATTACGCAGTTAAATAAATCGAGTACAGAATGGGAAATAAACTTTTAAACTAATATACTGTAGTGGTTATATCTTTAGCATCAATATTCAATATAATACTTTTCGCCACATATGTAAGTATGAGAACAAGAAGGCCTTGCGAAGTTTGACTGTGGCCAAAACCGTGCACCTTTATTGGGTTCCGGGACACCTTTAAAGTCGTAGCAGGGAATGCAAGAGTTAATGACTCGCTAAGAAGGGTGTCTATCGAGAAAATTCCGACAGTGTCAATCTCTCTGTAGGCAATTAAACGATCGTACAAATTGTAAACAGAAAGAGTTTGCGAAAATCATTTGTAAATCATACGACACTAACCTCACGAGCTTCTTACTTTCTCTGAAAAGACAGAACTTCAGACTCTTAATAGAGCTACAGCCCTTTTGGCGCCACATGCCACTAAATTAGTTACAGTATAGAAGATGAAAGATGCTGCAGAGAAGGAAAGCACACAGATGCAGCGTCCCCAGTGGGCCTTCCAAAGGGACGACAATGTCCGCCGGTCGATAGTTCAACGGTCCTGCATTTTTATTTCTGGCAACACAAAGAGGTCTCTTTAGCATTTTTTATTTTTATTTTATTTTTGAAAGTAATGGAAATAGGCAACAACAGCCAAAGTGGTAGGGTAGGGTTAGCAGCTATTATTCTAGGTTATGTCCGGTCAAGTACGCAACTGATGAACCAAGTGGGGACAGACCTTTCCACCTTCCATCCAAACACATAAAACAAAAACCAGGGCAAAACCGCATTAGACTTTGAGATGTCTCATGAGAGGTTTTCTGACAACTTTCACTAAAACTTTTTGACGCAACATTGCGCTACGAGTATTCCTGTGACGAGCCATATTGAAAATATGTCCACGGAGCGATTTTTTCCATGAAACAAATATATTGAGGACTATTTTTGAAGTATTGTCTTAAAAGTATTCTGAAAATAGTCACTTTTTATTCCCAAAAATACACCAAAATTAAAAAATGTTCCACCAAAATTTAAAATTTACATAAATTATACTTTTCACTAAAATAATTTGGCTCAACATTGCGCTATTCCCGACATGAATCGTGTTAAAAATGTCCCTACAAAATGAGCTCTTCTTTCGTGAAAAAAATTACATTGCGAAATATTTTTTTTAGCATAGTTTTAGAAGTCTTTTGAAAATTGTCAAATTTTCGAGTTTCGGCTGCACAACCAACATCAATCTCATATTTTTTCTTTTTTATCTGTGTGCCATCACACCCGGTAGGAAATGCCACTTGTGACCATCCAGTGATTATTTCGCTTTTTCTTTCTACCTATACACAAGGAATATTGGAATTGCATGCCGCGTGCCTCGATTTTCATTTTAAATGGATATTTCGAAAACAAATCTCTGCTTGTATAAATTAGATTAAGTTGTTCCTCTACTAATTTTTTAACAGTCTAACTCTTGTGGTACAAAATTTGTGTAAAATTTTTATTCCTTTGTACAAAATAATGAGAAGTTTTCGGAAATAAAAATATAATAATGGGTATATATTGACTGCTAAATAAAAAAAAATTGTTTTTATTTAAAAAAGCTAACAATTTATTTAACAAAAATAAAAATTAAAAGCGGCATATGACGATGTTGTTTGAAAAATAAAATTTCATTCACAGAAAATGATTCTGAACCATTTTTACGAAATTTTTTTTTTTCAATTTGTTACTTTGATAAAATATACCCTAACTAGCCGCCAGTTTAAGTCCCATGGAAATCCAATCAGTAGTTTCGGAGATTCTAACACATATCTACAAAAATTTTAAAAATGATTCAAATATATTCTATTTCATTCCCTGCATTATTTTCGGATATTCATTGAAGAAATTTTCAATTTACAGACACGACTTTTCTACAGTTTTATTATAGCTTCACAATATTTGTCTAATTAAAATTAAAATTTAAATCAGTTGGTTTGAAAATTTCGTCTCATTCAAAGTTTATGGGGATAGTCCCTTTTTGTCTAAATTTTTGTAGTTGTGAACTAAAATGACGAAATCACATGGGAGAACCATCCAGTCGTCGCAATATTGAGAATTTTTCCTTAGTACACAAAAATCAATTAAAAATTTTCAGGCAGGGTTTTGCCAACGTACATACCTATGTACATCGGTATGTATGTAGTATATAATTATTAGCTGGCTAAGCATTTTAAGCTGCTGCCATTGCCCTGCATTCCGTCGCGTCGTCACGTTTTTGTCACCTTTTAATCTGTTCAACCTACCGCTGCTCTGTTCCAAAACGATTGTCAATATGTTTTTGTTTTTTGTTTTTTTGTAGTAGATAAATAAAGCTGGCGTTTTGTTATTGTTGTCAGTGTTAGTGCAGCTGTCCGCATGGCACGAGCATTGGTGTACTTTGCCTTAACTTGCTGACATTCCACATTTAGCTGAGTTAATCGATGTTTACACTTGCTATGCAGAATATAAAAAACAAACCAAATGTGAGACGAAAATAGTAATATTGTGTAATTTAAAAAAGTAAATTTAATTTTTGAGTTTTCTGGTAAATCCAATATGCAATAATTCTACTAAAATTTAAAATATAAGTATTTGATATTTCTATTAAAAAAATTGACTTGATAATTTTTTAGATATGTATGTACGTACATATGTATATATTATTAAGAAAAATTTCCGTAAATCTGTAATAATTTTTTTTTTCATTCTATGGCTCATACTTTTTTCAGGTTATAAAAAATTATAAGTTTTGAAGCATCATTCTTTTGAATTTCACGAATAAAAAATCATTGTTCAAAACAAAATTCGAATATATCGATCCTGACCTTATTTTCATTTAGAATATTTTTAATTTAAATCACTGAGTAATTGTTAATTTATGATTTTTGTTTTTTTTTTCGATCAAATGTGATCGTTGGCTTTTAAATTTTATTTTTTGTAGAAAATTTGATCAAAATTTCATGATTTTTATTTTTCCGATAAAAAAAAACCGTTATTCATGGATTAAAAATTTTCCGATTATATTTGATCCATATTTTGTGATATATTTTTTTCGATGACAAATTTTAAATCCAAGAATAACTATTATTTTTGATCGAAAAAGTTAAAATCACATAATATCGATTAAAAAATTAAAATCACAAAATATCGATTAAAAAATTAAAATCACAAGTATCGTAAAAAACGATTAAGTCATTATTATTTTTTATTAAAATTTATTTCCGTTATAAAAACAGGGACCATTTTTAAGTATTTTATTTGAATTCATTTCAAATTAACCAGAAAAAAATTTGTTTTCAATTTTTTTTTACAGTACAGTATTGGCACACTCATTTTTTTTCATATCATCCGCCATGTTTTGAATGCTACAAAAAGTTTTCATTAGTTTTTTATCAAAATATTTCACATTCTATATCAAAAACTACATATATAAATTCAAATTTTAAACTTTGTATAAAATTCGCAAAAATTCAGCAAATTAAAAAAATGTCATCTACATATCAAACTTTTTAATCAGAATTTTTAGAAAATTTGCAAATTTGAAATGCATTTCACATTTGCAAATTTGTAGACAGTTCAATTTTAGTGTGATAAAGTCTAATTTTCAAATTCCTAAAAATTTGCATTGATTTTTGTTGCTAATGTGTCATAAAGTCTAAAAATTAAAAAAAAAAAAAAAAAAAAAATGTTTTAATTTTAATTGTTTTTTTTCTATGCTTTTTAATAACATAACTTTTGGAATAAATTTTTTTTGTGACTAGGATTTATGAAACATTATGAGGCCTTGTGAATCACCCAATAGACTTAATGGAATTCTTATTTTCGACTAGGTATACAGAGAAAACTCCGCGACAATTGGCGCATTTACCCTACGATTGTACATAAATTTACCTGTATTTTTATCTCGTTTTCCTTCTTTCACGCTCATTTAAATTTTTCGATTTCTTTGGCTTGTGTGCACACACGTGCTCTCCATCGGCTTGTCATTACACATTAATCGTTAATTTGTTGTCATTTACATTTACCTTGTAATAACATATTGTTGTTGCTATTGTCAGTATGTATGCCCCTTTGTTTACTCTATGGGTTTTATGCTGTTGACTGCATCATCTTTTTCTCCTAACCATTCCTAGTTTCTTTGTCCTCTTTGGGTCTCAGGCAGTTGTTTACATTTTGTACCACCAAGGGACGCCTTTGTCCTATTCATAGTCATTTTAACCAATAAAAGGTAAACATTATCTAACATACATAACATACATACATAGATATGTAGATTTAAAGTGCGTCTACTTCATAATTATTTATAAAGATTTTTAAAGGTAGGTAAATATGTTTTTTTCGCGACTTAGATGGCATTTACACGATGCTTTTCAACTCTGGGTGGACAGCCATGCGTGAGTTGCTTATAGGAGAGAAGTGCAGCGATGTCAGCGGGTAGGAAGACACGTACGGTCAGCGATTTTGAGGGGATGTATTTTTCACATTTTCCTGTCTTTATTCCACTTGGCCACTTAAACGTCAGAAAAGCGTACGAAAATCTGTAAACAAAATGGCATTGAGTAAACGCGCGAAGATTTACGAAAACAGGGTAAAAAGTCAGCGTGCAAATATCGTCTTAATGATAAGAATTAGCTAGGTGTTTTGTAAAAAATGTAACCAATTTTAATCGCCACTTGGAGTAGGCCGATCTAAACAGAGTTAGACCGCCGAAACAACAGTTCTTGGGCGGGTGAAACCCGGGTCATTCCGGTACGTAAAACAGACAGGAAAGTTAATTGCCACTTCTTTTTATTGATTTACTTTTAATTAATTCCTTACAAAATCTAGTTCATTCCCTTACATAAAACATATATGTATATCAAAATAATATTTTTTAAAATCAAAAAATTATAAAAGTTTTACATTTTGTGCAAAGTTCAATAAATTAAAAAAAATGTACAAAAAAAAGAAAATTTTTTTAAATCAGAATTTTTAGAAATTTTATTCCATTACATAAAACATGTAAATCAAAGTTTTAAATTTTGCGCATAATTTTCAAAAATTCGATAAATTAAAAAAAATTACTCTAACATTACAATTTTTAATCACAATTTTTTTTTACTTTTTATGTATGATTTACAAAAATTCAATCAATTTAAAAAATTATACCTCAAAACAAAATTTTTTTATTCTCCGAATTTTTATTATAGTTCATTCAATAAATTACAAAACTTGATCTCAAAATTAAAACTTTTTGTAAGTAAATTTTTTGTTTGGAAATTTTGCACAAAATTTTAAATAAAGAATTTGCAAAGTTTCAATAAATTAATAAACCTTTAAATTAAAATTAACATTTTTTTGGATTAGAATTTCTTGGAACTTTATTAAATATTGCACATAAATAAAAGTTTTAAGTTTTGCGCATAATTTACGAAAATGTGCAATGTCTAAAATGGCTGAAAATTTTGATCGATTTTTGTTTTCTGTTTTTGTTTTATTGCTGGCGGTCCTGCACATCTTCTGCCATATAAACTGCATGCGTTAAATGACAAAAAGTTTCCAAAACCAAAATTTCCAAAACATTCCTAAAAATCAACAGAAATTTCTAAGCTCTTGAGACCTAAACATTATTATTCTAAAATTGAATTGGCTATAAAATGGATGCTTGAAAATTACAAAAAAAAAAAAAAAATGATTAAGAAGTATGAAAATTTATTAAAAAAAACCACCATCTGGTCAATTGTTCGAGTCATTGTAAATTCTTTCGCCAATAAATCTAAATTAAAATAACTAAGCGCCCTTAAAGTGGGCACATCAACAATTAAGTAAATGCACTAAAGTTCATCACAATAAATCAATATCAATATAACTGTACCCAAGTAACTGACAAAGTCAAGGTAAAAGAGAGAGAGAGAAATGGAAATAAATAAATTACATAGAGTCAGCGAATTTGCTAGTGCTAATGGCGTAAACTTTGCACAAAGCCGACTTCATGTAAATATTTCTCTATGGTACAAATGTGCACATATACATACATACATACACACATGCATACGTAGCGCAAACAAAAACTACAACTGCACTTTCCTTAGCATGCAAACTAAATATGAATGAATGCTACCTAAATAAAAAAAAAAAAAAATTAAATTGAAGTGTTAATTAAGAATTACAATCTAAAGTATGACTAAAAATAGCAATGATTTTTTACGGCAGTTTTTTTCATTATATGCTCATGAAAATAGGCGCCAATATTTCATAACTAATCGTTAAAGTTGTACCCTTAAATTAGTGGAAAAAATTATAATGCCTGCTGGTTGGTAGTTGTTTACATTCCACTAAATAATCGAGTAGAGTATTGTAGTATAAATAGACGACTGGTTGATATTTGATTTACTTAGTTTCCGTGACAACTCTGCGTGTTTCAAGACAAATGACGTGCAAAAATTTGCTAAATTTTGCGCAATTCAATTGAAGCAATTGACACACACAACATTCATAGCTATAAAAATTCGAATAAAAATAAACAAACAACAAAATTCAAATCATACTATTGTGTTAGAAAAATAAAAGTGGAATACAGCGGGTGGGTGTCGAGCGTAAGAGAGAGAGGGAGAGTCGAACAAGTACGCATATAATAAATACGTCTGAGTTCAGCAACCACCCCACCATTGCCAATAGGAACCAATGAGCCCCACGCCACTCATTCTTACAGTTTCTTTGAAATCATATTTCATAACATTTTTCTAGTGTTACAAATTCCAATTTCTATTTCGTTTTCATTTTCATTTTCATTTACATTTCACATTTGCATATTGCGCGTTGATTTGTGTGAATGTTGTTTTTGCACTATGCGCTATAAATACATGCCCTGTAGGAAATTCATTGATACTGACTCTACTCAAACCCTAGGAATACCGTCTTTGCATTTTTCCATATCTATCAAATTCGAGACCTCTGTTCTTAGTTTTCTGAGTTTCTTTTCTTCTTCTTTTAGTACAACATTGATCTAATAAGTGTAGCAGAGAGATCTTAATTCACCACACCATGCCAATATTTTCGAAAAGCTCATACCGAGGAACATAGATTACAAAGAAGTTGCATGGCGTTTCGTTTCTTGTGACAAGAATTTTCGTCCAATTTCACCACACCAGAAAACAATTGGATCAAATCAGATTCTAATATCAATCAGCAAAAGTGAAATTTTTAGTGGCATGGTGAAATTGGACAAGATTTTCTGTTAGAAGAACTTTGGGAGTGGTGCAGCTTCTTTGTAATCTACGTTCTTTACACATGGTCTCTCGCGAGAGTGACTTAAAGTAAGAGAACTTCTCTCTCACCATAATTCCGAAATAAAACTTGCGCAAGGGTTAATAGTTCCCTTCGGTTTTCAATTTTTTGTTCAGTCACACACTTTTTTGAAGTTAACAATTTTTAAAATATTATTAAAATAATTATTAAAAAAGTTATTAAAAAAATTTTCAGAAAAAAAGTATGCAATGCTACTTTACGAAAGTTGTTGTATGGAAAATGTAAAAAAACTATCGGTCTGGCAAAACAAATTATCAAAAATCAACAAGATTGCAACTCACACTTTATTATAGCAAAAGTCAATCGTTGTAGGTTGTGGGTTCGAGTGCCGCTGGAGATGTGGTGATCTCCGATATAGCTATAATTTCTACCACTCCTGACTGTTGTTGTCTTCTTTCCAATATAATTTTCCTTATACTGGCCTTGAGCTCACAAATTAATATTATCGTTTTTAGAAAACTTTCACGATAAATTTTTATAAAAATATTTCGTTTTATAACAAAAAGCATATAAATCAAATTTCAAACTTTGTATAAAACGTATAAAAATTCAACAAATTTTCAAACTTTTTATCAGAATTTTTAAAAACTTCTGATTATACAGTAGTCAATTCAATTTTTGTATTATATACGCAAGGCTAGAAAGAGGTTAGAAATTCCTCTTGTTTTTTGAAACTTTTTTGAAATTTTTTAAAAACTTTTTTTCGTTTACCTCATGCAGTTTTTATGGCAGAAAATGTCCACGACCGTGAGCACAAACAAATATTTAAAACAAAAAGGGGGATTCATATAAAATCCATCTGTTATATGAAAAAATCAAACGACATTTTTGGCCACTTCAGACTAGCATATTATTAACTAGGATAAACTTAATTTAGCTACAAAACTGGATATCTAGAACAAATTATGTGCTAAATGCAAATAATTTCTGGAGCTCGTATTTTTTTTAATTCGCTAAAGTTTATATTTTACAGTGTCCTTTCCATTCCCATCTAATCCCCAACACTTCTTGCTGTAAATTCAATGACGACAAACGCAGATGACTATATTGAACGCGATTTCTATACACCATGCTGATATGTATTGTACTGTACGCTGGGCCTGACAGGTCGGCAGGCGTTTACCTTACCTGGTTTATATCACATTTGAGCTCGTAAAGTTAGTTGTTGTCATAACTTTTGTTCACCTCAGTGGCACTGACGAATCGTCTGTTTAAGAAGCCTGTTTACTCGTATCCTTCATATTTCATTTTATCTTTTTCTATTTTTGTTTTTGCGTTTGCGATTAAATTGTTTGTTTTGCAAATATTATGATAGTCTGCTGAGCATTTCTTTAATTTGATTTTTTTTTTTTACTTATAAGTCAAAATATGTATCGTCCTACATATTACTTCTCCTACTCATAGTTTTTGTTTTATTTTTCGTTTAACCTTTATTGCGATGGCGAAGAGTAGTGTAAAGTATGTATGTGTTAAAAAGATGTGCTGAAAAAAGTTTTGCATACGTTCACTGTCTGCTGAATTGCCGTTGAACTGTCAGTTGAAGTGGCTCATCATGTTTGCCTTCTTTTCGTACAAATCCTTTTTGGAGCGGCAGCAAAGTGCCCTTGAAATTGGCTGATTGTTGTGTAGAGATTTAATTAAAAACTTGCTAGCATGAGTTTCTTTACACATACACGCACAACCACACACACACACAATTATGTACATATATACATGGGTATAGGCATACATTTAGGCGTTTTGCATGACTTTTACTGAGCAGCCTACAAGACTTTTGAATGCCAAACCGTGGCGTCTACTGGTTTACAATAGTTCTGTATTCAATGTTCGTCAATATGTTTTGTACAATTCAGGGTATGTAGTTTTTATTCTACTTTTCAAAATAGTTGTTGAGTCACACGCGTTTTATTGCTTTGTGATTCATCGCTTGGTTACTCGGCTTGTACCAGTACGTTCTTTGTAATTTGCGGCGGAGAGTTCGTGAATGGCTGATTTGCGGGCGTTTTATTGGAGCTGATGTGAAAATTGTGTTGGTAGCGCAATCAAATATTATATTTGCCTTATGCGAAATGAATCCAAGGTGACGTATATTCGAAATATTTAGTATCTGAAATCGTTAAAGAGATAGTGCTCGACGATTCTCTTCTCACGGGTCTTTCAATATCTGGCTTGAAAAACCCGTGTATGCGATGTTGTAAAAATAGATCTCTATAGGCCAGTTTACTTATGGTCTTTGTCGTTCATTTCATTTAAGGAGAGGCCTAGGACACGAGCTGTTTCTGTCGGGAACGGACTGAAGGGAGAGACGTGTTTGATGAGTAGGTTTAAGGGGGAATGCGAATAGGATATCGGACATGTGTTTGGGACGCTGAATTCACACGGCAGCTGGAACTGATTTGACTCCGATATGTCTTCTAACATGTCTGAGAGGCGTTTCTTCATCGAGCAGATGTCCATTAAGTTGGCCTGAGCGGTGACAGGCCTCTTGGGGGAGATGTTCGCAGTGCACCGTCTTAGCAGATCTGTAGTCTCGTCCACTAAGTCCTACTGATTTCCGGTGACAGATCTGTGGTAGCTGGCACTGATGGTAGGATCACTCTCCTTGTGGATCGGACTGAGTACCAGCTCCTCGCCGTTGATCTAGCGCTAGCGACATGCCAGCTCTAGTGGGGTTGTAATTTCAACCACGTTATCATGGAGTGGTTGTTCGGATTTATATTTTCTTCGACAATTCTTTTGCTGCCACCTTTCGGATAGCAACCCAAGCTCTTCGTCCTCTTACTTATTGCGGAAAATACACATTGATTGGCTTGGCTTAAATTTCGCCTGATTTGCAGCGCAGTCCTGTGGCAGCATTCTTTCTTTCCATAGGAGCGTGGCATTCCTCATCGTGGCAATAATTTTTTCGGGCCAGGCAGACCACAGGGTCAACTTTAAATGACAGCTGCTATAGATGTCGCAAGGTCCGTTGCTTTTTCTCTCCCCGCAACTCTTGGATTGCGGAGATTTCAAATTTTAAACGGACGTCAATCAGCCAGGCAGAGGCACCTTCCCAACTAAGAATCCGGACATTCTTGGTGCACGCCCTCAAATCATAGTCTTTTAAGCGTGCGCCTTGGTCATCACCAATATAGTGGGGTCTCATTGTTGTTTGTTTGTAGTTTGTTTTATGGGGCGGATCACTGTATATATTTATCGATAATCTCTCATTAAATATTCATATCAAAGCTCCAAATTAATGTATGTTTTAACATAAAACGGAAAAATGCAATTGTCTGTCTGATTTTTATCAGAAAATGAATTACGTAGGCGGCAATGAAATTGGAGAAAATATAAAAAATTCTGTTCTGTGATATTTACATACACAATTTTACACATACTTTTATATACAAACCCATCTTTTATGTAGGCACACACATACAGTGGCGGAAAAAAGTATTGGCACAGTAAGGTTTTTTACAATGTTCACAATATTTTTCATGCTAAAACTTATTCGTTAATTTTTTGTATAAATAAAATCAAAATTATTGATAATTTTTTGATAAATTTCTGACAGTGGTGCATAATTTTTCCATACAATGTATGAACAAATTTTTTTTATATGGAACAGGTAACACTACCGGTGAAAGAGTTATCAAAAACTATACCAAATTTTAAGGCACTTCGAACTTGCACATAAAGTGCAATTAATAAGGCTACAAAATTGCGCACCAAACATTTAAAAAAAATTTGCAGATTTTGATGAATATTTTTTTAAATTTGCTGACTTTTTTCGAATTTTGTACAATGTTTGAAATTTTTATATCAGATCTGCTATAGTTAAGAAGTATAGCTTTATTTTGACATAAAATGAACGAAGAGGTTTTAGCATAAAAAACATTATGAATATTAAAAAAAAACCTTACTATGCCAATACTTTTTTCCGGCACTGTACATATGCACATACGTACTTACATATATGTATACATAGTTGCATATGTTCAGCAATTTATGTGACAATGCTTTTCCGCTAATATTCAGTACAAAGGGTCGCACTGACATTCAATTTCGATGCCAAGTGAAATGAAAATTGGAAAAATGAATGAAAATTGGAGGCGACAATAATAGAAATATTTAGTTTGAACCAGTTTACAGCCAGCTGAACTGGAAGCGACTGCGACATGAAAATGCTTGAAAATCTGTGTATGGATTATCATAAATACGGTGCATTCCATAATTATGGCATCACCATATATTGACAAACTTTGACTACACATTTTGATTTACTTAATTTTACCTTTTTTTTTAATAAACACCGGTTAAAACCAAGTTTCAAACTTTGTTTAAATTTGAAAAAAAAATCAACAAACCCAAAACAAGATTTTAAAAATTTTAATTAGAACTTAAAAAACCATTTGGGTATGCAGTTTTATAGCTGATTAAATTTTAGTATAATAAAGTGCAAGTTTGAAGTACCTAAAAATTAATGCTGAACGCGTTATATGGGCGAATTTGCGGAGGAGTGGTAGCAACCAAAAAAAAAAATTTCTAAAAACTCAAATAATTTTTTTTTAAATATTTTGTAAATTTTGTTGAATTCCTTTCAATACTGGAACCAAGTTTAAAACTTGGATTTAACCGTTGTTTGTTGTCAAATGAACGATACTTTTATTTACGAAATAATTAAAATTAAATAAAAAACAAAGAAAAATAAATAGTTATAAATTGTGAATATGTGGTGGTTCTATAGCTAGGACATGTACCATAGGTATCCATATACATACATACATACATTTATATATACATATACATTATTGTATTAGGGTGGTACAAAAATGTGTGGAGAAAAAGTTAGGTCTTCATTTTGATGATTCTATATCGAAAAATTTATTTATTCTTAATCAAAAATTTATTTATTTTTAATCAAAAATTTATTTATTTTTTATTGAAAAAACAATTTTTTTTTTTTAAAATATTTATTTATTTTTTATTCAAAAAATATATTACCTTAATTTCTCAAACGGTACATTCTATGTGAAATCATTAAAATTCCGACTTTACGTTTTAGTTTTTTTTTTTGACCACCCTAATGTGTATGCACAAATCTCTGCGATATGCGAGTGTGTGCGATTTTTCGCATGCAAATTTGGCTGATGGCTATTGTGGCGTGAACAAAAGCGTCAAATTACTCGATATCCGGCCATCGCATAAATGCGGCACGAGCCTATTGTAGATGCTGTCAGTTTTTGTTGTTGCTTTTATTAATTGATATCAATTAAAATCTGATTAAATGGTAAATAGCGGTTTGGGGATGAATTTCCTAATACAAAATGTTTGCTTACATTGTATGAGACAATGGTGTTTTCTAATTAGAAACAATTGAAAATAAATCCATTCCTTTTTTTGATTTTTGTTGAGTTTTCCGCTTTAATGCCCTTTTTACCAATTTTTACCAGTTTTTTCTCTACTAACCAAAAGCTTGTTTTATTTAAGCGCTTTTAATAGAAGGAAAAAATCACATTTTCATTTCTGCTCTAAATTTTCATTCATATAGTATGTATTTTGTTGCTATTAGTTTTCCCTTTGCTACATACGTACACACATCGTTCATCACCCACCTGGTGCTTTTATGATATCTTAATTGTTGAAAAATGTATACTCCTCCAATTGACGTCGACTTGTGGTAATTTAATTGTGTGCGAGTTCGCAAAGCGTGTGGTCGTGTTAAATTTCACTTTTCGTCCACTTACAAAAATTCATAGCTACACACTTTTTGCTCCTCCCAACTTTATCCTTAGTGACATTTATAAATTATGTGAGATTACTCGTAAAAGAAAAAAAAAACTATTTGCTAAACTTTGACAAGGATAATCGTTTGTGCCGGCAGCGGTGTTGGGGTATCCCCCCCTAATAGTTGTTTTTGTGTGTCGTTGTTGCATGCGAAAAAAATGAAATAAAAGTTTGTTGTGGCGGCAGGCATGCTTGGCATAAATATTCTACAATCTCACTGATGGCAGCTGGAAGTTTAATGTACAGTTTTTTTTTGGTAAGCTTACTGCTGCTAATAAGCGGATTTAAGTTGGAAAAGCATGTGCTTTTTAATGCAATGAAAATGATGTCTTAAGAGGAAAGAGCAAATAGTTTGCTTACGGGGTTTGTTTATTCCTAAACTAATTATATAATGAGCTTAGTTATGATGAATTGTATAATTCCTCAGACTACATATGTAAATTTATTTGGTATTAGTATTAGAGAGAGTTAAAGGCTCGCTAAATTTTTCCTCGATTTTTGCCTTAACCACGGTGACTTTTTCTTTTCTTTTTCACCCAGTTTTATTGCTTGAAAAATTGATACCCATTTAGTTGTTGCTACAGTAGCAGCAGAGCTAAATTTTCGCGACTTTTTATGGTCAAGTTTGTACACAAAGAAATGATCATTATACGACGCGGCAAAACTGAGTCAAAGTTAATTTTGGTTTAACAAAAGAACGTGACTTATTTAAAAATTTGGAAATCTTTAAAATACAGTTCATCAAACAATTGACTGCATATGAATTTTATTTTTAAAAATATTAGCAAAATTTTTCTTAATACAGTATTTTTATAAAAATGTTCGTTTATAAGAATAACGATACACATCCAAATTTCAAGCTTTGTTCAAAATTTATAACAATTTTCTAGTTTTTTAAAATCAGAATTAGAAAAAAATAATTCCGGGTATATTATTTTAGTACAATAGAAAAAAATTAAACCAGCTAAAAATTACTGTTGGTCTTTTACGAACATTACGACATCGATAAAAGTAACAATGCCGATAACCATAGTCACATCGATAACAATATTTATATCAATAAAAAAATTGATATCGTATAAATGACAAATAAAACACTCATCGGTTTTTTTAAGCGAGGTAGTCGATTTGTTTTTATTTAAATACAAATTTTTCGTCTCATTGTTCATTTTCTATAAAAATAAAATTCAGGCGCTAACGGAAAGTTCTATTAAAGAATGTTTAAAACTTTTTTTAAAAATTAAGGACACTTTCATTAAAATTAATTTTTTTAGAAAGTTTTAAGGTCTGCAATCTTAGTACACATAATAAAAAGCGAGTTTGAAAATTTCCATTGATTTTTTATCTATATTTTTTTAGCTTACTTTTCTTCTATATATGTAATTCGTGCTCGAAATTTTTGCATGTCAAAAAATATGCTATACCTTCCGCAAAAAAAAAAAATGTCTGAAAAATGGGTAATAAAAAATTTGAAATTTTGGTTAAAAAGGTAGAAATTTTGATGAAAATTTGTTGAATTATTCTAAGCCCTGCAATAATTCACTTTGGTAAAACTTTCCACGAAAGCATTTCCAACTATTGAAGAAAATGGAATACTAAAAAAAATATTTATTTTTTATTTCACTGTATGTAAAATTCTATATTTAAGATATTTTCTTTTTACAACAACGACTTCACTTGCTTCAGGTCTGCTTCGCTAACACGGCACTCTTTGCAAAAACAAATACAAACTGCTAACAGAAATAAAAAATTCTAAATTATGAGAAATTCAATATTTAATGTTTCTAAATTAAATTATTGAACGAAATACCAACTTAAAAAAAAAACGAAGCTATCATGCTTGTTTTCTTTTACTATAATTCCCATCTAAATTAATTTCTGCGCTTTTGTTGTTTTTCTTTTTACAGACATGTTACTGTTCTCTCTGACGGATCAAACATTATGTTGTCCTAAACTCCAGGTATGAATTATTTGAATAAAATTATACTTTAATGGAAAAAAAATTAAAAATTATAAAAAAATTAAAAATTATAAAATTTTTTTTTTTCAATTCTTTTTTTCTTTTGTTAACAGATAACAAAGTCAAACATTGCAAAAACAGCAGCAACAATAAAACCAACAACTAACACACTTCCTGTAAGCTTATAACAAGAAATTATCGTTTTCGTGCAATTTTAAGAAAAACAACAACAACAGCGGCGATAACAACAAAATCGCAAAACATTCTTAAAATCAACGGAAAACAAAAAAATAACAAACGAAGTATACAAAAAAAAAACAGAATAGCGGTCATAACAGCAACTGCTAGAAGTCAGAATAACAACAAACAAAGGAAAAGGCGGGACAAAGAGCACACAGAATTTAAATAACGAAATAAACACTAAACTAACCAAAAAGAAATAAATAAATTTTTGAAGAATTTTTTTTTATACTAAAGAGGTACCTTTTTCCACTTCCGTTTCCGCCGCGCTCAATCCCTTTCAAGTGTGAATTGCTCGATTTTAGGCGCAGTTAGTTTGGCTAGAGCTAGACTAGCTGCCGAGCGACAAAACAGTTAAAAAGTAATAATAATTTAATTAAATTCTTGACTGCAAGCTCATTCGAGCATCGCATTGAATTTCTTTGGAATTTCACATTTTCGTAATGAAAATTGCAAACATGAAATTTAAGCGCAAATATGGCTGTTTAAATATTTGAAAAATATTGTTAGTGTATTTTTCGAATATTTTATTTCGTAGCATTTTATAAGTTTATATCTAATAAAAAAAAAAAACAAAAACCAGCTCCCCTTTGTCTAACCTAAATCTGTTACTATCTGTTTGTGTCTCCTGTTACACCGCCCTTTTCAAATAAATTAGTATTATAGAAAACACACAAATACATACATACTCAAACACACACACACTCACATAGATTGATATACCTTAAACAAAATAAAACTTACAGTTAACCTATAAGTAATTTCCAGATAATAATTTGGAGACAAATATTTTAAAAATTTAATAGCAAACATTTTAAGAAACAATTTTTGAAACATTTAATTCAAGCAGACACCTAACACCTAACAGCATTCAGTTTTTAAATAACAATATTAGGCTTTGCGTAATTTTGCAATATCTTCTCTCCCATAATTTGTGGCGCTCTCTGCTGAGTAAGTTTTTGTTTAAATTTGTTTAGAATTTTCTTTAAAGTTTATTTTTTTGTATTCCTAACGCTAATATTGCGAAATCCTAAAAAAAAATATATTAATTTCCTCATAAAATAATACAAAAAAAAAACCAAATAAATCAATCGCATAAAACGCACTTAAAAGAAAAACGTGCAACATGGATGCTTTATCGCCCGATTTACTATGGATGGTCGTACTCGGCTTTCTGATCGCTTTTGTATTGGCTTTCGGCATTGGCGCCAATGATGTCGCAAACTCTTTTGGCACAAGCGTTGGTTCGGGTGTGCTAACCATACGACAGGCTTGTGTATTGGCCACGATATGTGAGATATCTGGTGCGGTTTTGATAGGTGAGTTCGGTTTTTATATAATTTTAAAGCACCCACGAGTTGGCTTGTTTATTATCATTTTTACTCATTGTTTCCCCCTCCTCTTCAACATAGGCTACAAAGTTTCGGACACTATGCGCAAAGGAATTTTGGAGGTTGGTCTCTACGAAGGCGCCGAAGAGGAACTGATGTTGGGTTGTGTTGCTGCGTTGGCTAGCAGCGCCATCTGGTTGCTAGTTGCCACATTCCTCAAATTACCCATTTCGGGTACCCATAGTATTGTTGGTTCGACAATTGGTTTTTCGTTAGTCGCACGCGGTACGCAAGGTTTGAAATGGTCCACATTGGCTACAATTGTTGGCTCGTGGTTCGTTTCGCCGGTTATGAGCGGCTTGGTGAGCATTTTACTCTTCTTGGCTATACGGAAATTTATTTTGCGCGCCAGTGATCCATTGAAGGCGGGGTTTCGGTCTTTGCCAATTTTCTATGGTGCGACATTTTTTATAAATGTGATAAGCGTGGTGTTGGATGGACCAAAATGTGAGTAAAATAATTTTTTCTTAAAGATTTGAATTTTTAAATACATTTTTGGGCTTTCTTGAAATAAAATGAAAATATCTGTGCTCTTAATTCTTAATGGTTGTTATTCAAAATTAAATCGATCAAAAAATTCTACGGAAGATGGCACAACACGGAAACCGGGTTGCCTCCAAACCAAACACATCTAAACTAAAATATTTATTTCGTCCATGAAATATCAAAATATAAGAATACAAAGCAAAAAGCTTTTTAGTACTAAACTTTTGATTAAATAAATAAGAAAAATTTTTAAAAGGAGACATGCCCTAATTGGAAAATCTCAGAAATATCAACATTTAATAAAAATATAAAGAATTTAATTTAAGTACAATAATTTTTAGTACATAGGTTTGTACTAATTTTTTAGTACTAAAACTAAAGCCTTCTGTAGTCAAAAATTTTAATGCTACATTTTTCCAGCTACTTATAGTTGGTTATTCTTTAATTTTTAGTTGACATTTCGAAAACCTTTTGAGTTTATAGCTTTTCTGAATTAATATTAAATTCTTTTTAATTTTTAGACATTAGTTAAAACGAAATTGTTACTAAAAAGTGTAGTTCTAAAAAATGTACTAAACTGTTAAAAATTTGTTTTATTTTTTCGGAAAGTGCTGCATTTATCGTGAGCCTGTGTTTTTATTGAAACAACTATTTTTCAATTAGTGTTTAATTTTTGAATTTTAATTGCAGTTTGCTACCAAAAATCGACTGCATATAAATTAGTACTAAATTTAAATATTTCAAATCTCGTTCATTGTTTAATTTTAAATCGATTTTTCAGCCGCATTTTGTTAATTTCTTACGTTTTCTGAACTATTATGGTCGAAATTTCTTCTTAAATTTTGGTACTAAAAATTGAGTATAAATTAATGCCATTGGGCACTTACCCACGCATTATATTCAAAAAAATATTCATTTGTTTTTGCTTATTCCGGAACTTTTGCATATATTAAGAATTGCGTTTTTGAAGAAAAAACAGTGGTATTCTAATAAAAAAACAATATTTTAATTAGTGTTACAAATTTGAATCGTTATATCGACCAGATGTTATAAAAATATTCAATTTTCTTGAGATGTTTTTTGTAACATTTTCGATCGCTAGCAACAAATTTATTAAAAGAAATTGTAAGTACTAAACGTATTTTAGTACTAACTTTTTGCTACAGAAGACCCATTTACACTAAAATTTTTAGTACCAAAATTTTCAATTTTGTTTTATATTTTAGCACAAAAATGTTACTACGAGTATGAAACGGGGTTTGGTTAAGTACTAAAAATCTTTTGGTTAAGTACTAAAAAATTTAGTACTAACAGTTTCTTTTAATAAATTTCTATTTAGTTTTTGCTGCCGTTATGGGTTTAAGTTCATAAATTTTAATATTCATTTTTTTTTTTTTTTATAAATAATTCATAATGATAATTTTGAATTTTTTTTCTTCTTTCGTTTTTTTTCCAGTGCTTTATATGGATAACATTCCCACTTGGATTGCTGTTTGTTCAAGCATTGGTCTAAGTTTATTAGTTGCGCTACTCACACAACTTATTGTTGTACCAATTCAAAAGCGTAAAATCGCAAAGCAATTACGTGCTCAAAATCCTGTAAAATTCAATTTCGAGGACTCCGTTGGTGAGTAAATTGAAATCTTTTCCAATCACATTTTTCTCACTTTCGCGGTCGATTTAGAATCCTCACCGTCCGGTAGTCCTAAGAAAAATCGTCGTCCATTATCACTCGTCAGCGATGGCAAGCAATTGCCTGCTATTGCCGAAATCACTGAACTCGTTTCGCTCACCGATAATTCACCGAAAACTTTCAAATTGGCACCCTATGGGCTCAGTAAAAATGGTCACGCTACCAACCCAAATAACGGCTGTACTGTCGATGGCTACAAAATTAATCCGGAAATTATAAAGAAAGCTGAGGATTTGTTGGGTAAATCCAGTTTGGATGATATGGATTTGACCATTACAAGTTTGAATTTTATTGATGAGCAATATCAAAATGGCAATGGCAATGGATTGGTGCAGCATGGTAATAGGAATAACAATACTACTGCGTTTATAACGAATGGCGGCGGTAAAAGTAGTCAGCTGCAGGATTATTTCAAGCAGGGTGTGAAATCGCCAGTACTGGATGCAAAGAGGTAAGAATTATGCCTCGAAAGAAATTATTAAAAAAACCAATAACTAAATAAATCAATTCTCTCTCCACAGCATCGAACATTCCAAACACAAACCACACAACTGTGCTGCAAATAATAATATTACACTAACTGCCAAGGACATAAGTACCACCAACAATAAAGCTGCAACTGCACCAGCACCCCCTAAAACAACCACATCCACATCCACATACGCTCCCACTTCCACCACATCCACTATTTCGCCTGCCGGTGATGGCAAAAAGCCAATTACTGATGTTGTTGTCACAAAGGCCACAACAACAACAACAATGGAGCCTTCAGCAACATCCACAACAGCGAACAAAGATTTGAAAGTTGTTGAGAGTGGCAGTAGTTTGGAAATGATGATTTCATCTACTTTGTCGCCGAATTCGAGTAAGGTGCCGCTAATTGAAAGCAAAGAGCTGATACACGATTTTAAACAGACAGATGGCGCTCCCGCCCATAACGATGAGGAATCGGAAGAGGTGTCGATGTTGTTTTCGTTTCTACAAATTCTAACAGCAACTTTTGGCAGTTTTGCGCATGGCGGTAATGATGTGAGGTAAAGTAGAGAGGGAATTTGGAAAATTACTTCTCGTAAATGCACTGCATACTTTTATGATGAAAAAATTAGGATGGAAGAAAATTGGTTAATATTTTTTGATTTCGTGAAAGCGTGCATTTCTATTGTATTTCAAATAAAGTAGGCTTTTCTGATTATACGCACGAGAATATAATATACATATATTACTAAAAATATGACACATCTGCAGAGGTATTGCATATTTTTCGGCTCATCTTCTGGGTTCGCACTCTTTTCCGGCTTCGTTAAAGTTCGTTTTTTTTTTTAAGTATAACAATATATAAATTGCTACATATGAGAGTCGCGATTTTTCTCAGCTCTCGCTCACATACTTTGAAATTTCAGACGCTCGAGCTCTAATAGATCAATCACAAAAGTTTGCAATTCCTTGAGCTTTTTTTGGGGTCGAAGAAGTAATTGTCAATACATTTTCTCGTTTACTTCAAAATTTAGTTTTTTTTTTCTTAATAATTGACGTTAGTTGATGTTGATATTGATTTTTCATTATTTCATTATTTCCAGCAATGCCATTGGACCACTTATCGCTTTGTATATGATTTACAAGGAAGGTTCTGTGATGCAGAAGGCCGAAAGTCCTATTTATATTTTGATCTACGGAGGTATTGGTATCTCAGTTGGTCTATGGCTGTGGGGACGACGGGTCATCGAAACAATTGGCAACGATTTGACAAAAATCACATCATCGACGTAAGTAATTAGTATAATATTTAGAAAAATCAAAAGAAAAATTTAAGCCCATGGAGTAGACTTATTTAAAAATGAAGTACCGAGTGAAAAATTATAAAATTTTTGATGTGAAACATCTTTTGCTTCAGAAAAATATTATTGCACCAAGCATGGGTAGAAAATACCTAGACAATAATAGATATATGCGTTGAAGTATTTCAATCTTGAAATATCGATATTCGATACCAAATTTTTATCAAATTCGATATTTTCCCAGATATCTTTGAGCTCACTTTTACTCCTTTGGAACGCAACTGCCCCTTTCAAATACATTTTTGTTGTGCGCTTCCGGTAACTTTGATAAAACTTAAGGTAATCGCGCCATGAGGAAAAAGTATCGATATATCGGTATTTCTACTAGATTTTTTTTGCTCTGCATATACCGATATTGGTCAAAAATATCTATAGACTATATATTGATTAAAAAATCAAAGACTTAATACTAATACGAGCGCAATCACGAGGATGAAGAGGATTGTGATGGTGACAACTATATCGATAAATAACGATAACAATTACATCGATGATAACAATATCGATAACAATAACATGCATTATATCTATATTGATCATGATAATTATATCGATAACGATAAAAATATTGTAGATAGAAATATCGATAACCCGATAACTAAGTGGGGACGAATTTGGTGAAACATTTTTATGTTAGAGAATTAAAGAATAGTAAAATTCTGATACATTTTTGAGGTTATTTGAATATATTTTTGGGGTTAAACGAACGAAACGATAAATAAATTACTCGTCTGGAGGAGTGTTAGGTAGATGCGGAAAGCGTATAAGTACTTCGAGGCTATAAGTAATGTGTAATAAATTCACGATAAAATGAATACTACAGCATGCCCATGAAACCTCTCTTTCTATATATGTATGTAAAAATGAAGTCAACATTAAACTAGCTGTTCCACAGATTAATGCAGCAAACAAACGTCTAGGCTAATAGCAAAAAATATTTTAGTTTCTTGTCACGATTTTTTAAAATATGAATATTTTCCCCTTACACTCTCTTTCAGCGGCTTCACCATCGAAGTTGGCGCCGCTATCACAGTGCTTCTGGCAAGCAAAATTGGTCTGCCAATTTCTACGACTCACTGCAAAGTGGGCTCAGTGGTTTTTGTGGGACACGTAAGCAGTAAAGGGCACAAATCAGCCACACAGGCTAATGGCAAAACAGGACTTTCCAAGGAGGTCTCAGTCGAAGCTGCTTTGGTTACATCGTCCAGTGCAACAACACCAACAACAAATGCAAATGTGTCTTCCTCGACAGGTGCAAACGTTTTAGCCAATGGGAGTGGTAGAATTGAGGCTGTAGCTGATGGCGATGCTGGTGTTGGCGATACACGTGCTGCCGGTGCTGTTGACTGGCATTTGTTTAGAAATATCGCCTATGCTTGGATTGTGACCGTGCCGGTAACGGCACTACTTTCAGCTGGTATAATGTTTCTGATGTGCAGCATCGTTTTGGTCTAAACGCAACGGTAGCGCCGTGATTTGTAAATGACGGTAGGCGATTTATTACAAATGAAAATTAAAAAAATGAAGAATTAAATTAAAGAAGCAGAAAAGAACAAAGTTACAATTATTAAGTATTCAACAAACTTACTAACGTAAGCATATTTACATACATATGTACCACATTAAACGATATTGTACTTATTACGGTAAAGTAATTTATTGTTATTATTAAAAGAAAACATAAGGAAAACAAAAAAATTAAAACAAAACAATTATATAGAAATTTATTCAAAAATTGGCAGAGAATGTGGGGAAAATTTGTAAACAAGTTTGAGAAAGTTCTGTAAACATTTTGTAAGCTCGTATTATTGCGTATTGAGTTGAAAGCGCCAGTCAGCCTGGAAGCCAGTGTCAATATATTAATTCCATACAAGTAAAGGTACTCGTAAAATGTGAAACATAAAAAAGATATTAAATTAAAGAAGAAAAAAATAAGAAGATTAAAAAACACAAACACAGTGTTTGTTTGGTCGTACCGTTTTGATATTTCGAAAAGATAAACTTGTTTTTAAGCTTTCGTTCTACCAAAATTCAATAAAAGTATTATTATTTGTCAATAAAAAAAACAATTACTAACAAAAAAATAACGATAAAAAATAAAAAAACAACGTAAAATAAATTAAATGAAATCAAGTAAAATAGACAAATAAAAGAAATTAATTAAAGTAAAATGTATAAAACAAATAACTTAAATTAAATTAATTAATATAAAAAGTAAAAATAAAAATTAATAAAACCAAAGCTAAACAAAATCTAATAGCATGAAACAAAACTCAAATATTTTTTTAATTATTTTTTGTTTATAAAATAGAATAAAGTACTTATTACATATAATTTATTTAATTTTATTTTACTTTATATAATATTATTTTGTTTAAGTCAATTTTATTATTTTTAAATTAGTGTTTATTTAATATACATTTTATATAAAATAATTTACAAGAAAATTACAAAAATTAAATTAAATCAAACAAATAAAAAAATATTGCGATTTTTTTTAAATAATGTAAAATATTTATTTATTTTTACTTTATTTAATTTGATTATTTTTAAGTTATGGTTTCTTTAATATATGTACATTTTATATAAAATAAAATGAGATACAAGAAAATGAAATCAATTATAGTAAAAAAAACGGAATAAAGTAACATAAAATGAAACGAAACAAATTGAAATAAAATAAAAAATATAAAACACATGAAACGAAATAAAATAAAATAATTATAAAATAAAATGAAATAAAATAAAACAATAAAACAAAGTGAAATAAAAGTAAAATAAAATAAAACAATATTAAATAAAAGGAAATACATAAAATAAAATAAATTCAAAATATTAACACAAAATCATATGAATAAGGCACAAAAAAAAAACAATTGGTTCATCAGACAAATGTTATAAAATAAAATAACAAATAAATAATTTTAATTAATTTAATTTAATTTAATGTTTGAAATTATTATGTATTTAATACACATATAAATAAACTTAAAAAAATAGCATAAAGTAATACAAAACAAAACAAAATAAATTAATATAAAATAAAATGAAATGAAATAATATAAAATAAAATAAGAGAAATTGAAATAAGATAAAACATTTAATAGAAGACAATTTTTTTTTATGTACGGTGTTCAAAAATATTGTATAAATCGTGTAACGGTAAAAAGTTCAATTAAAAAGCAATCGATTTTCAGTTTTTTATTACGGCAAAATATTCGAATATACGTTAAGAAAGTAGCAAAAAAAAATACATATAAATTAAATTATAATACAAATATTTTTTAATGTGGATTGAAGCAAATCAGAACATTTCGTGTAAACAAACGATTCCAAAAAATAGTCACTTATATCAGAATTTTATGTTTTTTTTTTTAATTTTTTAACGTCGCAAACTAAAATAAGTTTGTGCTTAAATATTTTTCACATAATTTTTTTATGACTTAATTTTTTTTTGATGCGAATACTCATGAGTAGTGATTTTCTTAAATATACTAATTCGATAATTTATTTATTAGTTATAAAAAAAAAGTATAAATGCCACTTTATCGGTCCTTTTGTTAAGCTCTCAACTTTGTTACAAAATGAATTTATTGTTTCTAAAACAAATCTATGTGAAACAATAATTTATACATAATAAATTATTTATATTTAAATACATCAATTCGTTACGCATATTATTATGTATGTCACACACACACAAACACCTGATTAACACAGACACGTACACTAATTAAAATACAAACGAATTTCATTTGTTAATTTAAAATAATAAATAAAATAAAATTCAGTACGTTAGTAAAACATAAAATCAAAAAACAAAAAATATTTGTGTAGTTGCATTGACATGCCTCCACAATTGTAAACGTATTTAGTTAAACTCTTTGAAAAAAAAGACGGCTATTGATTAATAATTTAAAAGATAACACTTTAGGTATTTAAAGTATTTAGAGTACTAAAAGTACAACAATTACCGTGATTAGTAGTGGAAAGTAGTTAAAAATTTAGAGAGAACCAGATAACTACAAAGACAAACAGCAAATCAAACTTTCAAGAATAGAACGAAAACAGCATGCAACTTTTTCAATAACAAAATAAATAAAATAAAAAGTGGTTTCGTCATAATTTAGTTCACAATTTGTATTTTAAACATTTCTTTTCATTGACCCGATCTACTCTAAACTTGTTTCTTTTCAGTTGACATAAACTTGTGGGTACTAAAAATTTAGTACTAAAAAATAAGTACAACAAATTTAAAAATTAAAAATTTTGTCCAAACAAACATTTTACATTTTTGTGTTAAACTATTCGAATTTAATTTATAAAAGTTTTTAGTATTTATGAAATTAAAACATATTATTTAATATTAAACAAGGAATTTTTCAATACCCTATTTAATTTGTTTAATAGAAAACCGAAAAAGTTGCATGACAGTTGTTTTTTTTAGAACCACCATCAACAAAAAATTCAAGAAACCCAAAAAGTCACTTTACAGGAGCTTGGCGTCAGTTTATTTAATTTTTGGAAAACGAAATTGCTTTAAGCTTCCAAAGTTTAAGCAACAATAAAGGTTTTTCCAATTTTCAACAAACTGAATTGCCTCCAAGGTCGTATAATAATTTTTTAACAACACCAAAAAATTACCTAAAAAAGCAAAATTGAAGCCCAAAGTAGAACAAAGAAATATGAATATTTGTAGCAAAAACGATAAAAAAAAACTATCGCAAAAATAAAATACTCGTAACAGACAATTTTATTGTATTTATATATGTGGCTAGAGGGTAATTGAATAATATCTGAAAACTTTTAAATAAATAGTAAACAAAAAACTAAGTAGTTAGTTAAGTTAACATTTAGGCAAGCAGCAAATTAACAGTTCCAATAATTTTAGTGGCCATTTGTTCACAAGCTCATTGCCGAAATTCCATTGTCGAAGAATAGCAGAATTTTAATTTTCCCTTAATTTTTTACTTTGTTTAGCTTAAACAAAAATAAAAATAAACACTAACGGTGCTTCAAGAATTTAATTTTTTAAACGTATACTTACTCTTACGATTTCATGGTTTATCTGATTTAAAAAAAAAACGGCAAGAAGTGAAATAGCATCACACGCCATACTAAGTTGATTTGAAATTAATCAAGGAGCTGATAATTTGTAATAACTTTCAACCGAAAAAGCATAAGAAGAAATACACCAAAATAAAAAACAATACACAAGTATAATTTTGTTTAGTTTTAATACAAAACCAAATAAAGAATCAAATGTAAACAGTATGAATATTATTAGCAGTAACAACTGAAAACAAAAAATCAAACCAAAACAAAAAATTGCAAAAGAAATAAAGTTAAAAAAAATCTCATAAGTTCCTCACAAAACTGGTAACTGATGCGTTTAAATTTTTGAAAAGATAGTTGTTATTTAAAAAATTATTTTTACCATTACAGAAGTCGTTATAGTTGCTGATAGAGCCGGTTTAACTGCTCCTGTTGGGCGGAAACAAACGTAGTAGGCTATTCGTAGCGTCGTTTTGCAAAAGTCTGAAAGAAAATCAGATTTTTTTTCGCATCTTCATCACATTGTCATTGCACTCCGTTCCTGAAAGTTTTGTATTTGCCTAGAAAGAACGGACGAAAATCAGAATCCAGATAATCCTATACGACGAAATATCTATTCATTTAAATGACAAATGCGACTGAGATCGAATTTACGGCAACAACATTGAGGTAAAGCAAAAATAAGAGGTGACTATCGAACTTCAGATGAATTTTGAAGTTGGCATCTATCGATCGCATAACTAAGTGAAAAGTGATAACGCTGGACCGTGGGGATTCGTGATGGTAGGGAGCGTTTCTGATAGTTCTATTAAATTTGAGCGAAAGATTTAATATAAAAAAATAACGAACAAACATGACCGGGAAAATAAAAGTTACAAAATATCGATAACACATCAATATCATATAATCGGAAAAAAATACAAAATGAGGATCAAACTTGATCGAAAAAATTAAAAGCAACAAACATCAATAACATATGACGAAAATATAAATATTATAAAGAAACGATAAAAGTTGAACGAAAATATAAAAATTACAAAATATTGATAGCATATCAATAACAATAAAATCAATAAAAAATTACAAAATATCGATCAAACTTGGTCGCAAAAATAAAAATTACAAAATATCGATAACATATCAATAACATATGATCGAAAAAAAATTATAAAATGAAGATCAAACTGCAGCGAAAAAATAAAAAATAAAAAATATCGATAACTTATCGTAAAAATAAGAACCATTCAAACTTGAAAGAAAAAATAAAAATCAAAAAAATCGATAACATATGAACGAAAAAATAAAAATTATAGAAAACGATCAAACTTGGTCGCTAAAATAAAAATTACAAAATATCGATAACATATCAATAACATGTGATCGAAAAAAAATTATAAAATGAATATCAAACTTGATCGAAAAAATGAAAAATGTAAAATATCGATAACTTATCGTAAAAATAAAAACCATTCAAACTTGATCGAAAAAATAAAAACAAAAAAAAAATCGATTACATATGATCGAAAAAATAAAAATTATAGAAAACGATCAAACTTGATCGAAAGAAAAATTACAAAATATCGATATATGATCAAAAAAATAAAAACTATCAAAAAACGATCTAACGTGATCGAAGAAATAAAAATCACAAAATCTCGATAACGTGTGATTGAAAAAATAAATGGGTATAAAATAACGATCAAACTTGGACGCAAAAATAGAAATCACAAAATATCGATAGCATATCAATAATATGTAAACGAAAAAAAAATTAAATAACTATAAAAAAAAAATAAAAATCACAAAATATCGATGACATACAAATAACCTATGATTGAAAAAATTAAAATTATTAAATAGCGATCAAACTTGATCGAAAAGGTAAAAATTACAAAATATGGATAACAAAAAAAAAATAGTGGATTAACGCAATAATGAAAATGCTGAAGCCCTCAGCATTACTGGACAATTTTAATATCAGGTACCTTTTGAGTGTTGACTAGTGTAAAGTGATGGAGCAAAAAGCGCAAATCGATTAATTTTTCAAGTCAAAAGCTGTCGCTCTTCAGCTTAGCGCACAAAAGCTTTCGAACTTGCTGACTTTTAAAAGCTCCAATGACAAATCTACGCGCTTCGAAGTGATTATAAACTACTGAAACAATAAAAGAAAAGTAAAAAAAAACAGCTAATTAATACGGATCTTATTTGAGAAACAAGTTGTAAGTAGTGACCTTCTAGTTGGAAAATAAAAGTGCGAAGAATAAAGCGATGCAACTAAAAAATATAAAAAATAATATATAAAAAATGCATGAACAAATAAATGCGCTAAGTAAAAATACATTGTGGTATTTGTCAACAGCAACTCATTAGAGAAAAACCGTGTCTTTAAAGCTATTTATTTAGTACAGTTGCATTTCTAACCTTGTTGGGGAGTATAATCTGGCAATATTCTCTATTGTTACTGACATTACTAGGACATCGTTTAATTAGGCGCTAACTGATAGAGCTATCGGAGTTATGAGGTGTTAATTATTGCAAATGATATGTCGGATAGGCGGACTGAGGGATGCAAATTTTTGAAATTATTTAAGTATACGGGATTTGTTTTGTATTCAAATTATTTTCTAGCTTCTTTTAACTGCTAGCTAGTTTGGTGCCCCTTTTTTTATGCACAAATGAATCACTTGTGCTACCTAAGAATTTAAAAGCGGAATTCGTATTTATTTATTCACTTAAGTAAAAGTCTGCTTATTTTTAGTCGACAATGGGCGTTTTTGTATTGGTTTACAAGCGCAAGTACTACGAGTATATAATATAAGTAAATAAAAGCATCACACATTATTTTTTTGCAACAATTCCATTTTGTTATTGATTCTATGTTTATGTTGCTTTTGTTTTTGTTTTGCTTTTTTTTTTTGTTCAACTTGCGAAGATGTGTGTAAACAACTAACTGCCTGATTTTAGCTGACTCTGCGGGCTTTAAATGCGTCTACAACACTTCAGAAGTCAAGCTTAAGAGCTTTTTCACTCACACACACACCCACACTTACACATATAAACACTTACA
Organism: Anomoia purmunda; assembly: GCA_951828415.1. NCBI lineage: Eukaryota > Metazoa > Arthropoda > Insecta > Diptera > Tephritidae > Anomoia > Anomoia purmunda. The sequence continues at coordinate 111,811,593 of OX639996.1, read as the reverse complement.
CTCGCATAATGGACAAAAACTGAGCGATGTAGAAGGTACAAATGTAATTCATTGTTGTCTACACAACACCAGCATTGCGCTACAGGTGAGACTGATTGAATTTGCTGTGAGCATGAAAACCGCCGCCATCAGGTGTTGCTTCGTTCTCCATTGTTTTATTTTTGTGTTTTTGTTTTCTTTTCAATTTAAGACTCAGTCTCTTTGCCTGTATGCCTGTGTGTGTGTGTGTGTGTGTGTGTTTGGGCCCACCTATATGCGCTGTATGCGCTCACCGCTACGCTGCGCTGCCACTAAGCGTGTTGACCAAGTCACAGTTGAGTTTCGAACTTGGCCGCGTACGGTTGTGCCTTTCGCTTAGATTTGTATATTTAAAAGAGGCGACTACCTTCAATAATACAGTTATATTATACAGAGTGTGTGTTTTTCGGTTGAAAGAAGAAAAACGTTTTTTATTTGTTTTGTTTTTCGCTCTCTTACTACAAAAAAAAAAAAAAAAAAACTTGCAGTGAAAAAACAAAAGAAATTGATTACCGAAAAAGGTTTACATTGTTTTTTCTTTAAAATTTTTATTTGCTTGTTTTATCAACTTTTCAAAAGTGTGGCAACCATAAAAAAATTAAAAAAAACAAAAGAAAAACAAAGTTCAAAAACTGCAGCACTCCCAAACACTTGTGCAAACATAACGGTACATTCGCATTTATTTTTGGCTGTTCATCAGTTTTTTTTTTACACTCTGTGCGAGTGCATGTGCATTGTAGAACCTCCAGACGTTGACTTGAACTGCATCGCCAGCCACATCATTGGGTAAACTTGTTGAAGCGCTTCAGACGTTTGCGGTTTCAATTTCAATAACAGCGAGTTGGAGTTGCTAAATAGGCGAATTGTTGTTGCTTGTTGTTGGTTTTAAGTATTATTCTTTTTTTCACACCTACGCGATAATGCAACCGAAGCGTGCAATTTTGATTTAAAAAATAATAATAATGAAAAAACACCTTTCTAATGTAATAACTTTTAACGCGAGAACTTGGAATCACAAAATGAGTTACGTAAATAGGAAAATGTAAATTGAATACTGCAAAATGAAGAAAAAACTAACTGATTGCAAAGCTGGTTCCATAAACCACTCAAATCCAACTAAGAAACTAATCAAAATTTAAATTAAAGTACAAAATTCAATAATTGGAAAAGCTATGAAAATTATTAAATTATGAAAAACTAAATTAATAAAAAGCCAAATAAATCAAAATGAAAAAAATGAGATAAACAAATGCATAAATAAACACATAGCTAGATAAATAAATAAATAATTCGGTAAATAAACTAAAAAATATTATCTAATTCAAATAAATCTAAAAAATGTAAACAAATCAATTGACAAAAAATAAATATGGAATTATATAAATAAATAAAAAATAAACACAAAATTTAGTAAAATGAAAGAAGGGTTAAGTTTTCAAAAAACGGTTGTATCAAAAAACCAAGTAATACAAATATAAAATGAGAAAAATTAAATACAAATAGAAAAAAGAGAAGATTGTGAGAAACAAATATAATAATTATAAAAAAGCTTCAAATATTAAATATATAGTTATCTAGACAAAAAAAAAATGAATTAAAAAAAAAAAAATTAATCAAATCAGTAATATTGAAATTAAGAAATAAATTATATAAAAATATAAGAGAATAAACCAATAAGTAAATTAATTAACTATAAAATAATAATAAAAAAATAAACATATTTAAATAAACCAATAACATTTATATGCATAAAAAAAATACAATAAAAAATAAAATCAATTAAAGTAAAACCAAATGAAATAAAGTAAAAAAAAAAACAAATATAATAGAACACATTTTAATCTAAAAAAGAAGTAAAATGAAACGAAATAAAATAAAAAATAGAAACAATATAAAATCAAAAAAAAAAAGAGAATGAAGTAAAACAAAATAAAACAATATAACATTATATAAAATTAAAATAAAATAAATTAAAACAAAATAGAGTAAGGTGAAATAAAGGCAGTTAAAATACTATTAAAACACAAAAAAATAAAGTAGCAAAAAATAAAGTGAAATAAAATAAAGTAAAAAATGGTGTAAAATACAACAAAATGAAACAAAATCCAATGAAATAAAAAAATATAACAAAAATTGATAAAAATAACGGAAAATATGAAAAAATATAAATAGAAATCCGAAAAAATGAAATACTATATAATAAAATAAAGTAAAAAAGAATTAAAAAATAATAAAATAAAGTAAATTAAGTAACGTAAATAAAGTAACATAAGTGAAGCAAAAAAGAAAAAATAAAGTAAAGTAGAATCAATTGATACAATATAAAAAAAAAATAAAATAAAGCGCAATGAAATAAAAAATCTAAAATAATATAAACAACTTACAACACAAAAAATAAAATAAAATGTAATGATATAAAAACTGAAATAATATAAAATAAAGTACAACCCATAAAAGAAAATACAAAAAAAAATGAAATAAATTAAATTAGGAAAAAATAATATTTAATGAAACAAAGTAAAATTAAATAAATTTACAAAAATTAAAAATATAAAAAAAAATACAACAAATAAAATAATTAGAAGAAGTAAAAGCTAATAAAATAAAATAAAATAAAATAAAATAAAATAAATTAAATGAAATAAAATAAAATAAAATAAAAATAAATATATAAACAAATTAGATAAAATAAGTTAATGAAAAAATAAATAATTAAAATTAAAATACAACAAATGAAATCAAATATTTTTTTTATTGCATTAAAACCAAAATTTTAAACAAAATAAAATAAAATAAACTGAAAAAAATAAAAAAATATAATAGAACACATTAAATAAAATAGTACATCGTAATTAAGAGTAAAACACAAACACTTTTTAATTTAAAATAAAATTTGGAATTCAGATATTGCTGCCGGATAACTTTAATATAAAAGTGAGTAAAAACTTTACGGTATAAACCGAAATGCCTATTTTTAATTTCTATTTCTATAGATGCGGTTTACATTTTTGTACTTTAAGCTTATAATTTTTCTTGCCAACAGTAAATGAAAAAAAAATAAAAATATTTTAAAATTAATTCTAGCCAATGCTTTGTGTCTGAACAACGCCGGTTTATATTTAGCCGAAAAACATCGCTTCTATTGAAGAACCCAACTGTAAACACAATGATATAGAGGTTTTAAATAAAAATCACATCGGAAGAATTAGACATTGGAGTTTAGCAAATATCGTGAAGAGTAGAGCAACGAACTGCAGTTCGCACTTCGACAACCAATATTCGGCAATCAAATCTGTCTGATTCAGCAATCATGAATGTAATTGGTTTGCTATTTTAGCATTTGTTTTGACTTATTTACGTCTTTCTTTACCAATTAGCTCTTATTCGTACTATTACCAAATACTTCCGCTTAGCTCTTCGCGCTCACCATCAACACAACTTATATATAACAATTAATCCGATTTGCGTGCAGTGAACCTCAACTGTGTTGATAGCAGTAAACTTTTGTAAATTTTTTTTCCAAGCATTTTTATGTAACAACTTGCATTTTTATTTGTTGGTGTTTTTTCTGATTATAGGTGTGTGCTTTTACAAGTACACAAAGGTGTTCAAAAAAAAAGCACGCAAAGAAATACACTTCCTTTCGTGTAAATTGCGGTTTCGAGCAAATTTAATTTGCACCACCGTTTTTCTTTGGTCTTCATTAATTTTTTTAAGCGCTTATTGAGTTGTTGCTGATAAAGCAATATATTGTTTTTTTTTTATCTTTTAAATATTTGCAAAACTTGTTGTCTTTTGGGTAGTAAATTAATTAATTTTCTTAAATTGGGTCAATCGCTTCAGGCGTCGATAGTTTTCGGTAAGATTTCAAGTTTTTGGCTGATTCGTTTATTTATGAAAATTAATTTGGTATGCTGCTATTTATTACACTAAATGTTTTCAGTCTATGTAATTAGTTCAAGCATTCGTGTGTAGATATTTATTTTAAAAGTTATTAACACTTCGGTCTCACTAGTTATATCACCTGTATTTATAATATGTTCCCGTAACATGACATCATGAATGAAGTCATCTGGCTAAGGTTTTCATTGCATTCTCTCACGAAACCGTTAATTATTCAATAGTTGTTTTTGTGGTACTTAATTTATAAAAATGTAAATAAGTAAATGTTAGAAAGAAATTTGGAAGTATTGTATAATGATTTTATTCACCTGTATTACATATTTTAATTGGTACTTATTAAAAGAAAATTTGAACCTGAAAAAAATTATGCGTGTCATATTAGGGACCAAAGAATACTACCCTTAAATTTGGTGCCGGCGAGAGGACTTAGTGAGTGGAGCCCTCGAAGATGTCACAGGCATTCAAGTGTCAAGTTAAACACAAAAAACGAAGTGATAGGAGAGCACAGAGTTTTTTTTTCTTAACTGAATATATTATTACCAAGTTTGGTAAAACTAATACCAAAGCGCATTGAACATCTTTCCACATCACAAATAAAATTTTGACAAAAACTATGTTTACATTTTTTTCGCGTGTAGTGCTCGATATAAAAAAAGGGATATTGGTTTGTAAGAATTCAACAAAAGTTCATACTGTTATCCGATCGTGGAAACAAACTACGAGTTCATCTAGGCGAGGGGAAGGTTCATAGCTATATTTAAAGTAGAGTTGCCAGCTGTTTGAAAGGTCGATTTAAATTAAATTATACGCAAGTTATATGAAACTTTACAATAAGAGTGGCATACGGTTCCTCCCGGCGAGGTAAAGGTTCGTAGTTATATTTTAAATTCGGTAAATTATACTATACAAAAAAAATATTAAAAACTTGGCAACAGATTATAGTAAATGGAGCAAATGAAAATATACACGTATATACGGATATTTGATAGTTTACTTCTGAGCTTTAGCTTAGAAGGAAGGTGGTGACTCTTATGAAACATTTTTGTGGAACATTTTAACCCTTTAATGCTTCAATAGATGGACATTTTTGTCTCTTTTGTGGAAAAGGGAAAGCAACTACATATAAGAACGAGATATAACGGGTTAAAATGTACTCCACAAATATTGGCCATAGATGGTCTATTTAAAATATGATAAGGAATATGTTTGTGCAACATTTTTACCCACACCCCCCCAAGCCTCAATAGATGCGCTTCTTTTCTCTTTGGTAGAAAAACAACTGCCCATAAGAATTAAAATGCATTACAAAGATATTTTCTATAAATTTTAATATAAATCGCTGAATACACAAAAACTCAAAATTCACTTATTGAACGCCAGAGACAAGAAACAAGTTAAAACTGAAAATGTGTTTAAGGGTTAAGGGTTAGATGAAGAAAAATCTGGGTAGTTAAGAAGGAATTTACAGTGGAGGGAAAAAGTGTTAACATAGACATTTTTTGTATAATATTCGCAAAGTTTCTCATGATAACTTTTTTTTTTTCATTAATTTTAAGAAGCATATAAATCAAAACTTCAAACTTCATTTCATTTTCGTTTTTCATTTATTGATAAAAAATTATTAGTACAATAAGATTTAAGATGATCTTTTATAGGAAAGAAAAAAGAAACTCAAAAACGTGTTCATCAAAAGTGCAAATATTTTAATCAGAATTTTTTGGAATTTTTTTTTTAGGTATGCTGTTTTATAGCTTATTGAATTTTATTAAAGTAATGTGTAAGTCTCCGTTTATTTTTGAAAATTTGCTCTTACGAATTTTCTTTTTCAAATGACTAATGCATTTAATATAAATTTCAATTGTTTTTAAAAATTTTTTTCGTGCCGATGGCAATGGGTATTTTCTGCCAAATCACCATATTAAAAATTAAAAAAAAGAAGAATCCCAAAACAAATAATAAAAAAAGAGCTTTTAGATTTGCACATTATAATGCTAAAAAAGCAGGAGCTACAAAAAACGAAAATTTAACAAAAAATTTTGGCAAACAATTTGAGATTTGCATGCAAGATTTTTGAATTTTTATAAATTTTGTTTAATTTTTGAAATTTTTATTTAAATGGTTCTATATTTACTATATATATTATGGCACTTTCATGAAAAATAAACAAAGCAAATTTATTATGAAAATATTGCGAATATAATAAAACAAAAATGTGTTTGTGCATTTACACAAATTTGTTATTCTTATTTTTAGTAGCTTTTTTTCTTCTGAATGGGCAGAAGATGTGGTTTTTTTGAACAAATTTCTGCCAACCATTGATATATTTTGTGTGGAGATAAACAGGGATCAAAATGGGTATTTGTACCAAAATTACAAAAACTTGAAGAGTTACAGCAATTTTTTTAAATATTTTTTTGTAAGGTTACTAATATTTTACTTGAGGTCGCAAATTTTGAGGAAATACGAATACTTCAAATGATAGAAAAATGAGAGAAAACGGGATGTTGGCGGTTAAGGCGTAGATTTTAAATGTCTATATATATTTATAAGGAAAAATATTTTCTAAAACACTAAAACTCTTCAGGTTTTTGTACTTGAGGTACAAAGACGCATTGCGAGCGCATTAACCTTTTAGTGAAAAAAAAACTCAGAGTTGTTGGACTATAAGTTTGTGCCGCAAAAATTATCTGTACTATTCAGAAAAATAGCATTGTAACTCTGTTGCACAGTGTTATTAATTACTCTCTGTTAAACCAGGGGTTTCTCTCAAATTTCAAATTCTTATTTTAACTGCCCCATCGAATTGGCGTATTATGAAAAAAAAACGTAGAAATACACTTGTGTACTATTTATTTACCATTTTACTGACATCTGTAATTATATGGTTCCCACAAAAGAAAGTGAACAATTATTAAAGCTACATATTTACTACGCGCTCAACACGCACAACTGGCATTTAATTATTTAATTAAAAACGAACAGAACCGTAACTTGCGGTAATTTCGCATTTTAACTAAGCGCAAAGCGGCTGATTTACGCTAGTAAACTAACAGTGGGATGACTTAGCGAAAAAAAAAGAAAACAGAGACAACAAAATTCAAATGAGAGGCAATTTGACTTTTATGCGAACACGCCTTAAAATTTTCTTTACAAAAAAAAAACAAAAAATATTATTTATGTAGAACACTTTTTGCGCTGTTATTTAAGTGACTTAAACACGCCAACCGCGGAAAGCGCTGAGCATTAGAAGTTCACTTATGTAAGTAAGTATGTATGTATTTTTTAAAGTAGCCGGGAATGCGGTTATAATTTAGATGCGTCTAAAAGCTAAAGGAACAAGTGCTGGAGATTGAGTTATCTTTCGGAGTTAGCGACGACTGGTTTTATTGCAGTTATTTACAATATACATACATATGTATGTGTGTAGTTGAAATTGCACTTACCATTTCCAAGCGCAAAACCAAGCCAAACCAGCTGCAGTGCAAGTAAAGCATAAAAAGCTGAAATTAACAATGAAATTTGCAGAAAGATGAAATGCGGAACAACTTTGCGATTTTGAGTACGTAGTGATTTTTCTGGCATCATACATGAGATGATCTTTGATTACAGCGTGCCACAAAATTGCGAAGTTTATTTTCGTGACTATAGAGGAAGTGATATTTGAAGAAGAACGTTATTTCTAACTTAAACAACCATTAAGGGATGACTTCGAAGAGCAAAATTTACGATGAAATTTCGACTCCAAATTCCCCTCTCTTTCTACCATTAAAACGAAAAAATCTTATCTTATATTTTAAGATTAAAAAAAATCAATAAAGTATATAAAAAATTGTCATTTTCTGATTTAAAGGACGCAAACAGATAAAGAGGTGCTCATAGCTTCGATTTGATACACTTAAAACCAATTGTGGATTGAGAACTGCCATAGGAAATAACTAATAATTTGAGATTGATTTTAAGCAGGAACCGCAGATATTTAACCGCAATTTTGATTATTTCTGAAAAAAAAAAATAAATCTTTGGGAAGATTTCGTTCAAAATACTGATCTAGTACTGATCATAGTCTTACCAAAATTTTATTTGGAAAATTTTTTGCTTTTAATTATTGCATAATTCTTACTTATATTTTGTGATTTTTATTTTTTCAATAAAGTTTGATAATTTTTTACGTTCTTACTTTTTTTTGGTAAAATTGTGTCGATATTTTGTGATTTTTATTTTTTCGATAAAAAATAATCGTTATTCGGTGATTTAAAATTTTCCGATTTCATTTGATCGATGACATATGTAGATATCCAAATATAACGCACAATTGTGAATAGCAAAATTTAAGTTTATTTTTTATCGAACAACTAAAAATCACAAAATAACGATCAAATATGATAGAAACGTTTTTATCCAATTATAACGATTAAATCATGATTTATTTTTACAAAAATGAGAACGTAGATCAATTTGCAAAAAAAAAAAAACAGAATTGGTTATATAACAAATTTAACATATATTTCCTTCTATTCCGTTTTATTTAAAAAAAATTTAGAAAAAATCTTACACAATAAAATCGAATGAATTAAAAAAAATTATAATCCGTACGATTTTGTTTCATTCTGTGCATTTTGTGTGTATATTTTCTCAGCATTGAGGTCGGAAATATTCGTAATACCTAGTGGCGAAAAATTTCTTAAATCCGCTACAGGATCTTTTCAACTACACACAAATACTTTATACGAGTGTAGTATATCACGGTGGACTGCATACCGAAGCTGGCGCCTTCAGAGGTACAGTGGCAAATGTAGTTTTGCCGATTTTGGCAGTTCTCAACTAAAAGTAAACAAACCTTTGATAGCAAATGAGCGGCTAAGTGGGCACTGTCTTAAGTATTTTGCAGATTTATTTATTAAATCTCTGGCTATAATTTATATTTTTATACTCTAGAAAAATTAAAATACGTTTCTCACTGTAAAGTTGGAAGTTACTGGTTCTTCTTTTCTTCTGACTCTTTGTTTACTTTTTTTGAGATATGCCACTCGGCCGTCGGACGGCGCAATCGTGTATTCTCTTCTTCGCCTCAAAAATCTCGTAATCGTTACACTAGTGGTTCAGTGGCCCTCTTTTATAATCTTTATTATTTTTTTTTATTTATTTATTATTATTATTCGTTATTCATTTACAATAAGACTTAAAATACTAAAATGCAACCCGCGAAGCAACAATGCTTATCTGCAGGTTTATAATTATTTGACATTAACATTTATTCTTATATATCTATATGTGAAGATTAGTACAATTTTTTCGATTTAATTTCAATTTAAATTAATTTTGAATTCTAAATAATTTTAAATGATTTCATACATATTACATAACTTTAATTGTTAATTGTTTAGAAATTTATTACAATAAGCTTTTGATATGATTTTTAATTAAATATTTTCTTTTGGCTGTGTTTGGTAGATTGTAAGGAGACGCATGCTCGTTCTCGAAAATCTTAGCAAGTTCTATGCGCTTCGTTTGGGTTTATTCCATTGATATTAATCACACACGCAAACTTTATTTAAGCGGTATTTGTGTTATGTTCTTTAATGACAAATGACATTTATTTGTAAATAAGTTATGCTTACTATTGTGATTTACATAAATAGCTCATTAAAGGAGATATAACTTGAAGGTATCAGGTATTCAAAAAAAAAAAAAACTTATTAAATATGCAAGAATGTTACAAAAAAGCGGAGAAAGGAAAGAGTTTAGATATATCTAGGTAAAATATATTCACCCCAACGAAAGTCAACAAATTGAAAGCGGACCGCTTGCGTTATTGCCTAGACTGAGTCAGAGTTGACAAATTATTCTGTTGCACCGGACAATTAAGCGATTCGATAAGCGAAAGGTTAGAGCACCAAGAAATCAAAGAATATATTATATTAGTACCGTATGCGCGCATTGAAAAATCTAAAAAGAAACACAATAAACGAAACGAAATCGAGTTTAACAAAACATGCAACACCACCAGCAGACCAAACGAAATCTACGAGACAAATCATTATGCCATTAAATGCAATCGAAGCCAACCGCCAGTTAGATGGTCGATCAGTCGAGCAGTGCAACGGGCGAATGGTTGGTTGATTTTTCATTACGAGTATTATGGTGTTGGAATTTTTATGTCACCGAACCTGTTTCGTGGCAACAGCAAAGTTAGATTGTTTTCTGTATTTAATTCTAATATTTGTTGAAGCATTAGAAGTACGGATGCTGTACGCTGTACGCTGTAGACGGCGGCAGCGGGGGAGATTAACTAGAAGCTGGTTGCTGTAGCAGGTACAGCGCGCGAGAGTGATTGGACTTGGAAATGTAGTTGAATGTTATAAGTAGCATGAATAAGGTTTTTTTTTCAAAATATACTATCAGAGTGTGTATGGCATTTAATGGTTAAAGCGTTCAAGCGCGCTTGGATGCCCTGCGGCGTTTTATAACAAGCGCATATTTGATATGGAGATGTAGAACTGATGGAATTAATTAAAAAAACATCAGCGCATTATCGGCTAATTTTGTTGTATACGAGTACATATGTATGTATGAGCAGTGAATATGGGTGTGTTATAAATATCTATATACAAAGTTATATATCTACTTAACTATTGAAAACCCACAGGTGCTCCAAAAGCAATAAATACTCGTACGACGTTCATTTCAAAACAAGAGTTTCTTTTCATATACTCATAGCTCTCAAAAATTTTAGTATTTGTTTTTTTTTGTGGCTTGTTGCCAAGTACAGTAACAATAACAAAATATAGTTAGGTGTTGTGCTAAGCCACGTCTATGGCTATGGCTATGGCTATGGCTATGGCTATGTCTGTGACTTGGCACGTTCGCTGATGTTAGCAACTCTGGCTGCAATTGTGACTTGCTGAACTGCCAGCAACTTCTGCCGATGTGGCCATATATTTTCTATACATAATAAATTAAGTGTGAAATAGGAGTTGGAAAATTACAATATATACTAGCGCAGTTTCAAAATAGCGACCAGCGAAACTTTTTATTTAGTAATAAAATGAAAAGAGAAAAAAGAAACTGTTGTAGAAAAAAGTGAAACACTTTTTCTTTTCTTGACTGCGCTAGTTTGGCATTTTGAAATCGACTACAGGCTAAGTAATATTTTCTATTTCTTCTGCTCCGTTTCTGTTTGTAATACAGAGTGAGCCAATTGCTTAATTTGTGTAAGAAATAATGTGATAGGAGTGTAAGGCTCCGATCACTTGTGCCACCCCTGAGAACCAATGCACACACAAGGTGAGTCTCTTAAATAACAAGACTGATCCTATAGGAGGATGTTTCGGTGTGTAGAAGTCCAAGCAAATGTGGAAAGTCTCTGATCGACAATCATCTATGTATATGCGGAGGGCTGAGAGAGGAAGATAAACGTTTTATTCGAGAATGAAAAGAGCGACCAAAATACGTGAGTGCGAAAAGCCTGAGATGCTAGCCGATAGGGAAAACGTCTCAAATGTTCACCAGAAGATGCAGCGGGTTATGTAAGGGTTTAAGACCAGGGAAAATTCCTGTAAGAATAAGAAGAGCGGCGTGGTGACTAATGCCTAAAGCAAACGTGAATTGTGTACGGAAAATTTCTTCACTTTAAATTAGCTTTCGACAGCACTGGAGAAGAAGATGCGAAGTCAGGATTTGACATCCCTGCAAAACTAATAAGGCTATGTAAAATGGCGTTGAGCAACACCATCAGGTCAATCAGAATAGGGAAGGAGCTCTGCAAGATATCAAATGAGGTTTCAGACAAGGTGACTCTCTATCGTGCGATTTTTTTAACCAAACCTTTTCCAAGCTGGATAAGGAAGCAAAGTGGATGGGTCTGTTGAAATTTACAATTTTGAAAAAAAGAAGCTTTTTGCTTATCTTGGAACAAAACTCAATACAGATAAATATATTAGCTGCGAAATTCAAAGAGAAATAAGATTTCTCTTGGAGTGTTCTAAGAAAGAATTTGGAAGCTTTACGTCTTTGCGACAGCGAGTACCTCATACGATGGAAACATGAGATGTATGGGTCGAAAAGCGACATAAGTGTAGTATAGCAAATTAAGATTTAGCGGCTATGCGGGCTGGGACATTTTGTACGTATGGAAGAAAATGCTCCATGCCTGAAAGTATTCAACGCAATACCCGCCGGTGGAGGCAGAGGAAGGGCAAACGCTCCGCTCTTTAGAAAATACCATGAGGATATGAACTTGGCTGTCGTTGTTGTCTCTAGTTGGCGGTCTATGGAGGTATCGACCGAAATCAACCGAGTGGTTATATCGCCAATGGAGGCAAAATAACCAGGTTAAAATTAAAAAATGCAGTTCCAAAATAAAATAAGTGTTAAATCCGCAGTAAATCAAGTTAGCACCTTTTTTTTGATTTTTGGCGCAAAAAAAAACCTACCACCATTTCAACTATTTACATCAAAATTAAAAGCATAATAGCTTATTGTTTTTTATTTGGAGCGCAAGATTAGGAATAATATTTTAATTGAGTATTTTTTTACTTTTCTACGTTTCCGTTTTTTTCTTAAAATACCTTGCGTACTTTCACACGTACACTTGTTCATTCTTTCTCAATTTTCATAGAAATTGCTTTCATTCACTTTCGCATTATATTAAATTTCAATTGACAATGTATTTGAAATGATCGCCGCTGTAGTTTATTAGGAAATGGAATTTCTTAAACGAAAATAATAATTTATGCAAACATTACATTATTTGCGAGTAGTGCTGATCCTACTGCCCATAGTTGTTGTAGTTGCTTTTGCTATCCTGTGTAGCTACAAGGCAATCGATGCTTGGCACTATATCTCGTTTTATAATAACAATAACAACAACATTGTTAGTGATTGTTGTTGTTGCACTCGTAGCTATTTATGGTTATTTATGTTGCACTAGTTAATATATTTTGTTTGATTTCTTTTTATCCTTTTCTTTTATTTAGTGTTGTTTAATTCAAACCGTGGTCTTATTAATGTTAGCTTGGCTGAAATTTGCAGAAGGCAACCGATTGTGCGACCGGGGTGAGAGTGCGGAAGATAATGCAAAAATTCAGTTACTGCTACGATTAAACTTTGAGCTATTGCAATTGTTTATTTCATACCAAATCGATTACAGTGTAATTGGATTGGGTTAAATTGTGGATTTAGGTTGTATTAACGGCAGCGATTTGAACTAAATATTTGAGTGAAGTGGGTAGTGGGGTGAATAGGTGAAAGTATACGAAATACTCTGAATAATGTGGAAATGGAAATCAAACAAATTTTTTTTAACTAGAAAAAATGATTGAAATTTGAAAATAGCATATACGTATACAAAAAAATTCGAAAATCGATATGGGTAGATGTAGTTACAATTTTCGGGTGTTTTTTGTCACAAGATGGTAGCAATGGTCATATATCTGAAAGTACTTATCCCATTTCCAAGCTATAGCGCATATATGACATTTCAGGCTAAATTTTTAAATAGGATAGAAAATGAATGAAATGTCGGGGAAAAATACGATATACGAACTAGAGACAAACTAAAAATTAACCTTATCAACAAGGACGATAAAAAATAGATGAGGAGGTGTACATGGGAAGAAAAGAAAATTTGGTAATCAATGTATACTATAGCAAAACTGTAGAAAAGTCGTGTTGCTAATAACCGAAGTTACTAAATGAATTTTCATAGGGCTTTAACAGGTAACTAGATACTAATGCCGATCATAACATAGGGTATACTCCATCAAATTATTAAATGGCGAAAGCTATGATTTAGAATAATGTTTTTTTAATACAATTTAAACAGCATCAACCTATCCCGATACTAATTTTTTTTGTTTTTTTTTTCTTTAAGTGAAGCGGTGCATAGATGGGTTTTTTTTTTATAAAAATATAATTCGCTATACATCAAATACCATTAGGATCAATATTTAAAAGTTTGTACAAAATTTATAAAAATTCAAAAAATTTTCCTAAAAATTTCAAACTTTTCAATTTGAATAATAAGAAAACTTTTGGGTATGCAGTTTTACAGCTGATTTAATTTTAGCATTATAATATGAAAATCTCAATATTCCTGATTTTTGAGATTCTATTGGTATTGAGTAATTCTTTTCATCTCGCTTGTATTTTATGCAAAAAATCTACAACACTAAAGCACAAAAAAAAGAAGTAAAATAAAAATCAGATGGAATTTAATTAAATAAACCCCATCCGTTATATGAAAAAATGTGTGAAGACTAAAAATTCCAAAAATTTTTTAGAAATAATGTACAAAGTTTAATATTTTGATTTAAATGCTTTTTGCTATATAGCAAACCATATTTTTATAAAAAATTAACGAACAAAATGTGCAAGGCGGATATGGCGAATATTAGAAAAAAATCAACATGTGTACAGAATTAAATGATATTTTTGCCGATATTGTGGGCTCCCATAAGATTAAAAAAAATTGTTTCAACTACTACATGGTTTGCAGATCATGTTAAACTGAGCATAAATAGTGTGATTGCTAAACATTTGTGAATCGTTTGAAAAAAGGTGATGATTTCAATATTTTTTAAATTTAGGGAATATAAGTAGGTACATATTTATGGAAAAAAAAAAAAATATTAAAAAAGCGTTTGTTAATAATAATATAATCTAAGAAAAGCTTGTTAAAATGAAACATATTTCCAGTGATAGATTTTTGATTAAAAATATGTCTCTTTAAAAATGTCACGCCTATGAACAGCGTCACGCTCACTTGTATGAATTTACTTTTATTTAATTAATCACCACAGAATCAGGTATCCTGAGTATGTTGTGCCAAAATTAAATTCGATTATATTTATTTATTTAGCAATAATCTAGAAAATGCAAATTTCCTTCCAGACTATTCAGAAATTATATCACTCCTCTTAAGTTGCTATTCGTAACATTTGGAACTTACTAATTGTATTGTATATTAATTTTTTATAAAATTACAGTTTATTCTACAACGAAAAGCATATAAATAAAATTATCAAACTTTGTACAAATTTTAATAAATTTTTGGAAAACTGTTGGGTGTGCAGTTTTGTAGCTCATTCAATTTTGGTATAAAAAAGTACAACTTCAATTTATCAAAAATTTCCTTTTTCGATTTGTAATACCTTTTTTTGCTAACGGTGTTACTAATTTACTCATTTTCTTCCATATAAAAAACATTACGTGCATTTGTTATATGGAGAAAATAAATCATAACGTCTGCAAGAAAAAATTTTTTTTTTAAATTTAACTAAAAAAATTATTTGAATGAAGTGTCGAAATTTGTCAATGAGTCCCTGTTTAGTCGAGCATCCTACGATCTATTCGAAAGTACAAGGCAAACTAGCTCCAAGACCTTAAATCGATACACTTGCCAAGCTTTTCTGTAAATTTTTTAACTAACGTAATTCTGAAACATCAACTAGACCAGGCTTGGAAGGGTTTAAGATGTTTAGCTACAATGTATTAGGTTCACATCTAATCGTGACCAAGATCAGTAGGTTTAAGCCGAAAGTCTCAGAGTAGCCACAGTGCAGTATTTCTATACATAAACTCTTGAATATTTCTTTTTTCGCGAATTATTATTTTGCTTTTAAAAAAAAGCTAAAACTAGTTTATAATTCGAAACAAAAATATTTATGTAAATAGCTGAGAGCCTGCGCCAAGCACGAAAATGCAAAATTGCATTAGCAACAAGCAACAACATTTTACCAGCTACACTACTACAGTTTACCTACTACGACGAGTAGCAGCTGAAATAGTTCGACCATTATTGCCTTGCGATAGTTGTTACTGTTGTTGTAAATCAATGTGCGCATAAATAACTGAAACACAAACAGCAACAGCAACCGTAATAATTGCAACAACTGCAGCAATAGCAACAACAACAATAACTGTGAAGGCAACGGTAGCAACGGAACCACAACTACTTACTTAGCTGCAGACAAAAGAGAATATTGCCAGGCACACGCTCGGTGGTACTAGATTGTACGATTTGAAATCGAAAGTCGCCCGCCAATCGGTGGCTAGCTGTTGGTCCACAACTATTTGTGTACGGTTGTTTGGAAGTGTGTGTAATTATTGTATGTGTGGAGGTAGCTGTGTTGCTATTTGCTGAATTTGCTTTCAATCATTTTTTTTTTTTGCCAGCGCAAACTCCATCGATAGCTTGTCAGATTATTGCCTGTGCTGCATTTTAATTGATCTCGAGAATTCGCCTGAGCGCGGAAATGAAATTTATATGCAATTTTTTATTAGATAGCTACATACAATAATTTGTGTAATCGTTGCAGGATTTATAATTTTTATTACATGTTTTTTTTTGTTGTATTATAGTATTATTTGAAATTATATGCGCGATCGTAAATACTTCACTGATTGATTACAAAACATTTTGAAAGAGCGCAAAACGATTTTAAGCGGAATTTGAATGTGTTGCATAGTTGAGGCTGTGGTAAGCTAGGTAGCGCCTTTTTTATGGTATTTGATTATCTTTTTTATTACATTCCGCATAACAAGCTGCAAATTTTGAATTCTTTAGTAGTTATTCGTATATAATACAACATAGTTAAATTCTATGTATTTGTGTGCTGAAAGAATTTATTCGAGAAAAGTTGAATTAAACTTTAAAAAATATACATATACATATATATATATATATCTTTGGAAAAATAGTCTCGTCCGTTCTACCGGAATGATAAGATTCCTCTTGTTTTAAGATTTCGGGCAAAATATTACGAAACATATTAAAATTTACTTAAGTGAGCGGTATCGATTACGAATTTCTCCAATAATATAGTTTTATACAAATAAATATAATTTTTCTAAATATATAATAAACCCATTTCAGCTGATAAAATAGTGCCAGCTTAAAAGTTCTGCTAAAAAATAGTAAACAATTTATTCAACGGAACTATAATAATGAGATTTTTGAAAAAAAATATAGGACGTGAATGGTATTATTTATTAGGAAACAAAAAGGGTGTGAAAATACCTTGCAACAGCAAGAGCAGTTTGAATAAAGTATTTTCAAATATTTGTATGCATACAAATTTTTTTTTCTGGTGATGTTGCTTATTTTCTGCTATATAACGCTCGAACAAAATTTTCTTTTGCATGGAAAAATTATGAGAAGTCAACTATGTGTAATTTCTAATTAAATAGAAGGAAATTGTATGAAGTTTTGTTTTTGATTTGTTGAATTTTTTTCCAAAACGTGTAAAATTTTGATATACATATGTATATGGCAAATATTGTCCCGTCTATATTTATTTATTAATTTTCCTTTACATATCCAACCAGAAAACGCATTTAGGTTTCTGCCACATATACCAGGTGGCAACTTCCTCAAAAATATAGCTACGCACCTTGTCTTCGTCAAGATGAACAGTTTGACACTCATATTTTTATATTTTGCATACTTGTTTATAATTTAATTGAATTTAACTTTTAAAAAAGGTGGCAACTCTATTCCAAATTTACCTTTGAAATTCCTCCTGGCAAAACGAACCGTTTGATAGCCATAATTTACAATTTCACGTAATTTGTGTACAGTTTCATTAAATTCGACTTAGCAAACAGGTGGCAACCTTTTTTTTTTAAATATATGCCTAAACATTGACCTCCCTGAAATGAATCTTTTGGCACCCGTAGTTCAGTACTTCATATAACTTGTGTATAATTAAATTAAATCCGACTTTTAAAACAGTTGGCAACCCTCATAAAAGTTAGCTATGAACCTTCTTTCCGTGACGAAGCGCTTGGCACTCATATTTTAGTATTTCATGTAACTTGTGTATATTTTATTTAAATCTAGGGTTTCAAATAGGTGGCAACCCTCTCCCATGCATAAAATATATATTTTATGACCTATTCTCATGCTCACATATATATACAAAATTTTATACAAATCGTTTGAGCCGTTTCGAAGGACACGATAAAAAATATTAAAATATAAAATTATAAAAAATATTAAAAAAAAAAATTATTATAAAAAATAATTTTTTAAAGTGCTAGTTCGGCAAAAAATAAAAAAATAAATTGCGTACGAGATAATCGCGTTTCCTCATTAAACATGTCCACACGCCTACCCTGTAGGGAATGCAATAAATTTTAAATTAATTTGCAAATTACTTTTTTAATTTGGCCCATATAAATCTTTTTTATCAATGACAACTAATTGCTACAACGAACTGATTTATTTAACATGACAGTAAATTAGCCTATTTTACAAATGTTTTTCTTGATATTTGAATACAACAACTTAAAAATGCATTCATTTCATATTAGCACGGCAAATGCGAAAATAAAACCAGCATTGAATCAGTATTGTATTAGTTCAAAAGTAGTTCACAAAATTTGTTTTTAAAAATGTTTTTTGTCATGCAACTGAAGTTAATATTCCCGACAGGGTATTATAAAAATGTACACCTTGTTACGTATACGTCATGTGTGGCGTCATTTGCCATGCGAATGGAAAACATGTAGTATGTAGTATACATTACATTCCAAATAAACAAATTATTAAACAATTTTCCGGCATTTTTGAGTTGCTTTTAAGTGGGTTTTTGATTAATAGCAACAACAATAGCGTTTAAAGAAATAAATAAAATGCCCACAAAGCACTGGCCGGCCGGCATTATAAATTTCCTGAAAAGCATCAAATTCAATGAATTGCCAGCAAAAAGAAAAAAGGAAAAACAACCAAACCAGTAACAGCTAACGCCATTAGTACCTGAGTACAACTAAATGTCATCTAATCTTACACACATCGTCCACCAGCTGCAGCCACACGAAACCTGCTTTGAATGCAAAGCAAAACAAACAAAAAAACCAGCCAAAGTGAAATGGAAAAACTGCATATCATACGGCAATGCAAAAAAAAAGTTAAATTGTCCGCAAAAAATTTAAGCAGAAAGGCTTATGTTATGTTTGTCAACTGCTAACATACCGCAAAGTTCATAAACTTTTGTAAAATATTTGCGTGGCGTGCGACTGCACCCCACCACCAGCTTGGCCGTTGTCGTCGCTGTCATAGCAAGCAAGTTAGTGCAATTTAGTAGGAAGGAAGTGCACGTGGGCAATTATTATGTGGCAGTTAAAATATTGTAACAATATTCATGGAAAAGAGTTAAAAATAATGTAAACAAAATCTGGTTGTTAAATGATCGCAAAAATGAAATGAAAAACTTCATCTGTGCATGGGTGGTTGGTTGTGCGCTGGCGCAGCCACCTTAATGTGCATCGGTACACAGAGCAGCGCTTCCTGTTTGCAGTCGTTTGCACTTAAATGGCGTTAAATGACTAAATGGTGGATTTAGTATAGTTTTTTTTTTTTTAAATATGTATGAGGTGTTTTAAGATATTTGCACTTTGGTTTGGCGAGCAAGTGTGGATGCAGTGAAAACCTTAGTAAATTTTTTTGTTTACGCTTTTGACATACGGGATAAGTAAATTCAAGAAATTTTCAATGGCTGCATTGTTAGAAGTGAAAGTTTGCTCAATGATAATGCATTTTTTGTTTGCATCCGAAAAGCTATGGGTAATGCAACTGTCATGGTTGTTACAACAAACACTGTATGTATGTCGAAAAAAAGTATCAAAAGAAATATTTAAATGGCTCATTTATGAAATTTTTTAATAATAAATTAATAACTAATACGTTTATTATCCACTAAAGTATGACTTAAGTTATATGCGTTTGTATATAATGCAATGCATTTTTAAAACATCAAAAAAAAAAAAAAACACGCGTGTACCTAAGTGCGCGAGCCAGAAGTACAACTTTTTTGTAGTAGAAGTAGAAATTAATAAAAGTAGTAGTAGTAATTAGTGGTAGCATTAGGTAAAATAGTGGTTGGAATTATTAGTACCATTAGCAAAAAATAGTGTTTGAAATTAGTAAAAATAGTGGTAGAAATTGGTAAAAAAAAGTGGTAGAAACTAATAAAAATAGTGAAAGAAATTAGTAAAAATTAGTGGTAGAAATTAGTAAAGCTATTCTGACGCGACTTCCGTTACGCGATGCAAAAAATCACTTCCCGCTAAGAAATTTCGCTTAAAAAAACTTGAAAAAAGCTTAACCATTTAAAAAAAAAAAATATCAAAAATAATTTTTGAGCTCAGGGCCAGTTTTTTATTTAAAAATTATTGGAAAAATGCAAGAAGAGCCAAAGCGGTAGTAAAAATTATAGCTGATATTTCGGAGATCGCCACATCTCCTCATCGTATTTGTTTCCAGACTCTGCCCGGACTTAAATCACGATCTTTATGCCGGCCAAGCAAGCACGGGATCGCAGAGTCAAGCCGACATGTGAACTGTTGTTGCTTTTCACTTTTCTATATCCATTATTGGTGATATAAATAAAGTTTGGCCAAAAAATTTATTGATTAAAAATTAATATTAGAAAAATAAACCAAACGGGTAACTTTTTAGCAAGATTCTTTTTTTTTCTAATTACTAATATTGTATATTTAGAATAGAATGTGAACAAAAATTTATTATGTAGCTGTAATATATAAAAAAGAAATATTCAAGGATAACATTTTTTTCAGTTTCAAAATAGGCAAGAAATATCGATTTTAAATTTTGACTTCAATCTTGTTTTTTTTTTAATTTTACTTTATTAACATCCATTAGTATTATTTTAAAGATTGAGATATTTTGAACAATTTTTTGTGTCATTTAAGTTAAACTTTTAATTTATAGCTATTTAAATTTTTTTATTATCAAAAAATGTTTAAAAATGCAAATTTTTTTTAATTACTTTTAGAAACGTCTGTTTTTAATTTTTAATATTTAATTTTAAGCTAAACCTTTTTTTTAATTTAATTAATTCAAAATAATTGTTTTTTAAAAGATTGCTTAAAAATATTTATACACAAAAATAGAAAAATTATGAATTCAGTGCTGAAATACATTTTTTAAAAGAGTACATTACACAAATACATCTTTTTGCTTTTGTTTTTACAAAATTTAGAAATGTATTGGTTTAATTTTTAAAATTCAATTTTTAATTTCACTTTTTTTCATTTCAATATTTAATTTCTATACCTTGAGCTTTTTAAATATACTTTTAAAGGAGACTGCTCAAAAAATTTTTTTTCGGTTTTGAATGAATTTAGAAATTTCGACGGTATTTTAAGATTTCAAAGTCAACTTAATTTTTTTTACTCTCACTCTATTCAGTTTATATTATTATTACTTTAAGATTCAAAAACATATTTACATACAACAGACTTTTGTCTTTTTTTTAAGCTAAATTTTCAATTAATTTTTTTGTTTATTTTGTTGAGTTTCAGTTTTGAAGTTTTTACATACAAATAATTGTTTTTTTTTACGGATTTGCTATTACTATATACTTGTAAAAAGAAAAAAATGATGTTAGAAAAACCTAGCTTACGGCGAATTGACGTTGTTGACCTTAACCGTTGAATTTTTGTAAACAAATCTTCGTACAGTACATAAAAAATGATAAATGAAAGATATGAGTAAAATGAATAGGAAAATTAATTTGCCAAAGGTATGGAGCAATACAAGCTTTCTATTTTTGAACCACAGAGCAAGGGGAAAAATCTTTTCAAATTTTCAAATGTTTTTAATTATAAAAAATTAGTTATTCAATTAAATTTATTGCGCCATTAAATTGGGGCGAGTTTAAAATATAATTTTTTTCTAACCTTTCATGGAAATAAATTTTAATATACACACTTGTTTACATTTTCGCTTTTATTGCTATATACTTTTACCTACATAAATTTGCTTTTTTGCTGTACTCAATATCGGCCTGGCTAATTGCCCGATTGTCTTGCAAAGCATTTACATACATAGATTGTGTGAGTGTGTGTTTCAGTGTCGTTTTGTTGTTTTTGTTTGCTGTTGGCCCTAATTCAGGTTAATTCATTGGTAAGTGCATTAGCGAAGCCACAAAAGTAAAGCAAAAAAATTCGAGGGAAAATAACTTAAAAGAAATTAAAATTAATGCGTTGCAATACCTGTGAAGGTATTGTGTGGTAAATGAAATAAAAAAAAGTTTGATATTCAAATTTGCAAAAGAAAAAAACTAAAGGTAGACTTAAAAAAGTAAAACTAATTAAGAAAATTTGAGTATATATTGCATGGAAATTTGATGCGAGTGAATAGTTGGACAAGAAGTAGTGAAACAGCTCTCGACATCTTGGCAACATGATGCTGGCGACTTTTACTTGTAAAGGCTAGTACTAACTACACAGCTTCGTGGAATTTCGCTAGCAACGTGCATTTGGATTGCCGTAAAACCAAAATTATCGAATTGCCAAAAATATCCCGCATAAAAGTGAATGCAAACAAATACTACAAAATTCAATTGCTTAAATAAAGTAGCGAACTGTCTTTTGCGCTACTTAAAAACTAACGAACTATTAAAAAGTGCCCTCATCTTTCCTCCCAAAGCAGGTTTCACGTGAAATGAGCTATACAAATCCATATGTATTTGCAAAATCGAGAGTTTTGTCCTTTTCAAAAGATTAATTTCCAGCTCTCAAGAAACATTACAAGAAATATTGTTCACTATTTCTGCTGCTTGAAAACTTACTTTGCGGTTGCTAAAAATTTCCTTGAAGAAATAAACAGACGAGGATTTATTGCTTGAGAGCTGCAACTAAATGTTAAGTAATTCTAGTAGAAACAAAAATTCTTTTCATTTCTCGAGTTTATTTTTATATGCATTTGTGGCTTTTTTTTTAGAGCTAGATACAATTTTATACTGTGAAAACATTCGCAACATGTTGATAACCATATTTTTTGACTCGCACTCACACTCAATTCGCTTATATTAGAGTACTATACTCTGTTCCAAATTTACATGAAATAAGCTATCAAAATCCTAATGAACTGCTTTGCCGGTATTCCAAGGCATTCCCACGACAATGGATCACCCTATTCACGGGATGAAAAAGCTTGCAACATAACGTTAGCAACATTTTTTCACTTCTGTTTAAAATACATTTGCCATTTTAAATTACGTAAAAAATGTCTTTGGCTTTGTTTGTTTACATTTGACATTTCAATTTTGGCAGCTGTCATATTTTCGTGTGACATAAAATTATGTTGCTGGCGAAATTTCACGGCTAACGGATAACATTCTGTTCTCATTTCACGTGAAGTGACCTGTCAAAATCTGTATACAATGATTTTCTGTGAAATATGCGTGGAATTCCACAGCATACCCATGGCAATTGAGCGCTCTGACCATGCTGTGAAAAAGCTGGCAACATCATTGCAACAAGATGCTAGCAACATGAAAATTGACAGTTTAGCACTTCAGTTATTTCTTTACATTTGTGTTATGCGGCATTTTTAGCCGCTTTAATAATTTTGGTAGCTGTGAAATAAGACAATGTTGCCGGTGGCATTTCACTACTAAAAACTACGCTTTACTAACCTTTAAAATTCTCTAAAAATTACTTAAGAAAAGTTGCTAAACATGTTTTTGAGTGGTGTATCTAAACATTTATGGTAATGCCCACATAATGCTGGGTACAGTAAAATTTTCCAGCGCTAAGAAGAGTTCAGTAAACTGAAGACTAAATTTGCATATATGTGGTTGCTGGAATTTCTGCCAATATTGTTGTTGTTGTTCGTGTTGCTGGCATTTTTCTTGTAGCTACATATCTACATTAATGAATGCAGCTGCCACATGTTCGCTGCCTAATTAACACACTTGGCCAATGACGTTTGACGTGGCAAGACACAAAAAACGCTTTTCACCAACAGCAACTGGAATTTGCCCGAGTATGAATGTAGGTATTTAACACATATGTACATATGTATGTGCATACCATATAAATATATATTTGTGTGTTTATAAGCAAGAAATCGATGAGATATTTGGTCAATTATTTCGCTCCAAATACTTAGTTATTTTGCATTGGCAATCAACGTCACATACAGCTGTACATAACTGGTAAATGGACAGTAAGTGATGGATGGTTGGTTGGTTGGCGATTGGCGATTGGCGGGACATTGGTATTTGGCAAATGAGGAAAATGTACTCTGCAAAATGCAAAATATTGATGATTAAAAAAAAATTGAATTAAGCCGAAGATTTAAAAAAACATTAAAAAAATATTAGAAAATCACGAGCATAAATTTACTCAAACAAAATATATTGTGAAAACTTAATTAACCATAAATAATTACCACTATCATGAAATTTCATTGTAATCGAAATGCATGAAAACGTATGCAAGAGGTGGCAAAATAATAAATAGTTTGATTTTTAAGTTTTTTCTTTGCATCTCCATTTTTCAGTTTACTCAAACATTTTAAGTGCCTGTTGCCTGTTGCATGTTGTAAATTGAGTTTTTAACACAACTTTGGTATGGAAATTTTACGCTCAACTACGCTTTCAGTTTGCCGTTGCAAAAAAAAAAACAAAAAAAAAAAACAAGCAATAAACATAAAGCGAAATATTTGTGCTATTCATTGCAAATATTTTTCACGACCTACTGGAATTGCTGCTTTTCAATTTTCAACATAATGCACTCAACAAATGTTAAGTATCGCAATTAAACAGGAAAAAAAGAAAATAAAAGTTTGGCAAACTGAAAATTTAAGTGTAGTAATTACCAATGCAAATGACAAACAATAAAATGGATGTGTGCAAGAGTTAAATGCTTTCTTGGCGATGTAGACAAATCTCAGTTAGTAATTGGCCGGCAATTGAAAGAGAGCTTTGACTCAATGCGATTAATTAATTTTTCTGCCAGAAGAGTGTTTGATGATCGTTGTTTCAAGCCTGATAACAAAATAACTAAGAAATAAGACAGTGATAAAAAATGATTCCCTGTAATGAACATTATCGTATTGAAGCATAACTCCAACATTATGTATGAATCATAATTAACATTTATTGTTTTTTAACTCAATCAAATGGTTAGCGATCAGCGGACGCTGCACCAAGATTTGTTTGATTTTATTTCGAAAATTTAATGATGCAGTTTCGTAGCCTTATAATTTAAGTATAAAGAATACAAAATTGATTTAAGATTAAAACATTTACTCATTTCACAATGATTGACTAAAGTCAAATGAATTTTATGTTGCCGAAATTAAATTAAAATGTCTTTATATCTATTGCCTCTTTTACGGAAAATTTTTCGTTTGTACAGATTGTTTCCCAACTAAACATGGATAGTGATATTTTTATTTAATTAAAAAAAGTAGAGATTTTTACTGGGATAAACCGAATATTTGAATAACCGGATACTTAAGAAAAAATCCGTTTAATCGGATACGCGAATAGTATGATAACTTCCGGATATCTGGATTTGCGGAATAACTTTGGATACTCCAAAAATATAAAACAGGAGCATACAACTCCTTAAAGTGTCAAAGTATTTTACCTTCCAAAGTGAATTTTAACTAACTTCGCTGAATAGACTCAGACCCATTTTTCTCGCAAAGGAAATAACTTAAATATTTCTCTTTTTTTTAGAAATGCTGGGCTTTCCCCATTTTTTGCTGATGGGGCGGAAGAAACGTAATCAGGGTTTTTAAGTATACTTCTGACTCCTTTGTAAAATTATCTCTTAAAATCTAAGATTACTCGAAAGATGGCGTTCTAAAATTTCGCAAGATCAAAAAACGAAATTATTTTATTTTTTCAATTTAATTGTGAATTGACCTCAAAAAGCTTTCCAGATTTTGATATAAAATTATCTACTGAACCGTTAATAGTTTGTTTTGTGTTTACTTTACATTTTCAAACTTAAAATATTTCATTGCCGCCTAATAAATAAATATTAAATTTTTTACAGAAAATTGAATATTAGTACAAAAGCTTGAAGGAAGGATAGGTGTGCCAAATTGTTGGTGAGTATTTTAATACTTTAGAGATATTTTTATTATTTATGAGTTATCTTTTTGTTTTTGTACGCTAAATTCGCCTTGCGCTGATTCACCATCGTACAAGAATTCATCTTGATGCTCGCATTTATTTCTTGAAAGCTGCCAGGAGGTGGTACAAAAACAAAAAAAATTTGCACTAAAAATTATACGCACAATGCCATTATGACTTACAAAAAATAATTTTTTTTTGACATTACATCCTCCACGCGAACTCAATCAACACTTTATATAAATTCGCCTTGGCACACACCCAAATTTTTCAATTTAAGTATGTCACGATAAAAGAAAATAAAGGAATGGCAGCCATTTTTAGGACGTCATGAGAATTTGAAAAAAATTGAAATAAACGGGAAGAAGAAGACATTTGAATTCGCCTTTAATGAAAATTTTATTTTCATTTCTTCAGCGTAATCAAGGCGAATTCATACCCAGTGGTGTTGAGCGTACAACAACAAAAGTTTGCACTAACAAATTGCACGCACAATGACAGTGAGAATCGGTGAGAACTACAACAAACACATTGTTTTGACATTCAGTCCAGCAAGCTGCTTGACCAACACCACCTTATATGAATTCGCCTTGAGCTTATTTTTACATACACTTCTTGTTTTTCTTGAGAGCTGAATACTTAGCTAAAGTCAAATTTTTAGAGTGTTATATTTTGAATCATGAAGAAACGTAACTAGTTACTTCTACCTTTTTTTTTCGAGTACAAAATAACTTTCAGCAACAACATCACATGCGATCCAAATAGAAAGCAGCCGATGAGCAATAACTTATATAAGTATATATGGATGTCCATGTATGTACATGTTATGACACCGACCGTAAATTTCTACAAAAAAAAAAACGTTTATTTTTCCCTTTAACAAAATTTTTTATTTTATGGCAAAAATAATTGTTCAAACATAAGGAAGCAATAAAATTTCAAGTTTATTTATTTCAAAACCTATAAAGGCACCCATCAAAGTGATTGCACTCAAAGCGGTAAGGGTCAGTGACTGAATCGATGAGAAAAAATAAATACAAAAAAAAAAAAGAAAAAATTGGTAAATTAAAAAAAAAAATTTATAAAAAGAAGTTATTTTTTCCTTACTTTCACTAGCAATTTGCCGACAAGACGATTTGCATCATTAATGGCTAACAAAAACATGTAACAGACCACGCACACGTATACACAGACACACACACATATATGTATGTATATGCAGGTATGTAGATGCGTGGGTATGTGTGCACGGCCATTGTACAATCAGACCTGCCTTCAACCAAAAAACACGGCCGGCCGACCTTATGTGGCTGCAACGCAACAAACTTAATGATGGGGTCCAGAGTTGTTGCCACTGCTGTTGTTGTTGTTGTTATTATTCGTGCTGCACTTACCGTTGTCGATAAAGACGTGAATACGCGCGTCCCATGCGCGCGCGGCAGATAGTGAAAATTGGTTAGATCGAGGCAGATACAATGCGAGTATAGCGTAAAGGAGATGCTGCTTTAAAAAAAAAGTGTGCACTTGCATTTTTGTATATATGTATGTAAATATATGTATGGGTGTATGTGTTGGCCTGTGCATTGCTGTATCCAGTAACTCACGCGCGTTGTGCCTCAAAAATGTTTATTGTGTCTCGGAATTGCTGATGGTGTAAGTTTTTTGTTTTTTTTGTTTGTTTGTTGTCGCTGGTGATTGCTGTAACTTTTGCTTTCTTTCAGCATGTCTGTCGCTTTTGTTCAACCGTTTTGCATTGTTTGTTTTTTATTTTTTAGTTTTTTACTTAACCTTTTATTGATATTTGGCTTCTATTGCTGCCGACCAACAGCAGCATAAAGTTTGCTTATCTCCTGCAATAAAATTGTTAGGCTTTTTTTGTTGTTCACCAAAAAATGTGTCTTCCCACAAAAGCATTACATTACGTACATATTTTGTCTTTTGCTACAATAAAAATGCAATTTTTTTTTACAATCTTTTTATTTGCTGATTGGCGTTTGTTTGCTTACCAGCTGCTTCGTTTTTGTTTTTTTTTTTTGCTGTTGATGCTGCCTCTCCCGCCGTCATCCACCCACATTTCATTCCTCTGCATTTTTTTTTGCCCGCCACATACAACACTTTGCAACTTTGCAACTTTGCATGTCAATTGTCCATTTACTACTACTAGTCAGAAAATGTGTCAGCAACATGTTGCCAGCCAGCTGCCAAAATCATTCCCAGCCATTGCCAGTTAGAGTGAGTAGATAGTGAAATGTTGCAGCTGCTGCTTCTTTCATTTCGCTTTACTCTACAGCTACTCCATGTCTTTCACGTTGATTTTTAATTAAATTATCAACGTGGCGAGGTGTTCACATGTCGCTGGTGTATAAACAAATAAAAAACAACAACAAGTACACAGGTTGCTGCAGTGTACTCCACAGCGCATTCCTTACTCCCCCTAACTTCTTTGCTAAAGTGAAAGATTTACATTCATTTTATACAATGCCTTGCAGTTGTTGTAGTTGTTATTTATATGCAGCATTTTTCGTTGTCATTATTGTCGCGGCTTTTAATTTTCTCTGGCTTGTTTGCCACAATCTGCCATATTTAAAGTGTCTCCCCATTTTGCGTTTTTTTTTCGTTTTCTTCTTCATGCTATGTGTCGCTTGTTGTTCTTGTTTTCCACACATATCAATTTAATTTTGCTTTCGCTGTTGTTGGTGCCGGTTTTTTGTATCCTTTTACTTATATGAAATCGAAAGTTTGGCAATGCAGTCATTGCAGTAGTAGAGCAGTGAAACTGAAAGTGAGGATGATTTTTTTTTGATTTATTTAAAAAACGCGAACCTAACTTAACGAAAAATAGATCATTCAACGAAATAATTAAAATGTGTAAATAAAAAATATGGTTTTTGCAGTTTATTAAGATCTTTTCTTGTAGTGTTGCTTCTGCCAAAAATGGAAATTAAATCTGTGCTAAAAATTTAAAAACAAAAATACCAAATTACAGTTTCCACTAGTAGTGTAAGAAGAATGTAAAACCATGTATTTTAGTTTTAAATTTTATATAATTTCACCTTTCCAGCAGCTAAATTAAGTTATTTGTTTTAATTACAATACTTTTTATTCCAAAATTTAGTTATTACTTTTCACAACTTAATTCTTACATTCATGCTTTTAGAATTTTTAGCTCTACTTGGGTGAGTTTTTCGTGACCAGGTTTATGAATTTGTTTTAATACGAGTTTTTCAATTGTTGTTTTTGGGCGGCTGCTAAAGCATTGTTGTTGTGGGCAGAAATATACCCACGGATGGGACGGAAAAATAAGAATAAATTTTCACAAAAAATTTTGAATGACGAATAAATTTTCATTCATCATACAAGTAATTATGAATAAAAATAAAATTAATGAATAAAAATTGATTTATCATTTCAAAAAAAGAAGTATAATCAGTATAATTTTATTTTTTAATTCACTCAAAAACGTCTTCCTTCCCCCGTAACTATTACAAGAAAAAACAATAAAAGTCAATCAATAATTATTTAATTACGATAAACATTTTTTAAATCATCGATAACTATTATTTTGAGACTTATATATAAATTATTATATTATTTATTCGTAATAATTAGCCGTGAGATAAATTTTGTTAATCTTCGGCAACCAGTAATTTGAAATTTATTTTATAAAAGCCTTTCCATAATAATTGTAAGTGAGACGTCTTAAAATACGATTTTAATTCGAGATCATTTCAAGACTGCTTTGTGGTCATTTCTGTTCTATTTCGTGGAAAGATCGGCACTTGTTCTGGATCATTTGGAAAGCATTCTCGAAATAATCCTGAACTAGTACCTAAATGGTTTCGAAATGATTCCGAAATAGTGCGGAAATAGTCTTGAACTGACCCGAACTAGTTCCGTATTTTAAGATATAAAAAAAATGTTCTCACTCAGAATTATTATGAAGATGACTTTTATAATTTCAGTCGTAAAATACTAGTTATCGATGACTTAAACAATTTTTATCATGTATAATAATTATCTAAAGACTTTTATTATTCTTATGGAAATTTGAATGACTTTGTTAAAATTCAATCATCAAATAATTATTTTGGGTTTCTGAAAACAGTTTTCAATTTGTATTTAACTGTTGCTCAATATTTAGTATTCGAATATTGAAAACTAAAGAGATGGTATTATTTTTTTTTTTCAAACAACAAGTGAAAGTAAGGTACAGATTAGTTCATGTCAGGAATAGTCGCTTACACAATTAATCTTCAAAGAATTAACTACAATGGTTAGAAGTTTGTGCAACTGTGCTACAGCAAAGACTTTTTAGAGAAAGTTGTCCACTAAGCAATACTAAATATTTTTTTTTGTTTTTTTTTCAAATTTTTGTAGCATTTTTATTTCTCGAGGAACAACGAAAGACAAGCCCGAAATAATTAATATTTCTTTTAATCGCACACAATCATTAATACTTTTTTTTTAAGTATACCTTCTTTGGCGCATATAACTGTAATAATTTAAAACTAATGCTAATAAATGACTGTACCAACGTAAGCAAAGGTCTTAGACAAAAAACTGCAATTTTTTAAGCTGCATGTTCTATGAAATTGTTATTGTTGTTCGTGAGCTTACATAGAGTTGTATTTTAAATAATATATAATTTCCATACCAGCTTTTGGCGCAAGACTTTTAAATTCTTGCAGAATTTATTGATTGCTACTGTGCTCGACGCTTAAAAAAATTATCGCCTAAGCTAATTTACATACATACATACACTTGTAAATAATACAGTGACGTCCAACTGAATGGACCTAAATTTCTTTATTTGGAGTCTTTTATTTTTCGTCGATTAAATTCAATGCGTGAAAAATAAATTTCGTAGTAGCTTCGATTTTTTTATTACTCACTTAAACGGCGTACGAGAAGAATACGACTGTGTAGGTGTAATTTGTCCTTCCTTCCATGCTATCGACAGAACTAAAAAATTTCGCAGAAGATCTAATAAAATTATAACTGAAAGAAAAATATTTATTTTTCAAGGTTGCTTTGGAGGTTATCCGAAAGTTTGAACAACACTTTTTCAAAATCATATAATTCCTTCAATAAAACAAAATAACATTTCTAAACCTACATATGTAGGTAATCATGGTGAGCATTCAAGTTGAACAAAAAGAGGGAGACATTTTTACCCAGTAACTAATCGACATGAATTCTATTTTTTATATTTTTTTCTTGTCTGAAACTAATTGGCATTTTCAAATAACAATACTTCTTTAAAATAAGTTGATTGCTTAAGAGAATTTAATTAGCTCACTCGCCTTTTTTAAGTCTGCTCAGTCTATTCAGTTGACCCTCACTGTATAAATTTCCGAATTTATCTCAAGCAAGCGTCAACTCCCAGTTACTTACTATGCACCGTACGCCGGTTGGTTGTGTAACAAATTTTATTACTCTCCACTTTTTTTTTCGCTAACAATTTAACTACAATTCACCACAAGCCGATTCATTGTTATTCCATTGCTGTATACATGGCTCGCATTAGTACACCAATCTTCTTCTTCTTCTTCTGTACACACTTACACTGATGGCAATTCTTATTAAATCTCTATAACTGCGCAATTACTTTTGCCGCTGAAGGAAAGCTGTGAACTTCGATTACTGTACCGTTACATAAATTAAATTACAGAATAATAATTATTTGACTGTTGTGTTTTGAAAAAGCCTATCAAATTTCGACAATATTATAAATTTATAAATATTATAGCAGGATGAAATTTTTTTAAAAGCCATCGATTATTTTGAAAGTGAAATTATAAAAATTTTCATGAAGTCTTCACAAGACTTTTCTCTTGAGACTTATATTTTATAAAAGTCTTTCGTCTTGGAAAGCAATTTCATAGTTACCTTTTGCGAGGGTCGCCACCTGTTTGAGAAGTTGAACAAAACTAAATTATACACAAGTTAAATAAAATATTAAAATATGGGTGTCAAACGGTTCGTCTCGGCTAGGCTCATACGTATAATTTGGAGAGGGTTGCCACATGTTTCAAAATTAAAAATTATTAAATTATGCAAAAGTATATAAAATATTAAAATATGATTATCGAATGGTTCGTTTCGCTGAGAAGAAGATATATAGCCAGCTATATTTTGAAGAGGGTTGCCACCTGCAACCTTCTTCTTGAATTAAGTTACACACGAACTATATAAAATACTAAAATGTGGCAAACGATTTGTGTGGGTGAGGAGAAGGTTCACACCTATATTTTGGAGAGGGTTGCCACCTGTTTGAAAACCCGAATTTTCTTAAATTATACACAAGTTATATGAAATATGAAAATATGGGCGCCAAACTGCTCATTTCGCTGAGAAGAGGGTTTATGGTATATAGAGGGTTGCCACCTGATTGCAAGGTCAAATTTAAATAAATTATACACTATTTATATGAAATGTTAAAATACGTTGCGTCTTGACGAGAAAGTTCATAGCTAACTATATGAAGGCTGCCACCTGCTTTAAAAGTCAAATTTAAATAAATTATACACAAGGATATAAAATATTAAAATATAACTATCAAGCTGTTCCCAAAGAGTAATTAGTAAATAAGTATTATAATATTTACTGATTGATTTTTATTCATTTTTCGCATAATAGTTTAGCAAATAGTTATAATAAAGGAGGCCCTTGCCGTGCCGAAACACTTTTTGTCAGATTTTAAGATATCATGGAAAGTGGGAAGATTACTTATGAATATTTTTGAGCCTGAGAACTAAATAATGTTTTTTTTGTTAACCTAATTTTTGCTTTGAATTTATGAAAATTACCAACTAAAAAATCTTTAAAATAAAATACCCGAAAACATCAAAACCTCTGCTTTTAATTTTAATTTTTGTGCTTAGGGAACATTAATTGCTGTTTAGTTGTCTTTCAAATAATCACCAAGTATATTTACAACTTCTACAAAAAGCATGTGAATGTATAGGATTTGCCACCAGTGTACATACAGACTGTATAAAAAATACAACCAGGTGCTTATACGTTTGGTATTTGCAAGTCAAGGTCAAGCAATAATACTACTTAATATATACTCGTATTTTTCATGCATAAATCTGCTGTTAGCTTTGTGCGCAGCATTCCAAGATGAACGCCAAGTTATTTATTTGATCTGTAGACAGATATTCAATTATATTTGTGCGTGTGTAGGGGAATGTACATTTTGTATATACTGACATACAAATGTAAGCGCTGAGCAGCAAATCTTTGCCAAGTGTTATACAACATCGGCGCAACAATGCGCTTAGCTAGGTTAGAAAACACATATTTTTAAAGAGTTTTAGCCGCATTAGAAAACATTCTTTATTACCACCGACAATTAATAATTTGGCACTTAGACAGCAACGCTTTTTTTGTTTTGGGTTTTGCTAACAAATGTTCAGCGTTGCTTTATTATTGTTATTCTGCTGGCCGCTTCTTTTGAGTTTTGTTTTGTTTATAAATTATTTATTTAATTTTTTTTTCTATTCAACAAATTCTATTTCACCATGACCTCAAAATATCTGCAAATGCTTTGCGGCTATGTGGCAGCGTGCACATTTCAATGAGTTATTGATTTTTTGGAGTTTTGTTGTGTTTTTTCTTTTTGAGTCATTAATTTCAAACAAGACAGCTTCAACTGGGACCATACCACTTGAAACGTCAATAATAATATCAAAACAAGCTATCACAAAATTCATACTACAAATGTTATTATTTTTTGAATAATAAGTTTGTAACACTTAAGAGGTTGCCATACAAAACAAAAAACAAAGTCAATACATCCTATTCCGAAAATTTAATTAGTCGTCTGCAAATTATAAGTAATACATTTCTGCTGCGTTAGGCGAGTGGTCTATATTCCAATTAACTTCATTTGCAGATCTACCAATTATTTGACAGTGAAGTGTAAATATCAAAATATTTTTCTTTCGTTTTGGAATAGTTTTGAGTCAAAAGCAGCAGAAAAAGGCACGCGGTTGTTTAAAACTCACATGAATTTGATTTGTTATAACGTCATTTTTGAAATATGTATAGTTATCGTTATCGTTATTCTTATCGTTGTCGTTATAGTTATCGTTATCGTTATCGTGACAGTTATCGGTATAATTATTGTGATCGTTGTCGTTACGGTCATTGCTATTGTTCTCATTTCCGTTATCGTTACCGTTGTCGTTTTACCGTTTTTTATTTAATCGATATTCTGATCGTTATTGTTATCATTACTGCTATCGTTATCGTTTTTGTTAGCCCTACTGTTATCTTTAAATATTGTATTCATATATAAATTTCCCTTATAGTTAAGTCCAGAAAAGAGAAGTTTGGATAGAGAAGACAGAGAGAAGCGCGGTTATGTCTCCGCTTGGTTCAGCTACCTCAAACTCTTTTCATATTGCGAAAGCAGGGCTGGTTAGTACTTTTAAAGTATATTTTCTCTATAGAGAAGATGTTGTGCTTTGCAAGGATGAAGGATTTCCTGACCACCCTCTCCGATTGCATCAGCAAACCATTCCTTGTTCTATTAACTAACCATGAGACTTCGCTAAACTCGAGCCTTTATTTGGCTACAGTTTTTTTGGAATATACGTAGAACAATTTATTTTTTATTTTGCCCGCTGGCAGATCGCAATAGCCTGATACCACTCACAAGTTTTAGCTTATTCCGTATTAAATTGTGGAATTGATGGGGATTTTTAGAAGTCTCTTAAAAGCCTTGCCGTCACTCTGAACTGCTTCTCAATTAGTTATCCATTCCAATTACAAAGGTATGATTGATTCCTTTAATTAAAATACCGTCTCCAGTTGCCAACAACACACACTAAAAGCATTTCCTCCTTTGTAGCCGTTACTGAGTAGATTTTCGGCTCAGTTCAGCGTACTCTTTCCAAAGGTGACATTCAAAATAATAAAATTCAATTTCCTGCATCTTGGCTTGAACAAACTTTTATATAGCGTGTATTTATGTATTTAGATTTTATCAAGCAAATAGATTATTTTGATTGCCTTGCTGTGATAAAGAAGCAACATTTAAAGCTCTTCCATTGGGGGAAGCTTAAAGAAGCTACCAGAAATATTAAGGCTATTGAAAGCTTCACATTTCCAAATTTTTCGCTCATCTTCTTCTAATTAAAATTCCAAATTTTTCACTCATCTTCTACTAATTAAGTATAGAAATCTTGATAATTTATTTAAGCATCAAATACAAATAATCCATTTAGTTTCATTTTGTATTGCTCGTAAAATTACACAACCAAGAGACAAAGCAAATTTAAATTGTGTTTGGAAATGTGGCTGGTCGAGGTGGAAAACAAATATTCACATTATAATACACAATAACAGAAATTAAGATTGAAAAGAAAAGAAAAAAACAAATTATAATTATAAATTTCTCTAAGATTTTGCCGCCTAAAAGCCGCAATATTGGTTGCGGTTTGGCTTTCTAAGATCAACAATAACGCCGCACTTCATTGGATGCTTTATTGCAGTGATTGCTGTAATTACTTCTCACTTGTTGTTTTTCTGTTTATTAATTATGGTTTTTTTTTGTGGTATTACCACTTTAAAGTAAATAAAGTCGCTTGGCTAATGATCGAAGTTTGTTTTGTTTTGAGAAATTACCACAAAAATGCAATTTTCTAAAATAAACATTATTAATTTTTTAAGATTTTTTTCCATTTTGTAATAACTCATTAAAGTTATCGTAGTGTTTGCATATTTTGTATAGCTAAAAGTGAAACGTGCGAAAAGCAAATTATTATCGCGACAGAAGTGTTGAAGAAACAACGTGTAGACAAAAGTGCGAAAAGCAAATTATTATCGCGACAAAAATGTGGAAAAAACAATGTGTAGACAAAAGTAAAAAATACAAAATTGAAAAAAAAAAATGGCTGCCTGGTTTCGTTTATCAAACATTTAAGTGTGACTTATGTTTCTTTGGCGCGTGTGTGGCAGCAAAGTCGGCGAAAAACTGCGCTGTCTTAAGTCTTACTGTACGAAAGACTTAAGACACGAACTTGGTTAGGTAAATTGTCGGGCTATAGTTAAAGGCTGCTGCGCTGATTTGTATTTGAAAAGAAGAAACTAATTAAAGAAAAAAATAATGATAGTGCCATTAAAATGAGAAATATTGGTCGCATTAATGCTTGATTGATGGTACAGAAATAGTAAAAAAGTGAAGTGATATAAAAAGTGAAAGAATTAGAAAACTACATACCGATGTAGAGAGAATAAATGTTGAGGAATTATTATTTGAATTTTGTACCACTCCTATTATTGAAATGGTGTTGTTATATATAAATAATAGCCTTAGAAAGTTTGTTTCTGTTTCAACCACAGCCGCACATTGATCACCATCTCTTAAAAACTCATTAGTTCAATTCGGATTTATATGAATTCTAAGAAATTTTCGCCACTTCTTGTACCAAAAAACCTCAGTTATTTTACCTTCTTAACACCTTGTTTCTATCTTCTTTGTGACCAGCGCTGTTCATTTCAAACTTACTTTGCTAAGTAGCAGAAGCATTTTACTGAAAGTTCAATAACATCGTGAATTTAGTTTGTTTTTTGCGGTAAACAGAACAGAAACAGAAAACAGGAACAGAAAAGCAATAAAAAATAGTTAAAAAATATAAAATATGATTTGAAAATATGAAGCACTGATAAAAAATGATAGAAATATGGAGTGTTTGTGAAATTTGCATATAAAACACAACAGCAGGGCAAACATGCTTTAGTAATGTTGATATTAATAATAACTGGTTATTGAGTTGAATGTTTAGAGATAGCTTGAAATATGTGAAAAGATATAGTTGAATCTTTTATGTTTCGTAAGCCGTAGTTGCTAAAGTGGTTCTTCATTATTTTCTTGGGAATTCTTTCCTTTGACTAGTTATAAGATGTCGAATTAAAAAACAAATATTTTATATCAGTATTTTTCTAAAAAAAATTCAGTAAGTATTTTACCCAAAATGCATAGCTTATTTGAGAATAAAATTTGTGCACTATTCGGAATATATTGAAGTTTAATTTGCAGCTTTTGCTTTGATACAACACGCAGTGGTGATGATAGCTTTACAGGAAATTAAAGGAAATCAAATTTTCCATGCAAACAGAGCAGAAAGTGCAAAAAATAGGAAAAACTTAGTTATTTATTGTTTTAAAATTAGTTTATAACAAATGTAGGTATTTTCCAAAATAGCAGCGTATTAAAGAACTA
The DNA here is from genome assembly GCA_951828415.1 of Anomoia purmunda. NCBI lineage: Eukaryota > Metazoa > Arthropoda > Insecta > Diptera > Tephritidae > Anomoia > Anomoia purmunda. The sequence goes on along the minus strand of OX639996.1, from coordinate 111,774,537 downwards.
TTGCCCGTTGATTTCTTTATCTTGTAATATTAAGATCTCTCCGTCCTGTACCGTCCTAGACCTTTTGAACTGGCTTGAGAGAAGTTACTTTAACACTCTGACTGGGCTCTCCAAAGAGTCTATAAAAAATTACAAAAATATCACCGGAATAAAGGACTATTGTGCATTGACATAAAAAATTATATTTTGAGAAAAAAGAATTAATATTTTTGGAAGCTATGAAATTTCCAATTTTTTTTATCTAAGAATTTTAAGATTTGTTCCTTGACTGTAAAAGAATTCTCGAAGCTCCTCTATTTTTGAGCTGATTTGAGAGAAGCTACTTTGAGTGCGAGTACCCTGACCGACCTCAGCCACTCTAGCTACTAAAAAGTAAAGTTAAAAAGTTGTTGAATAAATAATTTGTACTTTTATAAAAAGCAATTAGAAGTGGATTTCGAGCATGGAAATAGTTAGTTTTACTCGTTTTCTTCAATTTTATTTAACTTTTTTTTTAGTTTTCTTCGCTCTATTGATTGCCCTTGCTAAATTGGTAAAGCAGAAGAAATCGTGAACATTATATGTACATACATTAGGGTGAGCCCTTGCTAAATTGGTAAAGCAGAAGAAATCGTGAACATTATATGTACATACATTAGGGTGAGCCAAAAATTTTAATTTTTATTTTTAATAGTTCAAATAAATTTTGCTCTGAAAGCTGTATGCGAAAGATGAAAATTCTCGGTCAATATCTTAGGCTAACTCAATATCTTAACTACAGTATTCAAAAAGTTATACCAAATTATGTAGGTGTAATTATTTCGGAGACTATTGAAATTTTGTAAAAAAAAGTATTAAGTTACATAATATTTATGGGCGAAAAATACAGAAAAGTCATTTGATTTCCTACAAAAATGCAACTTTACTAAATTATTTTTGATTAATGATTTATCGAAATTTTTGTTTAAAATGCACTATCTCTGTACATGAACGAATTAGTTATGAAAGAAAAGTAATAAGATTACAAATTATGTAGAAAATTCAATTTCCCACAAAAAACATATTTTTCATTAAGAAAACACACTAAATAAAGTTTTATTTTTTTAAACCAATTTTTCAGTAAATAAACTGTAGACTTAACAAAGAATATAAAGTTTGGTAATTAAAGTAAACAAAAATTGAAAATATTGAAAGCCGGATATCCCATTCTAAGCACATATATAAACATTTTTGAATCATTTTTTGCTTCCAATTATTCCCCCTTTAATGAAAATTGTGTTACGTTCTTATATTCGACTCATCATTATCTAAAAAAACTTGCGTGGAAACTCAATTTGTGGCAGATCTTAGGAGATTCAAAAATAATAAGTTTTTACATTAAGTTGTCAAAATCATTTTTCTCTAAAACACATCAAAAATCCTTAGGCGGACAGCTTGCGCTAATTAGCAGTAAAACCCAAATAAATCTTAAACCCTTCAGTCATTAATGAACTAGGCAGCTGTGTGAAAAAAGTGAAAATAAACTGAATAAAAAATAGAAAGAGGAAAAAAGAGTCGTTGGTCTCGCAGCCGTAGGTAAAACAAAAACAATAACAATTAAAGTTTAAGCTACAATGGAAACAAAATTAATTTCGCACCAATATATCAAAGTAAATTAGTGAATTAGTAAAATATGCAAAGCGTAGATCAGATAAAATATCAAACTTAGATGTTATACCAGTGGTAAATTACAACAACAAAACTAAACATGAACTAACTTTGCATTCTAAATTTTATTTTGTACGCAATTTACTGAAGTCAATTTACTACTCTCAGATTGTTTTTAAAGCAAACGCACTAATTTAGCCAAAAAAAAAAACTGAGTCTCTGTTTAATTGAAGTAAATAATTTTGTGCGTTTATTTACCTGCACACAAATTTAACCGGTTTCATTTTTAATTGCTTTAGTATATTTGCTTTTCTACGCCACTTTCAATCGCTATCGCTGCAATTTATTAAACATTTTTTGTTGTTTTCGTGAGAATTTCAATTTGTTTGTTTACTTGAGTGAATTGTTTGTTTTTGATTTACGTTTTTGATTATTTAAGTCGTTATTCTACATTCAAAACAAGTTTTTTCCGTATATACGACAATTAAAAATTTACCAACGCACGTACCTATCTTTGCAAGTACATAAACAATTATTCACACTGCTGATCACATATTGCTTTTTGTTTTACAATATTTACAATACTTTTCACGCAAAGTCTTATTTGTTAGTTGCTTTTATAAAACTTTAGTTCGTTCTATAACAAAAAGCATATATGTAAATTGAAATTTCAACTTTGTACAGAATTTATAAAAAATTAATAAAAATCAATTTATATAATTTTCATACTTTCTTATCCGAATTTTTAGAAAACTTTTGGGTTTATTAGCCAACCCAATATAATTTTTTTGGGAATTCCAAAAAAAATTGTATTATCAAGTAACTTATTAAAGTCATATGTAAAATTAAAAACAAAAAAACTGACCATTTTCTGTTCATGGGAAAAATGTTGTGCAGGTTATAATAAACGAGTACATAAATTATAAATTAAGCTATAATTGGAAAAAATATCCCTTTGTCTAAACAGATTTTTTTATTTGGTGAAATTTATACTGTTTTATTAAAATTTAAGTACTTATTAGCTATACAAAAGATGTATGCATCGATTATTATTTGTGTAGAGAACTCTTGAAGTTGAGTCCTCTTTAAATCTTCGGGTAATGTAACGAAGGCGAACTGTACGATAGATTGAAAAACTATATTCCTCGACCAAAAAAAAAATTGTTTGCATACCTACTGGCAACAAAATATAATTATTTAACTGTGGCTGTTCATTTACAATAATAAAAAGATTCAAAGTATTGTTATAGCAACTACGCCGAAAATAATGCATTTAAAGTTTGTTAATTTAAATTGAAATTTCAGTGAGTTTTAATTCCAAGTTTTACCGGCATAGTTTTTGGCACAGTAATTATGACAATAGTATTGCGAATCGATATTATTGTCTTAAACTACACTATCTATCCTAATCCCAGGTATATGTTAAGCCTCAAAGCATGATAATTGTCTTAACTACTACTCCTAAAATTAGACCACAAAAACTTGGTTGTAAGACTTGGAATATAACACCAGTCATTGCAGCCGTTAGAACTTACTGAGTGCGTAATAACGACATAACAATTTTTGTATTCTGCGACATAGCTCTAGGTGCAGTAGTTAGAAAATGATCATGCGATGATCCTAGTATTTGGTATCAGAAAAGGTCCGTATGAATGTTTTAATAAAATTTTTATTTCTCACGAAGCTTTAAGGCGGCAAGTGTAAGGTAAAAATGAGGAACATGAGTTTAATACTCACAGCTCTATTCCTCACAAAACTCATCGAATCACTATTGTAATAAATATTGCGCCAAACCAAAAACTATGCTAACCACGTTGCGTATTCAATGATAGTAATCGATCAGTTGTTCCCATTATCGATTCATTCCAATTTTTCTTTAAATAACAAGAACAAATAACATTCCTGTTTTAAAATGAAATTTCCCCTTTACTTGCGCCGCAACCTATTCCAACTCACATACAGTGGCTTCCAGCTAAACTGATTAATTTCCTTATACATAATATTTTCTATAAAAAATATAGTTTAGTCAAAATCATAAACAATACAAATTACGACTTTATGAAAATTTAATAAACTTTAAAAAAAAAATTTAAGAAAATTTTAAACTCTTTTCAAAAAAACATATTTAAAAGGTAAAAATCAATATTTGACACATATTTAAAAAACTAAAAAATTTTACGGAAATTAAAATTTTTTTCTCTGAAATTAGTCTAACAAAGTAAAATTTTAATCTAATAAAATTTAAATTTCAAGTTGCTGAAAATTTCCATTGATTTTTGATTATTTTTTTCCGAATTGTCTTGTTCATTTTCTTCCATAAAAAATATCATTAAGATTGCATATAGCAAAAAATTTTTTGCAAAAACACTTGCGTAAATTTTGTTTGAATTTTGGTGCTATAGTTTATGTTTTTAATTGAAGTATATTTTTATAAAGAATTAAATTAAAAGATTGTGAAAAATAAAATATTTTAAATATTGCATAAAAAACAAATAGATCCACTCTTTTTGCCCTTTCCCAGTAATTAATTTCCCCCTGAATTAATTTGCTATAACTCGGCTATGCTCCAGAATCTTCTACTTAAGTAAATCTTACGCGCATTTTTTAGGAGAAACCCATTCTTACAACGCCATCTCACAGATCCAAAGTAACTGCGGGTAAATTTTTAAAATGCTTTTCTCTTTATTAGAAGCACGCGTTTGCTTTACTTTTATTATTTCAACACTAAGCAAAAGTTCTTTGGCATCACAAAAAAAATATTAAAAAAATGCAAAGCTATGCATAAATAAATATATAAAGTTTTCATTCAAATAGTTTATTTGCCTTCCACTCGTTAGCTAGGCGTATGGACAGCCAAAGTATTTGAATATATTAACATTTGTTATTGTTATTATTGGCCACATTGCCCTAATGCCACTTTCTTCGTTGTTGTAAGCACGGCAAGTTAAAGAGCTAAAATTAGCATTTCTAACAAACAAGAAAAACTATTTCAAACATATTTCCAAGTTGTTGTTTGAGTTTATATTACCTTTCTAATTCTACTTTCTTCAATATAAGTTTTTTTTTTTAGTTAAGAGTTTAAAATTATATTCTTAATGCGCGCAGTCGCAGATACCTAAGATTTCGCTAATTAAAAATAGCTATAAAAATATCACAGCAGTGGAATTCTACTTCATGTAAAAATTGTAGGTATTCTAAAGTGGCTGCGAAAAAAGGTCAATCGCGTGTTAATTGTAGACAATTCTGAGTTTTAAATTATTTGATTAGCTTGGTATACAAAAATAATACAAAATACTATACATAAAAAGTTGTGAAAGCTTTTGGAAATATAAAAAAAAAACATTTAATATTTTCGGCCATATTTTGTGCTCGATCAAGTTACACTTTTTTTTTTGTTTAGCTTGAAAGCATTAACCTTATTTTGTTCGTAGGTAATAGACAGCTGAGAAATTGCCAGCGCTTTGCAGATTTTAGTGCCCCTTCTATTTGGTTTCTCGCTGTTCGTTTCCGGCAAGCTCTGTAAAGTTTTGTAGCTTAACTTAAACCTTACGAGTACCCCAATTCGCATCTCTTTTCTATAGCTCAGCGGCTTGCCTCACATGTTTTTTTTTTAGGCAAGCATAAATTTCTAATAACTTTGTGATCTTAATGAGTATTTTAAATTTCAGTTTAGTGCTGGTAAGTACATAAAATATTTACATATTTTGCTTAGTGAAGGATATGAGTACTGAGCAACGTTAAGTTTGACAATTTTTCTTTTCCCCTTCTGAATAATTTTTTGGGAAAACTAAAGGCGATTTTAATAAATTGTTATTGTACTTTCACAATAATGAAACTGCGCTGCCAATAAAGATCTAGAAATTTTTTTTAATTTTTTTAATTTTTTGGTAATTTTTGAAAATTTGTTTTTTATTGTTTTTTTTTTAGTTTCTGAGTTGTTTCTAATAGTTTGCGGGATATTACAAGTTGCTTGCTGTCAAAAACTAACCGAAAAACAATAACAAAAAATTTCGAAAAAATAATAATAAAATAGGCTAACAAAATATTAAAACTAATCAAGGAAATTTTTAGAAGAAAATACAAAATTTTCATGATTCCATAAAACATTAAAAATAATTAAGAAAAATTTTTAAAAGAAAATACATATAACTTTCATGATTACTTTCCATAAAAGAAAATTTTAAAAATTTAAACATATGAGAGAAAAATTGTTTAATTTATGGGCTTTTTAAATTTTAAATTTTCTTTTTGAATGTTCCAGCTTGTTATTGATAATTCAATCGATTTTGGTTTTAACATTTAAATATTTTCCAAATTTTTTTTTTAATATAAAAATTATTAAATATTGCAAAATTTTCAAAATCTGTAAGTAAAAATCATTTAATATCAAATTTTAAAAATTCAAAATATTTTAAAATGTTCCAAATTCATTTCTTATTATTGTTGATTTCTCAATTTTTTTAAATTTTTTTTACTTATTCTTGTTATAGTCTAGTCAATCACTTATATAAAAAATAAATATTAATTAAATGGTAAAATTTTTTTGATTAAGAATAACAATCTGCACATAAAAAAAAATCTTAAAAATTCCGTAAATATAAAATACTCCAAATTCAATAATAATAAAATTTTTGTTATTATTTTTTATTTCTCAAATTTTTTATCATTTTTTGCCTTATTCTTTTTATAGTCATTACTAATCACAATCATTACTATGATTAAAAGATATTTGAATTTTATTGATTAAGAATAATAATCTGAACACAAAAGAAAAATCTTAGAAATTCAGCAAATATAAAATATTCCAAAATCAACAATAATTTAAGTTTTTATTTATTATTATTCATTCCTCAATTTTTTGGTTTTTTTTTTCTGTTTCATTATTTTTTTGATTTATTCTTATTATAGTCATTACTAGTCGATTAATTAAATAAAAAAATATTCTTTACTATAATTAAAAAATGTTTTTAATCGTTTTAATAAAGAATTATTTCTGAAAATAAAAGCTTAAGTTTATATTGTATTAAATATATACATATATAGCCATAGACAGGTGGCACCTTGTTTGATTTCCACTGCAAATAGAACCACGCCCTATATTTCTTCAATACTGTACAGTTTTTGATCTTATTTTAACGTACCGGGCAACTGAGGGTGGTCTTGAAATTTATCGCATTAAATATAGGTGGACATTTTTTTCAAATCTTGATACCTTTGAAATCGTCCTATAAGTAGGTAATATTTAACAAAAAGGATTAGTAAAAATTACTTTCCATGCATTGATAAACTCACCACACTTGGTTTTTTTCGTAAACCACTTTTGATAGTGCAGCAATTTAAGAAACATTTTTGTCACTATCGATAGTTAACACTCTCCATTGCAACTGCTTTGAAACTCAATCAGTAAACTCTTCACATAGTTTCTTCCACACTTTCGCTTCTTACAACTTATTTTACTGCATTATTTTTCACTTCATTGTCTATTTGCGATGCCACTCGCTTGCCCTACTAAGTAATTTATTATTTCAATATTAACACTTGTTGCACAAATGAGGTGTGACAGTTTAACAAAACTAAACGCATATGCTGTACCTTGCAGTTTTTTTCTGTCTGCCGATTTACGCTGTGCCACCACTGTATGCTACAAACATACAAGCATATACATATACTTTAAATATGTATATATGTATATTTACTTATGTCTTTATTCATGTTTGCATAATAAAAACATGTCTTGCGGTCGGTAATTATAGTTTATACTTATAGCGAGTACATACTTGCATCTAAATGGAGTATACTATACTTGGTATTTGTGTGTGTGTGTGTGTATGTGTATCGGTGTTAATGCTTAGTTGACATTTACACAAGGCGGAGCAGGGCAAAAAAATTAAAGCAACCACATGGCAAAAAGTGGTCATTACGTGCGACGGTATGCAAAATGCAGTTATTAAGAACAAGGCTAACTTCAATACATACATATACTCGTCTACATACAAACATACATACACACATGCACACATACATATGTACATAAATATTTGTTGTGTGGCTAATGAAATTGCAAGTGACAAAATGTGTTGCAAGTGCAAGCAAAGATACAAAGAGGGAGATAATTGAAAATAATAATAAATATTTTGTAAGAAAAAATTAATTATCTAAAATTGACAAGAGCTACATATGTGTTAATTGTTTAATAAGTGCTAAAAGGGTAAATAAATAGTTGCAGACATTTACGCATTATATGTACAATATTTTAGCAACGCCCAAGATATTAAAAAAAAAAAGAAAATATTTAACCGAACACAATTTTTTCCCCAAATGAGAACGTTCAATTAAATTAAAAATAAGTTTTACTTTCTACGCTAAAAATAAAACTCACAAATAATTATTATTTTCGAAGCAAAAATGAATAACAATAAAAATTTTTTTAATAAAAAAAGATTTTTAAATTAAAAAATAAAATTCTTTTTAAATTAAAAAAATAAGATAAATTGAAATATAAAACATAATTATTTTCTAAGCAACACCTAATTTTAATTTTCTGAGCAAAAAATAAAACACAATAATTATTATTATTTTCAAGTAGAAATAAGACTTAAATTTTTACTTTCCAAGCAAGAAAATTTCTTAATATATTTTTTCTTTCAAAGCAAAAATAAAACTCAAAACATAACTTTAATTTTTTTTAATTTTCTAACAAAAGAAAACAAAACTATATTGCCCAAGCGAAAGATAAAACTGAAAAAATTTCAATAATTTTCGGAGAAAACAATAAAAGCAAAAAAAAGTTTAATTTCCAAGCAAAAAAAAACTATTATTTCCCAAGCAAAAGTTAAACGAACAAAAAATATTATTTTCTAAGAAAAAATAGTTTCCATTTTCTGAACAAAAAATAAAACTCAAAAAAATTACTATTATTTTCCAAGCATATGAAGCAAACTTAAAAAATAACAATTATTTGGCAAGCAAAAAAACGAAAATTAAAAAAAAAACTTTCCTTCTCCAAGCAAAGAATAGAAGTCATGAAGCAATTACTACGTTCTAAGCTAAAAATAGAACTCAAAAAGTAACTTTTATTTTCGAAGTATAAAAAAAAACTTAAAAAATTACTTTCACTTCTAAGAAAAATTTTTGCTTAAAATATAACTCTTATTTTCGAAGCGCAAAAAGGAACTAAAAAAGTATTTATTATTTCTAAGTACAAAATAGTACTCAAAAAATAATTTTTTCTTTCTAAGCAAAAATTAAAACTAAAAAAATAACTTCTATTTTCGAAGCAAAAAAGAGAACTAACAAAAATAAAGATTATTTTCCGAGCAAAAAAATTAACAAATTACTATTCGTTGTTTTAGCAAAAAAAAAAACCAAAACGTACATAGTAAGTAGTAAAAAAATATTTTTTTAAAATAGAATTGGTAACAGTTACTGTTCTTGGAAAAAATAGCTAAACTGATACCGGCAAGGATATTAACTTTTCATTACCTGTCTTTCTCTAAATCCGACATTTGTTAAAAAAACAGTTTCTAAATAATTTGTTGTTTAAAATGTTATTTACGGGTGCTCTTCATACGTACAGTGCCTATCATAACTATGCTACAGAAACTTATATGCAAGTTTCGACACTTGATTTGATTTCTTATTGATTTTTAGTTACTTTTTTTTTATAAAAAAAACAGTTCATTTTTAAATAAAACCATATCAATTAAACTATAAAAACTATACTACTATAAAATTCAACAAATTTTCATCAAAATTTTTAGAACAGTTTTTTTACTTACTAATTTTTATTATTTCTTTTATAATCTTCAGAGCTGGGCAGGCGCGAATGTATACATAGAATTGATTAATTTCGCTTAATATAAAATGTATGCAAATATCTTAGAACAACTACAGAAGTGGGGAATTTATTACGTCGGAAAATTCGAATGTTGTTTTTGTTTTTTGATAAATACATCAGCAAATATGCAGGTCATGATCATACACTTCATATTTTTTTAAATCTATAATCCAAACAAATGACACGTTATCCATCAAATCATTGCTTGAATTAAAATTTTGTTAAGCTATTTGGCTTTAAAAAAATATTTCACGCAACGGAAGCGCATAGTCAAATATTTCTTAAACCAATCACGCTTGGACTAGGTTTACAAATTAAGTAGTGGGCAAATAAAAACATTAAAAATAAAAATCAAGAAAAAAATAAACAATTAATAATTATGCCTGAAAATCAGTTGTAGGTGTGTCTATTATCTTCATACAGGTATTAACTATTGTTGTTGTTGCCTGCCCATATATGTAAAGTGCTAGTGGAAAGCATAAAGTGTTAATAAAAAATTGTGTAGGAAAGGTCAGTGAATATGCAATGAAATTGATAGCACTTATATTTATTATATATGGATTTACATGTGTGTGTAAGTAGTGTAAATAATAACAACTTCCGCATATTAATTAGCATAAAGATATGATAAAATGTTGTTCATTATAAATTGACACTAATGAGATTGATATATTTTACAGATACCACTTTTTCAAATGCGAAGATAATTCTGGGCTACAAGACTTTTTATTTTTTATTGGTATATTGCCTTCAAAACTATTTTCGACACTTCAATGGGGAAAAATATAGTAATTATATATATGAACTAAGAAAAGAACGTAAGCAATGCTATTTCCAAAAATTTTAGAAAAAAAATATTGGCTACGTTTTTTCAGTTAGTTTAAGTCAAATATCTGCTAGGCTTTTAATCGACTTTGCCCTCAACCTTGAACTGACGGCTCCACTTCCTTTCAAAGTGACTTGAATTTAGCGCCCTCAGCTGTGAACTTTTTCGGACCTTTTATTAATAATACTCATTACCTTTAAATGTAACGACTTCGAAATGTTCGTCAAAATTTCAAAATTCTTATTCAGAATTTTTAGAAAATTTTTGGTGTGCAGTATGGGCTTAAAATCCAGCAAATTTTGGTATAATACTAGTTGCCAAAGCCTGTCGCACGACGGGCTCCAATCATTTTATATGTGAATTACGCATTACAAAGGTATCAAAACTGTTATCTTTTTGTAAGCATACTTTCAGGCTGAATACGATGGAATTAACAGTTTGAGTGATATGTGGTGAGCAGAATCCTTGTGTATTAGATAGTAAAAGTTTAAAATGTCTAAAAAATTTGCGTTGATACTTGATAATTTCTTTTGCCGACGGTGTTGGTAATTTTTTCCCATATATAAAAAATTCATGCACTTGTTATATGGAAGAAATGGGCAACACCATTAGCAAAAAAACAAAAAAGAAAATTTTTTAATTTTGATGAATATTTGTTTTTTTTTTTTAAATTGCTGATTCAAAAATTTTATTTCTTTAGACGAAAGTTGTCAATACGTGGTGGCGTTTTACTTTTTCGATGGGCCTTAGTATTTGTGTTTAATTTATTATTACACAACACGATTATTCTCGTACCCTGGGGAGTTCTTATTGTTTATACAAAAAAGTATTCGAGTCATCTTTTCTATTTCTACTTATCATATACTAAGCTCATACAAAACTGGCTCAAGTCAACAAACGACCACAGCTACACAAATCAAGCTTAAACTCCTAAGAGGCCAAGCAGTAGGCAGCTAATAGAAAATACACGACCCACAGAGTTCTGCTAAATGAAATGTAAATAAATACAAGTACGAATCGCATAAGATTGATTGGCCTAGGCACAGAAGATACATCATTTTGTATATATTTAAATTTATAATAAACAAATGAAAAATGCAAGCAGACGTCCGTCCTAAGAATGAAATGAAAAATGCTTTGGTATATTCGTATCTATTATACAAGTGTATTCTATATATAAACTATACGTAGAATAAAAAAAAATGAAATGGAATATTGATGACTTTTGGGTAGGCGAACAACTTAAGCCGATTTAATGTAAATACCAAGCTATTGTTGATGAAAAGCGAATAGCATTTTCGGTCCAGAGCATAGAATATGGCATTAAATAAAATTGTGTGCCTACTGGTGAATTTATTACTAAACAATTTTTTCTTTACACATGAAATGGAAGCACTAAATAAGAACATAGTTTTTAGAATCTTATAGTCAAAAGTAGAAGCTAATCTTCTCATTAAATGACTCAACAATCGTGTGTTGTTTTGGACTCGGCGGAGTTTCTGATAATCTGTGAAGAAAAATTCTGCTGTTCATCGAGTACGAACCAGACTGAACTATTGCAAAATCAAAATCGTATATATATTTCTTCCACTGAAATTTGGTTTATAGCTCAAAGTGTAGTTAGTTAAAATCCCACTCCAACAGAAAATAACGAAAGAGTTCTAAGCAGAATACCGACGTAATCAGCTCACATAAAAGATTTCCCTCTCATTTTCTTTAATACAGAAATTCATCTGTACGTCTTCTTACGCTTATTCGTGATTATGGTTGTTATAGTTATTTATATTGTTGTTAATATTTTTAACGTTAGCGAGATTGAGATGTAATCTGCCACAGTCAACTACATTATATGCCATCACATCACATTACATCACATCGCATACAAAAACGCAGCACATCGCGTGAGATCACATGATATTAAATCGCATGATATCAAATCACATCACATCAAAGAACAATTTAATCAACAATCCTCTTTTCTATTCGAAAAATCTCACACAAAAGATTTGAAGAGAACCTAGACAGTGGACAGTTTCTTGAGATCACATGATATTAAATCGCATGATATCAAATCACATCACATCAAAGAACAATTTAATCAACAATCCTCTTTTATATTCGAAAAATTTTACAGAAATTTAATTTATAGATTTGAAGAGAACCTAGACAGTGGAAAGTTTCTTGAGGGACAAGACTATAAATTTTTAGAGTAAGAATTAACATTTTTTTCTATGTAAATATAACTTGATTTAACTGATATTTTGCACTTTGCAATTCAAGCTATGTAGAAATGAATATCCATTGAAAGTGTTTACTTTTGCCGCACCACATTTAAACATGCTCAGCGTTGTTATCTTGTATTTTATTGCATTTTATTGCATATTATTTTTGCTGCTGTTGTAATCGCAACTATGTATCTGTCGTTGCTGATTTGTTGGCTATACATAAAATAAATGCAGACAAGCAGCAAGGAATTTGCAATGCAACGACAAAAAAATTTAATAGAATCGAATTGAAATGAACAGAACTGCACTGAACTGAACTGAACGGGGCAGAATAAAGTGAACTCGATGGAGTGAAGTAGCTACAGACGTCGTTGCATTGAAGTCATTAGTAATCAAAAGTTGTCGCGAAAACTTCACTGAATTCTTTTGAATGCAACAACAACAATGTTCATAAAACAGAATTACGACAAAAGTAGCAACACCATTGCTGGGCACAAGCTACCTAGCCTAGCCATGAGCAGCAAAGGCAGCAGGTAATTTTAAATAAGTTGCCTCTGAAGTTGGTCGAAAAAGCTGACTGGGGAATAGTGCAATACTTTTGACTATTTATTTATTTTTCAGTTTTAATTTTTTATTATTTTTTCGTTGCTATCTTTGTAATTTGGCGCATAAATTAGTGTGTTACGTATGCAACGCCTGTGTAAAATTGAAACACATATGTAGCTACATGTACATGAATATTTACTTACATTGTACAGTGGTGAGCGAAACCGGTCGAATGGCGACCTTTTTACAATATTAGCAAGGTTTTTCATGATAAATTTTGTTCGTTGATTTTATATACGAATACAGTTCATACTATAATAAAAACCACATAAATTGATGTTTAAAATTTTATACAAAACTTTTAAAAACTCAACAAATTTGCATCAAAATTTTAAATTTTTTTTTAGTTAAAGTGAATGTTTGAAGCGGCCTGAAACTAACGCTGATGTTCTATAATTTCTTAAATTTTTGATATTGCTTAATTTTTTCCATTTATGATAAAAAAGTTAAAATTAAAAAAATTAAAAAAAATCAACGAGGGTAATTTCTTGTACTTTGTTATATTAAAATCAAGCAGACTATAAAACTGCATACCTAACAAATGTCTAAACATTCGTCTAAAAAACTTTAAAAATTTGTGTGAAAATTTGTAAAAATTTTTGACATGGTTTTTGTTATATATATTCGTAATATTTGCTAATATTCTGCATTTTCTACCACATAAAATGTGTATTTGTATAGGCGATATACACATGTTTGATAAAAAAAAGTTTACAAGGATTAAATTAAAAAAAAAAATAAAAATGAACGGTAATTTCTAGGTACTTGAAACTTACACTTTGTTATACTAAAATTAAACAGGTTATAAAACTGCACACCCAAAAAAAATCCAAACATTTTTTTTAAACAATAAAATAATTTGATAAAAATTAAAAAAAGAAAATATTACTTGATTTTTGCACTAGTACGAAATAAATGTATTTTTATATAAAATAAACAAACAAAAATGTATTATGAAAAACTTTGCTAATATTCTAAAAAAAATCTCCATTCGACCAGATTTTCTCGCCAGTGTACGTTGAAAAATATTCGTCGGCACGCACTTTTTAGGCTTAACTCGTAATTTTTTTTTCGGAGTTTTTGTACTTCTTTGCATCAGTGTGTTTAAAAATAGCAATAAACTCTGAAAATACGTGATATTCCGATTTCATGCGAGTACAGTTTATAGCAAATGAAAGTGTGTTTTTTGGAAGCGTATAGAGCGCGCCAAAAAAGGTAAAAATAAATAAAACAAAAGTGTGAAGTACTTACAAAAGGCAAACCAGGTGTGTTAAAATAATTTTGGCAAGTATAATTCTCTCTAGAAAGAATAATAATTAATTTAAATTTGAGATAGATCATTGCTAGTTGATTGCGACCTATGATTATATGAATTTTGATATTGTTTCGAAATTATTATATCTTTTAGTATAAGTAGTGGAGTTGTTATTTCTATACCTGAAATCAATATTTATTTATTTATAAAAAATTAAAATTGTTTTATTATAAATAGTTTAAAAATGTTGTCCTTATTGAAAGTATGGGGAAAAGTTTGTGGATAGAAAATTTGTAGGCGAAAAATATATTATACGATTTCAGTTATAACACAAATTTTACTTAGAAATGTTTTTAGGGTTTCTTATTATAAAAAATATTTGTGGTTTATCATTACTTAAAAATTAAAAAAAAAAAAATTATATATCAAAAGTATTGGGTTGCGCAAAAGCTTTTAGTTACACAAAAAACTAAACTCTGCTTAATAAAAAAGTGGTTTGCTTTATTGTTAAAATATTTTAAGAATTTTTATTTATAAAAAAATTGAGTATTAAGTCCAATTAAGGTTTGTTGTTCTTCAAAAATTTCAAAATCTCTCATTTAAATAATATGCATATCTATTTGTTTCTGAAATTTCAATAAAGTTTGTTACTAAGACAAATTTAAATCAAAATTTTGTAGTTAGACAAATTTTCATTAACGAAAGTTTTTCATTCTTATTACTTAATATCTAATTTTTGTATTTCAAATATTTATTAAATTTTATTGATCAAAAAAATTAGAAGATTTTTAATTTTTTATTTGCAATTTTTTGTTTTTATAAACAAAATATTGCATTTGTTTATTAGGGATTAAAAACATTTGGATGTAAAAATTTTCAACACAAAAATAACGCGAGTAGTATTTCTAAAGCATTTTGTGTTGTTTAGTCTGAATTGCTATTGCTGTTTTTGATTTCCTTTTTTGTGAATATCTCGAAAATTTTGCATATATTTGGCTGCGAAAATTTAGAAGCCCTCACCACCGTGAACAAGATTTTCTTATATAGATAAATTAAAATGGAATTTCGAATAGGAACAAATGGAAAAATCTAAATGTGGGTATTCTATACCCCCTTGCAAACAAGACGTCGTCTTGCTTTACAGCTAATTATCCCAATTATAACGTATTCTGATTTGATATATAGTAAGCTGGATAGTAGCTCTACGCGTAAGATTGAGACACTGTTTAATAATGTGACGCGCTATGTTTACGGCTTATCAAGGTTTGTACATATTTCGCCATGGAAGCACCGACTTTTAGGCTGTGAGATCTCGGAGTATCACAAGGCCAATAATTGTATATTTTTATATAAGCTTATCACTTGGAAATCTCCTAGCTATCTCTATGATAAGCTGTGTTTTACCAAATCTGCCCGCATATTAGATCTTATAGTCCCTCAGTTTACCTCAATGGTCTCAGCAAGGCTGTTCTTCGTTAACGCTATCCGCATTTGGAACTCTATCCCTGCCAATATTAGAAAACAGATAAACAAAAGCAATTTTAGGGAATCTATCTATAATTACTTCAGTACTTAGCCTTTAATTGATATCCTATCTTCCATTTTAGTCCTAATTTATTCATATTTTTGTAACTAATTTCTTCGTTAAAACATTGTTAACTCGATGTTACATAGGTGACTAGTACACACCTGTAATTTAATTTATAAGTTTTATTGCTTATTTATATACATATGTACTGATTATTAGCTTACTTTAAGATCTGTTATGTCTTGTTATTTATGTATGTGACTCTGAAATTTGTTGTACTATAAAAGATTTTAATATCTTATTGTACTAATTTGCCCTAATAAATAATAATAATAATAATAATAATAATAATTTATTTATCAAAGCACACTTTTTGTATAAAACCATCTTTTTCACAAAACAAAGAGGTATCTTCAAAACTATTTAATTCTCAAGAAAAACAAAAAAATCATTTGAATATGAACAAGAAAAGTTATCTAAAATCAATGCAACTTTTTAAGAACTTGAATTGCAATTTATTGCACTAAAACTGAATGGGTTATAAAACTTCATATTCCAAAAGTTTTTAAAAATTCTGAAAGGAAAATTGAAAATTTTAATGTAATTTTTTTCAAGTTTCCTACTATTTTTAGAAAGAACAAAATTTTTGGCGTAGAATACGTCTTACCTTACGGTATGGGCACCAATGTCAGGTTTTTATTGTTGTAATCTCTATTTCTTTAATTATAAGGAAACGGCTCGATTAATTTTTTTTTTTTTTTTTTGTAGTCAAATGAAGATGTTAGCTTTCGTTTGACATACATTTCATGTTGGTTGATATCTTCCAAATATTTAAATTTCTCAAATGAAAATTGTATAAACACATGCACACAAATATGTGTGTGGTGTTTGGTTGAGTGTTTGCTGTTGGGCGATTTAAATGTACTCGTGCAGCCCTTTCTTTGTATTGCATAATTTTAGGCGGGCAAGTTAAAGTAGAGTAAAAGAAGAGAAAATGCTGCCAAGCACTGCAAAAAAAATAATAAAATTAATTCGCGTATGTTATTTATTATTTATCTTTACTATACAGCCATTGACTTCGTTTTTGCGAGAAATTTAATTGATAATTTCAAAACATTTTTATCCTATTTTTCCTATCATAAGCTTATGTATATCATCCAAAGTAACTATCAAATAAAGAAATTCATTTGCTTGTATTATTTATCATTTATTGTTACATATGTTTTCTGTCTTATCGGATGGCGTATTCTACGTTAAACTTAATGGCCGTGTCTCTGACACAGCCTGCTTCTTTTTATGCTTTTAGATATTGAAATTAACTACGTTTTCATAGAAAATTAACGAAAAAAATTTAGTAAGAAAAA
The DNA here is from genome assembly GCA_951828415.1 of Anomoia purmunda. Taxonomy (NCBI): domain Eukaryota; kingdom Metazoa; phylum Arthropoda; class Insecta; order Diptera; family Tephritidae; genus Anomoia; species Anomoia purmunda. The sequence goes on along the minus strand of OX639996.1, from coordinate 111,757,270 downwards.
TATTGTAAAAAATCACAGCTGTGAGCAACTATATCTGTGAAATTCCTGGTTCTGAAAAATTTATTCAGAGTAAAATTTCAATTTTGGTTACTTGTTATATATTTATTTTCGCAACATTTTTTCACTTTCCTTTTGTGTAATTCCGTCATTTTCCGTTTCGTATATGTAAAAAAAATTTGCAAGTTTGTTGCTTAAGTCTTTCATTGTACAGCCTCATTACGTGTTGCAGGTAGACGAAATGCAAAAGTTGCTTACTGCATTAAATTGGGTGTTTGTGTTATTTTATGAATTTGCTATATCTTTACTGTCACATTTGGATTTTTATGATTATTTCGATGCCAAATTTTTTTTTTCATTATTGTCACCAGTTAATTTTAGTTGACAAACGTGAGAAATCTACAATTCCTCAAGTGTGTCATCATCAGCTGTTTTATTGTTTATATCTCTGGTGGGTTTTTTGCTCTGTTTTTAATTGACATGATTTTGTTTACTTTGTTTTTGATCCACTTACCTATTGCATGTAATTTTATTAGCGGCATAGAGTATATGAGCTCTTATTGCATGATTTTTCAAGCTGTAAAGTAAATTTCTATATTCAATTTTTAAATTACTTACTTTTTAAATTTTGAGCTACTTCAATTAGGTGTTAGATGAAATTATTGTAGTTTCTAAGGATACAAAATTTTAATTGATTGCTGAAGTGGTCAGTAAAAAGTAGGCAGAAAAAAATTTAATTTTTTTTGAAAAGGCTGTAAGAGTTTCTCTTCCGTAGCAACATACATATTTTGGGGTATTAAATATTTTCTCAAATAATTTTCGCCTAAATAAATTCCAGTTCCCACGTTAAACTCAATTTATATTATATGACTGGACCATTTCCCGCTAATTTCAAGCATTTAATTAAAGGATCGAGTACCCAAAAAAATAAATAAAATAAATAAAATCTACTTCTAGTGTACGAAACGCTCTTGCAAGAACTCCCAAGAAATGCCCATAATTTGCAAATCCAATTTGTTAAAAAAAAAGTTTTCAGAATTGCATAATCACCACTGCACGTCACATAAATCAAAAACAAGTCACGATTCGATAGTCTGTGTGGCGCATGCGCGGCTGATTTAGGTGCCAATCAAGAAACCACTCTTGCTTTTTTCTGCTGTAATTCTCATTTTCATAGTAGCTTTTCGTGAATAAAAAACAAAAAAAATTCTCTGCTGCACGGCCGTACGTACCTACACGTACAAATAGAGGTACACAGCTACACCCAAGCGATTTGCGTGCATGGCAATTTTGATAGGCTCAATACATAACTGGTTTGGCAACATTGGCAGCATGAAAACAAAAATAAAAATAAAAATAATAATGCAGACGTTGAAGCTACTTTCGTAGTGATAGTAAAAAGAGTAATGCTCACGGTTGTAGCTTAAAATTCGGCGTTCAAAAGTTGAGCCGGCTTAAAAAAAGAAATTTCCCTTTCAGTGGGCCTTCCTTTTTCGCTACGTTAATTGACTCAAAAAATTCACTTTCACTTTAATTTTACTTTTTAATTAAAACAACGCTGTGTTTTAGATGAGAATTTTTAATTATATATTTCTCAAAATCTGATAGTTTTCCATTTTGTTTACGAAGTACACAAGATTTTAGATGTGAACTATGCATGGATTAAAACTTACCAACTACATTTGACAATGAATAAAAAATTTACTTAATTATTTACAACAAAGTTTTCATATCTAAGACAAGGGTTTCAGGTCAATCAGACTTTGTTATAGTTGTTTCAAAAATCTTAAGGTTTGAAAGACTTGCTCATAAGAAATGGGATCCCTTGAAAGTGGTCTTCGGAGTCTCAGCAGTGGAATCTACCATAGCTCATAGATATAAAAGTAATAGAGGACTTGACATTTATTAATGCAGGGGTATATCTCCACTAATCGAAGGGCAGCGCCAGAGTGGGCATTTGGTGAACTGAGAAGTGCAGAGGTAGTAGGCGGTAGATTAAAAAAGGTGCAAGGTTCACGCTGAATGGTTTTGGAAATTTAAATAGCAGCAGCTTACCTCAAAATAAACCACCACACTGGTAAAAATATTCAATTTAGCTACAAGTATTAAATTGTGTGCACTCTTTTATTTAATAAACTATTTTATATGTGTAAAAGAGTTACTAAAACCTTTTTTATAAAAACTTCCTCAGTCAGAGTAGTAAACTTTTTTTTCTTGTTCACTCTTTGTTTGCTTTAATAATATATGCCTTCAAAACTATTAAAATTTTTGTTTACCTTTTATCAACAACTATTTGCATCTATTTCTTATACCAATAGCATTTTTCATTTTTTTTTTACTCAGCCAACTAATTCGTCGACCATGAAATTATCGCTAATTATACAAATAAACAAAAAAGTCATCATTATTTTTTATTTTTGTTTTTCTTTTTTAATGCTTGTTTTGGTCTTGGCATTTGAAATCCTTCAATTGATCAATAAATTTGTACATAGCAGTAAAAAATTTCTTATCATGCGTCGCAATCTTAAAAGCCTTTGGGATGGTTGATCGCAGCTGTGCTAAAAAATCACTTCAAATTGCTGAGAATGTTTTGTGCTCGCACGTCGGCATTACGAATTTCAATTAAAAGCTTAACTGATTCAATCATTGTTGATGTTTATGTTAACGCGCTAATGCTCTGAAGGCTAAGTGCTTTAAAGGAAGCTAAATTACTATTTGGTGATGTGGACTTTATTTTGTTTTAAAGAAAATCCCTAATTTATTATTACAAACAAAAAAATTGCCACAAAAATGTAAAAAGAGTCAGTTACTGTCATTTATAGCGTAGTTATTTCAATACAATTTTTTCTGCTCTAAATCTAAGTAAATATATTTCAATTGAATTAAAATCTTTTTGGCTTTACTAATCCCAAAGAAGAGCCTTTTTGAGATTTTTAAAAGACTTGGAAAATTAAAAAAAAAACTTATTTCCAAAAGTTTGCAAGTTTGAAACTTATTAACAAGATACAATTAAATCTATATATACTTTATATTTTACAATTTTGAACAATAAGTATCAAATTGAAGGCGAAATAAATTTTTTTCGAAATTCAAAAAAATATATCTTACAAAAAACCAAAAAAAAAAAAAATAAAAACACAACCTTGAGAAGGTTAAAACTTTTTCAGCAAATATAGATGTATTTTAAGAAACAATTTTGTTATAAAAAAATTTTATTTCTAGATTCATTCAACTTTGAAAATTTGAATTTTTTTTTAATAATAATTAAGTTTTATTTTCTAAGCAAAAACAAAACTCAAAAACAGCTATTGTTTTCTAAGGAAAAATGAACTTGAAAAAATACTTCAATTTTTTAAGCAAAAAAAAAAAATTAAAAAAAACTATGATTTTCTGAGCAGAACACAAAAATACAAAATAACTATTATTTTCTGACCAAAAAATTAAACCTAAAAAATTCCTCTTATTTTCTGAGCAAAGATAAAAACTTAAAAAATTAGTATTATTTCCTGAGCAAAAAAATTAAACTCAAAAAACATCTATTATTTTCCCAGCAAAAAATTAAATGATTAAAATTGCAATAATTTTTGTAACAATTAACTCAAAAAAGAATTGTTATTTTCTGACCAAAACAGGAAACTTTGAAAAAATCTATTATCTTGCAAGCAAAAAACTAAACTAAAAAAATTACTAAAATTTTTAAGCAAAAGTTAAAATTCAAAAAATAACTATTATTAAACTCAAAAAAATCGCTATCATTTTTTAAGCAAAAAAACTAAAAATATCTATTACTTTCTGAGCAAAATGTAAAACTAAAAAAAATTTCTACTTTTTTCAGAGTAAAAAATTAAAAAAATATCTATTATTTTCACTTAGGGAATTTGGGTGATATAACGTGCGGCGGTTGCTACTACACAGTTCGAAAAGTTATGACAGTGTTGTTGAAAATATCAACTGTCAGAAATATACTCTTCGAAAAAATTTTCGAAAATATAACCGACTCATTTTATTTTATGAATTTCGAAATTTTATTTAGAAATCGATCGTAGTAAAGTGTGAGCGCAGGTACTCACACTTAAGTTGGGATTTTTATGACAATAGTCAAGATCACATTTTTGATAGAAAAAACAGTTATCGATTGTATAGTTCAAGCTATGTATTTTTAAATAGTTATGTATTGCATTCTTTTTAGTCCAAAATTAGCTTTTAAGAGATATCAGTCTTATGGTGAAAAATGCATTAATAAAAATACAACAAAATTCAAATTTCTTATTATAAATATCAGTTACTTCAGAGAAAATAATCTTTTATGAAAATAGTGGAAATTATTATATCTATAGAGCTCATAAAATGTAATCGCTATTATGACATTTTTGTGTTATATATAATAATTTTCATCTAAATTTATGTAAACTAAACAAACAAAAGTAAAAGCTAAAGAGAAACAATAATATCGCATTTTTTTCTTTTCCTTTCTTTTAATTGCAGTTGAGATGAAATGCAAAGCAGCAATTACAGTTACAAAAGCGGCGACATCAACTATACATAATAGGCCATAGACAAATGACAATCAACGAAAGTGGTGAAAATGAGGAAAAATAAACAAATAATTTACATTTAAAAATATGCATTAATTATATAAAGCCAAAGCAAGGCAATGGGCCGCTAAGTTGACTACGCTTGGCATCTCGTAAGATGGCTGCAACAATTGGCAATTCATAGAAGCGTTGATCTACTAAAGTAAAAAAGAAAGATATTTTTTCAACACAAAAGAGTTGAAGTAAATTATGGAAATTGATATGAATTTGTATGCACATTAAACAAGTGAAATAATTGCGCTTATCTCGCAACGATTATGCAGCCAGTTCCGGTGAAGAAAATTTAGTTAGGCTCATTGAAGGGCCTGGCTACAAATAACTCACTGCGTGAGCGTCACTGAATTTGTAAAAAAAAATGTATGGGGAATATATCAAATGCGATTTCACTATTTTACAAGCAGGAAATAACTTTCGATTTGATTTATTGTAAGAAAAATTATTTTCTTATTAAAGCTTAGCTTGAAGTAGCTCTAAAAATAAGCAAATTGTTACTCAACAAGAAATGCCGAAGTTCTATTGAAATCAAACGAGTTCCTGCTGGGTCTCCATACGATAATGACAATTGAGCTACGGCCCATGTAGTAAATATTCATATGCTTACGAAATTTTCCTTCATACCTACAGTATGCCAGTATCGTAAAAATATTGCATGTACTGCATTGGCGTTGAAAAATATCGAGCTAAAAAGATCAAAAGCATAGAGGAAAAAAAGTTATATATAAAACAAAAACTTCAAGCTGTTAAATTAAACGCAATCAGCAGCTAAGCCAAGACAATTATGATACGAAAAATAAAAATAAAATCAACACAGCTGTAAAACAATCAACTAATATGCGTGGGAAGAATAAAACAGCTAAAAACCAGAAAAATTGTAGCAACCATGTAGTGGCAGTGGAAAATGGTGCCAAAAACAAAGCAACGTTAAAAAACATGCGTGTATGGGAAAAATACAAACAACATCCAAATGTAGTACAATCGTCTGAAGTGTATATTAGGTTGGGTCGATTTGTATGGGTGGGAATTTTTTGTAGGGGATTATGACACAGAACAATATTAGGATGATTATAAGGAGAATCAAAGAAGATGGCCATGCATTTTTTGTTGAATGAAATACCAGCTGAATTTTTGACAACCTTTTTTCAAAGTTAGGAGAAACTATATTTGAGGTATTTTGCGAAAATAACTTACTACAAATTTACCAACTTTGCGAGGAATATAAAGTAAGAAACGGTTTGCAAACATTGAAAAAAATTTGTTAATAAATAATATGAATCACTTCCAACTATTCTGCAAAGGAAACCAAATAATTGACGCCATATTTTTCGATAAAATATCTTTTGTTAGAGTTGAATTCAAATTTTGATGTGGTAAATATATTTATATGAAGTAAAATTACTTTGAGGAACCACGACCTTTTTCTTTCAATTATTTTTCCACCAAATGAGTTGCCACTCGAGCGACAAGGGGTTGTTTCCTTTCTCCTATTAAATAATCTAATCTTATGCCCTACTTTTAATTCTAAAAGGCACTGGTTGGAAGCCATAGGGTATGCTGACGTCGTAATTTTTAGCAATGGGCCAAATTCAAACCACCCTTCTAAAGTGGGTAGAACTTATTCTCTCGTCCAAGGTACTGGAGTTTTTGTAGATTGCAAAGTTGACTGGAAGCGAAACATCGAAGATCATACTAGCAAAGTTCCACTTTGTGCGCCTGTAAGATGGCTATAGATAAAAAAACGGGTAATGAAACTACCATCTGGTGGTCGGTATTTCGCAAGACTTTGCCCAGGGCCTAGAATGAACTCACACAGGCGACGGATTCCCTGCTTATCACGGGTGCTCTTCCGTCTACACTCACCAAATCTCTGGAATTAGTTTTAAACCTTTAATCGGTGGATCTCAACGGATTGCAATCCAGTCGTGGAAAGAACTCAGATTCGAACACTCAAAAGATGCAGGAAACTTTGCCAAATTATCTACAAAAAACGACACAGATTATACTACTGCTCTTCTCAGCTTGTACAACAAATTCTCCCTCGAGAAATGAATGGGAGAGTACCATAGAGCTAGACTTAGATTCAACGGCTACCTATATAGCTGGTTCCAAGCTAAGTGGAGAAGTAGGAAGCACTAAACCTTAGATTTCACTTACCGAACTACTGTCGCGTTTTTACGGCGGGCCTAAGATCCTATTTAAAGCTATTTGATAGATCACAGTGGCTGGACCTCGAGAGCCTCCAGCCTCCATATACTCTGGCAGTCAAGCTACTATTAAGCCTCTAAAAGCGAACGAAACAAGCCCAAAATTGTCTTGGAATGCAGAAGAACTCTCATCCTGTTCCTGTCCAAATGCTCTGTAGCGGTTGTCTGGATTTTTGGCCACAGAGTCATTTTTGGCAACTGTTGGTCAATATGTTGGTCGACGAGTTGGCAAGGAAAGGTACAGAAGACATGGGTATGCTCTAACCTCCAGCTTTAGTTTGGTTAAAGGTTGACTTAAAGCGATCCGAAGCGATCTCATTCCTCTCTAAAACTAATATATTTGTTCATAGAAGTTCGGTTAAACATCGAAGGTGGTTTCGTTCATTTTTTTTCCTGCTTCCTTTTCGTTTTCAGGTGTTAGTTATTTTTTTTACTACATATAACAGAAAAAAAACTATACTTGAATTTTTGTCTACAATGTTTTTTTTTGCATTAGAATAGAACAGTTAAAAAATCGCTCTACCCTAAAATGCACTCATACATTTACGAATACAACACACTTCGTTAAAAAACTTCAACTCCAGTAGCATCGAACCATAACATCAAAATCTCCCAACAGATTGCGGTAAGGCGAAACATTGCAACGACGACAACCTTATTACAATCAACAACAACATCGTTGCAAGTGCTACCAACGATGACTAAGCGATGCAAACAACAACAATAACAGCAACAAGTAGAGCAACATGCAATGCGGACAACTTGTGAATTTGGTAGCAACAATCTCGACAAATGTTGAAAGATGAGTGATTAAAATGTCGCTTGGAGTGGCGATAACCAAAAGGCAATAAAAAAAAAGCAACAAGAATTAAACCAAGATAAATGAAAATCAAATAAATAGGTAGAATGACAAGTAAGAAAACTAAGGCAAGAAATAAAAGTAACACACTTGCAGCAGATCGAGAGCTTTATATAGAAAAACTAGATGCAGACGTTGAAAGTTTTGCAAAGGCAAAAAAAAAAACAAAAAGAAGAAAATAATAACAATGAACTATGCTGTTTGGAATCATGCGAGAAATTTCAATCTCCAACTTTAATAGCAACACTTTCAATGTGACTACAAGAATAAATATAATAAATTTACAATGACAATCACCGCACATTCACAACTGTAGACATCGCTCAGTCATTGCCGGTAGATTGAGCAAAGAATCCGGGCAAACAAGCTACCGTTGACGACGCTCTATGTCGCATTGAATGGCGCTGCAATGAAATAACAACAATAACAACAAAAGCAGCATAACGAGTGAGAGTAACAACAATAACTATAAATTAAAGAACAACAATAAAAATGTATGTATGTAAAGCGTAAAGAAATCGAATTACTCGAATGAAATGCTAGGAGAGTGAGAGGGTTGTCGGTGCGGGAAGAAACAGAAAGCCAGCTGGATTTGATTCAACAGCCATTGTATGACTGAATGTCACTGCATGTAGATATATTGGAGTGTGTACTCGTACATTGCTGGAAGCGAAGAAAGTTAACAGCGGGAGTGCCGGAATGGATTAAGATCCAGATAAACAACTGATCATCCTCATGCCAACAAAAATAATACATAGAAAAATAAAAAAACCAAATGAATGAAAAGTGAAAAATATTTTATCTATGGCAATGAAACCAAAAATAAAACTAAAGAACTGGATAAAATAATAAAATGAAAACCAAAGAAAATAAAATTAGAAGACAAAATGAAAAAAATGAAGTTAAAGTGAATTAATTTAAAGTTAAGCAAAAAAAAAATTTTAACAAAAAACAAAATTAATCAAATAAAAAGCAATATAATAAAAACTAAATTAAGTTAAGTTGAAGTGCATTAATTTATAAAAAACCAAAAGAAAATTACTAAAATAATGGGACGTAATACAAAAAAATTAAGTTGAAGTGAATTAATTTAAAACAAAATTACACTAATTTATGTAAACTAAAATAAAGAAAATACAATAAATAAAATTAAAATATATTAAATACAATTACTTACAGCGGCAAACCAAACAAATAATATTAACAAAACTAATTAGAAAACTGCAAAACATTAAATCAAATCAGATTAAAATGTATTAAACTAAAATCAATTACTCTGAACAAAATTGAAGAAAATTTAACAAAATTAAATTGAGCTAAACAAAATAAAATAAAATAAAATTATATTACAGCAAATTAAATCGAATTAAACTAATAAACTGAAAGTAAATAAATTTAATGACAATAATGCAATCAATTAAATAAAAAAAAAATTAAATTTAATTTAATTACAAAAATTAAGTTCAATTAAATACAATTACAGATAATTAAATCAAATTATTTAAATTAACTTAAATTGAATTAAAAAAAAAACAAGTTCAAATAAGAAATATAAATTATTTTAAATAAAAATTAATTGAATTATTTTGGTTACATTTAATTAAAATTAATAAGTAATTTAAATAAATTAAATTAAACGAAATTAAATTATAATGCTTTGAATATTGTCATTTTCCCAAATTTCCAAAATAAAAAAAACCAGCTCAATGTCGTTTAAAAAATATTTGATATAAATTCAAATACAACATATTAGAACAAAATAAAAAAATCATGATTTGATGGAAAATACTAAGTAAAAAAAATTTAAAATAAATAAAAGAACTTTTGTTATAGAGTAAAATGAAGTAAAGTACAATTATTAAAAAAGTGTTAAATTATATTAAACCAAAAATAAAAATACAATATATAATAGAAAATCATTGTTTAGAAAATTTAAATAAAAAGTAAATAAAAATAAAATAAAGGGAAATAAAAGAAATTGTTGATGTAAATTAAAATACAACACAGTAGGACAAAAGAAAAAAATCAAAATTTATTAAAAAACAGGAATCAAAATTAAACTAAATTAGAAGATTGCTGATTGATAAAAAAATATTAGACTAATTAAACAAGATAATATTATTAATATTGTAAATAACAGAAAATCTGTAGTCAAAGTTAAAATAATTTAAATACAAACAAATTTAAGTAGGGTGGTGTAAAAAATGAAGTAAAATTAAATTAAATAAAGTGAACATAAATGAAAGGCAATAAAATTAAAAAAAAAATAAGAAAGCTAAGTTAAACATAATGAAATACAATAAAAAATATATTAGACTTTTTCGGCATACAAATGAAAATAAAATTAAAACTATTTTACTGAAAAGACACAACAAATCGCCACGAATTTAGTCAGTGTACAATATATTTATTTACATTCTCACATAATTTTTCTATTCACACCTTACTTGATTCTTTTTTGTACAAGATCGCACAGAAATTTTGCTACAGCGAAAGTTTTATAAACATCATATAATGATTAGTTTTATTTTTAGTTTATAAGTTGTAAACTATTTTTCATTTGGAAAGTGAACTTAAAGTGAGTAAAAGTTTAATAGAATTGCTAATTTATAGTGAAACAAATTGAATATAAAAAAATTTAAACGAGTTCAAAAAGCATAGCCAATAACTAAGACCAAGTAAAGTTCGGCGCGAGAAATGTGTCTCATATATCATATAGAGTAAATAATATAACAACAAAAAAAGCAATAACATTTGCTGATTCAAACAAAATAACAACAACAACCAACAACCCGACCATAACGTTTATTGAACTCTGCTTGCTACAAGTTTTTTTCGTTTAAATCGCCACCAAAATGCCAGCCACTTTTTATGCTCCGTTAGGGAAATAAAAGTCAAAGCACGCTAAAGAGCCAAGGTAGCAACGTCAGCAGCAACAACAACATCATCAGTTACAATAAAATGCCTAAAGCGCTTTAGTGAGCTTCCCAAAAAAGACCGACTTCCCAGACTATACCGGAATAGCGGCTAGAGAGTAGAGTAGGCGTGCACGACTTTCAAAAGTGAAATATTTCTTACTAAATGTATGCAAACAACTAACAACAACAAAATAAAAAAATTAAAAAACAAAAAACACATGCATACATACATAAGAAAAGCCAATGAAAGTGAGTTGATGTCGGACGAAGTGCACTCACACTGTGAACTTTTTGTAAACAAAGTGTTATAAATTTTTAGGGGACCCTAAAGTTTTTATTCACAATTTTTTTATGGTGCACACTAACAAGATTTTTTTTTTATTACTTTAACTTAGTTTTGTGAATTTTTATTTGGGTTTTGTGGTGTATAGTAAAAAGTTGTCAACAAAATTCACAATAAAATTCAGCGCGGGAGAAGACAGCAAAGATGGAGTCCGAAGAAATCACTAAAATGGTCGATGGTGTTTACAAGGTAAGATAATACAGAGATTAAAATTTAAGTATGTAGAAAATTTCTACTATATATACATAGCTCTAATCAATGAATATTTAACTGACAATGAATACTATAGTTACTTGATTAGATAGTTTAGTTATATAAATGTAAATCATTTTGAATTGACCCACCTCTAACTATTTGAAACGCAAAATATAAATAATTTAAAAAAATTTCGAGACTGACTTGAAAAAAAATCCGTTGCCCTCTGAAGCTGGTTTGCTTTCGTTATTTTATTTATTTTTTATTCCATATCTCACACTCATACTTAACTTTGCTTACCCACCTGCTGGGTTAGTTGGGTTCCATGCACCTCAATAGATTTCACAGCGTTTCGGTTGAAAAATGTCTCCTGCCTCGTTTATTGTGAGCTACCACCAATGGCTTGTTTATTTCGGCTTTTCACTTTTATCTTGACTTGTTTGAGAGGAAGTAAAAATAATGGGCAATCGTTCGAATATTGCAGGATGTTGATTGATTTTCTGTGGTAGCGAGTTAGTGAAAGTTGCTGCTGTGCTTTTTTTTTGTTTAAGTAGGTACATAGATATATAAAGATAAATGCTATGCAGGAATGTAAATGAAAAGAAGAAAGGAAGAACCCAAAATATTGATAATTAATACGGGAGAGGGCAAAAAGCCAAAAAAAATTTATGTATATAGAAATAATAGTAATTCGTCTTTCAAATATTTTTTGTATACATAACTTCATAAGATATTTTTTTGTGAAGCGATTTGGGTAACTTCTGTTATGTAGGGCTTAAGAGAGCTATGTAATGGCCCCAGTTAATCAAAATCAAATTTCGCCAAAATCGATATCGTATGTTAATTTTTTTAATAACTTTTTTTTTCATTTTCATTTTTAATGATAATGATAATGATAATGACAATGATAATGATAATGATAATGATAATAATAGTGATAATGATAATGATAATGATAATGATAATGATAATGATAATGATAATGATAATGATAATGATAATGATAATGATAATGATAATGATAATGATAATGATAATGATAATGATAATGATAATGATATTGATAATGCTGACAATTATCAAAATTACACACAAAACTTTAAGTATTTCATACAACAATACTAAACCAGCTAAAACAAGAATCCTACAAATTTTACTAAAAATTCTGTTGGAAAAAATGGGAAACTTTATTGAACTGATTAATTTAATTTTTGAAACTAATATTTATATCACATTTTTAATGAATAGAATATAATTTTTGTTATTAAAGAAACAGGTGTTGCTATTATTTCTGTTTGAAGTGCGCAATTTCGCTAAATTTAGGAAATAGAGTTTCATTTATACTGAATATATACTTTATAGCAATTTAATTAGTTGTATGAGAAAATCGCAAAGCACATAATATTTTAATTAATTATCTTAATTGTGTTTTAAACGTGCAATATGTAAACACAAATTTTTTAAAGTAAGATATATATTTAAGTTAGATTTCAACATGCTGCTGGCTAATATATTAGAGCTGTCTGCAAGTGTATATTAATTAAATGAATGCAATCGTTTATAGACGGGTTTTGCCAATAGTAGGTTTTATGTTTTGTTTTGCTATTAAAGATTGACAAATATTTATTGATACCAAAGTAGTTTAATTAAATGGCAAAAACTTGAACGAAATTAATTAGCAAATAGCTTGATTTATGAGCGCAAAAGTTAAAAGTAAGGTTGAGTTGAATATTCGTTGGTTGCGTTATTTTGATACAAGATTTTTAATTTGAAATCCAGCAACAAATTTTTTTGCTTCTTTAATACATATCGCACGCCATATTTCGAAGGATAAAAGCTACCAGAAAAATTACTTTGGAATTGGTTTTGATTTAGCTTAAATGCTATAGTAAAAATAAAAATAATTATTCTAAAGAAAGTTAAAGAATATCTACCGCTGATTTCAGTGAACTCAAAATAATATTTTTTTTTCAAAATGTACACCACTACATCGCGCTTACGATGCCTAAAGTCTTTATTTAGTATACGTAGACTTTCAGTTTTTTTCTTCAAAATTATGTATGTAAATTAACTACCATGTAGGAAGTTAGTTCATGTTATAGACTTACTGTTGAGTCAACATTCATAGCTACACACCCATTATACTTTGTAGTGCGAGTTCGCTTCCTAAGTCTTTTGCATTTTCTCATTAACTAAATCGCCATCGAAGTTAAATCAGCAACAGTAAAATGTAAACACACAGCAACAGCAGCGGCAACAACAACTAAAATTATGTAAAACAAATTCACGCAATTTGCCAAATTGATGCAATTTTAATTAAACAACAACAGCAACAAACTACACAGCCACACTATGTAAGGATGTCTGGAGGCAAGAAATGGGAAATAAGAAATTAGCGAATGGTACGAGTATAGAAAAAAAATATATATAACTAATTTATGCAACTTGCTATCCAGCTTATTTGAAGCTTGCAACATGCCTACTGTCAACCCGCAGAGCAGCTAGTAACTTGCAACATTAGCCCGCTCAGCTAGTTGTCCTCACTACGGTGGCAAGTGTCGACTTATAACGGTGGATGAATAGAGAAAAAAGGTTGTTGCTTCGTAAATGCCATTTTGACTACAAAATTTCCGTAACAAGCTGCAGCTCGAAGAAATATTTTGGTCAAGCCCGCTTTGTGGCTTAGATGGCAAGGAAAAAATTATTTACAAATTTGTAGCATTCATATGTTGCATTGCTGTTTGTTGAGGTGCTTGGTGCATTTCAAACAATTTTTTTTCTTTGATTCGCTACCGCCAACAACAATGCAGCTATGCAGAAGTGATGAAACTGTTCACAAAAGCAAAAAAAAACATAAAAAAAAAAATAAAATAGAGAGTGAATAGCTACAAAGGCGGAGCGGTGCGGTGTAGGGGAAAGGGCGTTGAGAAGCAGCGCATAGACAAAACAAGCTTGTTGCATAATCGCCAAGTGAAGAAGCCAAAAAAAAAAGACAACAGCAGAAAAAATAAATTAGGCAAAATGAAAATAATAGCAAAATGGCAGTGATGCACCACTGTTGTCGCTTTTCTAGCAGACACTGCATTTGAAACTCAGTTACGTTAGTAGTGCTGTGCTTGTACTAAAAAATTTTATTGTAATTTTAAAAATGTGAGCGATGATATCACGTACGAATACTTGTGGCATATGTAATTTTGTGAGTCATTGGTTTTTGTTATTGTCGCCCCTGCTTGCTTTGATGATGTCGGATAAGCTTAGCACAGTTATGGTAATACACCACTTACTACTTACGGCATGCCAAGTACTTATGTAATCTGAGGGGATTTATGAAACTATTATTGAATTATAGAAAAATTGTATGCTATTTTAAACTCTTATAAATACTAAAACATATTAGATAAAATTGCTTACATGAAGCAAGTAAATATTTGATGTGTTTGATAAAACAAACCACCAACTCGATTTGAATATCGTTTTTTCTAAAATAAAAAAATTATGCTAAAGAAATGAATTGTTTATGAGATTATTTAATTTTTGAAAAATAAGCGCCGATTTGCTATGTTTAAATTTTGAAAAATCAAACCACATATATTATATAACATAAGGAAAATATCTACAAAAAATTACTGCCCTTATTTTGGTACTTGAAACTGAAGGCTATTATCAAATAATGTTCATTGAAGGAGAATATAATGCGTTGTAGAAATCGGCAGGATTAAAATCTTAAAAGTTTTGTACGCAGTGGAATTTAAAAAAAAATACATATAACTAATTGCAGGATGCAATAATAGGTAGATTAGGGCTATATTTAGTTACACAAATAATAAAAAAAAAGAAACTGAAACTACCTATGCGAGTTGAGCACAAATGAAGTGAGCATATCTAGTGAACGATTATTCAGTCAGATTTTCACCAACATACGAAATCGGTTGCAAAGTCAACATGTCGATTGGCTATTGTTTTTGCATTACAATATAAATAAAAATATGCAATTTCGAGCGTTACAAATTTAACTTTTTTTTAAACAAAAATTTGTATGTATTAGTATGTTTTTGTGATGAATTTTGCAGAAGTTAATCTAAAATAAATCTTTACTATATTGAAGTTAAAATTTTAAATAATATAAATTATTTATTATATATTAAATATAAAAAATAAATAATTATAAATAAAATAATTTTATAGAAGTAAATTCCTCCTCATGAAAAATTTTTTTCAATTTTCCTAATGAAAATTTTAAAAATATTATTAATTTAAGTTAAATACCCCTATTATTTAACTTTAAAATTAACATCTAAAATAAAATAAATATAAAACAAATTTATTAAAAATGAAATTAATTTATATTACAGATCTGAAATAATTAAATAATTATAAATAAAATTATTTATAAATTAACACAAATAAATAAATATTTATTAATATAATACTCTTTATTCATTAAATACTAAATATAAAATCCCCTATTATTTTAATTTAGTTAATTTAAATAAATAATTTTCAATTATATTTTAAATCTTTATTTTAATATACTTTTTAAAAAAATTGACTAAATTTTATATTATTAAACTCTTGTCACTATGAAAAAATTTTTATATATAAATTTTACCAAATTATTTAATTATAAAAAAAAATTGAAATAATTTTATTTATAATTATTAAGACTACTAAAGTAAAATTTAAATATGCAATTTTATAAAAAATTTATTTTTATACATTAAATAAAAAAATGGAGTATTTTTTTATATTAATTATATTATATATATATTAATTATCAAATCGGTGCTGCATCGTTTTCAAATTAAACTGGGGGTTGTTATGGAACAAACTATATTTTAATAAAAAGTAATGCAAACTAAATAAATAAAAATAAATAGCAAAAAGTTGTGAGTTTCAGTGGAAAATTTCACCCAAGCAATTCCATGACCACTTAGCAAACTTTTCTCTTGTATAATTTAGAATTTACATACACTAATTCATAAATGCATTTCAGCGAATATATGCACAGTAGATGCGATTCCAATTTAATTGAAATTTTATTTACTTTCTCGAAAATAAGTTTTTATCAAGCTATACTCTAGAGCTCAGTGCATAGAAAGGGTATATTAGATATGCTTGAATGGATACCTCAAGTCTAGAGTAATTAAAAAGCAGGTTTTTAGTTTTGCAGCCGTAAATTTAAACAACATTTTTTTAAATTAGTTTACGAATATTTTTTCATCTGACTTCAGTGCTGACATCGACAGAATTTTTTTCTTACAAAGCTATGCTTAGGAAAGTAAAAGCATACCTATATTTCACAATTTTTTTCAGCCCAAATTCGTTCATCGTACAAACTCTCATCTAACTGCCTGTGATAGTCAGATATGACGTTTTTACTATAGTCCAAAAAGCTTAGTGGCACGTGAGATTTTGCTGATTACAGGCTTAGCAATTACCCATTAGAAAAATAAATGGGCTTGACTCGTAACCCAAAAAGGAGAAGGAGAAGAAACAAAAAACTAAACATTCATTAGGAAGAAGGAGCACACCATTTAGATAATTTAAAACCAAATATTAATGCACAGACATTTCCGCTATAAAAAGTTGCACAATCAAATATCTAAAAATTAAGGAAAATACAAGTTTTTTCGCATATCATTGCTATATGTAAGTAAATAGGTATGAATCGCGTGATAGGTGAATACAAAAAGAAAAAAATGAAGAGGATAGCTTGCATTTGACAAGAACAAAAATATATACACGAAATTGAAAATGTGCTCATGCATAGGTAATTATATATATATACAGATATGTAAATATATATGTGTCTGTAATTACGTCAAATGAATATGGGACTTGAAATGAATGGACATCTGTTTGTAGTTAAAGAAAGTCCCAAAGAAGAAAACTGACCGCGCTCAATGTAGGTTCATTTGGGTGGTCCGAAATTGCGTGCGAAAAAAGAAAAGTCGAAATTAGAATGCAAACACCCCCTAGTATGGTTCCATATCGATAAAGATGCCCTTGTTTTATTTTTTGTTCAAATAAAAAAAATATTTAGCGGTACTCAAAACAAACAAAGTTTTCTAAATATTTCAAATGGCGGAAAAAACATTTTTTGTAGGAATGCTTTAAAGTTCTTGAAAGGGAATATTTTTCAATTGCCAAACACTTTTCAGGAGACTTCAAAACCCAGGAAAAAATCAAAATTGGAATTTTTGTTTTTTGTTTAAAGTCGGGGACCGAATGGCTATAAATTTTATTAAAAAAATTGTGGCTTAAAAATTTTTTGGTGATTTGTATCTTTTCGATTAAGAGTAATCGTTATTCTTTATTTATATATTTTAGATCAAATTTGATCGTAATTTTTTAATTTTTATTTTTTCGATCCAATATCATCTATATTTTTTAATTTTTATTTTTTCGATAAAAAACTTTTGATCGATAATTTGTGATATTTTTTTATCATAAAAAATACGATAGTTCTCACCGACAAATTTGTTTGCGTTTATTATAATCGAAAAATTTTAAATAGAAGAATCAAAAAAATAAAAACCACAAAATATCGACGAAACGTGATCGGAGAAATAAAAGTGCAAGAATAGCGATTATTTTTTATTGAAATTTAAAAATATCTATTATTTTGATTAAAAATAAATAATTCAATAACAACGATTAAAAATAAAAATAAGAAATAAAAATTCAAAAATAATAATTACTTTTAATCGAAAAATAAAAATTACAAAATAAATGATTTAAAATAACAAATCTTCTAAAAAAAGTATTGCCAGATTTGTATAGCATATGTCATAACGATTAGATCGATGTACTTTAATTTGAGGTTTGTTTTGAACGAATTCTTGCCATGGAATTTTTGAAAAATTAAAATAACGATTATTTTCAATAACGATTATTTTTAATTTAAAATACTTGGGAAACTCGGAGTGATCGTCAATTTTTGTTGTTGGGGTAATATTTTTAATTTACAACAATCCATAAAAAATCCACATTTTCTTTTCCCATGCATTTTCAACCACCCTTCGGGCCTTATTTTCAACTACTCTCAAATATCCATTCATTTAATGCCCATTAATTTCTTTGTACCACCTTAATGCACATATCTAATTACAACACAAACAATATAATAAAATTAAGCGGTGAAAGAATATCAACTCGGTCACGCTATCTAGAAACACAACCAACAACACACACACTGGGTTGAATGTGGAAAAGTCTAATAAAAAATGCTGGACAATAGCCGATGAAGTATTTACATAGGTGGCAGTAAATGTGTATAGTAAAAGCAGTTTAGGGAAGCCCTATCAATGCCAAACTGTTGCAACAAGCAAACGAAATATTTTTGCGCCAAGCCCAGCTACAATAAAAACAACAACAATGACAACAATATAAATATAAACGACCGGACGAACAGTGGACTGAACTGGCCAACTAAGCAAGCGACGAAAGAAAATGAGTGACAGCAAATTTCGTGGCCGCAATATAGAGTGAGAGAAACGGCGAAGGAAGCGGATGGTGGGTAAAGTAGTGAAGATAGTTCGAAAGCAGATAACACGAAAACTGAACCAAACTGTAGGTATGCTAAGCATTTAAAATGTGCAAAAATTAAATTAAAAAAAAAAACAAAAAGAAAAAGCAAAAAATGAACACAAATGCCAACTAATTGTGACGAAGACATTTATGGGGCGCACGTATATCAGGCACACTTACTTTGTATGTGGGTTGTAGATATGAATGTATGTGAGCGCGCTTTTGGCAGGAATAGCATTTGAAAGGTTTCTTGGTCAAAGAACTTTAGGTGCAGTACGTATGCACAGTGACTCAAATAACTGAAATTTTTTAAGATATTTACAATGTGTTTCATGTTCTGTCTTTTTTGTTAATTTTCATAAGACTTAATATAAGACAAAACAAATACAAACAGACTTTAAAAATCATATAAAATTTATAAAAATTCAATCAACTTTTAAAATTTATAAAAATTCAAAAAATTTAAAAATTTATAAAAGTAAATTCAACATTTTGTATCTGTATTTTTAGTGAGATTTTGGGTAGGTAGTAGCTCATTTAATTTTAGAAAAATAGTTTGCATGTTTGAAGTAAAAAAAATCCATTAATTTTTGATAAATTTTATAAAAAATTTCAAAATTTTCTAAATTTTGTATTGGAAGTTTTAGTAAAATTTTGGCTATGCAGTTGCTCACTTAATTTTAAAATAATAATCTGCATAATTTGCATGTTTGAAGTAGCCTAAAATCCATTAATTTTAGATAAATTTTATAAAAATTTCAAAATTTTCCAAATTTTGTATCCGAAGTTTTAGTAAAATTTTGGCTATGCAGTAGTTCACTTAATTTTAAAATAATAATCTGCATATCTGAAGTAGCCTGAAATTTCCGTTGATTTTTGATAATTTTTTTTAAATTTTGGTGTTTCGCTTTTTTTCCGTATAACGGATTTTATAAAAAATTTCCGCTGAGTTTAAAAATTTTTATATGCTGGCGGTCTGTCACATCTTCTGATTTTATATTTATATTTTATTTCATTTATAAGGCGTGCGCAAAGAAAAAAAATTTCCAAAACTAAAATTTGAAAACTTTTTCAAAAACGATGGAAATTTCTAGCCTCTGGATAATTACACATTATTACGCAAAAAAGTTTTTTGAATTTGTATAAATTTTGAAAAATTATTGAAATTTTAATTAACATGGTTTTTGCTGTAGAACGAACTAAATTTTTCTAAAAAACAAAAAAAGTGTGTTAAAAAACATTGCATTGTGCTGAGTTTTTTGAATCACTGTAAGTACTTACATACTATATATAGCTACCTTGCTTGGGGAAGTAGTGCCAGTTTAACGCACCTGTGTGTTTTAAATACAACAAGTGTTTCGGTGTGATAGCGTTTTTTTTTATATCGGTTTTGGTGTGTTGGGGTTGTGCTATTTTTTTCACTTTTTCACATTGTTTTTCTTTTGCGGTTTATTTGCGTGAATAAGTGTCTGTAAAAGCTTGCGGTCAACGATTGACGACGTTTGACTTTTCTCTTTGCTCACTCACTCAACTCAATCACTCACTCGCTATCTATTCGTACGCTGTCATGTTTTCGCGGCTGACTGAAGTGACGTTGATGTGTTATACTGTTGAGTTGGCTATGGGTGCGGATGGACTGTGGCATGCCACAGCTATGCATAGACCGCAAAAGTATGGGCTAAATTAAATATAGGGTGACACAAAAACTACACTTAAATTGTTTGATTTTTTTATGCCTGCCAGATGTGACCGAATTTTATCAATAAAAGTTTTAGTTTGGAAAATGTTGAAATTGCGAACGCTTACTTAAATTGTAGTTCTATATTTTCTTATAACGATTGCCGTAATTTTTGCTAAGTATTACT
Source organism: Anomoia purmunda (assembly GCA_951828415.1). Lineage (NCBI taxonomy): Eukaryota > Metazoa > Arthropoda > Insecta > Diptera > Tephritidae > Anomoia > Anomoia purmunda. Next base: position 111,736,767 of record OX639996.1, on the reverse strand, counting down.
TTACTTTAGCCCAGACGCAGGAGTTTGATACCTATGTACATAACTGCGACAGTCAATTTAGTTTTTTAATTTTTTATTAACTTGTTCTTTTGTCTGTGTTTTTTTAGATAAATATTATCTTCATATTAATGTTTAGCGCACATTTATCTTTGACATATTTCATATCAGTATTGCAAAATTTACTTCATTTTTTTAATAAGGGGGCAGCCACACCAAAAATATTTTCGTATACACCCTTTTTTAATCCCACTAATATTGCAATATTGCTGCCAACTCATTGTTGAATAACCATTTAAACAAGTGGCAACCCTAGTCAACATTATTTTTTAACAAACGTTTTCTAAACTGTTTTCATTTGATACCTATATTCTAATAGTTCATTATAATTAACTTAATTTTGTTTAATTTATCAAAACAGGTGGCAACCTTCCAAAAAAATATTGGGATATGTACCTCTTTCATTTTACACCAGTATTGCAATATTTTATTTATTTTAATAACTAATTTGTCTACAATATGTTAAATAGGTGGCAACCCTCTGCAAATATATTTTCGAAATTTATTTTTTGTTTAATATCGTTCGTTTGGCACCCATCATCACAATGACTAATTTAGCGTATTCAATTTAATTTTACTTTTTTAAAAGCTGGCAACCCCATCCAAAGAAAAATTGTTTTACAAAACTTTTCCAACCCGATCTCGTTTGGCGTATACATTATAAGATTTCGTTGTGATGAATTGAATTGAATTTTTTTTTGCAAACATGTTGAACGGTGGCATCACCGCAAAGATCTGTGGAAATCGATTTCTTGCTGCATATAATCAGCGCGCTATCTGATCATGGTGAGTAAGAGAGATATAACTTGACTATGCCTTTTCTGCATTCCCTTCGGCAGGGTCAGCTTTCGAAGCCCTACAAAAGATGCTACTTACTTAATATAAGGTAAGAGGGTGCGAGTATCTATAAAACAGGTTCTCAATGCTTCCGTCGCCGCAATGGATGCTGCTCTCTGCACTCCACCTAGCTTGACTTTGTTATATTTGTTACATAGGACCAGGAATCATATCATAAAATTGAACGAACTAAGGCAGAGTGCTCTGATGATAGACGAGACACATTCTCTATCTACCAACAGTTATCTCTCCGAAATATTCAAGCAGCAGGGAATTTAAAGACGATAGAGATCCTCGGTTTTCGTTATTAAAACTTCTTTCCCAAGTACATTAATACAATCCATAGATGTTGAGCGCTCTTAGTTAAAAGAAACATTGTACCTGTTCAATATGTGGTGAGCCCTATATTTCTACAGTTACATAGATTTTGCTTCACCCATTTCTAAGACCAAATATAGGTTAAAACCACGTACTTAGCCCAAAAGGCAGTCGTGCAAAGTGAAATATCTACGTCCACAGTTACAAGCAGCCATTCAGTCACAGCGGTAGGCTGACGGTTGGTTGAGCAGACAAAAGCCACTTGTGCAGAATGCTAGACTAAGCAAAGAAAAAAAAGAAAAAAAGGAAAAAGTTAATACGACTAAAGGAAGATACAGAAGAATGCAGCAGTTCATTTGGTGATTCAGCACGCCATTAAAGTGCACTAAATAGAGACTTTTGCAGTTCGGCAAACAACCACGAACATACAAACACAAATATACAGACATATTTACGCACACAACCATAAATATACTTACCTGTAGAATAGGGAAACCCTATAAATAAGTAGTGTATTTTTAATGACTTTATTGGTGACGACTACGCTCGAAGGGAAATTGAATGTTTCGTTTTTCTTTTACTAGATTTCTGCCCTCTTCGGATTGCTGCGTTTTTTGTGTTTTTTTTTTTTTGGTCTTCGTAGCCGGTACAGTCTGCTGCTCATTTGCTTTATTCTTGAGCCGATTGACACAGAAAATGCGGTCAACGAAGCAGTTAAATTATTTAACAGACTATAAGTGTGCACAAAAAAAATAAAATAAAAAAACACAAACAACAACTGAAGGCCTTAAAACTGTATAGAGAATTTTAAGGTTGGCTGGCGTGCAGTGATGGAAAGGTGGAGTTGAGTAAAATATGTTTTTTTTGCTTTGCGAACGTTAAATAGATTTTTGTGTGATTGCTTAATAGATTTTTCAGATTTCCTTACATAAAAGAATGTGAATGTATTTTTTTTTTTTTCAAATTTTTATAGCTACTTTTTGAATGGCGTGCTTTGTTTTTATGTTTTTATTTGATCAGTTTCATGGCAATGAATATGAATACCTTCGCAGCTTCGCAGTTGCTCAAAACGGCAATAAAGTTTATGATTATTTTGCCTCACAAAAGTGACAGAAGTGGTTTGTGGTAATTTGAAAAAAAAAAAAAATGCTGTGTTAATAAAGTTTATAGCTATCTAGCTGGAATTTTTTTCTGCTAAGATTGGCCGTCGATTTTTTCTCTATTGATAGGCTAGAGTATGAAGTAAAATGACGTTTGTGGAATTTTAATAAAGTAGAGCGAATTTTTAAGAGTATATTTGTAAGAATTTTAGCTGAAAAAAATTCATGCGCACAATTAGCATTCGTCGGTGTTTACTTTGACATAAGACGTTTAAACAAATATGAAAGGTGGAGAGTTTGAATTGCAGTACTTAGTTATAAAACAAACACAGGATAAAAATAGTACCAAAGTATATTGGCAAGTTTCCACAATTGTGGCATTTTTTTAATAAAAATATATAAAAAGTCGATGACACTAAAAAAGGATGGTGTTGCACCTCTTCTTCCATATAACGAATGCAAAAATTTACTTTTATTAGGAAAAAATTTTTAAAAAATCAAAAAGAATTTTTAGCCACCTGCAATTTGGATTTGGTTACATAAAAATTAATTGGGTTCTAAAACTGCGTATTCGAGAATCGTCTAAAAATTTGGACTATAAGGCTATAAATTTTGTTTTTTTTTTTGTTATGGGTACCGTATTTGTTTTCAACATCTTTTTGATTATCGTTATCCATAACTTGTTATCGATATAGACGCGTAACTGTTACCAATACTTATTTTGAGATTACTATCAATACATTTGTTTGTTATCGATATTTTTTATAATGGCCATAGCATTGGTCTCATATTTTTATCATCATTTGTTTATTTTTTTGTCTAATCCCATACGAATCAGTGAATTCTTATCGGGCTTTGCAGTGTTAGCTCTTAAGATAATATATACCTAAAAATTTTTTTTAACACAAAACAACACCAAAAACTTCTTAATAAAAGTACACACATTCTTTATCGAAATCGGCTTTTCTGTCATCGTTCTCGCAATCACTAACTTTGTGTTTTTTGTTATTTTTATCTTGAGTGTTATTAGCATCAGTATTGTTATTTATACTATATAATTTGTTCTTAATGCAATCGTTTATTTTTTATTGATCTAAACTCGTTATCGATATTCGATTATAGGTTACATAAATATTTAATTTTCATGATTTACATTCGTTTTGCAAGAACGTCACTGTCATCGTTACTAAGATTTGTAGTACTGTATTTTAGTCATTGTTTCAATGCAAAAACCAACCTTTTTTTATGATTATCGAGATTATGCTACTTATCGATTTTTTTGTAGCCATAGTCGCATGTATTGTTGTCGATATCGATATACGTTTTTTATCAATATATTTACTACTATAGTATTTTTACCTTGAAATACAGTTTATTATCGAAGTCGATGTCACTAAATTTATCGATTTTATTTTATCGTTGTCACTATACAAATTTATTTTGCAGGTTTCTTTGCCGGTAGTGATCCTGTCGCTAGCTATCCACATTTATTGCCATTGATATGATTTTGTGTTCATATTCCTTATCGATTTCTAAACGCTTTCATTTCGTAAAATTATAAAATTATAAAATTGCGAAACAATTTTTTTACTGTCATTGCGGTTGTCAGTTGTTAGGCGCTGAGAAACCTCCGAGTGTATTTCTGCTATGAAACTACTTCTCAAAAAAATCAGTGGGATATTTAAGAAAATATGCTGATATAAGCGCCAGTTTTATTATTATTTACAGAGGGTTTTTAATTGATCAACTGGGGCAGGGTCTTTGCTAGTAAAATTTTAAGGCAAACTGAGTGATTCCATCCAAATTTAGTTGCACAATATCGCAGTAGGTTCTTACTTTATTTGATGATTTCATATACCAATAAATAGTCTAACTTTGCCACACCGAAGAATCAAAAGTAGTATCATATCAAAAAAAAAATTCGCTAATTATATTTTTAAAAAATGTGACTAAGATTTTATCTAACTCAAAGATATTACCCTACAAGCGACTTATCTTAAGTTTTTTGCATCTAACTACTCGCACACAAAGAATTCAATTTTACTTAAAATGCCACGAACAAATTTTTTTTTTTTTGTACTCACATGCCCACATTCACTTCACATAAATAAATACGATATGTACGAGTATATTGCTGGTTTCGCCTCGCAGCTGAGTTTTCGTACAACATTTTTTTTTTCTAATGGCATTCTTGCGGCTTACAACAATCAACCAAAATATCTAAAATGGCAGCAGCAACAATAATAATAACAATAGCTAAAACTCGATAGCAAAAACGTTTGGTAGGTGTGTCCCTGGCCTGTACGCCGCCGTCGCCAATGTAGCCATTAGCTTAGCAGGTTTGTTACTTAAGTCTTTCGTTTCAAAGTTGCAGGCGCACACACACAAACACACACACACCCAGATAACAAGTTAAATGCAATCAGCGAATTCCAAAGCGTATAATAGATGTTAGAATAAAAGTGTTTAGTATGAATTAGATGCAGTTGTATTAGATAGATGGAATGGGATACAAGCATGAGTATCTGTGTATGTAGCTATAGATCTGAGTATGCGTGTGTAAAGTTTTTAGTATTCTACGGAGTGCAAACATAAATTTAGCTACTGTCTTAGTTTTTGTAATCGCTTTGAGATGTATCGAAAGCGGGTTGGACATTGCGGCAATAATTTGATTACAATGGAAAATTGTTATAAGTTAGTCTCACTTTTGTAAAACTTTCAGATTTAAACTAAATTTTATACAGGTAAGAGCATTAGTTTAATGGACAATCTGTTTGCCACATATTAGTTGTATTTCCATTGCCCAGTGAATGAAAGTGTTCGTCTAAGCTAAGCTGCAAACGCAGAACACAAATTTGAAAATATTTTATGCCACATGCCAGTGAGGCCGCGGTAGACAATAGGTGAGGAGGCAAATCACACAGTTTAGCTATGGATTAGAGATATGTTGACTAGATATTTTTATAGATATAGTGTGTAACGCAAATATGATTTGATTTTTTTTTTGTAAACTTATGTTTTTATATTCACTGCGTTTATTTATTTCTTTACAAAAAAAACATTTTGTTTTTATATTTTCTTACACATGCTTCACATTTAATCATCGTGAAAAACTCGAGGCCAAATCGCACATTTATCCAGCCTATTATACTCGCACTTTTCAAAATATTTCTATGATGCCAATCACGCAAAAATCCATACAAATTAAAAATTACAAATTATTTACAACTAGAAACCAGTGTAAAAAAATGGTGTAAGCTAGTAAAATGTTAAGACAAAAAAAAAACAAATTTCACACAAAGCTCACTGTCAATGCTACGCACACGAGTAGCGCCACTTTTCTTCTCAATATTAAAAGCAAAAAAAAAAAAACGCAAAAACCAAAAAACACACACAACATATAAATTGTTGCCTTACAACAACGATCACACTCGTACATTCATGAACGAATTAATTGCAGGCTGACAAGTATTTTGTAATTAAATTTGTAAGAAATGACATCACACCACAAACGACACTGTGGCAGCGACTGCGCAACACAGACTGGTTAGGCGGGCAATAGTAAAAATAAGAAGAAGCAGAGAAAAGTAATAAAAAATAAAGGCAATAAAATAATTTGATGACTGTCAACATTTTAGCCGGCAATTGCGATTGAAATTTTAAGGCAACGAAAATTGTAGCGTACAAGACACGCTATGAACGTGCCACAACATTTAATGGCAAGTTGGCGTTAATGTGGCACAAATATACCAGTAATAGAAACAGATAGTATTGTTATTGTAATTAGTTATTTTGTGTTGGCGCAGCAATCCTTAATTTAATGGGCTTGGCCGAATTTAAAACGTTGTTTTTTTGTTTTATTTGAGTTGAGTTTAATTTTGCGTGTGCATGATGGAAGGCAGCGTGTGTGAAACGAGGTGATAAATAAAAAGATAATTGCGAGTATTTGGGATGTGGTAGGAAAAACGAATTTAAACTGCAATAAATAAATGTTGAAAAGTAAAAATACCAAAAAATATATTCAAGCTTTGGCATTGCGCTCAATGATATTGGAATAGGAAGCAAGCAGCGTAATTTAAGCAATAAAAATCAAATAAATTACACAGGAGTAATAAATAGTGTGCGTAAATTATTGATTGACTGGGCGGAGCTGTGCGTACCGCCTTCATTTTTTTTTTATTATACACATAAGGGGTCATTAAATTTTTAAATATTTTTTATATTTTTTATTGTAGTGCAAAGAAGTGAATTGACAGAATAAAAAATCGAATTAGTTTAGTATTCTATTGAAGTTGAGTATCAGTAGAACAGAAAGAACGAGCTCTCAAGCCATCGCACAGTAAAGCTCAAATTAAATTTTTTAGTATATGAAAGATATCCGATGTTTGAATTCTTTCATACATTCGTCAAACTCTCTTTTATCTGCTTTTCATTCGATTTTATTACCTCTGAATATTTTCAAGTTACTTGTGATCCCATTTTGATATTTATAGCGTTATTGCAGATATTATCGTCAGTGTTATTGTGGTGAAAGTCAACCTTAAGGATATAATTTACAGTATTGTTATAATTATCGATAACATGACCCACACTGTTATCGTTATTTGATATCGATATAATTATCGGATGTGTTATCGTTATTGTAATTTCCATCCTCACGATATCGCGAATGCAATCATTATCGTTATTGTTATGGATATAATTGAAGTTATTCTAAACCTTTTAATATTTGTGCTCATTATCGGTGTATTTGTAGTTACCATCATTATTATCATTTTCATTATTATTATCTATAGCAGCACTTCAATTTCAATCATTATCGATATCTTAAACGGAATTTTTATCGTTATCGATAACATGGCACCCATTGTTATCACTATCTGTTATCGATATTATAATCAGGATTTTTATTCTGTTTTCTTCCTTTACAAAAAATTTGTTTCCCGAAAAAAGCCACATGTCGATAATAAGTGCTTCGCTTAAAAAAGAAGGTAAACTTCAAAAACCAAAAAAAGTTATTATTTTTTAATTAGTTGTCAGAAAAAATCAACGTTTTATCCAAATCGGTTGAGCGATTTTGTGTTTTGTATCTAGTTTTATTGTTGCTATAACATTTTGCTTATGTTTTTATTTTTAAATAACAGTAATGAATCTATAAATTATTCAGAAACTGTAGAGGTTTTTATTGTTCGGATTTCAATAATTAAATTTGAAGTCTCATTATTTTTGTAGATTTTTAGATTTTTGCTTATTGCTCAGTAGTGAAAATCAAATGAGTGCTCAAAGATAAAAATGAAATTTTCGAGTTACATTTTTTCCCTAATAAAAATTCTGGATTTCAGATAATATTGTAAATTCTTAAAAACAAATAATTTTCCAATAAACTGAGTCTTAAAATTATATATAAATAATGTTACAAGTTTAATAACTGAGTTTGATGCATAATTTATTTTTATGCTAAGAAATTTATAATTTTTTTTTAATATTTATATTTTTATGTGCGGCAAAAATAAAAAATAAATATAGTATAGTTCCTAGTAGAAGGCTCAGAAATTAATAAATAAGTTTTTAGTTTTTATTTTATACTCATATTAATTTTTTAATAATTTTATCAACAAAAAGTTTTAAGCTCTAGACCAATTTCTTCTTTGGATGGGTAACTGCTGAGTTCAAATATCCGCTTGGCTTATTGCCTGCATATTTGCCTGGCAAGTTTGAAGTGATGAGCTCTAACCCGGACAGATAATGGCAAAAAATAGATTTAAAAAAATCATTAAGTTCGGTAGTATAAAAATTTTAAAGAATTTTGGGTGGGACTTTGAATTCAATGAAGCAAAATCTTCATCACTATACCTAAATTTATTTTCTGTTAAAAATGGAAATGCTAAAATTGTCGAAAAAGATTTATTTCCGGACTCTTTAGCCTTTAAAATTTATAATCTATTAAAATAAGTGTTGTGCCATTTTCTAAAGTCTACACATTTGATTAAGAAATATTCTTTGAACAAAAGATCACATAAATTACGAACCTAATTAAACTATCGCATCGTTAAAAATTAAACAAATTAAATACAATATAGACAAATTGAGTACCGATTTGAATTTTTTCCTTCCCTACTCGAGTGAACACAAATTGGCCGCGCTACAGTATTTCTGATTTGCTTGGTAGCTTTGTGTTAATATTTTCCTTACAACTAATTTTCTTTGACAAAGTTTTTTCAACCATATTTCTGGGGAATACACAAAATGTGGCTAATTGTTTAAACCACTTTATGAAAGCGTTAAAATGTCACTTAACTCGAGTGACATCGCGCATGACAAAGGCCTACCATTCAACAATTTGAATTTACGAACAATTGTTTTAACATAACTAAAGTGCCATTCAATAGTCATAAACAATTTGCAGTCATAAATCATTCAAGCAAATAATACGACTTATGTATTATACTTGTAAAGACATACATACATATTCATTTAACAAGTCGCATTCCAAGAAAGAAAAGCAAAGCTGCAAAAAAAAAAATACAAAATTTAATTGGCTATGTCGATGTGGTGGTGGACATTGCGCTGGCGCGCTTTGCGACTTAAACAATAGTTTAATTGTTTATCAAAACTATTGGTATGCGAATATTAGCAGCAGTATGCATACACAGGTGTTTGTTGGTGTAATGGCGTTTCCGCCTTTCAAATATTTTTCTCAGTAAATTTTGTTATTTAGCCATACACTCCTACAGCATTCATAAGACTAAATGCAGAATGAACAAAGTAAACAAATGAAATAACACTTTTCGGGACTGAGAACAATAGCAGCATTTCAAGTAGTGAATATTATTGTGAAAAAATTCGAAATAAATAAGTAAATTTGAAGTAACAAAGATGCGCAATTTACGTATTACGAATTCTGAAGAGTCTTACATAGTAGGGGGAAAATATCAATACGAGTTTTTATGGGTTTTTTCTAGATTTTTAGCATCATTCTCATATTTAAAAGTCACGCGTTGTCTGAAAGTTTCAAGTTGGCAAAAATTCAGTTTCAAAGGAGGTAAATTATATACAAAACTCTTGACAAAAAAATTGATGTGAATACTGAAAAAAATGGTAAACTGAGATTTGATTCTTTTACTTATGTTTCATATAATTATCGTTCCGATTTCAGTATTATTATTGTTATGGTTAACAATATTTTTTACAAGTGATATTTTCTTTAATAATGAGTGCTGAGTTTTTTCGATTTATCGATTACTTGAGAGATGCCCTAACTACGTATATGTAGTTTTTTTCGTTTCGTTTTTTTCTTTAATTTTCTTCACAATCGTATAGGAAATATTTCCTATCAGCAGACTTTTTGATATTTAATTTTTTTTTGATTTATTTGACCATGCGGCAGATGTATGCAAGCTTTTTTGTTATTTTTTTTTTTTTGCTAATTTTTAATAAAAATATAGTTTGTACAAAAGGAGTGTATTTGTATATAACTTATTCCAGAACTTAGAAAAACATAAAAAAAATAAAAAACGTCAAACTTTTTAATTGAATTTTTGGGTGCGCAGTTTTGAAAAAAAAAAAATTATGTAGGGTGACTTCAAACTTGCACTTTATGATACTTGAAATTTTCTGTAAACTCTGCTTCAAAAAATTATAACTATGCTAAAAGTTTCAGGATTTTCCTAATTTTGGCAAAAGTATGAGAATTTGTTTCACGTGGATTTTTGTTAACATATTTCTTTTATTTTAATAAAAAAAAAAATTAAAAATTCAATATTTGTAAAAACAAAATTATAAATTTCAAAATTATCAGTTCACAGCAATGGTAATCTAAACATTCTGATTACAAAACCTAAAATTTTTCATGCAAATATCTTGAATTTTTCTCAATTGAAAATTTTGAAATTTTGTATCGTTTGGCTATTTGGTTAGCGCATTTCATTTAAATAAAAATTTAATTTAAAAAAAAAATTCCAAGTATTTTTGTTATTTATATAAACAATTATTTTGGATTAAAAATATAATAAATATCAAACTTGTCTATACGCAGCGATGCTGCGGTCGCCTATTACACTTTATTATCCAAAAATTGTGATTATAAAAAACAAAATTTTGCTCTATGACATTCACTTTAAATCATTGTATAATTTAACAAAAAAAGTAAGAATTTAAGTAATAATATTCAAAGCTTTTCAGTACGCCGTGTTACGTCGTTTGTCTATTACACAGTGCAAAATTTCAGATCCATAGTCTGGGAGCGCAATGATTTTAACACGGTATGAAAGCAAGACATCTACTATGGGTTCATATAGTGAAATTTAACAAAATTTTCTTAAGGGACTTCTCAGGAAAAATCTTTATACGATAGAAGTCGAATTCTTCATAAAATAAAACAACAAATAGTTTCAAATAAAAATATGTAATACATACATTAAAATATCTAGCTATGATTTAAAAAAGTCACCAACACTTAGATTAATTTTTTGTGTTAAAATAATTATTTTCTGAATACCCCACGAATTTAGCTAAAACAGAAATTTTTGCATTCAACTGCTTATTCATTCTATTTAATACAATAAAAATGTGCTCATACCCGTGAAAATTATTATTAGACGCTAAAGTAGCGACAAGGTGTGAGAAATATTTCTCGTTAGAATGAGTGCAATAATCGAAAGGTCAGTCGTCAATTGAATGCTACATTAATGAGTAATTCATAAAACGTAGTTATTAACATAATATTTATAAAAATGTGCACATGAACCCAAGTCATGTCTATAATTAAAAGTCACGACGTAATCTGTAGGTGTGCATGGCATGCTAATCGGCATTCCGCAAAAAAAATCAATATAATTATGACTAAATATATTTAAAATGTTTAGTGCTCAATGAAAATAGAAAAAAAGTAAAGAAAAAATTATTACATCAACATATTATTAGTACAATAAAAATGATGAAAATAATCACATACATAGTTAGAATTTAGGCGTGATGCTTGAAAGCGCAGCCAAACGTGGGTATTTAATTAATATTTTATATTTATATGAAGATTCGCCTCAGAATGAAATGCAATACTTAAAAGGTTTTTTTCACAAAATTACTAGAAATAATTGCGCTTCGCTTGATCACATCAATCCCAATTCTAATTTTCTATTAACTTATTTTAAGTCTTGTCCTATTTTTTTTAATAAGCAGCCATTAAAAAACAAACATTTAAGATTTTACAGCACGCAATTAAATGGGGTTTTCCCCTCTACATATTTATTATGTAAATGATCAAAGTTACTTAGCATTTGACACACTTACCAAAGAATCGGGAGATGCAAGCAATAAGCAGTGCTGAGAAAATAAAAATGAAGCGAGTACAGATGTTTGCTAATGAAGTAGAATGCAAATTCTTTGAGTGAAATTGGTAAATTTGTTTGAGATAAACTTAGTACTTATTACAAGTCAATAATTCTGATACGTCAAGAAATATTTATCACTAAAGTCGAGTTGGAAGTAAAAAGCTATCACAAGGAAAAATAATTATTGACTACCTATTTACATTGTGAGCTGATTTTGAAAAAAATGATATCGTTCTATGAATTCTTTCTTCGTAAACAAGTCATTCAAAGCTGATCCGTTTATATTTTTACAATCAAAAAAACCAATATCGCTCGATGATAAAATTTTTCGTTAAAAAAAAAAGTTAAATGATAAGAATCGCCAATAAAGATAAAAATTGCTATTAACGAACGATATCGGTAACGATAAGGGTAAAAAAAAAATTCTGCAAAAATAAAAATTTCGATATCGATAACAATCCTGATAATGTCTCATGTACACAGAGTGTATTCCTTCTCAAGGTCGTAAATTGAGGCACAATATCGATTCGTAACAAAAAAATAATAAATTGCTTATTCCTGCTCCCTGTCGAGCAATTAATCAGAAGCAAGAATAAAACGAAATAAAAGAAGAAAAATAATCGATTATTTTTTTGAAGGCAAAGTCAATAGAAAGCTAGTGAATTTACATACGAATCGAATATCAATTAATCAAAAACAAGACATGTGTGGTAAACAAATCATAACTGTAAAAATCAATTAATCGATGAAGCTACAGATGGTCGATAAGAAAATATTAAATTTATTTATCAATCGAACAGCGAGTAATCACATGGCATTTCTGTTTCGCGAATAAATCGAAATGGAAAAAAAGATAGTTAAAGATAAAACAATTTATTTGTAAATGGAATATCGAAGACTAATCGATTTAAGAAAATTTCGAAATGAAAAAAATCTATTATTCGATAATTTGACTAAAATTTATGAAATATAAGAAATTTATTTATGACTCGAATATCGATTAACCGAAAGCAAATATCGGTTTATAATTAAATTGAAGCGTGCAAATTTAGTACAGAGCTATTTGATTAACACAGTCCGATAAAAAGTTCGATAAACCGATGATTCGAAAATTGTTGAATCGAAAGCAAAAATTCGATATGATACAGTGAGGTAGAAAAGAAAAGTTCCTATTTTTCACCATTCGGTAGGGAGATGCAGTAGTTATATAGCTCAGTTTCATAAAAGACCGGTCAAACAAGGAAAAATGCCCTTAGGAAAAAATATGTCTAGAGCAAAATTATTTGTTTCCCAATATCACTATTTCGCAAAGATTTCCAAAAATTTTTAATATCCTAAAAATTTGACTATCACTTGCTTTTTAAATATTTTAAATATGTGGAGAAAAAGAAGAAGGCCCTTTTACGGAGAAAAACTTGATTTATCTAAACTTCAGTGAGGAAAAAGTGCACTCAGTCAAAAGAAATTGTAAAACATTAATTTAAACACAAAGTTTTAAATCTCAGCTAGTTTGTTGCACAAGGCTCATTTATTTAACAAATCCTTATTTTAACGAAAAATTTTAATTTGTATTGCCATTAATTTATTTAACCATTACTACAAATTGCCCCATTATTATTTGCGCAAAAAATATCCAATATTAAATCTGAAGAATTGAGCTCTAATTTTAACTCTCTCTGCACTAAGTCAAATATTTTATTAATTTTTTAACATTAATTAAATAATTGTTTAATTTTTGTATTACAGAATATATTAGAAAAATTCAACCCCGGTGCGCGTCAACTCATCTCCTCGGGCAAAGGTTATCTGAAGGCCTTACATGGTGAGTAAAAATATTCAAACACAACAAAAAAAAAAGTTATCGAGGAAAATATAATAAATAGCTAACATTAAAAATAAATTACTGCACTCATCGAAATCAGCATAATAATATTTGTGACTAAATCTCTAAGCATTTTGGATGATAATTTTTTCTATATTATTTTTCAATTGTCGCACAGGTGCTGCATCTGCGTCACGCCTTTTTAATGAAGCATTGGCCAAGCTGGCAATGAATGCACAACAAAGTGGAACTAGCGATATTGGTAAGAAGAAGAAAAAATATAAAAGTCACAACTAAAACTGAAATAACAAATAAAATAAACAAGGAAGAAGTGTGCTAAGACAAGCAACTCTTAATAGCCACGCTGAGCTGCACGTGTTGCTAGAAAATGTTGCGGCAACATAGCACGCAGTACGTACATATGTGGATAGCTAAAGCGAATGCCAGGCAGGTGATGCCAAACAGCCAATGGCTGCTGCTTCAATGCGACTTATGTACTAGCTCACTTACTGCTGCTAAGTGTTTAACAAAAATTTACGATTTTATTTTTAATATTTTTTCACTTTCATTTATCCATTAATCATTTCTATATTTATTGTTTTTTTCAAAAGGTGCGGCTCTGATGAATGTTGTCAGCGTTTACAAAGAAATTCAAGAACAACAAATGAATATTGTGAGTAACAATAGCGCTGGCGCAAAGTTAATTAGAAATATTTTTGATGTGTAACCTTTTTACCCTATTGCTTGTAGCTGAAAGCTTTCTATGTCGATTTATTGGTGCCATTGGAAACAAATTTGGAAAAGGACACAAAAGTTGTACAACATGAACAAAAGAAATTTTTACAACAGCACAAAGTACGCATGGAGAGTTATCAGAAGGCTGTGTCCACAATGAAGAAGCAACGTAAGAAAAAGGCTAGTCCGGAGAATACTGAAAAAGAGTTGCGGGTGAGTGAATTTTGAATAATAGGCTTATATAGTGAATTATAAATCAGACAGTACAGTAAATGTCTGAAAAATAAAAATATTGGTGAAATTTGTGTACCCCTAACATCGGAACACTAGCGAACTTTCAAATTTTTTAGTTATAACAGGTACCGAAAATAATCGTTGTTTGATTTTTACGTATTAAAAAACCATTGGAAAAAACTCGTTCAAAACAAAACTCGCACACATATATCGATCTAATATTTATGCCTATGCTTTGCAAATCGGACCTTCTATTTATTTAATAGATTTTTTGTTTTAAATCACTGCATAATAGTTATTTTGAAATTTCTAATTTTTAGATCAAGCGTGATCCATATTTTTTTTTTTTTTTTTTTATGAAATTTTATGGATATTTTTGAGATTTTTTTTCGATCAAGTTTAGTCCATATTTTTAATTTTCTTTTTTTCGATGAAATTTTATCGATATTTCTGTGATTTTTAATTTTTCGATCATACTTGATATCGAAAAACTTGAAACTCAAAATATATTATTATCAAAGAAAAAAATAAAATGTAAAAAAAAAAAAACTTGTTTTCTAGGCAAAATATAATTAATAAAAAAAATATTTTTATGTTCTAAGCAAAAAAGAAAATCGAACAAATAACTTTAAGTTTCTAAGCAACAAATAAAACTCAAAAAAAAAAAACATTTATTTTCAAAGTATAGAAAAAAAATAATTTTTAATTTCAAAGCAAAAAATAAAATTCAAAAAATAACGTTTAGTTTTAAAGCAAAAAATAGCATTAAAAAATAACTTTTCAAAGAAAAATATAAGATACAAAAAATACTCATTCCAATATAAAAAAAAAATTTTTATTTTCAAAGCAAAAAAATAAAATTAAAAGTAACTTTTAATTTCAAAACAAAAAATAAATTGTATTTTCAAAGTAAAAAATAAAATTAAATAACTTTTATTTTCTAAACAAAAAATAAAATTCAAATTACTTTTAGCTTAAAAAAAAAATACCATTAAAAAAGAACTTTTATTTTCAAAGCAAAATATAAAACTCAAAACAAATCTAAGGAAAAAGTAACTATTAAAAAGTAAGCTTTTTAATAAAACTCATAACTCATAACCTAACTAAACTTACTTGTTTCCACACAAATATTGGTTATATTTATTTATTTCCTCTATAATACTACTTAAATTTTGTTAACACAGCCACATGTACGATCTCTTTGCAGAATCTACAAATTTTGGAAGATCAAAAAAAGAAGCTGGACGCCTTCTGCGAACAAAGCTACAAAAATGTAAGTCAAATCGCGTGCAATTTCTTTAATAACCAGCGCGCAAAAAATGCAGCATATGTGCACACATTTGGGCTAAAGAATACGAATACACATACACATTTCCTTATAAACTGCTTTTTTTTTAAATGATTCCTTTGTTTTTACGATACACAATATAATAGGCCATGACACAGGAGCGCCGTCGGTACGGTTTCGTGCTCGAACGCCAATGCTCTATAGCCAAACATTGGATGGCCTATCACAGTACTGGCAAGTTGGTAATTGATAACAATTTGGAAAATTGGCAAGAAATTGCCGCTTCACGTGAAGTGATACCAGCGGCCGCTGTATATGAGATGGGCGGCGGTGGTGGCGGTGGCAGCTACAGCAATGCTAGCAGTGGCAAGCGGATGGTGAGTAATGTGAGAAGAACAAAATTTGTACATACGCAATAAGTAGAGATTAGTACCGCGGATTCACGATTGTTAACGTAAATTGACTGCTACATATCAATATTTTTTTTCTTGTTTGACTTTTTCATATCTACTTTACTCTAATTGTGGCTGTAGGAGCGTCTCAAAGATGGCGAAGACATGCATGCCATGGGCAATTCGTCATCATCACAATTGAAGAAATCACGCAGCGTGGACGCGCCCTACGGTGATATGCGTACTTTGCATGAGAGTCATGTCAGTTATACGCAAAATTCACTGCCGCGCGCCAAATCTGACTTCAATCTGACGACGGTGACACAGTGTGAGTAAATGTGATATTTTGTGATATTTAACAGCGGCAGTTACATAAATTTTTACCCATCTCTCTCTCTCTCTCTCTCTCTCTCTTTCATTTCATACAGCCAATGATCACACCGATCACGGGCAATGGGATCAACGCCCGGTTGTGAAGGCACTCTACGCCTACATGCCTTCGGGTGAAAATCAGTTGCCTTTCGAGGAAGCCGATCGCATTGCCTTGGTGGGCAGTAAGGCCAAAGGTTGGCAATTCGGTGAAAATTTGCGTACTCAAATGTTCGGTTGGTTCCCGATTGCCTACACCAATGCCGAGGGTGGCGGTGGTGAGCGCGAGAAATATCGCTCGAACGAACGACACAGCGAACGCAGTAGCGAACGTTACGAGAATGTCCATTACGAGCGTAATGGCGGTATGCGCAACTATCAGGAACAATATATGCCAGAGATGCATATGGATCCTGCCATGGAAAGCGATTCGACATATCGCCGACGTAATAATAGCGCCGAAGAATCGTCGCCGACGCGCATGTTTGGCGATACGTTTAGAAATCAAAAGAAGGTGCGCAGAACAACCTCATTCTCCCATAATAACTATGTATATCGTGGTAATGATTCAACTTTCATATTTCTTTCTTTGCAGTATCGCGCTACAGCTGGCGTCAATCCACGTCCCGGTCCACCACCAACTCTGCCCGCACCAGTGCCATCCACATCGAATAGTCAAAGTTTAAATCAAAGTCAAAGTGCCAGTCGTATATTGAATACATCGCAAAGTTTTTGTGGCGCCTCGAATGGCATACCGTCGGTGGTGGAGCGTCGCAAGCAACATAAACTACAAAATGGTCCACAAGCTGCACATGTGAGTTGTGGATCTCTCTGTGCAAGTTGAGATCTGCTCAAAATTTTTTTTTTTAACAATTTCTCTTATCCTCTAACTAAAGAATCGTTCTATTCTCTCTGCCAAACAACAGTCGACATCGATGAGCGCTGGTGGCAGTCAGTTGAAACCCGCCGCGGCCGCTAAGACTTCATTGCATAGCAGTAATGATAGTGGCTTTGCCAATGAGCCGCCGCCACAACCCGAAATCGATTACTCGGATGAGGAGCAAACGAGTCGAGTGCCGATACGGTGAGTGGCAATAATTTTGTTCACACGTTCGCACCAGTTACACAATATTTTTATTTTATCTTTGTAACTAACTTGGTGAAAACTTAAGCTACATACACGTAATTAGTATTTAGCTTGTTGTGCATATTTTATTTGAACTGTGTTTTTATTTTTGTGCTAAAAAGAACTTTAGTTTTTGGAGAGACAGAAAATCGGATATACAATTTTTTTCAAAATAAATCAATACGTCCAAAATAAAACTTCCGAAATTCGCGAATGGTTGATACGACAGGAATTTTTAGAAAAGTTGCCACACTTTATTTATTATTGAGGAGATTCTTATTAATTTTTTATAAAAAAGTCATTCGAAAACAATAACCGTATAAATTTGTTTTTCAAACTTCGTGCAAATTTAATATAAGTTAAAAAATTTTCATCAAAATTATATAAAATTCAAAAAGTTGTAATCAAATTTTCAAGCTTTTTAATCAGTATTTTTGGGAAATTTACGAGTAGGCAGTTTTGTAGCGCACTCATTTTATACTTGAGAATACACAAATCGTTGCGACGTCACGGGATAGCATTCCCTAAACTTTTACAATGCAGGTTGGCGATGAGTCTTTTTAGTGCACCTTAATCGACACTTCCAATGCACTCGTTGTACCACTACTTTGTTTTGGGTTCTCTATTAGTTCAGAATAGTGAAGAAGTCGAATCATAGATGTTTCTTCATAGCGCATCGAAGTTCTTTAAATCAGCCTGATTTCTCGACAACTAATATACAAAAAAACATGCATCCCGCTCTTCATCCAGTGTCGCTCAAATTGTTTATTCGATTACATTCAGCCGGAAAGTATGCATTAAAAAATGATAACAGTTTTGATATCTTTATAATGCATTAGTTATGTGGATAAAAATGAGATGGATCCAGTCGTTTGAAGGGGTTTATATTGTATGGATGATCAGCATAATATCTCATATGGTGTAGATTATAAATCACATGCAACTTATTATAGATCATAGATTGGGAGATATAAATCGAAGATTACCGAGTGTGGACTATATATCGCAATTCGTAAAAATATTATAGATGAGAGATCATTGGTTTTAGACCGTTAGAATGCAGGTAATATACCTGAGATCAGAGATCATAAGCCACAAACATCGGTTCACAGAATACTGATCATCAAATAAAAAATCAAAGAGTACAGAGATTACAAAAAAAAAAAATGAATTTGTAGCAAAAAAAGCCATAGCATAATTGGTTGTTAAGGATGATAAATCTTAAATTATGTTCTAGTTATCACGGTATCCAAAGTTGTGTTTCTAATAATTTGGGAGCGAATTTTGTTTGTATAAATATTTGATAAAAATAACTGCCAAACATTTTCTGTCTCTCCTTGTAACGTTATTATTATTTTAATTTATTTTTTTCTTTATAACTCTTTTCATTTCATGCCCCATTCATCAATTTTATGTTGCTAATCGAAACTCGATACATTACCCTGTAAATCACGAATCATAAATACAAATGTATAATGCTAATTCCCGAACAAAATTGGAAACCTTCTCTATACCCGCTTACAAAAAAAAAAAAAACTTAAAAACGCCACTGACCATCATCCACCGGACCACTGGCTTCTTCTCACCTTCCACTTTCCAAACTCATTTGAGTTCACAGTCGTCGCGCCGACACCAATTCTCACGTCTCACGTGATGTTGCCTCTTGGACACTGAATCGCAATTTCCGTAATAGCGTCGACAGTCAGATTGACGATAAGACCTTGGATGGCATCAGCAGACGTAATGGAAAAATGCGATACGATCTAATAGCCAGTGATGATGAGATACTACAAGCCTCAAGTGGTGGCATAAAACGTACGAAATCTTTTTGGAAATTCGGTGGACGCAGCGAGGATATATTAGCTGGCATGTCGCTGTGGCAGCATCGCGACCTAGTGGCAGCACCGAACTTGGAGGACCTACGCACAGATAGCCCACAGCATAAAGAAAATGGGCATGGTAAAGATGAACAGGACGAACCTGAAAATGGGCGGGAGGGCGTACGCGGACGTGGTCGTGAGACTATGCGCAGTAGCAACGATAAAAATGGCACACTCACCAAGTCGCACTCGAACAATTCAACATCGTCGGCGGAGAAGCGACGCAACGACAGCGTGACCAGCTTGGAAGCGTACGATGACGATGAGAACATCTATGGTATGAGTCCGGTGGTGAAGCACGAGAATATCATTGTACAAAATCGTAACTCTATACAATCGAATGCGACCACAATGCGTGCTGAGTACACGCCGAAATCGCGCATGAAGATCATGAAAACGATCGAGATCGATATAGAAAATCCGACAGAGAGCGAACGATTGAGTACAATCAAGCGTGGCCAGAAGGAATATCAGAAGGAGTATCGCGAAACAGCCGGTATGCTGCCACAGGCGAATATGAATAGTATGCGTGCCAATTCGCAAGCCCGAGGAGGAAATGAAAGCAAGAACAAAGGTGCGAATGGTGGTGGTATGCAGTCGTCGCGTAATACAATGAACAAGAGCAATAAGAAGCATCAGAACAACAATATAGATACCGCGGCTGGAAAGCATGCCAGTCTGCAGCAGATGAAGTCAGGCGGCAGTGGTGGCGGCAGCCAACCACAGATGCGCGGCAAACAGCCAGATTTTCCACACTCGACAGAGGATGAGGAGTGCGACAGCGATGACAATGGCACACTAAAGATGAGCGATGTGAATAATTTCTTCGACGATATCTCGCATGAGAACACCACCGGCGGTATGATTATGAAAACAGTGAAGCGCAAGGATATTTTGAAGCAATACTATACGAGCGAGGATGAGTCCGATGATGTGGAGATCAAATCAACCAGCTCAGATCCATACGACTGCATTGTGATCAATGATCATTTGGTGCGCAAGGACGAGAAGCATCGACGCCAGCTACATAACTCCTATCAGGAGCATCAAATGGAATTCCAAACATTTCGTGCCACAACCACATCAGCCATGCAACAGGGGAACAAAAAGAATAAACTAAATGGCGGCGAGCAACGTAATGGGGGCGCCGTAACAGGCGGTGGTAAGTCAAAGAAACATCAGGATCAGCAAGAACATGAACGAGAGCGTGAACGCGAACGTGAGCGTGAACGCGATCGCTATAGCATGAACAATGGTTCTTCGACGCTGACAAGAAATTCGAATGTGAATCCAAATTCGGCCATGAGCACACCCACAGCAACGATCTTGCCACGCACGCGTCTTATGAAATCCAGCAATATGACAAGTATGACTTTAGAGCGTGGATCGAAAAATAAATCACGCGAAAATGGACATGCGAGTGGTGGCGGCGGTGGGGGTGGTAGTGAAAAAGAGAAGCATCATTATGGCAAGACATATGGGCCATGGTATGATTTTTGGGATCAACAAGATCAGCATACACTTGTGAGCCAAAAATCAATGAATAATGGGAAAATGTGAAGCGAAGTAGCTAGTGGGAATAAAAACGAAAGTTGGCTGTAGACAGTGAAATGGGTTCAAAATTTTGTGACGATGATCGCTGAGGATTATTAGGTGTTGGATCGTGGTAGTAACTAAGTTAGTTTGAGAAAATATTAGTTTGCATAGGATGAAGTTTTGAATAGATGAAATTTGGATTTGCGGGGCGTAGTAAGAAAAGATTTTAATTTGGATATATCGGATTTTATAAAATCATTTTAAGTTTAGTGTTGGCCGAAAGCGTGGGCTACCGCCACGTATAATAAATATTAATAAATATTTGCTAAGAAATTCAAAGGAAAGGAAATTAGGGCCAGAAAATTAAAAAAAAACAGTAGTTTTTTCGGTACTTTTTGAAGTGTGTTGGTGTTTACTAAGCGTGTGCCAATTCATTTCAAGGCAATGCATTTGTATAAGCAACATGTTGCCGCAACTTTTTATGCTGACAGTTGACACCAACTTTTTCACTACAAATACAAGCGATACAATGGCCGGGCTGTAGTAAAAAAGTGCCGATGTACAGTGTCGCCATTTCCAGCACTTTTAGTACAATAGGACCCCTAAAAAATACCCCAAAGAATTGCCAGCCACATGCCTGTATTTTTGTATTATCTGCAACATGTTGCTAGCATATTTTCAACAAATTTTAGCACGCATTTTTCCACAAAATTTTATTTGGACCAACCGGTCACATGTTGCTAAGAAAAATTGGTTTAAACTGCTAGTTTTCGTAATATTGTCGGGTTCCTTCAATTTGCGATCGAAAACCCATAGCACGCATGGGAAGTGGTAAAACTACTTTCAGAAGAAAGCTTTTGAATCTAGTTAACTTGTGGTTTTTGGCTCCCGATTCAGTAATTTGGGCGTCAAAAGGGATTCAATTTTTATAATTAGTTTTTCATCAAAAATGGGCAATATTTATTTTGCAATTTATTACAATTTCTCTCTTTTGATTCTACTTTTTCTTTACATTAGAAATAAACAGGCTTCGTACGTGCCGCTGCCTACATTCAGTTAGAGGTTTGAATAAAGAAATGTATGTAATATGTTTTATCTTAAACTACATATTTCTGTAGTACGCAGCATTGTTCGAAATTTTTCTATCTGCAACATGTTGCTAATAAAAAAAACTGCCTATAATTAGGAGCGTTATACGATTATTATATTCTGGAATATTAGATGCAATTTGGAGTAATATCTGGGAAGCATTTTCGATTTAAAAATGGGGAATAAAACAAAAAAATCAAAATATAAATATTTCATTCGAAAGCGATGCATATTTATATCGTTACAGGGGAAACAATAAAAAATAGCGGGCGTTTGTGAATGGCTAGTTTGTTTTAGAGCTAATAGATGAGGGATAATATTCAGTGATGTAGGCTATTTAATTGCCTATAAAAGTACGCTACATTCGCTCATATGATATGTTCCAAGATGATTCCAAAAATTATGCCACAATCACTGCCTAATTACACCGCTTATTTCACGGTAGCCTCTGTTCTAGCTAAAGGCATTAATATTTTTTGTTTGAACTTTAATTATAATCACATGATCAATTCATTTAATGTTCCATTTTATTGCTATTCATAATAAAAAAAAGGCTATAAATAAAGTCCATGTTTAAGTTATGCTAAATAAAATATCCAAACTATAATTTCGTAAATAATTAAATCATATACTTAATGTGTAACACTTTCTTTGCATACTTATAAAACACAAACATACATACATACATACATACATATATGTTATTCAACTTCTTTGTTGCTAGAAGTTGGATTTAACTTATTTTAAAGTTCTCCGCATATTTACTTACAAAAAAAAAACCGTGCACTCTAGTTTCTAGGGCCTAGAATAACCCACGAGAAATTTTGTCATACACAAAACAGCAAAACTAAATGAATACGAGCTTAAAAACGAAACGAAAAGTTTTGAAATGAAATCGCTGATTTTTTTAAGTATGAAGCGAAAATTAACAGCCCTATTCCCACGCCAATCAGAAAATTAATCCCATAACATTTACCAACTGCGCCTAAAACTAGGCAGCAAATGTGGCTTTAAGTCCTTTAATGATGACAATTGTCATTCTAGTTATTATTAACTTCTTAGAACGGAACAACGAAGTTATGTTTATAGTATTCTGCGTTATAGTTTTAGGCGCTGTAATGCCTTGTCATTGTCCTAGGAATAGGTCGTTAGTTATAGCTATTTTCGCTGCTTTCTCAAAAAATTTTACACATACATTATTTATAAAAAAAATGTTATTCTATTACTACCTAAAACTTACTTTCTACTCTTTTATTCTTAATTCGTTTTCCCGCTGTTATGCAGCTTAGCAATCACTTTTTTTACGCTAACCCTTTTCATATTTTATTTGAATGTTTCTCCACTAATTTCATTACTAATTGGCAATCCATTTCTTATATAACCCAAAACTTAAACCACACAAAAAACACTTTATGCTTTCCTCTTTTTCTATGTGTATTTCTAGAAAGGGTGGTGCCTACCGCAACATTTACATAGACTTCTAGAAAGTAAAATAAAAAACAAAAAAACAATGTAATAAAACAAGAAATCAGTGCTAATTTTAAAGTCCAGTTGTATGCCTACACCACACCACCACACCAGCACACAAAAACAGCAAACAACAAAAAGAAACAGCAGCAAACAGAACGACGTTCAATATAGCCCGAAATACAAAACACTAAAACAAAACACTGTTGTATTGAAAGAAAAAAACAACATGAAAACTTGTTATATAACCCTGTAACTTGATTTTTTGTATGTATGTAAATTTCAATACTAGTATATGTGTAATAAGTATGTAACTCTGTGCTATTTGTAATTTTTTAGCAAGTAAAGCATAGATGAAAAAGTTAAAGTTTGTTAAAATACTAAGTAATAATAATAATAACAAAAAAAATATCTATAAATAATATAAACTAAATAAAAGTATCACTTCTTGAACTTTGTATATTTATATGTACAATATATGTATAATACATATTTTTAATCCACTGCAGCATCTGCTCAAAAATAAAAATATTATAATCTAAATTTTTAATTTTTTTTTGTTTATTTTTCTTCTCAAATTACAACTGACAAATTTTCGTTGCATTCAAAAAAAAAAAAACAAAAACTAAAAATACAGTGCATCCCAATTTGCTACAGTCAAACTGCGTCACACCAAAACTAATGATCGTTCGGCTCCTATGATTTATCGGAGCATAAATAAGTAGACGTTAAAGGATTTAGTTTTTAAGTTTGAAAAATGAAACAAAAAAAATGAGAAAAATTTATATATAAATATACATATAAAAATTTATACAACTATACATGTATTTACTTTGTATAATTGAAATAATTTTAAATGCATTTCTATGCATTCTTTATAAGCAGATAACTAAATACAACATATTGGAAATGCTCTATTGTATCATTTTATTTTATTTTATTCTTTATTTTTGTTTGATAAGTAAGTCATTATTTACTTCAATACAATATCTGTTACAATGTATGTATATGTACTTGTATGTAAATGTTTATAATGAATAAAATATGATTTTTTTAAATAAGTTTGACCAAAATTTATTTTAAGTTCAGCTATGTATAGCTTAAAGGGTTTCGAGTTAGAGTAAAACAACGAATTTGACGCCGAGAGATTTACTTAAAATAAATATTGAATTTGCCAAGAACAACATAGAGAATAAACTTAATTTAATTTAGTTTTTAAATATTTGACAAGACTTTAAAAAATATTTTCAAAATTATGCTTTCTTAAATCTCTGTTATTTGAAACCAATATAACTGCTTTTCTGTTAACTTATTGATTAAATTGAACTAAACCTTTTAAACAGGTGGCAATCTTTTTTACTTTTGCATAAACCGATTTGGTTTCCTTAAAGTATTTTTATGTTTCCCTAATTTTATTTTAAAACTTATATTTAACTTTTCAAACAGGTGGCAACCCTATTCCATATATATTTAAAAAATCGGGTTCCTTAAACCATTAATATAGTAGCATTTCAGTTAACCATGAACTAAATTTACTAAACACTTTTCAACAGGTGGCAACCTTTTTCAAAGATATTTTTGCATACACCTTTTTGGCTTCGCCTAAATAATAGACCATTTCTAAATTTTACTAGTAAACTTATATTTAAATTTTAAAAAAGGTGGCAACCCTGTTCAAAATATTTTCAATATTAGGCTTTCTTAAATCTCTTTCCTTTGACATGAATATGTATACATAGTAGCGTTTTAGTTAACTTATTAAGCAAATTGAATTAACCTTTTTAAACAGGTGGCAACCCTTCAAAATATTTTCAAAATCAGGCTTTCTTAAATCTCCTTCATTTGCCACTAATGTAGCGTTTCAATTAATTCATTAATTAAATTGAACTAATTTTTTTAAACAGGTGACAATCTTCTTCAAAAATATTATGGCATAAACTTCTTTTGTTGCACACAAGTTTTGTAATACTTCCAAAATTTTATTTGCAAAAATTATATATTAATTCAAAAAAAAGGTGGCAACCCTCTTCAAATTATTTTCAAAAATGTAAGATTTTTTAAATAGTTCCGATTGTCACTTATATTGAATTTAACCTCTTGAGCTCAAGGAACGTAGCGGCTATAATTTTTATAAATCGTTTTAATTAGATTACAATTTCTTCGATCAAATTTATAAAATATTATAGTCTCTAGTAGTAACAATCCTTTAGAACAATAGTAGCTGTTTTGTTTACTACAAAAACTCTTCGATTTACTATTAGATATCTGAACCCTAGTTGTAATAAAAGTGAGTCACCATATTTACTTGATTTTAAAAGCTACAATGAGTCATACTGTATGGCAGTTAGAAAAAAAACACTAATAAAATTATTTGGGTTAGTTTACAAGCCTCAATAAATTTATATTATGTTTGTAATCATACATATTTGGTTGCTTTTGCATGTGATCTAAAATTTTCAAGGCTATTTAAAACAAAAAAAAAACGTAAAAAATAATGTGACCCCAAATATCCATATGTACCAATTGTCTGTTGAAGAAGGTGTGAAATATGTAAGAAAGTGTGATATTGAAATATATATGTATGTATGTATGTGTAGGCGGATAATGCAATAATCAAATATAACAAAAAAAAAATCTGAACAATACAAAACTTTGCATGTCTAATGTATGCCAAATATGGGGAAGAAATTCTGTCGAATTTTAACGAAGTTCAATTGAATCATGCATATATTACATACTCTATATATAACTATATATATATATATATACGTTTGAAGTGTATGTGTACCTTTAGTTACCTGCAGAATAAGTTAGGTATCTTTTTCAAGCAAATAATAAAATTTTGATATTTCATGAACTCCTCCTGTACTCAATGCAAAGCTAATCCCGGAATAAAGAAAAATGGTATTATTTTTTGCGTAAAGGTTTCTTCAAAATGAATAAAAATCTACAAATAATAAAATATATTTTAACTAAATGTAGGAAATATTCTTTTGGTGCTAATTCATTCCCATTTTTCTGCTGTCGCTCGGTCATACTTCTCGAAAGACGTCAACGTTCTTGTCCTAGTCTTCTTCATTAAATTCTGCACATTTGTTGGAATTACGTTTTGTAATTTGGACAGTAGTTCTCTGAATTCCATAAATCTTAAATCAAGCTCTTCTAAATACTGATCTAAAAATGGAATGAAAATGGACTGTAGCTAATATTCTTTAGAAATTCGATTTTTTTTACGTTCTGCTCTTCGAGGAACCACTAAATACATTCCAATAACTTCTGGACATTGAGTTGCAGATTCAAAATTGTCATTGAATCTGTCGTCAACGCATCTCCTTGATTTCATTGATAATTTGGCTTTTAGAACTGACCCAACCAACGGCTCAAGTCACAATTTTCGTTCTATAGAATTTGGCTCAGATTTTTCGACAAAATGAATATAAAATTCAGCATTTTCATGCAATGATAAACTGTGTTGTGTTGAAAATTGAATGGACGCAAGCAAGGCATTAGACTGTACGCCATCCGGTTTACTGTTCAACTCTTCCATTCCCTTAGCGCGAAACAAATGAATTCCAGGGTTTAGCTGCAAGGATGTATTTCCTTAAAACGTGTCTAGCCTTGTTTGACATCCCCAATAAAATGACAACTTCCTTGACCATTCCCATGCAGTTTTGAATAGAAGAAAAATCAAGCAAGCGCCTTTTGGGGGTCTTTGAATTTGTTTGAAGCCGATTGTAGTCAAATTTGCGTGCTTTCCTCTGAACAAATTTAAAGCAAATGAGAAATAGCTTTATTGAATATACTCTATGCAATATATGTATGTTATGTGTTCATAATTCTGAAAGTCAAAATTGAAAAAAAGTTTATCACTTATTTCCGGCCACATATTTTAAACTAAATTTATTCAATGCAATTTTTATGATATCATCAAAAATTAGCTTTTGATAGTGGTTTTAATTTCAACGTTATGCAGAATTCATTTAATTAATTATGAAAGTGATCTAAGTCAAAAATTTAAAGAAATTATATAAACATTGAGATGGATGAAAATTGTTTAGTCATCAAATAATAAATATGGAAACGGTAGACCGCAAATTTTTAGTATCGGTTAACTCCTTTCTACCTTTGATAGAAGTGAAAATAAAATAAGAAACTGTTTTCCACAACCCTGAGCATTATTATGAATTGACAGAAAAGTGTAGAATAATAAATACATTTTCGATAAAACGAATGTCGCAGCCGAATTTTATTTCAACGAAATCACTAGAAGAATTAATAACAAGAAGAGTAAAAAATAGAGTGGAGGAATCTGTCGCTTGACTGCAAATTCAATGGATGAAATTCTTGAAAAATGAACCTTATAAAACAGGGCCGCTGATGAGGGGCCCCCGCGACCTAAAAAAAAAAAAAAAAAAACAAAAGGTCATCAAAAATTTGCGTGTGAGCATCAGCGCTAAATGTCGTAATGACGTAATCGAGACTGGGAGGGTCTTGGCAACTGTGTCTAAGCTCTGCGTGCGCGAGTTTTTTCTGTAGTTTTCTCTATCAACTTCAGGCAAATGCCGACAGAGTTTTTTTTTTGCTCTTCAAATTACAGGGGCCCCCGGAAGGTTCGCCCCGGGGCCCCCGCCGTCCTCGCGACGGGCCTGTTATAAAATGTTCTGTAAAACTTCTTGAGATGATTCTAAATATTACGTTTTGGATCTTCCACGAAAATATTAGATTACTTCCATTATACATCACCATTAGACCATTAGACCAGAAAAACAAGTTATTAAGTATTTCAGTTTTCAGGAATATTTTAAGAATCTCGAAATGATAAAAATATATTACTTTAAAAAAAAGTAATAAATATTCATGAATTATTGTATTAAAGTCACTGCTTTAAATAAAACTTACAGTTCTTTATTGATTTAAGTCATTTATAGGGCATTCATGAAGTTTTGTAAATGGTCTGAATCAAATCAAGCTTTAAAAACAACACTTTCGTATGAAATTCAGAAAAAATTCCATATTGATAATAAAATTTCATTAATAATGACTTATAAATTTAAATGTCGTTTAATGTTAAACAAAATTTTAAATCGTTCGAATGCAATCATTAAATATCTCAACACAAGAATTGTATGACTTAGACCACTTTCATAATTATGGGCACATATGTATGTATATATGTAAAAATATTAAAAAGCAATAATAGTAATAAAGAAAAAAAGAAATAAAATCCTCGAATGTGTTGCCTCTTAAAGCAAGCGCAAAGTACCAAAATGTTAAAAAAAATATTTAAGTCAATTTCTTAATAATAAGCATTTTGAAATGCGCAACGAAGCCTTGGACCTCCACTGTTGGTGAGTGTCGAAATAAATATATGAACAAACACTTTCAATAGCATATTAAAAAACAAAACAAAATAATGAAGCGAACCGCACTGCATACATATATTTAGTTTGCTATTGATTGATGATAACTGTTCCACCTATGATTTACTAGCAATATGTGGAAATTTATTGCACTCCCAACAAAAAACTATACTTATAAAAAATGCCAACATGAAAGGGTAAGCACTACAATTGCAGACATAGTTATGAGTGTATGTGTATGTGTGTGTGTGGGTGTGCTTGTGTGAAGAGTGAAAGGGTATGTGATAAATATTTTCAATGTGAAAATAAATATTTCTAATAGAAAAGAGTTTGGTTGAACTTGAAGTTCAATCAGCTGCGACTGGAAATAAATAAAAAATTATATGTGTAGAGAAGGATATATGTATGTAGTTGTAAAAGCAAAACAAAAAATAATTCGATAAGTGTGTGCGAAAGTGCAATAAAAGCTTTCACAAGGTGTTAAGTACATTTAAATTTGTCCTAAATACTTGCAACTATAAACGGTTGCATGCAACTACTGCATATACAGTGGTGAACGAAACTGGACGTATGCTGATTTTTTTTAAATATTAGCAAGGTTTTTCATGGCTTCTTTTAAATTTCTTTCTTTAATTTTTTACACGAAAACTATGTAAATTATTGTTTTTAACTTTATACATACTTTATGAAAACTCAACAAATTGGCATAAAAATTTCTAAATTTTTTACATTGTTTAGTATGTTTATACCTTTTTTTCTTGGTACTCAGTTTTATAGGCTATTTAATTTTAGTAAAATAGCTGTAAGTCTGAAATGGCTAAAAACTACCGTTTATTTTTTACAAGGATTTTAACTTTTGAGCTTGGAAACTTTTTTTTTTGATCTAAGTAATATATGGCATAAGTAACTTGTTTTTTTTTTTTTGTTATTTTCTATCAAAGGAATGATCCGATACCAAAAATTTCAATATAAGCTGTATTTGTTTCCTTAACCCTTAGCGAGTGCCGAATCGATAAAGCATCTGGTCTAACATCTGCAGCATTGAATACAACGAGTTCGACCAGTTTATTGAGATATCACTGAATCTAGCTGGATATCGTTGTTGTTGCTTGTGCACACAAATTTGTTGGAACGCGAGCAGAGCTCAGAGATCACGAGCGAAGAAGTGGCGAATCGAATACACCTATTATTATTTGATAACATATACCACTTTCCTAATTAACACTGATTCAATTACGAATAACGTTGAAATTACAAACACTATCTAAAGGTTCACTTTTGATGATATCGTAAAAATTACATTGAATAAATAAAAAAAAAATTAATGCAATAAAATTTAGTTTAAAGTAATGTGGTGTAAAATAAATGATAAACTAATTTTCTTAATTTTGACTTAGACCACTTTCATAATTACGGGCACAAATTATGTATCGCTTAAACAAGTACATATTTTACGTGGTAGAGAATGCGGCAAACAAAATTAGTACAAATCAACGGGAAAATTCAAAAAATTATAAGAATTCAGCGGTTTTTTTTATACACTTAAAACTTACACATTATTATAATAAAATTAAATAATCTACAAAACTGCATACAGGAAAAATCTAAAAACAGTTCTAAAATCCAAAAAAAAATTTAGGGAAATTTGTTGTTTTGTTAAATTTTGCATAAAGTTTGAAACATTAATTTTCAGGATTTACAACAAAATATAAAATATATAAAGTTAAAAAAAAATGAAAAACCTTGCTAATATCGTAAAAAAGGCCACCATTCGACCAGCTTTGCTCGCCACTGTAAGTGCTCGTAACAGCTAACTATGGTAAGTGCTGCTGCAATTGAAAACTAAAGCTAAAGTACACATACAAATTTTGGTGTAAGTGTATATGTATTTTGATATTTTAGTACATAATATATGCGCTTTGCTTTTATTGGTGAACTAAGCATCTAAATGGAAATCCTGCTGTCAACTGCATTTCCTGCAACCGGCGGCCTGCCACCAACCATATCAACTTTAACTGTGAACTTTTTCGTGCCACTCTACTTCAATGAATTGCATGAGTAGCCATACTTATTGTACACACACACATGCATACTTATACAATACATGTGTAATAAACTTAAATACTTTTATATAATGCCTAGTAAGTAAGTGTGAAGCGAATTTCAATTTCACTTAAAATTTGAATGACTGGCAGGCAGCCGGCATGCCATACGGTAGAACATTTTGGAGCGCGAGTGAGCGGTGATATTTATGAACAACAACAACAACAAAAAATGGAATTGAAGTATTCATGTGTTTGGTTATAATTTTGTGTATATATCTACATTTATTTGAACCTCAATGGCCTAGGCCCAAGAGTGTCTTTTATGGTGTTTGTGTGTTTGGAATTTTGTGTAACTCTTTAGTTATATTTTAATATGTGTTTTATTAAATGTGTGCGCCTGCTCATGGCATTTGAAATTAAAATTTATTGAAAAGTGTGCGTGCAAAAAAAAAAAACAAAAAAAAAAAAAAAGAAATGCAAAACGGATATTTTTGTCAGTTAGCTATTTGAGTAGCGTGAAATTTATGAAATTTCAAAATCATTTCGGTGTAAGCAGCGGAACGGCTTAAACGTGTCCTTTCGGTAGTTGCAAAAGCCAATAAGTGCATGTGAAAAAGTTACAAATTTCAATAATTTTTTAAACAAAGTTTAAATATATAATAAATATAATATTTTTTTTTTTTACAAAATTTTTGAAGTTGTCAAATTCCAAGTGCAGTGTACAAATATAAATACTAACTCGTTTGCTATATTATAATTATATATAGAAAAAATGAGCGCACGTTTTATAGCGGAAGGCGGTACACCTATAACGCCAGAGCTAGCAACGGTAAATTAAAAATATTGAAAAAATCTATCAAAAATTACCAAAATACCTCAGAACTAAATACTAAATTTTGCGCTGAGAAGTAGAAGTGCTGAATATAACAAAAAAATCAGTATGAAATTTGAGGAAATCACACTGGCCGACAGAATTTATATTTCTAAAAATAAAAAAATGAAACAAAATATCTGAAAAACAAAACATATTTTACGAGTGCAAAATCAAAGTTTTTCAAAAAAAAAAAAGAAAAAAA
Organism: Anomoia purmunda; assembly: GCA_951828415.1. NCBI lineage: Eukaryota > Metazoa > Arthropoda > Insecta > Diptera > Tephritidae > Anomoia > Anomoia purmunda. The sequence continues at coordinate 111,704,707 of OX639996.1, read as the reverse complement.
ATTTGTTATAATAACTAAAACTGAAAGTACAAAAATTTACTTAAGAAAATTAATTTAGAAAAATGTGTAAAATATGCCAACAAAATAAAAAATCTTACTTAGAAAGAAATTACCCAGTTACATTTTAAAATAGAAATATTAAATATTAATTGAATTTATGATCCATGACCCTTGCTTGTGAAATACTTCGGATTAAAAAACATAAAAATTCATTTCAAATACCACACAAATTTCTAATTCAATTTAAAATCAAAAATTTAAATATAACATTTATTATAGTTATATGATTCTTCGGCTTCGAAACACAGGTCATAATAACTGAAACTTAAAAATAAAAAAAATTATATTAAATAAACTTTTAATTTAATTTGGGATATAACATTTTTTTTAAATTCTTGGATTTTTGGAAATATCAAATATGCTATTATAACTGAAATTTATAATTCAAAAATAAAACAACACACAAAATCAATTTAAAAACCAAATTCGGATCACATCATTGGTTTCATAATCCTCAGATTTCAAAAGACATAGAACTTTTCACTATTTTAATTCAAGCCGAAAGGCCAAAATTTACGCCGCTTTATCGAGTTATTGTTTAAAATTTATCAATCACAACCCCTTGAGTTATTTGCGTCTCCCGGTGTTCTCAACATAATTATTTTCAAATGTTAACAAAATTTGACGGTTTTACTATTTTTTTCCAAAAGATAGAGTTGAAGTTGAAATTGGCAAAAATGTGATTGAATGAAATACATTAAACATTAAAATCATCGTTCATTGAATTAAGAAGATTCATTAAAATTTAATACTTATTTCGTTTTTAATAAACTTAATATGAATCGCTGGACTTCTATGAAATAACTAAATAATAACAAATTTTCAACATTTTTACTCAAATATTTAATTCAAAGGAAATACGTAACTTAAAACAGAAAATGTTGAAATAAAGAATTCATAATGAAAAGTTCTTAAACAAAGAAAAACGACATTGAAAATTCATTAGAAAAAAGTGTAAAAACATATCAACAAAATTTAGACTATGTCATCCCCAGAGCTGAAATTAACCGCATAAGATATATTTATTACCACTAAACCTTCTCATTTTAAAAGGAAAAACATAAAATAAACGTTTCTGAACTTACAAAAAACTTTGACTTTAATATTTTATATAAAAAACGCATTGAGCGACTGGAGAATAATTGAGAAAAATAATGATGGTGAAAGTTGAGGTCTATGGACAGAGAGTTTCTTTGCCATTGACCTATGGAATGTTTCTGAACAATAAGTTTATATCCACTCCGTGCAACTCTTTTTCGCTAAAGTCGAATTCTTCTCTATTAGAAATAATTTGCAAAAAATCTTGATTCTTGATTCAGAAAAAAAATTGCTTAAATAGAAAGTTTACACTATGTAGATTTAATAAAAATTTAGCACTGAAAATATCACCATTTAACTCTAAAAAACCTCTATAGAAATTCATAAATCTTAATTGCCTTGTTTCTGTCTATTTGTTACACATGGTATTATTGAACGTTATATTTATTGTTATAAACCGAGAAGATTAAAAAATCAGAAAATGAAAGTGTAATGACTTCGGAAAAACTATTAAATCAATTAAACCTGGGGCCGCAAGAGAAGTTGAATATTATTATAAAGAAAAACGGAAAATTTAATGCTATACTTAGTCTGTATTTTTTTTTGGAACGGACCAGCAAACGAACACTAGGTAGGTTAGCGAGTTGCATGTAAAGCAACAACACTAACTCGGAAAAGTTTAAGAGTTGAGCCAGCGTGGTGAAATTTCAGTTGAATTCCAAATACATTTTTATTGATATAGTATTTTGAAATATATAACAAAATCAACCAAAAGTTTGCCAGCACAACGAATTTCCGTTCACCAAACATGTCACATTTTTCATGAGAAATGCCATCAGGGTTGTCTTTGCAACGCAAATTTAAGTTAATTAGAGGAATTTATATAAAAAAAACATTAAAGGACAGAAAACTGTACACTGTACTGTACAGGACAGCGGCGAAAACCACGGCATAAAAATGAAAATATTGGGGTTTGAAATGAAATATGTAATGTTATACTAATGACCAAAATTACAGAAATTTTTGATTGGAAAAGAGATCAAGCAAAAACCGGGTGCCTAATTTACTAAGAATTTTAAGCTAGAATAGAAAGTGGGATTTCATTTTGAAAATTTTTTCTCACAATCTGAACCACTCCTTATCTACTAAAATTGCCACACAGGAACTCCGTCAGCTAGTTTTCGGCACTTCCTCTATACCCATGCGTGCTGAGTGGACACAAACGCCATTCCTTTTTGGACCAGCCAAGGAGGAGCTCTCCTATGGACTACGCTCACCGCGTAATGCCACGCGTGGCCTACTCTCCGTGGTGCAAGGCTTCGTTTTGAAATATTTGCTTTTCACCCGACGTGGACGTGGCAATCAGGAGTATGAATAGAAATTAAATTTTTTTTCGAGTGAATCAATATTTTTTGAAATATGTACTCTTTACAGCCCGTTGACTTGCACTCCGGATGTGCAAATGAATGCGCTCATAAATGCTTTGGTTGAAATTCTACGCTTAATTTCTGATAAGGGTAAAGTGACAATGGTTTTGCCCTCCACGGAGGATGAGGTCTTCGTGGATCACAGCGTGACGTTCTTTCACGATTCGGTGACTGAGAAGGTGAGCAATATTTTTGGTGAGAAGAACATACTGGAAGTTTATTATCAGTGGCCTTGGGAGTTAAGGCACTTGTGCTTCATAATTTCAAATACGAAAACGTCTAATTCAAATGTTAAAATGTATCTTACCTTATTGTGAAAACTTTCAAAAGCATTGAATTTAATTTGTTTTTCTTTAAGCTATACATCTTTACGCTGTCCCCGCACGATGAGCTGGAATTCTTCATTAAACGGCATTTGAGTTTGGTAAATTCTCCTATAAATAATTGTAGAAATCTGTATATAGTGATATTCTTTTTTTCTTCAATATAAAAACTAGTTTACAGAAGAAGATTCACCTGGTACCTTACTATTTCTATATAGCGCAGTATTAACGCGTTCGATGAGCAAGTAAGTATTCATTTTTTAATGCGTGAATTTTTGACAAATGAAAATATTAGAATTTTGTTTCAAGAGTTATGCAAAATTTTAAATTTTACCATACTACCTAACTTTATTTTTTAAAAACTTTGAAAAGTTCTATAGTTACAAGAATGGATCTAATTTCATTTTAAATGTTATTGTGATATTTTTTTTTAGTATAAAATGAAATAAGCTTTGAAAAATTCATTTCAGAATTTTGAATTGCAAAAATCGAAAAGAATCAAGGTCATATACATGCATACAAACATATTTAATATTTAGCAACATTTTTTTAACAACACCTCTAGCTAATCTCGAAATTATCGGAAATTTTCAATAAAGTAATTTTTCTTTCAATGCTAAAATTTTTGAGTTTTGAAAAAAAATTGTTTTTTGCAAAGTCTATTGCATATACTGAAAATTATTGTAGTTGTAGATTTTAAGATCGTGATATATGTATAGGGCTATAAAAAGAAATATTTAAAAAAAAATCGAAAATTTTTTTGAAAATTTGAAAGTTAGGAACCATTGCAGTCATTTGCAAAAATTTAAGCTCACTTGTTTGCACATAATACTTTTAATCTACAGAAAAAATTGTTTAAAATTACAAAATTGTATACTTGTTTAGCATAACTTTATATAAAGTTTTTTTTTCGAAATACAAAAGTTTACTGAATAAAACTGCCTTCTTAAGAGAACTGTTAGAGGCCTTTAAAAAAAAAAAGATATACCAAAAATTTAATATTTTATTTTAAATTTTTTTTTAATTTAACAATTCTGACTGTTTTTTATTTTTCTGTTTTTGCAAATATTATATTTTTTTTACCCTAATTCCAAGTTAGTCTACTGAAAGGGCGCTAGTTTGTTAAAATGTTCTACAAAAATATTAAACAAGAAATTTTATAGCGGTTTCTTCTCTTAACTAAATTTTTTGAATCAGTTTTAAAAATTTTTGGCAACCCATAAAAAAAGATAATAAAGTAGTAAAATAAATTACAATATTTTTTGAGGCAGAGTTTGCCGATTTAAAAATTTTGATTTTCAAGGAGTCTTTATCACTTCTACGAAAAATTGTTTTCTCCCTGTAAATATATGTTGATTATAGATATTATCTTTGATTTTCAATCTATTATATTAAAAAATTTTGACAATTTTTTTTTTATTTTTCTTTTGTTTTTTAAGTATATTTCTTTATATAACCCTGAATATCTCGTATCAAACGAACTGTGCAAAAAACTTATTTTTAACAGTAAAAAAATCTGAAAACTTCAGTATCAGTATAAAATATTTTTATATAAAATTTTTCGATTTTTAAAATTTAAAAGTTCCGAAACTACTTATTCTAAATTTTTTCGAAGCATTTTTCTTCAGTTTTCGAAACTCGAAATATTAAATTTTTTACATTTTTTTCTTTGATAGATCTTTGTTATATTATGAAAGATAAGTTCTCACAAATATTCCTACAAATTAAAAATGATTGATTTGATTTGATTGATTCAAAATTTTTAATATTTTTCTTTTCCATGAGAATTCGCAACGATCTCGACTCAACCAACAAAGCTGTGCCATTAACCATGACAAATAATGAGGAGGGTTCGCTGATGATAGCGACTTTACTTTTGACCGGACGTGCCACGCCCTATTTGCATAATGGCGTTGTAAATGTGGGCGATGAGAGTACCTATGTAAGTGTAGAGAAATATTGCAATAAACTAAAAGATTTATTTTAATAACTGTCGTCAAATGCAGGCAATACCGCAATATGGAATACTAAGTCGTTGTACAATAGGGTTTTTACTTTGGGATAATGATAATTCGCAGGTAAATATTTCGCTTTCTTTTTAAGCTTAATTAAAAAACAGGCATTATTTTTCATGAAGCTTTTCTATATACGAGACTAATTGTTTTTCCTTTCAATAACCAATATTCCTCTCTTCCCCGCTTCAATAGCCCTCAGTGGCGGCCTCACGCCAGCCCGGTTCACGACTCAAAACACCCAACTACCCCATTTGGATAACCAACTGTTGTGGTCACTACGGTGTGGTTTTCAATCGAAATCCGGAACTTTTACGAAATTATCACGCAGAGTCGCGGTTCGATTTAAATTATTACAGCTGTTCGGGTCACAATGTTTTCATGACTATCGATAATCGTGTTTACAATGAACAAGCAACTGGCATGTTGGAACGTCAGGCGACTACTGAGAGTGGCAGTGTAGCAGCATCAGCGGGTGGTCGTAGAGATGATGAAGTTGGCAATGGTGGTGGTGGTGGTGCGGGTATTGGTGTTGGTGGCAAAACCGGCGCAAGTGCTGGTGACAATGCCGATGTGTTGGCACGTGAGGAACTCACAATGAATACACCGTTACAACGTTTAATTCACACCAAATGGGAGGAAGCGCACATTCGTTTCAATGTGCAGCCATCCATGCTGAGTTATCTGTTTTGCACAACACCATAAAGGGAGCGAAAAAAAAACAAACAGAAAAGTGTGGAAAAAATGTTACAGTTATGTCGATTTCATAAATCGTTTGGAATGCAGTGGAGTGTGCGGAAGTGCAGCTGTGCTTTTCAGTTATCTTTTTGTTCTTTTTTTTTGCAGCCTTCACATGGCATTCGCGCAACACAAAATATATTATAAAAACATTCGTCTGTCACTGACGGCTTTAAAATATAAATACCATATTTTTTGTAAACAAATTTCTTCACATGAAGCTTTGCTGGCAAATTTAATAAAATACAAATATATACTTTGCGCTGGCTTATTTAAAAATGTATGTTTTATTGGTGGTAGAAAAACTCTGATTTCATATCAATATTTCTTTCCGGAAGCTTCGCTTGTGTACTGAGGCCAGTTAAATTTGGCTGAAGCCGAAATATGGTAGTCTACAGTGCCAGATTTCAGCATAAAAGGATACATCAAGAAGATGGCTCTGAAATAGCTGCCTAACTGACAGCACACCTACTCTAGGAATGGACCCGTGGATACAGCACTCCATCAGCTGCTTACAGTGTCGAGAGGAACCAAGATTTTAAAGATCTGACAATCGGCGTAATTATAGATAATGAGGATGCCTTTAGTAACGACCTTTCAAAGGTGATCGTCAAGTGTCTGCTTCGGCGGGGGTGACCCAGCATCTAGTAGAATTTTTTCGTCTTCCCCTCGGAAGGAGGCATGTTCGTTCTGAAATGGGGTAGGTATAGATTACTAGGCATGCAACGAGACGCGCGCTGCAGAGCGGGGTCTTCTCGCGCGTGTGAACACTCTAAAAATTAAATATGGGTTACTTACTGTTGCTTTGTGTAAGACATCGCAGCAGATTTAATCTAAATATTTCGCCATCTCGTCCCCCTGGAAAGCCCGCGGCTTAATAAAGATGTATGTCAGTAGGCTCGATTGCCTTCCGTGGTGAATGTCGCGATGAAGAATAAGATGAAAGCGTCGCCAGTATTATTACATCGCCCCGCATTCTATGATTGGTTTGCTGACCTGAGCTCGTCAGACAACTGTTAGTTCATTGGCTATCTTAAATTAACTAACTCGATTAGTTTTTAAAGTGTGCAAAGGGAGATAAGCAGCCTCGATAACGGTATTAAAATGGGCAAACCGGGCTAAGTCCTTAGTAGGAAGAAGACAACCACATGTCTGCAAAGGGACAAAGAAAGATCGACGTTACCCGATTCTCCCTCTTGCTCGCTGGCATACTGATACTGCGAGGAATGCGACACTGCCCTCAGGGACGCGTTACAAGCTGACTCTGTCGAGAGTTGAGTTAGCAAAGCAAGCGCATTAATTTAAGAACAAAGAGATTGGTGTTGGCAAACAAATATCCTTTATAAAAGCCATAGTCGTGTAGCTGAAGAAAATGAGTAATATTCGACTTAAACACGACCCTAATGTTGATGAAAACCACCATTCGCTTTTGAGAACATTGATTTGAGAAAAATATCCTTTATATGAAATATAGTTTCATGTCCTAAACGAGGTTTGTACTTAGCACCCATAACACGAATTGCTACACACTCAGCGGTCGCCTAATTTTATAAACTACATGCGCTAAGTAATAGCCAATAGTTATAGGGTATCAACCGGTATACCTATTTTTGCACTGCAGTCAAACTCTAAGAGATATTTGCTCCACCTCAACACTGTGTTTTTTTACTGTGAGTTTGAGATAAAAATTTTTTGATCGGAAGCTTAATTAATTTTTTTTTAGATATGCTGCAAAGGGTTATTTATTTTGGCGTACTTCTTAAAATTAAAAACAAAGAAACAAAAACATGGCATATTCTGATGTTCTTAACTTTGATGACCGCTTGAAGTATTTCAAGTGGTATTTGGCGCATAAGGCGAACAATGCTGCCTTCCAATATAGCCGGCTTAAACCTTGGACTGTACGTAGTCCCAACGGAGAACATCGAGAGGTGTGATATCACGGGATGAAATTGTATAGCGTTTTCTTTTCTCGAAATATGTAATGTTGCAATTATTCTGCCTTTGAACTTTTGTGTCCTTTTCTCAGCATATCCATATAAATTTTAAATATTTCTTGTAAGCACATTTTTTATTTTTATTTTTTTGATAGATTTGTGGAACCCTTAAAATAGCTTATATTGATAAATGGTGCAATAAGCCATTAGATGTTATTCTCTGAGGTCTCCTGAAGAAAATCAGAGTTTGCCACTTCTATGAAAATTTGTTTTCCACATATAAAATACATACACTAGAAACCCAAAAGAACCTAAGAGCTAAGATTTCATGTTATTTTTTTCTGAAAAAGATCATTGAAATTCCGATTTTATTTTTCCCCCCCATGCATTTTTGGACAACCCTAATGTATATTGAGTTGTCTATAATGCTTGAATTTATAAAAGTTTTCATAGTTTCCATTGTTTTTAATCAAAATTGCTTTATTCGGGAAACTTCCTTCACTTTTCATTAGTATACATATTTAAATATATTTACAAAAATTTATAAACTGTTTTCACAATAGATATTTTTCCATCATAAACGATAGTTTCTTTGGGCTTGGCTCATAATATCTGTTTCATATAATACTAAGTTTTTTTTATTCATATGTTTTAGATATTTTTTTAACTTATTTTATTTAAACAAATTTTCGAATATCTAGCTAAGTGTGTACTTGATTCATATCTTTATTTTTGTTTTAGTTTACATATCAATATTAAATGTAGGTTAATTTGTGTGTGTGTGTGTGTGTAGTAATTAGTTTGATAAAAGTCTGTATTCGCTTAAGATCTATGTGTGTATTTAATAGTAAATGTGTACTTATTAATACTTAGAAAAAATTGAAGGTCATTTGAAGAGCTCATATAGTTGTTTAGTTTGTAATTTTATACGGTTACTTGAAAGTTTAGTATAAAGAGATAATTTTAGTATAGTTATTTTTTATACATTCTACAGTAAAATATTTATGTAATTTTAGCCATTATAAACTCTTTTGTTACACAATCCATTTCGCTTAACTATATTTGCTGAATTATAGTTGTTTTCACTTTTTTTTGGAAAGTGCAGAATTTTTTTCGAAATTCAAAAAATTTTAATTCTACAATCTCTTTGTTGAGAAAAATCAATTTTACAACAAGGTAAAGAATTCGGTTGAGATATTTAAAAAAATTAATCTGAAAAGGATTATCATTTTTGTACTTCCTTGATTTTTTCTTAGTTAAAAAGGTTCCGAAAAAGTTATGCAAATTCTTTTTTTTTTAGAAAAAACTATTTCAGAATTTTTCACAATTTGCAAATATTTAATAAGAACAGTATTTTATTTTTCTTGCTGCCTTGAATTTTTTTTTAGTAAACATTTTTTCAGAAAAGTTATCAAAATATCCAAAAATATTGGTTTCATTAAGAGGAATGACTGAATATACATATTACTAAATTCAGAGAAAAAATTACTGTTAACATATCGTAATATTTTTTTTTTTTTACTTTTATGTAAGGAATTCTAATTCAGTAGTAAAATTAATATTTAATAATAAACAAAAAAATGTGTGATATATGTATGACTTTCTAAATTTTTAAAAATTTTTTTTCAAAATTTAAGATTTCCGAAGTTCATAATTGTATGAGTAAATACAAATTTTTGTGTCAAAATTTGAAATTTATAACACCTTTTTAAAAAAAGAAATATTCAAAATTAAAACTAAAAAGGTTTTTTTGAGAAAAATGTTTTCAAAATTTATTTGAAAGTTTTCCAAAGGTTTTGAATAAATAATAAAATAAAAAATAAATGCAATTTCTTAAATTTATTTCCTTATATACTTCGAATTCCAATTTTCAAACTCCCGTTCTAAATAAAATTTTTTTTGTCTGGATCTCTAAATTTTAAGTGTTAGATTAAATTGAAAAGGAATATGTTTGAAAATTTATGAAATTAATGCTTTTCAATTTCAAATATAATTTAAGAGTAATGATATTTCATTACAAAGTAAAATATTTAATTTTATTTTAGGTTTTTAATTTTCACTAATTTCTCTTAATTTCTGTAAAAATATTGTGCTTTTGTATAACTTTTTAAAACTTGATCTTATAACCCTTTCAATTCAAAATTAAATGTAGCGTCGTTTTATTAGCAAGTTAAAATCTTTATTTTATCTTTCTTCTCTTCCTTTTTTTTGTCGTTTTTTATGTGTGTATGTTAGTAGTAGTTAAAAGTGCTACAAAAAAATTTAATTTGAATATTTCAGTTTGTTTATGATTGTGATGGTTTTGTAAGTATTCAATATTCTATGTACGATTTTTATTCTGTTGCCTTTTTAGTAATTTGAAAGAAAAAAATAGTGCGCGTTCGTAGTTAAAAATTTGCTAATAGTATATTAAGTTTAGAGTAAATATTTATAGCTAAGTTATTAGTGGAGCAAAGAAATAAAAATTTTAATAGAATTTAAAAAAATATTTCTAAATATTAATAAATGTAGTTATTTGACATTAGTTCAATGCCTAGAAAAAGTACCTTGCAGATGAAGCTTTTAAGAAATTTGTAGCCGGTTATGTTCGCTTCTAGATGAAACTTTTATATGTTATGTTTGTTTCTAGTTTTTATTAATTTCAATTCAATATAAATTCCACTATGCAACAAATTTCAGAATATTTGCTGAGGGTCGAAATGACTCTACATCAGGACAAAAGCGCTAAATCTATGTAGTAAAGCCACTAAATTTGTTAGCATCTTAAGCACAAATTTTTTATTGCCGCGGGAATTTTTAAAAAGTGAAACAAAGGTTAGGATGAATAACTGAGTGGAAAAAGTTTGCAATGATTAAATAAAATTTTATTTAAAATACTTAAACGCCAAGAGTAATTGTGAAGCCTTGAAAAAAATCGCCATAAACATTTAAAAATTTTTGATTTCAATTTTTTAGAAAAAAGTCGAGTATGCAGTTTTGCTGCCCTTTCAATTTTAGTACGATAAAGTTTCCGATAACTTTTAGTAAAAAATTGCGTCAAAATTTGCCAATTTTTAAATTAACTTAAAATTAAAAAAAAAAAATTGACAGCAAAAGTTTTAATTAGCCCATTGAGTTTTTTATAATAAAATGCACGTTTTAAGTGGCTAAAAATTTATGATAATTTTTGAAAATTTACCCATTTACTTCCTTTTAAAAATAAGTTTTGTTCATGCAAAAAATTTGCAAAATCTTAAACTGAGTTTTTAGGAAAATTTCTGGTCTACCATTTCAGCACAATAAAGTTCAGGTTTTAATTGACTAAAAAATGTTCGTTGATTTTTGACAATTTTTTTCGCCGATAGTGTTACGACACCATCAGAAAAAAAAAAAAATTATCAAAACTCAACTGAAATTTGCAGTCACTTGAATCTTCAATTTTATTCAATGAGCTAAAAAATTCCATAGTAAAAAAATGTAAACAAATTTGTATAAAAATCTAAAAAAATTAATGAACGCTTTTTTGAATTTTCTAAATTTTGTACAAAGATTGCGGCTGTAATTTATATGATTTTTGTTAGAGAATGAACTATAAAAAAAAAATTAAATGAAAAAACAAACAAAATAATATGCCAAAAACTATCAGTACGAACCAGTGTATAAATAAAAGTCCCACAGTGTTAGTTAACTTTCTGTTTTTATTTTATGTAAAATTCTAAGTTCACTTTAAAAAAGCTAAGTGAAATTTTCCATACATTAAAATACGTTAATACTTGAAAATTAAAAAAAAAAATTATTTGCAGACGTAATTTGAGTGAAAATTAAGATAATGGGTTCAACAAAAATAATACTCGTGAGAACTTTCCTATATACATATGTAAGTCCATACCAGACATATCGATCAGAAATACAATCTAAATGTTTATTAATTTTTTTTTTTAAAACCCCCATTTAAATAATATTGAGAAAATGTTGCCACTAAAATGCAAACGGCTTCGGACTTATATCCTGAGTGGCAATCATATGGACCCCAAAATGTCTGTTGCACTGTGATATTTTTATTTTTACATAGGTACTCATTTTATGAGAATTTAGTCTATTTTTTGAGTGGTTATTATTATACGTTAGTTATAAAAGAGTCTTTCATTTATTTATTATATAAAAAATTTAAATTTTCTGCTTTATGAAAAATTGCAAATTTTCCGCAAATATTTTTTGTTTGAAACTTTTCTAATTTAATTATATTTTCATCAAGTTTCATAAATTACATTATATGTATTTATATTTTATTTGTTTAATGTTATACATTTTACCTTAAATTTATATAATACATATTTTCTCGCTTTGTTTCAGAAATCCAACTATTGTGCGCATTTTTATTTTTGAAATATCGAATTGGCCATTTAGGCAGAAAAAAATGTGAAATATTTGGTTTTGTGTTAAATTTTGTAGCTACATAGTTTTTTGTTTCAAATATTTTTAAATTAAATTTTATTTTAATATATTTTGAATAGCTTTTACCACATTCATAATGCTGGTTATGCGTTTTCATAAAAACAGGTAAAAAAGCTTCAAAATATAATAAAAAGTGATTAAAAAAAATGTAAAAAAATTAAAAATACAAAAATAAAAAAAAAATAAAATTTATAAATATATTAAAATTTTCATTATTTTCTTCGCGACTCTTCCAACTTCTCTTGTTTTCTATTTTGGACGTTTACTTTTTTCGTTGACTGTTGGTTGGTTGTTTGTTTGTATATTTCCATCGATAAATGAACTTCAAGTTATCATGCTAATTTTAATGCAGCCAACACGCGAACTTTACCTACTACACCAGCCCTTACATAACTAGGCATGCAAATAATTTTCAAGTAGGTGTTAACTAAATATCATATTTCATAACTATCTCTGTCTTCGTTTGCAATTGAAATGAATACAAGTATAAATAAATGTCAGTCATGTAATAAAGTAGGTGAAACGAGAGAGTAAAGGTTTTTCAGCAGAATATTCATTGTCTTGCTGAATATCCGGATTAGCGTTTGAGTTCTGGTCTAACCAACTGTCAGTTAGATTACTCATATCAACCTAGAACTTTAAAATATTCGATACCAGTTTAACTCTATGTACACGGGCGTCAAAAATCCTTGAATTTTGAATCTATATTTGTAGTTGTTGGCATGTATGTCTTGCTTGTTATTCGTCAGGCTAAAATGATTTAAGATGTCAACATATCTTTATTTTGTGTAGAAAATAAAAAAAATTTGGTATTAGTGTAAATTTATGTTTAATAAAGTCTGAATGTCATTTTACTTGAAACACGCTATGTGGTTCTACTTAGTGTCAAAAATAAAAATCCGTTCGGAGAAAAAGTATGGAGCAAATATTTGGTTATGCCCAGTTTTCCTTGCTTTCTAGTCAAATCATGAAAATGGCATGATGAAATCCGGTTATAAGTCACGAATCTCAGTCTACTCGTTAACTGGTTTCATTTTATTAAAGAACATTAAAAATAATAATAAAACAAAAAAAATTGGTACTAAAACGAGAAAAAAATCAGCCCTATTCTGAGTTTCACCTCACATGAAATGTTTCACTTTTTGATTAATATCAATTTCGGCAGAATATTTTTCTCTGTCAAAGTGACTTTCCGTTTATAGGCACCATTAGTTTCGGGCGAAAAGAGTAACCATTTTTTCTAAATTTTTTCATTTGAATTTGAGAAACGAACAAATAGATTCAATATGTTAGTTATTGCTTTATTTATTAATTTACAATAAAAACCAATTGTCAGTCTACTCGTTACCAGGCTTCATTTCATAAAAAAAGAATAATAAAATAAGCACTATAAGTAAACAATTAAAAAAAGATTGCTACTAAAACGAAAAAAAAATCAGCCCTATTCTGAGTTGCACCTCACATGAAATGTTTCCTCTTTTCAACAATAAAAATTTCGGTCGGATATTTTTCGCTTTCGCACATACTTTTCGCCAAGGTTGTTGTTGAGAGAGCAGCTGAGTGAATTCGCTTGTTGGACTGAATGCCAAAACTACGTTTTTGTTGTAGTTCTCACAGATTCTCACTTCCATTGTTCATACAATTTGCTAGCGCACATTTTTGTTTACTATATAAACCAACTGAATTTACATTTACTTTACTAGGAGTAAACAGATAAACAAGATAGCATGTAGGAAAAGCCGGACATTACCAGCGAATTTGTTAAGGAGAATAAACGGAAGGCTGCCGTTTTAGAAGCAACTGGCATTGGAGCTAAATTACGCGAGACCAACTTTCAAACCTTTGCCAACACCATTTTGATAGCCACCCAAAAAAAAAAAACGCAGCTCCTAGTATCCATTTGACCTGCTTTTTGCTTTCCTCAAACAGAAATCGCATTGCAATTTAATTCAGATTAACTTAATATTTTTTTGGGATTTGATTTAAACAACAGACCCCTGAAGGTTTAAAAAAATTGTTTCCCTAATTTTTACACTTTGTAAACCAAACTCAGAATCCGAATTTCGAAGTAAAACTGAATTCGGTTAAATATATTTCCTTTCAGACGGTTGAAAAAATGACGGGCCAACTTTTTTTCGGGCGGCACTTCGGATAAAACTGGATATTTTCAATTGTGAAATATTCAAATATAAACCCTAGTAATTGTTTTTAACTCAAGACTGATAGAATTGAAAAAAAACCTGCGTTAGAAAATAGTGTTGTGAGCAGATGCGAAACCAGAAATTTGTATGTGGGTTTTGTACCATTGTTGCAAATGTGACGTAAATTTAAAATATAAATACTGTATTCCTATCAAAATTTTGAGGGAAGGGTTGGATTGAATCTCAAAATTACCGTTGGGTACGAACCCCGATGAGACGTTCCCACGACAGTCGGTTCTACGATATCCGGCCAAGGACTGTCACTTCAGCAGCATTCCCCAAAATTTTATGGGGAATGTTTTATGCTGTTACAACAATAACTACAACAACCTCGATGAGAGTAAATTGTGTAGGCTACTCCACCGTAGCAGAATGAGAGAGAAACAAGAAAAATATAAAACGAATGTAGGAGATCCATGACAAAGTAAAAAGTTAGGTTAAGTTGAGTCAAGAATTAGTGCCGTCTAGTTTGGCGTGTCGAACGTGCTGGAAAATAATTTAACGCCGCGCATTCAATTGTTAAGTTTTATTAAATAAAATTATTTGTAATGGAGGTCTAAGAAGTTTGTAAACACAGTGGTTTTGCCAACGATAAAATGCACTATTATTCGAATTCTCTCCAAATGTGGTTTTTAAGCCACTACATACCCAGAAATGTTTAAAAAGTTGAGGTTAAAACGTTTGAAATTTTGTTGAAAATTAGACTAAAATTTACACAAATTTTGAAGCTTGAATTTATGTAATTTTTGTTAAAGGAAGAACAATATTTTAATACAAAAAATTAAAAAAAAAACCAAGCAAATAAAGTGTCGACACTTCCGAAAGCCTTCCGAAAAACCAGTAAATGAGAGGGTACGGGAGAGAGAAAACGAGAGCCGCGCTGAGTCAAAAGTTAGCACATATTTTTATTTATATAGCCAAAGGTAAAGCTGAGCTGGCGTTTTCCTATGGAATTCAAAGCTCAACAACTGACATAGGTGAGTTGCTGAGTCTAGCCGATTTGCGGATTATCGGCGAATACGAATTCAATTCCGACATTTCTTGAAAATGATAAGAATAAAGAATATTTCATCCTGAAAAGGAAATTACCACGTTTTGTACTCCACAACACTTTACCAACCCTCTGACTTTTTTTTACAAAACGCTATGCCATAACTTATTCTTTGTTTGACTGGTTCCCCCACCTTTTTTCTGCCGAATTCTGCTAAATTCCACTGAACATCTGGCTGACAGAAATTTTTTTTCGACTATCGTCGAGATTATATTACGTTAGTGTTGAATTAGCCACTACCACGATTTGAAATTTGGACAAGGCTTAGATAATCAAATGTTTCAATCCCAAATATAACCGAAAATCAAACAAAACAGTAAAAATCACATAATAATCGTTAAATGCTTTCGATTTGGAAATTATTCTATATTTCATGGAAAATATTTATATATTTAAAATTAATACAATTTGTACTTATTCAAAATTAGCATTTCTAAGTTCTAAAAAACTAATATACATATGAGAAGAAATAAATACATATCTTCCCAAACAAAGATCAAAGCATTTTTTTACACTCAGACTTTGATATATTATACATACATATGTAGTACGTACGTATGTATGTGTGTAGTATTAATATTTTCGATTTATCTAAATATTTAGTCATCAGTTTTCTGCGATCTTGAGCTTTTATATACTAAAATAAAATTAATAAAAATGTCTGGGAGCTCTTATATGTCTTATATTTATGTATGTACTCATATATATGTGCATTAGGGGTGTCCAAACCAGTGCCGGAAATATTCAAGTATGTTTAGTTGGGGTTAAGTGATTTGAAAATCGAAAATAAATATAGATTGGGGTTTGCATAAGAATTTTTAATCGATAAAATATAAATTATTAAATATCGATTAAATATTATCGAAAAAATGTATTTGTTAATATCGCTCAAATTTCATTAGAAAAATTTTGATTTAAGAATAATGTTTAATTTTCATCGAAAAAATTGAAATCATAAAATATCGATTAAATATGATTAGAAAAATTAGTATTCAAGAATAAAGTAGAAATTATAAAATATCGATCAAATGTTATCGAAAAAATTAATTTGCAAATATCGATCAAATTTCTCTGTAAAAATTTTAATTCAATTATAATGATTATTTTTAATCGGAAATAGTCATCAAATTTGATTGCAAAATTTTTAGTTAAAGAATAACGATTTCTCATCGAAAAAATTAAAAATGTAAAAATAAAGATGAGACTTCATTGGGAAAAAATTTTTTTTGTCGTGTGTTCATAAATTTATAGAAAAATATTTACGATTTCAAATGTGATTCCGGAGCTATTTAGCCAGCCAGCCTAAAATTTTATTTCACAATATTTTAGATACAATCTATCTAAAAAAGTTTACGTGAATCGCAAATCAAAGTAACATCGAATATTCGGACACCCTTAATACACAATACTTGAGTCTACAAATTAACGAAATTACAAATAAAAATTATTTCATGTGAAAATGAATTGAAATGAATGAATTTTGGATTTAACAAGCGTTTACATATATACAAACTTATACACGAATTTCCCCTGACATGCAGATATGAAATAATATGTCTTTTAATTCTGTGTCAACTTAGCAATTAATGACTAAATTTTGCTTTGGTAACATTACTTTACTTTAATATATATGTATGTAAAAAATACTTTATTATAATAATCTAAATTGCATATAAAATATACATAACTGTACAACAACTTTAAAGCGCCTAACTAATATTATTGCTAATACATTACACACTAAGTAAAAATTAGTTTATTTTGTGCTCACTCTTCAATAAATCACACTTTCAGAAATCATATAAATCGTGCTCCGCTCGAAAATTTCGCTTACATAAATATAAGTGTAAGTATGTGTGAAAACTGCATATTTTTTTTGTAGAAGTATTTGCGGCGTTAAATTGCCAATAAAGCCCACACCATTCCATTTAAAATGCATAGCAACGCTTTTACTTTTTTTTAAATTCACTCAGCTCCAGAATTTCCGCCACAGCTCACTTTTACGCCATACTTACTACACTTTTGAGCGCCCACCCCTTTCGAAACCCCTTCTTTCACATACATATGTATGCACATACAAATTACCCACGTATCAAAAATTTATCCAACACTTCTAAATTCGTTTTGCTATGCATTGTCAAATTTAGCGCAATGGCATTTGAATTCTTTTTCGTTTGCGTATGCCACGTTAAGACCTGCAAACAATAATGTTGTTTATTTTTTTTGTTGTTGTCATTTAATATTATTTAATTAAGCCAGATAATTCAAATATTACCTCTGTGCAATTGGAGGCCAATAGCTCGATATCTGTTAAGTTCAATGGTGCTAAACTTTTGAGGAAACCATCCTCTTCATAGCCCGGTTTGTAGGGCATTTTTGCTTGGGGTCGTTCATGCAAAAATTCCACACTCACCGCAAAGCCGGCCATATCGACAGGAAATTTACGTCCACCAATCCAACCATCATAGAAGCCAGTGATCTTGCCGTCACGTATGATGGGTGTACTTACGCCAAATTTAGTGACCAGTCCTACTGGCCACATTGAAACCTTCTTTGTGTAGCGCATCTGTGGATTTGAGAAAGAGAGGAAATTCGAAATTAGGACAGTTAGGAGGGGAAATTTATAATATTACAAAAAATTTATTACATGAAGAATATTTGCAACGCCTCGATCCTGCTGTGTCTGATTATTTTGATCAAGAAACAACAAATTCGAGTTTCATGGAAAAAGAAAAACATGCCCAGAATGAACCGGTTTGTGCAGAACCAGAAAAGCTCTACTGTTTTTCCAAAATACACCATATTTGTAAGAAGAAAATAATAAAATTGTATTTTTTTGTTTTCTTTTTAATTTATCTATCGATTCTTTTAATCTTCAAAACAATTGTGTCTGAAAGCTTTTTCGACAAATAGACAACTTGAGAGCGAAAAGAAAAAAGTTATAAGGGTACAAGTCAAGTGTATACGAAACAATCCGTGGCTACATTTATTCAACTTTTTAAAAAAGGTTCGTTAACTACAAAAGCTGTCGCAGATAAATCGATCAATGAGTATAAATTTTTTGTTGTTGTTAGTATTGTAACATTTGAAATTATTTAACATGCTATTGAGTAAAATGCCTGGAACAAATCGTGGGGTTAAGAAACCAAACCACAGTTATGGTTTCGGCCTTAGAGGCGTGATGGGTCAGAACTTCACTTAGCTCCTTTGGAAAAAGATTTCTCAAAAAACCAGTAAGTGGCTGTCCATTTCTCCATAGAGCTCTCCACATAAATGAACTGAATAAAAGTATAGCCGGTGTTTGTAATTTTTCTAATTAATCGACATTTTCCCGATTTACAAACGTAATCCCCATTTATTTACAATTAAAGATTTAAGGCAGTCGCAAAGTGAAGTTGGCTGCAATTCAGTTTAACTCTTCAAGTTATTTGTTCTTATGATGTAAAGATCCATTGTGACCTTTAACCTGTGCTTAACCTTTAAGTGCACATAAAAATCTTAGTGGGATATTTCTTGATTGAGCGAAAATGATCTGTAAGATGGTCTCTTTTAGAAAAATATCATAGTTACCCTGCTACAAATAAAACATATTGAAATTTGTTGCACAGTGTAATCTGTGTACTGCATTTATTCTTGCCAGATCACTGCAAGCTTAGAGCAATCAATGTATCTATTTAAAGCCAAAACGATTTCTTACGAGTATAAATATAAAAAAAAAATCA
The DNA here is from genome assembly GCA_951828415.1 of Anomoia purmunda. Lineage (NCBI taxonomy): Eukaryota > Metazoa > Arthropoda > Insecta > Diptera > Tephritidae > Anomoia > Anomoia purmunda. The sequence continues at coordinate 111,685,764 of OX639996.1, read as the reverse complement.
ATATTCCTCACACAACACTTTAAGCATCCCCCCCACATCCTCCAAATCATCCCATTCTCTCTTACCTGCTCAAATATGGAAATGTCATAAGTGTTGTCATCATCGGCAAAGTAGAGAACGCCATTGCTCGCATTTGCACGAATATACTCCAAACCCCGATTGCGATTCGAAACACCACGCGGCTTGGCCTTTTTTGTGTTCTTATACTGCTCTGGCATGGGTGCTGGAAAAGTTAAAAAATTCCAGTGAAAACTAAGTCATTAAAGTTAGAAAAGAAAATTATGAAAGCTATAAAATTGTACAATAATCAAATTGTGTGTAATAAATGTAAAGTAGGGGAAAGTAAGTAAGAAAATGTGTACAGGTAAAAGGGAGAGTAATAGTAGCACTGTGTAACAGTAATTTTTGGGAAGCAATACCACCAACTTAAGGTGGAAGTATTCTTTGGCAAAAAGTGTGTACAATTATATGAACTAAACTGGACCTGAGTTATTTATCACAGAGTCTTTGGGAAAAGTGAAGAAAATAGTTAAAATTGATATTTGAAAAAACCACTAAAAATTAACTTCACAATAAAACTTTACAAGAAATAATTTTGTATAACATTTTCATTCATTAGCGCCTTACAAAAGCGTAATTTTGAAAACATTTTAAGAAATAAAATACTGTGGGCTAAAATGTTCTAGAAAATTCTGCCCGGAAAATTTGCGCTAGGAGTTTTCTCAAACAAAATCTGGAGATCTGACTATAAAAAAACACAACAGTTATTTATACTTTCTTTATTTGGAATTTTGAAATATTGCGAATGAACAGAATGGTTATTTCTTTTTTTTATACTTATAATTTTTGTTGCGAATTTTTTTGGTCATGGTTTGGTGATTTTTTGTAAAAAGTTAAAAAAGGGAGGTCCACTTTCATATTAAATATACCTAACTTTCAAGTATTTTGATTTTGATTATTATTATTTCGTACTTTTATTTCAAACTTTCTGGCATAAGAAATTTTGGGAAAAAATTATTATAAATTCATTTTTTAAAACTTTTAACTACAAACACAAATTAAAAAGTATACCAATTTTCTTTTCCCCGAACAAGCGGGGCATTACTTTGAGTAAAAAATCGCAAATATAATTTTATGAATTAAAAAAAAAACAAATATTTTTATTATTATTATTAGTTATTATTTATTAGTTATTAGTTTCTTGCATCTTAATTTTTAAATGAGTGCTCAATTTTAAAAAGTTAGTTATTATTTAAAAAAAATCAAAAAGACGATGAACAATTTTTTGGGAATAAATTTCAAATGACAAAAAGTAGTCGAAAAAAAAACAGGAGCATAAATCGATAGCAGTCGCGAGTGGTTCCAACTGCCAGTTTTTTAAATCAATAGAAATTTTTAGTTAACTCGTATCTAAACTTTTCTAAAAATTCTGCTAAAAAAAATTTTGAAATTTTTTATGAAACGTTTTTGAGTTTTTTTTTTAATTTGCGCAATGTTTGAAGTTTGGGTTTATTTGGATTTTATTGCAAAATTTGTATAAAAAGTAAAAAACAAATCAGTAAGTGGCAAATAACTTTTTAAAATATGCCTGTCGTATAGTTATGATAAGCACTATAGTCAGAATCGGCGTTGAAAGATCCATTAAGCCTCATTTCCGGGCTTTTCTGGGCAATTTAATGATTATAAATTTTTACCAAATATTTACAAGGTATATATAGAAATTTCATTCATACATGACCAAATAAAAAATGTATTTACTTTTATGCTCAATTGAAATCATCCCGATCACATAGAATGACCTGGAAATTGTTACACAGTGTAATTGACAAAGATACGAAACGGAATGATAAATGTAATCGGCAAATGTTTTAACTATGTATATATGTTCGTATATTGTAAGTAAATATGTAGATTGAAATGTATAGCTTAAGTGACTACTCACCCAAAAAATATTCATAAGGCACACCAATACGATCCAACGTTTGCAATACCAGCGGCGATGTTTTATTGGCATCCTCTACGACCAGCCACATTAAATTTACTACATTCTTCAATGTATAACCAAGTCGTGTCAATTCCGCCAATTGTTCAGGGCGTCGGTAGGTCGGTGTTATAATATACAATGGTGGCTATAGAAAGTAAATAGAGAAAGAATAGAGAAAAAAAAATATATATTGTAAAAGTTTTCTTAAGTGCTTTTCATATTTCATATTCATTTGAAAAGTATGCATGTCTATAACTGTATGTGTGTGTGTGCGTGTGTGTAAGTATGTGGGCTAGTAAATGTAGAGATGTAAGATTTTCCATCGCCAATAGTAGCCCTATTGGGGGTTAGTAGCTGATTTGGTGAGTTAGTGATTCGTGCATTTAATTGAAAATTATGCAAATTAGGTGGGGCAGCAGAGTAAGCGAAAGGCGCAAATAAGGAGGCAAAGTTTTATAAAAAGTATACATATATATATATATGCCATCGCGACCAAAAGAAAATATATTTGTAAATAGAGTAGGAAAATGAGAACACAGTGGTTTTATAAAAATTCGCAATGTTTTTCATGATGATTTTTATTTTGCTATTTTTTATAAAAATATCGTTCATTATCTAACAACATTACAAAATTGACTGAAATTCAACAATTTTTTATCAAAATTTCGACTTTTTTATCAGACTTTTTAGGAAATTTTTTTGGATATGCAATTAGACTACTTTTCTAATTTAAAAAAAATAAGGAGTGTGTCTCAAGTGGCTAAAAATTCCTGCTAATTTTTGATAACTTTTTAAAATGTTGGTTTGCAGCGCTTTTATCCTCATAACGGGTGAATTTTGTATCAATTCCCGTCGATTTTAAATATTTCTTTGTGCTGACGGTATTTCGCATATTGAGCCATTTAAAACTCATGCTATAGATTAAAAAAAAAAGTTTCCAAGACACAAAAAGACGAAAAATAAAAAAAATTTGTTTAGACAATTTTTGAGACTACTATATAATTATTTAAAATTATATTGGTAACGTATCCGTATACTTGAAAGTTTCTTAAAGTTTCTGATAAAAAAATTGAAATTTTATGAAAAAATCGTGGAATTTTAAAAAATTTTTTGCAAACTTTTAAACTGTTCGCTTTATGTATTTTGTTAGAAAATTAAACATATTTCAAAAAACAAAAAAAAAAAAAACAATAAAAAAAATACAACATTGCGAATATTGTAAAAATATCACTGTGCAATCATTTTGCCGGCCCACTGTAATTAATTGCTCTTTTTTATTGTTGACGAAAATATATTTATAGTACGTTAAATAAGCGAATAAATCCCACCATATCGAAAATTGAGTTATCCTTTAAATACCTAAAACCACATATATTGAGCGCGTATCATAATTATGTGACAGGGAGTTATAGACACGTCCGACACTTCATTTGTTTCTGTTAAATCTAAATTAAAAAAATTTAGCTAATTCTGCTACAAGAACAATATGTAATCGAGCTTAAAACTTTTCAAAATACAAAAAAAAATTTCAAAATTTTTTATCAACATTTTTTTGGAATTTTTGAGACTATTAAATTTTAGTAGAAACTACCTTCTTTTTTAACCTTTCTTTAGCTTCTACGCCATAAAAGGCCAAATGAGCTCCAGAGCGTACATTAGTGGGAACAGCGCAGATCCTCACAATATTAGCACAAACAAAATTTGGTTTCATATCCAAATATTTATAAAAAAAATTAATTTAAAAACCTTAATAAAGCACAAACCGTAACGGTTATAATTTTTATTTAAGGAAAATCATGTTCTAATCGTTATTCTGGGATTTCTTTCGATCACATTTGATCGATATTTTTTAATTTCTATTGTTTTTTTTTATCAAAACTAATAGTAATTTTTAGATTCAAATTTTTTTGATTACAATGATTGAAAACAAATTTATCGGTATTACAACAACAAAAATGATAAGGTTTATGTTTTGTAATCGAAAACAGTACAAAATATAGATCAAATATCCTCGGAAAATTTTAAATAGAAGAAAAACGACATTGTTGATCGATAACATCAAAATCACAAAAAACGACAGAATTTGATAAAAAAAAAAAAAAAATTATTAATGATCAAACTTAATCGAAAAAATAAAAACCACATAATATCGATCAAATGCGTTCGAAAATTAAAAAAAAAATTTCTAAATAAAAACGAGGTCAGATTTACATAGCATACGACATAAGGATTATACCTATATATTCGAGTTTTGTTTCGAACGAATTCTTCTCAATGGTTCTTGTAACCCGTATCCCTATTGTAAACTGACATTTTCAGACAAATTTTCGTTTTTGTATAAATTTGCGTTTTAGACTTTATGAAAAAAAATAATAATAATTTTGTGAAATAAAAAAAAGAAAATTTAATTAAAAACAAAAACTACAAACATTCAAATCTCATAAAACGTTTGCTCTTCAAAGTAGCAAAACTGCTTTAGTGTAGCTAAATAAATAACTAAAAAAATATTTATAATCTTTGCGCCAAATTGTATCAAATATGTAAATATTTATTTCTAATTAAATCGTAATCTATTTTAATAGTTATTTTATAACCTATGTAATTTCATTTTAGAACGAACAAAAATATTTAATAGTAAAATAAAATGATTTCGTTTTTTGAATGTCACACAAATTTGTGTTATAATGCGCGTTTACTGGAAGAGTGACATATTAATAAAAAAAAAATTTTGGAGTTGGGTATGCAGAAAAAACTGTCATATTTACTTTTATGGTGTGCAAAGATTTCAAAACTGTATCGATTAAAAGTAACTCATTTTTGAGAAAATGTACTTTCAATTTTACCAAGGGCACAAATGTAAAATAAAAAGTTGAAAGCCGTTTGTGTCTAGTACTCGATTTTTGGAAATAGGTTATTTTTACGGCAAATGCGCGATATGTAAATTATTTGCATAACAATAGTATTTACAATATATTAGCGTTATTATTGTTATTATTATTGTTATTATTTGTGATATGCTAATTCAATAAACGGTTTTCGAGTTACAATGCGCATGCAATCTGTTGTCATATATCTATATATCTACCTCTATATACATCCATCTATTTATACAAAGTGCAATTGTAACTAAGCAATTTTCAAATTAGGCGCATGCAAATTGGAAATTACTCGAACGTACACGTCGTACTATGAATGTAAGGCATTCTTTGGCTCAACTGGCTTTCATAGAATACGACGAGTGACAATATACAGATGCACATAGTATGTGATAATCAAAGACTGTGCACACACATTTTGCACAAATGATGATTGCACTTGAATGCAGTTGCATTTTTTGTTTTTGTCTATTCTAGTAACTCGTTGCGTATTAATAGCCATCCCATACATTCATGCGTACCTACATATGTATGTAGATTATAGCTGGTTATGTGCAATATTTACATACGTACATATTTTACTCAATGTCTAGTTGGTTTTTATGTTAAGGTTTAGCAAATTACGACAGTGACATTCATAAGCAATTTAACACTTTAGCGGTAAGTAAAGCAAAAGAGTTTAAATAGTTGATACTCGTAAATTTGCTTAGAATTCTTGACCCAATTTCAAATGCCATGTGATAATATAGAAACTGGAGTATAGCAGATTTTGTTATTTAGCGAAGCACAGCTACACAGCTTAACATAACTTAACATATGATTGATACTTATCGGCAAACTTAGCCAATTTTTATTTTTCTTATTCTGCTTTAATTATTGGCTTATAAAATATATAGTTCATTCCACAACACAATCCATTTAAATCCGAATTTGAAAGTGAAAATTTAGAGTAAAGAGAAAGTTTGAAGTGGCTCAAAAGTTTTTGATAATTTTTTTTTTTTACTTTAAGTTTCAAAATTTTGTGAATTTTTTTTTATTATTTATTTATTTAGAATGTACTATAGCTGTTTAACCAAATAGAGTCCAAAAACCAGTCCATTAGGTAGAACCAGGAAGTGCATGAAAAAAAGGAAAAGGGCGGTTCCTGCGGTTCTTGCCACTATTATCTGCGAGCCGTAAGCCATAATTTAGGTTGAGTATTTGGAGAACGGAAAAATCGATTACTGACGCATATTATGGCGATTTGTTAGGCCAGCGGGACTTTAAAATAAATCACCTTTCCAACAAAATAATGCACTGATCTATTGCTCGCCGATTAATTGTAGTAGCTAAATTCTTTAAATTACATTGCGAACACATACTCCAGATTTTGCATTGCGCGGCTTTTATTTTCGTTCCAAACATGAAAAAAATGGCTCGCTAGAAAAAAATGTGTATTCAAGTCTGAAGTTATAGCCAAAATTAGGGGATATTTTGCAGAATTTGGGAATGTGTACTAGACAAAAGCCAAAAAGAAGTTGGAACATCGTGATTTTTCATCAATAAATTTTTTATTTTTTGTTTCATTTATCATTGACTTAATAAACACTACTAGCTCTGAACTGCACATCCAGCTTCAATACTAGTTATTTATTGGCCTGAATCTTTTTTTTTTTTTTTTTTGTTGAATACAAAATGACAATTTGCTCTTCAAAAAATAAAGAGTAATAAGTTGATCAAAAAGCGGAAAAATTAGCGCTAGGAAAACTAGGTAAATCTATTTACTTCAGATTGTTTTGTGGGCTTTCAATTAATCTGAGATAACACATAGAATATCGGTACAAAATAGGACGAAAGTTGGCCGCATTTCACCTAAACTCGCTCGATAAAGTCACATTTTCGCGTGAAACGAGAAACTTAGAAGAATTTAATCATATCAAATACAATAAAGGATATTTAATAGCCTGCCTCTAAATACGCTAAATTCGATGGAAAAATACTTAATTATAAAAGGGGAAAGTGTCTCGATCTCGAGATACGTAAACAGGGCATTACTTTGTAAATATTTCATGAAGATGAAATGGTATAACTTTGATCCAATATTTTGGTATAAAAGGGCTAGAGATAGATCATTCTAAATATTTGCCGACGGCAGTGACATTGTATATATACACCATTGTCGAGATATGATATATGTTATTATTGACAGGTGCTAGGATAGATGCCTTGGTGATGTTACTTTTTTTACTCAAAATAAGTTTCATTACCTAATGTTTGAAAGATATATGCTTTATACTTTAAAGTTTTTTAGGTGTTGTGTTGGATTACCGTCGATCTGTTAAAAAAATCAAATGGTTAAGTTTTCGAAGGATGTACGCGAATTTCGGAGTTATCTATGCTCACTATAGTTCGCTTCAAAGCGTGATATATAATACATTTTGTAGGTATTTTTCTGTTTACTAATTCGTAAGACGACAATTTCTCAATTTCTTTTTCAATACAATAAATTTTTATTTTTTATAAAATTAATTACGCTAGTAAGTCATTAACTGATTTTTTAATCAATTTTGTCTGCTTTTGGCAAATAGATAGAGTGGACATTTTTTATGAAAATAAAATGCTCTCAAGTTAAGCTTTGGAATTAAGAGGTAAGAGAGAGATGAAATTTATGAAAAAATATCTCTTTAAGGGCCAACGTATTATATTGTATATTTTGACGATGTTGTTGTTGTTGTTGTTGCAATAGCATAAAACATTCCCCATAAAATTTTGGGGAATGCTTCTGAAGTGACAGTCCTTGGCCGGAAATCCGGTATCGTAAAACCGACTGTCGTGGGAACGAACATCTTGACGCCAGCAGATTTGCTGTATTGCTTGCAAAATTCCAAAATATTTTTTTAGAAAATATTCCAGGAACACCTCACCGATTTGTCTTTTAAATATTTAGCAAATAATTGTCTGCTATTTTTTATTTTTTTATTACCAACTGACTACTACTACGTTTTCTGGTTTCAATAATTTCCATAAAAAGTGGAGAATACAAAGAAACTTGATGTATTATTAAAGTTTTCATAGTCTTCCATTTGAATAGTTTCAGCATTTCAGCATTTCAGCCAAACTTATTTTTCATTCTGCGCCAAAGTGGCTTGTTGGATTTGGCTGAGACTTTGCTTGTGTAATTTAGACGTTTCCAACATAATGTGTAGACTAGTCTAAATCGGATTAGAAATAGAAAAAAACCATCGCACCATATATGCCTACAGAATATATACATACATACATACATAAGTGCATATGCATCTGATTATTAGTACGCCTATGCGTATACGTAACCTACTGCATTTCAGAGTTAATTAAATACTTAGGTCTTTGCAACCCAATACTTAATAATTAGTAAGTAATTAATATAAATTAATATTTTAGTAGAAGTCAGCAATGCATGCACAAGGCTTGGTGTAATCATTCAACTAAATACAAATACTAAGTTAAAGCAAATTACTAAAATGCATGCCAAATAAAACTCAGGGCAAATGATAAATACAAATCAAAAAGAAAAAAAGTCAAAGCTAAAGCTAATGCCAAATCACAGCTAAATTTCAGAAGCACGTTTTAGTTTTCTATTTTTCCAGCGCGCATGTGGAAGTAAAAGTAAAAAGCAAAAAACCAACTGTATTTACGGGTAATGGATTTGTGGCTGCAACGTCAACTGCTCCAGCAGCTGGACGCGACGAAACGCTTGAATTCACCGCAGCCGCCAGCTGTGCTCGCGCTTTAGATGTTACGCTACTTATTTTCACTGTTTTTGTACCATTCAGAGGAGATGCTAGTTGGGCGCGTCTTTTCGAAATATCACCCACCACTGTCACTAAATCATTTTGCTTAAACAAACGCTGCCGACTGGCGTTGAGCGAACGCGATGATGCGGAGGCGACCGATAAGCCTAACGATGGGGGGGCTGATGAAGATGAGTTTGATGTAGAACTACTATGGATTGTGGCGTGTAATGGTGATGATAACGGTGCTGCAGCTGCTGTATTCGCTGGCGCTGCTATTTTTGATTTGCGCTCCGCTGTGATGCGAGTTGTTGTTGGAAAGGTAGTTGCATTTGATTGCTTTTCGCTGATTGATTGTTGTGCTTGTGTGTCTTGTATTTGTTGTTGTTGTTGTTGTTGTTGTTGTTGTTGTTGTTGTTGCGTTTCTTGTTGTTGCGGTTGTCGCGCACTAAACAACGACATTGGTGACCATAAAAATGAATTATATTTGCGGGCGATAGCAACGACATCCGCATCGGCTGAAATATCTTTATTCTGGAAAATTCAAGAAGGGACAAATTGAATGCAATGCAATGTGATGAAAAAATTAAAGTGAGTGAGAGTAGGAAAATGTGAGAAAATATGTACTTATAGGAGGGTGATAGTGATAGATTGAAAATGAAGGTATGGTTGATTGAAACGAAGATTGTTGGATCAGGTGTGAAAGGGGGAGTAAAAGTGATGATAAGAAAAAAAAACTCGAAGATATTAAGAACACTGGGGTTAATCTGGAAAAATTCTATTAGGTAAAAATTGTTTTGTAAACTGGAATTATAGTTTTTAAGTTATTAAAAAATATGGCATTTCGTATAAAATATCTACAGTACATAAATATGCAAATATGCCAAAAGCGGCACATATTTAATGCAACATTTTATTGTTTTCTCACTAACAACAATTAAATGAAATAATTGGTGCAAATTCGTGAACACAAATTATCATTTTTCTAAGTACGCAATTTCTAATTTTACTCTATATATAATTCTATAAAAAAAAAATGTTTATTTGGTGCAAACGACGAGATAGAACTCATTCCCTATTGGTGCGCTTTAGAAAAAAGTACACTGGTAACACTTAAAAAAAAAACAATATTTCATAAAAAAAAATTTAATCCAAATTTAGATAAAATTTGATTTTGGTACACTTTTCTATAATTTGATTTTGGGAATTTTTTTTTAACGGTGTATGGTAACAAAAGCCATAAACCTCTTTCGATTAAGATATATAAAAATTTCCCAATACAAACGATGCGCTACCATTTTTTTTTCTTTAAATATCATCACTATTGTTTATGCTGTATCAATTTCCGTGAGTTTTTATAAAAATCTTATTCATTCTACAATACAACAATTTAAGTAAAAAATTAATTTTTTATTTTCCCTCGATTTTCATATAAAAATTAAAACAATATTGAATATTTTAATTTAAACTCCTTTAGTGAAAAAATAAATCAAATTTTCAAGCTTTTTGAAATTTTTTTAGAAAGTCTACATATTTCAAAAATATTTCAACATTTAAAAATTTTTCAGAATACATACTTATAAATATTCACAAAAATTTTTTTCGTTGAGTTCTTATGAAAATCAAATTCATTCTACACAGTAAATCATATATATTAAAAAAATCAAACACATTTCATTGATAATTTTATAAAAATTAAAAAAAAAAAAACTTTTCTGAATATTTAGCATTTGTTGAATTATGCAATCTTATAATCCATTAAATTTTAGTCTACTTAATTGGAAGTGCCAAAAAATTTGGATTGATTTTGAATGTAACATTTTTTATGTAAAAGAAAATAGTAAATAGGAACGAAACTGGAACGAATTTCCAACATACATATCTTTTAAGTATTATTTTAAAATTGAGTGCTTTATAAAAATTCTGAAAAATTCGTAAACGAAATATATTTGAAAAAAATTTAAACGAATTTTCAACTACTTCCAAGTCATCCCTCATTGCACTAATATTTTGTGGTTTATAAAAGGAGTTAGTGAAAATTAAAAAACAAAAATATTTAAAATAATTGAAAATTCGTTTTCTGAATATTTAGTGTGATCTTATTTTATTTGGAGACTGCGGGTTAGTTTCATTTTTCGGTATGAATATAGATAAGATGAAAGCGGCCGAAGAAATCGAGTTTCAAGAAAAATCTAAAGCATATTTTTTAAATCATTAAACCATTATATTACACTTGAAGTGGACTAGGAATACGTTGAAAAATAAAAAAAAATATATATAAAACTATACTTTTCAATCATTATGTATCCTAGGCCACGAACTTATCAACCACTCTTCTGTATGCTGCCTTTTCCATTTCGATAAAGTCGATGACTTCAAACTTCTTTTTTTTAATATTTTAATATTTTGTAAGTGAAGAAAAATTTTGTTTCCCCCAAAAAGTGTAGATGCTATAAATATTCTCTTACAAGTTTATGAAATTAGAAAAGAAAACAAATATTTTATTTTCGTTTTACTTTTTCGCTTTTCTGACTTAATGAATAAGTAATGTTTTTTTTTCTTTGTTTCAAATTATTCACCTTTTGCTCGCCTTACTTATTATCTTATACTAATTCACACTCACCTTCATAAATTGTTGTTGTTGTGCTATCGGTTGTTGCGACAAATGATATTGATACAATACCATATAGATGCAGGTGGTTGCCACAAATATGGTGAGGTACATTTTTATCGATCTTGCTACCGCCATTTTTTCGTCTCTCAATGTAACGTGCAATGTACGTGCGTTTGCGTTGGCCGTTTCCGTTGCTCGCGTATTTGTGTTGGTGAATGGAAGTTGTAGTAGTGTAGTGTAGGTATAGGTAATATTTTTAGACACCATTAATATTATATTATATTTGATTTACTTTAATTGGTTTGCTTTTTACACTTTTAGAAGTTTTAAAATTCAATTTTAAAAATTTGAATGCGCTTATTATTTATTTACTTGTTTTTTTATGTGTGCTGTTTGAATGTTACAAATTTTTGGATTAGTTTTTAAAATTAATTTCCGTTTATAGTTAACTGTAAATAAATTCATTAAAGATTTTCTTTTATATTATCGTATATTAAGCTTACATTTATATTCAACTTTTATTTACTTTTAAAACTTGAAGTTATTTTTTTATATTTTAAGTATATTTATTATTCAAAAATTAATAGAGCGTTATAGCATACGTTTTTTTGGTATTTTTTGTTATTTAAAATTTCAGATTTTATTATTTGTGAACTTCCACATCTACGGTAGCTTCGAATTTCAGTCAAAATATTAATTTGTGATTGTGCCTTTTATTTACAATGTTTTTTATTGGTAAGAATATGCGCTCCTTGAGAGAAAGAAAAAAACTTGTTTTTAATAATTGTAGTTTTTTTTTAATAATTACGAAGGGGTACCTTATTTCTCTAGTGATCTACAGTTCAGTCTACAAATGTTGATCTGAAAATAAAAGAAATACTAATGATTAGCGTATATGATAAATGTGGTAGGTGCTTAGATATTAAATAGAATATAAAATATGGTAGGTTTAAGTTTTTACTCTGCCATTTCAAAAGACGAAAATACCCACAATTTTTATGTTTGCTCAGTTAGAACTAGTTTAGGGTCGCAATAGTTCCAAGCCAGTTTCAATCTACTCTCGAACGAGTAACAAACCAGTACTGAACGAGTTTAAATCTAGTCCCATACTATTACGCAACCAGTTTCGAACTAGTTGCGAACTGACTCCAAGTTGCCCCAATCCAGCCCCAAACTAGATCTTAAGCAGTTCTGAACTAGTCATCAAATATGCCCGAAGTCATGCCAAGCTAGTACCGAAATAATCGCGAGATATTCCCGAACTAGTTCCGAAACGGTCCCAAACTAATCATGTAATAATCCCGAAATAGTCCCAAAATTCACCTGAAATAGTCTTGAAATGATCCCAAAAAAACTAATCCCAAAATTGTTCCGCAATTAGTCCAGAAATAATCCTAAAATAGACCCGAAATAGTCCTGAAATGGTTCTGAAATAATAAAATTGTCCAAAGCGCCCGAAGGTAGAAAACTTTGAAATTTTTTCTGATTCGAAGTTTCCGAAACCTGCGCTGAATTGCTGATCGTTGTTTACTACTTAGCTACAGAAAATAATTTTGTGATCTTTGCGATACTCAGAGATTCTCTCTTTAATCTTGAACGATTTCTATAGACAAACACAAATATAAATAGCCTGTGAACGAGGAGTAGTAATCTTTATACCGAAAGTAGGAGAAGTAGTTCTTTGATCAAAACTATAAGAAGAAGGAGATTGCTCCACCAAAGTCACGAAACCGCGTTACACCATCTGACAATGGAGATCCAATGGATGTGGATGGATGTGCATTTCTGGGCATTGACGAAGCATTCGATAACACTTCCCAAACAGAAATATGTCGAGCATTAGCGAAGGGGAATATCCTGACCCATATCTGTTAGTTAACTACGGAAATAGCACGTAAGACTCGCTGGGAATTTTAGGTACATGGGAAATTTCCCAGATGCGCTTTAGCACGGATTTCCATTAGACTTTGAAATTACAAAAATTTTAATAACAAAGTTGAGCATTACCAAGTACCATCAGCTCTAACGAATAAAAAAGGCTTTAAAACTGTCTCCACGTGGTATTGTTTTGGTTTTTTGGAAATGCAAAGAATTTTCATCACTTTAATTCCTTAAGAAACAGTGGTATTTTAATCAGTAAACAACACAAATAATTAAACGTTGACTAACTATGCACATAAGCCCACTAATTATCGCAAATATTCAAAAGTTTTAACTACAAAATGTTACGAGTATTAACGTAAACCTTTCTCGCTACCTGCACTGCCACTAGTAAAAAAAAACACAACCTAATTATACCACTATTTGCAAAATCCACCCATAGATAATTTACACATCAATCATTGCGGTCTTGAAATAATACAGCAATAATGCGAAATACTTAATATTTAAACTAAACTAAACTAAACTAACTCTCGCGAAGTGCACAAATAAAATGTAATTTTATTGTTAGCTGAGTGCTTGCTTTCCCGTAGGTTCATTCAAAAAGTATCATATCAGTATTGATAATTTTTTGCCTCAAGTTATAACCTGATAACAAATTTCTATGTATGTACATATGTATAGTATATACATATATATAAAAAAAATTGTCAAACAAACAAAGCATTTGTATCTTATATCCGGCCGATCTATGACACTCGTATGTACCATATGTGTACAAGTGGAATCGATTAGAATGGCTTGAATTGTTTACGTGCTGATATAAAAATACCGACATATGTATTTTGAAAATTTATTTGCGTGATTTTGTTTTTATCAAACTTGATTTCTAGAGTTGAAATTCTTAACACATTTTTTCTAAATAAAGTTGTACTTTAGTTTAGAAACAGTATCTCAATCCACATGCGTGATTAGTTATCATATTTTTAGTAAGTTGCACTACTATTTGGAAATATTTTGGCATTTCCTCTCAAAAGTCAATTTTTCTTTGTTAATATTTTTATATTTAATACTCGATGGATTTGCAAAAGCACGGCAGAAGTTGTTTTCAATCAATTGGGAAAATGTTAAAAATTTGGGACCCAAAATAATCGTTATTTCGATTTTATCGCGTAAAAAATCATTGGGAAGAATTAAAAAAATACAAAACTCAAATACATACATATATCGCTCGAATCCTCATGCAAATCTGGTATTACTTTTATTTCTATGATTTTTTGTTGCAAATCATTGGTTTTTAATTTTAGTTTTTTCGCACAAGTTTGATCGATATTTTGTGATTTTTATTTTTCGATCAAAAATAATCCCTATTTTTAGATTTAAATTTTTTCGAACATAATGAATGCAAACAAAATTTGTCGGCGGCGACAATAATAATATCATTGTTTGTTAATTTTTAATTTCTTTTAGAACAAGTTTGGTTGATATTTGATTTCTATTTATTCGATCAAATTTGATCGATATTTTCTAATTTTTATTTTTTTCGATCGAAAATAAACGTTATTCCTGGAGCTCCTGGAGCTAACTTTTGGAAATCCAATGAGTTTTTTTGGTTTTTGAATAGGTATGCTGTCCGAAAATATTAACAAATTGCTGGCCGGTTTCGTTTGTTGCACAGTGCTATTGGAAATACCAAGGCTGCTATTTTTAGCCAATAGATAAGTTTCACAATTATCGTTGCATTCGAATTTCCAATATTGACAGCACTGCCAACAATTAATCAATCATAAAAACTGTAATTATCACTGATAAATGTCAAGTGTTTAATAAAATAAAATAAAATGCTGTCGGTTAACAGAATAAAAAAAAAATTAAAGCTTTAATGTATTAATTTTATTTTTACTGCAATGGTTTGTGTGGATTTTGTACGATTTTAATAGCTTTGCTTGACTCTTAATAGTTTAAAGCTAAACTAAATAGGCAGCATACAAATTATTGAAAACAATAAAATATATTTTTTGAAGAAAAGAAAATATTTTTAAAAGGTATTAACTCAAAGAACTGACCGCATATTGTTTTTTTTTATAATATTCGCAATGTTTTTCATGATAATGTTTTTCTTTATTGGAAAAAAGAAAATGTAGTACGTTATATAACAAAAAGTATGTAACTCAAATTTTGAACTTTGCTTAAAATTAAAAAAAAAACCAACAAATTTTCACGAACATGTCAAACGTTTCAATTTGGATATGTATACAACTTTTGGGTATGCAGTTTCGTAGCTTTTCAACATAATAATGTGCAAGTGTCAGGTGACTCGAAATTCCTTTGATTTTTCTTTTTTTCTTTTTAATTTTTTGAACTTGTCTGCCCAAACAACTTTTTTCTTATACATTGCATGGATTATATATAAAAATTCCGTTGATTTTTAACGTTGGTTTGTCCTGACCTTCTGGCACATTTTTAGAGACATAGATGAACAAATACCATAATTAAAAATAATAATTGTCAAAAAATAACCAGAATTTCTAGTCAATTCAGTCTCATGCTAAAATTGAATGAGCTATAAACCCAGACACACACAAAAGTTTCTAGGCAAAAGTTAGTTGAATTTTTACAAACTTTTTACATTGTTTAAAATTCTGGCTGCATGCTTTTTGAACTAACATTTTATAAAAAATTAACAAAATATTTTTTTTTTTTTATGAAAACATTCCGAATTAAAATATTGATTAAGAACTCAACGTGTGGTAAATTTTTTGAGTCACATGAAATTTATTGTGAATTTTAAACAACAGTTTATATGCGCCCAAATAACCCGGTAAGGTAGCATAGGTCGAAGGTTTTTAGATATTGTTATCAGTTAGACAACTTTTTTCGATGAAGTAGCAATTACTTTTGTTAAGATCATCGATATTTTCTTTCTGTATCGTAATACTTTTGTCGATGAAGTTGCAATCAAATTTTATTGTGGTTATGGATATTTTTATCGTTATCGATATACAAATCACGGTTATCGTTATCGATGTTAAAACCGTTTTAGTCATCAATATTGTTATCGACGCGACAGTTGCCCATATCCTTATGTAATAGATACCACCTTATCTAGAATCATCATTATTTTTTATCAATATCATTATCTATATCTTTATTCCAGTTTCGCCAACACTACCATTAGTATTATCGCTGTCGTTTATCATTTAAGCAATTGGCAAGTAGTCAAAATGTAGTCAAACCAAAAATTTATAATATGTCGAAGCTTGAGCGGTCTTGCGCTTTTTCTGTGCATTCCGATAAAAAAAGTGTAAACGACCGCAATATTTAATAATGCTATGACGTTTCAACTCCCACTGAATCACCTAATCATGCGGTATTTCTATTTCTAAAATGTTTATTATATTCTATTAAAAGTTCATTGCAATTTACACTTTTAACAGCTGCGCTAAATTTTAACCAACATTTCTCACATCGCAATAAATGCCCGCTATTATTTTTCACATAAAATTCTGTACATTTTTGAAGCCACCTGAACGAGAAGTGTACACTCACACACACACACACACACACACATTTTATTTATATTTACCATCCATTAGCGACGTATAAAAAATAGAAAAAAATTCAAATATTTATTCGTCGTTAAATTCACTGATCTGTTGGTGGCTTGCGATTGATTGCTAGAGCAAAGAAATATATTTATTTACACAGACACACAGGAGTATTTGCATAAATATTTACCTGCATACAACATTAAGTGGTTGCAATATAAATTGACTTTAACTGGCGTGTTGCTATGGCAATTGCTCTTGCAATTTAACGCTGTAATATAGTAGGTCATGGTCAACATGAATATAAAGTAAATTGCAAGTTGCCAATTATTCATAATCCATTTAGCGTTGGAGCGTTGATCGATTATCTGCCGCTCGACTGACAATCAAAGGCGAACGCTAACTCCCCTCAGCTGATTTCTTGGCATAGTAAGTTGTTGTACAAAATTGTATAAGCATTTTTTTTGCAACCATCTCTTTCCTCTCTCCAAACGCATTCATAAATTTTAATTTCCATGTATTTAATGTTTTGAAGAATATCCCCCCTACCTGTACCTGTACTCGTACAAAATTTTAAATTTAAATACCCATAACACTCATACGCCCTGTTGACCCACTTTGTGTATAGTGAATTTCACTCTCAACTTAATTGCCAATGCCATTTGAATTTAATTGCACTTTCACTCTCAGTTGCATGGTTTTCTATATGACATGACGGTCGTTGTGTGTAGTTGAGTTTAGTTATTTGTTTAGTGTCATGTAATTTTACTTACTGGTTCGTTGGCTGACACGTTTGCGGTGTTGTTCTAAAGTTCTATTAAATTATTTATAATATACATAGATACGTTTTTAATAGGTTAATATATATAAAACCGCTAAACGTGCCGTTATTATCTATGCAAGTTGATACTCAGCGTTATGCGCCCACACAAATCTAGCGGTGTAGCAAAACAGCAAATAAACCAACCGACAAACCAACCAACCAACCAACTAACAACTCGTCCATCGACCAAAATAGGATGATATGCAAAGCATTTGCTGTGCGGCGAGCACGAAAACATGCAACCTAATATTGTGTATGAAAAAAACACGGAAAGTGATAGTGATAGTTGTGTTGAAATAAATTGTGTAAAAAATGCGCTGCATCACACCACATTTAGCAGCCAACCAGGGCGATTGCGAACGCCTACTGGTAGTGCATTTGAATCCATGTAAATTTGATGCAAGCACATATTTAGAAGGTATATTTCACCATCGCTGACTGTGCCATTTGTGAAATGAGTTTTCTGCGTACATTCAAAGTTGCTGTGCCTCTCTTTAGTTATCCTTTATCCCTGTTCCCTATACATACATCCAAGCAAAATGTAGTCGTTTGAAATTCTCCTTAATATATTAAAATTCAATTCCATTACTACATCTATCCGCAACCATGCCATATGGCGCTCCTTATACCCATACGCCTAGACATCAGACCAAACATAAAAAATAAAAATATTCTTTTTTTACTTCGCCACCCAAATGCTTCAAAAAAACGCCAAAATTAGGTTTCCCTAATAACTATAACCAGATTTCTTCCTATTTCTACGTTATCCCAGTAAATACATTTTTTTACGTATTTTTTCTTGATCTCTTGATCACCTCAATAGTTTGAAATTTAATTTAATTCTAAGACTAAACATATTTAAAAAAAAAATAAGTTCCGCGAGTCTCTGCGCCCTAAAGTTGCACGTTCTCATATAACCTGCGGCCAAAAGAGTTTGCTTGTCCGATTTCGATATAAATCTTTATATACCCTTCATTTGTTGTAGAAAACAGAAATCTAGAAAGTTTGAACTTGATTTTGTTTTGCGTTATGTGGTAAATAGTGCGGAGGATAGTTCCCTGTGTAAAAGTCCACACAAATGGGGACGGTTTCTGATTGTCATTCACCTGGCATGCGGGACAAGTAACTCACGTACTGGTTGATTTCATCCAAAAATCTGCACATCCGTTTAGCAGTGAGCAAAAGTGAGATGGTGAGCCTGGTGAGGTCACTTCGACGTCTTCGGGTTAAGAGAACACCAGGATCTGCAGGGTCTATTTACCAGTGCGTGCAGCTCGCTATATAAAAAAAAGTTCGTAGTAACTGGTTATGCACTCGGCTCGGAATGGTCGAACCCTTAATGCGGCAGGTGTCGCCGCTTGGTTGCCTGATGAGCATGCGAGGTATGAGCTAACCTGACCGCCATCCAGGAAATTTAATGGACGGGGCAAGGCAGCAAACCCATTGAACCTTGCGACGACTACTATAACTGCCAAGGAAATGAGCGCAAGTTCGGTGTCGGATTAGTGGTGGGTTAGAGGTTTCGTCGCCAAGTACTGTCGTTAACTCCGATGGACGTGTGCACTGCTACGATTTTTTAACATCTCACTGATTTGGGCTAACGCCACGTCGAATGAGACTTTAATACAAAGGTGGGTAAGGAAGGGATCTTTGGTCACACTGTGGGTAAATTAAGTCTTCACTACGAAATTTTCGCCAATGGACTGAGACTGGTCGACTTTACCGGGGCCCAAAACATAGTAGCCTGTAACACCGGGTTTTAGCATAGAAAGGCTCACTGGCTTTGCGAAACAAATTCGATCATATCAGATTGGTTCATTATCTTGTTTCAGTTAAGATGCGCATACGGTTTCGGGCAGCAAAGATCCTTCGTCTAAATACACAAGGACAGCTCGACATCGGAAAGCTATAATTGCAACAGATAGATACCAACTTCACTACTAGAAGCTCAGAACTGCGTTTTAAAATCACTCTCATTGTGAGCACATTTCTCGCTAACTATGTTAGCCTGCCGTCATTGACTTTCAGCAAATCCCGAAAAAAACGACTGCTACGATGAGATCTGTCGCGCCTCCGCAGAAAAGATAAACCGCTGCCTACAAGCTGGAACGCGAGCTGAATGGTAACGCCACTGCGAGTTGAGAAAGGAAGAGGGACGTATTATTCGAGAAAAGAGAAGCTGAAGTACGTGAACTTCAGCTGCTAGCCAACAAGAAAAGCGCCCGAAAATTATGTATACAAAAAGGCGCAGCGACTTACGGAAGGTTTTAAGCCTAGGACAAATTTCTTTAAGAACAAGAACGGCGATCTGGTGGGTGATGTCCAAAGCACACTTAAATTTTATTGTAATAAAGCGCAAGTTTCTGGTATCTACCTATTTTTGTTGACTATTCATAAGTTGTTTAGTTTTTTTTTTGCTGAAGATGTTCACCACTTTCTTCTACATAAAAATAGTTGCTGTTCATGCGTTAAATTCAAGAAAAGTCGAAATCCCGTCTGCTAAACAAATTATTAAGAAATCAGCAATAATATTTAGCCACTAGAAATTTGAACTCTATTATAAGTATACATATGTAATTGGGCCAAATAATAACTTACTCGAACATTTTCTGAAAAATCTAACGAAATTTTTTATTTTTTTATATAGATAACTTTTCTACTTTTCTAGAAAATTTAAATCTATGACTGGCATGGTTTTTGTTATAAAATTAACCATAGTTTTATTGAAAAAAATAAACTTGAAAAATGACAAAATTATCAAAATTTTCTGAAAATTAATTTTAAATTTAATTTAAAAAATTTTCTAAAAATTAATTTAAAAAATTCGAAATTTCAATGCCATTTTTTTTAAATTTGTCAAATTTTTAAAAATTTTCTAGAAAGCTGAACACTTTCACTTACATAGTTTCATTTTAGAATTAACACATTTTTTTGTGTTATTCAAATTTAATAAGGAAAGAAAAAATTGTCAATACTTGCCAATAAATTTTGCTACTATTTTCGGGAACACCGTTTTATGTAAATATGTATGTTCTGTTTTTGGCGCAAAAAACATATCGGAGTCCCATGTACTGCCTTAAAAATATTTTTTTATGGGTATTATATATTTATGTATATACATTCTAAGCATTATTAGTATTAGTGTGCACTTTCACACGCTTCGTTGAGCCTCATGTCCTTGACAAATTTCAGGCGCAGCACATTTAGAAGCAGCGCGGTTCAACTTTTTTAATCATTGAGTTTCGTGTTAAGCAGAGATGTTAAGCGCAAACTTAAACAACGGAAAAAATGCGCTTAAAAACTTTAGAAAAAAAGTCAACATTAATGCTAAAGTAGATAATGATGGAAGCAGAAAATAGAGATAATGCACATTTAAATAATAATTTTTTTTTTATACCACCTACCACACGCAAATCTTGCGGTCTCACTACATGCCACAAAAGTACTTTGTAAGTACTTAATGGAAAGGAAAAATGCAAAAAGAAAACAGAGAGAAGAAAACGAAAATAAAAAGCTTAAGTCATGTAATTATACACAACATTGTCAACACTTGAGCTTGGCCACAAATCAGCCGCACAGGAGCAGCACAGCAAAGCAGCACTTGACCGCAGCACCAGAATCATGCGATAATTTCAGGGAACATAAAAGGAAAATTACGTGCTTTGCCACGCGCTTTTCAACACAATATTCAACCATGCTCCTCCTTGTTGTCAGCCCTCCATTGCCTACCATTTGAATAGCATCCTTTTATGCATAGCTTTGCACCGTTATGCGTAGTGGTATTTGTAATGTTCTTTAAATGCAAATACACACACTCACAGCAATCGTGGCGCGACATTAAGGCGCGATATTAAAGAGTTCATTTGAAACAAAGCGACCAAGCAAACAAACAAACAAGCAAACAAACGAAAAAGGGTACAACAATGAAGAAGAAAAGCCAAATGTAGATGGGCTGTAAGTAAGGAAGTAGGATACTAGGCACTCAAGCAGGATAAAACTTTGTATGTCTGTAAGGGAGTGTAAGTGATGCTCTGCAGTTGGATATTTGGAGTGCAGGCGCCCTAGGTTGCACTAAGTTTGCACATTGTCCTTGTTTGACGCATGCCATGCCAGCGCGGAAGGAGGATTGGCGACACAAGTGGATAATTCGCAAAAGTACAATAAAAACAACATTGCCAACAATGTGAGATTTATTAGCAAACGCGTATGTGTAGTGTGTAGTTAAACTGACGTAGGGTAAAATGCCAAGTGGCGCAAATGGCGCTTTACTAGGCGCACCGCCACATAGACGACGTTGATAAGCGATTGTTTGACTTGGATTTATGGTGACGTTAAGCAGGATTTTGAAAGTTTGTGGAAGCGTGTGGATGCGCAGAAGTTGGTGAAAGTGAGTCACACGAATGAGTGCAGGCACATTATTTACTTATAGAAGAAAATATGCTTTCCGTTTTACTAAAGGAGCAAAGAGAAATTAAAAAATTTTAAAGCCGCTTTTCTCGAAAATTGAGATATATACTCTTTCCAGAAATGCGTGATTCACAATAGCATTTTCTAAAATTTATTTTTGGTAACTGCAGAATATAAAAAACCAAAAATATCCTCTTTGGATATGCAAAATTTCCTAGCAGAGCCGTGTAACGGATGCAAAGTTCCATCGGTTCGCTTCAGCGCTTGGAACTGTTTTTACCACTTTGGATTGCCTTGTTAAACTGATTTTTTGTTGGTTTTTTGAACCGCGGTTTCGTTTCAGTGCAACGGTTCGCAATTTAAAAAAAAATATCTCGATCGGTGTTATTTTTATTCACTGATTATGATTATGATTTGATCAAAATTTTGGTTCGCTTAATGGTTCAGTTAGTTAGTGGGCGAAAACCGGATAATTCGGTACAAAACCGGTTCACGTCCCGCAGATTATTTTATTTCGTCCAGCGTTTATTTAATAACTGTTATAAAACAGTTTTTTTTGTTAAATTTGAGAATTCATGTTCAGTTATAGTTGGACCCTCATTTTATCTCATTTTTATATGAAACTGTTTATTATTTTATTTTATTTAGAATTTGTCTAAGCATAATTATAGTCAAATTTTTCGACGAAGAATTTTCTAAAAAAAATTTAATGCTCCAATAACTTTCCAAATCTATTTTTAGGAACTTCTTGAAGTAAACGTAAACACGAAAATTTTATGTGGGGGCTAATGGGTTAAATATTTCCCGTAAAATTTTGCTATATGCAGGGTGTTCTAGAAGAGAAGTTAATCCGGAAAAGGATGACATGGTAACCCAAATCGAAAAATTTCTAGTTTGAGTGAGACGGAGATAGTCATTGACATAATGTGAACGAGACAGATAGTGCTGACACTTGCCATTTTCTTCC
Organism: Anomoia purmunda; assembly: GCA_951828415.1. Classification (NCBI taxonomy): domain Eukaryota; kingdom Metazoa; phylum Arthropoda; class Insecta; order Diptera; family Tephritidae; genus Anomoia; species Anomoia purmunda. The sequence continues at coordinate 111,662,912 of OX639996.1, read as the reverse complement.
AGTTGAAATTTGTAGTGAGGAAAATTCAAAAATAATTACCGGGTATAGATTTTTTTAAGTTGGTTTGAATTGAAATAAATAAATAAAATCATTTCTTTTATATTTTTCTGTTTTCTATTATGGCCTGGTCCACTATCCATTTCAGGCTTGACGTTGCATTTACTTCATTCTACTTCTTTGAAAACAACTTAGGCCGGGACAAGAAAACTTTAGTAGAGGGAAAAATTAGTTAGAGCTATCTATCTGTCTGTTTATATTCAAACTAAAGTCTCACTTTTCTACTGTAGAAATTTAATGCATAAATGTTCGATAGCTAAAGCCACCCACAACTATTAATTTCATAATTAGAATATAACCGAAGCTTAGTTTTCCATAGTTTTGAATATTTGCTCAAAAATCTAAATGTCCCTTTGGAACAAATTTAACTGCAGTTATTATTTTAATTTTTGGCAACAAATATCTTTCCTATTCTTGTTTAGAAATTGGTTTTTGTTGTTTCATTCTTTTTTTTATGTGTTTGGAATGACTGTTTCCTTCATATAATAATTTAAGTATTCAAGTAGATATTTTGTAAGCAAGTAAGTAAGCATACAAATAAGTTTCTGCTACTTTGTTTGAAATTTTTAAAATTTCTCTTCACTACTTAGATAATGCACAGCTCAGGAATTTTATAGAGAACAGAAATTAGAATTTTGCAATACTCGTACCAGGAATTTGTTAGAACAAAATTTTTCTTAAAGCTATAGCAGCAATACACGCATACAAGAAAGAATTTAAAACCCCAACGAACCACATTTAGAAAGTGCACACAGTGTATATATTCATATGCACATAAGTCTAGATATATATCTACATATTCCCAGCAATAAAACTTACTAGTTCTGAACTAGATTAGTACCAGTGTGCTGCGGAACTTAGTTCACCTTTCAATTTTTCTTTTCTTATTTCGCCTGCGAATATATAAGTCTACAATATTTACAATCAGATTGTGAAAAACAAGTTTCAAATAAAGCCTTCTCAAATTTTCTTCATTTGACACGCATCTTGTAATATTTCATTCATATTATTATTTTACTTGCATTTAATTTTTGAAACAGGTGGCAACCCTCTTGCAGAATGTTTCGGAAATCAAGCTTTGTAACACCTCTTACATTTAACACAAAAATACTTAGTAGCATTCAAGCTAACTTATTAATTAAATTGAGTTAAGCGTTTTAAAAAGGTGGCAACCCCTTTAAAAATATTTTCCTACGCACATATTTATTTTTTGCGCGTTTAAATTATAATATTTCAATGAGATTACTAATGAATTTATTTTTTATCTAATTGGCAACCCTGCCCAAAAAAAATATTTTTCAAAAAAAAGAAGCTTTATTAAACCGTTTTCGCTTAGCACTTATATTGTAATTATTTATTAACACTGTTATATAATTTAATTAAAATTTTCAAATAAATGGCAACCATTTACCGCCATAATTAATATGATTTTCGGTAATGTAAATTTATTGCTCTTTTTTGGTTTCAATATATTTTGAATTTCATATTTTAAGAAGTTTTTATTAGCTCAAACATAATGGCGTAGCCCTGTTTGTTTTGCTCAGCGCTTTCACAGCGTTGCATGTTCACTTCTCAAAATATTGCCCTCTGACCCAGTAAAAGTGTACGTTTTCTACTAATATAGCCATTTTACGGGACGGCAGGTAATGTAGTGTACATGTTGCAATAAAAAATTATATCTTACATTAAGTTTGTTTAAAATCTTCACATAGCCCGCCAACCGCGATACGAACCTGGGTTCTCTATACTTTAGTTTTAATTTTCGCTACGCAACTTTCAAATTTCGAAGAAAGATGGGGCTGCCCGCAGCCACTATCTAACTGGTATAACTAACCGTACAAAAATACCAGTTCATGAAGTAGAATACTCCTTGACTAGCATGGATTTTCACTACAATGCTCGCATGCAGAGATGAGTTATGTCCTGGCACATATTCAGTACATACAGCATACATACAAATAACAAACATAGACAGATACAAAGATGAATTGGCGTAAGAGAAGTCTGAGCTGCATTTAGTACAAGTTAAATGCAAATATCGTCGTGAATATGGGACACATAAACTATTTGCATATGGAATTAAACAGAAAAACCTGCATACATGCATATTTACAAAAGTTTTATTATACACACATACGACTATATGATTTTATGTGAATTCTCATAATTGCTCGGATATTTTTTTTTTGTACTTTACTTAAGTTATGTGCATATGCAGTTAGATATGAATGGAAATTGCTTTTATTTTTTGACTTAATTCTCTAATTTATTTGCATATTTCATAGAAGTGCAAATATATTTATATTATATTTCGTTTTTTGTGTACTGCTGCAATAAATTATTTGCTTTAAAAACTAAATGCTGTTAGTAGATTAAATCATAAGGCAGGCTGACAGGGAAATTCAGAGAGACTTCCTCTTATAAATTCAACTAAAAATAAAAACTTTTTCTCTTCATATATTCTACACTAATTGCACCCAGAAAATGATTATGAAGTGGTTTAGTTCTACCAAAAATTTTTGTTTTTATTATAATTATTTGTTTAATATATATATTGCATACCATCCGTTTGTTTTCAAAAATAATATGCCCGCATTTTAGTCCCAACCGCTATGTTTCTAAAAAAAAATTTTGCGTTAAAAATCTGTCTGATTCACAAATTTAATGCATTTGAATTTGAAAAAAAAAAAAATAAATATGTCTTGAAATATGAATATTGTAATTTTTTCATACGTAACGTCCAACCTATTTCAAAATACAGTTACCCACAACAATAAGTGTGCAATATTCAGCATTTTATTCTTGAACTTTTTTTTTTATTTTTTGTAAAAATTACATAAACCAAATAAATCAACACTCCATACTTTATGCGAAATTTACGAAAATCGCAAATTTTTCACAAAATTTTCAAACATTCGAATCCGAATTTTTAGAAACTTTTATAACAAAGTATAAGTATCAAGTTACTAAAAAATACTGTTGATTTTGATCAACTATTTTTCTGATGGTTTTGCGCATTTGCGTTCATGTGTTCTGAACAAAAGTTATATACACATCGCCAACAAAAATAGTTTTTAAAACTCAAGTAAAATTTTTAACAAACAATTTTTAAATTTTCGAAAATTTTGTAAAATGGTTGAATTCTTATTTTATATGTTTTATGTTATATAATGAACTATATTTTAATAAAATCTTCATGAAAACGTGGTAAACTTATTTTTGGTAGTAACTGTATATTTTATAAATAAACTTTCTCAAGATTTTTAAAAAGTCAGCTAATTTTTAGCTAAATGTCTCCGGATTTTTCCACTTGGATTTTGGCCAAAACGCTTTTTGAAATGTAAAGCTTTATCTGGTGTGTGGTACAAAAGTTTTTTGAAAACTATGTGTTAAGTTTCGAGGTCGGAAAAAAACCTAAATCAAAAGAATTGACGACAGTGACTGAAAAAATTAATTTCGTTGGTTTTTGTTATCATCAGCAAAATTTGTAACAACCTAATAAGCTGTCGTAAAAGAATATTTGTTCTACAAAATTACAAAATGCAAAATTATTGGGCCAAATTGCCCTCAGTAGTATTCCTGGGAATTGTTCGGTAATGAAGTAGGTAGGAGATGCCGACTAATTTTTTGATTCATCTAAGAAAGTTAAGCGGACTTAGATATGTTAAAAAACTTATAAGTCTATAAAATTCAAAAAAAAAAAAATCTTTGAAATATACACCAAAGCTAAGAGAATAATGCTATTTGCTTTAGACTAAATTTCCATTGTTTTCAAAATAATAAAATGGCTTTGGACTCCAAAAATGCTTTTGAAAGCAATAAGAAACAATATTACGACAAATATATTAAAAAATAAATAACAAATAATGACAATATTCAATACTCATACTATGTACATCAAAAATCAGCTAACAATACGAGCACACAATATTCAGAGTTTTCGCTCTTAAATTCCTTTCCCAATGCAAGTCCGCAAAAAAAATGTATAACCGTTGTAAAAGTTTTTAGTTTTTATGAAGTTATTGTGAGCTATGCTATGTTTTTGGCATCACCTAAATTGTTTATTTATTTACCAATACCAAATACTTACCCAATGTAAGTATATTTGATAAAATATAATATCATTTGCTTTCTTATGAATGGCTCGAACGAATGGTAATGGTAAATTTTATTTGAATTGGTAAGCGCTTGCCGGGTCCGCAGTTATTATTAGCCTACTATTATAAATAATTTTTATACATTATAAAAATGTTTTTGACGGTATTTGATTGTTGTCCTAATTTGTAGTTAGATTATTTGGCACAATATTTTTGTTATCAATAATTAGCTATGCCATTATAGATTAAATATCAATAGCTCTTTGGGTATGGGTATGTGGGGTGCCAGGTCGTATCTGATAAATTAACTTTTCCTTCACTTTTATTTTCATCAATAACAAATTAATTTTGATTTAGCTATAAATTTTAGCTCTACAAATAGCAGGTGTCAATAAGGCCGATGTCATTTTTAAAACTAGGGTATAGCGCGTATTTTAACTATGCGGTGACAAGTTTCGACACTTTAATTGGTTTTTATAATTATATTTTTAATTATATCTAACTTTTTATAAAAATATAGCTAATCATGCAATAAAAACCTTATAAATCGAAGCTTCAAACTTTTTGAAAATTTTAATAAAATTGAGCGAATTTTTGTCAAACTCTAAAATTTTGTAATCAAAAATGGAAATAATATTTTCTATATATAGCTGGTTTGAAGTAGTTCAAAAATCGTGTTGATTTTTATAATTTTTTTTTTGCTTGCCATTTTCAAAAAAAAAAAATCCAGCAATCGTTGTGTAGAGAATAAGAGTGACACTACAAAAAAATATCAAAAATCAACGCGATTTATTTATATAGCTTTTATAGTAGAATTAACAATATTTTTTAGAAAAATTGTTTGCCGAATTAAATTGTAAACTATTTTTCCGAGCGAGTTTGAAAAAAGTGTAAGAAATTGATGAAATACGTTTATTTTTGAAATTCGTTTAAGGTATTCACAAAATGGCATAAAGTCAGAAAATCATAAAATTATATTATTGAGGTTACAATTAGTTACTATAGTTTTATTGGAAAGAAATAGTAATTTGTAATTAAATAAACGAAATTTTGAATTTTGTAACGCTTATGATTTTATGATTGTATGACAGGTTATGACATCTTGTGAAATCCCCTTTTTTTTTGTACATATTTGGTAAAATTTCACGACGAATTTGAATCTAAGAAATGGCTTTTTTCCTTTATTTTAGAAAATTAGTCGAAAATTCAATCAAAAACCGCAAGAACGGTAAAATTACCTACAAAGTTATAGTATTCTCGGACAAAAGCATCACTAATATTAATACAGCGCGTAAAGAGTGACACTTGTGAAATTTTTTTATTTTATTTATTCCTAATTCTGAATTAATTGTATGAACATAAATTTTGCCTAAGCAAACCGCTAGTTAAATTTTCTGACACATAATTTTTCACAACATTTTAACACATTAGCGATGTAGTGAGCTATTCAAAAACAAAAAAAAACTTGACGCTTTGGTGAAAAGTGCATGAAGTGGCAGTTTTTTGTTAGAGATAAATCCAGTTCGTTCCTGTATCGGCATCAACTGTCGTGAGAACGATCATAATCATATTTCTGATTTGAATTAGTTAATATTTCACATTTCAATTGTATAATTGTCGTTAGTGAATTATTATCTCACTATCGAATTGCCTCGTTTATCTATTTCGATTTTTTAGGTAATAAACCAGCTCTAATCTAAAATAAATGCTCCACTTTTTTTTGGGTATTTTCTGATTGACTGTTAAAACAGGAAACGAAAGCAATACATATTGTAAACATGTGCATTTGCTGTGACAATCGATACAAAATTTATAGGCAAAATACGCCCCTTATATCAAAAAAAAAAATTTTCTTTGTTTAAGTGATACGTGCTTGGTGATAACCCTTTTATTTGAAATTAACACAGATTTAATGATTTCCACTACACCTAGTACGTGCATATATGTGAACTTTTGAAAAATAAGCTTTTTTTCATTTACAGTGACAACATTTAATTATATACAGTGGGGAGCATAAATGTGTACCCGGTGTCTTTTTACTATATTCGCTAAGCTTTTCATAATAAATTTTGTTTGCTGTTTTTTTTGACTTTGATTCATTCTCTATTAAAAGGCCTAAAGCGGCAAGTTTCCAACTAAGAAGAAAATGTTTTAAAACTCAACGACTTTTAATAAAATTTCAACTTTTTTTAAAATTTTTAAAGAAATTTTTGGTGGACGTCTCTAGTGACTAAAATGCCGTTGATTTGTCACAAGCTTTTTGTAAATTTATGTCATGGAATTTTTTTTTTTATTTAACTCATGCAGTTATTTAAAGTACGAAGCAGAAAGTGCCCCATAACGTCAGCATAAAAAATAAAATCAAACGGAATTTATATAAAATGCATCCGTTATATGGATAAAAGTGTCCAGACTAAAATTAAAAAAAAAAAAAATTTTAAATTAAATTATTTTAATAAAATTAGATGAAAAAGTAGAAACTTTGATACAATTTTGTTAAATTTTAATACAAATTATACAAAGTTTGAAATTTGGCTGTTTATGTTCTTTGTTAGAGAATGGACGCAATAAAATTCATCGTGAAAAATATTGCGAATATTGTAATACAATCACTGTGTACTCATTTCCCCTCCACACTGTATGTGTGATGCAATTGACGACATGTTCATGTTGTTTTTTTTTATAATTTTCGCAATGGTTTTCATTATAAATTTTTTCGTAATTTTTTTTATAAAAAACAGTAGGTATTCGTTCTATAACAAAAATCATATAAATCAAAATTTCAGACTTTGTAAAAAATTTATAAAAATCCAACAAAATTTCATAAAATTTTTAAACTTTTTACGCAATTCAATTTGAATTTTAGTAAATAAAGTGCAAGTTTATAAATATGCAAGTGAATAAAAATTATCGCTGATTTTTGACATTTTTGATTTCTGACGAACCAAATACCAAATTTTGTCCAAATGAGGGTAAAAATTCAAGAAACATTACATAAAAATGTTAAGAACAAAATTTTAGAACATTTCTGGGTGTCCCATAAATTTTTTTTATTTTTTTGTTTAATTTTGGTCTTGGAAACTTTTATTTATTTAGCACAACCGCCTGCAAAAAGAATATTAAAAATCAACGGGAATTTATATAAAATCTATCCGTTTTATGGAAAAAAGAAATGAAAATTTTATTCTAAACGGTAGTTATTTTATAATATCTGTCGTGAAATGCGCAAGTTTTGCCAACACTAATTTTCAGATAACATAAGATCTACCACAATATTCTAAAAATTAGTAACTTTTATTTGCCGGTTAAATAGAGAAAATAAATTTTTTTTTCCAGTGTACCCCCTTACGTACTTCGGCGGCCTTGAAGTTACTTCACAGTGCTAGAATTGTCTTCAGCCATATCGAACACCACGACTTCCTTTTTATGTCAATCATATTGTTTACTTATTAACAGCAGTACAACGATTTTTTGTCGCTCAGTTAGTGGTATGTTTTAGCTTATCAATTAACGAACGCAGATATGTAGCACAATTTCAGGAACAGTTTAGTAATTTCAAAAATTTCTTTTGACTCTTCGCGAACTTCATTCACAATCTGGGGAATTTCATACTCTAGAAAAAAGCTCATTATGTTGGTACTCGTACGTTGAGAGTTAGTGGTAATTCCTATATATGTATATTTCTTCACCCCACAGAACTCTCTACAATCTCTTATCGGTTATTAGCAACAGTTGTATAGTTTTGAAACTTAATTTTCTTTCATAAAGCCACACATTTGCGCTTTTACTAAAAATATCGCATCCATGTAATTTAAATGTTGCTCTCCGCAAATGTTGGGCGATACAAACATTTCCGACATTAACACGCAAAGTTATTTATTTATAGCCGTACGCACTTGAATGTTTATCTACTTTATTAAAAATATTTATACACATTAGAAATATGTAAGTATGTACATTAGGGTAACCGGAAAAACGAAAAAATAAATTATTGTCACGTCCTTCATATCATAATATTAAATATTTAGCAGAAATGCTAGGCTGGAACATCGGCTAATAATTTCGACAGGAATACAATATGACACTTTGAAATTTATGATTGCTAACATATCAAAAGTAATAAATATTTTATAACAAACTAAAAAATATAAAATAATTTGACCATGATACATACAAGCCTAATTATTTCATTTTTTCTTTATCATTTATGATTTTGAAATTGAAATAGCTAAAAAAAAACAATCGGATATGATTTAAATAAGTAAAAACCACTATCATGTGAAGTGTAATGAGCTAAAATTCTTACTATTTTATGTGAATTAGCCATTTGATACTAATATATGGACTTATGCGCCATCTAGCGTGTCAATTTTGCCACACTTCTATATCTTTTAGTATAAGTAATATGTTTTTTTGAATTTAAACCAAAGCGGAACATAAATGCGATTTTTACAAACAACTCGACCCCTACGCCACATAGCGACTAAATTTTTACATTAAATCGCAAAATCGATATCGCGACCGAAATAAGAAGAAGAAAGTGGAAATGGATTGATCACACGCTCTGCAAAACCGACATCAACATAACCAAGCAAGCAATGCCCGGGAATCCCTTCACCAAGCTGGACCACCTGGAGAAGATCTAAAGACACCGAAATGCAATCTCTGGGTTTAAATTGGAACGAACTGAGAAAGACGTCACAAAATCGAGTCCGATAGAAAACGGCAATCGAAAACGCCCTATGCTCCAACAGGAGATAAAGGAAATCATAACTGGATAATCGAGATTGAATTCCCATTAAGAATGTTCAATATGATATCCAATCTTCCACATCTCGATATATCGAAAATATCGAAATCACTGTCCCCAATACCGATATTTATTTGGAAACTTATTTTTCGTCTACAAAGAAAAAAAAACAATATATGTAAAAGAGTACCCACATAAAAGAAAATAAATTCCATTATTCAGTTAAGGAACGCACAGAATAAAATTAGAGATGTCTATTGCCGCCTGGAATTTAATGAGAAGAGAGTTGGACTAAGCTTTCGGTGAAACTAATATAAATTTAACTTTATACACTTCATTTTTAGTTTCATTTGGTTCAACTCTTCTTTTATCTACCGCATGGAGGAAAAAGGGAGTCCACGGGTTCGCATAACCTAATTAAAAAGAGTCTATCAGGTGCTTACCTGCCAAGGTTGATTTGATTTTTCAGTATATACTAAATTAACAGAAACTTTGGCTGTAAAGTCTGATTAGAGTTACGGATATTAATATTAGAGGTAAGTATAAGAATTGGATTTTATACTCTCGGATACAATTTCTCGATACAATTTTCCACCACCGAGTTTATAAATATAAGTCATTTTGATTAAGAAACGATTTTTTTTATATCGATTTTTACGATATCCATATTATTCAGCGACATATCGATTCCACACGCAATGAATCATATCGATTAATGATATCGTTAATTTCTTAAATATCTGAAATTCCGCATTTTCAGTGCTTGACTTTTTCATTTATTTTAAATCGAAAAATAATAATAATAATATTCTACATAGAATGGAAAATTACGCTGAGGACGGCAAAACGCCAAAACGGGGTTGTGTTCAAAATAAAAATTCAATCCTGCTTTTGATTGGCCATTTCGAATGCACGTCGATATGGTCGATTTTCCACCTGAACACTCTAATGTACACACACACATACACATCCAACTAGGTGAATGTGTTAATATATAGACGTGCATTTTATTTAATATGGATACGAATATATTTTCTTCCGCTCCCTTTTTAGTCGTGTGCCATTTATTGCTTTTATTTTTATTGTTGAATACTTCGTGGATAGTTAATCTATTTGAGGCTTGTCATTTGACGCAACAGTTTGATCTATGTTAGCGATTAGAAATCACGCATTTTTCAAGCAACAGCGAAATTACTTTTTTTTGTATATTCGCTTGACCTGGACACTCCCTTCCCGGCAAATTTTGAAGTTAGCTATCAATGAGAGACCATTTATTTAAGTAATTTTTTTGTTTATAAAAATTGTCAAAATTTCGGTATTATTTTAGTTTTTGGCTGAATTGGGCAAATAATAATTTTTTAAATGCTGCAACTACCAATATTTCTTATCATTTTTATTCATTTCCGTTTACCAGGCCACAACACAAAAAATTGATATCAATGTGAGTTGCTTGTATTTTGAATTGAATCGCAGTTGTGAAAAAATTCAAGTGGCTTGCTTACAAAAAGATTCGAAAGCGTGATATGAAATGATCTAATTACATATGTACATTGCATGTATATACACATAATGTGTACGAATATAATACTAGCACATGTGTAATTTAATCAGCGATTAGTCATCAGTTGGTTATCTAATTGGTTACTTTCAATTCACTTCGACAAAAACACCAATATCTATTGAACGATTACACTACACTGGTTTACAGTAAAACGGAGAAAGCAAAGAAAACACAAAGTAAAAGCAGTTGCTTTTATTGTATGTCGTGTGGTTTTCGAGATATCGCTAAGTAACGGGTTTTAATAAAATCTAGAGATGTCTAACTATAAAATTACTCCATAGTGGCGCATATTAAGAGATATTAAGAGTACGAAGTTATGGATCAGGGTAAAAATTATAAAATTATTTATTTATATTACTACATGCCTTGTTTTAATAAAAAAAAAAACAATTAGCTTTCGAGATATTTGCAAATAAATAGTAGTTTAGAGAACCAAAAAAAAAATAAAAAAAATAGCACGCGATAATGGCATATATGTAGAACTAAAAAATTAGACAATAATGTTTAATATAAGTTTGAAATAAGTGTAACAGAATAAAATCTGCCCAATAATCTACCAGCGGAAAAAATTGTTTCCAATTTAAAAATTAGCGAATTAGCGAACATAAAACGGACGCGAGGAACAAAAAGACAACAACAGCATTGGCACAACATGTTGTAAGCAAAAATATTGTTATTTTGTTAACACTTGTTTTTATGTTTTATGTACAATAAAATGCAGACTCCCTGATGCAGGCGCGGAAGACGCCGAAACGCGTAGGAGAAACTAAGAAACTTTTTGTTTGCTTTTAAGATATTACCGACCGAAATGCTCCCAAAGCATCCCAATTGGAAATTAAACTTTGGTCCTAAGAAAAATACAAATTAAAAATTGCACTTTTTTTTTTTGGTTCCGTTTCAAAGAAGATACTTGAAGCTACAAAAAATATATTTAAAAAAAAAAATTGTTTAATAAAAAGCTCCCAAATTTTGAATTTTTTAAAATCAAATAAATCAAAATTTAATATTTTTAGGGGCTATAATTTTCAATCAATTCTATTAAATTAATAGTCATAAATATTTTCCATAAACGAAAAATAATCGTAAATGTTATTTAATTATCGACAATTTTCAATTATTTTTTTTTATTATGCAAAACTTTTTTAAATAATTTTGTTTATTTGATTACTAATGATTAATGATTACCAATCACTCATTTAGAAAAAAGTCGTGATGTTTTGTCTTATAAAAATTTAAAAGTGATCGTAAATAAAAGATAGTCATAAATTTAATTTTATTGTTGCTAATTTTTTTATTATTTTTTTTTAGATTTTTGTTGAATTTTGCTGATTTAATAAATAAAATAAATATACCAAATATAAAAATAGATTGTGTTGCTCCATTCGAGGAAATCTTAAAATAATCACGATTATTTATCATCAAAATTATTCCCATATGTTATTCGCAGATTAGTTTGATTATTTTTTTCTTATTTTTATTTTAATTTCCTTTTGTATTATATTTTATTTCCTTTGTGTCCTAGATGATAAATATACAAACAATTTTGTTTAGTAATCATTGATTAAAGATCTGATCTGATCGCAAAAAATTTTAACTCGATCAAAAATGACGAAAAAAATCAAAATTATCTAGAAACTAGGATGAATAGTTAAGCATTTTTTTAATATTATTAATTATGTAAACTTATATTCAAAAATAAGTAAAAGGAGAATAAGAGAGAAGAAAATAATCAAAAGTAGACATGATTTCTGATTCCAATTTTTTTCTCTTTAAGTGATTAATAATTATTCACATATTTAATAAAAATAAAAGAAACATTTGAGAGAAGAAATTAATCAAATGTAATCATTAATGACAGTATTTCTGATTCCATGCTTTTTTAAGTATTAATTTGTAATAAAGACTAATAATCATGACTAGCATTAAAACAGTCGTTATGATTACTAATTACAACTAATCGTTTTGAATACTAATCGCAATCCGAACCTAATAAATAGCTCTATTTTTTTGCCGATGAGGGTAGCTTTAGTTAAATTTTTCACTCTGGAATTTTTATTCAAGGTTTGAGTTTAAGATCACATAACACCACGCGACTGTTGATTCTTCAACTTTTATTCAATTTTTTTTTTACAATTTTAAACAACAAATATTTTTGTTTAATAGAAATTTTACATAATACAAATTTTGAGACAATTAATTAGGCATCATTTATATTATACTCACTCGCAAAAAAATATATAACAATATCCAATTAACTGCATCTACAACAAATACCACTTTTTACGAAATGATAATGCTACATATTTTACACAAACATTTTTCTGCACAATATTAAACAATAAATCTTGAATATAAGCAGCAATAAAATTATTAACAAAAAAGTTTTCACGCGCACTTCAATAAAAACAACCGTTTTTGTTTGCGACCAACAACTTGTGACCGTAGTAAATAAAGTTAAACAATTAAAACAACGAGCAGCGCATCAAAGTCAACAGCAGCCAAAAACAATGCATGCTTGTTGAATTAAAAAAAAAAATTTGTAAAAAATATAATCAAGTGTCGTTGCCTTTTATTAATGAATTTTTGAATAGGCCGCACATGAGACTCAACAACAATGGCAAATTAATGGCAGAATGTTTGCGAAATTCTTTTTGCAATTTTGTACGTGTTTCAAAACTCAAATTGCAATCGAGTGCCAATGTTGTGTAATACAAACGCATACCCTGGTGTATCGATTTTTTCTTTTTAGAAAAGTAGGAGTTTTAATTTTGTGTAGGCGTTTTTGTTGTTTCAGTGCTGGTTTTTCTCTTTTCTTAGTGAAGGGTAAACAAAAAAATATTCTATGTATACTTCCATATAAAAATTAATTGATGTTCGTTAGGGATTTCATAGCAAAGGAACAGCTTGTCGGATTTTGTTTTATTTGATTTTTTTCTATCAATAGAAAGTTTTTAAAGAAAAAATTGGAATAATGGTATTGCCACATATATGAAATTTTAAAAATAATCTTAATTAAAAAAAACCTTATGTCTTTAATACAAATTTTTACAGAGAATTTATGAACAAATTTTAAATAAAAAATAATTTGATTAGGGTGCCCACCTTTCGAAAAAAATTCTAAAAAATTTATTTAAATGTAATATTCACATGAACAATGTAACAGTGTGGATATTGAACGAAAAGAGTTTGAAACAGATAAGCACCATACTTGAGTTATGGTTGCCACATATCAAAAAAAAAAAAAAAAAATGGTGCTGCCACGTCTAACTTAATTAAAAAAAAGAATGGATGAATGAATGCGCGAACCAATTTGAAATAGAAACAATTTTGGATAGAGTTGCCACCTTTCGGAAAAATTATATAAAGGGTAGTATTAAAATAAAATAACTACATCTAAAGTATAACAGTACGGATATCAAACGACACGTTGAATTTTTATTAAGGTACCTATTCAAAAGTTATATATATTTTTAAAAAAATTTAAAAGGTTCGTTTTACCGAACAGATGGTTTATAGCTACTTAAATTTTGAAGAGGAGTGTTACCTGACGAAAAGTCAAAGTTTATTAAATTAAATGCGCTATCTGGTTACATATGCAAAGGCAATTAATAAACAAATATTGGCATATAGTACAACGTCTTTCAAGGTTTTCTAATAATATGTTTTTAAAAAATACGAATTTTTACTTTTAAATTCTGAAGAATGAAGTACAGTGATTTTCTTTAATAAAAGAGGGAGAAATTTCTGTTCAGTTTTCAACAATGCAAAGGTGCGGCAGAATAAATATGAAAAATTAAATAAATCGCAACAGTCGATCGAAATATAATAAGTATTTACCATACCGCAAGACTACAATAGTAAGGGTTTAATTTACATCTTTAAGTTCTTATTGTTGTTGTGGCAGCTTGAAACATTTCCCTCAAAATTTTCGGATATAAATATTTTAAAAATTTTCACAATATGTACTTTTTTTTTACTTTTTATAAAACTTTGGCTTGGAATAAAACAAAAAAGCATACCAATTAAAATTTCAAATTTTTTACAGAACTTATAAAAATTTAGCAAATTTCTATCAAAATTTCAAACGGCTTGGTTTGAATTTTTACGAAACTTAGAGACCATGTGCAATGTCTAAAGTGACTAAAACTTGCGTTTGATTTTTGACAATTTTTTCAGAAAAATTTTTTTTGGAAAATTTGTTTAAGTTTTATAAATTTTTTACAAAGTTTCAAATTTTGATTTATATGCTTTTTTTTATTGAACAAACTATATTTTTATAAAAAAATTTCGAAGAAAATTGATTATGAAAAAAATTTCGAATATTAGAGAACATCACCATGAGTTCAATGTTTGAGTAACTGTATACATCTATAATTATATCAATACAAATATATTGATATTATAAATATTGCGGTAAAATTATCCTACATATGAATGTTTGGTGCTTCAAGTATTTGGATCATCCCACATATATAACTACTTCTAGTGACTATTTTTTGCAGCACCGAGACCGTTAATTTTACTTTTGTAAATATTTGAACAACTGTAAATTTTTTAGAACCCTGTGTGTTACTTTTTTGTTGCAGCAATAAGACGGCCCTTTTAGCCGTTCAAGTCAATTATCTTAAACAATTTTTATGAAATTTAAATATTCTCATGATTTGCCCCCCAACGGAGTTACTTAGGTAACATGCGTAAATTTCAATTAGTTTATATAACAGCTTCCCGTCGGAGAATATTTTATAATTAATTATTTCACATTTTTATCGTTATATGTAAAACGGTTTTTGTCGTTAAAGCTACAATTCAGTAGTTATGAAAATTTTATATTTGCATTTTTTCGCGTCTTTAGGGCTAAAGTAGGCACGCTTGGCGTAGAAGCAGAGCTCAAATTTCGATTAATACACTGTCGTTAACTGCTGAATGTTGAATTTTGCTGAAGTAATCGCTGTGAGTTGGAAATTATTGAATATGCTTGTTTTGGCTGACATAGAAGAAAATATTTAAAGCATATAGTGTTGATCATAGCTACAAGGCAGGGAATTATTGTAATTTTATAGCCCTTTCAATTTTGGTATAATAAGGTACAAGTTTACACACGCTCAAAAGTTTGTGCTAATTTTTGATAGTTTTTTTTTGTCTTCCTCGCGGTGTTGCTCATTTTTTCCATATATCGTATGAACAATTTCTTCTTGTATACACAAAAAGTTTTCGAAAAATCAATTAATTAATAAATTTTGAAATTTTAATAAATTTTTTTTTAATTTCATTAAAAATTGCCCAACTTATGAGGTTGAATTTATGTGGTTTTTATAGTAAAATTAAATTAATTTTTGCAAAAAATTCATAAAAAATTAGTAAGCAATTAATAAAGCGTCGAAACATGTTAAAAAATTCTCATCGTATATTTATGATAACCGTTATGTATTATTACAAAAATTACTTTGAGGAGAACAATTCCAAATTGAGTTTAAAATAAAACCCCACAATATTCGAGCATTGAATTACTTCGCGGAAAAATTGTCATATGAATTTTTAAAATCTGAAAAAGATAGCAAAAATAAATTGTTTTCAGAATATAATATTTTATCAAAACTTTATTACAAGAAAAGCAATCATTTGCGAATACGATACTTTTGCTAATAACGATTACAAGAACGGTAACAGCATTTAATTTAAAACTATGTAAACCCCGGCAGGGATATCCATACCGATAAAAATTAAAGTATCGATAACATATGGGCATTTGAATGAGGAAAGAAATCGAACGATAATGATAAATATATTGAAAATGATTTATCAAGTACTATCGGTTACTATTTCGATACCGATAAAAATTAAACTATCGATGACTCATTGGTATATCGAATGGCACTAATAATCTATGTTTCGGAGGAATCTAACGATAAAAATGAATTCATCGATAACAATTCATCGATTACGATAAAAATAATGAGTACATTAATTAATATCTATACTAATTTGATTGTGATGTAGAATTTTTTTATACTAGAAAAATTGAAATTAAAAAAAAATTTTAAATCCTTAGCTTATTTTGAAGAAGCCTTCTCTCAATTTTTCTCAAAACGATTTTTTTATACATATCGCTCGAAACACTCACTAACAAAAAAAAATAAAGAAAAAATTTCTTTGATCCGCTTTTTCTTCTATCTTAGGATATGAAGTTTGTTTTAGTGCCGAATGTATGAAACTACATCATCATTTATAAAAAGTACAAAGTAGATGAGAGAATTTGTTCAATATTTTTTATTAGAGCTATTCCTATCTATGGTAGTTTAGACTAAAACATTCAATTCATTTGAGCATTTATCTAAGAGAATTATTGTGTCTACTCATTTGGAAACACCCTGTAATTAAAATTAGTAATTCACTTCAATGTGACTAATTTAATAAAGTGGTTCGAAACTGCTGTGAAAGATATTATCTGCAAATAGCTACACATATGTACATACATACATCGGTACATATGTTCGCCGTACCCTTTGGAGTTAAAATATCTATGTCTGGAAATTCGTAAAATTTGCAATGCTGATAAGAATTTGCAACAATTATAATTAGCACGAAAATTTCTGATAACACAAATGAGCCAAAAAACCAAAAATATAAAGTATAATGGAGTAGAAATTACGTTTTATAAGAAATCAAAAATTGATAATGTAAGGGGGTAGAAAAATAACGCAAATTTTCCGCGAGCAGCAACAAAAAGTCGAATGTGGAAAGAATCTAAAGCGGAAAAAGTTTAAAGTGAGAAAAATTTGACCGGTGAACAGAGTTAGGAAAATAATGCTATTATGCGACAAATTTTCTAAGCTGAATAATTTGAAGAGGATAAATTTTGCAGCGGTATAAATTTGGGATCAAAAAAAATCCGCAGAGGAAAAAATATACTGCAAAACAAAAATTTATATAAAAAGAAATTGAAGCGTAAAAATTAAAATGCAAAAAAGTCTGAACCCGAAAGAGTTTAAGGGACAAAATCAGAGGTGGAAAAATGTTGCAGGTGAATATAGTTAGTGAAATGACGCTAGTTTGCAAAAAACTTTCCAACGAGATTAATTTGAAGTGAAAAAAGTTT
Source organism: Anomoia purmunda (assembly GCA_951828415.1). Classification (NCBI taxonomy): domain Eukaryota; kingdom Metazoa; phylum Arthropoda; class Insecta; order Diptera; family Tephritidae; genus Anomoia; species Anomoia purmunda. Next base: position 111,645,351 of record OX639996.1, on the reverse strand, counting down.
GCAGCGGAAAAAATTTGAGGCAAAAAAACTCTGGAGTGGAAAAATATGAGGCCAAAGAAAATTTGAATCGAAAAACAATTTAAGTTAAAAATTAAGATTCAAAAAATTCTGAAGCGGAAAAATTTTAAGGTGAAAAAAAATCTGAGGTGGAAACTTAAGATTGACATATTTAGTTAAAAAAATGCTATTTTGTGACAAATCTTCCAACGAGAATAGTTTGGAGTGGAAAAATTTTGGGGTTGAAGATATTTAAAAAAAATGCAAACAATTTTAAGCGAAAAAATTTGTAGCTTAAAAATTAAAGCATAAAAGCATTTTACGGCGAAAAAAAACTGAGCTGAAAAAATTGCTGAGCAATGATGCAATGCAAAAAAAAAATTTTTAAATAAAATTAAATAAAAAATTTAAAATTTTTAAAAATAGGGCTGCGGAAACAATTTAAGTCGGGAAAAAGTCTGATGTAGAAAAAATAAACAAAAACAAATTTTTTATCGAAAACGATTTTGAAGCATACAAATTTAAAGCAAAAAAATTGTATGCGGAAAAAGTTTATAGTTGAAGAAATTTGAGGTGGAAAAATTTTAGATGGAAAAATCTAATCCCTGAATATAGTTAAATAATGCTATTTTGCTACAAAAAATTTGTAGCGGAAAAAATATTAGGTGAAAAAAACATGCGGCAGAAAAATTTAAGGTTGAAAAAATTTGAGATGGGAATAATTTGAATCGCATAAATTAAAAGCAAAAATAATCTGAAGGGCAACAAATTTAAAGCGAAAGAACACTGAGGTGGAAAATTGTTTGAGCAATGAAAATTTAAAGCCAAAAAGAATTAAATCAGAAAAATTTTTAGGTAAACTGCTACATGAATCAAAACCAAAACGTTTAATAAAGCAGAATTTTGAAATTGAGAAGTTTCTATACATTTTTGCAGCTATTTATTTTTCAATTCCTATAGAACTTAAGCGGCGTCAGCAATAAATATGTCAAAAATAATGTTTGTGAGATTTCCAGTTAAAAAGGCGACGATAAGGCGAAAGTCAGATAAGCAAAATCAAATACATATACACATATGTTGCTATGTATGTACATATCTACGTGTGTATAGCCTAGTATTAAGAATGAAAATGGAACAGCAGCCAAAAATAGCAATGGCGACAGTTCGACTGCAGTCGCTTTGGCTGAAGTTCATGGTTCATGGCTCAAATGTATTGGGAAAGTGAAGTGTCAAGGAAAGCCAATTGAATTCTGTTTTGTGCTTTATTTTGATTTTTTTGTGTTGCACTTAACCCAATACCCAACCACATAAACTCAGTCAGCCAACCAATCAACCAACCAACCAACTAACCAATTCTGCCCTTTCACCAACTCACCAACGAACTTTTTTACGCCGCACAATCGCGCAATTGCTGAGCAATAAAAAAAACTGAAGCACAACAAAACAAAAAAAAATGCGAGCTCTTGTATTGCCAATTAAATTTTTTCTAGTGCTGAGCATACAACAATAACAATAACAAAAACACAAATGAAAATAATCGCAGCAGAGGCAGGCAATAAATGCGCTACAAAAGGGCTTACTGTTTGGCCAAAATAACTTCACAAAACGATTTTGTTGCTTATTTGAAAATTTGCCAATTTCAGATTCACAATTTTTCAAAGCACTTCTGCTTGGCATGGCACAAAATCGTCTGTATGCAGTAAATAGCTTAGCAAGCATAGCGCGAAAAAGAGCAAAAGAAAAAAAAACAAAACAGAAAAAACTGTAGAGTTACGAAATTCACATATTCGGCGATAACGGTTGCGGATATTTATTGACAGCAGTTAAAACGAGCATACCCTCAAAAATAGAGTACGCAGGCACAAATGTAAGTACATACATATGTTATGCGAAATGTTCTTCGATGCAGCGTAGAACGGCATAAGAGGATTACAGGTGAACTGCTATAGAGTAACAAAAATGTACAGCGGCTCAATGTATAGTGTTTTTTGTAAAAAAAAAAAGAAAATATTGCTGGAGTTATTGCGCACGCAGATAGTTAGTTTATCTTAATGTACTGTAAAACGGAAGCTGTTAAGATTTAGATATGAAAATTTAAAGGCGTATAGCTTTGAAGTTCAAACGGAAATAAAATAATAACTTCACATGATTTCAAAGTCAAAATTTACTTTGCTTTGAAGATAGATAATATCATGTCATTTGCCAGCGCTGGCTCAAATTCTCGCAGAGGCGGAGCAAGGAGGCTCAAAACCCCTTGGAGATATTGATTACCAATAAGTTTTTGCTTATTCAAACGTTAAATACCAATATTTCCTTGACTAAACGTTAGTAGGATAATATTAAAAAAAAAACAGTGCCCATATTTTTTAAAGAAAAATTAAATGAATTGTTTCCTTGACTTCTTCATAGAAAAAGTTGCATTAATCTTTGAATCAGGGACCGTAAAGGCCAACATTTCTATTACAAAAATCGTTATAAGTTTATTTTATCATTTTTTACCAAATTTAATCGATATTTTGTGAGTTTTAAGTTTTTTTTTTAACATATTTAATCGATATCTTGTGACTTTTTCGAACAAAATTAATCGTAATTCTTGGATTTAAAATTTGTCAGCCACTTTCTATCGTTCGAATTGAATTTAAATTTTATCGATCATAATAAACGCCAAACGAGCTTATCGGCGATGGCAATAAATAAATATATTTTAAAATCGAAAAAATCAAAATCACAAATTATCGATGAAGTGTGATCGGAAAAATGTAAAATCAAGAAAGAGTAACGTTTTATTTTATCGGAAAAAAGGTCACAAAATATCGATAAAATGGGTTAAAACAAAAAATCTTCTAAATGAAAATGATGCCCTTTTTTATCGGAAAAAAGTCACCAAATGTGATCGGAGTGAGTTAAAACAAAAAATCTTCTAAATGAAAATAAGGTCAGATTTGCATAGTGTGTGCCTTAAGTATTACATAGGTACTTATATGTATATTCAATTTTTGTTTTGAGCAATTTTTTTCCACTGATAATTACTATTTATTGGTTTAAGTATTATTGGCATTGTATGTTCTATATTTTCCCTGCTTTTTTAATATTTATTTGAGCCTTCAGATTTTATAACATTTGGGGTATTCAAAAGATCTTGTAAATGCTTCGTAAATAATATAATAAAATCAAAATATTTCCAAAAGTTCAAAGTTCTGTTATTTTCGTTTACTTTTCTCTGTATTTCAAAAATAATTGTGAGCTTCTGGAAAATTCAACGACATTGAGTCGCGTTACGATATCTTGAGAATACCCTAATTATGTTTTGAAGATAACACCTATTGGCGCCCACTTTATGATATTTTCCATAGGTTTTTGAAACACTTTTTTTTGAGAAGTTCTGGATTTCTTGACATGTTTTCTGCGTTGGCTAGTCTGAGGTTTATTCACATATATCCATGCCCTTGAAAGTCCTTCAGTTTAAGACAGTTACATTTGGTGATCATGCCGCCCAGTGCTAATTGTCAAAGTACAATATCGTACGATATCTAAACTGTCTGGATGAGCATAACGTTCCATGGTTTCTTCACAAAAATTCAAAAAATATTTAGTTTAGAAATGTCGTAAATGAATTGGCATTCGACCACATTGGGAAAAGTTGTTCCACCTCTTAATCGTCGTTTATTTTGTGCCAGTAGATAATTTAAATCTAAATAAGTATTCGTAAGGAAAATTACATTAAAAATTATCAAAAAAAAAATACAAATTAGACCAACAGATGTTCTCAAGTCACATACAAAATCAAAATGCAATAATATTGTGCACAGAAAGTAAAAAACAAAACATCAAGTTTATTTCATAGAATCAAAATTCCGAATTGGGAAGCTTTTGGACATTAGAGGGTTAAAAACAAACCATTTTATGAACTTTAAAATAAATGAAAATTGTGATAGCAACGAATTTGCTGTGCATTTTCTCTTTTCGAACATTAGTTATTACATGGTTACTGCACTACAGGTAAAATTATCAACTTTTTCTATGCGAAGGTAAACAAAAAAAAATGAGAGTGGCGTTTTATTACTTTTGTTTACACAAACTACTCGTTTACAGCAGTACTCTGCATAGCCCTGAGTCAAAGTCATGCACATAATTTAATACTTTCAACGAAAATGCTTGCGAGCTAATGTAAGTAAGTACTGATTGCTCAAGACGAAGCGTGTGCTTCTCAAATTTCGCTCAGAGTAGTGCAGATGTATGTAATTGTTGTTTTATGTATATTATGGACTTAAAAAACTTTGGCTCCAAATTATAATGTTCTGTTAAATTAAAGTTAAAATTTTAAAAATTTAAGTTATCGTTGTTTTAAATTGAATGTAATATTAAGAGTTCGACCGAATACCTCCTAAAGCATCCCAATTGGAAATTAAACTTTGGTTCTAAGAAAAATACAAAAATAAAAATTAAGAGTCGTTGTTTGCCTTTATCTATTTTTTAACTAATATACTTATGGAATTAAGCAAACATATTTCATGGTTTATGTGGGTGCATCGGAAGGGGCCATTCATCGTGCAACTGGTTGTATGCTTGCAAACTGGGATATATCAGAAGTCATCATATCACAGTTAAGACTTCAGTGCTCTGTGGTAGCCCTCAAGCTTCGTGCACCTACAGTTATACTCGTCTCGGGCGACGAAATTGGTGTATCGTACTTTAGATCCGGCCGTCCAATTACCTTGTATATTGCCAACAACGTTTCTTTGCCTTTCCCCCATGTGCTGCCAGCGAACGACTTCAGGACTTTATGGCGGCTCGGTACTTTGGCGACGATTGCGGTTGTGTGTACGAAAACGGTGAGCAGACTGTCGAAGAGGTTCACCAGGATACTCGGGTGATTGACTGTTGGAAGAAGAGATAAGGGTTTCAAACGGCTAAGCGCTATTTGTTTGGCGATCTAAGTTTAAGTATTTTCCCCCTTTTGGATCAACTTCTTGCAGCACGAGTGCTCCATATACTTCTGCTTAAGAGAGGTATCAGTCACAATCCTGTCAGAGGAGACATCATCTGAATTTCCCTTCGTGATCCAACTTGAGGTCTGCTCATGACTTATGCGTCATAGCGAGTGGCACACATGAACCCAGCGACTACATCCTATCTGCGATAGTGCGGTTTCTGACTCATTTACTCCCATCAGCATCCACCTACAGCTCCTACCCCCTGTGAGGGCTAGCCACCAACAACTTAGCAAATAGTTACAATGTGCCTCGTAAGGATCGTGAACGAGACAATGGTGGTGGCCTAACATTGATTAAACATGGCAGATACTGATCACCGAAGAATACATCCATCCACCGCTCGAGATATTTAATGATCGCTAGCTGGCAGGATATTACCCTGACACAGGTGAACTCCTCAGTTACGGAATCCGTGTGCGATTCAAGGTATCTGATATTCACGCCTACCATATCGTAGGGGAAACGAATGGGCTGTGCAGATAGACAATTTGACATTTTACGCAATGAGCAACGGACGCTCTTACCAAGGTTTTGGGTAGCTCGCCTGACCTAACAATAGCTTGATTCGCAGCCGAGATTGTCACCAACTTCCAAAAGGCTGATTGGTTTTGGTTCGCGGACTAGTGGAAATAAAATGAGCCATGCATATAAGCGAACTCACCTTTCGAAAAATTTTCCAAACTCACTTGGTAGGCGAGGAAGGAACTAGCTCTTTTTAATTGACTGCAAAATTTAATATGCACTACATTCCCATTCGCTTCCACAGTGCCATCAATTTTTTTTTTTTTTTCATTATATTCATGGCCATTCTTCGATGTCGCCATTGGCAACCACATGTACAATATATCATTGGCGCCACTCGCCAATTTTTTTATTATTTTCATTTCTTTCAATATTTACACCCACACACACAGTGTACTTCTACATACTTTGTAGAATTGTTGGAAAAGAATAAATGCAAACAGAGAACAAACCAAGCTAAACAATCCTAACTACATACATATTTGACAATGGCGCAACTTAACATCGAACAAGTGTTGGTTTCGGGTTTTTAACATCACATAAAAAAAAAATTATACTTTCCCAGCGAAATACTGACGCCAGTCATGGACCCAATAACAAAAATGCAACTATTGGCACGTACTTACATACTTAACATATGTATGTACATTTGTCTATTTATTTAAGAATGTTTGAGCACAGTTACAAAGGTCTACTATTAATGAAATTGAAAAATACTCACTTTGACCAAAAGCAAGTAAGAACTGTTTTAGAGAAGGAAAAGGCGAGCACTTGGTTAACATTTCAAATTATATTAAATTTGCCAAAGGAAGTCATGTGACGCCAGAAGAAGATAATAAAAATTGCTTAGTTTTGACATTGGATGGAGATTAGTTGGGTAGTGAATCTGCCATTAGATAATCGTAAGGTAGCAGTTGCAAAAGACGCTCGGTGGCACAGCGATGATGGAAGTTCTTTACCGAAGAGGGAATATTGCTGTCTGACCGTGAAAACAATGGCGAGGTACATTCGGACGTATTTCCTAACAAAAGTATGAATATATCCAGCCAAACATTAAAAAAAAAACGAAAAACGTAAGGGCAATTTTTTCATAATTTTCTTTTTGATGCAGAAATGTTTCTAGAGCTTCTAGATGGATTTCTGCATCAAAAAGAAAATTTTATATTTTTTTTTTGCAAAACATTCTCTACTATAAAAATAAACGGAAGGATTCGGTGCGCCCTACCGAAGAATCTACAGAATCTGCGGAACTAAGTAAAATATAATAATACATAGTGCATTTCATAACTATAATACCACCACACATTGACAAGTTTTCAATATTTATTTTTTTTATTTGCATAATTTAAATTTCGTTTAATATAAAAATCAGTGATTTTTTATTTCATACCAATAAATTTCGAGCACAGACGAGTTTGTGGAAGAGCGTCAGCAAAACAATTATCGAAAATTTATTTTCTTTTAAAATTTTAATTTTAAAATTTAAATTTATATAAAGAAAAATAAGGAGCCAAAATTTGGCAATGTGTTGTATGAAATTCACTATAAGTGACATATATTTTTGTAACTTTTTTTATTTCTAAGAGATAAAATAAAGGTCACATTTTAACTGAGTTTTACTTTCGTTCCAAAACACATAAGTCGAAAATAATGATAATTAAAAAAAAAATACTCAAAAAATTATGAAAATTTTTTATAAAAAATAAAAATATTAGAACAATTACTATTTTTGTTCATTAAATAAGTTTTTATTTTTAAGAGATAAAATAAAGGCTACATTTTTACTGAGTTTTACTTTCGTTCAAAAACATATAAGTCAGAAAACCATGAAAAGCAAAAAAAAAATAAAACTCAAAAAATTATTAAAATTCTGGATAAAAAGTAAAACAATTAAAACAATAATTACTTCTAATGAACAATAATTTCCTGTAATGTGCAAAAATCATTATTTGAAAGCGCAAAAATAAGCTTGAAAAACGGATATAATTTTTCATCAAAATATAACTCGAAATACGATTTTTTTTTGTAGGCGATTAAGAAAAATCGAAAAATAATTATTACTTACAATTTTAAAAGAAATCGCTCAAAAAATAATGATAAGTAAATAAATAAAACTCAAAAAATTAAGAAAATTTTGTATCTAAAAATAAGTAATAATTGATTTGATAATAAATATAACAATTCACATATGTAAAAATCATGACTTAAGAGCGAAGAAATGAACTCGAAAAACAAATATAATTTTTTAACAAAAAAAAAAAAAATATATATCTAAAAATACGATTATTTTTTGTAAGCAAAATCACTCAAAATTTGTGTAATCCTACCGATTAATACGGAGCATGGAAAATATACATTTACTTAAAATTGCTCTTCGATTTTGAAAGCTTTTGACCTGCTGAGGACTTAAGTTTGACGAGGCGTACAAAATTGAAGTTACTGAGGAGACCTATGACATGCGAACTATTTTAAGTATTAAATGCTTTCAATGAAAATGAAGTAAATGCGAACAATGGAAGCTTACAAAAAAAAAAAAAAAAAAAGAATAATAGGCCAAGTGACACATAACTTTATTAAAAGAACAATTTCAGCGCATTTTCACCCAAAATTAAGTACATTCTTTTTATGCTACAACTTCGGGTTTAATTAATACACACCAAAACACTTCCGCTCAAACTTCAATTCAACAACCGAATTCTCAAAATAAATAGTCCTGCCGCATGACCCAGTAGTTAATCGTTTATTCATTTGTACATCATAAACGCCGTTATATTCACGGTATATGTATGCATGTACATGACAACTGTATTTAACATTTGTATGTACGAATTTTATGTGTGTTTTTATGTTTGCATGGGGCTTGCAGATGTTGTATTCCTCTGTTTACATTACGGCCATCATTACTATTGGCTGTGCCCTCCTTTCATTCACTTTTGCTATAGCCGTTGCTGTCACTGAATTTTAATTAAAATTTCGTAATGTTCAAGTTTCGAAAATGGGTTATTTAAAATGTTATGTCGATTGCATGACGACTGCCTGGTGCGTGCAACGAATGGAGGATATTTAATGAGTGAATTGTGTATCGAACAAAGGCAAACAACCAGCGCTACTCGCAAACTGTACTTTAGGGATGACAGTTTAAGTGCAAGCGTAAAAGTTCTACAGTAAGTTGTTGGTAAAAATTGCGCAACGAATTTTGTTCAGTGTTTTTTATATTAGCTTTTCTGTTAACTTCGTATAAAAGGATCTAGTTCATAACGTACAAAATAAAGTATAAATAAAATTGATAAAGTTTTACAAATTAAAAAAAAAAAAACAAAACTAAAAAAATGTTTATATTATATTTAATATTTCAACGTCTCGCGCATTTTTTAAGTTTATTTTTCAAAAGCTTCTATAGCTACCAAAAAGGATTTTAAGCTAATTTTAAATGTGATATTTGGTTTTTTTTTGGCAAAATAAAGAAATATGAATTGAAAACAATTTCAGAAAAATGAAAACGCCCACAATTTTGAAATTCTAAAATTTTTGATGATCAAGTTTTCAAAATGCAAACATGTGAATTTTTGAATTTCTTTAGCTACAAGGAAATGGCTCTAGCTTCATTTTAAATGTGATATTTGGAGCTAAATAACGAAATATGAATTGATTTTTTTCAAATATGTTTAGAAAAAGTAAAAATTTCGAAATTCTAAAATTTCTGAATCTGAAATTTTAAAAAAAATTTTCTCATTTCAAACATTTTAATGTTTGTATTTTGAAAAAATAAGTTGTAAGCTCTATTGAATATCTGGAAAAGTATTATAGCTATTAAAATGGTTCAAAAATTCTTTTCAAAGGTGGTACATGTTTGGGATTATAAAAATATATGTATATGCATTGAAAAAGACTTTGCGAAAAAGTTTCAGAACCGCAAAGTTTAAAAAAAATAAAAAATCAGTCAAATATTAAATTTTTGGCCAAATTTTCCTTATACAATATTCTAACTGATCTCGGAAATTCTTGAAATGAAGCTACTATAAGTACACTTTGAACATTTTCCGAAATACAAAATATTTGAAAGTTCTAAAACTTTCTAAATCGTTAAATCAAAGTCAGGCAGTGTTATATGTAAAGCAGCCAATAGAAAAAAAAATCGAAAAATTAAAAAAAAAAATTTTAATTCTAAGAACTATAAAACTCAGTGATACATATGTTCAATTTATGATAAACTCACAATTCTGAAACTCTCGAAACTCTCAAGATGTTTTTTTCTCTTTCAGGGGTATACTCATACAAGAATTTTTTAAATAAAAAAAATTGTTTAGCAAACTCTACTGAATATATCGAAAGTTCTTATAGTTACCAATTAAAAAGATATATACATACATATAGGCTTTGAGAAAAAATCGAAACAAATTTTCAGAATCTTTAAATTTGAAAAATTTGAAAAATCAAAGTTATATATAAAAAATTTCGTTCAATTTTTATTTATTCAATATTCCTAATTTAAGAAAGAGTTCCCAAAAAAAAAAATTCTAAATCCAAAAAGCATATCTTAAAAAGGAAAACATTTGAAGGAATTAAAATAATTTCGAGGTATTTAAAAATAAACCAAAAATTTTGTTAATGATTTTGATATTTTTTTTATTTGTAAAGTTTCGCACCCCTGAAATTTTTTAATTTGAAATTTATTCTAAATATATTTCTAAATATAACTCCAAATATTACCTTTAAAAAGAAGAAGCATTTTCGAAATTTTTAATTAAATGAAAAAACTTGTGAATTTCGTTAGCAATCACTGTATTTACCATTACACATACAAGATTTTATTCAGCATACAAGCACTCATCGGTACTTCAATTACAGCCGTTTTTTGGTTTCCAATTTCTAACTGCCTATTGACACAACACAACAAATACGCCCACCTACCCACACTCACAGCGAATTCGTAACTTCCGCTAATGTCCGTCATGTTAGCTGGTTAGAGTGAAGGAGTGTGGAGTCAGTTGTCTATACCAGGCGTGACTTTATTGGTGGGTGGATGCGAACAAACAATTTTCCATTTAAAATTTTATTTTTCCAATGAAAAGTAAACACAAAAAAAATATAAAAAAAACATATAAAATTTCAAAAATAAAAAGCAAGCCTATAACCAGGACGTCTGTATAATGGTATTGGAATAGTCAACAACGACAGCAGCTATCGTTGTGAAGAGCAACAAAAAAATAAATGTAGAAATGACAGCAACTGCAATAGTTTGAAAATGTTATAAAAAATGTAATGGCACCACTGCAAACAAATAACGAGAACTCTAAAAAAAATGCCTACAGCCAGAAGCGATTCCAAAAAGTATTTGCGGCGTATTTTTTGTACACTACCGTTTATATTTCAAAGATATTTGTTTGCTGCAAACATTCATAAAAAAATGTGTTCAATATGTTCGTAATTTAATTAATAATTTAAATTTTTTGTAAAGAGGAAGCAACTGGGGGTTTTGTTTGGAATTTGTTTACTTTTTAATACAAGCGGTGTTCACGACATACTCGCTACTTCGTTGCAGAGCATTTTGAAGTACACTTTAGGTTTTAAAATCAAACGAAAGGCCCTCGACGATAACGAGGTGCCAATGTTGCTTGTCATTTTTTTTCAGATGATTTACGTCAGAAAAACTTCATTTAACTAATTTTGGCAGAGCTGTATCAGGGTATCAGTTGAAGGAGACAAGAACAATGGAATGAATTTTAGATAGGTCAGAAACTCGAAATCGAGTTTCCAAATACTCATGCAGAGTTTCCCATTGTGCTCAAGGGCTGGAAAGGATAAAGGAGAAATGGTAGTTGGATTGGACTCAATTTCTCCTCCGCAAATCTTCCGGACTCTTTAATGAATCTGAAAAACTTGTTGAGCAATATAAAATTATCGTTTTCTATTCTCTATATATCTGACCTAAATAATACAAGCCTGTGCACTCATGGTGAACATTTACTGTTCCCTTGGATAGTGATCTTGGTAATCAACGGACTCGCAACTATTTTCTTCTCTGTCTACCCAAGCTCTGGTGTGAATTTTTACTTTTCCATTGAAAGGGAGTCCACTACCAAAGACTGCAGTAGAGGTGAATGTACACGCCCCTGAAGGCACCCTCTGCCAACCGAGAATCAATTTTTTAAATGTAATTTCCTCATTATAGTATATAAATTGGCTTAGTTAAAACAAACTAAAGAATTTATTGATAAAATCTGCATATAAATGAATGGTACTTCTATATAAATGACTATTTCACTTACCCCATGCCATTGGTCAAGGTTTTCAACATACGCATGCGACCTGAAATGTAAATAAAATATATTTTATCAATAAAAAATAGAGAGGACGGTCATATTTTTCAAAATAATCCTACAAACGGCATCAAAAAAAGTTTAAAAAAAAATTATGAGAAAATAAATTTATATTAATGTAAATAAATTAATTAATTAAAATTAAAAAAACTTACATCAAAAGATATTTTGTAAATATTTTTTTCCTAAATATTTCTTTCTTCAAAATCCTCTATTACTTCTAAACGTCTTTTTTAGTGAATGAAACAAACATTTTGATGTAATTTGTTTTGGTCTGCAATATATCGAGCCCCAACCGGCAAAAACGTAAGCGAAATTTTTTCCATTTTTTTATGTAATGCTCCGAAAATATCAAAAATAAAATTTTGAAAAAATGCCGTTGAACTTCAAAGCAAGCAAATATTTATTTGTAAGATACTTTACGAAAATCAAGAGCATTCGATGAGTATAAGTATTAAACCTGTTTAATTAGGTTTAAAATGATTTTAAGATAAAGTCTCTACAACTAGTAGAACTCGACATTTGGAGCAGTTATTTTTTGTGAAAAATACGACCAAATCTAAATTTAGACAAATTATAGCTACGACAAAAAAATTTAAAAAAAACTGTTAACTTATCTCAAATATAGAAACAAAACATTGGAAGTGTGACGAGCAGTTCCGAGTCCAGGTTCTAAGAGCATACCCTCAATGAGCAGTGTTACCAGATATTTTGTTTCAAGCAGTTTTTTTTTTGGGAAAATCAAAATACCAAAATTAAAAAGTGTATTGCCAAGAAAAAGCGGTAACATTCAAATACACAAAGACTTTTTGGATAACTTAGGTTTTTTTTTAGAAAAAGCTACTGAATTGTCAACAAAAACCTCTAAACTTGAAAAACGAATAGATTTTTGGAAAATTTAGGGGATTTTTTTATGGAGGAAAACTGAACTGCCAAAAAAAAGCTATACGATTTTGGACACAATTTTTTTTTTTTTTTGGGAAAAACCAAATTTTCAAAAAAAAAAAGAACTCTAAACTTAAAAAACGAAGAGATTTTTGGAAAATTGAGGTTTTAATTATTGGTATTAATTCATTCAAATCTGTTATACAATTTAAGTTAAAACCAATATCATATTTTTCAGTATAGTGCGTTATGGCTTTTTGTAATTTTTTTTTTTTAATTTCAAACAAAAAACCGAAAGAGATTTTAATTTATTTGTTCAAATCTGAAATTTGTAAAAATGTGTAATTTGTGCTAGAAGCTAATGTAAAAAACTGTAAGCTGGTAATTAAACTTTCTATACAATGTTAAAATTTTTTAAGGAGCTAAATGGAAAATGAAAAATTTGGAGGTCAACGAAAAAGTTTCTTTGCAAAAAATTATTCACGGCAAAATTTCATTAGTGGTTTAAGCGCATTTTAAATAGAAATGCCAAAAGAATTTATTTTAAAAATGTATTTTTTTATTTAAAATTTAGAATTTACATATACTCAAAATCGGTAAAAATTTAAGATCCGTTTTTGAGATATATTTTTCAGAGATTGATAGAAGGAATACGATTTCTGATAATGATTTATATTTTTTTTACAATTTAACGAAAAAAAGCTTTGATTGGAAATTGGAAATTAAATAAAAACTACTTTTTGTGTCCATTCAACACCGCAACTTACTGCGGAGACAGAATTCAAAGATTTACTTTACAGTTTATAAAAGTTCTTCGATGCCCATAAAATGGCTTTCTCGTTATAATGGATGCATAATACTAAGTACTATTAAAACAGACCAACAGCCGAACAATAGATAGAAGAAATGCCATTGCGTATGAGTAACTATTTTTTCCCCCCAGCTGACTGTACACACCTACATACAAACAGCACTGAAAGTTACAGTTCACATATAGTAGAAGAGGCAAACCATTACAACAATAAAGGCCAATATGACCACAAATTGTTGTTGTTGTTATCGTTAAAACAGGCCAGCACATAACACAAGTGACTGTCACAACTACTGTCAGTAATCTGTATCCTAATATACAGTTGTACATGCACACATACTATATACATAGGTGCATCTATATGTTTGTTGGCAGTGCATTGTGTGGCATGTTGCCGAACGCAAGCAACATTGACAGTAACAACAACAACAACTGCAGATGCAACTAAAGCACAGCACAGCAGGATCAACAGCTACAGTTGTACCCGTGTCACTCAACTACATACATAAATACCTGCTAACAACCCACGCACCCACACATGCACACACACACACACACCTACACATTCGCTTATCTACGTCTCCGCACTATGCATGTCGAAATAATAGCCAGGCCACTCTGCGCCGACACAATTACAACCAATACTTAAACAATTTTCTGGAATTGTTATAGCGAATACTGAATACTAAAAGTATACAGAGTGTACATATGTGCTTTATACTTTTTATATTCTAAAATGTAGGTGGTTGCATTAGAGCGAGTCGCAAAAAGAAGTTGTAAAAACTAAAAACGGGAAACAAGTTTATTTTCATAAAACTTTTGGCAATTGAAGCTCGATTTCTTATAAGCGATTTGGAAAACTGGAAAATAATGAATATGAGGCTTTAATTTTTCTGAAAAGAAATATATGTATGTATATGTACCTGCGCTCATAAAAATAATAGCAAAATATATTGACAAGTCTTGGCTATTTTGTCTTTCCTTACTTAATGAAAAAAATGTTCAATAAAAATATAGATAATTCTATAACAAAAACGAATAATTCGAAATCTCAAACCTTGCAGAAAATTTATGAAATTTTAAGAAATTTAAAAAAAAAATCATCAACAAATTTTGAATATGCAGATGTGTAGCTTATTTAATTTTACTGTAATAAATAATAACTTTTTTTCTTGATTTTTTTCAAACAAAAGCAAATTTTGTCTATGCGTTCTATGAAAGAAATACATTTTTTTTTTAATTTGTCAAATTTATTATATATTTTTATTAAAAAAAAAAAAGTTATGTAGGAAAAGTCAGGTGAGCTTAGGAATCAATTTTCTTTTGAAAACAATTATAGTGAGAATTTACTTTTTTCCTAAAGGCATACAAAATTTAAAAATGTTTGTTTTTTATAAAAATATAGTTAATTCTATAACAAAAACAATGTATGTCGAAGTGACACACTTTCTAGAAAATTTATAAAAATTAAACAAAATTAACAAAAAAAAATAATAATCAAAAACTGTTGACTACGCAGTTGCCTAGCACACTTAATTTTACTGAAATAATGAACTTTTTTTTTTTTAATTTTTTCCAAACAAAAGTAAATTATGTTCATGCGTTATAAAGAAGATAAGTCGCAACTCCGAGAAATTTTTATAGAAAGAAGTAAAGGTTAGGTTAGGATGCCGCAATTTTCATTCGAAAGCAATTAGAAAATTTAATTTTTACTAAAGGCTTACAAAATACAAAAATGGATTGATTAATGTATACTCAAAAATTTTCTAAAAATTCGAAATTAAAATGTAGAAATCTTAGAAATATTTTTTTTTTGAACTAACAGTTTTTAAAATCCAATTTCAACCGGAGCTTTAAACCCACAAGCATAATTTCGAAAATTATGGAAGTCGGGGAGATTCCACCACCCACCTCTCTTGTAACGGTAATTTGAAATAAATCAAAAAACTCAACATTTCAATCAAAACTGTTCCAACTTCTATACAAAGAGTTTAACTAAAGAGAGAAATGCACAAAAATACAAATTTTGGGGAATGAGCGTGGCACTACTTTATAAAACTGTACCAAATTTAGTGAATACCTATCAATTGAACTCTATAACAATGATTTCGAAAATTATAGAAATCATACTAGAACCACGGCCACCTCATATATGTACATATAAGGTAATTTAGAAAAAATCAAAATATTCGAAATCTGCTCAAATTTAGTACGAAGAATTTAATTAGGGAGAGAAATATATGTATAAAAAAATGTTTATTTGAAAAATGGGTGTGGCACCGCCCACTTGACAAAAAATAAGTATTTTTTCGAAACTACTTTATTAAACTCTACCAAATTTGATGCACACTTTCCAACTCTGAAAGCACAATTTCGAAAATTATAGAAATCAGAGAAATGCCTGTTCCTTTGTAACTAACTGGCAAAATTCTAACAGAGTTGGTTTTATAACGAAAGAAAAATTTTATCCGAGTTGGAGCGTTCCTGTGCTATTCGGATATAAAGGAACAGACCTATGAGTCCCAAATATTAGTGTTCGGTTTAAACTTTAATTTTTTTGTATAGACCTAATAAACACGGCATTCGAATATACATACATATGAATATTTTTGTCGCAAGGATTGTGCCACCAGTTATATAAGTTTTATACAGGCGTAAAAGTTTTTGTCGCTTTTTCTGTTGTTGCCTATCTTTTGTTGGCTGTTGGTTTCGTTACCGGTTGCCGCTTGTCGCTTGCCACCAGGTTACACCTTGTCTATTAGTACAATTTTTTTACTTGCACATAACATTCGTCATGCACTACACTAATACAGTTGCACGTGCCGGTGAAATAACAAAATGGTATAGGCAAAACAAAAAAGTTTGACAAACAGCAGTAGAAAAAATAGTTTTTGTAGTTGTTTTGGGTTTTTGTTTTGTTTTAGCAAATGAAATTGACAATTGGCCACAACAGTTCAGTCAGAGTAACAGTAGACTTCCTGTAGCTAATATGTAACTGCTGACATGTAATTATTGTGATTGTTGTTGCTGTTGTTGCTGTTGTTGCTAGCGTTGTTACCATTGCTACTGCTGTTACGCTTTATAACCACCGTTCGTACGTTGATAACAATTACCATTACATGCTACCCCAGTACCTAATGACAGTGTACTATAAGTAGATGTGTGTGTGTGTGTGTGCGTTTATGCAAGTGTTGTAGTAGTTTTTGACACCTTTGCGGCGACTAAAACTCATTTGATTGCGGTACGAGTAATGTGAAAATGATACAACATATTTTTTAACCTTGTAGCTTGAATTGAATAGCATTTAATTAGTTGGAAGGAAATGAAGTATCACAATCAACGAGCTGATTAAATTTGTAGCAAATACAGTAGACTCCCGATAATTTGTTCGGTTAGTATTTTGAAGTAATTAAATCACAAACTTTTATATGGAAGAAAAAAGGTGGCACTAACGCCGAACAAAAAATTATCAAAAATCATCGAGAATTTTTAGTCATCTGAAACTTTCACTTTATTATATTACAATTTAATAAACTACAAAATTGCATTCCAACATTTTTTTTTTTGATTTTTGAAATGTTATTGATTTTTTGTTGTTAAAATTTTCCGAATTTTTTTGAATTTTATACAAAGTTCGAAATTTGGACATATTTGGTTTTTATTATAGCGTGAACTATATTTTTATAGAAAAATAAAGAAAAAAAATTTTAATAAAAATATTATGAGTATTAAAAAAAATTACTGCACGAGTTTCACTTTGAACCACTGTGTATTTTTATAAAGAGTTGCCCCCTGCTCAAAATGTTAAATTAAATTAGTAAGTTGAATTGAATATCATTAAATGGGTGTCAAACAAAAGAGGTTTAACAAAAACTAATTTGGAAAAAAATTTCAAAGAGGGTTGCCACATGTTTAAAAAATCAATTTATTCGAATTTAAGAAAGCTTAACTTCGAAAATATTTGGAAAAAAGTTGATAGCTTTTTAAAAAATTAAATCAATTAAGTTGATAAGTTAACCAAAATATTAAAATGTAGGTGTGAACCGAAAATGATTTAAGAAAGCCTCGAAAATGTTTTTATCAACTGTTTGAGGCATTAAATTCGATTAAATTAATACTAAGGATTTAAACAAGCTTTTTTAAATATTTTTAAACAGGATTGCTTTCTGTTCAAATTATTAAATTTAAGTTAATTAAAATATAATAATAAGAATAGAGTTCGTGCAAGGGAATGACAACTACATATATTCGAAAGTTTATTGCCATTTTTTTAATTATACCGATGAAGTTGCACTTTATTCTACCTCGCCATATTAGTTTGACCTTCGACTATGACTAAAAATTTATGAAGTGGGCCACCATTTTTTTTAAGTTTAAGATCGATAAAAAAATAAAAGGAAGTTAAAGCTATTAGCTTTTTCGAAATCATTTGGATTTTATTTATTTTCTCACAGTTGATAATACTGATTCTGCTAATTTTTTACACACCTAAAAATGATGTGATGTTTTCTTGATAGATATTTAAATGCATATTATTTTCGTGCATTAATGGCCAACTAGTATGCACTGAAAATGAAAATAAACGCTGCTAGTGCAAAGTAAGCTGTAATCTGGTTTACCATTTAAGACCTCCATTAGTGGCATAGAGCTGTTATATTATTTTCCTTCATTTTCATAAACCATAGAGTATACTAATTGCATTCACAGTATTTACTTAAGTATTCATTGGTGCACCCATTTCACACGCAGACAATTTACAGTTCATTGCCTTTTAAAGGCAACGCCAACAACAACCATTTTTCACAAACGCTTTAAAGCGCACGCAATAGTCCAGCCTTATAGTATCCTTATTGGTACATTCAATTTCATGTTCACACTAAAAAATTCACACGCATGTTTTGCTGGTACGGCAAGTATAAAACATTTCGAATAATTTCACTCATTGCTCAGCTGTGTTAAAGCATTTCATGTACATTTTTCCACTTCAACTGGCAGCAGCAATTGGAAAAGTAGAAATACCAACTACATATACTATACAACTCGCAATGTAGGCAGGTATTATTTATTTATTCATATTGCTAGAGCAATGGAAAAAGGACTAGGTACATATTATTTACCTATGTGTGTGTGAATGCGGTAAGTATGCCACAGCTTATTCAAGAGTATCGTGCACTCAGACTATAATAACTACCTTTGTTTTAATATACATATATTCACATACACACACACACACACATTCATTCGAAAGAGTATCCAGCTAGCAAAATTGCCAGCAATTTTTCAGATATCCGACAAGTCAGACTGTTGTTCTGTTACAAATTTCTGGCCGAAGTGTTCGGGGAATATTATTTCCTCATCCGACACGCATGATCGAATTCTGTCCGATTTTTTACAGACATGCAGCGACCGGCGAAACATTTTTTTTTTTAAATTTTATTTTAGTACAACTTCAAACTCCAACTTCAACATGTCGGAAATCAGGATGAACAAGGCCGTAAAGATGAAACGCTATATTTAAAAAATAGCAGGGACTGTAACGGTTATAATTTTTCTAATCATGATTTAATCGTTATTTTTGAATTATTTTTTGATGAAAATTTTATCGATATTTTCTGATTTTAATTTTTTCGATAAAAAATAATCGTTATTCTCGGATTCAAAATTTTTCGATCATAATACGTAAACGCAAAAAAAAAATTGACGGCGATGTTAGTAATAGCAACAATAATACGATTTATGTTTTATGCTCGAAAAAATAAAAATCACAAAATATCGTTCAAATATGATCGGAAAAATTTTAACTCAGGAATAACGATAAACAAACGAAAAAAACGATCAAAAAAAATTTCAACCCCGAAATAATGATTACTTTGTATCGAAAAGATAACGATCAAGCTTGATCGATAACATAAAAATCACAAAATATCGATCAAATGTGATCGAACAAACAAAAATCACAAAATAACGAGTATGCATTGATTTGAAATCAAGAAAACTTCTTTAAAAAGAAAAAGTCAGATTTGCATAGCATACGCTTTAAGGATTAAATCGATATATTAGAGTTTTGTTCAGAACGAATTCTTTTCAAACATTTTTTTATCCGAATCAATCAAAATAATGATTATTCTCGGTTCGTGAAAAATAGTTATAAAATT
Source organism: Anomoia purmunda (assembly GCA_951828415.1). NCBI lineage: Eukaryota > Metazoa > Arthropoda > Insecta > Diptera > Tephritidae > Anomoia > Anomoia purmunda. Next base: position 111,625,667 of record OX639996.1, on the reverse strand, counting down.
TATATTTAATTCCATAAAATTAAATATGAATTAAAATTAAAGTGGATGAAATCGGTTTCATATTAGATATTTCCCCCGGAATCCGAATCGTCGGCAAATAGATTAGAATTTTCCACGGTATAACGATACGATTGCCTCATCGATTCTGGCTAACAGTCTTGCTATTTATCCAACAGGTCAGTATATCTGCGTAGGGGGGGAAAGTTGTATGTTCTTTTAATTATTGCGACTTAAACGATTTATAGAAAAATTTGAGTTCATCTTAAATTTTATGAGTTTATTAATTAATATTTTCGTATTCATATTATAATTTCATATTTTGTGTAAATTTATTCAAACCATTACCCTTCTACCCCGAAAAGCAACCAACAGCCCGATCTGGAGGCCCTTTTCTGACATGAAAAGTAACCCGAAATTACCAAGCATTCTTTTTCTTGCTGACTGGGTAGTTGCAATACTTGCATGCGCTTGCAAGCATTTCCTTCCGTTAAGTGTTCTTCATATTTTCTCCCTCTTTCGATTATTTACTGCCCACTTTTATTTTAAGCACTGTATTATTTATTTTTATGGCAATTATTTGCAAGAAATTTCCTCAAATGACCGAATAAGGTGAAATAAATTACATGCATGAAATAAAATGAAATAAATTAAATTTTTATAATTACTTAAAAGGATAGCATGTGCCGTAAACTATGCACGTAAACCAAACGGAACTGACTCGTTTACTTTGTTTGGCGAATAGTAACATGGTTATTGTGTCAATAAACTAAGTTGCTTAAGAACATAATACTTTTCTTAAAAAAATTCAATTGAAAAATTAAGCACTCAGACCAAAAATTTAATTTCTTATTGAAATAAAAAATTATTAAACAAAAAATCTACTTCAAAAATTAACAAGCACGTGAAATAAATAAAAAAATGTTTATAAAACTAAAGTAATTTATCTACTAAAGAACTAAAACATTTATGAGATCCTTGTATATTTTTAAAGTTGAAATTTTAAATATTATTTTTTTTTTAAATTTTCCTTTTTAATTTTTTTAAAGTAATTTTTTAATCAATATATTTTTATTAAGGAATATTATGAAAAAGCAAAAATTTGTCAAAGAGGTAGAAATGATAGCTGCTATTTCGCAGATCACCACATCTCCACATAAGAGTCAGGTTTTGCCAGACTTGTCAAGGCTCGAACCGTGGTACACGGGATGGCTAAGAAAGTTCTTCTTTTTATAATACTTTTTATTGTACTGTTTTTTAGTTATTAATTATTATCACTGTAATTAATCATTTAATCATTATAATTATCATTATCATTATCATTATCATTATCATTATCATTATCATTATCATTATCATTATCATTATCATTATCATTATCATTATCATTATCATTATCATTATCATCATCATTATCATTATCCTTATCATTATCATTATCATTATCATTATCATTATCGTTATCATTACCATTATCATTATCATTATCATTATCATTATCATTATCATCATCATTACCATTATCATTATCATTACCATTATCATTATCATTATCATTATCATTATCATCATCATTATCATTATCATTATCATTATCATTATCATTATCATTATCATTATCATTATCATTATCGTTATCATTACCATTACCATTATCATTATCATTATGATTATCATTATCATTATCATTATCATTATCATTATCATTATCATTATCATTATCATTATCATTATCATTATCATTATCATTATCATTATCATTATCATTATCATTATCGTTATCATTATCATTATCATTATCGTTATCATTATCGTTATCATTATCATTATCATTATCATTATCATTATCATTATCATTATCATTATCATTATCGTTATCATTATCATTATCATTATCATTATCATTATCATTATCATTATCATCATTATCCTATCAAAACCACAGACTTATTCCTCTCCCACAGCAGCAAATAAGAACGAAGCTGTGGTCTGTTTGAATCTGTGATAATTTCAAGTCTCTTAATTCCACTAAGAAACCAAATCGTTTAAAAAGATTTCAACCGTCGTAAACGTGGTATTCGATATTGCACTTTATTTGGGAAGTGGGTATTTTTCCATAATAGACAAGTCCTCGTCGCATATTTATTGATCGAAATCGAAAATATCCTTACTTGACAAACAAAGCGATATATTCCGCTCCATTAATTGTAGTACATAGTTTCACAAGAGAAACAGGAAAGAGAAATACTCGTAATATTTAATTGCAATTATGACTTATTGATTTCATCTTTATTTATGACCCTATCGTACTCATATCATTAATCATATTAGTTAATTGGGTTTCCTTCTTATGCTGGCAATAATTTTTGCCGACCACAGGACGATGAGAAACTGAAAATAATTACATGGCATATTGTGGTTAACGAACATGGCGTGAATGACTTTCACAGTTGCTCCGTTTTCTAATGACATTACAGAAACACTCGCTTACACTCGCACACACACGCACAGCCACTTTCAAGCACAACCTATTACACTGTACGGAAAAGCACAAGACGGAAAAGTAAAAAAAAGCCCATATAGTAAATGTATGTACGTATGCATGTTTGTATATCAGTTTGTATGCGCATTTCTAAAGTATGTACACTTATCACAGTCCGATTCTTGCTATCAAATTGCTGTTTTCACTGCTGCTCCCACAAACGCTTCATTAAAAGCGCACGCATGTCGGTTTCACCATTGCTTCGATCTAATTTGCTTAGTTATCACACTGTTGTTTTTAATTTGCGCGTGTTATATTTTCACAACATTATTTTTTATTTGCATTTATAAGAGAACATACTTATTGTGTTTTTTTGTTTTTTTTTTGTGTGTTTAGTTTTTTTCACAACTTTTGTTTGAAAGTGGCGAAGCAAAAATTATGGTTTCTATAGCTCACTACTTCTTTAGAGAAAAAGGTGATTTGTTGTGAGTTTGGTGACGGTGTACCTACATACTTGCACAATTAGCGGCAGCTGTTGCTGAGGCCTTTGCACTTGCGGTTGCTCTTCAAAGTTATTTCTAATGTTTTGAATTTTGGAGTTAGGTTAGGATGGGTTATAACGGCTGTTCTCGACCTCTTGTTTAGGCTGAGAACACATTTAAGACCATTTGGGCCTATTGAGGTACCAGTTATGTTCCCTTTAAAAAAAAATCGAATTTGATTGTCTAATGAAACGGCAGGCAGTCGAAGAAGTGTTGGTGTAGGCATCTCCTTTCAACACTCCCTAAAGCAGGGCTATAGCAGAGGTAGTGTTCAATGCTTTCCACTTTCTCCTCGCCCCGACAGGTTATGATACCTTTCATCAGGCGTGGTAGACGTCTTTCCATTTTGATTAGATTAAAAGATCTAGCTTTGTTCAAAAATGTTAGAAAACAAGATGGCGCCATCCGCGCTAGGAGCAACTGATAGTGACGTAATAAGAGCTAGAGAAAGAGAGAGCAAAAGGAAAATTAAAAAAAAAGGACAGGAAAAAGCGCAGAAGAACTGGGCAAACGGCAGAACGATTGAAAAGTTTTGTTAGCATTGTTTGTGTAAAACGCTTTTATTTCGTCAGCGAATGAGTGGATGCTGCCTTATCGACAAAGAGTGGACTAGCGGTCCGCAGAAGGCGCAATCTTGAATTCTATCATTCTTGATTTTTGTCTACTCTAGGCCAAAGTTGATGGACTATTCCACAAGTGGATTCTTTTGGACCATCTTTCGTTTGCCCGTTCAAAGGCATTGGCTATCAACCAGAGTTTACAGGAAGACAGCGGTATTCCCGCATCATAAGAGGTATTTATGGCCATCCGAGATGTAACTGCTTTTGCTAGTTCATCTGCAGTTACTAATTTAGTATATCGCTATGACCTGGGATCCATGTTACAAATAATGAAATGTTGAACCTTAATAATAATTATGATCTAATGTTTATATGAGATAGAATCCAAAGTATAAAAGTATACCAAAATATTCAGAATACTAGCTGAATCGATTTATCCAAATCTGACTTTGAATAAAGTTTGCCCAAGGCACATTAAATAGATAGGAGCATTAGAGAAAATACAACCCTGGCGTATATTTTGTTTTGGTGGCCCATCAAACGTTAAAGACGCTGTATGAAAAATAATTGAAGAAGAAGATAATATATCCCTTTCAAATAAAAATAAATCTAAAAATTAATCCTTTTGCTGCTTAGGATTTAATTCGCCGGCAATTCGTCGCGTGAAAAATTATGAAAATGAGTACACTCTACTACAGAGAGAGATTGGAGGAAAGTGTAGAAAACATAGCCGCCGGTACCGAAAAAGACTCAGAAGTGTCGGTTAAGCGCCGAGTGTTAACACGGCTTATTTTGCAAGAATTGATGTCGGATCATAACGCTGTGAATTCGCTATAGGGTGCAGGATATATTGGCCGAGTTTTGGCAAACAAAATCAATCGCTGGCGAGGCACCTTTTTGGCTAAGCGGATGGAGCGATATTAACCGGATTTCTGTAACTAGAGCCCGATAACATCGGCATATCCGTACTGAGGTTCCAACAAGATGGCGTTATATACGAGATATGCGACACAACTCTCGAAGTTGTGAAGTAATTTGGCAACTAGATCATCTCACGGCGAGTGTTCATCGATTAGGCGCCGCAATTATCCGACTGGACTCCTATCGATTATATTTTCTGTGGCTATGACTTAGTGTACACTAAAAATTCAACCGAGATTCAGACTACTATTAATCCAGATGTTACATAATATAGACGTAACTAAATCTAGACAAGGTAAAATTCCGGCAACAAGTATAAAAATAATTTAAGTTCGTCCTAAGACTATATTTTTTATTTCAATATACTCAGTACTAGGAACAATGCTGGAGTTTTCCGAAAGTGTACTGCGGATGACGTGGTTAGACCGAACAACGCAATATGGAATTTTGGGCAAACGAACTGTAGATGACGTAGTTCGTCGTAGTCAGTATTTTGTTATTGTGTTATCTGTATTTTGTTACGTTGGTATTATGTACCGTTAGGATTGTTACTTTTACGGATTTTTAAAAATTATCTGGATTGTGTTGTACGAATTTTAAAAGTCGTTATTAATGGAGTGCTCCCGAATGAATCATTATATCTTATGTATGAAGACATCTTTGTAACATTTACACTACCTAACGATTGTTTAACAACTAGAAAAAAGAGTGTGCCCATGCTTGACGCAAATTCTCAGCAAATGTGGAAAACTTCTAGTAAACTTCTTCGTTTCTATTCTAAACCATCGTAAACATAACTTAATCTTCTTAAGTTTTCAACTCACACTGTACGGTTACAGCAACTGGGTAAACTACTTTACTACGCATACATTTTTCATATGCCGCGGTAAGTGCCAAACTTGACAGCTGCGTGACTGAACTTTAATTCTATACTCTCGGTGGAAACCAATGAGCTTAGATGCAGCAGGGCTTACGAGTAGTGCTAGATGGGTGCTGGGAGGGGGGGGGCTCACACTACGCATTCTAACTAGGTATGTAATATACTAAGTGCATTGAAATACTTTTAAAACGCAGCAACTCATGTCAGACGAAGGGGGTAGTTCATTTGTTTGCATGTTTGTGTGTAGATATAAAGCTGATTGGGATTAAGTGCACGCACGTTAGTTCGAGTATTAACTTGGGTTTGTATATGTATACAGTTGTGTTCACAAAAATAGTAGCAAGTTTATTAACAATCCTTTTTTCCTTCTTTAATTTAAGTTTTTTTTTAACAGAAATTTAAGTTTCAAGCTTTCTAGAATTTAAAAAATTCTATACATTTTTCGTATAACGCAAGAACAAACTTTATTTGTATGCTGAAAAAATGAAAAAAAAAAATAATTATCAAAAATCAACAAGAATTTTTAACTACCTGAAACCCGCACTTTGTTTCAAATTAAATAAATAGACTACAGAATTGCATACTTGGAAATTTTCGTAAAATTCACAAGGAATGCATAAGAATTTTGATGACAATTTTTTTTGTAATTTGCTGAATTTTTATAAGTTTTCTAGAAAGTTTGATTCTGCCACTGATATGATTTTAATAAAAACTCAAAGACTTGATTACAGCAAAATTAAATAGGCTACATACATATATGCTTACTGCAAATAGTTCTACAAATTTGAATAAAAAATTTCAAAATTTTGATTGAAATTTATTTTTAATTTGTAAGATTTTTAAAGTAAAATGAATTTAAAAATTAATAAAATATCTTAAAAATTCGGATGAAATAAAAAATATTTTAAAAATTTGGATGAAAATCTTCGATATTTTGATGACATTTTTTTTTAATCTGTCCAATTTTTATAAATTTTGAAGAAATTTGAAACTTCGATTTACATTGTTTTTGTTATACAATTAACAACATTTTTTTCAAAAAGAAATTAAAATTAAATAAGGTGTATATAACAGTAAAACTAAGTTTGCAACACAACCGCCCGAAAACTCAAAAATCTCCTTAAAATTCGGATTGAAAAGTTCGAATTTTTTATGGTATTTTTTTTTTAATTTGTAAAATTTTTATAAATTTTCTGAAAAGTTTGAAGTTTTGATGGTATTTTTTTTTTAAATTTCTAAATTGTTATTTATTTTCTAAAAAGTTTGGAACTTTGACAAACATGATTTGCATTACAACCAAACTAAAATGGAATAAGGAAAGACAAAAAGATATTATTAAGTAAAATTAATCGGGCTACACAATTAGATATTCAAAAAATTTTCAACAAATTCAGATTGAAAGGTTCGAAATTTTTATGAAATTTGTTTTAAAATGTCAAATTTGTCGAAAATTTGTTAGAAACTTTGAAACTACATGGTTTTTGTTATTGAAATAAATTACAGACTTTTATAAAAATAAGCTAAAATTAAATAGGGAAAGGCGACAGAGTTTATTACAGTAAAATTAAATAAGCCATGCCAATTGCGTACTTGAAAATTTTTTTAAAAATTAGGATTAAGAACTTAGAAATATTGACGACATTTTTTTTTAATTTTTCGCATTTTTGTAAATTCTTTTTACTACAGAATCAACAATATATTTTTTTTTATAAAAAATAACTAAAACTGAATAAAGAATACAAAAGGCTTTATTATAGCAAAATTAAATGGGCTACATTTTTGAAAAAGTTAAAAAAAATTGGAAATTTGATTACATTTTTTTAATTTCTCTACGCTATATATATTTTTTGGAATGTTTGGAACTTCGACTTTCATGGTTTTTGTGACATAATTAAATATAATTTTAAGAAAAATAATTAAATCTTTATTTAAGACGAATAAAATTCTCAAACCGTTTCTATGCATTTTGCTCCTATTTTTTCGAACACCGCTGTATATACATATGTACATATGTATGTTTGTGTATATGCACGCTAGCTTGCATATTTAGTAGGTGGTAGCACAAAATGCTAGGTGCGTAACGCCAATGTTGGCCTATCGAAGCGTCAGCGTTCGACACCAATAGCGGGGGGGAAGGAGAATGAAGGAGAAGAGGAGCATAGAGCGTGGCGCTCATTTTCCTTTTCAACCCACCCATTCGAGTGCACGCCTCTCTCTGTGCATTTAAGCATACAATTTTCATAACCACTTGTGTCTAACCTCATTTCCTTCATATTTACACTGCTTTTGGGTTGCATCCTTTGAACGAGTACAAACTGAACTACTACTGAATGCCTTTCTGTATTCTGTTATGCTCTACAAGCCATTAGTAGCCGAATTAACAAGCGGTTGTTTGGTTTTTTGTTTTTTTTTTTTTTTTGGTGTTGGGGCTTCAATCTTTTCTTATTCTTTTATTATATTTTCCATTTGCAACGCGATTGTTGTTTTTCTTATGCTGTTTATAATTTTCCAAATTAATTGAAGTAGGCCTGCTAGCCACCCATTTTATATTTTTTTATTTAGTTATGTTGCTTTCGTTATTATTTTCTACCTACATATTTCTGTTATGCGTTACATATAACATTTGCCTTAGCATTTTGCCAACTTTCTTTAGTGCAGCCATTTACTTAGTTGAATTCCGCACATTGTTTGCTTTCCGGTCGCCTACAGCGCGTCAATAACTAGCAACAGATTTCCCGTCCACGCCATAATGGCACACATTTGCAACTTTAATGTCTACGCTGGAAAAGGTGGCCAGCAGACAACAGCAACAACAAAAACAACAACAATAGCTGAACTATAACAAATGCCATATTGTAGAAGTTGGAATCTGGGATAAGGGCGGTGTTTGGGCCGCGTCGAGTTGTGCCAAGTCGAGTACGCACTTCACATATTTTGCCCTTTTGACTTTTTACTCTGCATTCCTTTATGTTTTTTTTTTGTTTTTGTGTAAAGAAAATTCCTATTCTAAAAGCGCGCACACACACACATACATTGTGCATAGCTAAAAACTTATCTAGGGACCCGGCATTCATTATATACACTGCATATATATTAAGGAATCGCATCTGCTGCTGTCTATCAGCTGCTCCTTGGCACTTTTATTATTTTTCCTCTATTTTTGTATTCACTTTTCTTTTGCCTACTTGCCCACCTACCTACCTACCTACTTTCTTTCCTTGACTTTTAGTACACTTTTACCAACCACAACAACAAACAAAATATGAAACTTGCGCTTTGACAGCCCATATTAGCCGGTGAAAAGCCCTAATGGCATAAAAAGCCTGAGAAAATATAGACTCACTTTTTATTATTGAAATCGTCTCTCTGCCTGCAGTCATTGATGCGCAGCTCTCTCGCAATCGTTTGTGTTTTAAGTTCATAGTACTAAAAACTGAGCAGACCCGGAAAGGACTTTCGGTTCGTACATTCTCTGCAACTGCCATAAAGTCAACTCTGCTTGCTTAACAGCGCAAACTGTTTCGATTTTACAGCGAGTTAACAGAGCAGCTAAGCAACAGCGCTCTCTTTGTACACACGTGGGGGGAAATTTTTGAACAGGGTTGGACCTTCTGTAGTAAATTACCAGATAATTTTAAAGAAAAGCAATTTTCGTAGTAGACGAGATTTTTATCGAAAGGATTTCATTAAAATCTAAAGGAAGTGCGTTTCTTTACAATAACACCCTCAAACAAGAGAGTAAGATATTATTTTCTTATTCTTTGACACGAATACCAATTTTACTCATGCCACCTTTTCAAGTACGATGAAGCTATGAAAGAAGTTTGGAGAGATTTATGTTGTTTTAGCCTAGGCAAGTCAAAACAAATATCTCACATTCCTGAGTTTAATCACGCTTTGCCGAAAAATTAGTTGAAAAAAGCATATTTTCTCATTAGAAATCGGCTTCATGGTGTTCTCCAATAAATCTTTATTAATTCTTTGATTCATTTGCTATTTTATCCGACGAATAGTGTCCGAACCATTAAATTCGATTAACCATAATTTATTATCCTTAAAGTACAGGTAGGATGAGTTCTTCGTTTGAAGCACGCCCCGCATGCTTTTTCTAAGCTGATCCAAACAAATTGTTGCAAATTAAATAAATGCAAATATTTAAATTAATTTTGGAAAATTTTCCCTTCCACACCGACACAAAATTCAGCATCAAATAGTCAACACCTAACGGTGCTTGTGAACATAATATGGCGTAGTCGTCGCTTTTTGGCGGCAAAATATTTACAAGTGTTTTTGTTTACTTATTTTATTTACATATTATAATTGTCTATGATTCAGTTGAGCACGCAGTTGATTTAAGTAAATTCAAATATTTACAATATTCACATTTATTTTGTTTTTATAGTTTCACCAAATTTTCAATATTTACACACATTTTCTGAGTTTGTTTCTTTACTTTAAAAGTAACAAAATAAATAAACAGTTTGCTATGAAAGCAATGTAAGTTCTGCAAATAAATACTCTTATTTAGTTTATTAAAAATAAGAAATTATTGTTTATTAAAAATAAGAAATTATTATTATTTACAAAAAATACTAGGCTATTTTATCAGCGTAATAAATTGGCCGACGTAATTTTTATAAGAACTGAGTTTTATTTTTTAATATTTCCTTCTCTTCAACCGAGTAGTTTTTTTTTCAATAAATCCTGGAAACCTATAAATATGACGTGTAAGGAATGTAACCAAATTTGTTGTATATTTCTATTTCTAGGGCACAATTGAAAGTGAGTTCAAAACAATGAATTGTAAAATTTTTTTGTAAAAATTAACATTTATGAATGTATGTACAAAAAGATTTTTAAGAAGTTTTATATTGAATTTTTAAATTAAGATATTTTTTTTATTTCTGTGGTTTTTTTTTATTTTTATTATTACGGTCTTTCAGACCTAATTCAAGTGGTTTAGAAGAACCAGAGAAAAATTTTCGTTATTTTGATGACATTTTTTCTTTAAATTGCAATAATTTCTTCTTTCAAATGAGTAAAGGTTTCTAGGAATTGAATAAAACCTACACAAAATGAGATCGGTTCTCTTCCAAAGTAGTGAATATTTTAAAAGACCATTGCATTCTTAGTTTCTTTCTTTTGATATTTTTCTTCAATCCATATAATTTTACTTTGAGTCAATACTTTACTAAAAATTCTTGTTTAATTTAGAAAAGCAGGGTATAACGTGATAATAAAAGCCTCAAATATGTAAAGAAAAAAAGGATTAGCTATGTAAGAAACAGCCTACATGTTAAGACCGAACTTTAACAGCAGGATGTAAATGTGCAGCGGAAACGAAACGGAAAATTTAAGCGGATGTGTGGGAATGTAGGAGTATACAATAAAAGTACTGCAACAGTAGGAAAGAAACAAACGTAAGTCTGACAAAAAACAAAACTACATGTATTAGGGTGCATCAATAGCCATACCAAAAAAAAACAATCGATGAGCTGGACTCATGAAAATAAGTCCAAAAATTGAGTTTTTTTATAATAAAAAATATTTTTTTATAACAATTTTCAAAAAAAAATTATCTCAGATGATAGTTTGAGCTTAGAAATTCTGCATAGAAATATTTAAATATTGTTGATTTTTTTTTGATATTTTTTTTAATATTCGTTTAAGTAAAATTTGAATAATTTAGCCAAAACTTAACCGTTTTAGACTTTTAAATTATTATTCGCAAGGTATTTTCTCTCGCTTTTAAATTATGTGCAAATAAACGCGCTAAGTGTTAATTTTTTTCCAAAACTCATTGTAATGATTTCGCTGGAAAATTTCTTTAAAAAATGTTATATTTGTATCTTTTAAGTTTAAACTGTTATACCATTTTTAAAAACAATTTTTTTAAATCACGTGCATGAATCTTAATATTTTTGCGAATGTCTTGAGATATAACAAATTTTATAATTCCGGTGGAAAGCCTGTGACAATTTTTTGTTAAGCCACCCTACATAAATCAATATGCATACAATAAAAAATACGTACTATTATTAACTTCAGAATTAAAGACATCACATACATAGGTACCTACATACATATATGTATGTGTATGTAAATTTGATTAGACAAAAAAATGTATCCATAAACAAAATATTTTGTGACATAGCATGTTAATTTAAATATTTATTTAAAGTCTGTTAAGTCTTATTTATCCATTATTGACGTACACTGTTTTTTTTTATTTACTCTAAAAGGCACAAATAGTAACACACTTTTTGTTTTCTAAATGTTAACATTATTTATTTAAGCACAAACAGAAGATTTTCTGCATGAAAGTATCCATAGTTGTTTATAAGTTTATGGGCAGTTTTGCCTCATTTGCAAACATTGAAAGAAGAAGAAAAAAACACAATAATCAAGTAAATACGAAAATATTTATCACAGTGTTTGCTCTAATTTGCAAAAGTGAAACGGTATTTTAACAGGTGATAAAGTTCAAAAAATTCTAAACTCGTCTGCCATGCTTTCATTTTTTTGTTTTCTTTTTTTATATTTGTATATTCTTGGAGAGCAATTCCTAAACCCGCTTGCGGTAGTATTTAAGTGATAGAAATAGTTCCGTAATGAAATTGCGTTCTGCTGGCAAGATCGCTTTGTTGTTTTTCTTCTTTTTTTTTTTGTCAGAATTGTTGTTTGCAATGAACATTGGTTTTTGGTATCGAAAAACAATTTTAGAGTGCGAAAAACCTAACAAAAGAAAATGCTCAGCGCCAACACATATACTGAGAAGAAAAAAATTAATAACAAAACGAAACTTTACTTTATTTTTGATTACATTTTTTTTTCACACAATTTTTTTTTTGTTTCATTTATTGTAATTTACCTATATTTTTTTTTATTTTGTTTTATTTTATTTTTTGAAAACATTTTTTTTTTTGGTTTTTCATTTCATTTAATTTAATTTTATTTTATTATTTTTTATTTCGATTGATTTCATATCATTTCACTTTATTTTTTTTTTTTTTTTATTTCATTACAATTAATTTCGTTTTGTTTTATTTCATTGCAATTAATTTCATTGTTTTTTTTTTGTTATTTTTTATTTTATTTTATTTCATTATTTTATTTTGTTTTTTGAAAATTAATTTAATTTTAGTTATTTTGTTTAATTTTTTAATTTCATTATGTTACATACAGTACGGTGAAGATATGTCGTATTAGCCGGACGTCGTATAAACAGAACTCCTCTTTCTAATTTTCTTTTTTTGCATAATTCTTTTAGCCAAATGTCAAAACATTTCAACTATCGAGTGCACATTACATAAGTATTTTTGATGAGCTTCTAATTTTTTGTGAATTTTTATGACTTTCGTCGCTCTAATCGAACAATTTGTTCATCGATTCTGTAGCTTAAAGCGGATTTGTATTAAACGGATTCTACTGTATTTTATTTCACTTAATTTTATTTTCTTTTATTGATTTTATTTTACTTTTTTTACTTTGTTTACTTTGCTTACTTTTATTTTTCTTTTTGTCAAATTTTGTTTTATTTGAATTAATTAAATTGTTTTTAATTTTTTTTATTTTTTTCTTTCAGTTTTTTAATTTTATTTTACTTTTATTTGTCTTTTTTAGTTTTTGATATCATAAACTTTTAAATTTATTTTTTATGTTTTTATTGCCTTTTTGGTAAAATTATTGCATTTAATTTATTTTGTTTGGTTTTTATGTTATTTTATTTGTTAGTTTTATTTTTTTCTTATATGTTTTATTTTGGTTTTTATTCATTTAATTAAGTTTTATTAATTTATTTTACTTTTATTTGTTTTATTTCATTTTTTATTTATTTAATTTATTTACTTCATTTTTTAATTTGTTTATTTCTTACTTTATTTTATTTTTTAAATTTATTATTATTTTAAATTTATTTCATAAGCTACATTGCGCTTAGTTCCTAAACACTCACTGACGCTTTCGTTTTCGTCCTCAAGTAGAATATCTGTCAATAAATCCATAAGTAAATAATCGAAGGAATGGTAGAAATGGTAATTAAATGTCGGTAGTCACTTAACTGTTATCGTCTTTCTTCAAAATATGATTTGCTCTCAATTAGAGAAATATCAAGAAAACACTGCAAGGCAAAATTTACAAAATCTTGCAAATTTCTGTAACAGCTGATTGGCGACTTGTTTACATTACAACTGAAATATAAAATAGTAAGAATATAGATGTAAAGTATTCTCCAGGAATTTTGAGAAACAAATAGCACTTGTTTATTTTGTATATAATTCCATTGTTTTCAATATTTTAACTGAGTTTAATCAATTTGTTTAATTTTTTAGAATCACAATTGTCAGCTGATTTCCTTGCTTGCTCATTTTTGGTAGTAAAAAAAATTTCCATCAAGAATTTGCAAATTCCCCTCCAATTGAACTCTCAATTAGCGTCAAATATTTTCAAATAAAAAAAGATGTTATAGCGCAACATTTTTCCTAGGGATTTCCACCAAAATAAAGATCAATATAAGTCAGATAGCAGTTAATGCAAATAAATGGCACTCAAATGAAATTGCCATATTAATTTAAAATATTAAGTGGCCTATTATGAAACAGCACTAAATTGTTTGCTACTTTGCGCAGACTGGAAGAAAATTATAAATAAATGAAATAAAAAAATCCACACTCACACCGTCAATGCTCTATGCACGTGTATTGCTGTTATAAAAATAGTACCAACCAACTTAGGGATACCTATTGAAGGTGGACCCAAACTTGCCACTTCACGAGTCATGCTTATAAATAAATTGGAGCATGTGAAGTTAAAAAATAAGTAATGAGAAATTTCAAAGCACAAATACATGCAAACAAGTATAAAATATATTTTAAAACTCTGCCACACAAAGGGGCTTTTCACTTATCCCATATGCGCACAAATCGCAAGTACATATTTATTTATTTATGTAGGTGAGTAAAACGAAGTCACTTCACGTCCAGGCATTCATTTATATGCCTGGCGGCGCATCAAACTATTTAAAAAGAAAAAAAAATGAAAAAAGGGAACCCCTGTAAGTGCCAAAGAATGACACTTTCACTTTCTATGTACCACAACCTAGGCAATACGCAGAGCAACAGCATCAATTGGAGGCAGCAAAGGAAAGCAAGTGGGGAAAAGGCATTGGCATGAGAGTAGTTGAAGGCAGTGGGGGGCACAGCTTCTCAAATATAAATATGATATGTAAGTAGTGAGCGGAAAAACGGAATTATGATGATGGTGTCACTTAAAAGCGGAGCAAGCGGTGGAGACGCACAAAATTACTGTACCAAAAATTGAGAAGATGAGATGGGAAATGAAGTAAGCGAAGGAAGAGAAGTTGAGCCAATATAACTAGCGAGGCGGCGCATGTGTTTCAAGTGAAAACAAAAACAAAACAAACAAAAAACCAAGCAAAATTGTGTGTTATACGGAACGGAGCAGGAGTTGTGCGACGCGACGCCGCTAAAAATAGAACAAGTACTCGGTCAGAACAGCAAACCAGAGGAGGTGGAAAAGCAACGCAGCGCATGGAGAGGATTACGCGCGCGCGAAACATATTAAGATGCTTCACTACACATACAAAAACACAAAAATCGGTACGGTTTTTACAGCGGAATTATACAACCTAATTTTTTTTTTATTTTAAGGCTTCCATCAAAGCATTTCGGGAAAATATTAAGATTTATATAGGTGAGCTGAACCGATTTGAAATTTTGATAACTTTGATTTTTTTTTTTTATATTTTTATGCGTACATACTAAATTTAAAACGATTTATCAGCTGATGTGCTTCATTTTTTAAAAATATTGAAAAAAATAATAATTTTTATTTATAAAAACCTGCATTTTTGGCGGTATTCTCAAATCGGTCTTAATTTTTTTCGAAATATTTTAGCAGATGTTTTAGGGTATAATAAACTTTATAATTCCAGTGAAAAACCCACAAATTTTTTTGGGACCCACCCTAATGTTCATACATATCTATATAGTGTAGGGTAGGTAATGGAGCTCCGCTGCCAACGTCGAGTGGGTAATGCGACAATTAGGCAACACAGCAACGACAACTAACTAAAATGAAGTAGGAAGCAAAATAAAAAGAAATAAATAATGTATATATAATCAATGCAATCGAAATCGTGGCAAAGGCGATAAAGTTGAATAGTTAGAGGCACACATACAATATACAAACAGTGGCTCACAATGGAAATGGCACAGTGTTATGTTTTGCAATACTGACAACATTTTCCATGTTTTTTTTAGTTTTTTTTAAACTTTTTTTTTATAAAAATACAGTTAGTTTAATAATATAAAGCATACAAATCTAAATTTTAAACATTGTAATTTTTTTTTTTTATTTAACTTTTTATCAATTTTAAATTTTTGAACAAATTTAACAATTCTAAATTTTTAAACAAATTTTACAATTTTAAATTTTTTACCCAGAATTTTCAAATTTTTTTACAGAAATGTAGCAATTTCCATTTTTTTCATAATTTTCAATGAGAAAAAAAAGTGATTGAAAATTGTTACCAAATGGAAACTAACACTTTTTTAAAATGATTGGAATCAAATGAAAAAAATTTCAAAAATTCTGAGAAAAACTGCTAATTTTAACGTCTATTTTTTCTTAAGTTTTTTAAATTTTCGTAATTTATTTTCTTCAAAATTTAATATTTTTCATTTTTATGATTTATGTTATTGAATGTATTTTAATAAAAAATGTATTAAAAAAATTCACCTGGGAAATGTGGTCAATATTGCCAAAACAAAAACACTGTGCCAATTGCACTTTGATTCACTGTACATACATCCACACATGCATACTAAATGTACTTCCAGCAAGAGT
Organism: Anomoia purmunda; assembly: GCA_951828415.1. Taxonomy (NCBI): domain Eukaryota; kingdom Metazoa; phylum Arthropoda; class Insecta; order Diptera; family Tephritidae; genus Anomoia; species Anomoia purmunda. Next base: position 111,609,419 of record OX639996.1, on the reverse strand, counting down.
TCGAGTGCAATGACATATTTACATATAATTTTGCATAAACTTCAGAATATATAGTAAGGTTCAAAAGTTTCTGGTCTACCCTGATTGGAATTATTGGGGATACAAATACAAAATCTGTATGCTTTTAAATTGCTGGAGTTTTCGTTACCTCCTCTAAATAAAAAATAACATAAAATTACTTAATTTTGTTACAAAATATGTTTTGAAAAAATGCAGGCTCTCAATTAAAAATTCGAAATACATAAAAGTACTGAGCTTTAAATAAATTTTGTCATCGGTGGAAATCAAACAGCTTTTGAAACTCTGTACGGTTTGTTGATGATGAACCACATCTTATAGAAACATTTGGTTATGCACTATACATTCCAAAACTTCTTTCCGCTGTTCAAAAACTGCAATGAGTGACGGGCTGTATTCAGTTGTTTGTGAAGGCCAACAGAGAGAAATTTTGTGAGAGCTTCTTCGAGATCTGTGCAACCAAAAGTGGCTCAAAAAATTATCACTACCATTTTTATAGTTCCGAAAGAATTTTACTGGTGGATTTTAAAAAACACAACACGGTAGTATTGAGCGATTACTATGTTTCCGGACTGCATCAACTGCGGTGTTCAAAAACAACTTCGAGGAAAACTGAGAGAGGGATCATACAAATGGGGCCCGTATCGAGAGAGAAACACTCGTATGGGATGCTTGAAAAATTTGATTCCGAATTCAGAGAAGAAAATTAATATTGTGGAAGTGAAATCTTTTTTGAATAGATTAATATCCTATGAAACTGCACTTATAATTGTAATTTGGGGCACTATTTTACAAAGAGTCAATAGAAATACCAGTATGCCACTCCAGTCCATTCAAGGCTCAGTCTTTAAAGCATCACATTTATTCTAATATCTACGTTTAATGTATTTAGTTCTTTCTGTCGCTTATTTTATAATTTTGGGTCTTACTTGCCAGTGGCCTCGTGCCTTCTTGATCCGCCACTGCGCAAAATTAACGCGAGGAGTGGTGTTGCTTCGGCCCACACATCGGGTGCCATTAAGGTGATCTTTAAGTTACTAAATTGATATATAACTTGTAAGAAAAAACAATTAAACTGAAGTGAGCTATTTTGTTACATTTTGACGTTAAGAAAGGCACACTATTTTTTAAGGGTTAAAAAATATTGATAAAGCGCTGAGAAAAGTGTATTGAAATGAAAGGTTTAAAAATTTATGGTTTAGACCAGAAACCTTTAGCCCATACATACAATTTAAAGTAGAGTAAGCGAAGTCAAACTGCTAAACGCCCCACTGAGTGGGGCAAACATAAAAGCGAAATTTTGCATACATACAACTTTTTATTTAATTTGCTTTTTTTTAATTTTCTCGCTTCCTTTTTTGCATTGTAGTTTGTTGTGGCGTGACTATTTTTTTTTACATTTGCATAATCATTTTTTTCACTCATAACCTTTTTATTGCCTTTATAAAATATGAATTCAAATTTTTGTTGTATTTTTTTGCTGATAAACTAAACGCCTTGCCGCAAAATATAATAAAGTCTTGAACTCAAAAAGCAATGTGAACTTAAAAATATGCTGCATTTGCTTGTATTAGTGTCAGAGTAGGCATTTTAAGTAGACGTTGACAAGCCTAATGCGTGCAAAGTCAAATTATTAAGGGACGGAAAAAATTTTAGTAGCTGCGACAAAAGAAATCACAAATGTCAACTTGTCCGGCTTACATACAAACACATTGTGCATATATAAATATTTTGCGGGCATGATATGTATGTGGATGTACAACTGTATTTGTATGTGTAGGCTCAGATGCCAGCAGGGTTCCTATTCACAGCTAAAGGGGTGTTAATTTGCATACAACATACCCATCTAAATTTTAATATGAATACATACATAAATACATAAATGCATGCAGATGTAAGTTTGTACATTGTAGGTTTCTCAGTCAATACGAAAAAATTTAAGTTTTTGCGAATTTCATTCTGAGGATTTTTTTTTTTTTTTGGTTTCGTTGCATCTAAGAAATTTTATACAAATTCATAAAAAATAAAATGAAACATAGGAATGAGAAATGAAAAAAAAATATTTTTAAATAATATCGATGTATTCAGAGTAAATAATATCGATACTTCGATTAATCGATATTTTACCTCAAGGCTTAACTACCTAAAGTATTGTAAAAATATTCGTTAGTGAAAAAGAGTACGTATTTCGCAGTTTTATCATTTTAATTTATCACGAGCAATTACCCGACGTACTTCTTTATATCTCCAAAAGAAAAACGTATTAAATTTGATGTAACAATTTATGAAAAAAAAAACCAAAAACTTGCAATTTTTTCACCAAAATTATAAAATATATATTATGGCTTAAGATTTCCAACAAAATATTTCGAAAAATATGAAGATTTTCGTGAGCTGGCCTCAGAAAGACCTCGAAAATGTATCTTTTTGATGCAAATATGTTACACGGAAGAAAATATCGAACATCGACACTTTGAGATTAAAAATATCGACATATTAATCGTTATTTTCTAAAAACAAAAAAATATATCAACATATTTATCGTTATTTTCTAAAAGAAAAAACAAATATATCGGTTATTTTTGCCCAAACCTATTGAAACGGCTTATGAAATTAATTGATCAAATTTATATTATTTTTCATAAAGTTTACTGTTATACAACTATACAAAACTTAAGGCACAATCGGTTTGGATTAAGTAGGTTTAGCAATAACTTGGAAATTTCAAAACACCAAAGAAATAATTATTTTAAAATTAATTTTTAATAAAGTACATCATTTATTTTTGAATCAATAAACTAATAAACTGTATGTGGGGGCTGAATGAGAATGATCCATTGCAAATTTTTTTGTTTTTTTTTTGTTTTTTGTCATACCAGCTGCTATATGTTTGCTGATATCCCACATGTCGGGCATACAATAATGTGGAAAAATAGGTACACAACAGCAGCAGCTTTATTTGTTCTCCTTTTGTTTGCTAATTTTTTAATAAAAGTTTAGCTCCTTATATTAGAAACACCATTAAAAACCCACATTTCGTGTGTAGAAAAAGTTGGAAAACAAAAAACAACAAACTTTTTATACAAAATTTTTAGAAAAATTCTAAGTATGCGGAAATATGGCCATTAAATTCTAGTATTAAAAAATCCAATTTTCAAGTATCTAAATATTGGTAAATTTTTTTTGTTGCGCCACATTTCCTTTATACTAAAAAATAATTGTGTCAAACATAACAAACAAACAAACAAATTTTATTTGAAAAATTGTCAATTCCAGATAATTAAATTGCAACTTTATCCATAAAAAACAATTTATATTTGGATCATAAACAAAAAAAGTTTTGGCAAATACTTTTTTAGCACTACAAACTTCCGACAGGTGGCGCTGAAGTCGAGATGTTTCTAAGACCCGTATTTACAGTCCGATTTCATTCAAATACAAAGCACAAAATAACCTCATACATATAAATCCTTTACTTGAAAATCGAAGCGATTTAAATCTTCTACTGAACTTCAAACTTCAATTCAATTTAAATTCTTAAACAGTTGCAAAATATTGTCTGTAGTAATCCCTTCATAAAAAATTTGCCTTTGATGAATATGAAGTTACATTTTTTAGCTTTCTTGATATTTAGTGTACTAAAATATTTAGGACGATAGCAATCCTATTCAAATTTTTGTTGGTTTTAAGGCAATAGTGGACCCATTTCAATATATCTCTTATTTTCATTTAGAAATAAACCCTCTAGCTTTACTAGCATGCACATTAGTCTATAAAAAAAGGAAGACTTTTTTAAATGAAAAAAACTTTGTGCGGATATATTACAGTAAAATAGAAACGCGTGTTGCTCAAATGTCTTCATTAACATAAAGTAATTACTTGTATATTAAAAACGCCTAATAAAATGATACAAACATTCATACAGACGAACACACGCACATCCTAATAATTTATGTATGAAACGAGTGGAAACGATAACAAAAATACCAATTTAAATACGTAGATAGGTAAATGCTACCCTCTGCGAACAAGGTCACTACTAACGTTATGTAAACAGTTTCCGAATCAAAAAATTCGCAACAAACTGAAAAAATCAACTTAAAGTTAATGGATTTAATTTAATCTCACAACATTTAATTTCATTCTATTCGTTTCGTCTCATTCCCTTCCCTTTTATTGCATTTTGTTCCATTTCATTTGCTCGCATTTCATTTCACTTCCATTTGTTGCTTGAAAGTTATATTTCATTCCAAATAAATAATGTAAATGAAAGTATTTCCGATTCCGACAATTGATTTCTGGTGTGATGAAACAAAATAACATTTCTTGTCATAGGAAACGAAACGTCATGTGACTTCCTTACGATCTATGTTCTTTAATTTCATTATACCAGATATCAATTGGATTTAATCAAATTAGAAGATCAATTTGTTGCACACAAAAAATTTGTGTACGGTTTGACGAAATATCGTAAGCTGAAAACATTCTGCTAGTGGAACGGTTTTATTATTTGCTGCATGCGTTCTGTTTCCATTAGCAAAATATATCTACTTTAAACCAACTGAAACGGATAAGATTCACATAAGAAACCATTATTAAAAAAAAAGAAGAACAGAATGAAGTTCTCTCACTCACACCGCTTTTCTCACCATATCTCAGCTTAGTTCACCATATCAGTACAAATTTGGTACATAATTGATGATGAATACAAAGAACGTAGATTACAAAGAAGTTGCATGTCGTTCCATTTCCTGTGGCGAGAACTCTCGTCCGATTTCACCGCACAAGAAACCAATTGGATGCAATCAGATTCTAATATCACTCTGCAAAAGTCAACTTAGTTCTGGTAAGGTAAAATCGGACGAGACTTTCTGTTACAGAAACGGTGGGAGTGATGCAACTTCTCTGTAATTCACGTTATTTGATTAAAAATGGAATGTTAATCGATACAATTGCTTTTTTTATTTTATTCCATTTCATTTCATTTCACTTAAATTCGTTTCACCTTATTGTACTTTATTTCTTTTTACTGCATCCCAATCTGTTCCATCCCATTTTTTACTTAATTCCATTACATTTTATTTCAGTCCATTTCATTTCATTTTATTCCATTTCTCTCCATTCCGCTCAATTTTTTGTCTCCCGTTATACTCCGAATTATGCACTTTGGGCTCGCTAGAAGGAATAAACTGCAAGTGAATAAATGGTTCCCTCAAATGATTTTTTGACTCAATTTATTTCATTTTATTTTGTTATATTACTTTTAATTTACTTTAATTGCGCTGATCTCCACAAATGAATCATTTTCAGCTCGTTTCGATCTCAAATGAGCAAAATATTTATACAAGTTATGTATACTGCTCCATATCTCTCATATCGATTGTAATTTTGTGCTTAGAAATATAAATTTTCTTGAAATGGTCTTGCAGGGATAAAAAAATTGAAGAACGCGAGGCAACTAATAATTGACAACTTCGAAAAATAGAACTGTTGTCCAATAGTCCAAAATTAAGGCTTTTTCATAACAAGTAACTTTTACTATAGGTAATCTAACTCTAGTAAAACTTCTTTGCAATAAATTTTTTTGTAACCAGCAAAGGCTAGTACAATTATTAACTTTGAACCAATTTTATTTTGCTTTTTATTTAAAGTTCTCGCCTGGTCTACGCAAATGCCTTTCAATTTCTTTGCTTTTTTCCAAAGCCATTGTTTGGCTATTTTCATTATATAGTATTTAATGTATTTTTACTATAAGTACATTTTTTATATACACACACAGCCAAACATACATACATATGTACATTCGTCCACACATAACTTGCATATCAACTCGGTGAACACCAAATAAGTGACCCACAACAAAAGAAAACAAAAGTTCACACACACACACAGTGCAAAACATTCACAAAAGCATTATAGCATTTATCTGGATTTAGTTTCCGTCCTCATAATTTCTTTGTGAATAAGCAAATGATTTTTTAATGTGAGAAGTATAAAAAAAAAAAATTCGAGCATGAAACCACAACAGTTAATCGTATGTGCTTAAGTAGATAGTCTATGCTGTATTTGTTACGGCAGTGACTTTAACCCTTTAAATGCAAGTAAAAAATGGGGGCTTATCATTTTTTTTAGTATAATATGATAAGCATGCTATTTTTTTATATTTATCTCTTTTGAATTAAACATATAATAGGTAAGGAATATGAGGGTTACCAATTAAAGCGTACATAGTTTCGAATTTAGTGAAAAGTTCCCGAGACGCTTGTATCATTTAAAAATTATTTCAAGTGCAATATTATTTGAGAGAATTTTAGCAAATCATATTTTTCCCCAAACTTTTAAATTTAACCTTCCTTTCCTCTTGTGTATATTTCTCGGTTCATACATGAAAAATCATTAAAAATAAAAGAATAATGTTTCTTAAGTCAATTAAATTGATTCCATCCATTTCATTCCATTGGTGCACCTCCAATTCCTACGTTAAGACTGATTCTGATCCTGTCCCATGCTATTTCATTTGATTCTCACCCAAAGAACGTAGACTACGAAGAATGTGCACTTCACGTTTCGTTCTTTAAAAGAATACTTCCAAAGGACATAGAAAAAAAATCAACATTCTACTTTGTAGCGTATGTTTTCTGTGTTTAACTATTTTGTATTTTTATAATATTTCCCATAAATTTCCCACACATTTCCGACCAATTTCATTTCATTTATTTATTATTCATTGCACTTTATTTCGTTCCAGTTCATTCCATTCCATTCCTTATCATTTCGATTCAATATTTTCATTTCGCGTAGCAAAAACTATTGGCTTATTTCACCACAACAGAACCCCATTTGGATCGCAACACATTTTTGTGATTGCCAAATTTTGTGCTGGTTTTGTGAGGTAAGCAAAAATTGTATGTTGAGGGTGGAACAAGTTTTTTGTTTTATACGTGAACACTCCATTTCTTGAGAAAATATTTAAAACTTCGGAAAATCAAATCAAAAATTTTTTTTACTAAATTAAATTGATGAAGAAATTTCAACGAGACCAAAATCTGATGCCGACACCATAGATTTATATACAGTCGGTCTTAGAGAAATTTTGCAATATTCACAACATTTTCCAAGAGGTTTGTTTTTATTAATTAATTATTAAAATGTAGTTATTTTATACATAAACCATACAAATCAAAGTTAAAATGTTACAAAAAATTTATGAAAATTTAACAGATACCAAAACTACATACCAAAAAATTTTCTACAATTAAATTTGCATTTCTTATTTGCAATTTCACTTCTTTCAATTCCATTGATTTTCTTACGTCTTCGATGCTCACTAATCGCTACTCATACTTTTTTTTTTTGTTGTCGCCATTATTTCTAATTTGTATAGCCGGCAAGTTAGTAGCAATTTCATTCATTGATTTCTTCATTCAAATCCACAAAATCTCCATGAAGCCATGGAACAAAATTGAATTGAAATTGAAATTGAATGCGAAATCGCAGCAAAAAAAGTTCTATTCAAATGCGCAACTGCAATTGTGAAGAAGAGATTTTTTATCGCAGTATGGCAACGTACAAAGAAGTCTTAACTATTTCATATCTAATCATATCATTTCATAGCTAAAGTTGATAAAAGTGCAATTTAGCAAATGATTCCACTAAATATCTGGCTAATCTGTGCAATAATGCCTTAGGATTTAATCTAATGCTACAATTTAATCTAAAGTACAATCTATTAAGTTTTATTTATATTTTACTAAAAAAACTTGGGTTCAACTTAAAAAAAAAAAACATACGTATGTACATTAGGGAGCCTCGCCGGCATTATAACATGTATTATGCTTTAAGTCTGTCGCCAAAATATTTCGAAAAAGTATTAGGATATACATACATACATACGTACGTGAGCTGGGCATATTTGAAATTTCCACCAAATATGGAGTTCTTTTGTAAATGCAAATTATTATTTTTTTTATATTTAGGAATCCCCACTTGATATGATAAAGTAGTGTAAGCAAGCTTAAAAGGTCTACTTAAGAACATATAAAATTTTTTTAATTTTCCGCAAGTACCTTAATTTAAACCACTTTCATTTTCTTTCATTCCTTTCTGTGAATTAAATTTATGCACTTTTGTGCTTCCTTATTGTATATCAATTTATTTTATTTAATTTGTTACAAATATATTTCATTACACTTGTATTAATTTTATTTCACTTCGTTCGATTTCATGCCATCTCACTTTTTTCATTTCGTTCATTTCGTTTCATTTCATTTCACTTCATTTGATTTTGTATTATATCATATAATTTTATTTAATTTCATATCTTTTGATTTCATTTCATTCCATTTTAATATCTTTTCAATATATATAGTTCATTTCATTTTTATGTAGGTACTTCATTTCGTTTCGTTTTCCTTCATTCCAGTCCAATTTATGTCATTCAATCGCCCCTTATTACGTTTCATTAATTTCTATTTTAGAATTTTATTCAGCTTCGTTTCATTTAATTTAAGTTCGTTTAATTTCATTTCATTTCAGTTTCTTAACTTTCATTTCCTTTCCTTTGTTTCATTCTAACTTTCTTTTTCCATTATTTTCCTATGTATTTCTTATATTTCATTCCTTTCCCTTTATTTTCCTATCTTCTTTTTTTCTCTCCTCTCCTCTTCTATCAATCGTTTTCTTTCTTTTCATTTAGCTTAATTCAATTTCATAAGTTTTATTTTGAATTCAAAAATTGAAAAATTCTCCGACTTTTCTCTAAAACATAATCAGACTTATTTACGTAGGTTAAAATTGAGCACTAATTATCGATTAATCGATAAGTAAAAGTTGTTTCAGCAAATAGTCAACTTCGCTTAATTCTTCGTCTGATTTCGACTTTTTCTATTAACCGCCCATAAACAACTAATCGACCAAAATTTTCATTTTCGATTTTTCGAATAGTAATTTTCCTTAAATGAATATTTGTTATTGTTATTTAAATTATTGCTTTTTTGTGTTTAAATATTACCAAAACTTGTTTTAACTGTCAATATTCATGAGTCACTGTCACTATAAGAATATTTTCGGTTAGTCGATTTTCAGACTACTACTCGACGGTGAGCGGTTAGTCGAAAGTGCAGGGTTAATCGAACACTTGCTATTCGATTACCAGCCATCAAAAAAGTTGTTAATCGACTAGTCGAAAAACGGAAGATAAAAAAGAAACAACGGCTAAAGTATGAGTAGTATGAAATGTTTTCATAGAACTTGAACGAACAAAATGCACCGGCTCATTTCATATAAAGTAATTTAGTCGCATTTTTCTTTGCGCTTACAACCAGACTACTAATTGTATTTTTGCAGTCATATTTTCTTCATTTTATTTTCGTTATCTCTATTTCCATGCATTGCATCTGTCTATATATTGCTAATATGCATACCTACAGTTATTAAAAAAAAATATTCATAAAATGATAAAAGATCATTGCATTTCTTATCAAAAGCCACACAAAAATAAAACTTAATAGGTAAATATTATCTAAATAGACAGTTCTTACGGGTAAAAAGGCCTTCAACTAAAAAAAAACAATACAAAATAAAGAAAAAGCAATGCATTTAATTATTTGTTATTGTTTTAGCGTTACTATATATTATTTATTTTTTTTTTGTTTGTTTATTTTTTTCATTGCAAAACTCAGTATTGTTTCATTCATGAATGTTTTGCAAATAGTGCGAGTAATTGGTATTTCGAATTAAATTGAATTTGCTACACATGCAGTAAATAAAAAAAAACACATTCGCTTAGCTGGTTAAGATAAGAAATTCTTAGGAAAACCAAACACATGCCGCTATTACTCATTTAGATTTATAGTTCTAGTTTTATTTCTTTTTTTCAATGCATCGATTTGCTTTGTTTTATAAAAACAAAAAAAAAAAATAAGAACAAGAACACAAAAAACCAACCCTCACAGCTCAATATTGCTTACGTCGATACGATATTTTTGATATGCACAAAACTTTGTAGGCATCTTTTTGATTTGTCGTTTTCATAATCGGATTAGCTAATAAAAAATACAACGATTTTCCATTTGCTGTCTACCAACTGGGCACCACTACAAAAGTCAATTCTATTATCTTGACATTGATAGCCATAAGAAAATATTACTATTAATTGGCTTTGGTTATAAATTTACATATCACTTTTCACATTTCCACTTTTTTTATTTAATTTTTACTCTGATTTCTAGTCAACGTGTTTTCCAATTAGTAGATACTTAAACTACAGCTAATACATAAGTGTTATGTAATGAATAGTAATATCCATATTTGTTTAAATAATTTATTAGCACTTACTATAATATTTGTGATGCACGCTTGCTCATATAGTAGACGAATTTTAAATAGAAAATTTTGTTTTTTTTATGATAGCAATTAACATTTAAGTGCTAAATTGTTGTTGTAAGGAAACGTGTGCTCTAAGCCCTGCATTTCTAGTTAATATTTGCTATATTATTCTTTATTTGTGCTAATAATTTAAACTTTGCATTTTAACTATTCGTTCATTATAATAATTTACTATTTCACTTACAGTGATGTACACAAAATTAGTTACTCCATTTTATTAATTATGTTTAACTTTGACACAGAAAATAAGTAAAGGAAAAATTTGATTTGCTTACCAAATTGCTCAGAAAGTTGGTGGTCAAAAATATTACGCGGAGAGTAATTATTGTGAAATAAAAAAATTAAATTAACTAACCTAAAAACTGGCGGAATGTTACTAAGAATTTTCGGTTATGCAAAAAATAGTTAATATAATTTAAAAAAAAAACAAATATCCATCAAAATATTATTTATTGAAGATTTTTGAAGTAAAGTATTTTTATTCTACATTTGATGTTCGATTTTTATAAACGCTAAATTTTCTCCTCAGAACTTTTATTGCTTATCCTCAATAATATTATTTAAACAAAAAAGCTACGAAATTGCATTCTTTTCTAAATTTATGGGGGTATTTATTGATTATGGAAAAAATTGCTAGTATAATTTAAAAGAATATTCAACAGAAAGTCATGTATTGAAGATTTCTGAAAAAAAAAATATTTTTTACTGCAATTCTGAGAGACAACAACTAGAAACAATTAATTTTTTTTCAACTATCCTAATGTAAAGGTCCCGTTGTCATTTATTGCAGATTTCTGGACAGAATTTAAATAAAATTCATAGAGGCCAAATTAGCAATACAAATGTTAACTATAAGAGTATTTTTTTTTAATTTTGGGGCGTAGCTGAAACAAAATTTCGAACTAGCCTAATGTAATCATCATTGTTTGACTCCCCTGAATTAACGAATACAAATCAAGAATAACTGTTATTGGGAAATTAATTTTAAAAAAAATTTAAAAGTGACCGTTAAAGACATTTTAGTTTTTGGTCCGGAATAAAAATATTTTTTTTACTCCGAAATAATTTTTATATCTTTTAAGAACATAATTTGTTTGGTTAAAAATGACAGTCTGTTTTCTGCTTCTTTTTATTTTACAGTTTAGTTCGTAACCTATCAAAAAGCGTATATTATAATTTCACACTTTGTACAAAATTTTTAAAATTCAACTAGTTTTCATCAAAATTTCAAACTTTTTAATTCGAAATTTTGGAAAACTTTTGAGTATGCATTTTTGTACCTATGTAAATCGGAATACGACACATTGTACAAAATTTCTAAAAATGCAACATATTTTCAAATTTTTTAAGAAATGTTTTTGGCACACTTTTTGGTATGGAGTTTTGTAGCTCGTTCAATTTTAGCATAATAACGTGCAAGTATGAGTAGCTACGAATTCCGGTTAATTTTTGTCAATATTTTGAAATTTTAAGCTTCGAAACTTTTTTTCATTAAAGAAAAATGAAGTTTATATATCAGAAAATGTGCTAGACCGTCAGTTCAAAAAATTATATGAAATCGACGGGATTTTATATAAAATACATTCTTTATAAGAAAAAAAAAATTCGAAATATTTTAAAAAATCAAGCGTAATTTTTCGTCACTTCAGACATGCACATTTTGCTAAAGTTTAGTGAAATTTTATGAATTCTGCACAAGGTTTGATATTCTGATTTAAATTTAAAAAAGAAAAAAGCAATTCAAAAAAATAAAAAAAACTATAATTTGTTTTTCAAAAACAATATCAAAAAAAAAAAAAAAAATTAAAATTAAAACGTGGTCAGTGTTTGAGTCACTGTATGCCCTTTTTAATTTATCATATAAAATTGAGTTTTAATAAAAGTCAGCAATGATTGAATATATACAAAAACAAAACTAAAAGTGAATTTTTATAAAAAAAAATTTGTAGCTTCTACAGTCCCATACTTATTTCACGCACTGTAGTATACATACTAAGTAATTGCACATTAAATAACAATTATTCATAGTGTCATTTTTGTGATGCAAATTTGCTAGTAGCTTGGCAATGTTTTAAGTATTTTTTCAATTTAACTTTTAAGTGCAATATAATTTTTTGACTTACCGAGCGAATTGTACGTTTACTCTACATATATTTAGCAGGTTGAGCCGCAAGCTGTTTTTAACTCACTTTTAATGGGCTTTTTGTTTGTTTATGTATTTTGTTTGTGTGTGTGTTTTTGTTTTTTAATTTTTTTTCCACTGCCAACGCAGAAAAATTTACTTAGAATTTCTTTGAATTGTACAAATAACGTAATGAGCTCGTCGTTTAATAAGCTTTGCTTTAATTTGCATACACATGCGGTTTTTGACGTCTACTTTTCTGTTAATTTCATGCAGTTTATTGTTGTTGCGGCTTTCAACTCTAATTACTGTTTGTTTGTTGATTTTTGTATGCACTGTTGCTATAAATAATATTATTACAATTTTTTTTTTACTGTTGTTGCTGTTGTTTTGTAAATATTATTTAGCATTTGTTGTACGTATGTATGTAGTTTTGTAATTAAAGAAATGCACGATTTTCGTTGCCAGCGCGAACTTTATTAATGTTTGGTTGCTACTGGGAAACGCACAACAAACCGATACTAAATGTGCACAACGAAAATAAATAGAATAAAAGAAAAAATATAATAAATATGCATTTGAGAGGCGGCCGGCCGGTCGCATACACCACATTAGTGATATTGAAAATGTTGTTTATAAACAACAACAATTAAAACACCCTTAAAAAGTGTGGCGGCGGAGCTCACGTTGACTTGCGACCGACGGCGCTTAACTTCAATACAGGGCTGGCTGGTCAAAAAGGTGAGTGTTCTGCGCTTGGTAGCGCGAATAAAAAATACAAACAAAAATTTTCGGCTGTTTACGCTAAGCGCTGCGCATTAAAGGCCAGTCTAAATAGGGCTGACACCCAAAAAAAAAAAATTAAATAAAAATAATAAAAATGAAAACATTGAGCGCATAACAGTCATTAACATATCTTGGCCACACGTAAGCTGCATAGTGACAGAGCAGCGGGGTAACTTTTTTTAGCCTTAAAGGAGCGCACACGTAGGCACCAAATAAACATACAAAATACCAGGAAAAAAAAAGAAAAAAAAAATGCACACAAAAGCATAGCACAAAAAATCCTTTCTCCGCTTGGCATAACAGCAAATTTTTTCCACTTAAGTAGGTGGGTATTTTCTGAAAATCCTTGCGATTTTACTTGAAATTTCGGCAAGTATAGTTTAGGGCGCTTCCTGTTTCACCAAAACCATATTTTCAATAAAATTGTCGCTTACACAGCGCACACCAGCACACACACACATTTCATTGCTGTGCTATATTTACATATTCATAAATTTTCCAAAGTGATTTGCACTAAAAATTCTACCGCACAACACTTAGTATTTGTTTGCGACCAGCACCCACCTTTCGTGCGTGCAGCGAAAGGATAACTAACCGCTAAATTTTTAGTACATCCCACATGTACTCAGAGGTGCTGTTAAGTTGCAGTTGGTTTTTTTCTTTACTTTCTTAGTCAAACAAACAAAAAGGAAACGAACAACAAAATATGCTAGCAACTATCTGGCACCTACAAATCCGATTTATTGCGCTGTCTTTGTGAATTTATGGTATGTATAGTATTTTACGAAAGCGCGATAGCAGCAGTCACTTTAACCGATAACTCAATAATCAATGTATGTACATACATCCTATTTCTATGTCTCCATACCACGTCAATCGCGCAAACAGTAAATAATGAATCAAATTTTACCGATAAATAATTTGGCCGTGTGTCGTTGCCGTCAATGCTAAAAACGTTTTATATCGCTGGATATCTGCTTGAGACTGAATTGGAACGCTTGAAAACCAATTGATAAATGCTGGGCAGCAGCCGTTAACAGCAAACAGTCAGCCACTGTTAACAGCTTAGCAGAATGTACGATAACAGCATAGAAGTAGCAGAGATGTATGGAACGGAAGCAGATGCGGTACAAAAAAAAAATAGCCGAGCAAAATGAGAAAAACAGCACTGCTGAAGGCTTTAGGGCGGCCAATATTAGCAGCATAGCAAACTACTTGCTTGACTTATGCGACAGAGCGTCTGTTAAATTAGTGCAGAGTTAACAGCGAACTAAGTAAAGTTAACAGTGGTATTTTAAAGATGTTGGTTTCAGGAAACACAAATTTTTAAAATAAATCAAAGTGTTTTTTTCGTACAGTGTGTTCACAAAACAGTTTCGCTTGTAAAATTTTAAAGAAAAATGTGTCAAAGTTATTACACTTTATTTTTGTTACATTTCCAATACCTAGTACGCGATGCATTTAATATACCGACCAGTCCCGATTGCTGTCTGCAAAACCTAGGCATCGTCTAGAACAACTTTCGCTTAGTTTTCTTAAATATTCAAAAAATTATCAAAATTTCAAAGCTTACAAAAAAACTGCAATAGAGATTTGTAATGACTTGAAAATTAAACTTAATGGTATTGAAATTAATGAGGTATAAAACTGCGTAGTCGAAACTAAAAAAAAAATTCTAAGTTTAAATTTTTTTAATTATTTTGAAAAAAATTTAAATTTTTGTAGTAGTTGTTATTGTACAGGACTTAAGTAATAAGTTATATCAAAAAAGGGAAATTTTAATAAATAATTCTTTATACTTTTCTTATAGCCAAATATCCATTATTTAAATATTTTTTGGTTTTTCGAAAAAACATGAATATTTCAGTTGAATACAGCTCAATTTGAAGTTTTGTTTTTAGAGAGCATCTACATTCTTTTAATTTATTCCCTTCATCAGAAAAATAATTTAAAACAAATTTTATTACACAAGTAATGGATTTACACAGACAGAGACGTTAATCGTTATTAAAATTGCACATTTTAAAATTTTTAATTATTTTATTTGATAGGTTATACAAAATTTGTTTCTTTGTAGAAATAAAAATAATAAATTAAGTTTATATTTTGTGATTTTCTTTTTCTTTCAATTACGCAACTTTGTGCTAATCGAACCCTAACCGAGAAAAAAATGAAGAATTTTTTTTTTCAAAATATTAGTTTTAATGCAGCATGCATTTAGATGCTCAAAAATTTGTTCGAGAAAATTACTTTTCACGATAGCCCATATTTTTATTTAAATGCTTTCGGTTTGTTCTCTTCCTTTTAAAAGAGCATCATGAGATGATTTTATATTTTTATGTGGACCTATTTTTTACCTTTCGCCTAAAAAATTAAAACACTTTTTTGAGTCTTTTTTTTTTTAATCAATAATTGTATTTATTTGGTTAGTTTTAATTTCAGGAATAATAAAAATAATTTTTCAGAACCCTAAACGTGCCGGCCGCCGTAGCTGAATGTGTAGGTGTACGCGCTTCATTCGCTGGGTCCCCCGGGTGAGTCCTAGGCAATGGTAAACCTCCGAGTGTATTTCTGCGATGAAAAAGCTTCTCACAAAAATCCTTTCTCGTTCGAAGTCGGCGTAATAAGGTAGGTCGCTAAATTTGTGTTACAGCAACAAGACGCACACTACAAATTGTAGGAGAAATTCGGCCAAACATCAAGCTATGATGTAAGCGCCAAATGATGAGTATTATTATTAACCGTAGGTTATAGTTTTTACCATGCAAATTAAGAGTTAACAGTTTTTTTCTTGAATTTGTTTAATTAGGTTAAATAAATTTATATCATAAGTAAAACTAAATTAAAACTTTCAATACGAACTAATGGTTAATAGTACTCCATGCACAAACAACTTATTTCAAAATTTCAAAAAAAATACAATCAAAAATAGTGCCGCGTGAGTAAAATGTGGAATATTCACTAATCAATGAAATTGCCAAATTTTATACCATATTTTTTTACTATTGTCATTGACCATTAGAATAATATTATCTTTATCATTCATCGACATTTTTTTTTTAAACTCTCCATTTTTTCGAAACCCTTTAAAGCCCATGTAACTTTTTAGTTGACCGCTTCGCGTGAAATAGCTCTAACGATAATTTACACATTACCTATTGATCTTATTGTAAGATAGCCCTACTATTATTTTTCAACAATGCAATCAAAATTAGTAAAATCATGAAACTTATTCATTCATGCTGCTGAAAATTTATACAAAGATAGCATAGTTTACATTTGCATGTATCACTCAAATTGTTTAATAATAGAAAACGTTTTTAACTACCTAACATGAAATATAGTAATCAAATCGCAATACAAAAAAAAATACAAAAAACATCAGGAAAGGCATTTTTAACTTATCGCATATTTATCAAAGCTTTTAAGTAAATAAAATTAAAAATAAATTTTATACAAAAAATTAAAAATGTTAACTGTTTTAATTTTTTGAAATTGTATTTTGAAATTTCGCCCTCTTTATGCGATATTTTTAAAAGGAGAAAAATGAGACTTTTCACGGCAATCAGCGAAATTAACTTATGCAAATGGTTTTTTCCCCCCAATAAAAAACGTAAATAATACGAACGCCATATTCTGTTATTCAATATTATCGTTGCCTTTCCTAAACCAAATTTTACGTACGTGATTAATTTCTCTATTGTATAAAATTTCGATTAGCGAGTCCTTTTTAGATCCGCCCTTCTTCATTACAGCCAAAAACCAATCAAACACACTGCCTATACAATATCGGAAAAATTTCAGAAAATGAAAAGTTCATTCAGTTCTATTGACAATGGACTACAAATTGCATAGCCCCAATTTACTATTCTGGATTGCTGGACTTAATAACTCATTATAAGCAGAAGGGAATAATACTCACTGTATCATTATATTTAAGAAGCTGCTCGAGCTGTATGGATGAAAAGATTTGTATTGGATGCCGCCGACTCAACCCAACTAGTCCTTCTTATGCTACACTCTCGAAGCAGCGCGATTCCTCGCAATGTTGGTTTATCCCTGACCGAGATGTTGTAATTTTTTCTGCCATTCGCGTTTTTCACTTCCAAAGCTGAAAATATAGAAATAAAATATGTGTACAATTTGATTTTCTATAGCTTCAATTTTTTTGCACCTCGTTAACAGCACAAATTACGTATGTGGCTACATTCTCACGCCTCGCAGTTATACCATACCGGAGCGTCTCGGATTTATATCCGGCCAGGGACTAATTTCAGCAACATTCCTGATAAGTTTACGGGCAATGTTTTATGCTATTACAACAATAAAATAAGTGCGAACTCCTTCCATCATTCAACATCCGATCGGATGGATAGGTTTGGATTTCAAACTTTTTTCCGAAAGGATTACGCACTTCATTCAAATCCAGGAAAATCTGGGCAACATCGGCGGTGTAACCAGAAGGCATACATTGGCGCAATTTAACTGAATCTCTTAACATTGAAGAGGATTGAAACTTTATGAAGATCATGTTGTTTCTTTATTAACAAGCAAATTTTGGTTTAAAATGCAAATAACAAAATTCAGATTTAGTATAACAAATAACAAGTGATTGAGCGTCGGATCTAATAACGAAGTTGCTAGGCAATATAAATATTAAGGGTAAGTGTAGGGTGTTTCGTATGAAGCAATACTAAATATATATTAAACTTTTACCATATCAGCTGTATTAAATATAAGGACAGTGCTGGCTAAACTAAAACACCTCCATACAGGTGCAACTCATTTAGGGCAAAAAATCAACAATTTGGAGACTTAATAATATTAAAGAAATTACACCTTCTGTTGTGAAGCTAACCCGTTTTCAGCACTTAACATAAAATTTCAATTACACCCTATCTTGGCGTAGTGACAAAATAACACAAATGAGTCTAAAATTACCCATCGCCTCGTCAACAAAAAAATGCACAATTTGACTATATAAAAAATAAAGTAAATTACACTGATTTTTCTTTATTCTTATTAAAAAAAAAACAAAACAAATCAGATAAAAGAATTCATCATTTACGAATTGCTTCTAATGTGTGAGCTCCTACTGTACAGATCATGGGAAAAAAGTAAATCTTTTTTTATTATAACACTTGTAGCGCCCTGTAGAGAATTTTAGTTTTTTTCATCCGCTTCCTCTGACAGCTGTTTGGCGCTTCGAACGCGCGTCTAATTAATTTCCTCATCCGTGCAAAATTTTATTAATTCAATTTAAATTAAAATTATAGTGGTTTATTTCAATTCTAATGGATTTAATTTGTGAGTGAAGTGTTTTTGATGAATTACTTAGGCGAGGCGTGTAATCAGGGCCAAAATGGGCAATGGAAATTTAGCGAAGCAAGCGGAAGATGTCCAAGGAAATATTTGGGGACGCCGTAATTTTTTGGTGAAAAGAAAAGTGCATTTAAGTCATACACGGCGGTATGCATGACACTTGATTCTAAAATAATTAAAATTAATAAAGGTAAGCCTTTGCTGTACTCTCACTGCATATTTCTTTGCTGTACTTTTTTGTATTTCTTTTTTACCAGAATCATTATAATAAGATTTGCGCAAAGTAGAAAGGTAAAGTACCTTGCCAATGCTATCTTATAAGTCAATATCGGTAATGTTTTCACTGAGTTATTTAAATCAATCTTCCGAAAAAGGTCAAAAACTGCATCAAAAATTTCATTTCGTTGATTTTTTTTTAATATTTTTATGCGGGAATATTAATCTTAAAGTTTAAACTGTTTGAATTGATCCATTTTCGTAAATTACAAAAACGAAAGGCGAAATATTCGATAATCAAATGCTGTTCAAAAGATAGACACACTTTGAATAAAATAATTATCTTAAGAAGTTACTTTACTCTTTACTCTTTGGTTTTGATAATTTCATTTGTAAGCGTTAGTGGTTTCGCCCAACGCAGCCAACCAATATCATAAAAAGAGTGATCTCTCCTCTCTTCTCCCATCTATCCAGGTCGTCAGGAATGCAGTGGTTTGAAATCTATTTTAATCTAATAAGAAATATTCCGGAACAACCGAGTAAGAACTAATTTTTTGTAAAAGATCAGAAAATTTAATCTGAACACCCCAATCAAAGAAAAAATTTTATTCGTATTCTTATAGTACCTCCTATAGAACAAGTTTGGCTTCAGCACACAATTTGATCGCAAGCTTAAGTACCAGATAGGGCATCCAGAAATTAGAATACCGACAATTTTCGGCATAAATTCCAATAGCCAGCAAGCGAACGGTTTCTTTTTTTTATATTTTTAGACAGAAATTACTCATTTCAATTTCACCTCTCTCGAACAAAAAAAAAAACATTTGTCATAGGCTAAGTGCAAGGTACAAAGATTACAAAAGCGGAGAATTTGACAGATATAGCCATTTTTGTGACGTCGTCACTGAAAATAAACAAATTCTCCGCTACAGCACCTCAGCTTTTCTGTATTCTGTTACACAATAAAGAGAGAGATGTCGAATTCCTGATTTCACAGCATTCACATTTTCGTCATTACCTCTTCTTCTGCTTTGCTTTAATTCCGCTGTGACGTCAAACGTTAGTAAATGTAGAATGTCAATACTTCCTGTATACTAGGCAGACAGTTTTAAATCCCTTGCGATTGTTTTTAAAATGCTGATATAAATAAATATAATATACATTTATGATCACGTGGTGCTTCCGATTATTATTAAATGTGTATGGACAATGTGATTTCGCAACTGCGCCGTTGACCTTCATTTTGCAATATTGTTGTCAATAACTTATCAGGAATAAAGCCAATAAAAGTAAGGAGTCAGCCCAGAAACAGTTAGAATGTAGAGATATAGTATAATTTGTAAGTTCATAAATACTCGTATAGCGAGATTTAAAAATTCATTGTACATACACTAATTATGAGATAAGGCTGTAATAAAAAGTAATACGACTAGTAGGTCGAACCTTTTGTCTTGACAATAATCAAATTCATACATATTTGGTTACATATAGATCAAAATGCCTTACTCCGTGACAATTTTTAAAAATAGTATCATTTTGTTGCATTCCTTTTCGAGGCTCTGGTCTTATCTGGCTGTACTCACGTTTTTTCTGAGTAGAATGAATACTTGAAAAACGTACGGCTGCTGAGTGCATTCGGAGAGCTCTTTATGTACATGCTGGCTGCTATGCGGAAGTAGAGTTCTTGCCACGTGACTACCAACGACCCACCTAACGACCAGTTATCGCTGCTGTAAATCTGAAGATACTGCTGTTGTCATGTTAAAAAAAAACTTTGGATGACCGTTCCGAGCGTAAGGAGCAAAGTTTTTAACATGAATACTTGACCAATTCAAAAGGAATTGTAAAGAACATTATTGAGAGAAAGGAGTTTGGGAGATATTAAGTTCATATCAAAAACTCTCCTACGATAGCAGTTTTTTTGTAGTCAAATTTCTTATGTGACTTCGGATACGGTAGCATTAAACGTTTAACGCCACGATGGTGTCGGGAATATAGCGAATGTGTTGAATCAAAAAATTAAATTAAATAATGAAAACGAAAGAGGTTTCGAAAATTGTGTTGTGTTTAACTACAAATTAATTAGGAATTTTCTTAGCTCTTTAGGGGTGTCGGGGGATCCGCTTTAGCTAAAGGGGTAAAATCGTTTGAAATCGCACAGTTCCACATTGGGCGGGCTCGAGATTTTGGTCAATATTACTAACTCCTAGGATATGAGAAACTTTTAACTTTTAATTACATTGTCGATTGTGCTTGGGGTTGCTGATTGGGAATCTAAAATCAAATTTCCAAATGATCAAATGTCAAACAGTACTGAATAAAAATGCCGTGACATAAAATCCATACTGAAAATGTGCCGCCAAATGAATGATCCGATAAGTAACTTGAATGTAGGCACGAAAATGATATTTTCAGGGCAAAAACTCAATTAAAAGTAAAAACAAAAATTTATTAAAAAGTATAAAAAATGCATTTAATAAAATAATGTCATTTATGTATTTAAGTGAATTAAAATTATAATTATCAAGCTCTTGCTGTCGGCGCATTTTTAAAACTAGTTTTATATTCTATGACTTACTATTACGATTGTTAAAAAAAACTTGGCGTTTTTAGAATACTTTTACTTTGACTTTTTGGGAAATAACAGCTTTTCGCCATTCTTCCACTGCTAAAATTTTTTTTGATTAGTAAAAAATAAATATTATAATAATTATAATAATAATAATAATGATAGTAATATTATAAGAAAAACAAAAATGAACTATGCAAATTGGAGCATAAAAAGTTGCATTGGTTGAGCGTTTGAAAATTTAATAAATTATAATTGCGGCACTTGGTATATAAAAATTTGACAAAGGATGTCGCTATGCCCTTTCGGAAGTAAATCCAATAAACGAAATAAATTTCTCTTATCTATTTTTGGGCATGAAAATAAAAAAAAAATTACGTAATCCCAAGGGTAATTATTTTTGTCACCGCCTGCAATTACAGATTTTTTTTAGCGACCCACATATTTTTTAATGAATATTTCAAATATATATTTTATTTTCATATATATGTATATTATTTTTCGGCCTGATTTTTATTATTATTCTTATCGCTGCTGTCTGTCGCGAGCTATAAAATTTGATTTCCTTTTTTTTTATGCGCAGCGTAGCAATGCCCAATATTCGCTTATTTCTTTATTTGAGATTTTATGTGCATACATATGTATATTTGTATGTAACATATCGAACGAAAGTAATTTAAAAGAAAAATATTTGTTTCATATTAGTTTGCGCCAATTTTTAAAACGATAGCTAAGTTTGAAATTCGTCGAGATTCGATAATAATTTATTTAAAAACAAAATCATGATTTAATAGCCATAATTTTATTAAATTTTTTTCGCCCACATTTAATCGTTATTTTGAGTTTTTTAATTTTTTCTATAAAATTTAATCGGTATTTTCTGATTTTATTTTTCGATAACAGTTTAATCGATGTTTTGTGATTTAATCTTTTTTAATATTCATTCGAATTTTTGTGATTTTTACTTTTTCGATCAGAAATAACTTTTAAAATTTAAATTTTCCGATCAAATTTTAACCTTTGATCCAAGGCGAATTTGGTGGCATAAGAGCAGCTGATTTGATTTTTTTTTATTCACCTACATGTATTTTGTTTATGCTTTTGCGTATGAGCTTTCAAAAGCCGTAAAAGCAAAAACAAAATGTATCTAAATTTTGACAACTCTTACGCAGAAACAATAACAAATACATAGGAATTTTGTAGTTGTATTTATAACACCACCTTGTATGGATTCGCCTTGCTTTGATCGTTATAATTGAATATAAATTTTATCAATCATAATAAATGCAAGAATCATTTTGACGATGCCAAAAATAACAACAACACCAGCAAACCGTTTTTTTTCTTATTATCGAAAAAAATTCCTGCATGTACCTGTAGGCTGACTATTTTTTTTCTTTCTGGACTTTGTGGAATGGTTCTTTGTTCCCGTGTTAATTTTTGTACCAGCGCATAGTTTTAGTGATTCGAAAATAATATCGGATAAGGTGTTTATTTGTTCATTTAGTAATTCATTATTGTTTTAAAAATTTATTGTTTGCTTTTTAGTTCAGTTCTGTGTTATTTACTGAAGTTCTACTTTTTTATAATATTTTTTTATTTTCTTAAGCAAATGTAGTTTTCGAAAATGTTAACAAAATTGAAAACAGTCATAGTAACTTGAATATATGAAAAAAATCTTATTTGGCATTTTCTCTAAATAAAAAGTTTTCTTAGTTCTCAACATACTTATAACAATTAGAAATAAAATGAGGTGATTTATAAAAAAGTAAATATTTCTAAAGCTATTTCTATTTATAAAAAACCCCAAAAATTCAGGTTGAAGGTATCTCGGTCGAGCTAAACTAAATCTTATAAATAAATATTTGTTTATCTAAACATTTTGGTTGATATCTTAAAATTTAGTGATTTTTATAGTATAATGCCGATGGAAAAGCAGTATGTATTTTTTTTAATGTATGGGGAGTGACGCATCCTAAAGTGCATATTCTTAAAAAAAAATAAAAATAAAATTGATTTTCGGAAATATTTCATTAAAAAAATATTTATTAAAATCGGTTCAGCACTTCGAGAGCCAAATCGTTACAAATAATTATACAAATAATAAATTTTATATATTAAGTATAGATTTCGTAAACTTTCGTCAAATATATTCTTTAAAAACTGAGTTAAAGTTGAACTTTGGCTATAAATTTCTATGTCTCTTTCCACCCTCAAAAATAATACTAACAATTTTGGGCGCACCCTGTCTATATATGTACATGTGTGTGTATGTGTTGGTACTTGCATTCACTTTTTCTTGCTTATTTTGCTTTGTATATTCGCATTTTATGAAGCTAAAAAAAAAACAACAAAAAATCAATTAAAGAAATAACAAAAACAAACATAACAACTGTTGCTATCAGCCACAATCAAACAGCAATTGACTACTGTTGTTTATGATACGAGACAGTAGCAGTAGCCGAAGCAGAAGCAACATTAGCGACAACAGCAACGACAGCAACGACATCGACAACAGTATTGCTAACTAGATTTGACGCTGGGGCCTGTGATGCCGCGCGGCACCAACTTCTGGTCGCGAGCCCCAACTTCGTTTGAATTCATTCGCTTTTTTGCCTCACAGTGAAGCGGTCACACAGCACACAAGCTTAAAAAAAAATATTTTTAAAAACAAAACGCGGAATTCGATCTAACGACGAGGCGGACGTTTACTACTTTTATATTTTTGTTATTCGTTTGCTGCCATCGAGGAAACCAAAACAAAAAAAAATAAAACAAAAACTACAATACAATTATAAAAGAAAACAGGAATAACAATTGTGTGATGTTTTCTGATTTGCAATTTTGTTGAGGTAGTTAAAATTCGATTGCATTTAATTTGCAATTCAACGAGGGTAGAGTGCAGACAAGGTTTAAGTGGATTTTTTTAATGCAGAAATACAAATAATGAAACAATGAAGTTCTAAGGGAACGATCGCAATAAAAAAATTTAAAAAAAAAACAAATAACTCAAGTATGACTAAATTGTGATCATTGCATTCTATATATAGGTAGAATAAAAAGTGACAGCAATAAAACAAATTAAATTACTATCGCTTTCAAGGCATTAGCATTTGATATATTTAAATGATTGGAAATCAAAAAAAAATGAATGTATAACGGTATATTCCAATTGTCATAGAAGTAAAAAAATAAAAATCTGTGGTAAGGACAATTTTTATAAACAACACTATTTAATTAAAAGCAATTTTTGAAATTTTAAACTAAGTATATAAAATTGATTATAAGGAAAATATTTGTTACGATTTGGCTCCCAAAGTGCGGAACGGATTCCAATAATTATTTATTTTTTTATGAAACATTTCCCAATAACAATATAATGACATACTTATTTTTTTAAGTTTTTGAATAATATATCTATTAGGGTGCAACACTTCTCAAAAAAAAAAAAAAAATATATATATAGGTACTATTTTTTCAACGGAAAAAATCATTAAATTTGAAGATATTAACCAACAGACTTCAAATATCAAGATTTGGAAGAGTTGGACCGATTTGAAGTTACCTCAGTTTAAAAAAAAAACAATTTTAATCACCTCAGTTCATAAAATATTTTAAGCTTGAAAGTAATGCATAAAAATATTTAAACATTTGCTTAACGGAATTATAATCGTGAAAAATATGACGTTGTCTTTGAATTCATTTTTTTGGATTTGTTTTAAATAAAACTTTAATAACTGAACCAAAACTTGACCGAGTTTGACTAATAATATATCACTTCCTTATTCTTTTCATATTCTTGTTATTATAAATAAATTTAAAAAAAATATTACCAGAAATTTTAAGATAACGTTATTTTATCATCTGAAGTGTTTTTAATTTTACATATTTAAAATTTTTTATTTTTCATTCTCAAAAATACTAAATTTAAACTGAAATAATAACTTAATAAAATCTTAATATTTTCCGCATATATTTTGGCGACATTCCTAAAACATAATAAGTTTTATAATACCGACCCACATTTTTTTTAGTGAGGCACCCTAATGTATGTACATACATACATATGTGTATTTTTTAACTTTAACCCAATTTTTAATTTTTATTTTTTTGAAATTCAAAAGTACACGAGTACATAAATTAAATACGTTGCACTTTTTGAGGCGTAACTAAGTACGTCGGGTGTTTGCTAGTTACAAAATAAAACACAAAAACAATTAAAACTTTTTCAAATATTGACTTCGAATTTGCATTAATTTTTATTGCAAAAGATTATATATTTTGAGCGCTTTTTTAACTGTAAACATTTGTATTAGAAATTTCTAGAGCGTAAAATTTAATTTTTAATGTTTTTTTCCACGAAACAAAAGTTCAAAGCCTTTTGAGCACAAATTGTAAGGATTTACCTGCAACGTAGTGTTTTTAGTATGGTTTTGTGAAAAAAAAATATTCAAAATCAGTGAAACGTAAAAAAGTTGTAAAACATTGTTTGTGCAAAACAAAATAAAAAATATTAAACAAAAAATTAAAAAATAAGATACTAAATATATATTATACAAAAATCGACAATATAAAGTGGCAATCATCAATTATTTAAATTCAAACTGGCTACGATATCGTGTGTGGTTTGTGGTATATTAAAAAAAACAATAATTATTTCTATACAAGTGAAACAGGAATACTGAATGGAGTTTTGCTTTTAAAAGCAAGTACCAAAAATGTGTCATGATGCTATAATTAATTAATTTCTTTCTTTTTTTCTTAATACATTAAAAAAAAATTACTTAAATAAATCTTTAAAATCGTTTATACATTGCCGGCCATTGGAATAGCGCTACTTTTCCTTCTCAGTATTTGCAAATTTTTTGATTGGTTTATTTTAATGAACAAAATTCAGAAAGATTCAAAAAAAAAATTCAACAAAAATTCAAACGTCTTAACCAGAACTTTTAGAAATTTTTGTACAAGAATTTTTAGAAGTTTCATGGCTGAAAACTTTGTAGCTCATTTCATTTCAGTATATAAAATGCAAGTTTAGAGACGGTAAAAATTACTGTTAAAAAATAAAAGTTTCAATTTTTTTTTAAATCTTGAAAAATTTAAAATGTTACGTGGTGCGTAGCATTTCTCTTTCCGTAGATTTCTTGAGTTTAAACTTAGAAAATAATCATAATATGTAGGCCCTGGTGGAAATCAGGGATCTTCTAAAATTGTTTCTAAGTTCAAAATGATTTTAGGGGGAAATGGGAATTGCCGATCTCCGTTATAACTTAACCTAACCTAACATTCACACGCTAATTTCGCCACAGCACGATCAGCACGATTCATTTAAAAATTCGCAAATGATTTGTTGAGCATCAGTGTGTGTGTGTGGATGTATGAATGTTCTAACGGGTTTTTCAATAGGGACGCTACAAAAGTAGACCGATAGTGACAGCAAACGACGTCATATTTTTCCCCGCTCTTTTGACATTTCTCTTCAGTAATATTTGCCACTTCATCATGGAAAGATATACGATCCAATAACGAGTCGAAATTATTAAAATTTACTAGCGAAATTCGGAGTCAATGGCCTCAACTTTAAGAGCGCTACGTCCAATTTATGGTCGTCGTCATTTCTGGCTGAATGGCTTCGTCAATAAGCAAAATATGCGTTATTGGACAGGCAGCAATCCACACTTACTCCATGAGTCAACATTGCATCCCGAAAAAATTACGGTTTGGTGCGGTTTATGGGCCGGCGGCGTCATTGGGCCGTACTTCTATCGTGATGATCACGACCGGCACATAACTGTGAATGGGAATCGCTACCGCTCAATGATAACCGAATATTTCTGTCCCGAAGTGGATAATATGGACTTGGGCAATATGTGGTTCCAACAGGACGGCCCCACAAGCCACACAGCGAATGCCACAATCGATTTATTGAAAACCAAGTTTGGAGAACGTCTCACGAAATGGCCCAGTCAATTGGCTGCCTCGGTCGTGCGATTTGATGCCGTTAGACTATTTCCTGTGTGACTACGTCAAGTCTATGGTCTATGCCAACAAGCCAGCGACGATTGATGAACTTCGTACGAATATCGAGCGTGAAATTGCAGCAGTATCGGCTGATTTATGCTTGAAACCCGTCGAAAATTGGATTCAGCGTATGGACTTCTGCAAGCGTGCCCGTGGTGCCCATGCAAAAGAAATCGAGTTCCATAAATAATGGCATCGAATGTACTTTCACAAGAATAATGAATTTAATTCATATCCCAAACCCATTTTGTTTTATTTAAAAAAACTTTTGTAGCGTTCCTATTGAAAACCACTGTATATCCCTTACCAGCTATTGCTGAGCAGTTTAGGCAAATATTCTAACACACTTACCATTTTTTTATTAGCCTCTAATACAAGCGCATTACCAAAATAATTTTGCTATTGTAATTTATTAATGATGACATCCATGAGTAGTTTGATTCTTAGTGCTGAGGAGTTTGTGATGACAATAATGAACAGTTTAGCTACATATATTTAGTTATGTAGAGCAAATAGGAAATTGTATTAGTAGAAAAGAGATAAAATATCACACAAGCGCAAAGTACTCAATTTTTACCCATGGCCTGAGCAAAACTGCGTACTTTGCTGAGCACTTTTGTAACTAGTCATAATTATAATATGATCCCTTATATCATACTCAGCTGTCTTGCAGGGTTGTCTACTACGAATATCTAAATATACATTATATTGATTGCAGTGGCTTTAATTGCGGATGTCGTGGTACCCAATAATTAGCCTAACTTCATTTCGCATATGTAAATTGACGTTTAGGCATTTAAAATGTGCGATTAATAATATACGGCGGCACCTCTACTGACAGCAGTACAATTGATAGGTAGTAGTTATGTATTTGCTTATTAAAAATTTAATTTGTGAGTTATAAATACTTAGTTGAGATATTGACTCTGCAACGCTCAATTTGTTGGATGGCAATTAAATCTGTCTGGCGACGTACATTTGTATATATTTATTTGGAAACACACACATACGAAGATATGTACAGTGCCGGACAAATTAATAGGGGCATGCCATTTTTAATGTTTACTTTTTTAATTTTTTTTATAAAAGTATAGTTCATTTCCTAACAGAAACTACATATATACTTAGATGCAAGTTTCAAACGTTGTGCAAAACTTTGAAAAATACTACAAAGTTTTATCCAAATTGCTAAATTTTAAATCAGAATTTATTAAAATAATTATTTTTATAGCATATTTGCCGTGGTTTTTGAAATTTCGATTTTACTGATAGATAACGTTCGAAATTTTTTTTTATTGTGAGTTGACAAAAAAAATTATCAAAAATTCAAGGGAAATTTTCAGCTAAATCGAACTTGCACTTAGTTATACTGAAAATTAATGGGTCATAAAATTGAATACTTAAAATTTTTTATAAAAATTGTAGTTAAAAAATTTGAAAATTTTATGAAATTTTGTTGAATTTTTAAAGTTTTTTTATAAAGTTTGAAATGCGGAATTGTACGTTGTTTATTATATAATGAGCTGTACGTTTATAAAAAATTAAACAGAAGAAAATTAATTAAAAATCGCGCGAACCTGTCAACTTGTCCCACACTGTATGTGGATGCTGAGAGATTAGGAAACCACTTTAAATTCTAACTTATGAATACTTAAAACATCTATATGATTTTACTGTACTTTTCATGCACCATTTCCGCATCACATTCTCTCCAAATCTTTCTAATAAACATAAGCTGCTTAACTTAATAATCCTGTATGTAGGTCTATTAAATAAAAAGTGATATGGATGACATGGAGTTTATCTTTTCGTATGAGCTCCAATGTGATGCAATAATTTGCGAAACCTTTCAAAAACCAGGAAATACAAATATCAAGCCAAATCACAAAAACCAAAACAAAACGAAGAAAACGAATAAGCTATTTTTTTTTAATACCTAAAGCCAATATTTTCTGGTCAATCGATTATTCAGAATTTCATAGTCATTATTTATTTTTGATTTTTTATCTTGCTGCAGAATTTTGTATACTTGCTCGTTTATGCTCACAAAAGTTCGATAATTTTAATTAGCACTTGTATACTTTCGAATAAGTGCCGAAAAAAAAAAAAAAATTTGTTATTATTTACCACCTATGCATGTACATACATACATACGTAAATGTAAATATGTATGCGCATGTTTTTAGGAATCTTTGTAAACATTTACATTACATTTAGAATTTTTGGCATGACGGCGCAAATATGAAACGAGTTTCAGCGGATAAAAGTAAAGCCTTATTAATGTTTGAAAAGCAA
This sequence comes from Anomoia purmunda, assembly GCA_951828415.1. Classification (NCBI taxonomy): domain Eukaryota; kingdom Metazoa; phylum Arthropoda; class Insecta; order Diptera; family Tephritidae; genus Anomoia; species Anomoia purmunda. Next base: position 111,579,684 of record OX639996.1, on the reverse strand, counting down.
TAGATAGAGAACACCTTCACCCCTGATCGGCAGCCAAGTGGCGTGGGTTGGGATTTAAACTACTTACAATTTTTTTTTATATGTGAAGCCAGCAATGAAAAATAAATAAATAGAGAAATAAACGCATATTTTGTTATATACATACACATTAGGGCAGGTCAATTTTTTTTCGGCCAAATCATAAGGTATTTTCGGATTCTACAAATAGCTCTATGGGAAAGTGTAGAAGAAACTGTAGGTTGAAAGTAAGTTTCGAGCTTGCGCATGTTTAAAAGAAAGTTTTAACTTTTAGCAAAGTTTTCAAACTTTTTGGTTAGACGATTTTTTTTTTTTTTTGTAGTAAATTTAATTTCACTATAATTTGGTGCAAGTTCCAAATGGCTAAAAATTGCCGTTAATTTTTGATAATTTTGGTTTGCTGACGGCGTTGCACTTTTTCTTCCATATAAAAAAAAAATTGTGCATGCGTTATGCTTGGTTTTCATTAGGTCAAATTTGACATCAAATGTTAGCGGAAAATAAAAAGCAAACTGGCAAAATTTTGACATCTTTCGATTTGACGCCAATGCAAAATATTGGAATTTCACAATGTTGCCATTTCTTGTCATATCTTGTTGTCAAAAGTTTCACCTACCTTAATTTTTTTTTCAAAATTTCCACAAATTGCAAATTTAATGTACATATATGTATAACTCAATTTCGGAAAAATTGTCAGTAGTGAGTTGTCAATGTATGATTATCGATATATTATTTGAAAGAACAATTTGAGCTACTCTAATATACATGCAACATACATATATAAAAAAAATTATTCAAAAGAGCGTTACGATCAAGTCGATTTCCAAATTTTTTACCTATTTTAAAAATTATATTAACTATAGATGGCTTATCTGTACAATTATTTTTAACAGAGTGCTACCACCTGTTTGTAAAATAAAAAATTTAAAAAATTATTAAGCATCAGCAACCAATATGTTATTTTTAAAAAGGATATTAAAGCAAAAGTATTAAATAAAAAATGTTGTTAGTGTTGCCACCTAATTTTTTTTAGAATAATAAGAGCATCAAAAGTTACTTAAAATTTTTTTAGAACAAAGACATTTTCTGCATCCGATATTTTAATTAATAACTACCACTACCAGTTGCATATCAAATTTCCCGCCGGGTTTTTTATATTCCAATGTCCAGTTTGGGTGCAGCTAAACTTTCGAAAGACACCACAGCCATATGTATGTACATAATTACTGCTATATAAAAAATCCTATTACTTCACTATCTCTATTTGCCATGGACACGAAACCAACTGGAAGAGGAGCTAAAAGAGGAATTAAAAGCACTTGTCAAGTGTATCGAATTCGGGGCGAACATGTGTTTTATTCTATGATTAAAAAACAGCAGGTTTTATAGACATGGAAGCGCTATAAAAAAATGCAAAAAAAACTGATAGTTAAGAAAGATGTACTAAAACAAAGAAAGACAGAAGCCAATTAGAGCCAAGGCGGCTAACTGCTGGATAATAAAAATGAATTTATAACCAACGCAATAAAAACTATACAAAAATATCCGGCGACTAAGGTTTATAATTTTGTAATTGTTACTAGAAAGCTACACAATTAAATAGTTAAAAAAAATAGGTAGATATTGTTCCGAATCAAAGCAGAGTTTTAGGTTTTTTTTTTACAAAATTTGAAAACAGAGCCCTTCCACTTTTGCCTCTTTAAGGTGCTAATCAAAAAGCTAACGTAAGTTGCTACACACAATTAACATAAATTCTTAAAAAAAAAAAGTGCAAAAACTTTTTTTCTAAAAGCAAATTATAGCAAAAAAGAAACTTTGATTTTTTTTGCAAACAAAAAAAAACAACTAAAACAAAAAAAAAACACGATAATTACAAAAATTAACGCCAACGTAGTGTTTTAACGATACTGACCACAGACTCTTTCGCTAACACGCTATCAGCTATGTACTACCTCAACTAAAAACGCAACCGGCTATATAGGCAATTAACCGGATACGAAAATGTAAACAAAGTAATACAATGCACATACATTCACACATACGCACATAATAAATTAAGCGGCATTAATGGTAATTAGATGGGCGTGATTTACACGCTTTTTTTGCCAGAGACTCGGTTAGTTGGACAAGTAAAGATAGTGAAGTTTTTTTTGCAAATAACTGAAATAAAATATTCGTATGATAAGAGAAGATGACGAGCAAAAATTTATAATATGTAAATGAGCTAAAAGTGAGTGATTTTTTTGTTTTTTGGTTATTGAGTTACATGCTTCTAATGTAAATATGTAAATAGTACAATAATTTTTTTGGCGCCAATGGCAAGCCATAGAAATAATTTGTACTCATACTAATTATATACTAGTAAATACTCGGCGAATTTTGTTACGTCTAAAAAAGTAAAACGTATTTAATTTTATGTATTTGTGTGCTGAAATAATTTATTTGAAAAAAAACTTGGGTTCAAATTAAAAAATATGCATACATATGTACATATGCACATTAGGGTGCGTCAATAAAAAAAAGTTCAGCTTTTACCTCCGACATTTTAAAATTTATTATGTTTTAAGCCTTTCCAAAATTTTGCAATATATTAAGATTTGAAAATTTCTCCGAAAATTTATTTTTCCAAAATAAGAAAAATTTTTTAAAATTAAAAAACAAACACTTGAAATGAAAAAAGAGTATAAGCTTAAAATGTCTGCTTAAATTTTTTTAACTTGTTCATTGAGATGTATGGAAAAATTTCGGGTTTTCCACCGAAATTATAAGATATATTATGTTTCAAGACTCGCCAAAATATTTCGAAAAATATTAAGATTTGAAAATTTCTCAGAAAAAATAGTTTTTTAAAAAATACAATTATTTAAATAATATCTTAAAACAAATAGCACTTGAGATAATAAAATAGCGTAAGCATAAAATATCTGCTTAATTTTGTTTTTACTTTTTTCATAATAATGAGATGTATGGAAAAAAATTGCGACTTTCCAGTCAAAAAACAAACATCATCTGGATTGAAGAAAAGCAACTATCAAAAAAAAAAAACGGAATAATCGGGTGAAATGGCGCTTAAGAAATATTTACTACTTTTATCTTTTTTTCCTTTTTGTGTAGGTTTTTATTCAATTTGAACAAACCTTTAGTCAATCAAGAAAAAATTGTATATCAAAATAAGGAAAATTCTTCTTGGATTTTTCAGTGTATATTATTGGTCTAAATCAGTCAAGTTTTGGTTGAGCTATACAAGACTTTCTTATACCAATCTTCCAAAAAAAAAACTCAAAGACAGCATCCAAAATTTCATTATTATGACTCCGATGAACGAATTTTTCAATATTTTTATGCAAAAATTTTAAGCTGAAATTTTATGATTAAGGTGACTTTTTTGGTAAAAATATTTAAAAAGCTATTTTTATAAAAAAAAACACAAAAATTGAAGTGATTTCAAAATGGTTCCCAAACCAAACTCCTAATATTTTTGCGAAAGACTTTTTAAATGCAAGGAATTTAATAACTACGATAGAAAGACAGTACCGATACTCTTTGTATATTCTACAAAAAAATAATAACAAGTATCGCTTTTCGCAAATGTTTCTTATAAAGGAATCGATTCAGTACGGCGTATTAAGTTTGATTTTTCTACATAATTTAAATTCTCCAATTTCTAACGTAAATGTCCAATTTCTTGTTATTGTGCTAAAAACAAAGCAATTTTATACTTTATGCACAAATTAAATTCCTCAAACAAATTTTTATTAGTTGTTAGCAAAATATAAGCTGAAAGAATTGTTTTTGTTAAAACTAAGATTTCCAGAAGATAAAAAACAACATTATTTAAATAAATTAACGCTACTACTAGGTAAATATTAATTATATATTAAATATACTAATCAATTAAAAAAGTAACCAGCCGTATAGGTAAAAAATGTAAACATATTAATACAATTTATGCGCATACGAAATGAAACGCCATTAATAAAGTAGATGGGCGTGATGCACGAGTGTCTTTCGTAAGAGTCGGCTACTGGGTAAAATAAATAATTTCAATTATTATCTGTTAAAAAACTCGTTAGTATACAATATATTTAAATGCGCTGAAAATAAGTGATTTTTTTGGTCACTAAGTCGCACGCTTCTAATAAATGTAAATATGTAACAAGAAATGGCACATTAAATAGAAAAGAGTCACAACTCAGAAATCAAACGCAGAAATGTATTTTTTTTATGAATAATTCAATGTCAATGGAATTAGTAAGTCAATAAGAAGTAAATAAAATGGCAATTTTCTAATTAAATTTGTGAATTGATAAAACGTATAAAATAAATAGTATTGAGTTATTACACTTTTATATTTAGAATTTTAGAATTACAAATGATTTGGAAATAAAGGTGATTGTAAACAAATATTGTTAGCTACATATGTTATTGATTTTACTCAATTGCCCAGTGAAGTCATTAGAGCTTCAATATGTTGTTGTTGGGTATATACGTTAACCATATGTATTCTTGAATGTAAAATAAAAGACAATTTCTTTTTTTATTTTTCAAAACAAATTTCAAAAAAGTTTTGCTCTTGTCAGAGAAATTAACAATGAATAACGAATGGTAACCTTATTTAGTGGGATGGCACTGTGACTGGTTGGAAATAGCAAATAGGGGGACAGTTTTGATATGATTTTCCTTACTTTATAACAACTATTAGGCCATAATTTTTTTCATTTGTAAATGACAAAACTTACTTACTAAGTACTAGTAGCGAAGGTCGATTTACCTATCAGTAGAAGTAGAGTTGCCGAATGGAAATAAAAACTGTGAAATGGAGATTGGAGATAATAAAAAAGAATGTTATATTTTATCAATATAATTATGTGATGAGTTATAAATCATAATTTTCTTATTTTCGTAAAAATCTTTGAAGAGAGTTGCCACCTGTTAAAAAAGTTAAGTGAAAATTAGTTAATAAAATTAAAAAAAAAAATACTGGTGGAGAAGAAAAGAGATTTCAATGGATATATATTAAAAGAGTGTTGCCACCTGTTTAAAAGAGTTAATGCAATTGAATTAATAGTAACAGAAAAGCCACTATATTGATGTCAAACAAAAGCGGGTTAAGTATGAAAGTCGAATTTCGAAGGTATTTTTGGAGAGAGTTGCCATATGCTTGAACAATTATGTATATTAAATTCAATTAACTATATTAATGAACTATTGCAATATGGGTGACAAATGAAAATGTTTTAAGGAAGCTATGTTTGAAAAATATTTTTGTATATGGTTGCCACCAGCTTAAAAAGGTTAATTCAGTTTTTCTAATAAGTTAACTGTTATGCTACTATATTTGTTTCACACTTGATTTCGAAAATACTTTTAAAAAAGATTGCCACCTGTTTGTAAAATTTATTAAACTTAATTAAATTAACATTAATGAAATATTTCGATATGTGTTTCGAATGAAGAAGGTTTAGGAAAGTTTTTTTCGAATATTTTCGGCGAGGGTTGCCAGCTTTCTAAATAGTTAAAAACAAATAAATGATAAATTAAATTGAATATATCTAATAAATATATGTATATAATATATATGAAACAGAATAATACCGGTTAAAGCAAAAAGCTTCAATAAACCATAGTTGTGAAAGTATTTTTGAAAATGGTTGCCACCTGGAGCTATATTAGAAAATATAAACAATAATTTGTTAGATTTGCAAAAACAACAAATGGCAAAGCGGTACAAATTATAGCTGCTATTTCGGATATCACCCCATCACTTCGTGACACTTCCCCAGGTATCGAACACCGGTTTTTCGTTTGACTGTACATGAAAATATTAAATTTAAATTCAAAGTACTTTTGCTCAGGCATAAAGCCATAATCTTTCCATATACTTAATAAAATTACACGCTTCGTCCAATATTCGAATGCGCAAATAAAAGGCGATTAAAATGCATCTGTACATTCTCTTAAATCAAAAGAATTACGCAATTTAGCACATGGAGAGCCTAACTAAAAATTTCGACCCCGACTGTAAACAGTGTGTACTCATAAACAATATAATAACTTACATAAAAAAAAAAATGAAAAAAAAAATTGAATTTACTATTACAATTCTGCATGTAAAAGCGATAAAACGCTTCACATTAACATTGACGATTAATCGTAACATTCAAATATCTACATACATACACTCGTAACACTTAAATTACTTTGTTTTCATATACATATGTATGTATATCTGTGTTTTTGTAATTTTTTATAGTTCATGCTTCAAAGTCTTCCACATTGATTGTCTAATGCAACATTTTGAAGGCGCAACACGTTCCGCCGAAAAGGTAAATTGAGCGATAAAAAAAAATTACAACGGAAAAGTTAAATGCAGTGTTAGAAAAGCAACATTCCAATTAAATTATTAACAAGCGAGCAGCAGCAACAACAACAGCAACAAGTAGCCACTTAAAATACACAAACTGTCGACGAAAAAATCCGCACAGCAACTATGGAACAGAGCGCCTGTTTGAAGCCATCGAAAGATGTCGAATTTCAAGATGTTTACTACACCGTTAAGGAGCGCAAGCATTTTAGTGAGTATTTTATTTATTTTATTATTATATTTTTTTTTAAGCTTCGTTATGAAGTTGCAAGCAGCAAATGTAAATATTTAGTGGCGAGTGATAAACAACGAGCGCACTGTGGGGAGATTTAGTAAAATTATTAGGTGTGAAAAAGATTAAAGCTATTAAAAAAAAAACAAAATACAAGTCAATATATATTTATATATATTTAACACCAAGTTTTGAATTTTGGTTTCGAAATTTTTTAATTTCCTAATTTCAAAGCTCTGCTTCAGTTCGTTTTTTACTTGAGCTTCGATGACATTTTTTTTTTTAAATATTTATTTAAAGCAATATCTGAAGTTCAAGCAACGATTTTGTAAACCTGAAACTGTGATAACCGGGTTAACTTCGATTTGAGATAATTAACTTTTTATGTGGACATACTATAAGTATCGAAAATTATGTGACTTGGAGAAAAGGACATTTCCTACCGAAAATAGATACTTGGAAAAATTAAGCGCAATAAAAATTAAAAAAATGGCAAATCTCTTGAGAAAGAAGATTTATAAAGAAAAAATGAACAATTTTTCTTTGTTGCCAATTCGTGTAGAACACAATAGAACAAAAGAAGAAGGCAGTGACTAGAAGGCCAGATCTTTCCTCTAGCCTTGATCAGTGGCGAGTTAGACGGCCTACCGTTAAAAAAATCTCTCAAAAACTCAAAAAGTTCATTGAAAATTTTAACCAAACATTTTCTTACACAACACCAAACAAGCCTAATAATCTTCCGAATTTAGAAACCTACCCAAAGATATTACAGACTAAACCAACTTCGAAGCAGATAATTCGACGTATGTCATTTTTGAAGCTCTGCAGAAACCAGTCGTGTTTAACTTGATGCGACATCAAAAAACAGAGTGAAGCTTCATAGCCCAGCAATAATAATGCTATGACTAATAATTTGTGAATTCTACCCACTGTGGTCTGCTTACTTGGTCGGTTGGCTGTTTGGGCGGCCAGCAAGTTTTCTTAATTTGGCTGTTTGTTGATATTTGGTTTCGTTTTATAGTTCAGTGTGTAATTGGGCAAGCTAATGAAAATAAAAATTTATTGCAAGGAGTAGAAGCAAAGAAAATTTATTATTCATTAGATATGTAAGTATTACATGGTTTTGGTAGTTTTGCTGTCAAAATGGCCACGGGTGGGTAAATGTCATAAGCTGATGTAATAAATGCACACTTCCTACGTAACTAAACTATATAAAACGATTAAATTGGTGCTGGTTGTGCTGTTTTTTTTTTTTTGTTTTTTTTTTCGTATACGCAAAATTCAAGTTTCCACGCTTGCGTAAATGCTTTAACTGTATTAGTATGAGTCAAAACCAGTCCGTCTTATTTTAATCGCTTCTGTTATATCAAACAAATCAAACTGATTGATGGTTTTAAGAAGTTCATTAAGATTTTTGGTATAAACTGTACATATGTATACTAGGGTGCATCATTCCCCCAAAATTGTTTCCATTGTAATTATAAAATTTAATATATAATAAGACTTTCAACAAAATTTTTTGAAAAAGATTTGAGATTGCGTGAGCTGGGCCAGTTTGAACATGCGTCTAAAAATGGAGTTTTTATAAATAAAAAGTTTTTCTCATTTTCCAAAAAAGCGCCAAATTATTATATCATTATTAATATTTTAACTTTATAATATCAATAGAAAACCCGCAATTTTTTTATGAGGCGCCCTAATGTATTCATATATTATTTTGACAAAATTATTGATGATCTGCGAGACAGACATCCACTGATAGAAAGCTTAATAAATTATAGTTAATTGATTAAGAAAATATCTCAGTAACCTTGAACTTCTTATAAGCACTCCTTTAAGTTGCGCTGTGTCGAATCTGTAACCTTTTTGTAAAATGTTTGCCACAAATGGCAAAAACTTAACACGTTATGGTTTTTGTATTAAAAATTTAAACACCTAAAAAGCCCAGTAATTTTTTTTGTTAGCTTTAATTTATGTATGTGTACGGTAGAAGCCTCGTGAATAGGCTTGAAAAAATTAACTAATAACAAATTAAAAACTCAATTAGCATTGTTCTAAAACTCGGCCCACAGCTACGTGTAGTACCAGAATAGCAAACAGGATGTTACATATGTGTATTAGAAAGAGATATCCATTTAATATTTTGATTAAATATAAATATATGTTATGCCCAAGGTAACTTAGTCAAAAGTTAAAACCCCATGAAATCAGTAGCTTTGAGGCAAGCAGACAGAAAGAGAAGACTTCTGAAAATGGGACAAATGAAAATCCTCGAGCTCAAGGGCAGTTTTTTTCGGAAAGTATTTTGAAAAATGCAACAACAGTTAAAGTAATGGAGTGTCCTAGAAAGTTCAGCTAAAGGCAGCCATCTGTCCTTGGTAAGCGAATTCCCAACACTCATCTATGCACTAGTTGAAGTTCCCCAATCTCTGTCTAGCCAATCCCGGGCAAGTACAAAAGATGTGCAGCGATGTCTCATCATCCTCAAAATATGAGTGTTCTGTCTGAGCAATTGAGAAGTAGCGCCCCCTCTCTCTCTTTCTTCGACGAACAAAAATTTCTCATTTACTCCCCCATTCTCTCATTTTATATGGCGTGGAAGCGTGGACGATGTCAAACAGAGATGAGTAGTAGCGAACTATCCGTCCGCTCCGTCCGCGAGGGCGCCACGTACCGAAGAAGATGGAATTATGAACTGTACAAATTCTATAATGACATGGACTATTTGCTTATGATATACAAATGATGATACTGTGACTCGCCAACCATTGGTGGGCAACGGAATCGAGCAAAAAAGTAGAAGGACCAAGTGCAAAAGTTCCTGTCTACACTTAATGTGCATAACTATCGCAATTTCGCAAGGGAGAAAGATGATTGGCGAATTTTCTCGGCCGCGCCCCAATCGGACAAACCTTTGTAGTATCAAATAAGAAGAAGAAGAAATATAAACGCCTTATTAAAATGCAAAGCAAAAAATCTGAACTAACTTTTTTAAACTTTAATAGCATTTGATCAGATCTACAATTGAAAGACGCCCATATATTGTGCATAGCAATTAAAACGTAACTAACGTTCAACATATAGTTCTATGTATTCCCTTTTGAGTTTAGATAAATCAATATTTGTTGTAGCTTCATATTATTTTCTATTTACATTGCATTGTTATCGTAATCGTATTAAATTCAACACATTTTAATAAACAACTAATTACAGTTTAGGCAATGATTGATGTTTAATCGAAAGTAGGCTTTGCCTAAGTGGGTATCAATAATTGCATATATTAGCTCCTGATAACTACAAAAATCAATTATAAAATTAATAATGCAAGCAGTTAAAAAGCTTTATTGTTTTTATAAGCGAGGAATGCAGTGATTTTCATTTAGAGAGGTGTTTTTGATTACAAAATATGCAGTATCCAATATGTAAATGTATATGTATGTATATGCATATATAAATAAATAACTACATTGCGATTAATTACTATGAAGTATTAAACGGGCAATAAAGTTAAGTGATGACTTTCTCAAAAAAACAAAAAACATATTTCTTAAACGCTGTATGTATTTTAAAAGGTCGCATGAAATGCTTGTTCTGCTTTATAAACAGAGACTTTGTGATCGTGGTTTTATTTTATGTTATACTATAGTATTAGTAGTTGAAAAATACAATTGTTATGTTGTTGTAGAAACAAAGCAGAAGTTGGTGTATATTGTCCCAGTAGTTACGAAAGGGTTAAAACAAAAAAAAAAAACATGGGAAAAGCGATGCTTATGATTACTACCCACGTAAACACGTAATTTTAATTGCGCATACATTTTTCAATATCCTATTAATTGCCTAGTTATGCACGTGGAAAGTTTAGTTAAACGCCAAATCGGTTCACACAGTTACGTCATTTTTTGAAGCCGGTTAAAAAGAAAAGGTAATGGCACAGGGTCACGCGTACTATTAGGAAGTTGTGGCAAGGAAGCGAGACGTATTTCCCTGGAAAGTTACAAAAAAGTTCAAAACAGGGGTGAGTCTTTGTCAAAATTAGAGCCGTGAGCTGCTGACTAAGATCCAGAGAATACTTAAATTATTCCATTGCTTCTTGCCATAGCTTAATACTGGTTACAGGGATATTAAAAACAATATTTGAAAAGCCCGATCACGCGTTGTGGATGAAAAGAAAATAGCAGCTGAATATGAAGCCACCTGTGAGGAACTGCAACTGGAACGAGCTTGAAATTCATATTAAACTAAAATTCGAAATTTCTATACTAATTGTGTGAGTTCAGCTAATAGAGATGAGTGTCCTTAAAAAGTTAAGATGATCTGGAATTAGCTGGGTATTTCTGGTATAAATAAATAGTAATGTCATTCATATCGTTTGCTAGACTTTAGCACCAAGCTTGACGTAATGTAATATTTAATTTCTGTGCTATGACTTCAAAGTCAGCTTGGATGTCATCAAACTGTCTCAATACTGTTGAAAATCGAAAATTGCATTCCCTAAGCTCATTTTATAGACAAACTATGGATGAAAACTTGCACCAGGTATTTAAATGGTAAAATCATGTTCAGTTCCTTCCTCTACATGTAAATTAAATCACCGTTTAAACTTGGGGTTTTTTGGTCTTATTACTCAGATGATATTATAAGCGACAATTGGTAAATGGAAAAATTAAGTTTTATATTTATGATAGAATTAAGAATACTGTATAAACTTTACTTAACACGCTCTTCTGATCTCATAAATATAAATGTATAGTCCAACGATTTATTGTATTTTTGCTAAAAATTGATTTAAAACATTTTCGGCTGTAAGCATTCCGGTTACAAGCATTGAAGAGATTTTAAGTTAATTCTCCCATTTTTAATATGCTCAAAAATTTTCAAGTTATAAGTGGATTGCCGCCATAGTGACAGCATTTAGCAAATTTGAAATTTTGATGCAACCTACAGCCATCTGGCAGCTTTAATTAATTTCAGTATGTCATAGAGAGAGAGAGAGAGAGAGAGAGATGACTGCACTCTGAAATATTCTGCAGTGTAAGAGCCTTGTGCAGAGTGCCGTAAGTTTGAAGGTATTTTCTTTGAGCATTCCTATTATTATATTCCTAAAAGAGCCCTGGTGGGTCATAGGACGCCCTGAACTGCCAGGGGGGTTCTCTTCCATCGGGTATGGTTCCACTTCTGTTTAACGTTCGAAAGTAAATTTCGGCAATTCTGCTGTCAATCTCCTTTCCTCCCTCTGCCCAGGGACTCATACTGGGGTGATCTCAAACACATCTCCTATTTAAGATCTAACCGAGGTAGAAGAGAGTGCCTTAATGGGATTGGCTGACCTAAACAGGGTTAGGTTAATGAAGAAGCATAACAGCCTGCTCGGGACACCCAAACAAGAACTTGCAAATGGCCGAGCCGCCTCCCAGGCACGTCGCTGGACATCTCCGTGAACTCAAGGAAGAGATCCAGTCGTTCATCAGTCAACCACTGGATCCGATGGCGTATATAAAGTACCTAAATAGCATTACGAAGAGTCAATTACCACCTTCTTGAACTCTAGGCCTATGAATGCTCTCATTGGAGTCAAACCACTACCCATAGCAGACGAGGAGCTTCAGCTGCCTCGAGAGTCCCGCGTCACTGTGGCTCTATTAAGATCTGGACATTGTAGTAGGCTCAACTCCTACTTATCCAGACTCGACCACGACATCGCAAATGAATGTTCGGCATGTGGAGAATCACCGCACGATATCAACCCCAACAAAACCAGTCATCTAACCCCTCTCTCCCTATGGTCCAACCCTATCGAAACAGAACGTTTTCTGGGCCTTCCCTTAGATGAGTTTGAAGATATCGACCGACAACAACAACAACAACAGAGTGCCTTAATAATCACTTGGCTATCCAAAAAATGAGCCTCACCACTAAACAAATTTTGGCTCGAAAACGGTGGATTTTCTCCAAACTTTTCAAGAGGCCATAGACTGAAACTGCAATCAATCACGAAGTGTCGAATAACAGTGAACAAAAATGCCATGACAGTTTGGCAGAGCCAATGCCTGATCTGTCACAAAATCCCTATTGAAAAAAGTAACTCTAAACGGAACACCCGAATGTTTAAAAAGAATGCATTAAATGCTAATGTGTAGGCATGATTATTAGGTATTAGTATTTCCTGTTACATTTCTGCAAATTCATCAGCTTAGAGCTAACAACGTGCGGTTTATCAACACTGGACATTGAACGCTACACGCGGCGTTGCATTCTGCTCTTCGTTCTTTTTTTGTTATTAGCGTTCAAAGTTAGTAAAAATAAAATTTGTTTATATTACTCGTGATTTCCAATGTATGCTTTGCATATTGAATAGAATTGAAGTGACCGCGCGGAGTCGGTAAAATTTCTTTATAGTGAATTCAGTTTACTATGTACTTATTTTGTAGTTAATTTTTTTTTATTTCGTAAAATTTTTTTTTGTTTCATTTTGTTTTGCTATTTAGTTACCATTAAATAAAAAATCACGTTGTCGTGTAAATAAACATACTCACGATTTGTGTGCGTGCAAATGTCATATGCAACTGAATGCGATGTGAGCGAGTGCAGATAACAGCAATACAATTGACAGACAGTGTGAACAATTTGTGCTAACAACCAGCAGCAGCGGCAGCAGCCATAGCAGTCATAACAATCACCCGCCAGTGACTCAACAGTAATTTTTGTCGTTTTGGTTGTTGCCGGTCAGTGGAGGTGTGCTGTTGTTGCTGCTGCTGCTGCCGTTAGTGCCATGGCACTCTTTGTTCTTGCGCCTCTTGTATTTATTTGTTAAAATTGCTCTAGCGTATAAAAGCAAAAAAATAGGGGCGTTGTCAAGTTCAATGCACGCATGGCAAGTGAATTTTGTTGTCACTCACGCGTAGCTATTTTTTGTTTTGTTTTTTGGTAATTTATTTGTTGTGGTTATTTGCAGATTGCCGTGCCGGTTGCTGATTGCAGGTGCAATATTTACATACCTACATATTCTATATATACATACGTACTGCGTGTGCCAACATTGGCTATTAAATTCATCCACACCTTTGTTATTCCTTGATGACGTGCGCTACCAAGAATTGTTATTAAAAATGTGCTTAAAATAAAATAATAAAAAATATAAAAAATAAATCATAAATGGTATGGCCATTCGTATAGCGGTCGCGTTGCACTTCTTGCGAGTTCTGTGTATTTTGTAAACAAATATGCCAATAAATATACAAAAGTCCATAACACGCCGCATGGTTGTGTTCACAATTCATGGCTCCACTTAGTCTCTTTGTTTTTGGCGTTCTTTTAATGCACCACCATTTACCAAAACTTAATTAATTCCTTTACTTAATCTCATTGATTGACAGCCGGCTTCGTTGTTTGGATTCCATTAAAAAAGCGCAATTCACTTTAGTCATTTTATTTATATTGGCTTGTCAGTTTCGTAATAATGTTTTTTTGTTGTTGTGGTTGTAATTGAAGAAGAAAATTTGACACAAAATTACCTCAATGGAATGATAACAAAATTATAGTTAATAATAATCATAATCATATGTAGTATTGCGGGCACAAAGGGAACAATCTACGGGTCCGCGCTTTTAATAAAAGTGATTTGTGTCAAGTAGGCAACTACAATATTTTTATATTATATATGTATGTATGTACATATATATTTTATTGTTTGTCCAATGTTTCATTTACATATAAATACAACGGCGAGCAAAACCGGCTCGAATGGTGATTTTTTTACGATATTAGCAGGGTTTCACATGATACATTTATTGCCTTAATTTTATATAAAATTATAGTTCATCTTATAACGAAAACCATGTAAATTAATGTTTCAAACTTTATACACAATATATAAAAACTCAAAAAGATTTTCTTCAAATCTTTAAAAATTTTTTAAAATATTATTTCATTTTAATAAAATAAAGTGCAAGTTTTAAGTAGCTCGAAACTACAGCTGATTTTTTTATAATGTCTTTTAATCTCCGCCTTGGAAACTTTTTTTTCAAATATTTCATATTTTATGTGGTAGAAAATGCACAATACTGTCGGCATATAACAATGTTTACAAATCAACGTTAATTTTTATAAAATGCATGCGGTTTATGAAAAAAAATTGGCAAGACCAAAAAATTCAAAAAAGTTTTAAAAAATAAGCGGTAGTTCTTAGTTACTTCAACCGTGCACTTTATTACCCAAAAATTAAAAAAGCCAAATTTGTAAAAACTTTTCTAAAATTTTTGAAAATTTTTATGAAAATTTCTTGAGTTATCATACAAAGTTGAAACATTTTTGAAACAATTACAGGATTTTTTTATAGTGTGAAATGTATTTCTATATAAAATTACCAAAAAAAAAAATGAATATGAAAATCCTTGTTACTTGAAAAAGGCCACCCGTTTTGCTCGCCACTGTATCAACGGAAGTTTTTCGAGCTAGATGCCACTTTTTATATGGAAAATTTGGAACGACAACAATAGTCAAAGCACAGGAATAATAGAATACAAGATTGCGAATGCTATACTCTCTTTGTCGTTTAAACAGCCTACATCCATTCGCTGACGAAGAAAAGTATTTTGTTTTAATGTTGACATTTTTTTACACAAACAAAAGTAATAAAACCATCTGTCGTTCTGTCATCTGCTGTCTGCTTCCTCTTCTTCTTTAGAATTTCTCGCTCATTCTCCATCTTTTATTATGTCACTTTTAATTGTTCTCATCTTGGAATTGGCTGCTTGATTAAATAAGTGGAAATATTCGAGGCGATATGAATTATTCTGGATGTCGATATTTCATTGTATAGATAATCGATTTTTAATCGATATTTCCAGACTCAATATATTGAAAAATTTTACCGCCAATATCGATAAATAATTTAAAATTTATTTTTCATCGACAAAAAATCATCGTGCTCACAAAAAATAATAGCCAAATGGCTTGACAAATTTTGACAATTTTGTCATTCCATATTTAAATTTTTTTTATAGAAATACAGTTTATTTTAGAACAAATGCAGTATAAGTCGAAATTTAAAACTTTCTTTTTAATCAGAATTTGTAGAAATTTTTTTAGCCCATTTATAATAAAGTGCAAAACAGTAAAGAGGAAATTTTAAACAGCTAAAAACTCGTGTTCTTTTTAGATAATTTTTTTTTTGCTGACAACGTCCAGCAATTTCTTCCATACAAAATAAATTGTGTTATCAAAAAATAACAAAAAATTTTCGGTTTCAAAATTTAGAAAATTAGTTTTTTTTTTATTTAAACGTTTTTTTTTAAGTTTTATAAACGTCTTATATTATTGTTGTGATGGAACCTCCTATATTTTTCAAAAAATGACAGTTTGTAGTTTTATTTATTGTGTTAGATTATTTATAAATTTTAACACCGTATTTAAATTTGGAAATTTGGAAAAAATATGTACTATAGCTTAATTTGTTTTATTTGGGAATTTTAATGCAATTTCTTCCATACAAAAATAAATTTTGTTATCAAAAAATAACAAAAAATTTTGGGTTTGAAAATTTAGAAAATTAAATTTAAAAAAAAATTTTTTTTTTTAATTTAAAAGTTTTTTGTTTAGTTTTAAAGACGTCTTGTATCATTTTTGTGATAGAACTTGCTATATTTTTTCTAAAAATGGGAGCTTTTAGTTTTCTTTATTGTGTTAGATTATTTATAAATTTTAACACCGTAAATGATATGGGACAAATTTGAAAATTTTGAAAAAATATGTACTATAACTTAATTTGTTTTATTTGGGACTTTGACAACGGTACAAACAAAGCGAATATCACTTGCACCCAGAATTGAATTGTTGAATTTTCGTTACGTATGTATGTAGATGCGACTATTTTGGAAATTTTCCTTAGATAGATTTAATACTACAATGAAATATTTTATATTTTCTGATATTTATTGTTTAAGATGTGTTTCCAATAATCTATAGATTTTTTACGGACTTCTGACTCAGTTTCCTATAAATAATTTTTAAAAATTTTACTAGCTAATTAAGTGGTAAAAATTTGCGGATTAATTTGCAATAGTATGCATAAAAGTTCACTAAGCAAGCCTAGTGTCACGATGACTGAGCTTGTATTGTATTTGTATTACCGTCAAACGTGCTAATAAGCCTGAAAAGTTACAAAGGTCTTCCCAATCACTCATCAAGTGCAGATTAATTGCATGTACAATGGGCGTGAGTTTGGTTCTATGTGTGAGTTTGTAATTTCAATGCCAAACCGTGTGAATTCATAGGAAATATTTATATCAAGTTAACTTCTACCCGTAGCTTCGCGATAATAACTTTGAATGCATTATTATTTTTTCTTTTTTTTTTGTTATGTAAAAAAAGATAGTGCCATTTAGAAATCTCATCATCGCTTCTAGTATTGAAAAGCTGAACCTCAATCTTATATAGTACATACAGAACAGTTATTTGCTAATCATCCGAGTGCGCTTATTCAGGTTGTTATGTATATAAAACCAGTAGTTCAATTCAATTTTAATTTAATTCAACGTTCATAAAAGTCGGCAACATTCTTCTTCTTCAAAAAAATTTGCTTTCAAACACTTTCGACCCACACCTATATTGATACATTTCAGTAAGCTGAGAAATTGAATAAAATTAATGTTTGTAAACAGTTGGCAACCCTCACTAGACATATTATAATGATTGAATTTTTTTAATCCTACGAACTTTAACGTAATAATTCAATTTAATTTACTTTTTTAAGCAGTTGGCAACCTCCTCAAGAGGTACATACTTTGAAAAAAATAAAACTTACTTTAACCTAATTTGTTTGATATCCATATGTTAATATTTGGTTTAACTTATTATGATTTTAATTATTTTTGTAAACAGGTGACAACGTTCTCCAAAAAGATTTTTGAAATTAAGCGTGGCTAACTTGTTTTATCACTCATATTGTAATTTAACTAAATTTAATTTTAAATAGATGGCAACCTTCTATCAAAATATTTTGGAAAGTAAGCTTTACTAGACCGCTTTCGTTTGAGCCCATTATAAAATTGCTTCAATTCAATTGTTCAGTCGCCATTTAACTCATTTATTTATTTGACTATTTTAACCGGTGGCAACTCTGTTTGAACTTTTTCAGGTGGCAACGCTCTCCAAAAAAAATTGTGAAATTCAGCGTTCTATAAAATCTTGTTGTATCACTTACATTGTAAAATTTCATTTAATTTAACTAAATTTAATTTTAAATAGATGGCAACCTTCTTTCAAAATATTTTGGAAAGTAAGCTTTATTAGACCGCTTTCGTTTGATGTCATTAAAAAAATGCTCAAAATCTCTTGAGTCGTAATTTAACTCATTTATTTAATTGACTACAGTTTTTCAACCGGTAGAAACTCTGTTTGAACTTTTTCAGGTGGCAACCTTCTCCAAAAAGATTTTTGAAATTAAGCGTTCTTTTACCTCTTGTTTTATCACTCATATTGTACAATTTCATTTAATTTAACTAAATTTAATTTTAAATAGATGGCAACCTTCTATCAAAATATTTTGTAAAGAAAGCTTTACTAGACCGCTTTCGTTTGATGCTCATGTTGCAAAATTTGATTTCACTCATTATTTTAATTGAATTTTACAGGTGGCAACTCCCATTGAAAAATTCCACCAAATATGTTCAGTCATCATTTAACTCATTTATTTAATTGTCTATAAGTTTTTAACCGGTGGCAACTCTGTTTGAACTTTTTCAAGTTTTTTGAGATAAGTTTAATTTTTATAAATGTTATAGAAGGTTTGAAACTTTGTTTTACACTGTATTTTGCTATTTTTTTTTTGGTAGAATAAACTTTATTTTATATATATTACATTTCCGCTACTATTTTCATGATCACCACTGTATGCTTCCCCACATACATACATACGTCTACCGTTTAACCAATTTAATATGTATTATGTTTTTCGTTTTTCGTTTTGTTTTTTCAGTTAAAGTGACCGGCACCCGTCAAATTTTACGCGGCGTCAGCGGCAGCTTCCGCAATTGTCAATTGTCGGCAATTATGGGGCCTTCCGGTGCGGGCAAGAGTAGTCTACTGAATGCTTTATCGGGTTTGCGGTAAGTACAAAGCGTTAATGTGGAATGTATTTGAGATTGGGGTGAAAAAAAAAAAAAGTAACCAAAGAAGATGAAAGAAGCAAAAATCACAGCTTGTGCTCGAACTCAAGGTCGGTGTTTAATTATTCCATTGCATTATGCAATTTTATTCAGATTTTCTAAACTTGTAGAACAAGAAAGCATTAATGATTGCTTAGAAAAGAAAAATTGAATTATAACTTTTTGAAATTAAATATGATAAACCAAATGTGATTATTAAATGAATGGCAATTTTGTTTTCATATGACTTGCTACATTGGGAATCGGGAAGAAGACGTTGAAACAATTTTTAATCAACCAAGTCATTTGTAGGGTCGAATTCATAAAATTTATAAGCACTTCGATACGAATCAAAAATATACTAACTTTTAGCTTTTGCAAAATTGAAGTAGACTTTGAAGTTTTTTTTTTTGGTCGCAGATATCACGAATTCTAACCCTGAAGCAATAAAATCGCCGATTTATATAAACAACTTAGAGTTTTTATTTTCATCTTTGATTTGCCTTGCAGCTCTATGTACATTGATTATTTGATTAATGGCTTTATAAAACTTTTTCAAATACAATTTATATTAATAAACGTCTATGCATGTTTTGAACTTCCGCAGCAAATTACTTTGCTGGCTTTGTTTTTGCAAATATAACTAAATGTATAAATATGTGCAGAAATTTGCAAATATATCTGCTAATACGGAAGAAATGACTTGCTAACTGGTTTTCTACACCTTATCTTTCGTTAAACTACCAAAAACTATGCTTGTATGCCAGATCCAATAGAAGAGAAAAAATTCTATGAAAATGATATTTCCGTAAATTCTAAGAAATATGAAATACCTGACTTAAGTTAACTTAACTTCCCATATCAAATGACTACGATTGCTCAGCACGTCAACATCTTTTATGATATTCCACTGAACTATCTTTGTTGACATTAAACTAAGATTATTAGTGCGTGCTTATTTTTTCAAATATTTAAAAAGAAAGATTCTGTTAATTTTTCTTAAACATAAAATTCATGTCATATGAAACAAAGTTACAAACTGTTCACAAAATTAAGAAGAAAACATGAAAGTTTTATAAAAATATAAATCTTGCATTCCAAATTTTTAAAAACTTGTATGGTATTAAATTTTAAAAATTTTTTAACCAAAGTGCAAATTTAGAAACTGCCATCGATTTTTGTTTCCTTCTCTTTTTGGAAGATTTTCACTGTTTAATTTTGATTTTGAACTTTGTAAAATTTTGATAAAATAAAATATAAATAAATAAATTTAGTAACTTAAAACTTCCAATTTATTATACTAAAATTGAACGGCCCATAAAGCTGGATACCCGAGTTTAGTTAAGTGTTTAGTTTTCGTAAATTTTTTGGAAATTTAAATTTTTTATTGAATAAACCATTTATTTTAAAAAATTATTAAAAAAATTGATGATGGGAAATTTGGTCAATATTGCAAAAAAATAACACCGCTCCATTTTCACTGTGAGTCACTGTACATTCATACATACCTAACTTTTTATTTACATTATTCTCTTCATTAGTTTTTTATCAAAATATCAAAAATCATATAAATTCAAATTTCACAAAAACTCTTCAAATTTAAAAAAAAAAATTAAATTTTTTGTGAATTGTTTGAAATTTGAACTTATGTAGTATATGCCTTTTGATATAGAATGAGATAAAAAACGAATGGCAACCTTTTAGCATGAAAATCGTGGCGAATAATGTAAAAATAGTTACTGTCCCAACACTTTTTGTAGGCACTGTACACACAAATAAAAAATACAATTTTACAAAACATTCAGAATGCGAAAATTTTCCAAATGAACATACTAAAACTATGTAAGTAGGTTTAATAAAATACTTATATAAAACTTTGAGCAAGCGTTAGATGGAATAAAATGATTAGCAAAAAAATTTCAAAACTCAGTGGAAAATTTTTAGTTTTTCCAACTTGCCATACTAAATAATATACTTAACTAAATTTTATGCGCTAAAAGTTTTTAAAAGTTAAAATTAATAAAATTTGAATGATTTTTAATAAAACTTAAATTTGGATGGAAATTTCCTATTTATCCCCCAATTTTTAAAATGTTTATAACTTCGTAAAATATGGCTTTTTGTCAGCGTATATATTTTATTTGAATAAAAATTTAACAAAAAAAAGTAGATTGAAAAACATATTCAAAACATTCTCTGTAAATATTGTAGTTAAAATATGTATATACAATTTTGATGAAAACTCGTTGATTTTCCTAAATTTTGCACAAATTCCCAAACTTTTAGTTTAACGTTTTTTTGTTGTTGTACGTGTGGCCTACATATAATTGTTTTCAAAAAAATGTGCAAACAAAAATTTTACATCAGGAATTGCCAACATTGCAAGAAATGTGTTATACCAAATTTGAATGAAATCAAAGCATGCTTCCTATTTTTAACCACAATTTATATGTGGCAACGACCACTGTGCCATTGGCTTCGGATCTGATGTACATATATTGGAGCGATTTTCCGTTATACGTAGTAAAAAAAAAAATTCTTTATACACATTAAAAATAGCGCCGAAGCCAAACTCCAGTCTCCAAACAAAACTTGACAAACAGTTACGAAAAACCGCTCCAATATACATATATGAACTATGGCATTTCTTCGACCATCTCGTAAAAACAGCTTCAGTTTTCTGAGGTGCTAGCGGAGACAGAAATGCTTCGTGGAGTGCCCAGTGAGAGTCTTCTCTACCTAAGTTAAGGAGTTTTTTTGATGCCTCTATTGATGGGAAGATGAGACGCGAGTTAAGGAGGTCACAAAAGGGTTCCGGGTCATAACATATTGTTAGTTATTTTGCTAGCCCGTCTGCCTACTCATTGCCGTCTTGGTCCACATGCCTTGGGACCAAGTCAAAGACGGTCTTGGTTTCCCCCGCGAGAACTTTGAGGACAATGAAGCACTAATAGTGGTTGTAGGGTAATTGCGTGGGACTTCAGAGTTTTCAATGAAGCTTTCCTATCCGACATAATACAGACGAATTTCGAAAGCAAATCTCTGCGAAGGCTCATTAGAGAATTTGCACAAAGAACAGCAAATGAAAATTCCGGTTTCTATCTAAAGTGAAAACTCGCCTGCTTTACTCAATTTCAAAACTCAACTTTTTCTTCAAACCTTACTGAATCCCATTCTAATTTTCCGTTTAATTCCTCTTACCTTCCTAGCACCTCCGATGTGAGCGGACATATAAAAGTCGAACGCAAAGGTTCCTGTTACATCACCCAAGAGGATCATCATCAAACACTACTCACCGTCGAAGAGCTCATGCAGCTTAGCTGCAATCTCAAATTACCGCATTGTAAACGTAAAGCTGAACTAATAACCGAAATACTTGAGAATCTCTATTTAAATCATAGACGCCACATCTTTGCGGAAAACTTAAGTGGCGGCGAACGTAAACGACTCTCAATTGCACTCGAATTGGTAGCGAATCCGAAAATATTCTTTCTCGATGAACCGACCAGCGGACTGGATGAGGTGACAGCAGCACAATGTATACGTTTGCTTAGCCAACTTGCCAAACAGGGACGCACCATTGTGTGTACAATCCACCAGCCATCAGCGACAATTTTCAATTATTTCGATAGCATTTTTGTGTTGGCCAATGGGCAATGCGTCTATCAGGGCCCACCAGCGGCGGTTATACCATTTCTACGTAACGTACATATCGAATGTCCCAAGTATTATAGTCCCGCGGATTACAGTGAGTTTGTTAGTAGAATTTGAATTGCGTGATAAATAATGTCTCTCATTTTCTCTGCAGTTATTGAGCTATGCGATGCGGACGATAGTGAAATTATAACTGTGCTAAGTGAGCTCACCGGCAATGGCAAGTGGTTGTATGTACCACAACAACAACAACAACAACAGCAAGAGCAACTGCAACTGCAACAAAATAGTACAAATGGCACAAGGGATTCAACTTTGTTGTCGTTTTCGGAACAGCAATCCAAAGACTTTCAACATTCGGTAAGAAGTTTCTTCGTTGAGGAACCGAAAAGGAGTCGTTTACAGCATTTTATCTCTGCCGGCACGAATTTCTCCACCGATGGTACGCTAATTGGCGGTGTGACGGCATTGTATGAGCACATGAAAACCTTCACCAAACTGCTGGATCATGAAAGTGAGAAAATTTCGGGTTTTCATCAATTCTGTGTGCTTTTGAAAATGATGTTGGTTCGTACAATGCGCGCACGAGTTGCCTTGACCATACAGTTTTTGCATCACGTGTTGACGGGAATGTGTTTTGGTAGGTGGATGAGATAAATATTGCCGTAGAATTTTGAGAGTTTAATGATTATTGTGTATTTTTTTTTATACTTTAAGGCTTGATTTTCTTAAATCTTGGCAATCAGGGTGCGCGTATGTTTGATCATTTGAAATTCTGCATTGGCGTTGTGATTGTCATCGCCTACACACAAGTTATGGTGCCCATATTGAGTTGTAAGTAAAATTAGGGTATTAAAAATACCGTGATCTTTAAAATTAAACTTAACAGATATTTTCTAAAACCTTAATGTAAAAATAAGATTTTAGAACCGAACAAAGATATACATAAATAACTGTATACCCAATTTGTTAATAGATTCCATATTTTCTTACTTTTATTCCTCTTCTTCTAGTTCCCATGGAAATAAAAATCGTTCGTAAGGAGACTTTCAATCGTTGGTATAAATTAACACCCTATTACATGGCTTTGAATATTTCACGCTTGCCCTTGCAGGTAATTAATGTTAACGTTATTTATCATTTTCATTTAAAAAAATATTATGTTTTTGCTTCTAATTTAGATCATTTTGAATATGATAATGTTGACGACCATTTATTGGATGAGTGGCCTGCCGGCACAGTGGTGGCGTTTTGGCCTATTTTCCAGTATTGGCTTAATGACGTCACTGATTGCTGAAGGCATGGGTATGGCAATTGGAATGACATTTAGCATAACCGTAAGTGAGACCATGGTATTATATTAAATTATGAAATTAAATTAAATTGATTTGAAAAGTTGTATTAAAATAAAATATATTAAAATAAATTCAATTAAATTAAGGTGATGCGTAGATTAAATACATTGAGCAAATTTACATCAAAGTAAAAAGATTTGAGTTGAGCACTTTTGTTTTAAATTTGGCACATATTTAGGTTTTAAGATCGATTAACATATTTTAAAAATAGCTATAGTAAATTCAATAAATAAAATAAATCACATATTACTAAATGACAATTTGACAGATTTGAAGTAATTTTTTTAAAGGGAGTTGCCACCTGTTCAAAATTTAAAATTCAATTAAAACAATAAGTGGCATTTTTTAAGGAAGCCCACCTGTTAAAAGTTAAAATTCAATATTGCAACATGGGTATCAAACGAAAGAGATGAAAAAAGCATAATTTCTAAACTGTTTTTAGAGGAGTTTGCTACCTGTTTAAAGGTAAATTAAGTCAAAGTAATAAATTAAATTAAATTTTACATTATGAGTGTCAAACAAAATGTTTTAAGAAAGCCTGATTTCAAAAATATTTTAGGAGCGGGTTGCCATCTGTTTAAAAAATTATTCAAAATTATAAAAAGTTAAATGAAATATTTAAATATATGTATGTAGATACCAAACGAAGTAGGTTCAAGAAAGTTTATTTTGAAAATAGAATGGAGAGAGTTGCCACCAAGTTAAAAAGGTAAATTAAATTAAATTATTGAGTTAAAGGAAATATTACGGCATGGCATTCAAAGACAGTAGGCTGAAGAAAACTTAATCATAACGATGTATTTAAAGCATTTTGCCATCTATTTAAAAATATTAATTTAATTAAATTTCTACAGCTTACTCAAATATAACAGTGTTTGTGTGAAATTATTAGATTTATAAGCAAGTATTTTTGAAGAGAGTTGCCACATTTTAGAAAAAATTGTAAGGAAGTTTTGTTCGAGAAATATGCTTGGACCACCTGTTTAAAAAGAAATTTAATTCAACTAAATTTTTAATATAAATAAACCGTTACAATACTGGTTTGAACTGAGAATAACTCTCATAGATACGCAGATACTTTTTTTTTTAATAATACAATTATTTAAAATTGAACTAAATATAAATACATTAAGTCTAAACTCAATTAGATCTAAATTATAACGAAAACTTAATATTTTTTTGTCTGCTATACACCGCCAACAAAAAAAATGTATCACAAATCAACGGAAATTTTCAGTCACTTTAAACTTAAACTTAATTGTAGTAAAATTCATTGAGCTTCAAAACTGCATAACCACAAAGTTTCTAAAACTTCTAATTAAAAATTTTGAAAAATGTATGGCATTTTTTTTAAATTTGTTGAATTTTTGTGAATTTCGTTAAAAGTTTGAAGGTTTTGTTTATCTGATTTATGTTATTATGCAAATGTAAGTTGTGAAGTAATTCTTCAAAAACACAATTTTTGAAATTAAAATAAAATTATAAGTTAAATTAATCAGGAAAATTAAACAAAGAAAAAAAAGAAAGTAATTTAAAATAAAATGTCTACATACATATAAATACATAGTATGAATGCATGTGAGTTTTCTACTTGAAAAATTCAAAATTTTTAAAATAAAAATTATATTTTTTGGAAATTGAACAAGAAGTTAACATAATATTACTACTGATATTAAATGTATATATTTTTTGCTATATAAAAATAAAAAAAAACAATTATTATTTGTATTTCTTTGCAGAACGGCAGCGCTGTTGGTCCGCTCTTCATAGCTCCCCTCCTCGGTCTGGCCATCTATGGTTTTGATTTTGCCACACAAATACCATACGCCATGAATCTGCTAATGAAATTCAGCTATGTGCGTGTCGCTGTGGTTGCACTAATACTCTCAGTTTTCGGTTTCGATCGTCCGAATTTGGAATGTTCGGATATTTATTGTCATTTCGGTGATCCGCGAGTGTTGCTGAAATTTCTAGATATTGAACATTTATCGATGTGGTACCTTTTTACGCTACTCACAGCGCTCATGCTATTCTATCGAGTATTAATGTATTTGAGTTTGTGCAGACGTTGCGGTACATAGTGTCTGTGTTGTTAGTGCTGTTAGCCAAAGTTGGATATTTAATGTGATTTTGCTTTTAGTATTAAGCGGTAATGTTAGGGTTAAACGATAAGATAAGATGAATAAAGGTTTTATGGTTGTTAATATTAGTTTGCAACTTAAATTTAGGTATGTATAAAATTGTTAGTAAACAATTTCATGCTGTGATAAAAGATATATTAATAGTTTTAAAAAAATTGTTTTATACTTGGTGGTAACTTCATTTGGGAGGAAATTGTTTTTTTAACATAAAAACCTCTACTTAAATGATTACTAAAAATCACCAATAGTGGCTTACTTTTCGTTAGAATTAAGTAAACTGTTAAATATGTACATAGATTTTTATAAACGACAATAAATTTATTGTAAAGTTATTCCAATGTAATCGTACAAATATAAATATTTTATAGAAAAAATCAAATTCTATTCATTCGTGCGTGCTCGTCAAAAGAAAAGCTGTACATTTTTTATTCACGCCACAATATGCAAACTTGTCATAGCTTTTTTGGTTTACTTATTTTTCTAATTTAATTTATAATTAATTAATTCATTTTGATTTTAATATGTAACTATTTAAAAAAATTATATCTACTCATTTGTTGCCCAACTTTTCTTTGCGTTTCTTCAAATGCTTTTTAACTTTCACTTTGCGCTTTTCTGACTTTGAATCTTTAACAGCCTTCTTTCGCGCCTTCTTGCTATCGGGAGATTCGTCGCGTGGACGTGCTGAATTGACAAAACTTGTACCCCGCTCATTCTCGGAATTTGAGGCATCATCATCATCATCATCATCATCATCCTCCTCCTCTTCGCCGGCACTGGAATTCGCAGCGCCATCTACATTTTGTGTGGTATTTTCTTTATTTTCGGCATCAATGAGTATATCTGGATTTTCTTGTACATTTAATTCGGCATTTAAGCCAGTGATTTTGCCATAGATGAGCTCCTGCTTAACACCTTTTTTCGCTTTATCCACATCGCGTTCAAAGTAGCGCACCTAAGACAAAAAAATAAAAATATTTTTAAATTCTTTAAATCAACATTCATTGCACTCACCTCATCCAAACGTTTCGGTATGTATGTATTCTGCCAAACAGCCTCATCGACTTTCTCCTGCGCTGTTATCGCCTCAAAGTCACGATCATTAATCTGCTCAGCAATACGCTCTAAACATATTTCCATATTTTCCTCCGTAATCGATTGATCTGTAACAAAATCGAATAACTCTTTCACCGTCATTGTAGCCACACCACGCTTGCGAAAGAATTCCGAGATGTTAGTGCAATCTTTACGCAAGAAATCAAATGCATGCGGATGGTCGTGCTCCACGGACTGACTCACATCAATAATTACTAGCTGCCCATCTTGCACTAGGATATTGAATTCAGATAAATCTGCGTGCACTAATTTACATTTGTTATAGATGCGCCACATTAGCACCACACATTCGCGATACAATTCACGCGCTTTCGATGTGCTTAGTTCGATATCTTTTAGCTTAGGTGAAGGCCAACCATTTTTGCCACAAAAACGCATTACCAGCACATGTGAGCGTAGCAGCAATGGTTCCGGTACTGGCACACCAGCATTATGCATACGCAGATAATTTCGCATCTCTTTCTCAGCCCAAGTGCGTACCATTTTGCGTGGATTGTGGCGACAGTAGCCGTGACGAAAACGAAATTCACCCGAAACATACTTATCACGATCCTTGAATATCAAAATGGAAGTTTTATAAATTTTAATTGCATATTCTTCGTCGCCCTTGGATACGGCGTGATATACGTTCGCTTCCTTGCCGGTGGAGATGCATCCGTTGATTTCTTGTATGAAGCCACGATTTAGCAATTTGAAAAGTATCATGCGTGTACGTGGATCCATGACCTGCTCGGCCGTAGCACGGTCATGTTTATCACGCACAATTGCACGGTCAGCTTGACGTCGATCGAATGTGACTAGCCGATTGGCGGCCTGCGCGCTCATAACCGCATTTGGATCGTATTTTTCTACATTGATGCGTGCGGAATAACGTTTTAGTAGTTTCTCATTTGGTTGGTAGCTATTCAAACGTTTGGCTTGCGAGGCACCACTCGCACCTGTGACACCACCGGCATTAACGCCACCGACCTTATGGTTCAAGGAAATTTGCGCATTGTGCTTTTGATAGCCAGTGTAGGATTGTTCGTAATCATAAGCATCGTCACTGGCATCACTGTAGTCATAGTCATCGTTTTCGTATTCTTCTTCGTCATCCTGCTCATCTGGTTCTTGGTGCCCTATTTTTTCATGCAAATCGTCATCTGCTGTTTGATCCTCCTTGATGTCCTTAAACATGACATGCTTAACCGTCAGCTTATTAAAGTTATTTACTAAATCATTCTGCAATCAAACAAAAATTGATTTATTGTTATTGTCGGAATACTTGTGAAATTTAAGGTTTCCATTTGGCCGACACATACCTTGTAAGGAATTTCCTCATCTTCCTCAGCGTCACTGAACTGATGCGGATCCGATTCATTCATTTTTAATTCAAACCTTAGCTTTTCGTCAAAAGATATCGAAATTTATGTATATAAAATTAAAGTTAAAAATCCTATAAGCTGTGAAAAGTGCACGTGTTGCTGTTTAGTTTTGTTGGGCTACGATTTCCTACGTGCTGCTTCTTAAATACAGCCAATAACAGCCATTCACAATAGCGTCTTGTGAAATAGGAATTTCACAAACTGGCGTGGAAAAATTATTTTCTTCATCAGTGAAAATAAAAAACGAAATAATTCAGATATTTCAAAATTGGTGACAGAACTTTTTATAGTAACTCCCAATACATGTTAAAAATAAAAAAAATTGTTTCTATATTTGGCAGTTTTATAGAAAGTTTAATTTAAACTCATAATTCAATCGCTTTTTTTTATTTATATGTTTGCGATCAATTCTAATCTTAATATTTTGGATTTTTTCGATCAGTTTTAACCCTCCATCCTCGATAAAAAAATTTTTTTTTTGGGTAGTTGAAGAAATGAAAATCCCAAAACAACGATTAAACTGCAATTTTATTATAACAATCGCAAACTATATAGAATAACTAATATGGATTAAAATCACAGCATTGTTTCCTAGATTTCCGATATGACATTCTACCATTTTTGGTATCTGAATAATGGAATGGCAGCCCTGTATGTGTACCCTTTTTTGCGGCCAATTTCTTATTTGTTTACGTTGCGTAATCATAATAAAACGAAGGTTGACAGTCCATTATAAATTCAAATCAGCTGTTTATAGCAAGACGTAAAAGATCACAATAGATTCTCGACGATGTAGTTATCCAAGCGGACGCGCATTTCTTCAGCTACAAATATATTCGGGGCGACGACTGGCAACGACAGGTGTTAAATAATACATTGATGTAGAAACCTATTTTGTCTCACACGCTGTCTAAGAAAAAACATCAGTGGAGCAAGATAAATTCCTTACTCCTCAATCTGTCAAATGCAGTACAAAGAAAATAGTGATGCGCCTGTAAAGAATCTACAACGGCCAACTGTTGTCAAACATAAGCAGATTGTTGTTATGTGTTGTAGTTTTCAATGTGTTTTTAATATTAATATTTATTGAAAATCGAAATGTATTCTATCATTCTTGTTTAAAAATCAACAATTACATTTTATATTTACTTTTTAATATATATAAAGTGAAATACAAATGTTTGTACTTGCTGAGTTGAAGGACACAATACGTATAGCACCGGATCAGTTTCATTTGAAATTGGTGGAAGCGATACGAGACGAAATCAACCGGAAATTGGCCAATAAGGTTAAAGCGCAATATTTAACGATGTTAAATAAAAACCTATAAACTTTTTGCATTGACAGGTACTTTTAAATCTTGGCCTCTGCATTGCGCTCAAAGATATAGTATCGTTGAAGGATTCCATAATATTGCCAGGCGATGGCGCTTCACACACCGAGGTACTATTCCGCTACATCGTCTTCCGTCCCACCATTGGCAGTGTGCTCACGGGTAAAATACGTAGCTGCAGTCGAGAGGGTGTACACGTAACACTTGGGTTTTTTGACGATATACTCATACCG
Organism: Anomoia purmunda; assembly: GCA_951828415.1. NCBI lineage: Eukaryota > Metazoa > Arthropoda > Insecta > Diptera > Tephritidae > Anomoia > Anomoia purmunda. The sequence continues at coordinate 111,549,731 of OX639996.1, read as the reverse complement.
CCGTCTGCCTTGCAACATCCTTCACGCTTCGAAGAAGCCGAACAAGCTTGGGTATGGGAATACCCTTTGGAAGATGATGGAAAACATGATTTATTCATGGATATAGGTGAACCAATAAAATTTCGTGTTTCACGTGAAATTTTCGAAGAGAGCTCGCCAATTGGACCACCCAAAACTGATGCACAGCAAGCAAGCACATCGTCAGCGGCAGCCGCAGCAGCATCTGCACAGCAGCCTGAAGTGAAAACACCATATCGAATTATTGTAAGTTTAAACTTGGCTTTGGAAATGAATGAAATATTACTTAGAAATGTAAAAAATATGATTACTCTTTTAGGCTGCTATTAATGAATCGGGGTTGGGCGTGCTCTCTTGGTGGGACCAACAAAATCAGGAAGCGGAGGAAGGTGACGAAAATGAAGATGAAGATAATGTGGAATATGAAAATGACGAAGATGGCGAGGGTGCTTATGAGGAATGAAATAAATTTTTATTTACACTAAAATTGATGAAATTATGATTATGGTTTTAGTTGGAAAGAAACATATACATATGTATTTAGCGATAATGGGCATGTATTTAGTTTACCGTTTATATGGTTAATATCTGGGTAAAGCCCAGAACGATGGCCTTTGGAAAATATTTGCAATAGAATTTTTTAGTTGCTCAATATTTCTGATCTGAGAGAGCTTATTTGCTGGATGTCTTTTAACCGTAAATAAAAAAGTTATATTTTGAATTAAGCCATGCAGCGCTGCTAGTGTCCAGAAGAGACATCCACACTCCACATGAGTCTGAAGCGTTCTTGCTTGCTGCATACCCGCCAAGAAAGCATCTCTTTGAACAGACGTACGAGATCCACACACATAAGAGCCCATCTGGAGCCAACTGCATACAGACTGGTCATAAAAGAATTTTTTGTACTACTTTATTAATTCAATTTCAATAAGAAAAAAATAGGAAACCGGGTTGTTAACCTTCAGAAAAAGAAAAATAAACAGCAACCCATAGTTATCTTTTTCAATTTTGTTTTTAATAAAAAAATACGTAATTTTGTAATATTCATCAGCCACATAAATTAAATGTCCAAATTTTATTTTTTTTTAATTGGAACTACATATGTTTTTAAACTATTTTTTATTTATTTTTTTTTTTAAATTTAGCAATTTTTCAAATACGTTATGTTATAAATTAAATTTTCAAACATTCATTTTAAATTTTTTGTTTGTTAAATTGAAACAATTCTTTAATTTTTTATTTTAAATATTTTAGAAACTTTTTAGATTTGTCATACTATAGCCCACTTAATTCTAGTGCAATAAAATGTAAGCTGGTTGAGAGTTCATGTTAATATTTGATACTTTTCCCCCGACGGTATTACATATTTTCCTCCTTATAAAAAAATATCTTAGATGCGCTAGAAAATTAGCAAAAAAAAAAATCATCAAAAATCGACTCAAATTTCTAGGCAACAACAAAAACTACAAAATATATTGCCGCGAAACGGTTTCTCGACATCAGCTTCTTCGCTACGGCTACTGAATATTTGTAATAGCCCTTCGTTACGTAAGACGAAATACCCCGTTATATAAAAGAGTAAGAACTCAAAAATCTGGTCCGGATATTGTATAGGAATAGCTGATTTAAAAAATGTTGTTAGAAGAAAATTTCCTTTTCATTTCTTGAGCGAATTTGTATAAGGATTATTTTTTCGCTCTCCTTGAGGCCTGAACACTTAGCTTAAATATGAGAATAATGGAGAGAAATGAAACCTCTCTCTAGTTAAGGATACTTTCTTTGTTTGAGTTAACTTATATTTGGAAAAAAAACATCCATCTTCAAATTTATTGAATCTACTCCATAAATAAAAATAAAACACTTTTTATTACAGTTATATTCCATTTTGAAATTTTTTTATTTTCAATTTGCATATCATTTGTTGTGTTCATTGCATGCTTTTTTCTGTACTTTCACTTGAGACAATATTTATCTTATATCATACTATATCTTTATTAAACTATGTATTTGCCTTTTTTCTTTAATTTATCACTTAATTTAAAAACAGATTTTCCATACATTTAATTTTACATATACAGTAAGTACTTAAGATTCTTTTCAATTTGATTTTTCTTCATCATCGAACTTGCATAGTTTATAAAGAAATAGAATTGTCTTTTTTTTGGAGAAGGGTACATCATACATATCTACTTTTCGTTTCTATTCACTTGTACATCGTATTTTAAAAATTTCACATTTAAGTTTAAAATTTGCACACAAATTTTTCGTTTATTAAACATAATTTATTTATTTTTATTAAATTTACACATAAATCCACACAATTGAACTTAAAAATATAGGTTTTTTTTTTGGTTTTTCATATAAGTGATTTAAAATTAATAACATTTAGTGGTAAAATTATAGTTTGCTTAGAAAAATTTTGCACTTGCCTTAGCCTTTTGAATTTATGATGTATTGCACAATTTTTTTCTTTCGAACGATGAAAATAATGCATATTTATCATATTTAATATTTTCATGTTTTTTTTAAATTTGTTAATTTAATCATTTTTTGTTTGCCATGCTTTCATTGCCGCATTTTCATTTACTAGCTCTATTTGAAGTGCGTCATTTCTAGTCTGTAAATATTTATTTTTCATTTTACAATTCATTTCAGTTTTTTTTTTCAGTAGTTATACTAAAAATTGTTTGTTTTTAAATTTTCTTCCGTTTGCAATAGATTCTTAATTTTTAGGCTTTGATTTGAATTTGAGAAAGGTCGGGTATGTACAGTAAGCTGAGTCGAATTTTTTTTCTATCAATGTTATTCGTATCGGGTTAAAATGTATTTTGGAACGTTTATAATACACTTGCAAATTTTGAAATGAATTCACCTTTATACTTTTTAACCCCAGCCGGGTTACATGAGAAAAAAAAATAATGTTATCCTATTTATCTATTTTACTTGGGGTTTTGACTTTTAATTTTTTTAAACGAATTACTTTCTAAAATTTACCATATTTTTTCAAATCATTTTTGTAAACTAATTTGCTTTTCTTTTAAGCACCTTTTTTTTGAAAGTGTTTTTATTTTTTCCAAGTTAAGTTTTCCAAGTTAAAGTTACTTGCTATGGTCCTTTCTTTTCCTGTTTTATCTATTTTTCAATTTGTTTCTTTTTGTTTTTCAACTTTTTCCTAATTTTTCTGGTCATGCCTTGTTTTGTATTTTCTTTCCTTACCGTTTCATTTCTTATACAGCGCTTTCGTATTTTGCTTCCTGTTATTTGTTTAATGCTACTTTAATTTTACATCCCCTATTGTTTTTATACTCCTTCGCTTTTCTCGACATACATTTCTTCTTAATCTTTCCTGTATAATTTTTTATTTGTTTATATGTTCAGAGCATCTTTCATATTAATTCCATATTAATTTTTCCTTCATTTTTGCTTATACTCTCTGATTTTCCATCTTTACTAGCTTTATATATTTTCTTTCCTTTCATGGTTCATAATGGATCTTTCGATTCTCTTTGGCTTTAAAATTCCCTTAACTTTCTGATTCCACTTTTGTTCTTGCTTTACTGTAATAATTTTCTTATTTAATTTTCGGATTTTTTGTTCCTGATCTATCTATTTCAATAAAGTTTAATTGTGTTCAGCTACTTTTCTCCTAATTCTTCAGATTTTCGGTCTGTCTCGATCTAACTGTCTTTTACTTATACTTCATATATGTAGCTTTCTCTTTCTAATATATCTATTTTATTATTTTTCATTTTTAATTCCGCTCATTTATTCTAACTATAAATTTCTGGTATTTATGGCTATCCCCTTTATATTTGTTTACTCTTTTCTACAAATTGCTACTTTTTGGTTGCTTTTGTTTTGTTTCTATTTGGAATCTACGAGAAAGTTGTAAAGCTATTTCGTGTAAAAGTGTTGGGTTTCTTTTACTCGCGCGCATTTTGTTTGCTCTTTGTATGCCATTTTATTTTTCTTGCTCTTTGATCTTTTATGGTCTTTTATCCCTACTTTCCTTTAATTCATTCGCTCTACCCTATCTCTCTCTCGTTTTCTCAAATAACACAAACAATCATACACAAATTGTTTCGTCCGAGCTTTTTCTTTTCCAGTAGCTTTCGCTTTTTTTTATTCATAATCTATTCACTCAAATGCATTTTACAAGAAATCTCTGCACTACAAATATAAAATATTTATGTTTTCTTTGGTATGTTTTATTACAATGAAATTTAAATTTCTAATCAATGCGTTTTGAATAGTTTAGGTTTTCCAGCTAAGTTATTTTAGATAATTCTGTTATCTTGTTTTGAAGAAACAAAACTTGACTTCAATAGAAAATTGTTTTAATAACTACTCATAAAATAATTTTTGTGCATAATTTCATTTGATATTTAATTCATCTATGTTTACTTGTATCTTTTACAATGTAATTTATTTTTGTAGAGATAGACTTTTGATAGAACAGCGTTAAAGAGTTATAGCTAATCCGAAAGCTTTTTTGAAGTTTTCATAAGTGTAGAAAATACTAATACGATAGTTAGTATGTATCTACTTATTTATTTTTTTTTACCATTTGGAGAAATATTTGAAGATGTGCTCGTTCGTTTTCAAATGGTACGAGTATGTTTGCCAAAATTTAGAATAATTTATTAGTTTTTCTTCATTTTAGCAGTCTTAGACGGAAAACGTTTGAATAATAATAGTAAATTTTTTGCTGTTTATTTTCCACTCAAGATCCTAAAAACGTCTACGTTAATTCTGAAACATATTGAAATTTCTTTATGATTTATGAATGTGAAAAGTGATTCCCGTTTAAGGAAGTAATTATGCAGGAAAAAAGCTTAAAAGCAATTTTAAAAATTAAAATAATATTTCCCAGTTTTAAAACAAATTTTTAATATCTCAAATAAAATCTTTGACTTTGCAAATGCTCAAAAAGATAATAATAAAATCGTTGTTGTCTTTTTTTTGTTTCTAAAATTTTTATTCGGTTTTATGTCATCAAAGTAAAAGCACAAGTTTCTGTAGAAAGAATTTGGCATTGTTACTCTCTGTAAAATTTAATGTTCATTTCAGGTGAAAGCTAAAATTTAACTGGTTCTTGTTTGATAGAACTTTCTCATTCACTCTTTCTCCAATTTAAGTGAAAGCTTAAGTGCGTAGTAGTGGATTTCGTAGATTGTTCTCATCCAAAATTAAAAATCAAAGTGTTCGTAAGAGCAATCAGACATTGTCTTTCTCTTTAGAAATGAAAGCTTAAGCTCTTAGCCTTGGATTTAGCTTTCTTATGGAAATAAAAGTTCAGACAGCTTCATGAAGCTTTCGCACAATATTTCTTTATCTTTTATAAAAGCTTCTGTCTACTTTTTTCAGTAAAAGTGAAAGCTTCAGAACGCAGTGGATGCATACGTGGATTTCTTTAAATCAATATGAGCATTTAAGTTTCAATGTAGCTTTCATGTAATTTTTGGTCCCTCAAAATGAAAGCTTAAACCTTCAGTTCCTTAACTAATACAAAGATTTTAGATTTAATGAAGCATTCGGACAATAGCGCAGTAAAAAAACTTCCTGCTACCGTTTGTTCAGTCAAAGTGAAAGCTTTGGAACGGCAGTGGCAGCTTTCGCAGATTTATTGTATCAAAATGAGTATTTGAGTGTTAATTTCTGCCATTAATTCTATATCTTCACTGAAAACCATCGTACAATTTTTGGTTTGCCAAAATGAAAGTCTAAGCCTTCGTGAAAGTTTTTTTAAAAAAACTTTTAAGCTTTAATGCATATATGAAATCGTAATAAACATTATTCTTAGTTTACGTATACTTTTATTAGCTGAGAGGTATTTTCTATTTTTGGTTAGATGAGGATTTCCATAAAGCTTTAAAAAAAAATTGTATTTATATTTTATTTGCACAGGTATGCAGTACGTAAATATTTTTTTGGTAGTAAAACTAGAATTATTTCCGATTTATCATACGGATCTTATTGAACATTTTTAGTTGTATGTGAATATTTCTTTTTAATCTATTAAATTTTTTATGTATGTATTTGCGTGTGTATAAACTAATTGGGCGGATTTATGATGTGCTGGGGAACTTAAATATTCACAGCTTACTTAAAGTTAAAATTAGTTAACATAATATTAAAAAGAAAAAATGTTGCATAAATCCATAAAAACTTAGATTTTTTTTATTTTTCGGAATTACACGAATTGAGCTTACCATAGAAATATTTATTAAACTTATGTAATCTTGCATCTAGTGTGTATTTGTTTTTAAAAATAAATAGTCTCATATTTTCTTTGGAACCCTTTAAAGAGTTTTCTAATTAGTATGGCACATAATTCTAAAGAAAAATTTGCAATCTAAAATAAAACTCAAAATCACAGCAAAATAATTAAAATACGACAAAAAAGAACTCGAATCATTTACGGCGAGGCAACTTTGTTTTTTAAGTGAACAACTTATTAAAACATGAGTAGAAATTTTTGAAAATACATAAATTATAAAAACTAAATTAATAATAAAGCTACGAATAGCGAAACCAAATCAAAAAGCGAATTTTGTAATGCCTTTTTGTGTACAATAAAATATGAATTTGATCTTTTAATGTTAGTTATGTTATCGGGTGTTATATTACACATGCCCTCTTTCCCATATATCGCATTCTCAGCACGGTTAGCTCTTCAATTTTATGCATTCTCTTAATATTTTTGGCAGCGTTACCTTTGCGGCGGAATACCGATTACTAGAAATGGTAACGGTATGGAAATAAATATAAATAATTTGCATACAGAATCTAGCAGATGAAACAAATTACATACATACATATGTATATTTCTATATTTCGAAACTGTCGTTTTGAAAAAGTTTGGAAGTCTACAAAAATTTGCTTAAATTACAAATTTCAAAGTTTTAGCGCACAATTTTTTTTGTGAATATAATATTTCTTATTAACTTTTATTTTAACTTCAGGAACATCGACATTATTTAGCAATAATATTTATAAATATTTTATTTTTAAAGTAAGTTTCATTATTTATATATTACTTAACACATTTTATGGCTTGGCTTCTTTGTAAAATTTACGTGTGAAAGTAGTAAATTAATTAAGTTTATAGGAAAATTGAAGAAGAACAACTCGTACTACATATTTGCAGAATTTTGACAAAAGAACTTAGTTGACCTAATGAAAATTTCTCGCAGCGCAAATATTCAAATGTTAATATAACTCTTAATTAGATCAGCAATCGCTTGAAATAAATAAATAGTTGGTTTCGAATAATCAGTTTTAAGTTTAGTATTAATTCGAGATAAGTTGTTTAACCAAAAATCCACAAATATGCATAGTTTTTATTTGAAACTAAAAATTCGTTTGCATTTTGCTTAAAAAAAAAATTTTTTTTTAATTGTAATTTATTTTAGTGCATACAGTTACTCAAACAATTACCGCATGGTGATTTTCTTTTACAGTATTCGCAATGTTTTTCATGTTACCTTTTTCGTTAACTTTTTTTTATAAATATAGCACATTCTATAACGAAAAGAATATAATATAAATCAAAGCTCAAAATTTGTATAATATTTATAAAAATTCAAAAAAATTTCTTAAAATTCCTTAACTTTTTCTTCAGATTTTTTATGTGCAGTTTTCTAGCTAATTCAGTTTTAGTATAATATAATGCAAGTCTGAAGAGGCTGAAAATTATTGTTGATTTTAGAATTTTTTTGTTTCGAAATTTTGGTTGTGGAAGTGTTTTCTTATTTTTTGTACGCATTTTTCTAGCTAATTAAATTTTAACATAATATTATGCAAGTCTGGAGAAACTGAAAATTATCATTGATTTTTGAATATTTTTTTGAAATTGTTGTATTGGAAAGTTTTTTTTAAATTTAGCGTGTGCCGGAGGATGTGCAAGATCGCCAGCAAAAAAAAATATTAAAAATTAACTGGAATTTATATAAAATCCCTCCGTTATATGGAAAAAAAGTGAGTAAGTTCAAGATTTAAAAACTTTTTCAAAAATTTACCCAAATTTTTAGACACTTTTACATGATAAAATTAACAAAAGTGCTACCAAGAAGTTTTCTAAAAATTCAAATTAAAAATTTTGAAATTTTAATGAAAATTTGTGGTATTTTTATAAATTGAATTTATATGCTAAAATTAACATACCAAAAATTTTTCTAAAAATTCAAATAAAAATTTTGATATTTTTATGAAAATTTGTTGCATTTTTATAAAGTGAAATTTTAATTTATGTGCTTTTTATTATATTATTAACTATAGTTTTATGAAAAATAAACAAAATATTCTTAGCGTATAAAACATTGTAAATATTGTAAAAATAAACACCAAGTGAATAGCTGTTTGAGTCACTGTAGCTATGGAATTTTCGCAATTCATGGATGCCCGCAAAAATGCAAACAAATTTTTCTGCTCAAAATTAATCAGCTTGTCAGTGTAGAAACACATTCTATTTTTTGTCTTTATTTTCCTTTTTTTAACTTTACAGTATGTACTTATTTGCATTTAGAGTATTCAGTGCAGCCTTTAAAGTATTCTTTATTTTTTGTTTGTTTTGTTTTTTCAATAGCTTCATAAGTTTCAACTTTAGCATCGGCTTTTGTTTGCTTGCTGGTTTCCATTGGCATTAGCAACAACATCACAATTATCATTATCATCAAATTCATCCACAACAATCCACTCAAACTGTGGCGCCAAAGCTATTTGTCTATTTTCAATTTCTCTCCCCAACCAACGCCGCATCGCTAGCGAGCGACGACTAGTCGCTGTTGTACCGATGCAAGCGTATTATTCAATGATTAAGCAACGTGGCAAATGTTCTTTCAAATAATCGAACAACTCATGCGATGCTCCAGGACAATTGGTCAGTTCGAGTTCTTGCAAATGACGTAGTTGTATTAGACTTGACAGCCCGGAGGAGGTGAGTAATGGACAGCCGGCAAGTGAAAGTACTTGTAGATTACGCATTGAGCATAGGTGTTGTAGTCCGAAGTCACGTACTTGTGAGCACCAGCGTAGAAAGAGTGCGGTTAGGGAGAGCATTGTTGAGATGTAGCCGACACCGATGTCGGTGATGTGTACGCATCTGGAAGGTAAAAAGATGATTGGATAAGGATATGTATGTATGTATGCAAAATGGCATGTGGTAAAGAATTTCAAAAGTACTTATATATAGGAAAACTAACAATGTGCATATATACGAAGTTTATAATATTTTACACAGGTGAAATAAATATTTTTTTAAGTATTTTTTTTATTTTTAACTAACCCCTAATAAATTTTGTTCAAATCAGGGATGAGCGTTTTTTATTAAATTTTTATTCAAATAAAAAATAGCAATGTAATCACAAATTTTCTATTTTTGAATGAAGAATAAGTTTGCATTCTTTATTTAAATAATTTTGTGTGACGAATAAATTTTCGTTCATTAAAAAAAATAATTCTGAATAACGAATAGATTTTCATTCATCATTGAAATAATTTTTTTATAACAAATACATTTTAGTTCACCATCCGATTAATTGTGAATGACAATTAAATTTGTTTTAATCATTATTAAGTTATTTAAATTATTTAATGAAAATTTATGCGTTGTTAAAAATTATTTCAAGAGTGAATGAAAATTTATTCGTCATTCAAAATTATGCGAATAACGAATGAGACTTTATGCTTATTTTTTCTCCATTCAACTATTCAGTTTCCCAATAATGTCCATTCCAGGTTCATACGATAATGATACAAAAAATGTTGCCCATAACCAGTGTTGATAGATTTTTTCTCTCATAAACTGCATTTTTAACAAAAAAAATCTATAACCTTCAAAATACGATATTTACGTGAAGTCAAATCTTTTTTTTTTTTTAATTTAGTAGACATCAATAAAAAGAAAGTCGCTAATTTAAAATTAAATAACATTAGCAGTTTAAAAAATATAAAACTAAACTATAACAGCTTTTATACAATGAACAATTTTAATCGATACCTCAAATTTAGTACAATCTTCTTAAAATAACACACATTTCTAGAAATCCTTATTTATGTTCTATTCAAATTTGCACTTCGTAATCGAAGTTATATTAAGTATAACACCGTCCGACACGATTTTGCATAAATGAAAAAAGCAGCCACTTCTGGAAGTACTCGTACATATTTCTCCATTTTTCGAGATCAATTCATTTGGGGTTTCTATCGCTCAATAAAATAGCGCCTTGCGATTTTTTAAACTTTATTAAGGGTTTTGTAAGCTGAAGTCAGTTTTGAAAAATTTTAATTTTTATGAAATTTGATAATCTTAAATTTAACATGTGCACAAAATTTTGTCAAAAGAATTGCACAAATGTTAAATTTTCTAAGACTTACTTCTGAAATCAAATCTGATGAAAATCTGAATTTTTTTTAAAAACATTTTATATTTTTGAAAACTTATTTAATTTAGGTTATCAGAAACTCAAAGCACCGTTGGAAGTAAAATCTAAAAAAAAAATCGGAGACTTTTTTTAAAACCATCCGTAATAATATCGTCAATTTTTTTTTTAATAAATGTATAAGTTTTCATGCCCCAATTAATATTAATACGGTTATATTATCCTTCATATTCATTTAAAATTAAAACAAATCCATTATTTTGTTCATTATAAATAAAGTTTTTTCGGCGATTAGGGAGTTCAAACAGACATACAAATAGTTGAAAAATGACGAAAATTCATTCGAACACATTCCGTTCGTGACCGTCGGCTATTCGTTAAAAAAAATTCCAATGTACAGAAGCGACTTTTCTACAACTTTATTAAATTACATGTAAGATAGAAGATAGTCTAACTCCAACCATTATACGCAGATTGTACTGTATTTTTAACGATCCCTATAATGCGAGTTTTTCATTCGGTAAACTTGTTGACGACAAAATTGACACGACACGCCAACATATTGACATTTTATAATTTTAAATTTCCGTTAAATCGAAATATGTCAAAATTTAGGATATTGTAATGCAACTGATAACATTTGCCGTCAAATTTGACTTAGTGGAAACAAAGCATAATGAATTAAAATTAGACGAAGATTCTCTGTATCTTTTGCCCTCACGAATTGAATAGACAAAGTGTTTCTAACCGTAGCCTACTGAGTGTTCAGCACATTCAAAAGTAATTTTTATTTAAATAATTTCAAGGATGCCCTAGCAAGAGTATATAAGCTAGCAATAGACGTCCCAACTGTTTTCTATACTTAGTTAGTAGCTACATAACAGTCGTACATTGTTTACTCTATGTATAGTAAAAACTATAAAACTGCCACTGACACATTTTTGTTGGATTTGTTGATTTCTTCTTCTAATTTTCCTTCATACCACCACTGTTCACCTCTTGTCAAACTTTTGCAACTTACCTATCGAGCGTCAGCTCTTCCAGCTGATTCAGATCACAGGCTATGTATTCCAACGATGCGTCAGTGATGCGCGGACACCAAGACAAATCGAGGGCACGTAACTTTTGTAGATTCTCGGCAATCAATTCCACACCGTCATCGGTAAGTTTACTGCAACCGGATAGGCTAAGCACCGTTAAGTGGGGCAAAGAGTGCACTGTAATGAGAGAAGAAGAAGAAGAATATGGAAAAAATGTGAAAAGAATTAAAATGAGTGTCAGGCATTTTATAAACTAAGTATAGGAGGAATGTAAACACATACATTTGAAGAATGCACGTACATACATATATAGTAAATATGTATGTATGGATGTACATATGTATGTTATATAAAAACGAGGTTAGACGATAATACGTGATATGTATGTGCAATATTTTTGATATAAATAAAGTCAAACTGAATGCGCAAGTGATGAGTAACTGGCAGTGTGTGTGTGTGAATGAAAAATGTGTTGCACCAAGCAGCGCTGCATCAGGACTTTTGCACTGCCAATCTATGTATGTCTGTATGTAGGGCTTGAAGCTGGGTTGCTGTGCTGCGCATCGAAATTTGCATGAAGGGTAAAAGGCAAAAAAAAAAAAAATGCACAAAATAGCAAACTGGTATATATATATACATACATACATATTTGAATTACCATGTAAATATATAATGCCTTTGCACTCATATTTTATTTCACACAGCTCGCAGAAGTTCGCTTTGCGACAGCTGAGCCACACAAAAATAATGTTGCAGCAGTAGACACGTCACGTCAGCGCATTGCAGCGCCAAATAAACCCCACTGCAGAGATGCACTTTACATACATACATATGTTTCGAAATGAAAAATATGAATGAATAAATGAATGGCAAATAATGCAAAGTAAATGCAGATGACATACTTTGCTTGCGGTTACTGTCAGAGTAACCAAAAACAAAAAAAAAAAACAAAATGGGTGTGTTGTAACTTTGCCCAGAAGCGTTGTAAGCATAACATACGGCCAAAGGAGTACTCCTCTTGTATTTGGGAATGGCAATGGTGGCGCCAAACGACCAACCGCAAGACAATGGCGCGCTGCAGTCAGTTGGAGTGACAAACACCGTCAGCATGGCGTACGGTTGACCACGCGTGGAAACAAAGCTGATTTGTCTAGCTACATATATGAAACCGCAAACAGTGTACACAAAATGGTATCAAATTACTGCTACTAAAATAATTTATGCATAGAATGGGAGGAGAGAATGGAGTCTGTTCGCCATCGCAGGCAGCGAATTATTTTACGTATTAATTTTGTAGCTATAACAATCTTTTGGTGCTATATTCATTCCCGTTTCTGAATAACTGCATAGCTTTAGGATTTAAAAGTCACGTTTTTTTGTTACTACCACTAGCGGAAATGAGCGAACTGAATCCATAAAAATTTGGTAATAATAAATATTAATAATACTAGCCCACAATAAATCTGACCTCTGTTAGCTGATCATCATTACGTATGTATGTATGTATAATTTTCTGCTGAATCCGTTCGATAATTTTGCAATATTTTTAATATCATTTCAGAAAAAATTTTACTGTAATATAAAGGAACAGGTTTACTTCCAGTTTATTTTTTGAACAACAAATAATCATCGTTTGCAAATGAAGCGAACTGAAGCATTAGTTTAGAAGTTTTAAACAGTTCAGTAGACTTTTCCGGGCTTAAGTTTTTACTCAAATTATATTAAATACGTTTTGCAAAGTAAAAAGAAAAAATAAAAAATAAATTGAGGGCGGTATTTGTAATATTTGCTGTGTTTTTATTGAGTTGGTTATTACTTCTACGTTGATGCCACATTTTTGAAAAAAACAGGATCTTGCTGTGTTTGTAAAAGATCATTCTTTGATGTCCAAAAAAGAAACTGGAGGTAAACATATTCCGTTATGTTGATATTAGCATTGAAAATAAGTTTTTTTCTGAAATGTTAGTAAAAATTTTACATAACTGTCGATAAGCACCAGAATAGCTCCCAAATAAATAATCCGTTTAGAAAAATTTTGTTGATATAAATTATAGGAAATTGTATTAACTTTACATAAATAGAAATGAATATGAAATTGGCCGACTACATTTAAGGATAATTACAATTAAGCGACTTATATTTTTTCCGGTTCTGAAAAGATTTAGATTTAGCCATATCTCAAAAACTGTTGTATTTTTAATATTCCGACTTCATATTCGGATACAGCGGAGCAGTTTATATAAGAATTTATATAAAAACGTCGCAGTTCAGACAATATTTTAAATTATGTGAATTTTCTGCAATCTTAATAATGCATTGCCACACATCGCTACAAAGCACTTTGGAAAAAAATAGTTTTGCATGGCAACACTAAAATATTGACAAAAAATTCCAAACTAATATGTTATCCTTTCGTTGGTTATTAATATTTGAAAATTTTTCTTAGCAAATTAATTTAACGAACATACATTTTTTTGATAGGCGGCAACCATATTTCAAATTTATAGATTTCTGAAGCGTGGCAACTTTAAAATACTAAAAAAGTTTTTCTAAATTAACATATTATCCTTTCCTTGGTTATTAATAGTTTAAAATTTTTCAAAGCCAAATAATTTAATGAACATATTTTTTTTTTGATAGATGGCAACCATATTTCCCATATTTCAAACTTCAAGATTTCTGAAACACCCTTCATTTAATATGAATTTTTTGTTAATATTTTCTAACCCCAAGTAAATAATATTTTTGTGTGGCAACCTTAAAATATTTTAAAAAAATTTAAATTTAATTAAAATATTATCCTTTCCTTTGTTATTAATATTTCAAAATTTTTCAAAGCCAAATAATTTAATGAACATATATTTTTTGATAGGTGGCAACCATATTTAAAATATTTTAAATTTAAAGCTTTCTCAAACGCCCTTCTTTTAATATGAAAATTTGAAATATTTTGTAACTCATGCATATAAAAATAATTTTCATTCTCTACAGGTGGCAACTCTTCATATAAATCTAAATAACAGCGTGCTAAATTATATTAGCTTGATGATATCCATACTTGAATATTTAATATCATTAAATTTTAAAAAATATTAGTTTTTCAATAGGTGGCAACTTTGTTCAAAAACTATTGAATAATAAAGCTCTTTCAAATCGCTTTTATTTTATACCAATATTGTAACATTATAGTTTTGGGTTGAAAGCTCATTTTCAGAGGATTTTAGCGTCAGAAAATTATCCGACTTAGCCGCGCCCTATTTAATTTTTGCTACTGTTACCTTCTTGCTAGGGCACACATCTACTTTCGTTTGCTTGGCGATTTTGTGCATAGAATTTTAAAATATTTCACAACATAAAAACGGCCATTAAATGTCTTTAGTCTCATTCACGTTCTGAGGATTTAGCAGCTGAGCTGTAATCCAATTTTGATGGACAGCGCTTACCAGCAAATTCAAAAATGGCTATCTACGGCTACGCACATTCATATGAGTACACACATACACACATAGTTTGTTATTGTTGTTCGTCCATCATATGAAGCAAGCAGTGTAAATCCAATCAATTCAACAAACATTCTAGTTCATGTACTAAAATTCAATGGGGTTGTTCTTAATGTGGCAACAATTGATACGAAAGCACATTCTTAGTAATTGCTAATATGTAATACAATATCAACTGCCCCCAGAATAGCTGATTGATTTCATAACTTTTTGCAATAACGCTACACCACGTCAAACATTTTGAGCTGTTATTATATTTGATAGTATTAATGAAAAAAAGTTACTTTTATAGTTATGCTGGTGTTTCTTTTAGTTAATAAGCCAGAACGCTAAAATACCCATCGCTCAGCGCCATCTGTCATTGTGATGTGGAAGTTGCAAAAATGCAGAGAAAACGCAAATAAGCGCACTACAAGCATATTACGCTGAGTTCGAGTGGTGATTTTTTTTTTAAATGTTTAATCCTAGCTCGTGTTTATTGTTTATTATTTATATAAATTAAAATTTCAAACTCTTCCCAAAATTTATAAAAATTCCACTAATTGAAATACAATTTTCAAACTTTTTAAATAGAGTTTTTAAAAAAAAGTTTAATATGCCGTTTTGAAGCATACAAATGAAATGAAATGGCCACAATTCTTGTTGATTTTTTAAGTTTTCTTCCAATTTGTTTTGCATATCTTCTGCCGCAGTAACTAAATGCGTTAAATGGAAAAAATTTTCCAAAACCAAGATTTAAAAAAAGTTAATCAAATCAACCGGAGACTTGCACGTTATTTTAGTTTACTAAAAATTCTGATTAAAATATTTAAAATTTTCACCACATTTATATATTTTTTTTTTAATTTTATAAATTCTGCAAAAAAGCTTTAAATTTGAATTTTTATGTTTTTTGTTAAAGAACGTAGAAAATCGGCATCAGTGATCACATTTGCGTAGATTTCACGAAAATTCGAACAATGATGGATTCAGTGATAGGTCCGTTAAGGTAAGCCAACCTGGTTAGTTTTTAAACGGATATGAAAAAAAAGTTCACTTTATTGAATAAAATCAAATGTCAAAAAGAAGAAAAAGTCGTTTAAATAAACATTATGTCTTTTACGTGGATGAAAAATTGTAGTAGTTATTCATAATTCGCGATAAATGGAGATAAGATGCGAAGTGCTGTGGAAAATTTCGTTTGGTCCAAATGTTTCTAAAGAATATTAAAAATAAAATTGTCAGCGAGAGTAGCGCGCTTTTCATATTTTTTCGGCACTATCCCCACTTTCAGCGCCACGATTGCCTTACAGGGCAGTGTACGTGTATTCGATGAAGCAGTTTGTTAGTACAAATTACAGTACATATCACAGTTATTATTGTAATTTTTCGTGGATACCATGTAACCACAACCATTTAATTATATTGCAATTCAAATAGCTTGCGGTCAATGTGAAAATTTATTTGTATAAAGGTATAGATCAAAATAAATTTACATTCATGTTGGCATCACCCTGGGAGAGACAATGATTGGAATTGGAAAAGTCTACCAGCTTGTTATTATTATATTTTATGGAAAAACAGAAAACAATACTTTGGAGCGTAGGTTAAGTAGAGAATATTATGTGAAACTTCTACCTACTGTAGTGCGTGGGTTTGAGTTTTAAAGTCGCTATGGTGCATCAAATAAAAAAAGAGTGTACATAATAGAGGGACTTTTGTAATAAGTAGAATAAAGGGATATTTTTATTGAGCATTTCTTATATGATTTTTTAATAATGCAATTTTCATTTTCATTTTCCAGCATTCGTAATGCAAGACTGCAAGACTAGTCAGATTTTCTAGTCACGTTATTTGTATGAACAGCATAATTCCAAAAAAGAGCATGAAACCAACTGGACTTGAAGTTAGTTTACTTTATTTTTAATTAAATTAGCCAAATACCTAATATTATTGTGTTTCCAAATATTTTTGAATCTATATACATAAACACAGAATTTTAAAAGTTCGAAAAACAGATCCTATTGCTATTTAAACATCGAACTAGATTTAAAGTTTGCGGCATGGGTGACAGTTTTTATACCAAATTTTGAACGACTATTTATTCCCGTTTTTTTGTAATCAGCATTTTAACAACATTTTTTTATTAAAACTTTGAAATAGAAATACAAATTTGAAAATGTGTTCTATTTTATATTTTAAAATTGTTTAGAATTCTTTTTTTATCTATGTATGTCTCGAAAACGGCTGTGTAAAATAACTGGTTATTTTATTACATTATGAAAAAGGAAAATAGTGTAAGTAGAATAAAAATTCTGCGTGGCAGTTTTTTTTTCGAAATTTCGTTGAATAAAATTGGAAATCAAAATGTGTATTACAAATTTTAAAATGCTACATACCAAAAGGGTTTTGAAAAAGATTTTTTTTAAATCGACATCTCGAATTAAAATTGAATAAAAATTAACAAAAAACAAAAATCATAAAAAATTATGAAAAATAGGAAATACATAATGCAAATGGTTTCTGTGTGATAAATATTGGACGTGCAGCGACAGGTTTTTAGAAAACTTTTTGAGGAAAATCGATTTGTACGTATTTTATTGGAAATCAACTTTTTATAAACATTTTGCATTAAAAATTTGAAAATTTCATAGAAATACAAATTTTTTTTTTTTCGATTCTATATTTCAAAAATGATTTGAAAAAGAATTTTCGTTTCAAAAACAGATATTGCGAAAACTGGTAAACGGAATAGAAAATTGAAAAAAATAAGGGAGACCTTGCTGGATGGATTTTTGAAATTATTCAAAACAAGTTTAGCTGTTATTTCTTATTGCCGCAGAAATATTGAACGTGTAGGGGTTGCAAATCACACAATCAACCGCATCACTAAATTTTTTCGTCTACGCGTAGTTTTATTACATTAATTAAAAATTAAACAATTAGCACCTTAAAGATTTGAAAACTAAAGTTCAAGTAAAATCTAAAATTTAAAAAAAAAAAACATGGAATTGAGTAAAAATTAAAATACTTCGAATTCCAACTATGCATTGTAAGTAGTTGGAAATTGTAAACAACCAACACCATGATTCCTGCGGAGGGATGGTGTGGCGTTATAAATAACTGCAATCGTTAACGATGGAGAATTTTGAAACGCAGCAAAGTCTGTCTACATGCATGCCAATCTTGCAATCAATTTGTCGCATGCAAATAAGCAATTATAGATTTATGTGCATTCATGTCAATACATCGACATACTTCGGCTTGCAATCAAATCAAAAGCTAAGAGTAAAACAAACATATATGCATAGAATTTTCAATACCCTTTAGGAAATGCAAATGTTCCGCCAATGTATGGCAAAAGGAGGACTAAGCAAAGTGAAGGAAGCTGAATTGATTGCACTTTAAAACACAATGCTACTGAAAGAAAGTATTCTCGCTAGCGAAATATTTCACAAAGCTACTCATAACATAAATGAGAAATCCTTCCAAAAAGAAAATAATACTTTTCCATTTTCTTTTCAAATGTGAGGCTATTCTCTGGCCTTCCATATGAGGGGGAAATATTGCGCAAATTTCAACAATTTTTTTTAAGTTTCCCCTGAAAGCGACAAGCAAATTCCTACGCTTTACTTCCAAATGAAAGTCTGTATCAATTTCCTGCAGGGTACGCACATACCATTATTTGCAACGTTTCAAGTAAGAAAAGAAAAGGTATGTGCTTTACTCTCCAGCGTTTGTTGATGTTGCAAATGAAATGTCTACGCAGCAAATAGATGAAAAGCTAGTGGGTGAAAAGTTAGTGGGCGCAAACATCAAGTGACTTTAATAAAGTCGCAGAAAAGCTGATGTTGCTATATTTATAGAGAATGCTGTAGGAAAGTCAATATTGCTAGAGAAAGTCAATAAAAAAAGCCACTTCTAAGTTCACTTCTATTCCATTTCTATTTTCATCTTATTTTATTTAATTTTTAGACCTTTCTGAGTTTTTATGATTGGACTGAGGCAGCATTTGTATTATTGTACATTTAGGCATAGACGTTTGAAGCATTGACACATAGGTGCCGCTGGAATGACACCTAATGCGTTCCAATTTATAATGCGCGTGTTTTTTGTTTCATATATCTGGTCTTATCAAATATTTTGAAATTTAAACAAATTTATTTACGCGAATGCCCAAAATATACATCCAACTAGCTTGAAATATTAAAATCTAGCATTTGTGATATAAATGCTGTGCCTAAAACTATGCTCGATATATTATGGTAACAATTTTTATGCAAATATCATAACTTATCAAATGAAAACGGTAAAATTTGATCAAATAACATAGCAAAAATAAAATTTCTAAAATAATTATATTGCAACAAGTAAAAACAAAAAAGTTATTTTAAATACCACAAAGTCAGATTTGTTATTCAAAAAAATTCAAATAACGATCAATATTGTGAGTATCTAATTTATATATTTGATTCATAATTACCTATAAGAAATTTAAAATGTACATTTATTTTTTTAACCTCATTTTTTTGGAAACTACTCTTAAAATACATATGTAGGTTATCTTTGGGACTCTTCAACAAAAAAATATTTTCTTTCAGTAATTTTATTTTTTTATTTTAGACTCTCTGAATTGCAGTTTATTTAGAGTGAATTCCAGTGAAAATTGTACGGCGTATGTTTTAAAATGTTTCACAATTTTTCATGTAAAAGTTTTTATTGTTAATTTTTTTTTATAAAAATCATATTCAAACCCTAACCAAAAATCACTAAGAACAAAGATTTAAATTTTCAAAAGCTTTGTAATTAGAATTGGTAGAAATTTTTAAGATACACCGTAGCTAATTCAATTTTAGTACAGTGCCGGCTTCAAATTACCAAAAATTATCGTTAATTTTTTTTTATATATTTTTTTTTGCCATTTTTCTTTCACAGAAGACATGCTCGACAATTTTTGTTATATCGTAGAAAATATGCAGCACTGTACGAAAAAATTAGTGTCAAAATCTACGGTACCTTCATTTTTTTTAGCCACTTCAAATTCATGGACTACAAAACTGTGAATCTTTGATGTATTATTTTTTTTTTAATTCCCTCTAAATTTTCATAAGAAATGAACAATACAAAAATTAACCAGAAACACCATATATTAAAAAAAAATGCAATGTACGCTTTTCATTTCCACCCACTGTATGTACGCTGCTTAGCATTTCACTCTTTCATAGTCAACTTTTGTAATCAGCATCGTGGGCGTTATTTCACAATTTCCTCCTAGTTTCTTGCCAACTGTACATACTTCGTCCACATTCATATTAGTTTGAAATTCCAGCGATTTAAGTCCTCATAGTAGGCGGTAGTGAAATTTATATTTAATAATACTTCTGTGACTAAGTGCAAACTGTAGGCAGAATAAGTTGTGAATGCGCCTAAAAATAGATTCAATTACAGACGGTATTCATTAAGCCATAGCGACCATAAGCTGCTTACTAAGCCATTCTGCAATTTTCTTTATAAAAGTGAGAGAAACCTCACTTTTAAATATTTCATACAATACTTGTGAACTTCCTTGCCTAGTTACAGGCGCATGACGCACTTTAACAACGGTTGTGTGCCTATTTGTATGCTCGTGTAGTTTAAATGGATTATTATTACTCTATACTCGGCTGCCTATTCATCTACGTGTGTATTTGTGTGGATGTGTGCGTGTTTGCGTAGCTAAGTATGAAAGCTTTACTAGTTGAGTGATTATTTGTATTATGCATACTTGTCTGTCGCGTAGCGGTTAACTTAGCTGCCTGCTTAAAGAAATTATTGGTACAGATGTCTGTATGCGTAGTTTGGCTATGCTCAGGCAGATAATGCGGCTTAAATAGGACAAATAAAGCCATAAAAATGTAATCTGCCGAAGAGGAGAAAGTCAGCCGCTTTTTGTGTTGCCTATTTTGGAGAGAGATAACAATAGAAGATGGAAGCGATTGGAGATGGAAGTTAGTCAGCAGTAAAACTATGTATTTGTGTCATAAACAAATTAACCTTTTGAAATACGGCATTTATTACTTATAGAGAAATGACAACTGAAAATTGAAATTAAGTGTTTAGAAATTCAATGCAAATGTGTTAATAGTGCAATTCGCGTATTTGTGTATTGAGAGAGCATTGTGTCATTTAATTTTTAGGGGATACAATTTGTACTTCCAACAATTTGCCAGCAAGGAAATCAGCTGACTGTAATATAGGTAAAAAATAAATTTTTCTTTTAAAGACTGTTCAGGTTAGACACTATAAAACAAGACTAAATAAAAGAAGAAGAAATAACTAACTACTATTTTATTCAGTAAACTGTCTCAGAGATACCCTATTATCGAAATTTAAATGTTTTCCATTTTGCATCTATCACCTTTGCTTTTGCAATTTTGAATTTTACAGTGCTAAGTTTTGCAAACACCAAAAATGCAGATATGAAGCCGAACGATGTCGATAGATAGATACAGATATCGATGACATTAATATCGATAACGATACAAATAACGTTAAAAATATATGCAGCCAAAAACGATATTGATAGCGATGTCGATAGATAGATACAGATATCGATCACATTAATATCGATAACGATAAAAGTAGCTTGAAAAATATCGATACAAGGAATTTTATCGATAGCAATAATAACGTTGATATTGATCGCAATAATATCGGAAAATTAAAATAATAATCGACCAAAATTAATTTTAATAAAGTAATGTTATCGGTAATAATAATATTTTCGATAAATACAGAAGAAGATGTCAAAAAATATTGGTAACTGCGCACACCTATACTAGGGCGTGTTTTTCGCCTCAGGAACAAAAAAAAATGCGGTTGTCCTTTTACCAAAACGCAAAATTTATTAGGTTTGAACACTTCCACTAAAATATTTCGGAAAAATATTAAGATTGACATGAGCTAGATGAATTTGAAAATACCACTAAAAATTAATTTTTTATAATTCCGTTGGATTTTTTTTTTTAATATTTGTTTACCGACCTTTTAAGCTGAAACTTTTCTATTATCTGGGGCGATTTTTTAAAAATATTTAAAAAAATTATTTTTTTTCATAAAAACTCCATTTTGCGAGGTATTTTCAAATTGGTTCAGCTCACATAAATCTCAACATTTTAAACTCAAATTTCGACGGAAAAACAGTAAAGGTCGTTTTATAAAATTTTGCATATTTTGTAGTTATAAATATTCCTCGCCAATTGTGCGATTCTGTCTGTGGTTATATTGCGCTGCAATGCCCCACTTTAAATTTACATGAAAAATTTAACATTTAACCAAACAGCAATATAAGTGTAAATAGATTAAAAAACTAATAAGTAAAAGTTACAAAAGTACAAAAGTATCTTATAGCAAATACCGCAGTAATTTTATTCTATGTAAAGTAATGCAGTTGCAATTATGGTATTACTGTGCGTAGAGGATTTAACTGAGCAAGCTATAGGCTATCGGCAAATATTAGAGCCTTGTCTAAGTAATCAGCTATCGGTAAATAGGTATCTGCGTACGTGCATACGTACATACACACATACATAAATACTCATGTAGGCATTATGGTAATTTAGCTGCTGCATTGGGGACACAAATAGCTTGTGAGGCTTCCATAAGCCACAAGTTGCACAAACGCTTTAAATTACAAATGACTTGGTTATAGTGCAAAGCAAAGTAGGTAATGTGGTGAGATATTTAGAAAAAACAACACAATTAACACATGTAGAAATATTATCCAAGCACTATATTGTTGCGCCTCATGAAAAAAATTTATGTATATTTTTCTATGCGTATTGTAAAATTTTATATATTTTAAAATTGTCAACAAAATATTATTATTTGGTTTAAAATGACTGTGGAACCAGAGCTTTAGAACAAAAAAATTTAGTTACAATAATACCTCCGTAGCCAAGAGGTGTTCACAGTTAACCCCTAGACGCAAAGTTGTAGTTGTAGGTACTCATAGAAGCTCCTGACAAAAATAATAAATGTGACCTGATTTCGATGAAATTTCTAGTCTATTTAATTGATGAATAAATAAATACATAAATAAATAATCTACTTTCGCTAAGGAAAGAAGAAATGTGGAAAATGGTAAAAATTATAGCAACGAGCGGAATTATTAAAAGTTAACCGATTTTGATGAAATTTCGTTTACATACAGTAACTAAAAAAAATTTACCACATGATGACTTTTTTTTTTAATGTTCGCCATATTTTTCTTGATACATTTTTTTCGTTAATTTTTTATAATACTATAGTTTCTTATATAAGAAAAATTATAAAAAATCTAAATTTCAAAGCTTATAAAATTT
Organism: Anomoia purmunda; assembly: GCA_951828415.1. NCBI lineage: Eukaryota > Metazoa > Arthropoda > Insecta > Diptera > Tephritidae > Anomoia > Anomoia purmunda. The sequence goes on along the minus strand of OX639996.1, from coordinate 111,526,470 downwards.
CTATAAATTTTCATCAAAACTTGCAACTTTTTGATTTAAAATTAAAAAAAAAAACTTCTGGGTATACAGTTGTATAGCGCACTATGCAAATATTAATTTGTTTAAAAAATCAGTTTATTTTTAGCATTTTTTTTTAATTTTCGTTTTATGCACTTCTGCTACATAACGGTTGTATTTTATATAAATTTCCGGTATTGCATGCGTTAAATGAAAAAAAAGTTTCAAAACCACAAATTAAAAAAAAAAAAATTGCAAAAATCGGTAGAAATTTTCAGCACCTTAAGACTTGCATTCTATTATAATAAAATTAGTTGGACTATAAAACCGCCTATAATATAGAAACATTGGCAGGATTTGTAGCTAACACAACTATCATCGGGTTCTCGATAACAATTTGTTCAGACGGTTCTCAGTCTAGTTAAGTATATAAGTATACGTATTTTGGAGATTCACCAAATTTCGTTACGAGTCATAAAGCTAAAAATTCTTCAAATATTAGAGTAGCTGGGATTTTTAATTCTCGATTGATTTGGCGCAAAAAAGAAATTATACGAAAAAAATTTTGCATTTTTTTAATTGCATGATTTTCCTACTTTACGACACATTAAGACAGCTTGTGAATCTCCTAAGTATAAAAAACTTAAAACTGTGGGTGTCAATCCCATTGTGAAAGTAAGCATGTAAATTTAAGATATAATAAGGCCTAATTTCAAGCATTATCCATTTTATAGAATTAATTCTACCTTTTACTTAAAAAAAAAACGTAAAGCAACGCCAGTGTTCATGAATGAATTAGATTAACTGCAAGCTAACCACAAAAAATAACCTAAGAATCTATATATACAATTCAAACATAGATCAATAGTGTACTTATTCATCCATTTAAAAATCTAGTACAAGAGCAGAGTAATAGAATATGGTGGTGTGTACGTGCGTTTATAAAATGTAAGTATGAAGGTTTTAATTATCCGGCGGCATTTGTTTCATCCCAGGAAATCATATTTACAGATTATATACTTTATATGTACCTATGTAAAAAAAAGAGATAGAGAATATAATTCCTTTTATCAATACCTAGGTATTGACATAAATGTATCCATACGTAGAAATGTTCACCTTTGAATGCATAATCAGTTTATACTCTTAGTTGTGATTCATGTCATTACCGCAAAGGCAACAACCGTTGGCTGATTCTAAGTAGCACAATACAATATCGCTAACAAGACAAAGCTAATCCTACTAATATAATAAATGTGAAAGTTTGTGTACGAGTATGTTTGTTACCTTTTCAGACCAAAACAGCTGAATGGATTTTTATAAAATTTGCCACATAAGTAGCTTATAACCTGGATTAACATAAAGGGTATAACATAAAGAGATTTGCTACCTGTTAAATATAGTTCATTAAATAAATAAGTAAAATCACAGATTGCTATGTGACGACTGGACAGATTTTAATAAGATTTTTCACATATATGTAGCCGGTCATATGGGTGTTGCCACTTGGATAAAAGTTTAGATTAAATTAAAAAAATTGAATGAAGTCAAATATCGCAAAAAGGTAACAAAGAAATGTTTTGAGGTAAATTAAGTTAAATTAATAATTTAAGTAAATTAAATTTTCCATTATAAGACCAAATATTTTAGATAGGGTTGCCACCTATTAAAAATGAATTCAAATTGCAATTGGTTAAGCAAAATATTGAAATATGGGCCCCTTATTTTGAAAAGACTTTGGAGACGGTTGGCACGCGCTCAATCAGTAAATAAATTTAAATGATTAAGCTTAAAGAAATATTGCGACATGAGATTCAAAGGAAGTAGGCTTAAGAAAAGTGTTTCAAAAAAATGTGTGTTGCCACCTGTTTAAAAATAATAATTTAATTCAAATTCTACGCTTACTAAAATAAAATAGTATTGGTTTGAAAAGAAAGCATTTAAAGGTAAACATTTTTGAAGAGGGTTGCCACCTTGTAAAGAACGCAGATTCAAATTTATTTGTAAGATAACTGAAAGTCTACTATACTGGTGTCCATCGAAATAGATTTAAGTAAACTATATTCGATAAATGTATTTGGAGAGGGTTGCCACGAAATATTTTTTTTTTTTCACAGTTTTTAATTTTTTTACTGAATTGCAAAAAAGGGGAAATAAATTTAAAAAAATGTATTTCCATTTTTTTAATTCTTTGACTTAAGATATCTAATTAATTTCGTTAGTTATTAATTAATAATCGCTAGCGAAAGTGAATCGCCCACTGTGCGTCCGTGCTATCAATTGCACAGATTTCGGTTTCCATTATATTTTTCTAGAACTGTATCAGTGTCGGTAGCCGGTAGCTCAACGAGGTTTCGGAATAGACTCAATAGCAGGCATCTTGATTCGAAATCAAACAAAAATGCTTATATGATTAAACGCCATTTAAGAAGAAGCTACATATCAGTCTAGTACAGTTTTATATATTTATTTGCACAAAATTTGCAAATCATTTTCACATGCCTATTTCTCAAGCGATTATTGTGCATTTATTGAGATCCAATGTTGAGATTAATACAGCAACGATTTGCCTTCGAAACACTGCAACTGTAGATAAGTAGCTATGGGCGTGAGCTACTAAGTAGCTTGTGATTCATAACTCATAGCAACCGCAGCCTTCGGCGGTGGGAGTAATGGGAGCAACCACAAGCAAGCCAGCAAGCAACAACTACAAGCATACATACATACATACAAACATGCTGCATATGAAACATAACAACAACTAAACTATAACTTTGGTGCATATAATATGACACTCAATCGATTAGCGGTATTAGCAACAAAAAAAAAAGAGAAAAACTAAAATATATGTATTCAAAAAAATAAAAATCAGTTTATTTGCGCTTATTAATCTGTTGGCTAATTGGCAGCGCAATCATTTTGTTATCAGTCGCGGCAAAGGCTGGATGCCAAACGCTTGCTTGCCATACATTGAAGCGACAAAAAGTTTTGAAAATTGTTGCAACTGGCTGGATCAGCGAAAAATTTGAGTGTGAAAAAAGTTATTGAATGCAAGTGATTGTTACAAATTTTGAAAATATTGTAAAAGTAGCTAGTGAATTAAAATTTAACTGAACTAAAATGCGCACATGTGGATTTTGAAAGATTGTGTGGAGTCTAAAGTTTATTAAGACAATCAAAAACTTTTGACAGCGCAAAAAGTGCTGCGTCAAAATTCTGCTGTGCCAACTAAAATCACTGTTACAGTTTCATTTTGTGACCGACACTAACGGGTAAAAGTTACACAGAGAGGAGTTTCGCAGAATTTCACTTGAAATTCAAGGAAATCCATACAAAAACTACAACAAAAAAAATAAAACAAAAACCAAATAATGTAGCAACTTGTTTGCGGCGAATTATTCTCTCTTTGGTAAACTTTACTTACTTACGATTTACTCGTTTTTGCGATCACAAATCATGGAATTGTGATGACATCAACAAAAACAGCACTAATGGCAATAATGGCAGGCGAATGACAGAAAGTGTAACGGCGCGCTCCTCAAACGATTACAGTAAAAACGCTTTAAACCACGCTAATCCAACGCGAACGTACAAAATGTAAACAAACAAAAAAGTTAAATTTATTTACGCAGAAAATTCACGACACCGTTAAAGCGAGTGTAAATTTGATTAGGAAAATCGTTAAAATGGAAAGCGTTAGCGAATCCAAAAGCGAAGGAAATATATAGCTATAGTAGGATGAGGTATAATGTGTGCGCACAAAATTGCTGAGTATTGCATGATTGTTGTTGTTGTGCGTTGAAGTGTTAAATTTAATTGAAATTCTCTTCAGTGTAGTGTGTTTTTCTTGTTTTTCCAGCAAATTATTTGAAATGTACATACAAGTATTCTAATTTTTACAACAAAAAAATCAAACAATGCTGACGATTGTGTTCCAAGTTTTCTGCGTATATTTCTATGTATTGTTTATGTGAACATCAGCTACAAAAACTATGTCGATAACAATGAAAGTTTACTTGGAAGTATTTGAATTCATTAAATGTGCTTTGTATAGTAGAATACTTTCGCACTGGCTTGTACTCGAAACATAAGAATTCCTTTGGAAACTGTGGAATTTGTGCCAAAAAGTATTTTTTGTTTGATCTACGTCTTTAGAAAATGGTAAGCGGCAAACTTGAGAAAAGTTTTAAATGCGTTAGTTAGGAAAAAAGGCAATAAAGGCAAGGCTTCATGAATGTAAAAAAAATTGACGTTAATCTATTACCTCAGAAATAGCTTTTTGAGCTTAAGGTTAGGTTTTTAATTGCAGATAATAAAATAAAAGTAACAAATCTCAAAGCGATAGAAGTTATAGCTGCTATTTCGGAGCTCAACAGACTTCCCCATCGGACTTCTCTTTTTAGACATTCGCAGGACTTGAAGCAGACGTCTGATGAGCAGATAGAGTGGATATAGTGGAGCTGCCGGAGATAGCTATAATTTCTACTGCTTTGACTGTAGTTGCTTTTTTCGATAACTCATTATATTGCTGATAGAAATATAATTAGGTTAAAAAAAAATTAATATATTACTGCATTTTTTAGCGTAAACTTTTTTTTTATTAATTTTTAAAATACTATGGTGCGTATAATAATGATCCCTAATACAAGTTTCAACCTTTCTGTTCCTTATTAAACTAAAAAAAAATAAAAATGTAGCTCATTACAGCAAAAGTGATGTAAATAAAAAATTGCAAAGTTTGAAAAAGTAATTTCTTCTTTTTAAATGAAAGTTATAAATATTGCAGCTCACAATCTCTCTTATTCGGAGGTTGCAAATATTTCTCCCCCTTATATAAATTATAAGTAAAGAAATGATACGGTGTTATTTGATAATAAAATAATTTGAATAAGAACAGCATGTTTTTTTTTCAATACTTATCATTTTCTGGATTTACACATCTATATAAAAAAAACATATCAAAATGATTTTTTATTTATTCTAATTAAAAATTTTGAAATTTCGAGTAAAATTTTTTAAATTTTTTTTTTAAATTTCGGATACAGTTTGAAAGTTGGATTTATACCGTTTATGTTATGGACAGTACTATACTTTTGTAAACGAACATTTTTAAAATTAAATAAAGAAAAATGAGTAGAGAAAACTGATGGGATTATAATTTTTCGGCCATATCTAAATGATTTTTTTATTTATTCTAATTAAAAATATTGAAATTTCGAGTAAAATTTGTTAATTTTTTTTAAATTTCGGACTAAGTTTGACAGTTGGACTTAAACCGTTTTAGTTTTAAGCAGTAATACAATTTTATAAAAAACTATTGTAAAAATTAATTAAAGAAAAATAAGTAGTTCAATTTATAATTTTTTCGGCCATACGGCCACACGACTAGATCCAATCATTTTTTATCCACATAGCTCACCCAATACAAAGATATCAAAACTGTTATAAATTTTGTATGCATACTTTCAAGCTGCAGGGTATGAAATTAACAGTTTGAGAGATATGTGCATAATTTACTTAGGAGGATTTTAACTCAATTATATGGAAATCATTTTTAATTTTCTGAATAGCAAAAAATATTCCAATTTATACCATAGTTTTACATTCCAATAAATGTCTATTTGTTTATCAACTTATAAGGATTATAGTATTATTGGCTATCGATTTAATAAAATCTAAAGCTTCATAATTTGATTTGCCTTCGAGTTATGATGATTTGATTTGCCTGAAATAAATTTGCGAATGGTATGGAATAAATTTCAAGGAAGCCTTTCCCAATCAAACACATTAAGAATTTTGCACCACTCGATATGAGGCAATTTCGCACAGCAGCAACGCATCATCACTCTACATAAATAGCCTTGGGAAAGTCGGCAAAATATCATGATGTAATAAAACCACATGTACATACATATTTATGGATATGTATTACTACGAACTATAGGCATAGTATTCTAACATTGATACATTCATATGCACAAAACACACTCTCCCAAATGCCTTTGGGGGGTTATCTTCGTAAATCCTTTTGCCACTAATCTAGCGTAAAGTTGTGAGCACATAACATTTTCTAACCTCTCCTATTCCTACTTCGATCTATGCATGCTATATAGTTTCCACTACAATATATTTACCAATAATCCCGCATATCATTCGCTTTATTTAATTTTATTTTTATTTATATATACACACATCTTATATACAACACATATTTGCATACACGCAACGGCAAAAAAAAAGATTCCATATCGGTATATTGCTTTGTCAAATTATTTAAATAAAAGCTTTAATTAAATTATTATTTTTTTTAATATATATTAAGCTTTCGCTTATATTTAATTATTATAAGTAATTTGAAAGAATCCTTACTTCTTATTTTGCCATCACGATACCAAATTAAAAAGTATCCACAAACTGCTCGGTTTGAAAAATTGCAGCGCGAATAACTTAAACTTTTTGACTAATACCAACAATATAAGCTGTATTTTTCTTGCTCAGATTTTGCTTAAAAAATGACATTATTTTAAATTTTTTCTCCAATGGTGAAACTCGCCTTGTTTCACGCAAGGACCGAAAATAACAGTTATTTTTGTATTTTTTATTATGGATGTAAAAAAAGTTCGTGGCAAAATATTGTTGTAGAAGAAAATTATCAATGTTTCTTTGATCCCAGAACTCCCAGGACAGAAATCATGGATGCCTTCCATATTTTTTTTTCAACTTTTTGGGAAAAATCCGGGCTTTTATTTTTTTAGTCCAGTAATAACAGTTAAACATGCCGAAATATATTTTACAGCTCAAATAAAAGTCCTTTGGTAATAATAAAAAAAACCGCTTATCCAAATTAAAAAAAATTTGGTATCAAAAAAAAGGAGGACTGGATTATCTTTCAAACAGCAGTGTGTTTATTATAAGGAAAGGTTTTTGATTTCGGCTTTAAAAATTATTTGGCAACGTTTAACTGTTAACACTGGATAAAAAAAAAGTCTTAAAAAAACTTTTTCTAACGGCTTTTATTGTAAAAGTTATAAAAATCCGGGTCCCTGTTTTTATGACCTTCAAACTTTCCCCCTACAATTTTTAATAATCCTCGTTGTTTACAAACCAACTAAATCTAAATCCTCGAATAACGGTATCCTACATAAGGAATACTTTGAGAACCACTGCATCGAGCCTGAAACTATTTCAAGCAGGTACCGAAAATTATAGTTATTATAAAGGATTTTTTTTAAAGAAAATTATTCAATCGTTATTTTATAATTTTTATTTTTTCGATAATTTTTATTTAATTTTATTTATTTTTCCATAAAAGCAATGAAAACAAAAATAATAGGGTCAGACAAGGTGAATACTCAAAATTTGATCGGTAAAATAAAAATTACTAAATATAAAGCAATTTTTGTTCAAATATAAAATGGAAACTTCTTTTTGTCGTTGTGTGTACACGCGCCTATGTTTTTCTTGCCTATCACTAGGCTTATTTGCTTATTTATTTATGTTCACATCAGGGATACTCGCATGTGGTTTGTATGTTTTGTTTTTCTTTTTTTTTTATTCATTTACATTTTTCTCATCTATGTATCTAATCTAGCAGTGTATTGAGGGTTGGTAAGAGTAATCGGTATTGGCGCCTAAAAGATGGGCACTCTGGGCGCCAACAACTTCGCCTCCTTCGATCATGATAGGCATTATACAACCACAGCTTAACACGTTTAGCATTGACGTTGACATTGACAGTTGAATGGGAATTTTGTGCGCTTTTATTTGCACATGACATTGGCATACTTCATTCATACGCTCATTCATTCATTCGTTCCTTTATTTTCCAAGTCAGGCGGTGTAGCAAGGGTAATCGCCTTGGTGCCTTTGATGCCATGGAGCGGTAGGACAGTGTTTGCTACTTGAGTTATATAAGTAAATATTCGAATTTGTATAGTAATTTCATTTTTGTTTGTTTAAGCTGCGATGAGGTACTTTGGTGTTCGTTATTTGATTTTATATCTACGAATTTGTTTTGTGGACCCTATAGAGAAATGAGGATGCTTAAAATCATTTGTTCAACATTTGTATGGTTTATTCGAAAATATTGCTTTGGTCAATTAATGCTTTTATACCAAATTGAATTACGGGTTTTAAATTTTGTTAATATGAAGTGGGAAAATTGGATCAAAACAAACTATTGGTAATCAGATTAAAGTAAGCCGGGTTTTTTTTTAAACAATTTGATGATAAACAATTTTCGAACAATATAAAAACAATTTTATCATACACTGGCTGAGAATTACATCGACAACGAATAAGCGTAAAAGATGTTGCATACTTTAGGGTCGCCATACATTTTATTTACGCACGGCATGCAATTCTTTGGTGCGTCATTTCCCGGAATTGGTTTGCATGCGTGAATTAAATTTCACATTAAATATTTGCAAATACCAAAAAACGACAATTTCATTTTTAGTTATAATTAGTCCATAAACAGAAAACTTTACACAAATCGATTGCAATTAAATATTAATTGAAGCCAAACATAAAATCAAAATGTCACGCTAAACAAAAAATGATTGGCGTTTCAGCTTTCAAAGCTTTCAAACGCAGAAGAAATAGGTAGAAATCGAGTGAAAGGAGGCTAAGTGATTACAGTAAGCTGATGGTTGAGCTGGCTGGTCGCGAAAGGTCTCATATATACCGAGCACGTCTAAAGTGTTACCAAAGATAAGATGACCGTGGAATCTTCCAGAATTATTAAAGCAGAAAATTGATGTGTCTTTGGCCAACTGTTATAATCTACCGTTAATCCGTTATGAGCCCCAATTTGAAGACGCGGACCCATTGAAGGTAGTATCCCTTCAGTAGCCACAAGCCTTTTGAACCAAAGTCCAGGATGGCCATTACGATGCCCATATATAGCTAATTGCTACCTGAGCCATTTTAACCGCAGATCAGTTCGTTCAACATCAGTTTTAGGTGCAGACCGTTGACCGTTTGGATCACCATTAGCTCGACAAACTCTTTGGACGTCAAGTACTCCTATGACCCCATCGACTTTAGCAAACTAGTGGTAATTATAGAGTTGTTGTTTAATTCAATCTTTTTTATGCTTAGTTTCCTTTTAATAAGATCCCACGAATAATGGCGGAAGAAATTAGTCAGCCGAGGCAGATCCCCGCCACCAGAACCACCAGAAAACGAGTCGGCGCCACACACTCACACAGTACCATTCAGTCCCCAGCTCGGTTCGAATTATACTTGGGCTTACGGATTTTCTCCAGTTCTTTTCTCTGTATGTGCCATACGCAATAAAAGCAGAGCCGCTACTTGCCACGTTTGGCCGGTATTGAGGTTATGTTCAGTCCCCGATAGAGAGCGCAGTAAAAGTTTGAATTTAACGCCAAGAACATTAACTTACTTTGTATATGATGTAAGCCCTAAATTATTATTATCATTATTATAAGATGATTCAAATATAACTGCATTTAAAGTGGTATTTAAAATAATAAAATTAATAGATGTAATTCTCTGACGACTTGGGTGTTCCGGCGTTTTAAACGGCTCGATGACTTGGATGCCGGATTTGGTGAGGATTTAAACGCTTCTACGATTTAAATGATTCGAAGACCTTGGAAATCACCGATGATCTTACTTACTTACTTCGACTGACTTTTTTAGCTTCCTTCTTCCAGGAATTGCGCTCTTCATCGAGTTACCAGCTTTATATTTTTGAATTTTTCAGACGATAGGTAAGTTTTCATTACTTTAGATGTTATTCCATATTTTCATATGGTCTGTGGTTGATACAGTGCCGGATAAAAGTATTGACACAGTAAGGATTTTTATATCATTAAAATTTGGTTTGCCAAAATGTGGCTCATAAAAAATTCAGCAACTTTTAATAAATGTTCATAAAAATATCAACCATTTAAGTTACAATTCAAATTTTACTATAACAAAGTGAGAGTTTTAAGTGGCTGAAAATATTCGTTGACAATTTAATTTAACGCGAAAAATTTGAAATCAGTAAACGAATAGTATAAATATCAAAATCGGCATACTTTTTCAAACAATTTAAAAGTTTTATGTCCTGCTGGGCAATTTTCGTTTACATTGTTAATGTGCACCGACAGCCCCGAATACACAGCGGACTCTTACACATGCCAGTCTTGCATCGCGTCAGCTGCTTATTCGCGCCGAAAACCAATAAAGATGCTCTCCTCGCAATGATTGCTTTGCGGACATCGTATCCGAACACAGCTATGTACTTAGCAGGATCTCCCTCCACTCACCCATTCCATTCTATCGTCAATATGTTTGCTGCCTCTCAAACTGTCATAGTTTCTCCTTTGCTCCACATTCGTTCTTTCATTTTTGCCGCTGTCAGTCAAAAAAATGTGGCATGAAATTCATAAAGATTGTAAATATCAGCTGTTCTTTATTTTTTGTGTAAACTTCTCATGTTATCATCATCGTGCTGATTTTCCTTTATTGTATTGCAACTTTACTTAGATAAATTGACATGTCGCAAATATTTTCGATTTGCTGAGTGATCACCTTTTCTCTAAATGATGTTTAACCAATTGTGAAAATGTGTCAGCTATTATTGATATGGATTTATTTTTTTTTTATTATGATACCTAAATTTCTAAAATAACAAAAGATAGGTTTGTTTGAAAAGCTGCAAAGAGTAGTCAATGTTTTACCATTTAAATGCTCTAGACGTTACAAAATTTATATCTACACAGATGACATGAGCATTTTTTTGACAGCTCGTTGATGCTTGACGTTCTCATTTGGCATGACTGTACAGTTCAGTTACCGCAAATGTGGAAAGTGACAGCATAATAAATATATAAGTAGGTAGCATATTAGAGAGTAGTAAATATGTATCATTAGGTTCACGTGAAATAAGCCGTCCAAATCCATATAGTCAATTCACCTTGCCACAAAGTATGCATGAAGTTCCACAATATATCCATGACAAAATTTTATTTTGCTAACGCATCCTAGCAACATAATGCCAACAAAAATGTTCCACGGTTATTTAAAGCGCGTGTGCTATTTTTAATTTTATATTTATGTATGTAGTTACAGCTCACTGGAAAATGAAATATGTAATCCAGCTTAGACGAAATTTTTGCGGAGCGAATATTATTGAATACATGAATCAATTTAATTGCGTTTAAATTTCCGCAGCTATCAAAACCATTAGGTTCGTATCTTTATTATATTGCGGATTTTATGTGTGTGTTGTGAATTTATTGTAGCGAAGTTTAAATGCAAATATATGGTACAATTCGTTCATTTATTATCTTATGCTTCCTAACCTAGAAGTGTATATTCTTTAAGTGTCTTCGGAGTCGGCTGCATTAAATGTTTAACGTCGAAATGACATGTCATTTATATTAAGAGATCTGACATTCATTTAATTTTTATTTCATTTACATTTTTAAACTTTAAATGGAAGCGCAATGATAAGATTTACACATAAAAAAATTTAGTTAATTTTAATTAAGAGCTTTGAGGTAGCCATTGCATTTCATTTCATTTCAGCTGCATTTAATTTTTTTTATTTCGTTCTCATTTCAGTTTTAATTTATGAAACTTTGAAAAACCTTAAATGGAAACGCTAGAGATTTAGTACAAAATTTATTTAGTTTTAATTAAGAGGTCTTAGGCAGCCGTTCCATTTCATTTTCTTTTAATTTTTATTTTATTTTAAATATAACTTTCATTGCAGTTTCATCGTTCATTTAATTTTTGTTTTACTGTTATTTTCTTTTCATTTCAATTCAAATTAATTTTCATTTCATTTTCATTTAATTTTTTATTTTATTTTCGTTTCAGTTTCATTTTATTTTCAATTCGTTTTCATTTCATATTCAATTTAGCAAGCTATGAAAAATTTTAAACGGAAACGCAATGAAGACAAGTAAAAAGTTTGGTAATTGAAATTAAAAGTATGAGGCAGTATTTTCATTTCACTTTCAATTCGTTTCTATTTCATTTACACTTAATTTTAATTTCAATTTTCCTAATTTTTATTTCGTTTTCATTTCTTTTTCCATTTGTTTTCATTTAATTTCATTTCACTTTCACCTTAAGAAAAGAAATAATAACCTAATTGATTTTTTTCTAATTGAATTTTTCAGACCATTAAATTCTCGTCTTTCACAGAAAATTTGAATATTTTAATTCAATTTTTAAAAAGATAGCCGGGTAAACTACAGTTTTCCTTAATGTAAATAGTTGAAATATTTCATCAGAACTAAAATAAGCTTGACAGGAAACAAGCGGTATGTAAAATTAAGTAGTTCTTTCAAATGTCTACATATATTAGTACAATATTCACACCCGACTTTAATTACATATCGTTACTTTATAAGAAATTTCTACCATTTTAAGTTAGATATTTATTTAATACAATTTCATGCTTATTTTCGAACTCCCTTTAATTTTGTAAATTTTGTTCAAAATGTGCCACTATTTCAATAGGCGTTGTATTCGTTTTTCTAAGCCTTGTTAGTATATCTTGATTTATTCAATTCGAAGTGTTTTAAATAGAAAAGTTAATTATATTAAAGAAGTGAAAAAAATTATTTTTCTCTTCAAACTTTATACCATCACAAACTTAACATCGGTATGGAGGAAGTTCGCTTCAACAAATGCTCTTATATATTTAGTCGGCGCTAATGAGAATATATACTTTTTGAAACTATCGAAATTGAATGCATTCCCTTGTCCAAGAAAATAATAATAATTTTTTTAAGCATGAAATCTAATTCCGATTAAAACATTTGCGAGCATTACAGGAATTTATGTTGAGCATTTAATTGGGCCATAATAATAGAAAATGAAACAATAAATTCTTTGTGAAATAAAGCCTTGCACAATATTTGAAATATTTGATGTAGAAATTTATTTATATTGAGTGATTGCTTTATACATACTTACTCTATACATAAAAAAAAACATATTTATATACCTCGCGTATACTTAGTGCATGCACATAAATAATGTAGAATAAAAGCTTTTATGGCGAATATTGCGAGTTATGAAAAATTAATTTTGTTTTAGAACTACAAAAATAAACTTTGTTCAACTAAAATGCCACTCTTAACGCTTAAATAACTTTGACTGTATTCAAGAAATAACAACAGGTGTTATAACTCTTTTTTTTTTGTTTTTTTTAAGTCTCTATAAATAAATTACCCAATACTTAAAAAAATATGAAATATATTATACTTAAGATAGTGTGATATGAAAAGTATATAATAAACTTCTGAAAGCTTTAAATGTAGGTGAGTGAGGTAGAAGATAAAATGCAGTTTAAGTTATATACTTAGTTTATTATAGAGAGCTTTCGCATAACAGAGCGTTTTTTAAATTCGCACTGATCAATCGAAGGTGGTACCATCTTTTAGATCACCGGTTTACCGTTACCAATTTCCAAAGTACTTGCATTTAAAAATTTCAGAAGTATATAACTATATTTACGGGTGTGCGAAGTAAAGTTCACTAACAACACAACTTTTCATCAAATATTTAAATTTTGTTATTTTTTGGCCTTATATTTATGCATCGACTGTAATTTATAGAGCTTGTGGCCAGGTTTGTATTAGGGAAAGATATGAGAAAACAGCAAATTTCCAAAGTGGTAGAAGTGATAGCTGCTATTTCGGCGATCACCACATCTCCTTATCAGACTTCTTTCTTTCTAGACTTTACCTGGCTTTGAACCACGGTACACAGAGTTGCTAGGCGAACACGCAACCACTCAGCCACGCTAGCCGTGTGAAAATTGTTTGTTTTCTCACTATGTGTGGTGATCTCCGAAATAGCAGCTATCACTTCTATTACTTTGAAAATTTGCTGTTTTCTCATAGTTTAATTTTGTTTTTTACTATTCCAAGATTTTCACTTTTGTTGAAAGAACAGCATAATTTGAGTTGGAAGTTTCAAAATAACTTCCCTACCGGCAACTCAGCTAACTATTAATGAATTTAAACCTAACTATTTCGTAAGTAGGCACGGTTGATACTTGGATTATTTCCAATGGAGCCAATCGATTACTTTAACATGGCGATGTCGTAGGCAGCAGTTAATTGCCCGACTAAGCATGACTTTTCAACTAATTTAAAGTTAGTTGAGTACAAGTTAGCTAAAAGTCATCAATTTTTTTTCTAAAAACAATCGCAATTTTCACTGCATAGAGTAGCATGCAGGTATTTTGGGGGAATTCTGTATTACATTGTAGTTAACTTATAGTTAGGTCAAAAAAGTTAACTGCAAATGTGTTTTTTGGTTGTCGACCACCGAACTGCTTATAGGGTTGATTCTCGTATTTATACACTCAACAAAAAAGTGCCGAATACAAATGTTCTGTATATTGGTGTTGTAATTTTTTCCTCAAATTGCTATATTTTCTACTGATTGAAAAAATAAAAACCTACACAAAAATAAATCTGTTTTCTAAGTAAATATTTCTTTAGCGTCAATTCATTCCCATTTTTTATAGCTATTTTTCATCAACTACAAGAACGTTGCCACTCAATTGATGGTACATTTGACAGTCAGTGCTGAACAAATTTTTGTCAGCATTTAGAACAAATTTTCTATCAGGTTTCTAGGGGCACTATGCAAAAACTGATGCCAACAAATCTGTAAGTGTAATCTTACATTTCACTCTAGCACATCAATATTACCTAATACACAAGCAACATATAGCTCTACTGCTCACTCTCGTTCTTTCTACTGGGCCAGTGCTGCGTACAAAAAACCGTCAGTACTGAAAACTTTCAGGTTTAACCTGTTTAGACTTGTAACAAATGAATTTCTTTATTCCACTTCACAATGAATGCGGAACTTTTGCAAAACTCTTATGAATTTCATGGTCCTTCATTCTTCGTTCATCTGACGGTTGCTCTAAAATTTTTAAGATATACAAGTAAAAAAGTTCATAGGGACAAATCTAAAAACTGACAACTCCGTTGATTCTTTATATATATATTTTTTTTTTTTAAGTATTAGATGCCAGCGTAAAAACTGAATTTTATATACAATAACTAAAAAAAATTCATGAATTTCCAAAGGACACACAGTAACCAAAGAAGCACACTATCAATGGAGCCTAAAGCAACTTGTGAATAGTAGAAAATTTGTAGCATTGCTGCTCAAAGCGGCATATAATTTTTTCTTTACTTCTGTTTTCATGAAAAATAAAGTTCAAAACCATTTCATGGCTACTTTTTTTATGGCAAACGTTGCGATATTGGCATTACGCTGCGAAGCGAAATTTTTATTGGCATAGGCACAGAGTGAGTTCGGAATTTGAAGACATATCGACTTTTAAACTAGAATTCGAAAATTTTATAGAAACCTAATTGTATTTTACTGAATTATTCAGAGTTAATTGAGTGGCACGTGAATTCAAAAATATCTGCATAAGTAATAATTGAAAAAAGGATATACGCATAAAATATATGCATTTAGTATTATAGGTTTGTATTCATAAGCAACAAAATCTGTGAAAATTGAAAAAGGACTAATGGATGCCACGAGGGAAATTTCCTTATTCCTTTGCAATGCCGCAAGGCTGCATTACTGCATATTCACGCTTCTTATATATTTTTGCATCACTGTTATTGTTGTAGTTGTTACTTATCATTACTGTTGGCCTGTTGCTGCCACAAAATTATAAAATTAATGCAATAATTCCACTGAGCTGCTAGTGAAAGTCAAAGTGGGCACGCCGGAATGCGCAAGAAAAGCTTCAGGCCAGCGTTCAAGGCAAAATGTGCATTAATATAAATTAAAATTATGTGACATGGCTTGGTGATATTCTTACAGGAAACTCAAATTAATTACGCAATAAAAAAGGAATGCCAGCTTAGTTGGTTTGAAGGTTAATTAAAATGCGTGCCATAAGATTTTGTGCCGCAGTAGAGTTGGTGTGGGATTTGCGTTAAAATTTAATTTTGATAATTAGAAAAAGTAGCTTAGGGATATATTGAATACACACGCAATGGTTTTTTTTCAATAAACCTTTTAAGTCATGTTTGTACAGCATGAGGACGAAGTGTATGGGAGTTTTTATAATATTAAAACATATTAAATTTCTATTAAAAACTGAAGTTGTGAGAAAACTAATTTCAGGCTTAATTAGTTTCTACATAAGATTCAGTTTGTAGGCTAAATTACTAACTTGAAACTAGCGATAATAATATATATAGAAAAATTTATTTGTTATTCAAAATTATTTGCCTGATGAATTGAAATTTATTCATCATGAAAACTACATTCAAAGACGAGTGAAAATTTATACTTTTTTCCGTCATTAAAATATTCAGTTTTCTAATCACGGCAATCCCTTGAATAGGAAAAAGTGACATTTACACATGCAAATATATATCGTGTAAAACTTTTTTTGGGGGTTTCAGCGCTAAAAAGAAGTATCTGACAATAATGTCTTACGATTGTTAAAAAAATCAAATCTAACAAAATGTCAGAGTTGCGAAAAAATATAAAATTTCGATAAGCATTCGGAATACTTTTGTATTTATAATTTATATATTTTGAATAAAAAAAAAAATCAATTTTATAAAAAAAAGTACTAGATGAGACAGAAGAAAATTTAAGTCGATCGAACAATAATATTCGAGCTAGAGTTGCAATAAATTTTCAAAAATGTCGTTTTACGGGAAAAATGGGTTAAAGATGAAGATAGACGTCTTTCAGATGAGCAGCTGTCATTCGTTATTTTCATAAACTATTTGAGGTATGCTTTTTTAAATTTGAGTGTAGTATTTTCAAAAGTGTAGATTGGCAGAAAAATTAAAAAAAATATATATTTTTGAGTGAGTCCCTATTATAATATTTTCAAAAGTAACGATTAGCAAAAAATGTAAAAAAGTTATTTTTGGAAACACTTTTTGAGGTATCTTATTTCAAATAGTAGTGTAATATTTTTAGAAGTATAGATTGACGAAAAAATTGAAAATATTTTTTTTTTTTTGAGTGCACACTATTTGATTAATTTTATTTCAAATTTTAGCGTAATTTCTGAACAAAAGGGTGGATTTAAATTTTGAATCAACAACTTTTGTATTTTTTATTTTGTTATGTTCAAATTCGTAGAAAGTTATATATATTATTGATTAATAGAAAAAAAAACATTGAAAAATATGGAAGCACTATGTACATTCGCAAAGAAAGCATAGAAATATGCCGCATATTTTAAGATAACATATATGGGGGATTCACAAGGTGTCATAATGTGTCATAAATCATAAAGTGATAAAATTTTAAATTTCAAAAGTTATATTTTTGAATTACATTAAAACAAATAATTAAAACTAAGCCATTTTGTATTTTTTAAATTTTATGATTTTAAGGCTTATGACATCTTATGACACCTTGTGAATCACCCAAGTGTTTTTTTTTTGATCTTCTTAGACATATAATGGCAAATAATGAACTTATCCAGGGAATATTTCTCCATAGCATTTTAACCCTCTAGCGGACACACAAATGCATTTTATTCAGACTTAAAAGAAGGGGTCAAAAAGACTCATTCGTGAAAAGTCGTACAAAAGTATTCCTAGTGGAGTTTAACTATTTTAACCAAAATAGAAATTTTAATACGGGAGTGCAAAAAGAAAAAGTTAAAAACTGCAATGAATTTGTAAGATTTGGCAAGCCGGAGTGTATGTAACTACTTATGAAAGCCTCTCTAATAAGCGAACAGCTCTTCAGACTCTACTGCTACAAAACTCTGTAACAATCTCTTCTCGTACCATTATTACTTTTATTCCATTAAGCCGTAAATGTTGTCTATTCTCGTTTTAGTTTAGTTTCTGTTTTGATTGTTGTAATAAATCAACTGTCCATCATGTGCACATTTTGCAACAAAAGATGAAACATTCATAAAAACAAACAACAAACGAATTTCTTTAAGTATGCAACTAGACTGCACATGCACTTCAACAAATCTTTGTTTCTTTATTTCTAACTGAGAGGAGGCAGGAGCCCTTTCAATAAGTTGCTTTAGTATTGTTGTTTTTTTTTACAATTGTCAGCAAACATAATCGACTCTCAACAGCTGTTCTTTAGTTTTTGTTTTCTTTTCCTTTCATTCAGCTTTCTGATTCACTCCAATGCGCTATGAAAAGTTTCCATGTAAACTTTTCAGCAATACTCGTACAAACAGCTGCCACGCTGCAGTACTGCTCCTTTACTCTACCGATAAATTTGCTTAATATCAGCAAGATGTACATTTTCTACAGAAGTAGACGCTTACATTTGCGATATGCATATGACTGCAAGCGTGGTTTTTTTTTTTGTTTTCTACTACCATTTTCATATTTTCACAACACAAATACAAGTCTAAGTATTTTAGTTCTTGTAGTTTCAGTGTGCGCCGAAGCATATGCAGGTTTTGCTATTTTCCAACAAAGAAGAAAAATAAATAAATGAATTTGTCTATAATTTATTGAAGTGACGTGAGTTTACTGAATTTTATTGGTAATCGTATTAATTTTTTCTATCTCATATTTATAAGTGGAAAAAGTATTGAGAGAAGTGAGTAGGTGCACATACGTGACGTGATTTCGTAAGTCAAAGCAATAAAAGAAGAAAAGGTTTGATAATGGAAAAAATACGCTAGAAAACTGTTTCAAAGTAATAGCATAAAGTATAAAATGTGTGCAAAAGCTTATGGCAATACATTATGTATGTATGAATGTGTGTTGTTAGCCGATTTGATAAACTGAAAGCGAACCACTAGTTATTTATACAATAATCATTTTATCCGCCATACAAGTGTGAGCTTATTGGTGGTACATTAGCCGAAGAATCCGAGCTTGAGTTCAAGGGATCATCAACCTCTGACTTTAATTGTTGAACTTCAGGAACGCTTTTGAGGGGTTTTTGTAACATTTTCTAACCTATGTATAGGATTCTGACTAGAAGCAATTTTTCCATTTCCGACGCATAAAATTTACTTAATATTATGGCGAATTATCGGTGTCAAAAAAACCAACCAGATTATATGAGAAGATAATAAAAGCTCTCACTTTTTTCACTTTCCTGTTTTTTTTTTGTTTTAAACTTAAGTTGCATTATTTTAATTAATTAATTAATTAAACAAAGTTCGGTAATTTGAGCAGACCTTCCAGATTGTCCTGTCTAACAATAATCAGTATCCTCATTACTATCGTTAGCAGTATCTGTATTTATAAGAAAAAGTACGGAGAGGAAAAAAGTCATATAATTTTTCAAACAGCTGGTAGCCCCTTTTAAAAATATTTTTTAAACAACCCATTCCTAAGTATCTTTCTATTTACACACGCACAATATTATATTTAAATTATTAATTGAATCAAATTAAACTTGTTCCAAATGCGGCAACCCTCATCAAACATATTTTTAAACAAATCTTTCTCACAAATTTTTCTTTTGAAACCTATGTACATATGTATGTATATTGTAATATTTCATTAATTTAATTGAACAAAATTTTTTTAAAACAAGTGGCAATCCTTTTCAAAAAATTTTTTCAAATAAAGGATATTATGTTTCACACCAGCACTGTATTTCATTTTAAACTTTCTAAACAGGTGGCAACCCTCATTATAAATATTTTTCAAAATAAATCTTTGACACCTACATACATATGTATATTGTACTATTTTATTAGCGTCGGTAATATAATTGAATTAAATTTTGGAAATATGTGGCAACACTCTTGAAAAAATGTTTTCGAAATCAGATTTTCTTAAACCTTTTTCGTTTAATACCAATATATGTAAAAAAATTTCAGTTAACTTATTTATTACATTAAATTTTTAATTTTAAACAGGTGGCAACTCTCTTCAAAATAGTTTTATACAACCCTCTTTTGTTTCACACCAGTGCTGTTATATTTCATTTAAGTATCTTATTAATTAATTTGTATTTGACTTTTTTGACAGGTGGCAACTCTCTTAAATTTTGTTTTTTTTTTTCAAAATAATTTTGTCTTAATTGCATTCATTCACATTCACATTCCAATATTTAATTAACATGATTCATTTAAATGAATTTAACTTTTTAAAAGGGTGGCAACTCTTTAAAAAAATAATTTTTATATGTTAATCACAATTATATAACTTCATACAAATAAGTTCGGCCGCTTAGGCGTAAAAAATTAATAAAACATTATAGGTTTAATGCAACCATCTCCCACACGAAGTTTCACAAACAATAACAAATTATTCTTGCCAGTACAAGACAGCTGGGTTTGAATAAGTTATTAAATATTAAGTAAAAGCGATTATAGTTACTGCATTTTTATAGTTGTTGCCGAAGAATATCGCCTTAGCTTGAAAAACTACCTAGTATAAACGATAACAGCCTTCTCCCAAATCTACAAATTACCACAAATTAGCGGCATATTTATACCTAGTAGTTGTGCCTTACTAATTTTAAGGTACTTCTTGCTTATAGCTGCTATTAATATAAACAGCCCTTTCGGAAGAAATTCCCATAATGCTCATTACATTACACACCTTTTCCACATTTTGCATTCAATGCGGTAAAAGGGAAGAAAATTGCAACTACAAATAAAGCCATTCAAAGAAAATTGTCTTTTCACATTGTTTTCTCACTCGCTTTGCTCAATCCCATTATCAATATTCATATTTAAATAGCCTAGCGCCTGACAAAGTCATCTATTAAATAGTTAGTTCCATGACAAACTAAGAATGTTGGGTAAACTAGCTGGCTGTGGGACGGTTGGGTTCGTATGTCTTAAGATCCATTAGCTCGTTATGTTAATGAGTCTTAATGACGACCACGCTTTAGCTATAAATGTGAAATAAAATATGAAATGTGTACGATTGAGGGGATGAGTGCATTACTAAAAGTGCGAAAATTAAAGGGAAGTGAAATATTAATGAGAGATTTTTCATTAGCACCATCAGAGTGATTAAATTGAATAGAAGTTTAATGCTGCAATATTTCTTAGGAAAAATATGCTGAGTATAAAAAAGGATTATGTGAGAAATTTTAAGTTAGCGATATAAATAAACTTTTTTATAGCAATTAAAATTTTTATTTATAGCGAATTTCCACCTACATCACAAAAGAAAGTTGATGCTGGTATGCCACTTTTTATATAGCTTTCAAAAGAGCACAGAAATAGACATTACTAAGTTGAGGAAATTTACTGCTCGAAAGTGAATTGCATAAAAAAATATTATTTAGCTAACTATAGATGGTTTACATTTTAGTAGTCAATTTATTTTTATTTAATTTCTCTATTTGTTTAAGAAAAATACGTGCATAGTAGGCGGAGTGTGATAACAGTGAATTTTAGATTCTAAAGTCTGGACTGCGTACCAGTGAGTACCAAATTTTTGTGTTATGTTTCGAAGTGGTTACTATTAACAAGAAGCGTTTTGAAGTAGTGTTCATGGTAAATCATTACAAAGGCCGCTAAGTACCTAAAAAAGTCAAGCCACTTTGTTTGGAAGTGGAACGATCAATTCAAGGTTGAGGCCAATATCGATGAAAAGTCTGGCATTGGTTTGACTAAAACTAGCTTAAAAACCGTAGATCGGCAAAATTATTTTAAAAAAAATTTAGTTATATTACTTTTTCGGCATAATTTATTTATATCAACAATAATTTAACAAAGTATTGTTATCAACAGAAGTCCACATGATCGCTTTGAAGTCGGAGGTTGTGAATTCAAAACCGTGCAAAGTCTAGAAAGAAATCTAATGAGGGGATGTGGCGATCTGCGAAATATCAGCTATAATTTCTACAGTGCTTACTGTTCCTTTTTCAAATACTTTTCAAATGAAAAACTAATGTGGAGTTCAAAACTTATTGTTGACTCCTGCCCTTAGCCTAAGGCAAGCGAAATAAAAGTTTCGTAAAAAAAATATTGATTTTTCTATTTGCACAAACTACAAAAAGCTGTTTTGACTGAAACGCATGTTCAAAAACGAATATTATGGGGAAGGGAGAATTTGAATCGAGATTGCAACAAAGTGATATATTCGCAGAAGAATCATCTTTCGCAGTTTGGAATTACTGGACGAAAGATACGGATGCTTTTCTGAAAAGGGCTTCGGTATTTTGAATGTCTTCACAAAAAATTTCAACGCAAAGTTTATGAAAAAATGTTTGTTAAAGTCTGAAGTAAAACTTTATAGACCGGATACAAGTAATTGGGATCATTCAAGAAGACAAGGACCAAAAATACCTGTACAAAATACCGGCTGCAACTCCAATTGAAAATGTGTGACCGATAATGAAAGCGGAGATTCGATGAGGAAAAGGAAAAAATATGTGCAACAAAATAAATTGATAGGACGCCAAAAAAAAAAACTTTAGGCATTTATGTCCAGTTTATGCTAGAAAACGAAGCGGCAGTTGTTCAAGTCGATGTCGAGCTATTATGTACAGTGCCCACTAGGTATTGGAATAAATAATAAACACAAAAATGTAATAACTTTTACACGGTTTTACTTAAAAATTTTACAAGCGAATCTGTTTTGTGAAACGCACTGTATATTAAAAGTTGCTAAATCGTAGATTTCATCATACTGCACCCCAATTTTAAAATTCCTTTGGCAACAGCAGTTAAATTTGTTTTGTATTTACCATTTTTAATATTTTCAATTTCTTGTTAAAATAACAGATTAAATATGCAATTAATAATTCTACATTTAACGGAAGTAAATTTGTAGTATTTTAATTAAATAACTTCAATTCAGCGAAAAGAAATGCGACAGAAATTTACTTTTTCATAGGTAAATTATTCGTTGCAGATTTTTCTTGGCTTACAAAAATACTGGTAACGCAATTTGTAACTTTTCTTTGTTAAATTTCATACTTTCAAGCATTTTCAAAAAGTTACGTATACGCCACAGTAGAGATTTGAAAAAACCGATATTTGATTTGGAAAGTATTTTTGTAGCGTATGTCTGTTTTCGTTCGAATTAAAAATCTTTCTAGATTACAAGCTGAAGAATCGAAAATATATTCATCATTTGATTATAAGAGAGATTTTGAAAAAAAACCAGGAATCTGTAGTTATCTTTGGTTTTTAATGCCTGGTGAAGCGGGGGGTGTCACAACAAGTTTAATATAAAACACGAAATACAAGTAAAATTGGTGAAAAGGAATTACGAGCATAAAGTACAGAGGCGGTACAATAAATTGCGAGCAAAGTTCAAAGAGCGGCAGGGCACTCTTTTTAAGTCGTTAAATTTCAATTAAAATTCAATGAATTTTAAATGCCGTGCACAGCGGACGGCTAGGAGGCAGGCTAAAATAGTACAAAGCTAGTAAATTACAAATATGAAAGCGAAAGTGTACCAATGCACAAGTGTTTGCACAAGTTGCAACAACCGCATACACTTCCGTGTTAAAATGTTGCCACAAATATTTAGTGCATACATATCTATGCACTTTAGGGCGATCGAAAAATCCATTGAGAAATAGTAATGTCGGAATTTTACGGCTCTCAACACACTAATTTTCTTTCTTAGTGGAAAGAGAATAACGCTGTTTTATTTATTATGAAACTAAAAAAATATTTAGTCGTTTCTCAAAGTTTCCATTTTATTGTAAATGACAAGTTTCATAGAAATTATATAGAATTCTTGAAAATCAATATTTTTCAATCATCAAACTTGGGTTTTTTTGAAAGAGATTTCAAAACTTATTACTCAATTATTTATTCAACAGCTTTCTAATAATTTATTATTTTAAATTGTTTCTTTTTTTCCCCATTTAAAATATAGTGACTCAAACAATTGACCACATGGTTTTTGTTTTCGTAATATTCGCACTGTTTTTTATGATAATTTTTTACGTTGAATTTTTTATTAAAATTTTGTTCGCAAAAATAATTGAAAACTTTGTACAAATGTTATAAAAATTAAATTCAAATCAAATTTTCAATTTAAATTTTTCGAAAAATTTTGTGTATGCAGTTGTAGCTCACTCAATTTTAGCATACTAATGTACTTAGAATTCCTGTTGATTTTTTGAAATTTTTTCATGAAATTAGATTTTGTAAACTTTTCTCCATTGAACGCAAACAGTTTACACGCAAGTAAATGTCGGAGGCCGCCGGCATAAAAACATTATTTAAAATTAATTAATTATTTAAAATTAATATAAAATCCATTCGTGGCGTAATGCCAAAATTTTAAAATTTTTTTACACATTATCCGGATTTTATAATACCAAAATTTAGCGAGATAAAAAAAAAAGTTGTACAAGTTGATGAAAATTTGTTGAAATTTTACAAATTCTGTATAAAGTTAGACTTTTTTACGAAGTATATTGTTTGAAAAATTAAAAAGTTGGAAATTTCGATGATAATTTTTTTGTAAATTTTTTTTGTTTAAATACAAGTATGCCAAAATTGAATTAACTACAAAACTATATATCCAAAAGTTGATTAAAAAGTCGATTTAAGAAGTTAGGAATTATGTCGAAAACATTTTCAGACTTTATGAATTGTGTACAAAGTTTGAAATTTTAATTTACTTATGTACGTACCTTTATTATATTGTAAACTAAGGTTTTATAAATAATGAAAGATAAAAATATATCATGAATGACATTTTAAAATTAAAAAAAAAAATCACGAAGCGGTCAGTTGTTTGAGACACTGTGCATGAGAAACTTTATGCGCTTGGAGCGACACATAATTTTTTTTTATTTGAAAACTAAACAGCAGATTTTATTTTTCCGATATAGGAAAATCCTGGCCGGAGAGAGCATTAAAATTGGGACTTGATATTTTTTAGGACCACCCTTTTGCATATAGAGAATGGTTTATCTTTTGGCGTTTGTTATGATAGTTTTTCTTTGGCTTTCAAATTCGGAACAGTTTTGTATTTGCTTTTTTTTTTTGTAACCATGAGTGCCTCTCTCTCTCTCTCTCTCATTTGTGCCTCACAGTTTTCCAATACACTTGTGCAGCTGTTGCTTTGGCAATGAATTAGAAAAGTTTTTTTTTTGATAGTCCATATACAATAAGAAAAAAATACAGAAAAATAATATTAATAAACACCTAAATACCTTGCAGAAATATGCTTGATACGGCACTTAAATTAATGGGCATTTCGACACATTTAGCCAACGGGAAAAATGTATATCTTTGCATTATTCTCATTTAGCTATTTATGTGTGTTCATTATTCATGTATGTATTATTGTATTTTAAATTTTATATATAGTCAATTAGTATGTTATAAATTATTCACATTTAAATTACAAGCATTTTAATTAAAACATGCACGAACTGCAACGTGTGAGTATTTCTGTATGTTTCCCTTGGATATTTTTATAACGCACTCGTATTATTTGAAATCTCATTCATCGCCCGTCTAATAGAAAAGGGAATTTATTAAAAAAATATTGCTTTTTTAAAGTTTTATCATACAAACAATTAACTTCGTGAGGTCTTTAAAAAAATTATTGTTAAAAATTTAGTTTCCGGAAAATAACGAATCAGTTTTTTATTTGATTATTGATACGGTCTACATTAACTAAACGAACTTTTATTGGGTTTTCTCAAAAAGAAAGAATTTTGACTTACTTCTCTTTGCTATAAAACGTGCAATGTTATTTTTATATTGAAATAATTTATATTTGCCAAATTTTGCCGAAGACGTTGCAGGTAGGGCTGTGCTTAGTACGTAGGTAATGTATTTATTTTAAAGTACATTTAATTTTAATAAATAAATTAAAAAATTTTACATATGTAGCTGTTGTGTTTTACAATAATTTTTGAATTTAATTAATTGTATTATTTCAGTATTTTATTTGCGTGTCAGCAGTTTTATTACCAATTCGCATTACCGCAGAAAGAATGAAACTATGGACTGTGAGTGTGAAAATGGGATCGCCCTCAGAACACCTATGACCATTAGCTACATAAGTGATAATATTTTTTTTAGCAGAGACATAACTGTTATAATAGAAAATAATAAAAAAAATTATAATTATTATAACATGAAAAACATTATTTAAGACACCAATAGCTATTACTTTGAACTGAAATCATGAAACTCGTTTGGTTGATAATTAAGAAAGTTTTTTTTAAGTCATCAATAACTAATACAATATTTTGAGCATTACATTATAAACGATTTTCGTAATAATTAGCAGCGAGATACATTGTTTAAGACATCGGTAAGTATTATTGTTAAAAACTTTCTATATTAATTATGAGATAGAATAAAATTTCCAAGAATCGGTACTTTTTCGTGACTATTTAGAGAGAAGTTCGAGATCACTGTGGCATTTGTTCGGGATCATTTTAGAACCAGTTCCGAAATGGTTTCGTATTAGTCCCGAAACGTACTAACTTTAAACTGGACGAGAATCGAGATCATTCTATTTACAAGGAGTACAATATTCCTTGCGCTCCCCTGATATCGGTGGGTCGCGCTCAGCTCGTACGTATTGATAGGGTTCGGTATCTAATACTGGATAGGAAACTTTCCAGGAATCTGAATATTGAGGAAAGATGAAATAAGCCAAACGCAAGTAGTAGAACCGATACTAATGTACGGGGTTTTTGTCTAGTAGGGTACCTTCCTCGGAATGAACCTTCTAAAGAGGATTAGACGAGCTGCGATATGTCCGAGACGAAAATTGTAGCTACCAGATCACTGGAGTTTGTTTCAGGTGGAGGTGACCAGCGGGTGATGGAAGTAAGACTGCAATCAAAAATCGAAATAAGACCACGTGCTCTAACTTCATTTTTATAAATGAATTTTTCAAAAAGAATTTAGACCGCCGAACAAAATGGCATGCGGTCCTAATTTACGCGGCTTAGTTCGGGGAGCCGTAGGCTCTCATTCTTTCACGAGCTTCGGAGTATTTCTAATCTGGATACTGGGATTTTCTAATGTGAATCTGGATACTTGGATACAGCGATATCCCAGAAAATTGTGAAGTGGATGTGTTAGCCAGATGCGGTACACTTAAAATTCACTCCTTGAGAAACGTGGTCTTCGGAGCTCCATTAGCCACCTATCGGGTGCTGATGAACGAATGACCTTGGCATTAGCTTGGTAAGCGCCGGGTGGCTACTACCAAGTGAAAGGTCGTGTGATCGGTTTGGCCAAGAGTGAAAAGGGGGAAGACACGGGCGCTTCTACGGTTATCCACGTCTAAGCTCTCATTAACTACAAGGCAGTGTTCAATGAGAATTTATTCAAAATCAGCAGTGACCCTTACTGAGGCAACTGCTGGGAGGATGCAGAGCTGGAATCTTCTCAGCACTTTTTACTCAGTTGTCCTGCGTTCATATTCACTGTCCGGCAGACATATTGGGAGTGCAGACTACACTAAAGGAAAAATATCTTGATTGAAGAAAAATATCTATCAAAAGAAGGCAAAATGAGAATGAAATGGCGCTTAAGAAATATTTACTACTTTTGGGAAAAACAATTTCATTTAATGGTAGTTTTATTAACTTTGAAGAAGCCTTCATTCAGTTGGAAAAAACAACGCCATTTGAAGAACAAAGTGCACTAAAATAATGAACATTTTTTTAAGGTTATTTCGTTTTTTAGTGTAGCCAGCTTCGTAGATCCATACAAGTATGCAGCGCTTTACATATTTGTGTTTAACATTTTTAATTTGTATCACATCCTGTTTTCGTGAAATGTGCAATTTTTAGTCAACGATCAACTAATACCAATCAATCGCTGGCCATACATTTATCCATTCACTATTTTATACCATTAGTTTAAAACGGCGCCTTTAAACAGATTAAATCTCTTTTGTCAATTCACATCAAACACTCAAGACCAGGTCAGGCAGATATAGTACTAATTCAAATTCCACAAACGCATAAAATTCAACTCGTAATGTCCTTGACATAATTATTTGATTAACCATAATTAAGATTAGTGTCAAGTGCATAAAACGCCTGCACTCGAAATGCATTTCAGCACGAAGTGGAAGCGAACAACGAACGGTGGTGTCAAAGATGCGCGGGCGGATGGGCGGTCAAAATGGCAGCTGTGACGGTAATGCGGGAAATGTTAATAAAATGCATGGCGCACATGAAAATGACATAAATTGTTTAGACACAAAGGCGCTTTAAAGTGTAAGTGGGTAAAAGTAGTAGCAGTCCTGTTTATACTAAACGTGCACACAAATACATTTACATACCGAGTCATACGTCGAGTCATAATACTCACTCAAAGTATTATTAGAGGGGTTTTCATTCGCCACTTCTTTGCGCGCTTGAGTAAATTAAGTTTTTATAAAAAATTTAGTTCATTCAACAAAAAAAAAATCAGATTTTAGAATTTGTAAAAGTTTTACGAAAATTAAACTTATAAAAAATTAAATATTTTTCTCAGAATTTACTGAAATTTTTGTAGTATGCAGTCTAGTAGCCAGCAAAGAAAATTATCAGAAAAAGAATGGAAATGTTTAGCAAATTCGAACTTGCATTTTATAGAACTAGAATGGAATGGCTATAGAACTGCATACCCGAAACCTCTGAAAATTCTGACAATAAAAATTTAACGTAAATTTTTTCAAGTTTCTTAAATTTTCGTTAAATTGTTACAAAGATTAAAATTTTTATTTGTATGATTTATATTATTGAATCAGCTGTATTGAAAAAAAATTACAAAAAAATTAGAATGAAAAATGTTTTCAATATTGGCAAAAGTTCCACTATTTAAATACAGAACCAAGTTTTATACTTTGTCAAAATTTTACGAAAATTTAAATCGGAATTCTTTTTAATTTTTTCATAAATTTTTCAGACATTTGTTGCCAAGAAAAAAATTTAAAACAACTTTGGAAATTTTTAGCAAATTTTAATTTGCACTCTGAAAACCAAATTTTATACTTTGTCAAAATTTTACGAAAATTTAAATTGGAATTTTTTTCAATTTTTTCACAAATTTTTCAGACATTTGTTGCCAGGAAAAAAATAAAAAAAATTATAGAAATTTTTAGCAAATTTTAATTTGCACTTTATTCAAATTTTAACGTAATTTCTTTCAAGTTTGTTAAATTTTTATGAAACTGTTACAAAGTTTAAAATTTTTATTTGTATGATTTATGTTGGAAAATGTTTTCAATATGTCGAAAAATTTTACCATATAAGCTGCGAGCCAAGTTTAAACTTTGTAAAAATTTTACGAAAATTTAACTTGAAAAAATTTTAAATTTTTTTCACACAAAAAAAATTGTTGGAAAATTTTTACAAAAGCATTGGAACGTATGTATATGTTTTCAAGTTTTGTTACATTTTTGTAAAATTGTTTTCCTTTTTATGATTTGAGTATTATTATTAAATTATTATTAAATGTATCTTATAGAAAAAAATATGAAAAAATTAACACGGAATATGTTTTCAATATTGCTTAAAATTGGATCATTTAAGCAGTGACCCAAATATTTTGGGTTTGTTTAAAAACTATTTGGCATTTTTTTAATAGAAAATAGAAATTTAATTTTTTTGAATTCATCTAATATTTTCAAAAAAGCTTCAAAAGTAGCGAAAATTAAAAAATTGTTACAGAAAGAATATTTAGTTGAAAAAAATTCCAAAAATTAAATTGTTTTTAATTGTTTTGCAATAAAATTTCAGTTGATTTATGGCAATCCTAATTGCTGCTTCAGGCAGTACTTAATGTCATAAACATTCTAAAAGTATTAATAAAAGTTAGCATAGCAAACAGACTTCGGCACCAATCATTATGCTAAACTCAAGCTACATATACAGAAAATTAATATCTACATACATGCACAATACACATCAAAGGATGTACGTACATACATATCTCCAGCAAAAATTATTGTCATCGCCTTCGTTGTAAGTATCGCTTATGGCTTATTTCACTCGCAAACACGCTTACTAGATGTACACGTAGTTTGTTTTTGTTTTTTACATATTTGTTGCATTTCATTAGAATCGCATCAAATGCAGTTACTTGTTTACATTTCTACGAATCTACATACATACCTATCTACCGATATATGTACATATATACGTAGTAAATATGCCTTGTCTTTCATTATAGCCGTCGAGGCGTGTACGCATTCATCAACGATTGTTGTTCCGCTTGTTATGCACTTCATCTACTCAATTGCGCTCTCAGCCATACCAGATTGTAGTTTTCAGTTAGTTAGTATGCTTTTAGGCGTTACCTGCGCTGCAAAGTGACATGTGTGTTTGGGTGTGTGGGTGTGTGTGTGTATACTTCCGCTTAAGCCATGAGAGTTTTGTAAAATTTACATCCGTTTCCGACACAAATTGCGCTAACTACTGAATCGGGAATTAGTTGACAGATTGAGTGAGTGGCAGAGTTTTGAATGAACAAGTGGGAATTTTGTACATTTGCCAAGGGAATTGGTTTTTGCAATATTTTAAACAACTCATGCAGTTGGAAAATATAGAGATAGACTTTGATGGCGCATAAAAATTTAGTAGAATAATTTTGTTTTAGGATTTTTGATTTACTAGGAACTTTAAAGCGTCTAAATTTTTCTATTCCAATTGATATAAACAATGAAAGTAAAATTAAAGGGGTTTTATGTTTGTTGGTTCTTTTACTAGGGATCGTTCATAACTGACACTATTTTTCCTGCCGATTTCTTAAAAGCCCTAACGGGCCCCATCTGCGATAAACACGTAAGCAGCGTTTTTATCCAAACGTTATTTTTGATATAGAAATCCATCTAGATGTTCGTGGACTTAACTGCTTTTGTGTTAAAAAAAAACATTTGAAAAAAATTCGCATTTGATTACTAAATGTTTAAACAACTGCCTTGCCAACCATGAATCAACATTTATACAAACAGCAAGCCCATTATATGGGTTACAAAATTTATTTATTTGTTACTTATTTATTTTATTGTTCTCGTAGGAACAAAAAATAGATTTCAAATTTTTTGTTCGATAAAAAAGTGTTTTAAAAAATGCCGTACAAATAAAGCTCAACTTTGCGGTACTCTTTCATATGTCATATATGCTATGCCGGTCTGGTTTTATCTGTATTCAATACTTCTTTATTCTTCACTTATATTTGATCATTAATTTCAGATTTTTTCTTTTGTTCTCAATGAATATTTTTTATAAATCTTTTAGATCAAAAACATTTTAGATGTGACATTCTTCGACCATATTTTCTGATTATCATTTGATGTAAATTTTTTGCGGAGACAAAAAATAAATTTTTGCAATAAAAAATAAATTAAATTTTTAATTTTTTGTTAAACAATTCTTTTCGAGAGTTGCCATTCAAATAGTTAATTAAAAAAATCTCTTGTAACACAAGTCCATATTTAGCAAGAAATAATAAGTTTTTTTTTTTTTAATTTACATTGCAATTTATTTCATAATGCCAGAGGGCGAAATGTTTAAAAGTTTTATAAAGCAGGATTCGCGAAAGAAAAATGATGAAAAATTATGAGCATAAATTGTTTATTAATATTTTTTAAATTAAATGGCAGGTAATTTTTATCGAAAATACTATTACTTAAAAAAAAATAGTGACTTTCTAATATTCGATAACCTGGAAATTCATTTTATGTCGAGTTACATATATACATAAAAAACACTGTGCTGTGAATTTATATAAAATAAATAACTTAAAAATGATATAACTAACATATTTTGTATAGTTTCATTAATAAATTACGCGCGTCACCCCTCATTAGTACCGAGCTGGTCTTAAACTAGTTCCGAAATAGTATCGAAATAGTTTCGAACTGATCACGAAATGGGCTTGGAATGGCCCCAAAATAGTCCCGGAATGATCCTAAAATAGATCCTAAATAACTAGTCACAAAATTGCCCCGAAGTGGTCCTAAATTAGTAACGAAGTGGTCTTGAAAAAGCTTCTGAAATAGTTATGAAATGATCCTGTAATTAACCCAAATAGTCCTAAATGGCCCTGAAAAAACTAATAACTTCGTGACGTGATGTTGAAAGATCACTTTAATTCTGCTAAAGATGTTTTATTTAAAAAAATAGCTTCAATATCTATTTAAAAATTAAATTTTAACTGTCTCTTGTTGTTTTTATGTTTCACCAACAATTCGTGGTTTCCAGTTTCATTTGTTCAGAAATATTGAAAACTTCTTATAAAGTTTTAGATCATCATTTGATAATCATAAATATTATTTAGAACTTTATATTTACATTATTAAGTTAGTAATAAAACTTAAGATGATTATCGGCCAGTGCTTTTAATTGGCAACAGTAAAAAGTCAGTACTTTGTTAACTCATTCCTTGATTATCTTTTACGCACACATTTTCACATATTTATTCTATGGCTCCTACTGTGCTTTACAGCTCTACTTTATGTCTGGTAAAAAGGTGTTTGTATTAATTAGTCAAACAAGAATTGCAATTCTCCGCTTTGGGGAATATGGGATGTATATTTAAATGAGAATAAAAGCAACTACTCTTTTACTTTTCCACATGTACTCGGTTATATCTATGTAGGTATATCTAATTATTTATACTTAACACAGTCCAGTACACATCTCACTTACAGGATTGAATAGGACGCGCATCGCATGGGAAAAAGTTAACAACTCCTACGCAGCGAGGTGCAGCAGGCGGGTGTATCATTATTTTTACAAGCTTGCTAACAAAAGACAAATATTTGCTGCTATAAATTTAAGTCGTAATAGCAGCTTTGTTACTGTTTATAAATTACAAAGTACATGCCCCCATTGTGCAATTATTATTTTCACTGCTTTGAAGCAGCAGTGAAATGAAAATTAATTAATTTATACTATAATGATGTACACGAGGTTCAATAATGATATAGCCTTAGGTCTAATTATGGCACAGAGCAGGAGATACATATGCCCTATTTATTTCTAATTAATTTTTAATTTTTTTTCAATAAAAACCGTACAAATTGAAGCTTTAATCTTTGTGTAAAATTTAAAAAAAAAACAAATTTTAATTTTCAACCAAAATTTTTATAATTTTTTTTTGGTATGCAGTTTGATTGAAAAAGTTCAAAAATCGCCTGGATTTTTCATAAGTTTTTCGAGACGGTGTTAATGATGTCGATGGAATGTCCAAACCTTTAATGGGGAGTTGCCTTTGTCCAGCTAGTTGTTGTTGCCGTGAGAGTAAGGCCTGACAGCTCCGCCTTCCAGGAGATGAAATGGACGAGGCAAGGTAAGCAAACCTTAGGAACTTTAAGAAAATTTTCGAGTAGGCACTAAATTTTTTTCGCTAACATTGTTCAGAATTTTTTTCCATACAAAAGTAAATTTTGTTCAGAAATGACCAAAGTTTGTAGCCATATGATACTTGCACTTTACTATATTAAAATTTAATGGAAAGTTCGAAATGATTGAATTGTTATAAATTTTATATTGTAAAATTTAATGGAAATTTCAGAATAAAAAACAAAAATTTGGATGCATTTTTTTTTAATTTATTGCATTTTTATAAATTTGATATAAAAACTGAATGGAAATGTAGGATTAAACAGTTAGAAATTTAAATGACATTTTTTTTCTTATTATTAAATTTGTATAAGTTGATAAAGTTAAATTGATTAGGTTTAGGTTGGGTCAGGTTACTGTGGTAGTTCTCGCAAAGGGAACTCACTTAGACATAGTAGGGGTCCGTGGTGATACCACCTGATTTATGAACGGTAACGTGAATCGGAAAGTCAGGAAAGATTAACCTGAGAAACGTTGCATGCCCCAAATGAAGTCACGCAAATTACCAATCTCCACCCCAGAAAGCTCTTCTGGAGTCCTAAACAAGTACGAGCCTAGGTCCTTGAACCTCAGTCTCGCAAATGCAGGGCAGCTGAGCAGAAAATTACAAGATGAATTCACCTCATCCTCCTCCATACAGCTGCGACAGAAAGGGTCAGAGACTATTTTCAGCCTAACCGCATGAATACCCAACGGACAATGCTCAGTCAAAACACCAACGAGGGTCGAGAGTTGCCGCTTAGTAAGCGACTTCAGCTCCTTTGAGCGCCCACGATCCACTCTCGGCCATGCATTTCGTGGCAATTTCCCAGCGCTCGCTGAGACGACAGAGAGTCCATCTGCCCAGGAGAAGCCCGTAAGCAGTCAAAGGTGCCCCCACCCCCTCCGTACAAGGAGAAATTACTTCCAGGGTACCTTGCCGAGCGAGCTCATCAGCCATACAGTTCCCTGCAATGTCGCTATGGCCCGGTACCCAAATTACTCTAACGTCGAGATACTCCGAGGCGGCTGCGAGGGAAGTCAGGCATTCCCTGACCAGTTTTGATCTCACCATTAGCGATCCTAAGGCCTTAAAGTAAAATTAAAGGGAATTTTCGACTAAAAGGTTAGAAATTTTAATGATAAGTTTTTTTTTTGAATTTATTGAATTTTGCAGTAAAATTGATCGGAAAATTTACAATAAAAATTTAGAAATATTGCTGACTTTTTCTTTAATTTATTGAATTTTTATAAATTTTGTATAGTAAAATTTAATGGAAAGGATTATGAAGTTAAAAATTCTGATGGCAGTTTTTTTTTAAATATATTTAATTTTTATAAATTCTATATACATACATACATATTAGTAAAATACATACATATTTGTAAAATTGGAAAAAAAGTTCGGATTAAAAAATTTAAAATTTTGATGAAAATTTTTTTAAGTATATTGAATTTATGTAAATTTTACATAGTAAAATTTAATGGAAAGTTCGGATTAAAAAGCCAAAATTTTATGATAATTTTTTTAATTTATTTATTTTTTTTTTATAGAAGAAAATGACCAACATCAATTGCAATTGTTGTAGTAAAATGTGTCGTAACTGGTCAGAAAGTTCCAGTCGTATAGTTTTGATAAGAAGAAGAAACTTCTGCTCTCCCCCTCTCTCTGTTGCACTCTGTCCGATCTCTTACTGCTTTCGGGCGCATAATTTTGAAAATTTTCTAGTTTACATTAACTTACATTGTTATATAAGTAGTATGTGTATGTATATTTATATAGCATAGTACTTAACACAGTTACTATGGCATTACTGTAATTATAATGTACTAGAACAAAAGGCAGTAACAACTTTCAGCAGCAGCAACAAATTCAATATTATCAACTTGCAACACCCGGCAACAGCAGCTCAAACAAACCTAGTTTATCGAAGCAAATGTGCGCGTGTAGAAAAACACATACATACATACATATTATATGTACATACTTACATAATTTACCACACAGCCAAGTGAGTGGCGACGGAATTAACAATACCGGCTTTGTGATAGATTTTCCTATTTGAAAATAGCTTTTCCATTTATTTTTAACATAAAAGATTTGCATTCCACAAGAAATAAAGTAAATTCTTCATGGTATTGTTAATAATAAATGTTAAAAAATTAATTAAAAACTTGAAAATTTCGAATGATATTCAGGCTTAGCTCTTAACTACAGTTAAGCTTACGGTGGAAATGGGCTATAAGAGTAGCCTGCTTTAATTTTTGGATTTGGAAATCAAATTATTTTTATATTAAGTTTGAAATTTTTTGCATGTGCGACTTTGGAATAAGTGGAAAAAGGGTTCAAAATCCTATCTGAGCAAAATATCTACTTCGCATATATTTAGTGGATTTTACAAGGAATAATTTTGTAGATTTTTTAACCCATTACCACTCTCACGAAAGGGTCGTTTTGTCCCCTCTTTTTTAATGTCTGAATAAAATAAGTTATGGAGGTCGCTCGAGGGTTAAAATCCTCTAGATAATTCTTTGCCGAAGAATTTACTAGCAGAAAAGTTTGGGTACACGCAGTAAAATTTCACGAGGAATAATTTGGTAGAATATTTTAAGGCAAGAACTCTCTCAAGAAAGGGTCTTTTTGACCCGTCTTTTTTTGAAGTCTGAATAACATGAGTTCGCCCCTATAACATTCAAGAGTCAAAATATTCTAGAGCTTTTAACAGAGCTTTTATAAAATTTTATAAAAAATTACTTGTTATTTTATTTTATGTAAGATTCGGCTTTAGATTTTGTCTGAGAAGACATTTTGAAAGCCTTTGAATTGTATCGAAAATATGTTCTGTAAAATGTAATAAATATCCATTTTTTATTAAGTATTAGTATGTATGAAAATACCTCGCACGACAGGATACAACCATTTTTTATCCACGATATCAAAATTCAGAGATATTAAAACTGTCATTTTAATATGCATACTTTTAGGCTGAGCGCAATGGAATTATCAAGTTAAGAAACCATAGGACGTTTGGTGTTCACAGTTTCGTCTACATAAAGTAAATTTTGTTTAAAAATCCACAAGAATTTTTGGCTACTTGATACTTTTTTTAAATAACAAAATTAAATGGAAAGTTCTGAATAAAAAGTTAGAATTTTATTTTGTTTTAATGCTGGTCTTTTTTTTTTAATTCACTGAAAAATTAAAAACTTTATATGCTAAAATTGAATGTAAAGTTCGATTAAAAAGTAATTTGCGTCACAATTTATTGAAGTTTTATAAATTTATATAGTAAAACTAAATGGAAAATTCGGAAGAAAAAGCTAGAAATTTTGATGATAATTTTTGTTTTGTTTGTTTCCGTGAGCAAACCGCTTGGTGTTTTTTTCGATGGAATGGATTATATTTATGAAGATATTTATGAAGAACTGCTTGAAAAAGCGGTGCATAATTTACAAATTTTTATTGAACCCAATTCCATTTCCATTTTGTGTCGATATGACTTGATGGATTTTTGTGAAACTTTGCACTTTTACTCCCGTTATCTTAAAAAAGCCTGCTTACTTTCTTCAAATTTCATTAAAAAAAAAAATAAATCTATTAATCTAGGTCAAATTTCACGGCACTAAACTCTAAATTTTTTTCAGTTTACTACTTCACATGAAATACCCCAATAAGTAAAAAATGTGTACCAGATGTACACCAAAAAAACTTAAAACCACGAACGTCATATTCATAGAATCCGTTAGTGTGTAACTCTTACTCATCCAGTTCATAAGTATACACACACACACACACATACATGCATACACGCCTATTTATAATGCGCCACTTGCGTTTGTAGGTTAAACGCTGCGTTGCACTTTCGCACTTTCATTTACACTCACTTTCACTTTCAACAGCCTAGTTGCAGTGGTATTTCTTTTTTCTGTTTTTTCGTATGTTAAATATGGCAATTCTCTCAACCGTGGCAGGACCTACATTTTTGATGAAAAGCTTTCACACCTATGTACAAGTATTTTAGTCGTTGAAATTGTGATGCATAGGTCTATGTACTATATGTGTGTATGTATGTGCGTGTGCCTGTGGTTTTTGGACTCATTCGCTCCGAGTTTTAACTAAATCGCGTCACACGATGGCTGTGTTCTATTTTTGTAACCCTTTTTTTTTGTTTTGAAGGGATGCAGTGGAATTAAATCAAAACACGTGTTGGATGTATCCTCTTAGGGTTATTATAAATTGTGGAATTATTTTACTTGTACATTAAATGTTTGGGTGTGGTAGATAGTAAAATTATTTATACACACACACATGAACTTTCTGCATGTAGTTTTGATGGCTATCAAAAGTGGCAGTAAGCATTTGATGATAGTTCACATGACATTTTAATTTATATTTATTATAGGATATGCGGTTGCATTGATTTTGGAAGCGCTTCCTATTTAAGCTGGAAATTCCGACAGAAGACAATTAGCCTCATATGTACAGCGCCCGCCATAACGATAGCACAGCCACATATTTACAAGATTTAACTACTTATTTTTCTTTATTTAATTTTTATTTTTATTTTTTTTCTGAATATCATTTAATTTTTCATTTAAATCCACATTTCAAACTGTGTTCAAAACAAAAAAAAATCAACATACTTTATACAAAATGTTAAAATTGTTAATTTCGAATCCTTAGAAAGAATTTGGGTACGCATTTTTATAGTCCATTCAATTTTAGCGCTATAAATTGTGAGCTTCA
The DNA here is from genome assembly GCA_951828415.1 of Anomoia purmunda. Taxonomy (NCBI): domain Eukaryota; kingdom Metazoa; phylum Arthropoda; class Insecta; order Diptera; family Tephritidae; genus Anomoia; species Anomoia purmunda. The sequence goes on along the minus strand of OX639996.1, from coordinate 111,488,510 downwards.
GGTGGCTGCAAATTACCGTTGATTTTTGGCCATTTTTTTTTTTTTGATGAACGATGATGCGTGGTTTTTTAATAGAAAATAAATCTGAGCATTCATTATATGGACGAATTTGCAGAAGAATGCCAGGGAAAAAATTGTCAAAACTCAATTGTAATTTCTATTCACTTTTAACATGAACTTTGTTGAGCTAAAATTTAATGGGCTACAAAACTGCATACTCTATTTTTTCGAAAGTTTGTTGATTTTTCACCCATTTGAAAAAAAGTGCAACTTTGATTTAACCGGTATTTGTTGCAGAATTAAATGTGTTTTAAAAAATAAAATTAAAAATAAATAGTTAAAAATTGGGAGTTTTTTGTTGGACTATCATTATGCCGTGCACATCATTTTCACCGAATATAGAATCTACATACATTTTTCCTAGCGTAGCGATTTAAAATGAAGCGGGCATCTGAAACCACTGTTAGTATTTTTCAATATAATCTACATTTATTTTAATACACTTTTCGCATCATTTTACTAAAATCTCTACAACGCAAAGAAGGTAGTCTGAATTTTTGTCCAAAAATAGCTGACTTCTCTTCATCCCTTACGTTACATATTATTTATCATAAATCATATTTCTATTTCGAAAATAAATTATAATCGCTATAGGGGATTGCCACACTCAGTCAAACTGTTTTTTTTTCTTAATAGCAGCCTTGGAAGTAACCGATATGTGAGTCCGACGCGTTGTAATGAATCAACAACACTCTTCGTGGTGATTTTCCTCGGTCAGTAAACTAACTGTAGGTGCCCAAAAATTTTAGCCATAATCTTTTTCTGAGGCTAAGTCACCTATCCTATTTTTTTAGTTACGTTGTGCTCGGAAAATTCTATATCTCAACTATATTTAGAATATGTATACTCATATATTTTTGTAAATTCTATATTTGTTCTGTTCACTTTTCAAATTTATAGCTTTTATATAAATTTAAATAAATTAAGTCAAACTAGCCATAGACATTCCACCTGGGCATACATGGCGTATGATTGATATACTTCGTACGCCAAAATTGTTAGTCATACGAGTACTATGGTCTAATCAATGGGAATATGAATGACAAACATACATACTTGTACTAAAAAAAAAAAAAATATTAGAAAAAGCGACAGTTATTAGAAAAAGCTTTTTGTATAACCTTTTATTTCACCTACCTCAATAGATCTGCAAATAAATAATAAAACCGTTGAACTTAGTTGAAACACCTAATTGTGATTGGCGGAAATAATTATTCATGTGGAAGATGGTTAGCAGAGCAATTTTTTAAGTGAAGCTTCTTAGGAAATTTGAGAGACGAATGCGTTAAGAGTTTAACGTCACAGTGGAGTATTTTGATAACATTTTAATGTCAGATTTCGATACAGTTTTTCTTTTATACCTTGAATTAGCATATAGGATATTTTTTAAAGAGAGAGGTGGCAACTTACTTATTTAAAAAGTTAAATGTAATGAAATTAATAAGCTGAACCAAATATAACCATATGAATGTCACGAGAAAGAGGTTAATGAAAGCTTATTTTCGAAAATAGTTTTGAAGAGGGTTGCCACCTGTTTAAAAAGGTTAATAAAATAAATACGTTAAATGAAATATTAAAGCAGGTGCGTCAAACGAAAAAGTTTAAGGCTTAATTACGAAAGTTTTTTTTTTAAATGGGTGCCACCTGTTTGAAAATAAAAATTCAATGCAATATTGATATGAAACGAAAGAGGTTTATACGAACATATTTTTTGAAGAAACCTATCACTTTTAAGAAAAATCAAATGCAATTAAATTCATATTATCCTATGAAATACCAACGAATTTTCTTGATAAATTTTTTGCGACCCATATGAGGCAAAGAATATAGTGTATATTGAAACGAATTACCGTCATTCCTTGTTTGGAGACAACCCGGTTTCGGTTTTTTGTTCTATAAGAAATATAACACCAGCGCTACCTTCTCCATGTCAAATTTGATAGAACTAGCTGCTTGTGTGACGTGAGTACAAAAATGTAACTGTTGTATTCTTCAAACAGGCTTTTGTCGTCTAAACAATGACAACTAAAACTATTTCATATAAAAAATCATAATTTGAATCAAATAGGATCTGTTATACGAAAAAGGCGATATGGTACGTTTTCGAAAATAGTTTCATAAACTTTTCATCAGTAATATTCAAAATATTTTGGCAAATCATAAGATTTTAATGTGGGCGTAGTTGAATATAAAATATAAATGTTTTTAAATTCTTTAATATTCTTTAAAATGTTAAAATGATAAAATGTTTTCAAAAACCAACAATAATTTATTGCCATTTGAAACCCTTAACCTCATTTTAGTAAAACTTAATCGGCTACAAAACTGTATATCAAAAAAAAATTCCTTTAAAAAATTAGAAATTTTGATGACCATTTTTAAATCTATTGATTTTTTATAAATTTTTTTTTAAACTAATTCTATAGCTATATTTTTGCAAAAAATAATGCAAATTAAATAAGGAAACACAAAATTGCTTAAATATATTTCGCTACTATTTCTATGAACACAACTGTACGTATAGATATCAATCTTCCAAAAGCTAAACGTCAAACAAGAAAGCAAATACAGGACAAATCTGTGTCACAGGGCCGAATACATAAATTATTGACAAAAACTCCAGGCGAGGGGAAAGTCAGAAAGAGAAATTAATGAATGCTTATATAGAGTAGGGAAATTTATGTATTTACTTAGTTACATCCGGATATATATCTTTACACCAAATGAAATATGGCCGCATTGTAATGGCAATATGAATATGAAACCTGAACAAATATTTACTTTAAAGCTCATAAATATTTATGAGGAATGTTCGTAGGAGAAATTGCCGGCAGGAGGCTGTATTGACTGTAATTGGAAAAAATATTAACGATTAATATCTCTCTGTATGTGGGAGCGCGCAAAAACTTTCCGAAAAATGATTGATGTTCAATAAATTGGCGACGACAATCAAAACGAACAAAAAAAAAAAAACATAAAAGAAAAATGCAAACAATATCACATGGAAAATAGCAAATAGCTTTATATAAACTGAGAGTAAGAATCGCGACCTACGCAAACAAAGATAGATGGCAGCAAATAAATAAAGAACAAAGAGAAAAAGAAAATAGTTACAATGGAGTTTCAAATGATTTTTGATTGCATGCGGGTCGATAGAAAATCCCTGTTTGAAATCACATAACGTAAGTTGACGTACAGCACAAACCCACAGATACACACCACCCACAGATGCAGATCGATGTAGAGGTAAGAAGTGCACAAATAACAGCGCACACGATTACTAAGCAAAGGATGCGCTAAGAAAGGAAACCAAAAATCAAAAAAAAAAATAACCTAGAAAAAGAAAAGAAAGCACAGCTTATAGTAGATTTCGAGACAAGAAAAAATAAAGCAAAATACCGGAAAACAAAACAAAAAAATGAAAATAAAAAAAACAAAATGCTAAAAAAATCGAAAGATTTCACAATGAAAAACGTCACTACTGGCGCATGAAATTGTAGATGTCGCCATTGTGTGGCATCGCTGAACAAGAAAATTACAGGTTCACAATACCTAGAATTACGAGACCGACGTATTTTCATTGCATACATGCAAAGCTTTTGAGTAGGCGGCTAACGATGCAAATGCCAGCATGTGGACAAAAAAGAAAGCAAACAAAAAAATAAAAACAAAAAAAGCGACATGAAAAGACTAGCTATCTATCTGATAGTATGTTCACTTATGCATGAAAGGATATGCAACTTTGAATGGCACCAGCTGTTCGGGAATGATAGTGAATTTCTTCTGTTATACCCACTGGATGATTGCAAAAGGGCTATGTTTCAAGCTGCGCGAATTGCTGCGAAATCAGATTAATTGATATCGTATAAAATGATCTAAAGAATGTTACCTTCGGCCTATATTGGTAAGTTTGGTCTTTTTTTATACATTTTTTTTCTTCATAAAATTACAGTGCATTCTTCAACAAAAACTAAGTCAAAAACTTAATTGATGTGTAAAAAAAATTCATTAAATTTTACTCAGAATTTTTATAAAAAATTTGCATACTTTTACAGCCCATTTATTTCTCACATAATTTAAATTTCGAAAGTCTTTTTTATCTTCCCACTTTGGTTTCAACTCAATTGCCGTAAAATAGCGAATGAAAGTTTGATAAAAAAAAACAAAGACATAACTGTTATACTCGTAAGAGAAATTAATAAAAATCAATCAACAATTATTATGACATGTTATATTATTTTTTTAAGTCATCGATAACTATTATTTTGAGACTTATATTTTAAAAGTATTTTCATATTAATTATCAGCGAGATAAATGGTTAGGTCATCAGTAACTGTTATTTTTAGACTGAAATTAGCCTCTTAATAATAATTGTGAAAGCGAAATAATTTTGAAGTTGTCGGTTACTAATATTTTGGGACTTATATAATAAAAGTCTTTTTAAAGTAATGAGCGAGAAATTTTTTAAAGTCTTCAAAACACTTTTATTTTGTGTCTTATATTCTAAAAGTCTTTCCACAACAATTATCAGCGAGATTAATTTTTAGATCATTGGTAACTAATTTTTTTAGACTTATATTTCAAAAGTCTTTTGACAGTAATAAAGTGAGAAATTTTTTAAAAGAATTTTATTTCGAGTCTTATATTAAAAAAGTCTTTTCATAATAGTTATGAACTAGAAAATTCTTTTAAAGCTTGAAATACATAATAGTTTTGAAACAATTTCGGGACTATTTTGGGGTAAGCTCGGGATAAATTTAGCACAATTTTGGGGTTGGTTCCTAAATTATACCGAACTAGTACAGAAATATTTCCTACCTTTTCTCGAACTAGTCCCGAGCTAGGTCCGACATATTTTCGCTCATAATTACAATTACCGCCAAGATATTTGGACTTTTACATTTGATCAGCGTTCCATAAGTAAAATTGACTGCTGAGTCTGAATATGAATTCTGAGTATAAAAAGTATAACAGTTTTTGAGGTATAGTTAAGTTTAGATTTTTTGAGATGTGAAAAAAGATAAACTTATTAAACTTCTTATACAATTTCTGATCGGATTATTGATTTAGAAGCTACTCAGAGGTTTATCGAAAATTTTGCTCAATTTTTACTAAAATTTCAGAAAAAAATTTACTTTCGAGTTTAATATCAATATTTTTTCTTCCCGTTTCTCACCAGTATACCGAACTGGTAAAACTTTTGCACTGATTCCTCAAGTCTGAAAAGCAGGGTCTCGCCGCATTCGAAAAAGATCATCCTTTGATGCCCGAAAAAGAAACTGGTATATTAGAATTCATCAAAGCATAGTTAGATAAAATAATATTGAGATGAATCCTCAAGTAAACATGCCATAGATTGCCAAATGAACTTCTGAACTGTCGATCTTTTGTAGATTGACCCAGCGGTTCTATACAGCGCGTCGGTAAGTCAAGATGCAGAGCCTTTCGAAAATTTTTTTGGGTTTTGTGGAGAATGCCTGATTTATGTTCAAAGTAATTCTCATTCATCTAGTTTGGCCATTTTAATAAAAGGGTTGGTTTCTAGCACAAATTGGTACAACTTATTTAGCTGTTATTGCATATCAAACATACGGACAATACCACTTTCGAAACAATCCAAAAATGAGTTGACCAAAAAAAAATACAAAAAATATTAAATCGAATACCTACCGCTGACACGCTTGAATTGAAAGCAAGCGAGCATTTTAGCTACATACTCGTCCATTGACAAAACAAACAAAAAAAAACACTTCCTTCACTCAAATTGTCGCCGCATCATTCACAAACAGCTGATTAACATCTCACTTTGGCAGACAGATATCCGAACGTGCCACAATCTATTTTTACACATTAAATACTATACTCTCAGAATATTTATTTATTTTCTCTGCACTAGGGTTTTTGCACTACTCTCCTTGTTGACAATTCACAATTAAAGCAAAGATAAATTTTTTTGTCAACAAAAACAGCGGGCGGGCGGGCGTACGGACGGTCAACAGCTATGGCATGCCAGAGGACACTACAATAAGTAAGCAGAAGTAGAGGCTGAAGCAGAAGCAGCAGAAGCAAAATCAGTAGCGTCTGGGGCTATCGCAGATGGTCTGTTTGGGTAATTTCTTTTCATTAATTTTTACTATTCCTGCTGTGCTCTTTAATGCCAAGTGACAAGCAACAAGCTCACTGTATCCAAGGTGTGTGCATTGTTTCTGTCATTAGCACGTCATTTAGCCTTGAACTTATGTGCGTACGTACATATGTGTGTATGTATGCAGTAAATATAATCAGCTGAGTGGATTGCAGAAAAAGTTTATTTTAAATGGTTAAGTGAATGACAGCAAACTAAAATGATTTACTTTATTCACTTGTATTTGGAGTTGAGGTTATTGTGAATATTTTTGTGTGGGAGTCAAGACAATCGATAGCTGCTTTTGATTTATTATGTATTTAATTAATTAAACAGCATATAGAAGAGAGGAAAATAAGCTTAAATTATTGTGACTATTTCATTTAGAAGTAAGTGCAAACAAAGAAATTTGTTTTAAGTCATTTGTGTTTGTCTTGAAGTAGAATATTCTCGTTTGTTTCTATTGTATTGAGTTGAGTAGTAAAAAGCCGTTGTAACATGTAATTGGCTCTTTCATTTATAAAACTAAAATATTCATTATAAACGAATATTTGTATAAAAATAAAGTATGGAAATAAATTTTACACCTTGCGCTGAAAAGCAAAACTTTTAAAAAATCATACTAGTTTATAAACTGGTGTTTATTAGAGATAGTCAAAAAGTGATTGCATCTGAGCGCCATCTGTCTGTCAAAGGGCATCGAAAATTCCAAAGTTTAAATGAAAACGCGAGAACATCGCTCGCACATGACGATCCAAATGGGGAAAGTCTCTGATTGCCATGCACCTGAGAGTGGCCATAACGATGCTTCTACTTAGGGTCAAGCAGCCCACGACTTCCGGGTGATTTTACTTAACTTCTTAACTTCACCCTCTGGATAACACCCGAACATCCGTCGTTTGGTGGTGTAGCTAAAGTGAGACGGTGACCACGGTGTGGGCACTTCGACGTTTCAGGCCAAAGAGCTCGCCAAGACTTGTAGCGTCTGTTCACCAATAAGTGCGGCTGAGGACGGGCGACGGACATGGAGCAAGCGGCTATTGGGTTCCTTAGCGGTATTAAGGAATAAAATTTGAAGTTATGCATCTGCAATGCCCAAATCCTTATTGGTGAAGGTGTTGCTACTCGGCCATACAAAAAATGAAATGGACAGGGCAAGGGACGAAGCCAGTCCGACCTTCGACCAACGTCTACTACAGCTGCAATGTAAAGGAGTGCACGTTCGGTGTAGAGAGACTTCGTCTCCAAGTACTGTCGCTCACTCTGCTGGTGAACGAGCGTCCCGGCATGATTATGACTTTCACGGGACCTGAAATACGATAGTGTGTAGCACCAGGCCACATGACTAGTGTGTTGGAAGTAGGCACACTCCGAGGACTGAACATCGACACAGACAGTCGCTAAATTCGCTACTCGGCGAATGAAAAATGCCAATGTGAAGACGATCGAAATACACCATCTATTTTTCGACTTCAATCAGCTTTCGACAGCATGAGAAGAAGCTCCAACAGAATTGGGAAGGACCTCTCCGAACCGTTTGATATCAAATAAGGCCCTCGACAGGGTGACTTATGTTGGGAAAGATAAATAGAGCTGCGGAATTATACTGATCTGACACCATCTATTATAGGACTACCTCACAACCGTGCCATTAGTTGTGTGTTTTCCAAGTTGGATAAAAAAGGGAAAACGAAGTACCTCCTGTCATATCGTAAAACCTATCCCTCGACAAATAAAAATCACACTCTATAAGTCCGTGCTTTGTATGGCACAGTCGCCGATGGCCACTAGGCAAAGGACCGACTGACGTGTTATGTTGGAAACGGGCAAATCGTCTTAGACTATACGGCGCTTAAGAAAAAGTTATTATGTAATTTTTAAACCGAAAATTATTGAACTCACAAGACTTGAACATAGGACCTCATTCGCGGCATGCTGGTATGATGCTGATCGCCATGGCATCACAGGCTGTAAAAGATGAAGTAGTTCGGTTGCACAGCAAACTGCAAGTAGCTATCTATGTACATAGATACATTCCCATAGATATCTATACATTCACTGCTAATTAGTCTTTTTACTCGCTTTTTATTCAATCAACATATATACATTCTTCTACTCATTTGTGTTGTTGCTTTCAACTTTGTGCTAGTAGATTATTTTACCCATCAGTTGAAATAAAAGAAAAAAAAACAACAATGACAAAAGTAGAACACACGTCTGCCAAGTTTTTTTTTTTTGTATCTGAATGCAGTCTGACTACGTCAATTAAAAGCAATCCAAACAATGGTACAATAAATAGCTGCTTTCAATATACAGGTAAGTAAATGTAGTTCAAAAGTTCAATGGGAAATTTCGCTAGCACCGCATTGTTTTGTATCTAGTACAGTTAGTGCCGCAATTTGAGCGCTGATTATTTTTTGGCTATTTTTTTTTCTATAAAAACAAAATATAGCGCATCTCATAACTAAGATCAAACAATTATAATTAAATCAATAAAGAAAAAAAAATTGTATTTTTTTAAACAAATAAAAATGAATATAGAGAAATAATTAGTCAGTTTCCTCAAACAAATTATAAGAATAAAATAATTTTAATCAAAGAAAGAGAAATAAATTGTTAAAAAATAATAACAATTAAATGTAAAAAAAAATTAACAGTTAAAAATAATAAATACTAAATATGTAGAAATATATAGGCAAATATTCCATAAAAAATAACTTAAATTTTAAGATTAAATGTAGAGAAATTAATAGAAATTAAGAGTTAAAAATAATAAAAACTGAAGAAGGAGAAATACATAGGTAAATATTTCCCTAAAAAAAATTTAAATTAAACAAATAAAAATAAATAGTTAAAAATAACTAAAATTAAAAAAAAAATAGATAGTCAATTATGTATTTAAAAAATAATGATAATTAAACGAATAAAAATCAATAGTTAAAAATAACTAAAATAAAATAAAGAAAAATAAATTGTCAATTAGTTCTTTAAAAAATAATAAAAGTAAGCAATGAAAAAACAGTAAATTATTTCAGAAATAATTATTTAAAATTAAATGAAAAGAAATAAAAAATAATTAAAATTAAATAAATCCAAACTAATAATCAGTTATTTATTTTAAAAAAATAACTGGAATTAAATTAAGACAAAATAATAATCAATTATCCCTTAAAAAATAATTAATATTAAATAAAGAGAAATAAACGGTAAATTACTTTTATAAAAAAAGGCTTAAATTAAATAAAGACAAAAGATTATTTATTTCTAATATTCATAAGTTATTCATATTTTTTTTGTTTATTTATTTTTGTTTAAATAATGAAAATTAAATAAAAATAAATAAATAGTTAATTATTGCCTTAAAAATAATTATAATTAAATTAAGAGAAGTATATAGACAATTATCTTCTAAAAAATACTCAAAATTAAAGAATGAGTAAAAGTAATTAAAAATAATTAAAATTAAATAAAGAGAAGTAATTAGTAGCTATTGTTCATTCCACACAAAAAAATCCTATTTTGAAATTTGGTGTTAAATTAAAAAAAGAAATAAACAAATTTTACATTAAATATCAAAACTTTTAATCAGAGGATTTAGAAAAATGATTTTTATATAAATTGCAAATGAAACAACAGAAGAAGCTATTCTTGATTTTTGTATTTTTTTTTTTTACTGACGGTATTTTTTCCGTATCTAAGAATTCGAGCACGTGTTATAAGGAAGCATTTTAAGATGAGCGTCAAGAAAAAATTAGCAAAAATTAAAGATAACTTTTATTTAGTTAAAGTTTGCCCTTTATTATAAAAGTGTATACCCACAGATTTTCTAAAAACTCTGACTAAAGCAAAATTTGTTTTGTATTCATGAAAGGTTGGAAGTCTTCGGTTGTGCCAAAAAAAAAGCAAAGTTTTTACTTATTCAGATTTGCTGCTGTACTTATAAATAGCTGCACTTCTTTCCGTTCATTCAAATATTTAACTTTTATTATAATATCTTAAATTTTTATAAAGGTAGTGATTTATTTCTCTTTTCCGCTTTCAAAATTGACTTTTTGGTATATTGTGTGACGACGAGTCCTATGCAATAATAATTAATTTTCGCTGCTATTGTTTATGATAAGCAAGCTGGCTAAGCATATAAGATAGATAAATAAGTTCATTGTTCTACAATTGCTCATCATCTGCACACACTGCGCTGTCATTATGATGATGCTGTGGTGCTCTCTCTGATTTGTTTAATTAAAAGCATTACCAAGGTAAGCACAAACGAATTACGTACGTACATCCTCCATCTCTCACACCTCATTGTTAATATTCTCTATTAAGATATTTATTTCGGAATGAGCATTGCGAATTTGTCTCACTTTTTGAGGTAAATGTGCGCGTTTCTATTACTCATTCATTCTCTCTCGCTGCGGTCCCGTTGACAGGCAGTCGCAGCATTTTTGTTTTTACTTCCTTTTCCTTGATGTGCTATGACTAACATTAATTAATTCTGGCATTCCGCTACAGAATGCTTTTCATTGTATTTTTTTCTTTATAAATATATAAATAGTATGTATATATTGTATGTATATTCATTTCCGTTTATAATTATTTGTTTGTCTTCCTACTTCAGTGATAATGTGAATTTGTGTTCAGGTTGTTATGGCTTGCTACTTTTATGTATACATTTCATATTAGGAAAATCAGTACTAAATACATCTATTGGATTTTGATTTTCTTAACTGTTGTTGTCGAAAAGGAATACACAATAACTCACATCATAACTTCATTATAAAACAAAAAAAACTGGGTGCGTGAAGTCCATATGCACCGCAGTAGTGAAGCTTCATTGGATAAAATTCCAGAAAGGAAAAGGCTTACAGTATATTTTCTAAATTCTTATGCGCATAGTTATCACTTCTTTGAATAAATTTTTCCAGCTGTAACCCACTCCAAAAATATTTTTGAAGCAAAAATTTCAAAACAGCTTGCGCTTCATCTGTATTGTAATATTTAATTTAACATATGAATTAGTATATATTTCGCTTTTCAAACAGTTGGCAAGCCCCACCAAATATATTGTTTTAAATCAACCTTTCCCAAGCCTCCTGCATCAAAAATATGACATTAACATTACTAAGTTAATTGAATGACATATTTAAAACAGATGGCAACCCTCTTTAAAAAATATTTTCGAAATTAGTTTTCAGTTTGACACCTAGATAGTAGTTAACTTACAAATTAAATTGAATGATTAATTTTAAACAGGTGGCAACCCTCTGCAAACATATTTTTCTATAAACTTCTTTCATTTCAAACTAATCTTGTAGTATTTCAGTTAACTTACAAAATGAAATGAGCTAACATTTTTAAACTGGTGGCAACCCTATAAAAACATATATTTTTTATTCAAATCATTCTTACACATTTTTCGTTTGCCACGCGTATTGTTACATTTTTTTGAATAATATTATTAATTTACTAATCGTCTTCAATTTCTCAAACAGGTGGCAAACCTCTACAAAATTACGCTCGAATACGCACTCAAAAAAAAAAAAAGTACTCATAAATGAAGATATCGATTGCCCGATTTTCGTTTTAATTACGGCATGCCTTAAATTTGTTTATTGTGTTTATGACATTGCCAGAATTTGTATTAACATTTGAGGTTATCGTTATCGGCCAAAATCCTTAAACTGATATCATTATCGATATTTTTGCTGTCATTGATATTGTTCTCGGTATCGTAGTCGAATGTGTGGCGTGTGCGCGCTTCGTTCGGTGTATCACAATCAACTGTAACAGATCCAACAAATGCTTCCAGAGCCACTTGATTTCCAAAAAACTATATACAATATTTTTTGTAGCTAAGTACTTTTTGTCTGATTTTCGTATAACAATTAATTTCGATTCAAGAAGTTTTTGGTCTCATCATACAAATATAGAAAAAACTTAAAAAGTAAAAATTCCTGTATCGGAAGTTTTTCTTCACAGAGAAGCTTCTTTTGTTAAAGATATCTTAATTTTACTGCTGTGATTCTGAAACCATTTTAAATTATGAAATATGCAAAGTCAAATCAATAAATTACATTCTAAAGCAACCAAAAATTTTACATTTTTTTACCGAAATAGAAAGTTTTTATTTAGAAACATACGCTAGTATTTCATAACTGACAATTCAATTTGCGCCAGCGAAATGTATCAAGAAAAAAATATTTCAATTTATTGCAAGTGCACTTACAAAAAAAAAATATATGTACAAATATTTTGGCTACAAACCATTGAAAATCTCCATGGCAGGGAGTGCTGTGAAATGCCAAAAATATTGTTTAGCGCAAAAAAAGAGAAGATTCAAATATAACGGATGTTAGAGTTGCAAAGGTTTGAATGACACAACAAAGCAGGCAGCCGTTTGTGAGTTGCTGTAGCAGCACCTCAAATGACAATTGTAAAAAAAGGGTGGTAGAAAGAATTTTTGGCGTCGTCAGCTGCCAATATATGCTGTGATTTTACATTGGTTTGCTTTCTTTAAAATTATTTTTTTACATAGCTTTTACCGCTCTGCAATTTGATATTCTATTTACAAATATCGAACATCAGATTCTACTAGCTGATTGGTGAATGCCAACGCACTCAGCGGCCGGCTGCCAAATAACGTGACAAACCCCACAACGAAGATTTGCGCAAAGTAATAAAAATTGGGCATTTGAGTGTTTGGCATGCGGCCAGGCGCTCATAGCAGTGCAAGTAGTTGCTTGCATAGGTGATTTTATTTTTGTATCAAAAAAAAAAAAAAAAAAAAAACACAGGTAGTCAGTAGTTAAAAAGCAGATAAAGTAGTAGGAAAGTAAAATATTTATTAATTTTCTAAAGCATAATTGAAATTGGACTGCAGTTTGCAAACGAGAGAAATTGTACATAGAAAATAATTTGGAAATGGATTTGAGTATGGAAAGCAAAAGCTATGGGTATTATGAAACTTTTAGTGAAGTGTATTGAAGCTTTCAAACAAACCGTAAAATAAGCTTCACCTAAGCTTAGGAGCAAATTTTAAAGGCCACATCAACTACCCTATAAATTTATAGTCTCTTTAAATAAAAAGTTTAAATTATTAAGCGCTTGACCAAACAGAAATATGTGCGTCTTTTGGCATGATAAAATTATCTTTAAGAATTTAACAAATATTTGAAATATCCGCAGGAAATTAAAGAGTTTTTCCAGAACTTTTTTTTATTTATTTAAAATCCTAACTTACTGCTCAAACGAAAGAAATGCCCCTTATTAATTACTTATTTGGATAGAATGAATCTAATTTGTCAATGAATATGTAGATTTTTTTTTGTTGAAAATTTCCAAATTTTTTTTTTTTTTAATTTTATAACAGACAATTTTTTCCCCTTTTCTAAATATTTTTGTTTTTTTGCAAAATGCTTTATTTCTTTCGTTCTCAGTTTTAAATAAAGTCAAATTTTTTTGGAACAAGTTTGTAAATGGCTAAAGTTTTTCTTGAAATGAAATGTATCGAGTTACCCGTCAATTAAGAAATTAAATAATCTTTTATTCAAAAGGCATTCTTGAGAGTCTGGAGGGGACTTCCTATCTACATTCATTTTAATTATCTTTTTTATGTGGAGTGGCACAAACCGCAGACCTTCGGTTTTTGCTTCCCGGAATGACGATGTTACGACGCACTTTCGAAGGGCTTTTGAACCAGATATTCTCAACGTGATTTTTTTTTATTATAAAAACCATAAATATGGCTTTTATTAAGAAGGTCTCTCCAATTTATTTTTCTTTAAAAGTTGTTTCATCCATCAGTTAATAAAAATTTCATACATCCACATTTTTTGAGGTTAATAAAAACTAGTATCACGAAAAATATGTAACAAAAAAATTCTAAACTTTAAAATCAGCAAACTATGAATATTACAGCGAAGGCCTTTTTATTTTGGCTATAAACCAGTATTATAGTTTTCGATTTTAACAAGGTTTATATGGAACTTTATATAAAAAAAAAAATGAAAGTAATTAAAAATAATATTTCCAATCCATACATCAAAAATTACTGAAGAGACCTTGTAAATAAAAACTCTCTCTTGAATCCCCATAAAATCAACAAAAAAAACAGATATTAAAAACCAAAAAAACAACAAACATTGTGCAATTTGTTTTTAATTGCTGCTAGTACGCAACGCGGCCCTTCAACCCGTGAATACTTTTGCTACACTTAATGGCATTTTAATTATTTACACGCTTCATTTGTACACAAATACTTGAATGTCGAGTTCATTATAATGCAAAAGATATTTATGTTCGTACAAATATTAAATTCATTCTTCAATGTGTGTTGTTTTTTTGTATGCAGATTAACGCACACAATTATAAATATTTGCTTAATTTACAACTGCAGTTAATTGCTGTCGAAATACTTGCATAGTTTTGTCAGCAACAACAACAACTACTACTATATAAATGAATAAACTTTGCAATACATGTCTACTTTGAGAATGTACAAATTACTCATACGCCATGTACATCAACACTCCATAGGAGTACTCGTAGATGAGTTGCATATTTATATATTGCATTTAATTTTCACTATTACGAGAATTTTACAACTATTCACATTCACTCAGACATGTTTTGAACCGGCCGCTTTTCTTTGCATACCACCAGCTATGCATTTTTTTTATATTTTTTTTTTGGCATTCTGCGCACGCTTTTTTCACGCCTGATTAATTAATGTGTGTTACTCAATTAATTTGCGAATGTGTGATTAATATTGAATCAGTTGCTTTCATTCAAACAACATATCCGCATGCGGCTAGCGCAAATATTTTGCGAAGTATTAAGAGGATTATTTTTTCGCATTAATATTATATTTTAATCTTATACTGTGGTCCAAATATATACGTAAATATTTGTATTTTTCGCAAACGTGACTGAATATTTTGCGTACGTACGTGGTGGAAAAAAATAGTAGAAACGCGAAATTTTGGGAAGTTTTGGAAATTTTGCTTTTGCCTTATTTATTTTTAATATTTTTTTTTTAAATCCTCAAATAAATCAACATTTCAAAAATTTCAAATTTTTTTTTTAAATTTTTGATTTGATCGTCGTTTTGTGGTAATTAATTTTTTCGATCACATTTGATCGATATTTTCGATTTTTATTTTTTTTCGATCAAAAATTATCTTTATTCTCAGATTTAAATTTTTTTGATCATAACAAACAACAACAGTAATACAATTTTTATTTTACAATATAAAAATTTAAAATTAAAAAATATATCGATTAAGTGATCGGAAAAACTTAACGATTATTTTTGATCAAAAAAGTAGACATTAAATAATAACGACGAAACTGGATTGAAAAAATCAGAATTACAAAATATCGATTATTTTTGATCGAGAAAATAAAAATCACAAAATAACGATTATGTAATGATTTAAAACAAAAAATCTTATAAATAAAAATAAGCACAGATTTGTAAAGCATTTGGCAATATGAATATATCGATATATTCGTGTTAGGTTTTGGACGAGCTCTTCATAAAGATTTTTTGATTCGGCAAAGTCGAAAGAGCGATTATTTTCTGTCACTGGGTAATACCAAAATTTGATGAGCTATAAAATTGTATGAGTACAATTTTTTTATAAATCCGCATTAAAAGTTTGATATTCTATTGAATTTCTCTAATTTTCGAAAAAAGTTTGAGATTCAGTTCATATGTTTTTTCTTTACACCACGAGCTAGACTTTTATTAAAAATTAAATAAACAAAAGAAAAATTGAAAAAAAATCGAATGTCGAGCTTTCCTTATTTTCTCCACCACTGTATTTATTACAGTATATTTACATTTCATTTAGTTTCACTCGCCTTTGTTGATATTAATATGCATTTAATCGCTCAGTCACTCAGTTGTGTGAAAGAAATTTCTTTGTAAACACATAATTGTACTTTACTTGCATTCTCGCTACCCACATATCTTATCATCTACCCAATTTATATTAATTGCATTAATTTGCATTTTTATTCATCAAGCTTTCACTTGAGGCAAAACGGTGTTTTAAAAATAATAAAAATGCTCAGTTTTCACATTTCGAGTAAGCCAGCTTTGTACGAATGAATTACCAAGGGCACTATAAAAATGTATGTATAGTGTGACCAGATGTACCACATACCCGAATTTTGGCGAATTTTCCGGCGTTTTGAATGCAGAACAAAATGTCCCGGAATGCGGTGAGAATTTTGTTTATTAAAAAATCGTTGAGGCCTTGAGACAAGGAAACGAAACAAATTTATTTCTGTTAAGGAACAAAATGAAATTGAGATATTCAAGTTGAATTTCAAACTTTTGTGTATCCAGGGACTTGCAATAGAATTCTATGAGAAATATTTTTGTGATACATTTTAACCCGCTATATCGCTTTTTCCCACAAAAGAGACAGAAAAATACATCTGCTGACGATTTAGAGGGTTAAAATGTTGAACGTTTAATACATCATTTATCTAAAATTAAAGCATCAGAATATAATATGAAAGGGAGGCAGTTGTATAGCATATTTTTTTAAATAGAGTTACCAGCTGTGTAAGAAGTTAAATTAAATTAATATGTTACACCAAATATTAAAATTTGTATGCCAAGTGTCAATTTCTTTTGGAAATATGTTAGAAAAGGGTTGCCACCTGTTTAAAAATTCAGCTGTAATTTAATTAGTAAAATAAATGAAATACTACAACACTGGTGTAAAACGAAATAGTTTACACAAAAATATTTTTGAACAGGGTTGCCAGCTATTTAAAGGGATTAGTTTGATTTAACTAATAAGTTTACTAAAATGCTGAAAAGTAAAATTTCAATGAATTAAAAACATTAATGAAGTATTACAATATGGATGGTATACGGAAACGATTTAGAAAAGCTTTAAGTGTTAAATACAATACTGGAGTGAAACAAAAAAGTTCATAAAAAAATATTTTTGCTTAGAGTTGCCAGCTGTTTAAAACAATGAAGTGAATTTACTTTACAAATAAATTATAATTATTTCATATTGGTGTCAAGAGAAATAGATTTCAGGAAGCCTAATGTCAAAAATATTTTTGTAGATGGTTGCCAGCTTTTTGAAAATTTAAATTTCTTTTAAATAATAATAATAGTGATATATTGAAATACAGGTGTCAAATGGAAACGATTTAAAAGAGCATTGCTTTAAAAATATTTTTGGCGCGGGTTGCCACCTGTCTGAAAAATTATATACAAATTACTGAATTAGTTTAATTAATGGTAACAATACTGGTGTGAAACGAAAAAGGTGCAAAAAAGGATAATTCGAAATTATTTATTAAGAGTGTTGTCATCTAATTAAAAAAATTATTTTTTTATTAAAGTAGTGAAATAGAGCCACCCATATATATAAAAAGTGTTATTTGAAAAAAATTTTTGGTGAGAGTAAAATGCAAATTAATGAATAAGGTAAATTAAATATCACAAACAAATTTTGAAAAGTGTTGACAGGTTTTTAAAAGTTAAATGAAATGATATATACATATATTAGAAAATATATTGTTTTGCTACACAGTGTAGCTATTTCTTAAATACCTTAGTATTTTTGTGCACTAAGGAGTTAATGAATCGAACCGAATCTAAACTGAACAAAACTTCCTATACTAAAAATCACGTTAAAGATAGCACAGCGCCGAAACTGGCTTGTCTCCAAACCAAATTATACAAGGGATGCCAGAGAATTTGAAAATTGTTCCAATATGCAACATAGCTATACCAAAAGCTTAGAGGAATTAAAGTATGCTTTCTAGCAGAATTCACCACTTAACCAATTTTTTATTATGTAGACAATAAAGTTGAGATATACCAACAACGCTGTTAACTTTAAAACTCCTCTTCAGTGCTCACTCAACGCAACGACACTTTCAACTCATATCGCCTTTCAGTGCTTACGCAATCTGTTCGAATTGGTATTAGTGCTTCCGTAGTATCTCTAGTAACGCTGTCAACGAACTCTGCTTTTTAATTAACCTAAAAATCCACATTTTCTGCAAAATATGAACGTACTCTTTACGCAACATACAAATGCATGCACACACACACACATATATACAAAAAGTCACAAAGGCCAAGCCTACAAACAAGCGAAGCAGGTGAGTCTTACGAGTGACCCGGGGTTGTGCCGGTCATGTGGGGGTGTAAGTATGTATGTGATTACAAGTGTATGCATGTGTGTAAAATATCTTTGGAGGCATGTAGCATTCTATTTATTTCCAAAGCAACACAATTTTTATCACCCCCAAACAAGCAAAACATTCTAGCGTAAATTAAACAGCCACATATGTAGAGCGCGCGTTGCTCATACGCCGTGTAGTCTCGCGACTAAAATGAGCGTCGCTTCTGCGTGGCAACCAGCGCGCTATCACCTGCTTGGATTGCAAATATTTTCCTATGTATTACATAGATAACTAACACACACATTTTATTTTTATTGCTCTGGCAGCTGGCAGCTGCGTGTCGCAATCAATCGGCGCAAATCAACAGCAGAAAATTCAAATTAATCAGTCAGTTCCTGTTGTGTGTTTTTCTTTTGTTACGCTTGTCGTTGGCAATTTTGCGATTTCCCTGATTTTCTAGTTGTTTTCCCCCATTTTTAATTTTACAGCGCTGTTTACACAACGAAACTATACAAATGTTATTTTATTCACCGCTGCACGTCACGTAACAACGGTAAAGATTAGCCAGAAAAAAGCAATAAAAAAAAACAGCAGAAATCGCGAAAATGAAAGCAATTTGCGTGACGCCAACACGTGAGCTTCGCATGACAACTCAGCTCAGCGTAGTTGGCAAGCAATCCTCTCATTGGCTCAGTGACTGGCAGACTGGCAGACTGACGGCCTGTATGGTTTGGTGAGATACAGTCACGCATTTCTCGCGCGTTGACGTTCAAACAAAGCGATTGCTTGAGAATTTTCATTGCCTTTAAGCCAACCAAAGGTTTGTAGCTAAGTTGCTATTGTTTGCTTCTAAATGCGTTTGCGACTGTACGTTATCACTCCAATTGGCTAAAGAACAATTGTGGATATTTTTATGACACTTTTATGATGACAAAATTTTCAGAAAGCCACTTGGACTCGCACGCAGAGAGCTTAAAATTGGGGTTTTTTTTTAATGCTAACCAAATGATGGAGATTAAAAGATTATTGTGAATATGCAACGTGTCTTAAAAAGTTATAACTGATTTTTTTGAATCAATGGAAAACAGCAAACAACAGCTTAAATTTTTCATGTGTTTTTTGTTTGTTTTTGCTATCACATTTATTATCTCTTACGCGTATGCCGCGTAAAAAAATGGAAATAAAAAAATGTGACTCTTATCAGCACCGCCAATATGTCCAAGCGCTGTCAAAATCTGATTTATTACTCGCCAAAATGTGGCATATTTTTCAGCGCCGATGCCAATAAAAGTCTAATGAATATAAATTACTGTAGATTTTTCAACATTCTTGCTAAGAGCAAGGAAACTCAAAGATATGACTAATGTATCTAAAATTTAATAAAAATTACAAATTTGCATATTTTTTGCATTAAAAAAAAAAAGAATCGAAGCAGAAAATCTTTTCAGCGTAATTTCAATTTGCCTGCCAGCATAAAAATGTGTCTTTTTACAATTAGCGCAAAGGCAGACACCTGAGTCTAACATAAAACCTAAACGTACTTAAATAAATGCGTGGATTATTTTTTACATTTACTGAGCCTGTGAAATATTTTAGAAGGTAAATGCAAATAAAAGAAAGACTAAAAAAGTGGTTGCCTATGTCATGGTGAAATATTTAATTCCTTTTACTTTCTGTGGACGTTTATGTGCTAAGTATAAAGATTTTGTCTGAGAAGAGTCGCAGTAAAATTTTTCGGCAAATACTCCTCTAGAATATATTAATCCTCTATCGACCTGAGAAAGGGATTCTATTCAGAGTTTCAGAGTAAGAGCTGTCTCAACGACCCTTTCACGTGAGAGTTAATGGGTTAAAATGTTGTACAAAATTATATCGCGAGATATTTTATTTCACTCAATTTTGAATTTTAACCCTTTATTTCACTCAATTTTGAATTTTAACCCTTTCCTAACCTATTTTAAAATTATTTAAGCCAAAAATTAAAACTTAGTATAGTATAGGAAAAAAATTGAGATTAGAAGGCAAAAAGATTTAAGTGGATGAAACTGCATACCCAAAAATTGTATAAAAACTCTGATTAAAAAGTTTAAAATTTTGAAGAAAATTTGTTGAATTTTATTAAAATTTGCACAAAAAGTTACGATTGAATTTTTATGTTTTTTGTACTAAACTGTAACTGTGGTTTTATAAAAAAATTTGTGAGCAAGAAAAATAAAGGCTCGAAACTTGTCCAAAAGTCCAAGTTCTTTAGTTGGAACAAGCACTGCCCTAAAACTCTTTTCATACCAGTGCAAAAAAATTGTTGTACTTTATTTAACTCAAACAGAAAAAATTGGTTCAATTTTAAAAAGCTGGTAAAAAGTTTGTAAAGTGTTTTTAATATAATTTTTTATAAATATTTAAGCTAATCTAATTTCACTTATTAATTTATTTGTATTTGATTTAGGTTTATTTAATTTTTCAAACTATTGGCAACCCTACTCAAAAATATTTTCATTTTCATCTGTTTCGTTTCACTACAGTTTTGTAAAATTTCGTTTGATTTATCATTAATTAATAAATATCCAAACTTTTTAAAAATCTGGCGATCCTGCAAAAAAAAATTGAAAATGAGCCTTCTTTAATTTTTTTCATTGGACATCCATATTGTGATATTTATTTTGATATGCAAAAATATGACCGGCTCCCTGTTAGATCTAAAGTGTTTAGAATGTTATTTCTCTTTAAACCATTTATTTGACAGATATTGATATAGGTCTTTAAAAACATACATAATTTTTCATTAAATTTACGGGCTTTAACAGCCCTAATCTTACGCAATCATAAAAAATTATATCATCACTATTGTCATAATTACTGCGCCTAAAACTATGCTGCACAAATGTTCATAATTTTAAAAATATATGCGGTAACATTTTTATGTTTTTTTTTTTACTTTCACTAGATTTTAAAATTAAGCATAGCTTTAGGCAGAGTAAGTATCATTTTTTCTATTGCAGATATTTAGATTTTTTCAGTTCTTATTTTTCTTCACCCCTAACTATGCGAGCAAAAAAAAATTAACACTATTAATAGTTTTTTTCCTAATTTTTTTATAACTCTACCTAAACATATCTAAGAAATTCTACAATTATTTCGAAATCCTTCCATAGCCCTCTCCATCCAAACACCTATTGAACTGCTTACACCTTTTTATATGTAAATGTAAATGTTTTGAACTCACAAGCCTACAAACTTTTATTTCGTTGTAAAACGGCACGCACGCGTCTTTACAATTCCTAACATGCCTTCAGCCATTTGGCCTTTGCTTAGAGTGCATCGGAAAGCGATTAATTTTGCCAAATGGCGTTGACCCAATTTGAGGTTTTCAAATTTCAAGTATTTTCATTTTGCATTTTTTTTTTTACCGCAGCGCGCTTTAGTAGTCGTACATCTGCTTGAGAATTTCTAGTACAATTGATTGGAATAGTTTACTGTTGTTTGCTCGCTTGTGTGCCCTTTTGTATGTATGTGTGAATGTATGAGTGTATGTGTGTGAATGTTGAAGTTGAAATAGACATGCAGCTGTAATTTAGTTGCATAAGAAAATCCAGTTCAAGGATGTTGTTGAAGTTTGTAATTTACAAACAGATTGACTCATTAGGGGTTATTGGGTTATGATTGTTTGCATTTGTGTTGTTAGTTTCATGTTAGGGGCTTGTGTGTCACTAACAAGTTGAGTCAAGCTGGTTTACACTACTTTACAAGTTTTATTTTGATTGTGGCAAATATATACAACTTTTTTTTACTCTAAGCTGTTCAAACTACAGCAACAGAGCTTAAAAGATCACCAGCAAGAGTACCAATAGTAACTTTTTCTTCTAAAAAATTTACAGAAATGAAAGCGGAACGTTAGACGAGGCGTGATTTCCGAAGCAGAAATGCTGAACGTAAATTCAGTGTTGGAATTGTGGTAGATGAGCGATCAAAAAGTTAACTTTGCATTGTTGCTTTTATTTGCTCTTAGTTGCACTTCTCTTTTTTTTTTGTTTTATATAAAATCTTCAAAATAAAGTCAACTAAACAGTCAGATGTGAAAAATTTGCTTTGCAGAAGGCACATGAAATCAGGTGTTGGTGACCGAGCAAACACTAATCGTTCTAAATTAGATTATATTATTCGTAAAAGCTAAACTAAAAAATATTTTTTAAAAGAGTTGCCAATTGTTTGAAAAATTAGATTCAATTAAAATATAACGCAAATGTAATTTTGCAATTTGGCTGTAATAATTTCAAAAAAATCAATTTCAAAATTTTGTGTTTGGCAGGGTTGCCACCTTTTAAAAAAATTACACAAATTAGTACTTAAGTTAAATGAAATTTTGCTGAAATCTTGTCCGCCAAAAGAAGTGTAAAAAAAATTGGTTGAGTAGGGTTGCCAACTGCTTCAAAAATTAAATACAAATCAATTAATAATAAATTAAGTTAACTCGGATTATCTGGCATTTTTAGTATATTAACGATATGCCAGTTGTTTGGAAAACTAAATTATACAGGAGGACAAATATTTGCTCATTTAATTACTATGCCGAACTTTATTTAGTTCAATCCAAAACTCAGTTAGACCCGGTGAGAATAGGATATTATATACAGTTTATTTAGGTACTTATACTAAATTAAAATCAAAATTCAAAGCGCTTCTATATATAAAAATGCGCTAATATTAACGAACTACTATCAACAGTGGTTGCAGAAATCAATGCATGCAAATGGCAGACAGCGGCCTGTGCGCCTGTAATTATGCAATCAACAACTAAACGCCCACATTTATATATTGGCGGAGAGAATGCTCTCTCACGCGCTGGTGTAATGATGAGGAAGATCTCACAAGCCAACCAATATTATTTTCCATCTCTTCCAAACGAATTCATTAAGTCAGTCAGTCACAGCGTTTCAACGGGCCAGCCAGGACTGCACAATTTTCCCATCCAACTGCACACAATGGCACTGCGTTCGATTATTTGCGCTCGCTTGGCAGCTTTGATGGCCGCTATGTCGTCATCGGCATCATCGGCATCATCAGTAGCAGCAGTAGGAGTAGCACAAACAGTAGCAGCAGTAGCAGTCGAAGCGGTGGCAACAAAACAACCACAAATACAACAACAACAACAACAACCATCAATTTCATGTTGTACTTGGTTAACCTTGCATACTTTTGTGCCGTAAAATAGTAAATTGCAAAAAGTCAACGAATGGAAAAGGGACAGCAATGAAAAATGGTAAACAGGAAATGTGTGCGGTTGTATGCGTTTGTGTGTGTATGTGTGTCCATCTGTTCGTTTGTGTGCGAGCTGCTGCTGACGTGCATTATTGCATAGTAGTTGGAGAAAGATGTTATGGGAAAGGGAGCGTCGCTGCAACGACAGATTTTTAGTGTTGAGGTTGTAGCAGGCGTGGCTCAGAGTTAGAGCGCATGGAGGCGCACAAAGTGGAGAAAGTGCCGGCACACAAAAAGCAACAAAACGAATAGAATTTCTGCCTGAGTATGAGTTTGTGTTAGCAAGCCTTTAACAACTTCATAGCGCAACGTTAGTCATGCAGAAGGCGCTTGTAAGTAGTGTCATGTGCTGACATCAAGCCGACATGATGGTTCGGAGAAAAAAGACTTATATGGTGCTACGTTAGAGTGAGCTGAAAGTCCCTTTTTAGAATTTTTATTACTAACCAGTTGATACCCGCGGATTCGTCTTTTTCATATACTGCGAGTAAATTTTAAAAAGTAAAAGTGATGTTTCGACGAATTCAAAAACAATGCCCCATAGTTACAGTAAAAAGAAAGTCCACTCTAAAGTCAGTAGAAGTTTTGTGACATAGTTTTCAATGGAATATATGCCTGAAAAAACTGTAACTAATTTGAGCCACAACTTTATCTCGACTACGTTTTCAAACCATAAATATGGATTTTCTGGAAATCTCGACTGCAGAGCCATCTAATGGCTTTTCCATTTTTTCAATATTTTTTTTTTCAAATATAGTACATATATATATATATATATGTATATATATGTATGTTTTAACTTAATTCCAGCGCAATGTAGCTGATAAAAGGATTTCCTATCGCCTAACTATTATATGTTTCGCATGTCATCAAAATCGGATTATAAATGAACATTTTTCGAATAACTCGCGCCACCTAGCGGATCCATTTTTCAAAAAAGTTTTTATTATTGCACCAAGCTAATTTCATCAAAATCGAGTCACAAATAAAGATTTTCTGAATATATCGACCCATGCGCCATCTAACGGATTGAAATATAGCCTATGACCGTGTCAGGGTTCCACATTTGGTTGAAATCCCTTCATCGTTTTTGAGGCAAGTTGTGACAAAAGATGCGGCTATATTTGTATATATAGCAAAACCAATTGTTTAGATAAGAAAAAATATGGTTCATAATCTACAAAAATTTGTGCTAAAGATGACAATTTTCGGTGAATACCTCAGGCTCGCCGAAGACGAAGTTCAGTGTTAAAAAATTTTTTTTTTGTTAGAAACATCAAGATTTGTAGATAACATCAAGATTTAAAATCCATTCAAAATGCAATTCCTCAGTCAACATTCTATATACTCTTTTCCTTTATATTTTTTTTGGAATGACACAAACTGAAGGCTTCTACTTTCACTACCAATGGAAGGACTTCCGGAAGCCTTTTTTACGATATAATAAATTAAATGAGCAACTCATCGTATATTTTTTTTAATAAAACTACAATTACCTCTGTATCTTTTCTACATAATTTGGTATGCGAATCTCTTTTTTTTAATATTTGCGATAGAGGTAAGTTAAAAAAGTTGTTGAACACTTTGAAGTTTGATGAACTTGAACGAACCTAAAATATAGAATAATAAGTTTCATCTTTCGCACAAATTTTCTAAAATAAAATAAAACGAATATCCAGCCCTCCCTAATACACGAAAAACTCATGGAAAAAGGCCCACTGTGGGTGTGTGTGCTTGCATTTTGACTAATGCGAAATGGGCTTGACTCCCCACACTTCGTCTATGCGGTTTTTGTTTGATTTCCATCTCTGGTTTGCGATCAATTTTCTTCAATAATTCCCTCAATATTGCGCGTTTAAGCGCGGCCGCCTAAAAGGCTATTTGGTTTTCAATTTTTCTCGAATTCTTGTTTAGTTGCACTTAGGCCAACTGCTTGATGGCATTTTTCAGCATTTCGCATGTGGATTCAAATGTGAGCGGATTTGAAATGGTGGAGATTTGGGCGAGCAGCAATTAAGTCACATTAGACTATGAGCTTAGCGTCAGCTTAATATCACAGATTAAGTCAAAAGTAAATAAATAAGTTGTCATAAAATACAAAACATCTGTTCGTCGTTATCACATACTTTGTAGGTCACAACTAGAGCAATGACAGTGGTCTTCAGTAAAGCACTTAAACTAGGATTACGGCATAATTTAAGGCGCAGTAGTTAAGACAATTATAAAGCGACGAGACTTTTAAATTTTTCTGCATTTTCTATCATACTTTTGGGCTTAGTATTTTTGTCAATAGCGATACTTTACGCTTTGTGAATTTTTCGGAGCTGCAGTTGGTGATGGATTATTTCCAGCACTAATCTGGAGATGCATCGAAATTATCATCGGCTCCCTGATCGGTCTTTTAAGAGATAGTTATAGCTGGGCTATGAGAAAAAAATACTCCATAAAACATCCATATTACAAAAGTTGGCCTGCCTCTCGATCAATAGATCTATGATAACTTGTACAACCGTGACGTTGGAATCTCTTCTAAGTTGGGCTCTTCTACACATTTTTATAAATACAACACCTGAATGAATTTTTCTTCATAACAAGTCTCAATCAGGGATCCTTGGATGAATGCGGCAAGGGTTGGGGTAGGGTCTTAGCCAAGCTAGACTGTGCGGCTATACTTTCAGTAGAATGGACGTACATTGGTTAGTAGCTCTGATAACAGACCGGTCACAATGCCGATTATGTCTTGAAGAAGATAAGACATCGGAGCTTATCTTTTGTGCATGCCCCCGGCCATGGCTGGACAGAGATTGAGGTACTTCAACTGAGCTATGGTTTATTCCCAAAACGTTGAGTATTCTCCAATCAAAGATCTTCTAGGATTCACTAGGTAAGCTTAAGTCAACCTGAGACATCAGGGTTAAAGAAAGCGCAGCGGGTCTCCGTTTCTGTTCTAGCCTAGCAGTTATTTATCAGTCTATCTAAGAAGAGAGGTGATATGCAGAATTTTAGATATATTGAGGAATAGCCTTAAATGTAAACTTCCTTTCTTTAAGTTTATTTCCTGTGAAATAATTTTGAACATGTAGTTAACTAAGTACCGATTAAATAGAAATGCGATTTTGCTCCAAAAACATAGTAGAAAATTTGGTAAATGTTTCTAAATGGAGCACTTACTTCTGAGTTCCTTTAAATTGCAATCAGACTTTACTGTCTAAACCTATTCAACTTTTGTAGCTAACTCTAGTAAAGTGGCTGTTAAAAGAAATGGAATAAAATGTATGATTCAATCAACAATTTAATATACGCACCTTTAATTATATTATATGTAGCTTTTACTTATAAAATAGTTGGTGGAAATAGCTAACTCAAAAGAATGTTTAATAGATTTTTATATTGACTCCTTTAGGGGCACATCTAGTACCCTTATTGAATGCAAAAGTATAATTTGTGTGGCTTCTTTGTGCAACGAATGAGCAACACTCAATCACGTAAATGCAATTACACATGCAACAACAACAACAACAATAACCGTTTAAATTTTCAACATCATCAGCACTCCACATAGCGTCCATCACTCACTCAGTCGCGCGGTATGCTGCCCGCCCTTCATTCCCACTACCACTCTTGAACAACATTTTTAACATTCTGCAGATAAGGCAGGTCTTTCATCAGCATTTAATATGCACCCCCCCCCCAGTTGAAAAACATCAGCCACTAGCATCTATTTAATAATATTCTACCCTTTTGGCGATTTTTTGCCCCCTCTACTCCTTCTCACACACTTCTATTCTACCGCGTAATTCTTTACATTGCCTGTTCACGCTTTGCTTTGCTGTCGCTTCTGCTGGTTTGTTCCTTTATATTCCTGACTTTTGTAGCGACTCAAAAAGGTTGAGTAATTAAATTGATTACGCCTCTTTGAGTGCGAGTTTAATGCACTTTCCATCCGCATTTGTCGCTCATCAGACGCATTGTCGCTGGGCGGCCAGCACTTGTCGATGGATGGCGACATGCCTAGGTCGACCGCTCCATGGTCGGAACGGGTCGGTTCGGCTCCTACCGCCCGCCTATGGTGTTAAGGGCAAGTTTGCTGCAATATTCAGGGTTTCTTCATTTTTTTTTTTGCAGAGTTATGCTTTTTTGCTTTGTTTTTAGCTACTTTATTCTATTTTTTTTTATATAACTCAATAGGAAATTGAATTTAACACTCAGTGGCACATGACTAGCATAGGGAAATAGAAGTGAATGTAATAGAGCAGAGGAAGGTATCGCGAAAATATCTTTAATATAAGCACCTCTATGAATTTACAGTGAGAAGTCATATGACTTGACTTGAAAAAGTTTAAGGAATATTAAAGTACCTTAAATGGTAAAAGGGTTGCGATATCCCGATTCGTGAGTTATTTCACTGTTTAAAAATTAAACTTAATAAAATGAATCAATTAAATTGAAAATAACAGCACAGGTGTCAAAAGAAAGACAGCTAAACAAGCATCTTTAAAAAAATCGGATAGGGTTGCCACATGTTTAAAAAATAATTAATAACTTAACTTAAATATTACCTTGAGAATGTAAAACGAAACAGATATTTGTGAAAATATTTTTGAATAGGGTTGCCACCTTCTTAAAATAGTTAATTAAATTTAATTAATCACTTAACTGAGACGCACAATATTTTTTTTAAGCGTTACCATATGTTTTAAAAACTATATTAAATGAAATATATGAGTAAACGGATTCTTATTTTTGAAGAGAGTTGCCACCTATTTAAAAGAGTTAGCTCAATTTAATTAATAAGTTAACTTAAATGCTGTTATGTCAGTACAGAAGAAAATGTTAATAAATCTTGAATTAGAAAATAGGAAAAGGGTTGCCACCTTTTTGTATAATTGAAATAATTTAAATTATTAAAATAATATTTGAAATGTAAACATCAACCGAAAAGTCTGAAGGTAAACTTAATTTTTAAAACAATTTGGTAGATAGTTGCCACCTGTCGATATAGGTAAATGGATACAAAATTTTAATAAGTTATCTGAAATATTACAGGAGTGGTTACAGGGTGGTTGGCAAATCTCGGCAGCCCCTCCACTATGACACCACCTAAGTTGATTAGGTCGTCGAGGAAATGGTCGTAGTGCAGAACAATCCCACAGGATGTGCCTTATTAAAACTAGCCCTCATACGTACAGCTTAAGTTAAGCCCCCGAACATGGCGGTCATGTGGTCGATGGGTAGGTATCCCGAATAAGCGCTCTTATCCGTTGTTGGGAGAAAACTCCAGATATGGTCCCAATGTTCAGTTTTGAGCCATGAGTGAAATTTGAAGTTATGGCTATAGTCGATCTCTGCGATCTGATAGTCACATCTTTCGTGGTTAATCCTGACTCAGTTTAAGATAGAGGTATGACGTTCGTTTCATTATACGCAGCTAAAGTCGATCTCCCCGGACCTTTGGCAAACTGAAGTAGAGCTTTTAGTTCTTCATTGATCACCGCCTGCAGAGCCTTTAACCGCGCTTCATTCGGTATCAAAACCCGCCTACTACCAAATGCTACACACTCGCAAACTATGTGTCTTCTCTTTTCAGAGAAAGCGAAAAGCTCGCAAGCTTAGTCTACTATGATTCATATATGAAGTAGACGGAAGACTGTTGCCGTTCCAATTTAGTTCTTAGAACTCATATTATGCTGAGCTTGTATACGATTTTCAATCTCTAAATGCGGATTTTTTTCTTCACAGCCCTCCACCATACCAATAATCCACAGAAAGTATCGGGCTACAAATTGTGATGAAGATGCAATGCGAAAGCGCAGGAGATAGAGCCCATCCACTTAAAAAAGCATCCACTAGGTACATCTACTCATTATAATTCATTTATTTTTCCAATTTTGACTACGAAAACCCGCACACTGTTTTAACTTCATGGCGAGCGTGCCGTAAAGCAAACTCAGTACAGGAGATTGGAGATTTGCAATAATTCCACTCAAATTAAAAGTTGTATGAAGCAGAAGTGAAAAATAAATTCATACATTCATTTATATTATTTATGTATCAACTTCAGTAAAGCGCAGCGAAAATGCAACACACCTACAATGTTGGTAGCATTACATTGCTTGCCAATTACCAAAGCTACAACGCTGGGTACTGGCGCCAAGTGCAGTGTGAGCGTTTGCTCGGTTAATCGCTCCCCAGTTACCAGTTGCCAGTTACTGGTTGGTTCACTTAGCGCCTTTTCCATGCATTGCCTATACGAAAAAGCGAATTTCTCGCATTTTGAGATATTATTTTCGTTGAAATTGTGGCACGAAAAAAACATTCGATAAGTAAAAGCGCACCAAATGACGTTTGTGGCCGTTGAAGCATTGCGCTTGGGATTTGCAGTTGCAGTAACTTTTATACATTTATAATACGAATGGTGTGTTTTTATGAGAGTGCTTCTGCTTTCCAATTTAATTTTTGCTTTTTTTCTTTTTCTTTTTTTTTTTTTTGTAAGCCCCATCATCAACTTTGGCTAGGAGGAAGATCCTAAATAATTTTGAATTGTTGCTTCATTTCAATGTTGTTGGTGGGAATTACATAACACGTTGCAGCTTTAGCTCAACTCTCCTGCTGCTGTGCTGCAACACTTGCGAAACTTTTTGAACATTCGCTACCAGAGCAGTTGGGTATTTCTGTATTCATTTGATTTTTTTCTGTACAGATATTTACTAGGCATTGCAGTGCATTTCTTTCAAGCATGATTGCACATTTTGCATATAAATATTTGCTTGCTTCTATATATAAAATTTTACTTATATTTTTTGCTCTTTTTGATCTCTTTCTTTTTTCCACAAAAAGTTTGCAAGTTGCTCTTTTGGATTATGCAGCTTACTTACTTGATTTCTGTGAACTATTCTGAATATATTTCTTCCTCTTTTAATTTTGATTTTTACTTATTTGCAAATGCCTGGCGTTTTGGATACCCTTCATTTATGTTTGAAATTAAGTAACAAAAAAAGTTTATTGCAATGAGTAAGCACAAATTAACCGCTATTGCAATTGCATTTGCATCGCAAGTATTTCAATTATATTTTTTTTTGCGCGCGCTCTGTGATTAGCCGATTTCCATGAAAATTGTAAATTAAATAGATTTCGACCACGGTGAGGTTATAAGCCAGAAATTATTCCAAAATGGGTTGCCATCTGCCAAGGGAGCTATTTTTGAAAGATATAGACACTTCTCAGAAACTCAAATTTAAGTGAAATATTCGCATTTTGCTGTAAAAAACAGAGTTTTAATAAAAAAAAAATCGAATAGCATTGCCACCTATTTGAAACCAGATTTTTTTTAAATATTACATTATTTTTGCAAAATCTAAACGAAAAATTACGCTGAAGATGGCACAGCACCGAAAGCCGTTCGCCGCCAAACACATCCTAGTATTACATTCCATTAACTACCAGGTTTCTAAAATAGGGTCACCACCTAACAATAAAAATTAATTTCATTTATTACGAGTGTTAAACTAAATATTAGGCTTGGGTAATTGAGCTCCAAATATATCGAATTTGATACAAATTTCATACTCGGAAATAAATATCGAATATCGATAGTTCGATATTAAAAATATCGACGTATCTATCCATTATTTTCTAAAAAAATATCGATACTCCTATATATCGAAATTAGTAGAAATTTGATGTTCGGAAAAATATATATTCGATTAAAAATATCGACGTATCTATCCATTATTTTCTAAAAAATATTGAATCGAGATAAAATATTTGATTATTTTCTGAAAAAATATCGGTATATGGATAGATCTTCAATATTTTTAATCTTGTAATATGGGCATTCGTTTTTTATTTGCGAGTAACAAATTTGCATACAAATTCTTTATATTTTGAGCTCAATTATATTCGTTTTGAACGTAACTGTGCGTAATAGTTTTTGAACGCGACGAAAAATAATGTTTATGAATGGTCTTTTTGGTATCTGTATGTTATGTAAAATTGTGTGTCAAATACGTTTAAGTTTTTTCCCTATCGAATATTTTGACATTACTTTAAGTAAGTGTATCTTGAGGTACAAATATCATTATATCGAGATATCGATATTTTTTGGATTGCATATACCGATATTGTTAAAAAATATCGATACGATATATATCGGTATATTTTTTGTTTCATTTGCCCATCCCTAATTAATATCATACGATAGTTTATTTGCTCTTCGAGCTAGTTAAATCATATTTTTTTAAAATAATGTGCAATATCGAGCCGATATATAGTGGCGAATAACGTGCATATATTTTATCAACCCGTTTCTTAAATTAGAGAGGTATTACTTTTATTTTTGAATTTAAAAAAAAAAACGATGAAAATTTCACTCACCGATATTAACGATGCCGTGATTGGTTAATTCCCAACACGATTGTAGGCGCAGTATGCTCAGACTATGACTTTGTTTTGGCGAGAAATAGCCCAAAGCAGCATCGGTGACATGATAAGCCTGGAAGGAATGTAAACATAAATTGATTTATAGGTTAGTGTTAAATACAGCCACATATTTTGACAGGGACTAAAGTAAGGACTTCTTCATTAATTTATTTTGCATTACCATGAGTAAAGTTGCACAAAAAACTTATATTAATTAGGTTTTTTCCAAGTATTTAATTTATCTGCGAAATTTTAACCAAATAGTATACGCATAATTTAAGAAAAATATATTATAATTACTTGTTTTAGAAATAATTACGCGGCACATTCCGTAATTCATTTTGACACTCTACTCTATGTTTTTGTTCTTTCGATTGTGAAGAAAAAATGTAAATGAAAAACAAATTTCTACTTTATATAGAGAAAACTATATGTAATAATTTATTGTTCTATCCTCTTCCAGTTTAATTAATTTTTCTTCTTTGTTAGCAGTTTAGATGACTTATTCTTAAAATTTTGTAAAGAAATTTTCATAATTAGACAAGTCATTGAAGGGTGAATGACGAATGGTAATGCAAATTACGAATGAAAGAACAAATTGCGTCCCCTAGGAGCATAGTATTAGGCATTCCATTTCACTTGTTTTTAATCTATTCAATAAAGCAAAAAAAACCTATGTATGTATATAAAAACTTTCGTATAAAATACTTATATAAGTTTAACTCACCTGCAGCGAAAATTCGTAAAGCGATGGCAGCAACTGCGCTACAGCACCCACCGCCTCATCGGCAATGTTGATGCAATCCGCCAACGAAAGTGAAACAATGCGCGGCGTTAGACAAGCCCATAGGCCAGCTTCGGTCACCTCATTGCAACCGGCGAGTTCGAGTTCGAAAAGACTCTGAAAATAAAAAATGAAAAATGGTATATGAAAATGGAAATTTACTTAAAACAAAATTTAGTATATATCGTAATCTATGCATAATAAAAAATTCCAGTGAAATGCTGCGGTTGTGTAAAAATTTAAAGGTTTGGTTTTTCTTACAATATCTGCTTTAAAAAATGTCAAAAATCAATAGGCAGGGAAAAAATCTCGATTAATGAGGATGCTATCTATTCAACTCAATGGGCCGAACTCTAAAAATGCTCTGCGCACTCAAAATTTTATTATCTACCTGGCCAGGTCAAAAAGTTTCTAGTCTATACAGTTTAAATTTTTTGGATATACAAAACTTTGATGGCATTAAGCTACCTCATTTTCGTAATTTCCCCACAATTAAAAATAATAAATTATTATAATTTTGTTTGTTATAGTTTAGTAGATAGATAGATACAACTTTATTTATTTCATGTTCAATAAATATACAAGAAACAACAGGAAAAAAACAGCACTAGCTCAAGGCCATCAGCTGCCATAGTTTAGTAAATGCAGGCTATCGATAGAAACTCCGAAATGCGTATCGAGTTTTGATAAAATTTTTGATAAAAAAGGAGACGAGACAATCATTCTTCCTCTTACTATTCCATCGTGAAGGAATGGGTGAAACAAATTAAGTTTGAGAAGGGAGTCAATTGATTACGAACCACGACCAGGATTACCATCTGAGTCCACTACGATAAAAACATCAAATTTGTGAAAGACATATGGCAAAAACTTATGAACTTGCTATAATAACTGGACTTTCTAAGACAAACCTGGATATATGTTAATAAAGTTAGGACAATGCGGGTCCGCTGTAATTTACCCACAATAAAAAATAATAAATTATTTAATTTTGTTAAAGGGGGCAAATTCGCGCTGTCGATAGAAACTTGGAAACACATAAAATTGGGATAAGATTTTTATGAAAGGGGGGAATAGATTGGTGGGAATTGAAAAAAACTTGTGAACGCTGTCTAAATAAAGAACTAAACTTAGTTTTTATGATAAGTGTTAGATTCAATTGCTACGGGCGTGGAAATCTTGGTTATTTATAATAACCCTTTGGAAATCGATATAGTAGCGTCGTACGAGCTCATCGACACATTGAAAAAAATATTAATCTGACTTAGTCTCCGAAAAAGATTATGTCTAGAATCTTTTGGGATTCTGAAGATATTTTTGTTTATTTACAATAACCCTTTGAGAATCGATAGAGTGGCGTCGTCCGAGCTCATCGACACATTGAAAAAATAAGTCTCAGAAAAAGATTATTAATCTATTGGGATTCTGAAGGAACTTTACTTATGGATTATAAAAAAAATTCAACGAAACGGTAACAGGCGGTCACTCTGCTTCATGGCTACATTAATTGCGAGATGCTTTCAAAGAAAAACGGAAAGCGAAACTGTCGCCGCGATTGTTGATGTTTCATAACAACGCGGCGTTGCTCAGGCTGCTATTAGGCGTTGCGACTTAACTGGACTCGATAATCCGACTATTATGTAATCTCTTTATTAAAATCCGATTTGCGAGAGGAAAAATTCAAATAATTAAATGAAATTTAAAAATATCTGCCCTCTAACACAATTTTTTGAACTACTAAAACCAGTTTATAAACTTCGTTTAATTCGCTAAATTTTTTTTTTGTTTTTTTTTATTACAAAAGAGTTTAACCAGGGTATAATTATAACATAAAAATTTATTCATAATTGCATATGAAGTTAGTGAGTTAGTGAGGGTGCTGGCGTTTAACAAGGTGGTAACTACGGACAACCGACAGGTAAACAAACTTTAACTATGTCATTCCACACAAAAAAAAAAAATGTATATATAATTTAATTGAGTAGTGGTGATGGGTAAAAAAAGTAAAAAAAAAATCACAAAAGGACAACCAAAAACAAAAACTATAAAACAAACAACCCAGCTGAAGAGAGTATAAAAATAAATTTCAACATCAGTTAGCCTTAACCCATTTTTTCCTGCAATGCACAACCCAGCGCTATATACTCGTACAACTTTTCGAACGTCACCCGCCGCCGCTACCAAGTAGTTATAATCACAACAAATGCAACATCCACTCATATTGTAAGACATTATCATGCAATGCACGCGGGTGTAGATTTCCAACTGCTCGGTCTGTCTGCCTGTTCCTTTTGGGCTGTTATTTTAAATGTTTGCGTACACCATGGCGTATACGCGCTATAAATTATTCACACAAATTTACATAGGTACTACATATTTATATTATGTACTTATAAAGGTAAGTTTGTGCGTGTAAGACCAACACCCAAGCAAGGGGTTCTCTGTATGTGTGTGTATTTGTAATAAGCACATACTACAATAAACTAAACAAATTACCAACTAAGAAGGTGAACAACAAAGGTCACAGTTAAGCAGTTCATGAATAAAGTGCCGGTGGATCGCAGGTGTGGCAAACAAGGCAAATGTATTTCAAAGCACTCATCGCATGTGTCTACTATACTTACGTATTGCAAGCGTTCTTCAAAAGATTATTGTGTCAAAATATTGAATTTTTTAAAAAGCGTAAAAAACAGTTGTTGTCTTGAGTTTATCTTGTGGTTCTCATGAAAAGAGATTTAATTTTTTTCTCCACAGCAAATTTCAACAAATTTTAACGAAATATTGGTGCAACATTTGCAGGAACTGATATGTTGTTAAAAAACATCGAAAAGAGAAATTTAAATTAGCACACTTTTAAAAAGCATTTGTGATTTGCAGACACCGTCTGAACAAAGTGCGCGCGCGCGTTGTAAAATGTTTAGACATATTTATTAAGTGCTTTCGAAAATATTTCTTTACTCAATAAGCCAAATGTATGTGTGTGTGCAAAATATATGTAGGTGCATTAATATTCCTACTAATTTTTCGCTAAGCACCTCACTTAGATTTTCTTATATCTTTAGTATAAGAAGAGCTATAAAATCCGTTGCAAATTACAAGTTTACCACATGCTGACAAATTGCCTCCAATTTATTTATTTTTTAATTGATTGCCGTTTCTTTTTGATTAAAATATAGTTCACTCTAGGAAAAATTATATAAACCCAAGTTTCAAAATTTAGTGAATGCAGTTTTGTAGTTCAATAAATTTCAGTGCAAATAAGTTTAGCTTGCTTTGCAGTAGCTCCAAATCTCCATTGAATTTTAGCAATTTTTTTGTCGCATTTTTTTCGGAATAAAGAAATTTTTTTTTTATATAGAAAAAACCTAAACATTCTTAAAATGTATGATTTAAAACCAGCACCATATTAGTTATGAGTTCTATAAAAAATCATAATTAATCATTATAAATAATTAAAAGTTTTATTCTTTAATTTGTTCGGTAATAAAATTTATACATAGGTGAATTGTATTTCTTTGATCCAAAAGAAAAGCATAATTGGTTTTTGAACTGCAATTTTTTTAACAAAACCATTCATTTTATTTATTTTGTTTGATTTCATCAAAAATATTCATTATTTTTTAAGTTTTATATTTTTGCTCGAAATCAAAGTTCATTTGTTGAGCGTTATTTATATCTCAGAAATAAATAGATTTCAGTTTTTAAAGCGCCTCGCCGTGTTTGATTTGCCTCTGCAAACCAATAAAACTCGAAAGTTGAGTTTTATTTTTGAGCAAAAGATTTAACTCGACAAGTTTTTTGCAATGTATTTTTTTCTTTTACTTGTTAAATTTTTTTATTGCCACTAAATATTCCAAATATATTCTTACAACTTGTTTTCCCCCTTTAATATTCGAAACTGCTAAAACATTAAAAAAAATTTTGAGAAATAAATTCTAAAAAAAATTAATTAGCTATTGCGTAGACTTACATGCATCGATTTGTTTTCCACCTGAATGAGTAAATTTAACAACCGGCATAAATATTGCTACAGACAGTAACTTAATAATTTTGAAACACAAATCAAAAGCATTTCAAATTGGTTTTGGCTTTACATCAAGTCTACAAAGAAAGGAAGTACAAAAATTTCCCATTTAGGCTTTTATCATTTATTTTTATCACCTTCTTCAGTTCTTTTATTGGAATTAGTTTCAAGTGCCTTCCTCGATTTTGCAACTTTCATAGATGATTGAAAAATTACATTAAACACTTTAAATTTCAAAAGAGGAAACAAAAAGATATGAGTAAATAAAACGCTATTTAATGGTTCCATTTTAGGCAAAAGTATTTTTTTATTATGAAAAGTTAAATTGAATTATTATGAAAGGTTATTATGAAATTATAAAGGTTTTGAATATACAGAGCATCACTGAGCGTGGCAATTTCGTGCAAAAGTTTTACTTATTCTGCAATTCATATATGTACCTACTTCATTTTAATCTAGACGACAGCGCCATTTGATGTGTGAGATTTTGATATATTTTGTTTAACAAGTAAATTGCGATTGCTTTATTAAAATCCACTAATGGTTTTTTAGTCATATACGGGAATTGACAAAAAAGAGGTACGGTTCTTATCGCATATAACATATATGCTATTTGCCTATATATATAACAAACATATTTTGGACACAATAATTTAAAAGCCGATACTCTCTTATAACAGTTCAGTATATATGGTATGTATGAATTTATGTAGCTTGCTCCTCCTCCACCTTCTTTCCCAATTGAATAAAAATAACACACATTTTCATTTTAACTTTTCAAGTCCATTAGTATTATCTGCTGCCAAAGTTACTTTCAGATTAAGTGTGTGTGTGTGTGTGTATAATAGTTTTGCTCAACTTGTTTTTAAGCGGATTACCTGTGTCCATAAAATTTGATGCCGCACTCATACGTTTAAATTAGTATTTTTAACAATATGTAGATATGTATTATCTGTTTATATTTTTGTATATAAAGTGTAAATTTTGTTGACTTCAAGAATGTGGAGAATTTCACGTAAGTATTCTACTTAAGAAGCTCTTTAAATAAAAAACTTTTGCTTGTGTTTTTCCTAATAACAATTGTAATAATAGTTGTTTGTTGCGGGGAGTGAAGAACTCCTATTAGCGCCGTTTGAATACCATGTACTTGCCGTTGAACCAAACA
This sequence comes from Anomoia purmunda, assembly GCA_951828415.1. Lineage (NCBI taxonomy): Eukaryota > Metazoa > Arthropoda > Insecta > Diptera > Tephritidae > Anomoia > Anomoia purmunda. The sequence goes on along the minus strand of OX639996.1, from coordinate 111,450,510 downwards.
TAGAACAAAGAAAGAAGAAGAGAAAAGAAAATAAATCTCGTGCAGGTTTCCAAAATTGGATTTGCCTAGAAATCTCATTATAGTTCTGCAAAGACATGACCAGCTTCACAGAAGATATTCCATCGTTTCTTCCGCACCTGGTGAGTTACAGTATGGGTTATCCAATCTCTTTCGGACAGAATGAGTACTCCGTGCCCTGTGCGCGATAAAAACAGCGGTTAGCCGATTCATTTTAATGAGAGTAAAAGGCCTTTGGATATCGAGGGTGGGTCACAGTTTTTGCATACCCTGCATGAATCTGAGTTCTTTCATTTACAGTAAGCCTACAGAGAATTTATCGCAAAACCTCAAGAAAAATGTAGCCAATTAGGTCAAAACACTATCAAAAAACAATAAAATTATAAAATCTTTGCGCTGGACCCCATTTAGAGTTCGGATGGGCATTGCACTCTGCGTTTCCACAATCCTGGTTTTGCACTTTAAATCGTAGAAGCTTAACTACATAGAGGGTTATTTATTTGTTGTCAACCCCATGAAGCTCTCAAAAATATTATCTTTAAAAGAATTTTGCGATAATAAACATTACTTAACTAAGCATCGAAAAAAACCTACTGAGCTCTGCAATTAAGGTGGAAAAAAAAATTATCCCAGAGCAAAAAAAAGCACAAAAACACTTCTAAATTACACAATCATTTAAGTAATGAACAAACGCTTGATTATTTTATTTATTTGTTTTTTTTTCAACGTATTTTTGGCACACTTTTGACCGCTAACATTTTAAAGATCATTAACATTTAATTTCGCCACAATTCGAGCATTAATTCTAAACTAATCAGCAGTGCAATTTTTGAACGCCCGCTGTTTGGCTGGCTGGCGGCGGTGGCGGCGGCGGCGTCATTCAATTGGTATTTCATCTGTGCGTTTGCCAACAAACGCACGCCTCATTAACGTAACGAAATTGGCTGCACACAAAAGCATTTGAAGAAGCGCGGAAAAGAATTGGAATGTAGGTAGAAATATAAATGAGTGAGCAATAAATGAGCTACTTTTGTGGTTTGTGTTTTATTTTAAATCATTTTTCGCTTTATTATATATATCTACCTTTTAAATTTTAGCAATTTTTTTTCAATAATTTTTTTCTGTTTAATTTACAATAGAAAAAAATATGAATAATAATCAAAAACAATAATCAAAATCATTGGAAGATTAAAAAATTTAAATAAAAAACGCGTGGTTTTTTAATTTTTGGGAAATATGGTCTCAAATTGGGAATCACTCAGGGATACCCACGAGCCGCAAAAAGGAAATGAACAAACTAAATTGCCGGTAAGGTCATCATTTCATTTAATTTGTTTACTTGGTTTTATTTCGTATTATTTTTAATTTATTCTATTTTTTGATACATACATTGCCTATATTATTAAATTAATGTAGTTCACTCTTATTTTATTATACCTTTCATGAGAATGAAATGGTATATTAAGTTTGGTTCGATGTTTGTAAGTGCCAGAAGGAGAAGAGATAGACCCATCAAAAAGTATACCTAAATGATCAGGACGATGAGCTGAGTCGATTTAGCCATGTCCGTCTGTCTGTCCGTCTGTCCGTCTGTCCGTCTGTTTGAACGCAAACTAGTCCCTCAATTTTAGAGCTATTTTGATGAAATTTGGTGAGCAGGTGTCGTTGTACAAATGATTAAACATTTGTCGGAATCGGCCAGATCGGGTGACTATAACATATAATACAACCGATTATTCAGATATTGAATTTTGCACCATAACTCCTCCATTTAAGCAGCTAAAGGCTTGAAATTTTGCACAAACATCAACCATTATTAGCTATATATTAGTATTCATCAAGATCGGAGTTCACAGTGTAAATCGGCAAGATAAATTCAGGACAAATATTTATTGCGAAAAGTAATAAGCTCAGCGCAATATCACATGAATCATAGCGTTAAACGTTTGGGAACTATTTACGGATCTGATAACTGTTTTCAAAGACCGACATATGTAGGTCTTACATATTAATACTTAATTATTTGTATTTTTTAAATGTTGAATATCAAGCGTCGATACGATATTAAAAATATTCAAAAACCATTCCCTTCTTAAAACATAGTTCTTTTTAATTACATAAGGAAAAGCATTAAATAATTTATAACAATGCCTTTACTAGAATTATTTTTATTGATTTGAAGGAAATTTTCGCTTTTAACTATAGGTAATACGAAATTGTAATACAATAACACGTTTTTTACTATTCTTCCATTCATGAAAGGTATGAAGCCTTCGGCATAGCCGAAGACAGCGCTGTTTTTACTTGTTTTTATTTAATTTAGTTAAATTTCATTAATTTATTTCATTTCACTTTAGTTAAACTAAATTTTTTTGTTAGTTTATATTGTTATTATTATTATTTTAATTTAAATTTATTTTATTTTAATTTCGCTTTATATTGTTCATTGCATTCCAGTTTATTTTTTAATATGTTTCATATTATTTTAATTACTTTTTCTTATTTTTTAATTTTACTGTTTTTCATATTTATTTCATTTTATATCAGTTTACTTTCTTTTACTTATTATATTATATTTTTTGTTTGTATTTTTTACGCTATTTTATTTTAATAACTTTAAATTTTTAATGTTTTCTTTTAGTTTTTTTTTGTTTTTTTTTTTATTTTCCTTAATTTTATTACATTTTGTTTATTTTGTTTATTTTTTCTTTTTTGTTTATTTAATTTTATAATAAAGTATATCTTTTATTATTCTAACTTATTTTATTGCATTTTATTTCACTTTAAATTTCATATATTTTTATATCTTTAAATTAAATTTACTTTATTTCATCTTCAATATTTTAAACATGTTTTACTTTACTCTTTTATTTCGTTTTTTTTGTTTGTTTTATTATATAAGATTTTAATATTTATTCTGTTGCCTCAATTTATTCAAATTTTCTTCATATTATTTTATTTTATTTAAATTAATTTTATTATATTTTAATTGATTTTAATTTTTCATTCAACACAATTTTGCTTTGTTTAATTTTATTGGGTTTCATTTTATTGCTTTTTTTTTAATTTATTTAACTTCTTTTTTAATAGTTTTCTAATCTTTATATTATTTTTTTTTAGTTTATTATATTTCTATATTTGTTTATTTCATTAATTTTTTTTTTTTTTTTGATTTATCGTCTGTTATATATATTTTTTTTATTGCACCTTACTTAATTTTCTGAAATATTTTTATTTTCCGAAATTTTTTTATTTGAATATTAAAAAAAAAGTTTTTTTTTCGTTTATTTTATTTTATATTATGTGCTCTTCTTATTTATTTTCCCTTCAAATTCTGTTTTCTTTCAAATCTTGCCACTGTTTCCTTAATTTCCCCACTTTAGCCGCCAACCAATTTGTTCCGCACAAAATTGCCAAATTGTGCGTAAAGTAGGCCAGCGTACCCCAATTTATTTAGTTGGCATGAAACCAGATAATATCTTCATATTTATTTATTCCATAACAAATTGTACTCAAACCAGTGACCTTCTTGGCATTTGGCTATGCATTGACCAAGTTTATTATCAATGGACTTTTACAACAACTGCCAACAAGTCGGGGCGAGAAAGTGAAAATTTGTTCAATTTTTTTTAATATTTGGCTACTTTTAGGGCTATGAAATTCTTCGCCAATTCAATGGTCCAACAGCCAGTTTCACCAAAGCAATTTAAGTGAAAAATCAGCGTCATTTCATTTAACTTTATATGAAAAATAATTTTTCAATTTAAATTGTTGGTAAAACCAGCCGTGAGTGACAAAGTAGGCAAAATGAACTGATTAAACAATTCGGAATGAATAACTAAAAAAATTTATTTAGCAAAACACTACATGCTCTTTTGCTTTAATACCGAGCAGGCAACTGACATATTTACATAATTGTCATATAGATTTGAAATGTCAATATATTCTTGACCTCTTGGCACATTTTCAATTTTTCAACGCAGCAACTACGCAAATAGATATAAACTCTTATGTTGTCAGTTAAGCGAAGGCACTACACTGATTAAGCGCCGAGTTACCAAATCAGTCCGCCGCAGTTCGTTATATGTACTTAGAATATCACACGCAAAACTTTCCTAATCTGCGCAATTAAACAATTTTCCAAATCACAAACATGAAGTTCTTTAAGAAAGATGTATATCTTACTGAACTATCATTCATGATCAGCCTCAATTAACCTTCACCCACCCACTTGCTTATAGCTTATCTTAATAGCAGGCAAATTACTTTTAATTTCTCAGCGGTATAGAAAATTTTACTGCAATCAATCAATAAGATTATAATAAATTGAGAACAATTTTCATGTACTACTATACATGCATATGTATGTATGTTTGTGTGTACTTATGTGTTGTACATAGTAGACATAGTAAATATAAATATGCCACACTAAGTAAATTGAACAAGCCAGCCGGATGACCGTGGCGTATACGCAACATTAAATTCACCAGCCGTTGCTCGAGGTGGGGGAGATTTGTTAGATACATAGATTACAAATGATGACAAGTCATTTGCTTTCACCAAAGTTATCAAGAGCCTCCTTATTTTGTGGCCTAATTAGATAGTTCATTACATAATAATAGCAAAAGCAAAGCTTTGTTTAAATTTGGTATCTTTTAGATAGATATTTAGAAAATTGATGGATAAACACAAGAACGCTAATACAAATATAGATAGCAAATAGGGGACAGAATAACATTTTTGGTTTATAAATTTACCAAAACTTGGGACTAGAAACTTCTATCATATATTGTAAACTTTTATGACACAAAAATTGATGTCCAAGTATACGGCATATGAAGAAGAAAGAGGTAAATTTTCTAAACAAAAAAACAAAAACAATATGTTCAAATAAACAATGATTGTGTGTACAAGGTACTTTCTGTCTGGGATGGGCAGTTTTGAGTGGATTATTATTCAATTAAAAAATTAAATTATATTCACAATTTTTCTATTTGTAAATGACGTTTAAAATTTCATTCTACCCAAAAATAATTTTGAACAACAAAAAGATTTGCATTCATCATTCAAATAATTTGGAATAGGGAATAGATTTTCATTCTTCATTCAAAAAATTTTAATTAACAAAAAAAATTATCATACATCATTCAAAAATTTTAAATTACGAATAGATTTTCATTCATCACTCAAACAAGTATGGAAAACGAAAGTACTTTTACTCATCATTCATATAATTTTTACTAACAAATAAATTTTCATTCATCATTCAAAAAATTTAAAAAAACGACCAAATAATTTTGACTAAGGAATAAATTTTCATTAATTATTAAAAAACTTTTAAATAACGAATAGATATAGATTTCCATTCATCACTTAAATAATATTCAATTACAAATAAATTTTCATTTAATATTTCTCAGTCATTTGAATATCAAATAAATTTTCATTCTTCGTTCAAATAATTTGGAATAACAAATAAATTTTAATTCATCGTTCACACAATTTTGAATAACAAAAAAAAAAGTTGAATCAGTAAATAAATGTTCATATATCAATCAAATAATTTTGAATAACAACTAACACATTTACTAATTAAATAAGAAATTCAATACCTCACTCAAAAAAAAAAACTTTGAACTTTATTTGGCGTAGGCGAGCCGAAGATATTAATCGAATTTTTTTATCCTTAGCGCATATTTTATTAATCAGAAAAACTTTTTCCCAACACTCATTCAAATAATTTAATTAATTAAAAGAAGTTTTTTTTATAAATTATAAAATTCGTTACAGTGCTCGCCATCACAAAAGTATGGTAGTTAATTTTTGCATCATGCTAATTTAAATCACTTTCACTACACTTTTTGCAATCCATTATTTACCATCAGCAGCAGCTGCTACCTTCGATCTTTGTTTGTTCGCCTTTTGTTCTATGGCCAATGTTGCCTGCATCGGTCTTGTTGCCATTTTATTTGACATCATTCGCATTTGTTTACGCTCCCCTCCGCCATACTGCATTAAATATCAGCGGGGTATCCTATTTTTCTTTTTTGCTTCACTTGCATTTCATTGCATTCCTGCAGTTTTTCACAATGCCACTACTGACAAATAAACGTTTTTTGCGCAAATTTTGCATTCATTCTTATGGCATTCGATACATTGTGATTCCCGTCAGCTGGTTGTATGCATTTTGCATTCATAGCACATATATGCACATTTGTGTCAGTATTTTTTTTTGCCACTTTTGATTTTCATTTGTTGTGCCATTTTCCAGTTTCGTATTTGACTTCGGAGCCAATCGCTATTTTCCTTTTCATTTTCCATTTCCATTCGATTTAGTTTGCTCGTATTACCCTCATATGTAGGTCATACTTTTTGTTAAAATATTTTATAACTCTTTGCTGGACTTGATGGTAAAATGTCCACTATATTTATATGAAAATACCTAAGCTACCATTTTTTACAAATCAGTCTATCAAAATACGATTAAATAACACGCAGGCGATAAATACAGAAACAAAAATATCTGAATCAAAACGATGGGCTTTAACTGTTTTTATTTTTTAAATATCACATGTGATTTTGTCAGCAGCAGCTGTGTTGACACACAAAACATTTAAAAATCAATTTTTTTGAAGTGGAACTTCAAGAAAAAAGTTTTATAAAGTTTATTTTCGAAAATATTTTGGAAAAATGTTGCCACTTTCCCGAAAAATTTAATTTAATTAATAAGATAAATTATAACTTTGCAAAAATTTTCCTCTAAAAAATAATACCAAGAGGACTTGCCACCTATTTAAAAAGTTGAATGAAATGAATTACTAATTTAACTAACGAAAGCAATGAAAGAGATAATGAAGAGATAAGTAAATACTTTCAAAGAGCGTTGCCACATTTTTAAAAGGACTGATTTAACTAATATGTTAACGAAAGTGTTATGTTTATTAAGAAAACTTAATCTTGGCAATATTCTTGTAACGGGTTGCTACCTGTTTGGAAAATTAAATTGAGTTCACTTAATAATATTAATGATATATTAAAATATTGGTGTGAGGGGAAGAAGTCTTAGAAAGGCTTTATTAGAAGAATAATTTTGGTGACGGTTGGCACCTGTTTAAAAAATTAATACAAACTAATTAATTAATTATTTAGCTAATATTGTATACCAACTTTTAGTGTGAAACGAAAGGAGTATCTGCGTAAATATCTTCGAAGAGAGTTGCCACCTATTTAAAATGGTTAATTAAATTCAACTCAAAAATTAAGTAAAATGCTATTGAATTGGTTTCAAACTTAAGTTGTATTTATTTATTTTCGAAAGCATTCTTGAAAAAATATTTTTGAATTTATACAATAAAGGTATCAAAGGAAAAATGTTGGTGAGGGTTGTCAACTTTTTTGAAAAATAACTACTAGTTACCGTTATTAAAAAACACGTTTCTAAATTTTTTGATTTTACTTGCTGCGGCCAGGATTTGGATCCGGGGCCCACCGGGACCCGCCAACTCTCTGAATTGTTGTAAATGAAAAAGAGATATTGTTAATTTTCTTTTATATAATTAATATTTAATGCCCCATATACATACATATTTAAGATGAGAAACTAAGAATTTTTCCTTTAATAAAGTTTCAATAAATGAAATTCTGGAGCACAAATCGATAAATTAATTATCGTTACCTATAAGACAAATTTTTAAAATTGGAAGAACAAACTGCAAATCTGTAGCTTTATGTGTGAAAAATTACGTTGACATTTTATAAAAGAACTCAAAAAATAAAAAAAATTGAATTTCAAATAAAAACATTTGGGGTGCGGGTCGGTCAAAAAAGAATACATATAAATTGTATGAACTGAATTATTTAATTTTTTTTGTGGATTGGGTTGAACAAAATATCTACAAATTCAAACAATATCAAAGTTTTAAATATTTAAAGTTGCACTAAAAACAAAAGTATATATGTTTGTACGTTTGTAGAAAGTTCATTTTCGGCAAAATTTTTTATTTATTTTAGTTAAATATTTTACCAGTTTCTGGCATTATTTACTTCAAGTAGAAAAAAGAATTTTTTGTTTGTTAAACCAATCAAAACGCTGCCTTGAACAAAAGTGGAAATATACGCTCTCACCTTTATGGGCAGCATACAGCAAAAAAAAAACATACTACAATTATAATAAATAAGTAGCGCCCAAAGTCGCTGACAGCAAATCTCACCCACTCGGCCCACAAATTTTACACACAGCGCGCCAATTTCTACTTTTTTCTTGCTATTTTACCAACAGTGTCTGTGGGGGAAAAATGAAAAATGGTCGCTACTAAATTTAATTTAAAATTTACTATTTCTCATTATTGTTTGCTTTTATTGCTACTCTCGCTTTTTGATCAAACTTTGTTTTATTTTTTTTTTTTATATGAAACCCCCATTTTATTTAATTCTTTTCTGTCACAAATATGACAATACATTGTGGCGAGCGGATGAGTAGACTAAATTCGCTGTAGTGGCACAAATGTAATAAACAAAAATATTAGCAGTCACGAAATACAATACAATTTTCAAATGCAATTATACTAACAAAACCGCAAAATAACAGACTCAGTGGTATTCATATAGCATATATACATATATATATATATATTTACTACAATTTAATGAAAAGCCAAAGTGCGCATAAATGTTGACACATTTTCTCATCAAGCAGCACAAATAATATACATATCTGCACCCTGTGTGGAAACGAAGTAGCAACGAGCGAGTGAAATTATAACTATTACTCCTAGTCTGCTACTGACTACTTAGAAGTCACAACAGGTGTCTGACGAGTTCTAAATTCAATAGGTAGGTTATTTTTAGAACTATCGAATAAAAATTTCAGTATGGAATACTAAAAGTATCTCCACGACCATCATTTGTCAGAAAGGGTAGAAATTCGTTTTCGTATTCATTTCGATCTCACTCGTAACACTATAATACATCAAATAGACTAAAGATGTCGCTAAATGCAGCATGAGTATAAAATTAGTTCCACATCACATCAGTTCAGTTCGGCGTCAGTTATTTTTATCACTACTTCAGCTTTTTCCTGCAGGGTGTATTAAGTATATATAAATTACTTGTGTGCGATCAGGTGAAAATTCATTTCATTTCATTTTCATTTCATTTCATTTTTGTCAGTATATATTTTATTTTTTCTTTTTGGTTGACTTCGTTTAGCTGTCTATTTAAATATTTTTGTTTGCGTGTGCTATTTTTAACGCAACGTAAATAATTGAAATGTGCTACTAAATTTAAAATACACAAATTTTAATACTTTTTAGAAATGTGTTGGAATTCGACGTAGTCAAATAAATGCTCATATTTTGACCTAATAAATTTTTTTTGTTCCGATAACATGTATTTAGAACTGTATGTTTAAATTCTTTTTTGCGTTTTACATATAAATTTCTTTGATCACATTTAATTATGAAATTAGTGTCATACAGTTGATCTGCTTTACGATTCAGGTAATGCTATTAATTTTCCGAGTAAACCAAGGTATACAGTATATAATGTATGACAGATATTTTTCTCTTTGTTTTTCAAACCGTCAAAGAAATCTTTTTGAATTTGAGAATTTATAAGTTTTTTTTAAATTATGTGTTCACGAAAATACGAGTAGTAGCGAAATGTATTGAAAAATTTTTCTTGCTTGAATTAATTTAATTATTTTTTATAAAAAATAAAGTCAATTTCGAAACAAATACCAAGTACATAAGTCAAAGTTTTAAAATTTTTGGAAAATGTATTGTATAAAAATTAAAAAAAAAATTGTTTACTAAAGTTTCAAGTTTTTAAGAATATTTCTTTTGATGACGTTTTTGTAAAAAAAATTGTTTTTGTTTTTCAGAAAAAATGCTGAACAGAGACAACAACAAAAAAATATCAAAAATCAACCAAAATTAAAACTTGCACTTTGTTGCAGTAAAATTGAATGGGCTACAAAACTGCATTTTCTAAAAATTTGGATTATAATTTAAGAAAATTTCATGGTAATTTTTTTTTTCGAATTTTTATAGGTTTCCTATAAACTTTGAAGCTTTGACTTAATGATGTTTTTTATTGGAATGAACTATGTTTGTTTATAAAAAAATATTAAAATTAAATAAGGAAACACAAACCTTTCAAACAATTGGCTACTATTTCATTTTGCATGTATTAAAACTGTAAAAAATCAGTTTCAGCTACAGTTATCTTAAAGAATTCCATTGAACTCCACAATTATCTGCGACAATTTAGTTTTATTTTTCATCAGAAAATATAATCCTTTAAATCATTGTGCTAACTTGAAAATAAACTAACTTTATCTGATATCCCAAAAGACAAGCTGACAAAATATTACTACTGAAATTGTGAATTTGAAATGATAAGAAAAAAAATCAATAATAATTCACTTTCCACTCGAGCAACAGCAAATTTCGTCTACAGCGAACAACACAAAAAAAGAGTTGTCAAAGTATTAGTAGCAGTCATATGTTAGATATCCTTGATGTCATCATCAGCACATTTCAAATTCACAAACAAGTAAGTATGTTATAAAAAATTGGGCTAACATAAAATTTCGGTAGGAAGACAGTAGATGCATGAACACACAGTTGCGGTCGCGAAAATAGCAGCGAAATGTATTAACAATTTTGCCTCTTCTTATTTGATTTTAATAATTTTTTATAAAGATTTAGTTTATTCTATACCAACACCATGTAAGTCGAAAACAAACTTTCTATAAAATTTCAAAAAATTTGACAATTTTAGAAAAATGTTGACAAAAGTTTAAACTTCTGAATTTAAAAAAAAATTAAGATTTAGTTTATTCTATTCCAACACCAGGCTTGACTAAAATTATCAACTTTTTAATTTTCTAAAAAAATATAGCTGTCCCTATAACAAAAACCAAGTAAGTCAAGTAAGTCAAAAACAAACTTTCTATAAAATTTATAAAAATCCGACAATTTTAGAAAAATGTTGATTAAAATTTTTAACTTTTTATAAACCAAAAAAAAAAAAAAACTAACTGTAACAAAAGCCATGAAAGTCGAAAATAAACTTACTACAAACTTTATAAAAATCCGCAAATTTGAAAAAAATTTTACTCAAATTTTGAACTTTTTAATCCAAATTTTGAGAATTTTTTGGAGTACACAATTTTATAGGCTAAAAAAGTATATGTATATCCAAAACGAATTTAAAATTAATTTTTTTTAATTTTTTCGAATTAAAAAAAAAATTGTAGAGCGTGTAATTTTAATTTAAATGGCTTTTACTATAGAATAAACCATATTTAAAACCAAACATTTTTAAATTAAATGAGTAAAAAAAAAATTTGTCAAAACTTGTCTATACATTTTGCTACTATTTTTGTGATCACAGCTGTACATGTATGTACATATGCGGAGTGAAAAAAATTTGATGAGCAATGTTGCAGAAAAAACCTGTTTTCCTGGTCTTGCCTGACATTTTGCAATTTCATTTTGAATTTGAATTTTGCTGACTGTTGCTTGACTGAAGTTTTATGATTTTTGCTTAGACTATTTTTTTTTCTTTTTTTGGTGCTTTAAATATTTGTTACTTTGACATTGGTTTGTACTGAGCTACTAACACTCGCAAAGCTCTTGTGAACTCATTTACATTTTTTGTAACATTTCCGTCCTTGTTTGGTAATATTTACTTTTATTTTTATTTCTACGTTCTATTTGCTTTCTGCCGTCGAACTCTTTTTCACCAACACATCTTAATCTTTTTCTTCTCAATTACATATTTTAATGAAAAGTCAAAAGCGTGTTGAACCATATTACGTGAGACTTTTGCGTAAACGCGCTGAGCAACGAAATTGATATACTACATATATATATATATAGGTATGAGCCCTCAAACTCATTTGCTATTCCACTAACATGGCGTGCAAAAAAAAAAATCGATGCCTTTCTAGTCGCCTAAAATCTTTTTCTTGTCGCCTTGCCATTAACGTTTGGGATAAAGATGATTTTCTGCAATTTGCATAAATTAAATTTGTCCATTTCGGCCTTAGCGTATTTCAAGTCAAGGCTAATTTTATTACGAAAATGAACTTAACATTTACCAAAAAGTAAAAACCCGATTAAAACTTTTACAACTGGACATTTGCTGTTTGTAAGCAGCAACTAAGGGGAATTTTCGGTAAGAGCCACAAAAGATGATATTCATGTCTGATGAAAGCAGCCGCCATGTTGGATGCATACATAAATACCCACTGCTCTTGTTAGCTGTCCATCCAGAGCCACTAAAGAGCAAATCTAAAATAAAAGAACTGAAGAAAAAACTAAAAAACATGAAAGAACACAATTGATGCCAAAAAGGGCTGAGTGAGGGCGGCGAAGGTTAGTAGATAGTTATAGAGGTATAGTATAATTTTTGCATGGAAACAAGATTGTGCCTTCCGCGCCGAGAGCAACTGAAAGTGACGTAATAAAAAGTAGAATTCAGACAATGAGAGAACTAAGAAAAAGTTGTAAAACAAAGAAGGGGAAGAAACGCAGAAGAAGCTGTCACACGACAGAACGATTTAAAATGTTGTGGCTTGTGTAAAATAAAAGACAAATACTTTTATTTCGTCAGCGAATGAGTGGATGCTATCAAATCTAACATTCTTGACGCAGTGCCATATTGTAAATTTTTAGAATGGGAGTGATATTTTCAGTTGAAGACAGATAAAATGTAGATATTTTTTAGCAATAGAAGAAGCCACTGAGACCAAATAATTTTATTTTTTTATTGTCATAACACACTTTTGCCGTAATCAGTACTAAATTCGCAACCCTTAGTAACCTCACTTAATAGTTGAAGTATTTCAACTTCCATTTGCAAAGCCAACAGCATCTACCGGTACCATTGGGTTTTCCACATGTATGGAATAAGTCAAACTAAATCAACTTTGAAAGATAGGGTTTGCTTTGTTCAAGACCAGAATTTTTGAAACCAAAGCAACTTTTCGAGAAATAACAACCAGTGAGAAATAATAAAAAAATATATAACTGTCAATCATACATCAGCCGATAAATATCTCCCAGCAAGGGCGACATCTGTGTGTCAATAATTTAACAAGCTTGTCATTGCCACGGTAAGTGTCTTCGCTGAGTTTATAAAAATATATATTTTTTTATTTTTGAAAAAAAAATCGTTTTTATTACTTCACGCGCAGTAAGTGTTTCTATGGAACTCCGAAATCGCCACCACAAAAATCTGGGCATTTAATCAAATAAACTCAATAAATATTACTCATACGCACTGCTGCTGTGGCAGGTTTTTATTTCAGAAAACTTGAAGCACAAAATTACCAATAAAATTATTATTAGAAGCAATTAAACTTAAAACAAAATAATCTAAAAATGCTAATGTATAATTTAATTGCCATTTACTGCTTATAATACAAAATTTTTTCTTCTTTTCATTATTTCTCATTATTTCAAGAACTGCAAGTCATGGCTCAGCGCCACTTTTCGTCACTCATTCACTTGCTCTTTACGGCTTCCATGGGCAATAGAATTTCAACTAACTGCGTGAACGTCAAGTTAACTGAGTGATATTTGACGAGGCGCTATATAATCATAAATACATATATACTTGCATACCTAGGAACCTAAATATTTAAGTATGTACGTGAGAATGACATTTCAAACACTACAAACAAATCTGCGGAAAGCGGCTATTTTCTGTAAATTCAAACCAAAAAATAACAATGCATCATGTACAGCGCACGTCATAACGATAGCACAACCCCATATTTACAAGTTTTGACTATCTACTTTTTTATTTTATTTTAACTATTTTTTTTTACAACAAGCACCGGGTCAAATCCAAGTTTCCAACTTAGAGCAAATGAGAAGAAAAATTCAACTAACTTTGCACAAGATTTTAATATTTTTATAAAAAATCTGGGTACGCAGTTGTATAGCACACTCAATTTTTATATAATAAAGTGCAAGTTTAAAGTTGCTATAAATTATCGTTGATTTTTGACAATTTTTTTTACGGAGGTTGTTGCGCGGTTTTTTCCATAAAAAAGCAAATCCGCCAATGGAAGGAAAAAAATTCCCAAAAATCAATGGTAGTTTGTAATCACTTTAAACTTGCACTTTACTTTATTAATATTTAATGTGCTATAAAACTGTATACTAAAATGTTTCTAAAAATTCTAATTAAAAATTTTAAAATCTTGTGCAAAATTTATTGAATTTTTTCCGTGATTTGAGCAAAGTTTGAAACTTGGATTTAACCGGCATTTGTAGTAAACTTAGTCATATTTTTATAAAAAATAGTAAAAATTAAATAAACAAATATGAATAATTGGTTGTGCTATCTTCATGTCGTGCACTGTATGAATGTATGTGTGTATTTGTGCTTACCGAGTATTTGTTTGACAAATTGCGTAATTATGAGCTTTGCCTGCAGCGCTAATGTGTCAACTCCCAACCACACTCGCATAATTTATTATATTTGTATGCATTAGGCTGCAAACAAACATTCGTTGCTCTTTGAACCACAGCAGCTGTCAGTCGCCATAGCTATTTACATACATAGCTTTAAATGTATGTATTTATTCTGCTATATATCACTTTCCCTACGATGAGGTCACATTTTTTTGACAACAAAAATGTACATATTTACAAAAACTGTTATGAAATTTTTTAAGTCAGACGGAGCCGGAAATTAAAGCCCATCAAGTTTTTGTGTGGGTTTTTTATTAAAGAAAAAACCTATATACTTGTTCTTATATAGCGTGCTATAATTTTATAAACTTCACAAAAAAAATTTTCTTGCTAATCAAAATTTTACAACTTTGTAGTTCATTTAATTTGAATATACAATAATTAAATGCATGTAAAAAGTTTAAAATAAAATTTGCAAAAACTAAAAAAAAATTTAGCAAATTGTCATCAAACATTTAACTAGAATTTTTGAAATGCATACTCAAAATTTTTCTAAAAACTGATTGATTTTCTTTTAATGTATGCTCTTTCTTAACTTTTTTTGTTTGAAAATCTGTTGACTTTGTATTTAATTATTTAAAAAATTTTGCGGCAATTTGTTAACGTTTTTGAGTTTTTAAAAATTTTGTAGAAAGTTTGAAAATCTTATTATAGCATGCGACATATTTTTATAAAAAAATATTGAAATTTAAATAAAGAAGTTAAAATTTTCAAAATTTGCTAGTACGCCGCACTGTTATTAAATTTTTAGTTTTTTCAATTGACTCAAGAAATGTTATTACTCACCAAAATTTTAGTTCAAAGAACCGTAAAAAGTATTTTTCAGCAAATTGTTAAATATATTAGTTAATTTGTATTTCATTTCGTAAGCCATCTTTATTTGACACCCATGTGGCAATATTTCACAAATATTACTGAGTTAATTGAAATTAATTTGTTAAGCAGATGGCAACCTTCTTCGAAGATATTTTCGAGAGTAAGGTTTATTAAACTTCTTTGTTTTTAGAAGTGGCAAAAATATTTTTCAAATAAATCGGTCACACACCTTTATCACATTTTACTCATATTTTTAAGTTAATTGAAACTAGTTTTTCAAACATGCGGCAAACCATTCCAAGAATATTTTCGAAAATAAGGTTAGTAGCATCTCAGTAACAGGTGGCAACCATTTTCAAAAATATTTCCTATATTTAATATTGGAATATTCCAGTTAACTTGGTATTTCTTGTTGCGCTAAATTTTTTACACATGTGGCAACCCTATCCAAATACATTTTTCAAATAAATCTTTCCTAAATATTTTTCATACGACACCAATTTTGTAATATTCCTGAAATATTATTAAGCTAATGGAATTAATTTTTTCAAACAGGTGGCAACCCTATCCAAACAAAAATTTTAAATGGCTCTCTTTAGTTTGATACCAATATAGTAGCATTTTAGTAACTTACTAGTTATATTAAATTAACCATTTAAAATAGGTGGCAACCTTCTTCGCAAGTATTTTGGTATACAAATCTTTCATTTCACAATAATAGTGTGGTATTTCAATTAACTCATTCATTTTATTGGCTAAAACTTTTTAAGCACTTGAAAATGATTCACAAAAAAAAATTCGAAACTAAGCTTTTCAGATCTCTTTCGTTAAATATAAAGTTCGGATTTGTTCGAACTGAGACACTTCATTACTTGTCTTAAATCGAAATGATTTAAAAAACGAAATTTTCAGTAAAGGGTATCAAAAAGTGGAAAAATCAAAGTGCTCAGAAAAAAACACTGAAAAGTGTGCTTAACAAAATTTGAACATTTTTATGTTCGTTTTTACGAGAGAATAATTAATCTTTTTTCTCACTGATATCGTGAATGCAATTCTATATATGAAAATAAATAAACGCGCATTTCTTGCAGCCACATTTGACATGTCAACTAATGTTGGAAGCTTTTCACAAGAAAACGGAGAAAATTATTTGCATTACTCGTAGCAAGGCATTAAAAAAGTTTGAGTATTTCTTGGAAAACTGAATACTAAGAAGAAAATTTGCATTTTGCATCGAGAACAAGTTAGATACATGCTCTAACTAAAAACTCTATACTTACCAATACAAAACATAAGGCAACACTACAAAATTGTGATATTTACTAAGCAACTGTAGGTGAAGCGAAGTACAACCTTTGATGGCTGGCCTTCGCGTGAATATTGTTGCTGAACTTTGATGTGGTGCTGCGACTTTTTTTCTGAAGTGGTTTCCGGTATTTTTTTTTTGCGGTAGGTAAGCCAGTGCTGCTTTTTGTACTAGTAGGTTTCTTGGTTACTTTTATTATTGCAGTGATTGTGGGTAACAGCCAATGGTGGTTTCCGGTAATTTCGCGATTGTTGTTGTTGTTGTTGTTGTTGAAAAATGTATAACGCGTATGTTTGTTAAACGTGGCAATGTATTCTATGCGTATGTATGTATGTATTGATTTAAGTAAGACCGAATACAAAGAAATAGTTAAACAACCGCACAAACCAATACACATTTAGCTGAAACTGAAAACAGTTAATACACAAATATTTCCAAACAGCCTGGTTTCAGCTAACCGTCTTTTTTGTATGTAGGTGTGTGTGTGTGTGTGTGTTCATATATAGAATCATTTATATGTATGCATGTGATCTTGTAGTATTTGTTAATGATGTGTAGCTAGCGTGTGGCCGTGGACTGCAGGACCTCGCGGCCAAAACAGCGCATGACAGGCCGCTCCACACATGTTGACTCATTAAATTATGCGGCCATATATGTATTATAATGATATACATATACATAGAAAGAATTATACAAACGCATAGTATTAGTGTATGTACTTTACTGTTTATGAATACCCAGTCAGAATTTTAAAGATAATTCGAATAATACTCTTCAAGGCGGTAAAGAAAGGACTCTAGAGAAACACTTCATGCATACCCTTTTATGAATCTTCTACAATAGTTGTGGAGGACATTTAAATGCAGGCGAAGGGTGCATAAGTCTATAACACGAACCCCCAAAGTAAGCAATATACCGCACTTCTGGAAGAGCTTATGAGGTAAGCTATATAGTATATAAATCTCCTGGAAAACGGTGGAATGCTCGAGGATCAAATTATTTTTTTTAAATGTCACTTAATTTTTCGCGTCTATTTATTTGCTTAATGATTTACGCAAGATTAGCTTAAGCAAATTTGGCAGTCCCCACAAAGAACCCATTTGGAAAAACTAGGAAAAATGCTGTGTGTCCATAAAAAATTCCTCAAACAGGTGATTTCAATCGTTCAGGGCTCTTTGGGGGCTTTAATGAACTGACAGCCAAACAGGTTGCACTTCAGTCTCGCGGAAGCAGCGCAGCTGAGGGGAATATGAAAGGATGAGGCCATCTCATCATCCTATCGATCGGATCGAGAGTTTTCGCTTTTTTAGTGCATGAAGTTCTCCTTTAAACGCCTATAGGCCAACATCGTCCAGGAGGACACCTAGCTATCAAAATAAATATTGGCCTGTCTAAAAGGTGGTATAACACTGGTGAGTAGACCGCAGTAATCTGAAAGCCTAAATTTTGCTTTACTTTTTATGCAATTCTTTGCAGGCTCGCAGCTAATGGACATTCTGAAAGAGTTTTGAATATAATTTATGTCTGCTTCTATGTGAATCTACTTGAAATGTCGAGTAAGAATATTTTGTGCTTATTTCAGAGAAAAGGTAATATTACCGCAAAAAGTTTTTAGGCATTTATCAAGGCGTTGAATTTAACAACGTTTTAGAAGAAAATTTGATGATTGCTATCCACAAAACAAAAAATAATAGAAACATTTTCAAAGTAGATGATCAAAAGTGAATGAATATTTTACTGATTATAATTACCAACATAATTCAATCGAGACTTGCATTGCGGAACTACTAAGTATGGAAGTAAGGCCAATGCCTCGAACGCCGACTGACTATCACTGCTACCAACAACTTTGTTCCCAGATAGTTTGCGTGGCGGTCTAGCTCCACCAGATGCAAAATTTTGTACACATTTCCTGTTACTGGCCAAAGCGAGGTTCATCTAAAGCGTCGAAATGGAAAGCTTGTGACGAGTTTTACCATCAGATTGCTTCCCAATCGTAAATGTTTACTGGGGATATGCAAATCATAACGCTTTAACTTCATATACATAACATCAGTACATATGTACGCAGGTATGATTGGCTGCTAGCAGCGATTAAAATATTTATGTACATATTTCACGTTGATACCAGCGTTGTTTGAGGCAGACAATAAGTAAGTAATTAACTATGTACTTGAGAATGTAGTAGGCGCATGAAGTGCACGAAAATCAAAAAAAAAAACACATATTTTGTATCGGTATGTGTTCTATACTTATATATTTTGCATACATATGTACTTTTAAACTTCGGCACTGAAAAGGTCAAAGTACTACTAAGATAGTAGCAGTGGTAAGGTAAACCTACACGGAATTTCACGATTCATTTCCACAGTTCACTTCACATTTATTTATGCGCTATATATGAGTTTATCCAGCACTTGAAAGCTTATATTTATATTTTGATATTATTGGTTTACCAGATGTATACAGTGACTCAAACAACTGACCGCATTGTTTACAATATTTGAAATATTTTTTACAATAATTTTTTTGGTTAATTTTGTTCAAAATTTCTAAAAATAAAAAAATAAAAATTATCAAAATTTCAAATTTTTGGATTCGAATTTTTTGAAAACTTTTATTTTGTACTTTATTAAATTTAAGCATAAGTTCAAGTTCATATTGAATTTGAAAAAAAAAAATTTAAATTTTGGGCTTGAATTTTTTTTTTCATTTAACACAAGCAGTTTATTTGGTAGAAAATGTACCAGAGCGTCATCACACAAAAATATTAAGAATTAACGTGAATACAAAAAAAAATTATCAATTATACGAAAAAATTTTAGTAAGGCCAAAACTTCGAAAAATCTTCACAAATCAACTGAAATTTTTAGCAACTTCAAATTATAACATTAGTTTACCAAAATTAAATGAGCTATAAAACTGCATACCTGGAAGTTTTCTAGAAATTTAACTGAAAAAGTTTGAAATTTCGATGACATTTTTTTAAATTATTATAAATTTTTTACAAAAATTAATATTTTTATTTATAGGATTTTTGCTTGAAATTTTGGTGTAAATTTTTTGAATTGATATTAATTTTGTACAAAATTTTAATATTTTACTCATATATTTTTTGTTATACAAAGAACTATATTAAAAAAAAACAAGTAAAAACAGCGCTGTCTTCGGCTATGCCGAAGGCTTCATACCTTTCATGAATGGAAGAATAGTAAAAAACGTGTTATTGTATTACAATTTCGTATTACCTATAGTTAAAAGCGAAAATTTCCTTCAAATCAATAAAAATAATTCTAGTAAAGGCATTGTTATAAATTATATAATGCTTTTCCTTATGTAATTAAAAAGGACTATGTTTTAAGAAGGGAATGGTTTTTGAATATTTTTAATATCGTATCGACGCTTGATATTCAACATTTAAAAAATACAAATAATTAAGTATTAATATGTAAGACCTACATATGTCGGTCTTTGAAAACAGTTATCAGATCCGTAAATAGTTCCCAAACGTTTAACGCTATGATTCATGTGATATTGCGCTGAGCTTATTACTTTTCGCAATAAATATTTGTCCTGAATTTATCTTGCCGATTTACACTGTGAACTCCGATCTTGATGAATACTAATATATAGCTAATAATGGTTGATGTTTGTGCAAAATTTCAAGCCTTTAGCTGTTTAAATGGAGGAGTTATGGTGCAAAATGCAATATCTGAACAATCGGTTGTATGGGAGCTATATGTTATATTTCTCCGATCTTCATGATTTTCAATACTGATACGTAGCTAATAATGGCTGATATTTCTGCAAAATTTCAAGCCTTTAGCTGCTTAAATGGAGGAGTTATGGTGCAAAATGCAATATCTGAACAATCGGTTGTATGGGAGCTATATGTTATATTTCTCCGATCTTCATGATTTTCAATACTGATACGTAGCTAATAATGGCTGATATTTCTGCAAAATTTCAAGCCTTTAGCTGCTTAAATGGAGGAGTTATGGCGCAAAATTCAATATCTGAATAATCGGTTGTATTATATGTTATAGTCACCCGATCTGGCCGATTCCGACAAATGTTTAATCATTTGTACAACGACACCTGCTCACCAAATTTCATCAAAATAGCTCTAAAATTGAGGGACTAGTTTGCGTTCAAACAGACGGACAGACGGACAGACGGACAGACGGACAGACAGACGGACATGGCTAAATCGACTCAGCTCATCGTCCTGATCATTTAGGTATACTTTTTGATGGGTCTATCTCTTCTCCTTCCGGCACTTACAAACATCGGACCAAACTTAATATACCATTTCATTCTCATGAAAGGTATAAAAAACTTTTGAAACAAAATTTATCATGAAAAGCATGGTGAATATTATAACAAAATTCACAGTCAGGTCAATCGTGTGAGTCACAGGAAATATTTTCAAAACATTCAAACTTGAATAAAATGTGAAAAATATTATTTTTAATAACTTTTTTTCATATACCTTAGCTTTGGTGGGAAAAATTCTATGGCTCAGCATTGTAATCATGCAGTCTTCAAAGACTGAATATATAAAGCGCTTTCATAAAGTTATCGATACACGTAGTGTTATCGAACTAATATCGATATGTTTATGTATATCGATGTCACTATCGTCAATCCAATTTTTACTATTATCAGCGTTGTCAACTTAATTGGAATCAATCTAGTTATCGTCAATATCTATCGGCACTGTTATTTACATGGTGGACCGAGGGTAAAGTCAAATAACCTCTCAATGATTTCCAAGGCACTGCAGGTAAGAACAGCCTAAGATTTTTGGAGATACTCTTAAATGTCTAAATTCTAAAGGGCTCGGAAGGGACTACAGTTTTTCTACACTTTTTTTTGCGACGGCCCCAGATAATTCAAAAAGAACTACGTTTTGACGGCAGAAACCTAGGTAAGAGTAAAGGCTAGGAGTAAGGTGTCCTAAATGAATGCAGTAGGGTGTGCGAAGACTGCCACATCTGCAATGCACCGAGCAAAATTCTCAGACCCTCTATCCGTCTGAATATGTTTCGAAGAAGATTTTTCTCGGACTGAATATAAATTGGCTTCGACTAGACCTGTTTTTAGGATTACTCGTTACTATCTATATAAATTGCACATCACAAACTTCATGTTTTCGACGGGTAAGGCGTTGTAGGCGACAAAGATTAGTGAGAGCCTAATATTAATCTATCGAAAGAGAAACCTACTTATACCAAAACATTGAACCTGCTGAACTTAAATTTGCCAGGAAACCCCTTGCTTTCACAATTCTATTGTAAATATAAACGTTTACTATTGAAATTATACTACATATCACTCACCTGGAGATGATCCAGCAGCGCCTCCAGCCCTCGATCGCTGATCGACGAACAGCGTAAACTCAACGAATGTATGTGTTTGGAGGCCAATGGAAATGAATGCACCACATCGAGCGCATCCTCGTCGGAAGCGCCAACCAACGCGAGCGCATGAAAACCGCGACGTATTAATGAGCTATATAGCTTCACACGATCACAGCCCGGTATTTGACGCAACTCGCGACACTGCAAAGTCGGCAATAGACCCGACCAAAAACGCGGACTACGATAGAGTATATCGCGCCATTTTATGCAAACCTGCGCCAACGTGCGACGCTCATACGATGAGAAATAAAGGAAAAATCGATTTAAGAAGCGATCGTCGAGCAGCAACGCCTCGATGCTGGTTATGGGAGGCGGGTGTTTGTGTAGTATCAGCGCAGACTGTGTAACGGCAGCGGCCAGTTGTGTAGCGTTTGAAGCGCCGCCAGCAGCGCCCGTCGGCAAGACACCCGCAACACCGCCGCCAACACCACCACCACCACCACCGCCCGCATAAGGATGGTGTAGATGTGGATTGGGTAATTGCTTTCGCAACTGTAGTGGTGTGCCACCGGTCACAGATTGATTGGCAACCGATTTTTGAGCCGCTACTAAGCCCATGGTATTAAATTGCGGCTGGCCGGGTATGGTGATGTTCATTTGTTTGGCGATCGAGTTGACAGTGGGCGCCGGTGGCGCACCCAGTGCATGACCAAGTACCGGCGGTGGACCGCCCATAATATTGGAATTGGAATTTACCAGCGTCGAACTGGCAATCTGTGACTGCAGTGGATGTTGTGACGGTGGCGCCTGTGACGGCTGCTGCGAATGTTGATGCGGATGTGACGGCTGCTGTGCCTGTGGCGCCGACTGCTGTTGCTGCAGTAGCTGCAAATTGCCGCCAGCGCCGATCACACCACCGACATTGTGTGGGAGAGTGGGACTTGCGGGCGCGGACAAGCCGCTTGTGGGTGTGTGCGTACCGCTGGCACTACCGCCACCGCGTGAAGGTTTTTCAGGTGTGGCGGTTGGATTGCTGTTCGAATTGTTGCTTGCATTACTGTTGTTGCTGCTATTATTGCTACTATTGTTGTTGCTGTTGCTGCTGGTACCGCCACAGAGCGCATTTGTGACGCGTTCCATTACTGAGGTTTTGCCGCTAGTAGACGAAGTCGAGGATTGTGTAGAGGTGGACGAGGACGAGGACGAATTGGACGAACCGCTGCCATGATGGTGTTTCGAACGCAGCCCAAGGCCGTTAATGCGTTTCGAGAGTTCAGCGGATGCACGTTCGACCACGCCCTGCGCCGATATCGAGGACATGGTATGCTGGAAAAAATGCACTTTGAGGCGCGCGTTTCACCAACTACAGCGAGAAGATCACAAGTGATTGTGTGAATTTTCAATTTGTTTTTTGTTTTTTTTTGTATTTTCAGGGGATTGTTTTTGGAGCAAGCTCCAGCTCTAGAGGTATAGTATTTCTTTGGCGTCGCGTGAAAGCGCGCTCATTAACAGTCGTTTCTGTATTGCACTTTTTTGTAGCTCAAACTTTTTTATTTTCTTATTTTTCTGTTTCTTCACTTTCTTCTTTTTTTTACAATCTTAATGGCCTTCAAATGCTTAGCCGTAATTCAATTTCATATTCTAACCATTAACGTATGTCTCTCACTTTGCTTTTTCTCTAATCTCTACAAATTGTTTGCAACGCGCTTTCAACGCGCTTTCTATTTGCGCTTGTATTGTGCCATTTTCATGCTATACGCTTTCATTGCATTCTCCACCAATTTGTTCAACTTTTATTCTACTCTTTGACTGTGCTAGGCATAAACTTTTCCAAAAACAAAGCGGCAGCCATCAGGTTGTCACTTCTATTGTATATCACGTGCTGCGTTTTTGTTTCCAATTTGTTTAAGTGTCCTTGAAATAAATAGAAAAGAAACACAGAAAAAATGGAAATTTTATTACGAACTCGATAAGAAGAACTAAAGTTGTGCAAAATTGTGTTAGTATTATATTAAGTTAGAGAAAGTTGCTGTATTTTATGTTGTTTGTATTGCTGGAAAACAAAAATAAAAAACAAATACAGTTGCTAAAGGAAAAGTTTCAGATTTACTGCAGCTGTTTCTTGAGAGATATTTCTATATACAATACATATGTACATCTATGTTAGGGTGTCTCACGAAAAAAAAGTTGCGAATTTTCCAACGAAACATTAAAATTTATTGCGTTTTTTGATTGCCGCCAAAAAAATTTCGGGAAAATATGAAGATTTACGTGGACTCGAACGATTGGAAAATACCTACAAAAATGGTGTTTTAAAACTAGTTTCTTCTAATATTTTTTTCAAAAAACAAACCAACTGATATGATAAAACTGTCGAAGCTTTAAAATTCTGCATAAAAATAATTAAAAAATTTGCTCAACGGAATCATAATAATAAGATTTGCGAAAAAATATGGAAAGTGAAAACAAAGATATAAAGAGGTTTCTTATCCTTCAATTGAAACTTTATAAGAGTGGAAATTGGTCAAGTTTCGGCAGAGTTATTCTAGTTTTCCTTCAACCAATCTTCCAAAAAAATTCAAAAACAGCATCAAAAATACTTTGAAAAAAATTTTAAATATTCTTATGCAGACATTTTAAGATTGAGCTGATTTCTGATCTAATGTGATTTAAATGTAAAAAAAAATATTTAAAAAAAAATGGTTTATTTATTTTAAATATTTTTATTTATAAAAAACTTAATTTCTGAAGGTCCCGATCAGTCAATCTTAACATTATTGCGAAATATTTTGGTTAATATCTTACAATATCATGAATTTTAGAATTCCGATGGAAAAAAGTATAAATCTTGTCACTATGGAGCTTGAGACACCCTAATGTTCGTATATATGTATTACTAAAAACAAACGAAAAGAGAAATTTGCCAAGCAAAAAAACTTAGCTCTGACTGACGAAAGTTTTCTCGTAGTATGAAATGCAAATAAATGGCTTCATCGCCGTGTTAAATTTCAGCAAAAATGGAGATTTATTTATATTTATCATGATCTACTGCTCTGCAGAAATGAGGGGCAGCAGTAGCGATAGATTTTAAAGAACAAGAAATCGCATACTAAAATTTAAGTCAATTTAAGCAATACTCATGCGAGTATCCCTTTCGCGGGCGTCATCCAAGGTGAGGAAAAAAAAAAATCGGTGGATATTTCAGCAGAAAAAGAATATTTTATGGTCGCTTTGGGTTGAGTGCCATCTATTTACTCAGAGAAGGCTAACCTCGTAGAGTCAAAATTTTCTGTTCAATTTAAGATGCCTTTAGAAAGTTTAGCATCGAAAAACTGTAAGCCACTCGAATCCCACACCTTCTTTTTGATGACAATATTCGATGAAACGAAGTAAGCCGCAGAGCACAGCTGGGCCAGTGAATTTACGCAAAGCGATCGGATGTACCGCAAACTCTGAATATCTGAAGTCAACCACAAAAGCTATAGACATTTCCCTTTAAAAAATGGGGTGTGAACCGACACAGAAAGCGCTCCAAAGGTAAAATATCAAGGCTGTGTAATTTTCTTTAAAAACGAGAACAGTGATCTTTTGAACAGGAAAACTTATAGGCAAAACTGATGGCAGCCCTAATGTGCCTTGACAGCCTTAATTTGCATTAACTCATGAATTATCCCAATACTAATGCGCATTAGTTCGCCTTAAATAAACGAAATTTAAGTGTATTTAGATCAGCACATAGCCGCGATAGACCGACAATAATCATATTTTTCATACACACACGATCGGCAATTCACTCGTACGCTTGTTTTGCAATCAAGTGTTGTTGTTGACTTCCTTATGTGCGACCGGCTTTTATTTGTTATGGTGAAATATGAAGAGTTTTTAGGTGCATTGGATTTCTCGAACTATTAAGCACTAAAGATAATTACTTGCAATGCTGCATAGTCTTAAGAAATTGTCCAAACGTTTTTATGAAATCGTTCAAAAACTCTTGATGGATTTATCCGAATTCGCATCACTTCTCAGCGCTCTGTCGGAAAAAAGGAGATATTTCTAAGTAAATCTTCTTTAGATGATTCCAAAATTGAATGCAGATTCGGTCTAATTACTCTTTTCTCACACTGGAAAAAAACTCTTGAACGAACTTTAAAAGGATGTGGATATGAAAGGACCACTCAAATTGACAACACGAAGACAATTAGAAAACGGCCTTAGTACAACCTGTTTGTATATGCTATGGTAGTTTTTTGTTCTCTCTTTAAAGCCAATATTCGCTTGAGAGGAAGATATATCAAAAAGAGCTATAAAATCAAAGTATAAATAAAAAAAAATGTAAAAAATGTATGCACTAGAATATAGTATTTAAATATTATTTTGTTAGAAACATATTAAACGTATTGTATAAAAAACGAAAAGTGAATGCAATAGTAAAAAAACATGAAAAAAGCCAGTTGGAGAAAATAAGAAATAAATAAAAAGCTCACATCGCTGTCGCAATAAAATGGAAAGTGCTCGCATTTCGCAGTCATATTAAAATTGTTTGCGGTCGCAAAAAGAATAATATACATAGAAGCAGAAATTGCAACTTCTCTTTTATGGACCATAACGTAGCGCAGCTGCCCGAACAACTGCAAAGGTGTGGCGGTCATTCGGCGAGTTCGCCGTGATGTTACACAGCTACCATCACCCACTTGCAGGGAATTTCACGAATGTTTCCATTCCATTTTCCATTTTTTATTTGCCGCAACTTTTTTCGCAACGTTTCTTCTACATACGAGTATTACTGGCACTTATTTTTTTTTCTGTAACTCGTTCTCCTATTTTTTTTTTTTTTGCTTTTATTTTCATAGCCAACGAGTGTTCATTAGCGCAGCGCATTCCCAATTGCTGCTGCAGTAAAAGAATGGAAGTAATAAACTTTAACGGAAATTACAGAAAGTGGCAATTAGCGACTGTACCGACTGAATGACTTTGTTGCTTAAGTTGTGTGCGGAAGTTAAGAAAAGGTCATTTTCTCTTGACCGAAAATGATTTGTATGCAGAGAGCAGAGAAATGTTTAAGATTTCAATTCTGTGTGTGTGTGAATGAATAAATAAAAAAAAAACAGCAATTGTGGTGGCAATTAGTGACGGCAAGTGGTAAGTATATAACTTGTTTTTTTCTGATTTACCAAATTGCCGGCAGTTGAAAACGGTGCATTTCATCAACGTATTTGATAAGTAATTACATTTCGTAAGAAAGTGTGTGAAGAGAAAGAGTGAAATAGGTAAGAATTTTTTTTGGAGTTAGAAACTCTTGAACAACTTCAACAATTATTCAGTTTCACCGTTTTCGTTCTTGTAAAAATTCTTTGCAATATTTAGTCTATCTGTAGATTACCGCACTTGCTAGGAGAACTTTCGGTCGCTTTTCTAGTTAACTTCCCTTTTCTATTTTCAATAACAATATTACAAATTCGGTGCTGCTTGATAAGCGGGATTGTTTTCAGTCCAAGTTTTTCATAATTACTGAAATCAAGTAATTTCATTAGCAGCGGCACGTAAATAGCGAGAAATTCGGTCAAATTGAATTTCTTCGAATATCGCTCGTATAGGAATAGCAGTGCTACATTGAAGCTACTCGCGCCCCTGACGTACAAAATTCAATAGCCTATTCCCATTCTCTGAAGAAGGCAAAAAGTCGTGCCGACAGACTACTCAAACAGGTGGCAACCCTCTCAAAAACATTTGTACGAACCATTTTCTCGTCGAGACGACCCGTTTGACAAAAATTTAATTTTTTAAACAGGTGGCAACCCTATTCACAATATACCTACAAGCTTTCTTCTAGCGAAACGAACAGTTTGATATTTTCCTTTTCATATAATTTTATTTTGTTTGATTTTTCAAACAGGTGGCAACCCTCTCAAACATATCTATATCTATAAATTTTTTCCTTCGATTTTTCAAGCAGGCATCCACCCTCCTCAAAATATAGCTCGCTCTAAACCTTCTTCTCGACAAAAGAAAGCTTTTGGCGCTCATATTTTACTATTTTATACAACCTGTGTACAATTTCATTAAATTTGACTTTTTAAGCATGTGGCAACCCTCTTTATAACATACTTATAAACTTTCTTCTTGTGAAACGAACACTATGTCACACATACATATTTTACTATTTCTTATAATTTATTTTAATATGATTTTTCAAGCAGGCGGCAACCCTCTTCAAAATATAGATAGCTATAAACCTTTTAAATGAAGCGAATGGTTTGACAAACATATTTTAATATTTCATATAACCAGTGTATAATTTACTTTTATTCGGCTTTTCATGCAGGTGGCAACCCTCTTAAAAAAAATATACATATGGATTTTTTACTGTCTTAACGAATGGTTTGACCACGCTATTTTACTATTACGAATATTTTAATTTAATTCGATTGTTGAAGTATGTGGCAACCCTCTGCAAAATAGGAAGGTACAACATGACACTTTCGGGAGGGAGATAATGGATTAAAATTTGCTACGTATTTTTTTTTGCCTGAAATTCATTTTATATTTGAATAAAGACATTTCAATTAAAATATGCGTTATATATATGTTTGAACTTTTGACTAAAAACTTGTCCCACTTAAAAAGCATACACAAAACTGAGAGCTTATTATTTCACGCACTCTTTGTTTGTTTCCCACTACTCTCACCAAATATTTATTTACGCAGACAACCCATATGCCAGCATAACAAAAAGCACAAAAGCATAATGAAACCACTTCAGTCCAGTTTCAGCACACATAACAGACATTCATCATCTTAATTGCCTGAGCCAACTAATACTCTACATTCCATTAGCTAGCTAGCTGTATGTTGCCTAATATATAGAGAAACAAAAATTAACAGCAGTATAAAATTAAAGATAGGTCTATCTTTAATAGCAGCGGCAGTACGAAACCCCCATTTTACATAACAAATTTCAATTTCGAGCCATTCAGCATGGCTCGCCTTTACTGCACTGAATTGCCCGCCGTTTTCCTTTTGAACGCCAGCGACGTCTCGTTCGAAAGCCGAAAGTCGTCGCAATCATCACTGCGTAGCGTACATAGTCAGAGTGCAAATAAGCATAGTGCGGAAAACTAAATAAATAATATTTCATAAAGTTCATTACACTATTACGATTGAAATGGACGCCATGTGGTATGAGTAACCTCAAAAGCAATGCTTGACTGCGACTACCCCAAAACATTTTTGTGGCGCTGGTCCACAACAGCCAGCCAGTTAGCTAGCTAGCCATCGAGCCACTTAACCAAATTGGAATATTATCATCAGTCGACAATCTCAAGTAAATACAAAGCGACAGACAGAGAAGGAAATATCTAGAGATATGAGATGGAAAGATAGGCGGTAGCCACAAAGGTGAGCAAAAGAAAGTGCCGTGAGTTATTAAATCTATTATAGGGAAATGGCAAGGAAAATGGCTGAGAGAAAATCATAAAAAAAGCATGCAAATAAAGCGAACTAAAGTAGGCAAAATAAAAGTTTAAAAAAATCAACGTGTCAGGAAGTTGAATGAATGTCTACAACAGGGGATTGAACGCGAAAATAACAGAGAAATAACGAAATAAGAGAAAATAGTAAAAGTTAATCAATAATTATTGTAGACAGATACAAATTTTTCGAGTAATCTAAAACTATTATTCTAAGGCT
This sequence comes from Anomoia purmunda, assembly GCA_951828415.1. Lineage (NCBI taxonomy): Eukaryota > Metazoa > Arthropoda > Insecta > Diptera > Tephritidae > Anomoia > Anomoia purmunda. The sequence goes on along the minus strand of OX639996.1, from coordinate 111,420,829 downwards.
TATATTATAAAAGTCTATTCATAATAATTATCTGTGAGTTAAATAATTTTAAGTCTCGATACTTATATTATAAAAGTCTTCTCATAAACTCTTATCGGCAAGATAGTAAGTTCGTTTAAGTCTGCAAAGGTTTTAATTTTAGGACTTATATCATAAAAACCTTCTCATAATAATTATGAGAGAAATACCTTTAGAGTTAAAAAACTTTTATTTTGAGACTTTATTATAAAATTCTTCTCATAAAAAGATCAGATTTTACGACCATTTCGCAAATAGTTCAAAATCATTTGCGGGTAATTTTGTGTTCACTTCTGAACTAGTTCGGTACCATTTCGGGACGTGTTCAGGCCAGGTTTTGGATCACTTCAGGACTAATAACTAACTCTTACTTTGCATTCATTCTTTTTTTAATTTCCAGTTATTTCCAAAATCACGCTTTTACGTCAAAAACACAATAACAATAAAATGTATGACCTCTGGAAAATAAGTAAATAATAACAACTATTTTCGCACGATTAATTCACTTCAAAAAAAAAAACAAAAATCCACGCAAATATTGGTATTCAAATAATTACACAAAATTAACTTCCCCCGCCCTCCCTCTCCACACACATTTCACCCCACACCTACTGAGCCAACAAAGTTTGTTAAGCTCTGCAAAACAATATTATTCAAGCATTCCGGACATTCCCAAAGCGTAGTGCAAAAGGAATTCACAATTTCGCAAACCAATCGCCACTTAAATAACTGTCCACATCACAGTAGATAAGCCACAGATAAGTTTACACAATCATTCCACACTACCGCTTCGCCTCTCATGCCGCCCAAATCGTCCAAATCGAGTGGCAGTCACTCAGTGTACACCTGTCTGTCTATTTGCTTGACCAGCATCGTGCATCCAATCAGCCACCTTCAGTTTGTTTGCTTAAAAACCAAAGTTCAGTCATTCTACTATTTTGACTGCTGGGCTTAAATGTCGAATTGGCTGAAGGAGAGAATCAATGATTGAATGATTGTATAAACTATATGTAAGTATATTGACGATTCTCTATAAACATTGTGGTGAATGGTTTTTTTTTATCACACCAAATACTCAACTTTTTTCCTATTTCTCTATTTGCACAGTCTCAACCAAATTCAATATAAGCAAAGCCAAGTTAGTTTGTTTGTTTCACTGAATGGCTTGTGGCGCTCAAAAGCATGAGATGTTGTCGCAAAGTCATCAGTAGTGGTTTCTGATTAAGAAAAACTTTTCCATTATCAGATAGTTGCATATGCACATACATATATCTGTACATTTCAAAACAGACGAGTCGCTGAAACTATGTATGTAGCTCAATGCATGATATTTTTTGGTTAAATATTTCTACTTTTTTAAATCAGAATGTTAGTGCAAATGGTTCATTTTATTAAAGAAAGAAAGTATGATGGCATTCGCTGAAATTACGGAATATTTTTTTTAATCTCGTTATCGATATAGTTATCAAAATCGATATGTTATCGATGTACGCATTTTCATCGTTATCGATATTTGTTTGGTTATCGATATTATTCAAATTATTACTAAGGGTATTGTTATCGTTATCGATATTTTTATTATTATCGATAAAATTAAAATTATCACTACTGTTTCCGTTAACAATATTAAAATTTTAATCTTTGCACAGTACAGCAAATATTTTTTGGTATAACATTTTAAGACAATTTAGTTATTTTATTAACACAAAAAAATTATAGGATTACCATAGAATTCTACGGAAGGGTAGATAGGAAACAGTTGCCTAAAAATATACTACACTTATATACAACTAGTCTTATTAATGGCACTACGGGGGGTTAAAAGAATATTAGCCTATATTAGAGGGAAACTATTTTTGTTTACCCACCATATTCTTTCCTAAGCCCAAAGATCATAAAAAATAATATAAATTGGTATAAACTTTATTTATTGTATACAGAATTTTACACAGATTATCTCCCCTTTGCGGACGACCTGACAAAACTTATCAACCCGTCAGTTGTTAGGATTACTGCGCCTGAAACTATGCAGGGGTTTAACCCTCTAATGATGGCAACAGTCGCTGCAGTTGTTATGTCTCACTGAGTACGTGACACCGACGTTATATTCTGCGACATAGTTTAAGGCGCAGTAGACGTGACAACTGTCTGGTTAATAAGTTTTATCACGTCATAGGTGGGTTCGTGCCAAAACAGAAAATCAAAATATGTCGGCCCGTTAAATGGCGACTTAATCGAATAATTGTAAAAAATTATAGGCCTTGGGGTTGCTAGGCCAGCATTCAGCTACTGTACCAGTGTTCAAACTTTGGTAAAGTCTAGAAAGAAAGAAGGCTGATGAGGCGATATGGTGATCTTCTAAATAGCTATAACTTTGAAAAATCCTTGCTTTCTCTAATAAAAATTGGCTTCGACCTCTACAAAATTACTTAGCATTAATAAAAATTGCCAAATAAGCCGAACTAAAACCAAACCGAGCTTTGGTGGCCGAAGCCGATGCCGAAGGTCGGTCATGTTCTAATCATAGCTATAAAAAAATGAACATCTGATTAGGATAAACTTTGATGGTGAATATTTTTAGGCTGATTTTTAGCATACAAATCCGCAGTATATATATTATACGTATCATCTATAAAATTATTGGAAAACTCATCGCAAGGTATACCTTTTTAATATATAATTAATAGCTATTCTGTGGTTCAAAAATACTTCCTGAACGGTCAAAAATGAAATCATCAAGGAAAGTAGCAAAGATCTCTGCGCCATCGAATATGTTTTCTGGGGTACATTTCATATTTTTATTTATTGATAAGCGAAATTTCTTATTGAATTCTTTATGAATTCTGGGAATTTATCCGCAATTTTGCCATTTACACTAATTAAGCAAATGGTTCAAAACTTTTGGTTTTTATATACCAAATTTGTGTATGTTTGAATATAGCTTATTAGCCTGAAACTATGCAAGTAAACTTTGTTTGATGTAGTAATTTATTGTGGTAACAGCAGTTATTATAATAAATCAGCTGCGATTTGGAGTTCTTTGGACAGCTCACAAGAATTAAGTATTTGCATTTGACAGTTGTACGAACATCATAAAGTCTTTGTTAGCAAAAAAGAAACAAACATTTGCACACGCGAATTCCATGAAAATAAATATCGCTCTATAAAAATCTTTTTGATTGCTAAACTTTTGCCGTGTACAAATATAAACTCAAGTCTATTTACTTTTGTAGCACAAAGCCACCACATATGTCTGCCATTAGAAAAGCAAATGAATTGAAACAATAATCAACTGAGCCGTATCCGAGTGCCTAAGTAAATTTGATTTCCTTTGCGCTGGGTCAGTGCTTCAATAACTCCGGCAAACGTGCACAAATCCCAGCACGTTCGCAAGCAAAAAAGTAAAGACAAAAAATTGAACTACTTGAGCTCTACTTTGACCAATTGCCCTTTTAATGGGCCAATAACAGAGACCAAACGTTTAAAACGGTATGTGTGTAGTTGAAAACAAAAATGGCATATACTTTTTTTTTTTTGCAATGCAAAAACAATATAAAAACCATATAATAGTTTTATCCACAGCAAGTAAGTAAATACAACCAAAACCAAAAAAAAAAGACAAGTAGTGAACGAACAGATTTTTTGTCCAACGGAAATCTAATAGGCTATATTTATGTAGTCCAGATAAGCTCGTCAATCAACTACACTGATGCTGTAAGTAAATTTTGCACAGCCTTGAGCTTAGCTAAGGACTATGGCTAATTAAAAATATGACGATGAACGAGCGGTGGTAGATGAGCAACGTTGAAAAATTGCGCAAAGGATTTGCTGCCTATGAAACCGTGAAACCAGGAATTTTTCAAATAGCTTACAACGAAACAGACATAATTATTATCTTAAGTATACAGTAGGAATGTTTGTATAAACATAGTTTCCGTTGGAAAAGTTGGGTAATTTCCCTTTAATCACTTTGCATACGTTTTCAATTTCATCACGTTCACAAACTTCAAGAATCAGAGATCACAAGATTCTCAAAGTAATAGCTATTGAGTAATGGAACTCTTCGGTAATCAAGGAACCGGCACACAGTGTAATGAGTGCGTCCAAAAATTGTACAAAAGAAGTTGTAAAATTAATTAATTAAACAAAGCTATTTCAGAAATTTTTATCTAACTCATTTTTTGTTGTTCATCAGAGTTCCAACTATGGAAATTTTCAGGTATGTTATAGGTATCATGAAATCTTACACAAGTATTCAATTTTGTTGAAATCGGTTTAAATTTTGTGTATAAAACCGATGTTTTTAGTTTCCAGTTCTTAAGAAGGTAGGCGTGTCCTTCATACGATTTTACTCAAATTCAAAATTTTTTTAACTATAAACATACTTATATACCTACACTTTTGGTCATTCACTATATGGGACGTTACACTGTGCGGCACGGCCCGAGGAAGTCTTAACGGAGCTCATCCCAACTTTCAAGAAACGTCTAGATTGATTCAACATTTTTTACATTGAGTACTCAGTGACTCAAAAATTCTTGGAAACCAGACTTTGTCCCCGAGGGCATGAGATATGCGTGCTAACTGCGAGCTTTTCCCCTCCATCCATATTCATTTAGGGAAATAATAGACTAGAATTCAGGTGAACGTAATATATTGCAAAGAATATCCGTCATATCTTGTCAAATTTGATTTGGAAGCAAACTGATTTCAGGAGCCTTGAGCCGTTATCAGTGATGTCGTTGTTAGTTGGGAATGTCAGACTTCTCTTTCGATTACTTGGTGCTGGTCACAATGAAATTCAGCGAAACTGCATGCCTAATGAACTGTCTGGATTCCAAATAGCGCCTTTCTATCAGTTGTATACTTTGGAAGAAAGTCTGGGGGTTTGTCGAAAATTATTTCTGTTTACAATTTCAAAGCAAAAAATGGAGCTGTTGTTGTCTTTATCAATTTCATCAAATTATGAGAATGCCAGAAGGCTCCCCATTTATTAGATAGATAAATTGCTATTGAGGTTTGCAGCTCGACCTTGCGATCCATTGTGCCCTCCGTTCTTTACTTAAATAATAACTCGCCTATCCCAAGCGCTCTTAGGATATCTAATATAATGATTGGTGGTAGCGAGAGTTCGAGTTACTGCTCGGGGCTATACTCGTATGAGCCGAGATATCTCTCGAGACGGCTTCACAATCGAAGTGCAGGTGCATCGGAGTCTCCGTGGCCGAGTCACAGAAGCGACCTGCCTGAAAGTATCCTCAAGCTGTTTTTAGAGAGTTCGACTATTTAGATCGTTTGTTATTATACCCTCCCAGTGGACATTTTGCCCGGCGTAACCCCATCATCTGGTGCCAGTGTCTTTCCTTCAAAGTATTTTTTCTCTTTTCTAAGCACCTTCCTTATAGTATGTTGCCCTATCGCCAGGAAGAGCTCGGATCCTATGGTTGCTTTACCGCCGCATCTCTAGCTAATCGATCGGCCTCTTCGCAACCTTCAATGCCTTTGTGGCCCCTAACCCAGAGGTGCTGGTCGTGTTTATAGATTGCTAGAGAGTTCAGTGAGAACGGATTAAAGCTTCATGGGCTTTAGTCCCTAATTCAATTTTAAAGCCGCTCTAAATTTTGATCTCATCTCTGGGGAGCTGACGGAATCCACAATTCATCGATATGATACGATTCAAACATTTGGGGAACTTTATTTATGGAAATGTGTAAATAAATTTGCTAGAGCACTAAAGCAGCAATATCCAGCTAAATTCAATCGACACACAGTGTGAATGTGTGAGCCAATGTGAAATGGCGTTTCGGCCACGTCGTTCGCAAAGCCTTAAAATACTAACCCCGCCTGCCGGCCAAAAGCGGAAAGAATGAGTTACAAAAAAAAACTGGTAATTCCTTTTATAGTCAGCTAAACGCATCGATTGCCTACGTCAATTCGCAAAAAAAAATAGCCTTACCTCAGCAAAAAACAGTTAACTAGGCAAAAGCGATTGCATAATAATAAAATTGAGCAGAATCAAGCGAAAGAATAAATAGAAAAATGAAGCTTTATAGTAGCAGTGATATGTAAGTAGCTTCCGGCGAAAGAATGGCAGGCAGCGATTCAACTAACAAAACAAAAAGAGACTAAAAGAAGTCAAAGTTAATAAGTTTTGAAACAAAGTAGAAGAACATAAATTGAAGTGAGCAGCAGCAACGTCAAAGAAACTATGCGAAAACTACCGAAAATCGAAAACAGGCGATTTATGCCACAGCCAAACATTTCTTCCTTCCTTCCTTTTTTTTATTAGCGTTCAAGTTATAATAGAGCATGTGAATAACCATAGACAGACATACAAACATACATTTGTACAAATACATACATATACATGACGGCTAAATGCCTATGTGTGTGTATTAGTGTTCTGGTTGGCAGTTGCCGCAGGAAAATCGATATTTCAAACAATGAGGCAGAGTGGCATGACACACAGAGCTATAGAGTGACAGTTATACTATGTACTTGCGACAACAAAAGTAAACAACAAAATGAAAATACTGAAGGCAAAAATAAAGACGGAGTGGAACGAACTAAATGTTGGTTTATGAATAGAGGTAATAAATTTGCTAACAAAAAAATTAGATTTGATTTAAATTTTTTGTAAAAAAATCAAAAAAAATTGTAAGTACACAGAAAGCTTTGAAATCGTCTCACAAATTCTTTACAGAAATCATTTCACAGCTGGTTTTTTTTTTGTTTCGTTATGTCCAAACTTGGCGTGATGGCGCAAAAGTGACCTCGGATTTAGATTCAGCGACCCCGAAAACATATAATAGACATGGACTGCTCGAATGAAGCATTTTTTTTTTGTGGAGCTGTGTTTTTTTTCTAACTTAAAAATCTAATAGAAAAGTAACTCGCGCCAATCAAAGTGAAATTTTTTTTTAAAAAACACCCATTTTATATTAAACGAGGTTTCCCAATTTCAAAAGCTTAAAAAAAACTTCACCTAAAGAAATTTCATCAATGGTTTTCAAATCTGGCAGGCAATCCCACTTTTGGACAACACCAACTCGAAATTTCGTCGGACTGTTTTATGGTAAAATCTCAAAAAAAAAAAAGTTCAGTTTAGCGCCTTCGTCTTAACCCGTACGCTATGTTGGCTTCCCATAATATTTGAGAGTAAAAACCGAACAACTATTCATAAAATATTCATTTTGTTTTTCTTAAATTTATTTTTTTTTAATTAAAAGGAATACAAAAAACGAGAACATTAAAACATTAAAAATGAAGAGATGACATCTGTGAGTCATTATTTTACAGGCAGACGGCGCTTATCAATCCCATGGTTGGTGTCTTCGTTAAGTTCACATTTGCCTAGCACTATCTGCCATTCGTTAATCGAAATAAAATAATATAAAATAATTAACCACATTTCGGCACATGCTAGGGGAAATTAATGTATGATTTTCGGTCTCCTGTGTACAATTTAAGGGCGCTCAATAGGCCTACTGCTCTTGCACGGGCTGTTATGTAATGCATGTACATTATAGTGGTCCTTAAATGTAAACGCAGTTTTCAAGCTAATTTGATTCAATTAAAATGTTTTTTTTCGAGATTACTATAGTCAAAGATATTGCATATTTAATTAATTTTTTTTAAGTTTTTTTTTACTCTTAATTTTAACTTTTCAAGTATTTATAGGTTAATCTGAACTTTGCCCCCTGTGTCGCACAGTAGCTCGTTACCGTCTGCAAGCGGGATCAAAATTTATATGTGGTATTTTTGACGGTGGTATTACCGATTGAGGGCGAGACTGAAAAAAATCGTTAAGTGGATTTTTAAGAACCATCCTAATGTGCATATACAGAAATATATATTTTGCTAAATGATGGCTGAAAATTTCACAATGCCCATATATTTTAATCAAATAAAAATACTTAGAAGATATCAACTAATACTTCGCTTATGCCAAACGAAGTGAAATAAATTGAATTTTTGGTTTAAAACCCCCAATATTAGTTGAGCGATTTTTGAAAATAATGAAAAATCAAAACAATATTCTAAAACTAACTCCAACATAAGGCAATATTTCACATATTTGTGCGACAGAGATTGAAACAATTACTATAGGAAATGAATCTATCGATAATTTTAAAACATTTTCTTCAAGATGCCGCATTTCTTATAAGGAATCTCTTTATTATTTCCCGTTTAGTAAGCGTCTCTAAAATTGCAACTACAACAATCCGAGCATGAAACGTTAGATTAAATCCACAGAGGTCAAAAACTCAAGTGACATTTAGCCCACTCTAAAGCACATACGTACCGTACCGTACTACTACTTTTCTACTCTGTTGGTTGTCTTAAAACAGAATATCAAATTTAGGTTTCAAAAGTAAGCCATCATTATATTTTGCTATAATTTCCAAGGCGAAAATCATACAAAACTCGAGCAATGTACGATTTACAAGTTTTCCAAAGTTCAAACTACTAATATCTTTCCTTGTATTTTCTTTCAAGGCACACACATACAAACATACACAGGAATTAATGAGCAAATGACATCACGAACTTTGAGTACACGCGTGGATGAAAATGTAAACACATATGCACATATGTATTTGTGTGTGTGTGTGTGTATGTAAAAATAACGGGGTTGTTTATTAGTGGCAAGTGAAAATAAATAAAAAAATGTACTTATTTGAAATGATGGCATATCATTTGCTTTTGTTGCAATCAAATCATGTGTGCACATTCACGCGAAATAACGTGTTGTGTTTTTTTTATTTTCTATACCTCACTTTTATTTTTATTATTATGGTAACACTTTATTATTTGTTTAAACAAAAATAAATAACAAATGTTAAAAATAATTAGACTAGATAATCGATGAAATAGAAATCAATAAATATGGTTTATGTTTGCAAAGAAAAATTGTGTTAAGCTGCAAATATTGAAAACATTTGTCAGAATTTTTAAGAGTTAAATTAAAATTGAAAACAACTTTTTTCTGATGTTTATAGAAAGGTAAACTGAACTTTTCAAAACGCATAATATTTTAAATGTTTTTACTACTTTTCCCAAATGTCCAAATGACTTTTCACAAAATTCCACAAATTTCTCTCAAAATTTCAACAAAAAAAAATGTTATACGAAGTTTTCAGAAAAAAATTTAGTAGTAGTAGTAGTAATTTAGCAGTTTCCTAGCCCATTGAATTTTAGTATAATAAAATGCGAGTTTGAAGTGCCGTTGATTTTTGATAAATTTTTTTGCAGAAACTACGCTATCAAAAAATTACCTAGAAAATGCAAGAATTATGAATGCTCTCTTTCAGCGCTTTATCAGAAAACTGAATAAATTAATGATGAAAAATTGGAAAAATTCTCATTCGTTGTTCAAGTAATTTGGATTGACGAATAAATTTTCATTCATCATACAAACAATTTTGAATAACGAGTACATTTTCATTCATCATTCAAATTATTTTGAATTTCACAGAAAATTTCCGAACTCAATTTTATTGTTTATTTGAATAATAAATCACTCAAAAAAGCCCAACCCTGCTATCTGTCATTGGCATAGCGAGTTAACCGAGTTGTTATTATATTTTTGAGAGAAACTGTTTGTTATTTTATCTACGAAAGAATTACGCTCCAACAACATATAGATTTAGTCCGAGAAGTCCTTTAATGAAATTTTCAGGGAAATGTGTTTCCTTAATATGTTAACTCTCTATCCACCACTTAAGCTATTCTTTTAGGGTTAAAATGTTCCAAAGAAGAAGAAAGGCGTTTCTCCCGATAACGAGCCTTCCATGACTTTTCGAAAATATTAAAAAACAAAAACACCTAAAACTTCTCTAGCCGGGAATTCGTTGATTTTTTTATGGGAAAAAATATATAAATGTTTTTTGTAGTTATAATTTTTCAAAAGATTAAAATGAAAAATCTAAAAATATTTCCATCGTCTTTTTTATCAAAATGTATCTCATTCTCTAACAAAAATCACATAAGGTTAAATCTCAAACTTTGTACAAAATTCACAAACATTTACCAAAAAAAAAAGAAAAGATTTCAGCAAAATTTCAAACTTACTAATCAGATTTTTTAGAAAAATTTTAGATATAAAGTTTTGTAGATAATTCAATTCTAGTATAATAAAGTGTAAGTTTCAACTCACTAAGAATTCGTGTTGAGCTTTATGAATGCGCAAAATTGTTTTTGTTTGGAAAAAAAATGTCAGCAAAAAAAAATTATAAATAATCAACGTTAATTTTAAGTTTCTTGAAACTTATACTTTTTTTATTTTTATTTTTAATCTCGATTTAAAAAGTTTATAATTTTGATGACATTTTTTTATTTTGCTCAATTTTTGTGAATTTTGTACAAAGTGTGAAATTGAGACTTACATGGTTTTTGTTATAGAACGAGCCATATTTAAATTCTTTTTTCTGATAAGTTTCCCATTGAATTCTCGTATCCTGCAAAAAAAAAATTTGTTGCCCACTATTTCTCTCAAACCAAAAATAAAGCAACTTTTTCTGCAATTTCAAACTCATAAAATTTCCCAACTAGATATGCAATATACATACATACAAAAACATTTGCTTATGTAGTAATTTTAATATTGAAAGGGTAGTTTTTCAACATACTTTAATCTAGCGATGTTTCATCACCGCCGTTGTTGCTTTTGCTCCGAGTTATGCAGACATTACTCACATACGAAAATAAACACAATAAAAATGTTTTCAAATTTTTTCACACAATACACAATAATTACATATGTATTTATTAATTTCTATAGTCGCATGCTGTTCACTGTTATTCACACACCGGCCAATATATGTAAAATCGAACACACGCGCAATAATAAAAATCAATTTTTTTAAACAACTGACAAACTTTTGCACTGCGCTGCGCTGCTCTTCACATTTTCACCAACCAACCAACCAACTGGCCTTTCCACCCCGAAAAACAATTGTTCGGTTTTCTTGCTACCCTTCCTACACTACACCACACCGCACCGCACCGCACCGCACACCACACCACACCACACTTTCAACAAATTCGAAATTAGTTTAGGGCGTTCGGTTTTGTTTTTTTTTTGTTGTTTGTAACTTCAATGTACTTTAAAGCACACAAAATGCTGATAATTCCAATTGGAAAACTATATAGACTCAATTAAGCTGTAGCGCTGCCACTGGCTGCGCTAATGATTTCCGTTTTCCGCCTTGCCCAAATGGCAGCGATTTGCCTTCCTGCAGTCAATGATTTGCACAATTGTGTTCTCTTTTTTTCCTGCTTTTGTATCACAACAATACTTTACATACTTTTTCATTTATTTTATTTTTTTATTTTATTTTTTTGTCACTTTCGACTATTGGCGAACTGACTAAGACCGAATGTCTTGGCACACGACTTGAAACTGCATTTAAAATATTCTTTGTTGGCATGAAAGACGGAATTTCGAAATACAAATGACCGATACGAAGTGGTGTTATGTTCGAAAGAGCAAAAAAGCAGCGAAATCTCGTGGTAGGATGAAGAAACAATTTTATAGCACATGCGCATTTCATTTGTTGTTATTTTCAAATTTTACGCGAATGCGTATTAATAGCCCCGTTAGCGTCACTCCCCCGCACACAGGTGTAATTGTTTGATTTGTTTAGCGAAAGAGCAACCCTGTGCGCGTTGCTTGATGTCTGAGCGGATGTGGAAAATTACAATGGAACTGTGATTGTAGTGGTGTGTAAGATATATGTATACATAGCTACTAAATGAAAATCTGCGCAGACCTTTCGTGGGAAAGTGGTGAGTATTTATAAAGAGTAGGTGTTCGAAATTCGTCGAATTTGACAGTTGTTTTTTGGAAGTGTTTCATTTATGTATGTGTCAAATTTGAAATGGTGCGGAAACGAAACGTTAGAAATCAAAAAATGTATTTAAAAAAAATTTAATGAATTTGTATATATTATTTAATATTAAAAATAAATAATTAATAAATATTAAATAAAAATTATCTTTAGAGTTTAATTTGTTACTTAGAAAATTAAAGTTATGCTTTGAGTTTTATTATTTGCTCAGAAGTTACGTAATTTTTTGGGTTCTATTTTTTGCTTAGGAAAAATATAAATTTTTATATTTATTTATTGTTTAAAAAATAAACGTTATTTTTAGTATTTTATTTCATGCTTGTAAATAAGTTATTTTTTGCCTAGAACGTATGTTATTTTGTTGGTTTTATGTTTTTTTATTATAGAAGAACAAACCAAAACTTATATTAAACATTAGTTTCTGCTTTTAAGTTATATCTGCCATTAAAGCGTGTTTTTTTAGTTTTTAAGCTGGTATTTTTTTTTTTTTTGTTTTTGCGTCGAAAGTACATAGGTGTTATATTATACTTTTTTTCCTTAGGAAATAAAAATTATTACCTGCTTGGAAAAAGTTATTTTGAGCTTTATTTTTTGCTGTAAAAAATAAAAGTTATTGCGTATGTGAATATTTCTCGCTTGGAAATAAGTAATTTTTTAAGTTTCATTATTTGCTTGGAAAACAAAAGTTGTTTTTGGGGTTTTATTTTTTGCTTAGAAAATAAAATTTATGTTTTCTTAGAAGAAAAAAATAATTTTGTTAGTTTTATTTTTTACTTCGAAAAAAACTTTTCATTTTATTTTTTTTTTGCTTAGTTTGGTCAAGTTAGTTTTTGAGTTTTATTTATTTGTTTGGAAAATAACAAAATATTTTTGAAATCAATTCTTTGTTTAAAAATAAAAGTAATTTTTGAGTTTTAGTTTTCGCTTAGAAAATAAAATAAATTTTTGTATTTATATTTGTTGGCTAAAAATAAGAGTGATTTTTAATTGTACAACGAATAAGAGTTTACGCACGGATTCATGAAGTAAATTATGCACCTTAATAATAATAATATTTCTATATTTTTGATGTCCTGTACCCCGGCCCGCACACGCTACACACTCGGTTGCACTGACCGCCGATCTCAGATTATTAAACCTTCTAATGGTATCATTTGTTTCGCGTTAAAAATTGAATATTTTCAATAAAAAAATACTTAATTAAAATTCTTTCAGTGCTGCATTAAAATTTGTTTCAAAAATTCCCAAAAATATTTTTTTTGGCCAATCATACGCAGCAAAAAAAAACTTTATTTACAAATAAACAAAACTGTTCTAAAAATGTTCGAGCTCGCAACTTTCTTTAAGGAGTAAGTAACTCAATTGAGTAGTATTTGTTCACATAAAAAAAAACTTCGGAAGCACAGATGCAAACCCATACAGCTAAATGGCGCTGATTCGAAGTCGCAACCAACACTCGCCCCCATACATTGTACCATGGAGATTTCATAAGAAAGAAAATTCGCTTTACCATACTCACCGCAATGAAATTCTTAACTCACCTATATCCTAAGGGAACTTTTCTTTGTATTTGCTTTCCGCAACAACACACAAAAACATAGGCATAAAAGCATACATACATACATACATAAGTACGTACATGTGTGTGTCATCTTTGCGTAAACACGAAAGACAACATGTGACTTCAACACCCACTCTCCTTTAAAAGTGGCTTTCGAGTTTTGTGTGTTTTGTTTTTTTTTTTTTGTTTTCCTTCATCTCGCATGAATAATGCAACCCAGACTCATTGACGCCTACGTCTAGCCCATTTAGTATTTGCTCAAGCGAATTTGAATGCGGAGAAAAAAAAAACGAGATACTTCTGCAGGAATAGGGAAATATGCAATACATATGTACGTACAAAGGTTCATTGTTATTTGTGGTGTTGAGTAAAAAAAAACTCACTCAGAACTCCATTTTTGATGTACAATAGCTAAGTTCTGCTAACTTATTTAATTTACTTAAGCCCACTGGCGAGAAATCTAGAGTTAAATTTATAAACAAAGAGATACAGAGAAAGAACTCAGAGTTGTATTTTTAATTTCGAAACCCAGACATTGTCTTGCATCAAATAAATCCAGTAACCCGGGCTACGTACATTTTTTTTGTTGACATTTTCTTGGAATTTTTTGAATTTATTGAAATTTAAAATCAAAATAATTTATGGAGATTCTAGTACAATAACGAAATGCTTGGTATGCTTGATCTCTAGTCTCGTGGAAGTGATCGCTTCGCTTTGTCAAAGCTCCGCTAAAGGAGTTCGAGCCAACGTATTCGATGGCATCCTCATTATTGTCGAAAAAACGATTCGTTTCTAATTTTTTCGTTTGTTTCAACAAAAAAAAACTTAAAAATTTAATCCTGAATAATTGCTAGGTTAAATATTTATGTTTTTAACTTTGAGTTGTTCTAATGAGCAAACAAATTTATCAGTTTAACCGGTCAACTCTGAGTTAAATAGATAACCTGCTTTCTCGCAAGTTTAAGATTTACATAGGTATAAAGGGTGGGACCCGACGCACCATCCATCGACAACCCGTCTCCCATTTTCATTATAACCATGGCTTTCGATTGTTATAAATATATTTTCCAAAATCTGAATGATATTTTTGCCAAAAGTAAAATGGAGTTACTACATTTATGCGTAACACCGCAGATATGACTTTGCATATGCATTAGGGTGGTCATTAAATGTAGGAAGAATATTTGTACATCAGATTTCGTAATCACATATAAAATTTTGCCCAGATTAGAGACAGCTAAAGCGTTAAAATTTCCCATTACCCTAGGAAGACTCAAAAAAAATTTATATTATCCTGATTTTCGTCTAATATCCAAAATCGATACTGAAAACATTTGTTCAGTTAATTTTTTTAAGGGCCACCTTAATATACATACATACAAACATCGCATAAATGCCACACTTACGCGTTGCTCCAAAATTTCATACAACAACAACGTCGGCAATATTTGCTCCGAGTATAATTTCATTGCAATTTTGCATTTCGCTCGAATCGCTTCGCAGTACTTGTTTGTCGTGCATGCGCCTTGAAGTAGGCAATACAAAGTAGTGTCTGTGCAAATAACGACAGTCCTTGTTGTGCCTTTGCGAATCCAATGCATTGGAGTGCAGCTACTGTTTGTTGTTGTTGTTGTTGTTGAAGTTTGCTGGCTCCTTACATCCCTGCTTTGAAGGAATTTCATTACTCGTTTTATTTGCAACCACAGCTGCTGTTTCGAAGTCTTGCCAAGTTTTTTTGGCGTGTTTTCCATTCCATCATTTTATTTTTTTTGGTTTTTTTTTTTTGCAAACAAATTGTTGCGTTTAGTTAATCGTTAAAGCCAGCCTCTGTGTCTGTGCATATTTGTTTGTGTATTGGTGTGTTAGCTCATCATAAGAAGTTTTGAGTTATTTCAGCCAAGCAAGTGCGTCAAACTGACTTTGTAATTTTCAATTGCTGACGTCAGTTTTGGTTATCTTTCGCTAACTTTTGCAAACACCTACATACATAAAGTCCATACAAATTTACATAAATACAGTGGCGGAAAAAAATATTGGCAGAGTAATTCTTTTCATATTATTCACAATGTTTTTCACGGCACAACTTTTTCGTTAATTTTTTATAAAAATATAGTTCATTTTATAAAAAAAACTTTCGCCGTAAACTAATTTTGTTCATAAGTTATATGAAAAAAAAAATGCGCAAGCCGTATGTAAAAAAAATTGTCAAAAATCAACGAATAGTTTTGCCACCTGTTTAAAATGTTATATTAAGTTAAATTAAATTAGTGAGTTTAATTAAAGCTCCCAATATGGTTGTCAAATGAAATACTAAAAAAAAATTAATTTAAAAAAATATTTTGAAAAGGGTTGCCACCTGTTAATAGAGTATAACCTTAATTAAATATAAATTAATCGATAAAATAAACGAAAATTTACAATATATTTGTGAAACCTAAGATGTGTACAAGAAACCATTTTTTAGTAGGGTTGCCACCTGTTTAGAAGGGTTAATTCATAAATTAATAAATTAACAGAAATGTTACCATGTTTGTTTCAACCGAAAAAAGGTTTAAGAAAGCCTGATTTCAAAAAGATTTTTGAAGAAGGTTGGCAACTCTATTAACTTAATATTAATTAAATACTCTCATATGTGTGCTAAACGCAATAGATTTAGAATAACATGATTTAAAAAAGTTAAAGGAAAATTATATACTCAGTTAAATTAAATATTACAATACTGGTATGAAACAAGAAATATTTTTAAAGAGGGTTTCCAGCTTTTTGAAGGGTTAAATGCAAATTTATGGTAACTATTACAAAATATATTTTTTTCTTGCATTAATTTAATACCTTTCAAATAATGCAAACATTTAGCTGACTTATTATATTCCATTTTTAAATTAACAGTTAGGTGGCAACGCAACTTTCGAAAAAAAAAAAAGAATTTATACAATTTTCAAATAAGCTCATACGCATTTGTATAACCGATTGACAGAGCACTTAACGGCACTTCATCTTTCGCGGGATAATCTATTTACATACCTGCAATAAAACAAAACACTATTTTTTTAGCAATTCACTTTATTATTTCATTATTTAATTAAAAAAGTATTTTACTTCTACTTTTCCTTAAAAACTAATTTTTTACCTTTTAATTTCTTATTTTGTTTTCTTTTTTCTTTTTTTAAATTAATTTTTTCCCCTCTTTAAAAGTTTTGTAGTTAATGTTTACCTATTTTTAAATTTAAAACACCAACAGTCACTTTGACGAAACGCGCCTATTGTTGAACACCTCTCTTCGCTAAAGTAACCCTGTGTGTGTCTGAATCTGTACGTCGCCATGAACACCGCCAGTTGTCAAAATCGCGGACAACAACAATAATGGTAGCGTACTCCATTTGACAGCACCATGCCTTTGCTACACCCTGTTTTCGGCGACGGCATTTTCGCGTTTCGTGCTGCAGTTTCAATTAAAATATTTTCTACATTCAATCCCCGATCCAAGCAAGTTTATCAGCAACAGAAGCACAATGTGTTGCTCTACAACGAATTTATGAAATTCAGTTTACATTCAAGTTGGATACGTGAAAATTTTGAAGGCGAAAAATTCACAGCACCATTTGAGAAGATCGACGAGCGAGGTAAGTTTCGCGAATTTTCTTTGTTTTCACCCGAATGCGCGCGTCACAGAACTAAAATTTTGTTCGGATTCCACCTCCCTTGCGTGTTGCTAAGCGGTGAGAAACTGGTTGATTTGTTGTTGTTTAGTGAATGTTGCAGCAACATGTGTAAATTGAGGGTGAGTTTTCATGCGCCCGCGCAGAACATATGTTGCTATTAGGAGTGGCGTCAATTTGTAGGGACGGAGGTCAGTAGCCCATTTAAAGAGATCGTTTTCATATTGAATTTAAAAAAGGAAAATTCGTTAAGATACAGCATTGTCGATGTGTAATCATAGTAGATTTAGATTATGATTAGTAATAGGAATTATTTATACTATTTCCTAAAATTGAGCAAGCAACATTTAATGTAGAAATATTTAAAATATTTTGATTCTTTAATAAAAAATTCTCATTAGAATTATCAGTTTGTTCCATATACATATATATTTTGTTCTCTTATCTCAAAATCTAGGCATTTAAATACCAGCTCTTTTAAATAATGGCCAATGCCACCGAAGTCAAGTATGTCACCGAAGTACCGAGCAGTTTAAAGCAATTGGCACGCCTTGTTGTTCGCGGCTTTTACTCCATTGAAGATGCCCTCATTATTGACATGTTGGTACGCAATCCTTGCATGAAAGAAGACGACATAGCCGAACTGCTCCGCTTCGAAAAGAAACAGATGCGTGCACGCATCTCAACTTTGCGCAATGACAAATTCATACAGATACGTCTGAAAATGGAAACGGGACCCGATGGCAAGGCACAAAAGGTCAACTACTATTTCATAAATTATAAAACATTTGTGAATGTTGTCAAATACAAATTGGATCTTATGCGTAAGCGTATGGAAACGGAAGAACGTGATGCCACCAGTCGTGCCAGCTTCAAATGTACAAACTGCGATAAGACATTTACTGATCTCGAAGCCGATCAATTGTTTGATTTTAACACAGGCGAATTTCGCTGTACTTACTGCGGTAGTCCTGTGGAGGAGGATAGTTCTGCGATGCCAAAGAAAGATTCGCGCTTAATGCTGGCGCGATTCAACGAACAATTGCAACCACTTTACGATCTGTTACGTGAAGTGGAAGGCATTAAGCTAGCACCAGAAATACTTGAACCCGAGCCAGTTGATATCGATACGATACGAGGGTATGTTTGCACTTTTCTGATGTTTTGAAAAATTTCGATAAAACAATTTCTTATTTTGTTTACCCACAGCATCAACAAGCCGCTTGGTCAGCGTCCCGATGGCCAACAATGGTCCGGCGAGGCAACACGTAATCAAGGTTTCGCTGTCGAAGAAACAAGAGTTGATATTAGTATTGGCGGCGAAGTTCAAGAAGCTGTTGCCGAACGCAAGGCTCGTCCAGTTTGGATGACCGAAAGTACGGTTATAACGGAAGACAATCATGATGCCACCGATGCCATTCTAAATGAAGCGGCACAATCGTCAACGCAGCATACGATAAGCGTTAGCGGTACAACAAATAATCGCAATAAAAAGGAAAATGAGGACATCATGTCGGTGTTGCTGCAACACGAAAAGCAAACAAATCAAAAGGATGCAGTAACGAAGGGTCTGAAAAATGTATCCTCAAGTGATTCAAGTGACGATGATAAGGATATAGATAATATGAAAATACGTAAGTTGAAATAATGATTAAGAATTTAAAAGAATTATTGCAATAACGTTTATTTATCACATAATTTTACAGCCACAGTTGATTACAACAACTATATCAATTCCGAATCAGAAGACGATGATGATGATGTTCCTACAGTGCATGTTGCCGGACGTCCACATCCACTTGATCAAATCAATGATGAACTCATAGCACAGATGACACAGCAAGAAAAGGAAAACTATATACACGTTTATCAACAGCACTACAGCCATATTTACGATTGAATTGCTCCATTGGCATTTATGTACATACATATGTATATATGTATGTCGATGATGGGTGGTTCATTTATGAATTATATTTTTTACTAGTTCAATCTTATTTCAATTATACTACAATTATTTAGTTTTTTTTTTATTTGCTGTTGAAGTTCATAATACATATTGCATCGGAAAATATGCTTCCACGGAGTGCAAACCGAAATTTTATTTAAAGTCATGCTCACTTTTGTTCTAAGTATGCGGGATATTAAGTTATTAAAAAAAATAAGTCATTTAATAATTAAAAAGGAAAATCTACAAAAAATCCTATAAGCGCATTTTAATTGTTGTCATATTTCTATGAGTAGTAAGGTAAGAACGATAGAATACAAAACGGGCCTTCGCGCCGCCAGTAAAAAAAGAATTTGGGAGAAAAAAAAATAAAAAACTTCCAGTATTTCAGTAAGAAACGTGTTCTAATTTTGCTAGAGTGTTAAAATTGATTTATAGGCCGAGATTTAATAAATAGATATACATAACAATAAAAAAATGTGACTTTGCCACTCATTAGTAAAAAAAAAACTTTGGTGTACTTGTAATTGAGGATTGTCAATATCGTCCCAATCAAAGAAGCGGTACCACTGGCAGGGTCTCCTTCTGTATTAAGTCTTCAAAGCAAAACATTACTAAAGCGCCTCTCGCACGCCGTCACTGATTTTCCATGTTGAATATATTTTACCAACATGTTGCATTGTACTCTGCAACTTTTTTCACACAGTGGATGCTACAGCAACACTAAACATCTGTTTCGGTGACATTTCAATCATTTCTGACATTCCAGCTTTGTTAATTGCCCACTTTCTTTATTACATTTCGTAGAATCAAAAGATGTAGTTTTATGGGAACAGATCCATTTTGGCTTAATATTGAAATAATATTTTTAAAACTAGGTATATTTCATAATTGTGAAAAAGTAAACAAAGTTCATGGAAAAGATGAACTCGAACTAATTGGGCAATCCGGCGAATAAAATGTAAGCAGGAAATGCGAATAAAGGAAGTTAAGGAGATAATAATTCTAGTAATAAAGTGGGTAGGAAAGGCGCCGAGTGCCATGTGTGAAAATACGAAAAACTGTGCATTCAAACAAGTGATAAATTAAGCATGCTAGTTTAAATGTGCAATATGAACGCCTACAATTAAACAAATGTTTATTTCCTGTACTAATAAAGAGATAAAATCCAAGCTTGCATCTTTGAGTGGCTAGCTACTTTGATGATACAGTATTCCCCGCTTAGTTGCACTTGATCGTTAAAGCCAAAATTCGGTATTGCGAATATTTGTTATACCCGATGTCCGCTGCATTTTTTGAAGTTGTTTAGTGATATTTAAAAAATTTTAAGTTTAAACGGTAACATTTAAACATTAATTGAAAAATAAAGGTATATCCCATAACACATATGGTTCAAATAAGCGGAGAAATAAGTTAACCGAGGGTCAATTAAGCGGATAATACTGTAGTAATTAAAATTATTTAGGAATATTAAAATTAAGCTTCACAATGCGAACACTTACACTTACTTAACAATGCAAGTTTTTACTAATTTCATTTAATTTTAGCTACTCAGCATTTAATGATTGGCAGATTAGTTACCTTTATTGCTGAGCCAAGTGCAAAGTGCAATCTACACAACGCCGTAGGCATGTGTCGCATTTGAACGCCAACCACTTGCCACTCAATTCTATGGGCCGTTGCTACTAGGAGTGCACACAAAACGCTTACAAATAAAATAAAGATACACAAACAACACAGAAAGTTTTTGCCTCAGCAAATAAAAGAAAATTTGGAACAATAACCCCTTGTCCAACGCTGATATGTAAGTAAATATAATCTTTTAAATAAATACATTTAAAATATGTCTACTTAGCAATAATACTTTAATATCTCTTTGCAGGAAATTTTAAGTATTGGTATTGACATTAACAAGCGTTTAGTAGGTTGGAAGCAAATAGAGCGTTTAGCAACTAACACACTCGTGCACTAATTAAGCGCTTTTATCATCACTTACATCAACATTTGAGAGTATATTTTGTTATCAGCAGTAAGTTGCCGAATGAAATGTTACTTTAATACAAGTTAAGTTTGTACTACATACATATATAGCACGTTAAAGATTATTTTAGAAACGACTAATTCCGAAACGTGTAATTGCAACTTTAACGTGATTGAAGAGCTTTTCACGAACGCTCATTAGTAGTGATTAGCGCGTGGAAAGTGCACATCGGCAGCGCATTAAGAATTGAACAAGAATGGGGCTGAAAATTGACAAAGAGCTGCTGCCGATGAAGGCGCATTATTTCTTCTATAATGCAGGTATGAAATGTGGAATACAATAGTGAAATATGTGCACATTACTATAAACTATTCAAGTATGTGTTTGTGTGTGTGTGGATGTATGCATATTCGTGACATAAGGTATTAGTGTGTTAACACCTCAAATTACATGCATATGCCATATATATATATATAAATACATATCATATGATATGTATGTATATTGCTACATAAAAAAGTTTTATTATTCAAAAAAAATGCTCATCACGTAAATATGTCAAACTATGGAAATAATGGGTACAAAGAATATTTAAGTTTAATACAGCAAAGCATCATGACATGCGTTAACTGCAATTCGGCGATGATTAATTTAATTGCCGTGTTAATTTCTTTATTACCGTTCGATACCTCGCGCCTATGAAAGCAGACATAATTCAAATTCACGCTGAAAGATTCCCAGCAAACATTTAATACTATTCTTTTGCTAATGCATTTTTAGCTGCTGCCCATTACAATGATTTCAATCTAAAAGTTTTAAAGACATTTGGTTTTAATTTGTGTTTAATTATTAATATGTACTTTAGGTGCATCACTCCCGTACAACAACAAAAAAAAAACAATAATCGCTACTATATTTCGTAAAAATATTATAGAGTTAGGAAAACATAATTTTTAAAATACATGAAAGTATTGGAAAACCTTATAAATGGCCTTGAGCTCAAAATTATTGTTATTTTAAATAAATAAGGCCACAAAATGAATATATGTATGCAATGGATGAGCACACCCAACCATAACAAATTCTAACAATAATAAAATAGATTTTTGTCAACCAACAACAACAGCCACACCACCACAGATTGACGTACTTGAATTGTGTTGGTGGAATATAAGGAAAAATTGAAGAATCACAACTTTTTTTTTAGTGAAACACCCTAATATGTATATTTTATAAATTGAACCCAAATTTTTTTAAATAAATTGTTTCAGTGCCTAATACATAAAATTTAATACTATTCTTTTGCTAATACATATATGATCAATATCCAATTTGAAAATGTTGGCTGGGTTATATCCTCTTTTAATTTGTGTATTATGATTTTGTCCAATTTCATCATTTAAAAAATCAATTGGCAATTCCAAGAAGTTATCATATTAACGCACTTTTTGTCTTTTAAGTACATACTTCTTTTCCCTTTCTTTTGTAATTTTCAATTGTTTTCAATTGTCGCTTCTTCTTATTCAGGAACGGCGCCGGTAATGCCCTTCATGCCCACATTGGCGCGTCAATTAGGCTTCTCCACAGTTGTGGTGGGCAATATTTATACAATTTTGCCGATCGTTGGTATGTTGGCGAAACCACTTTTTGGATTTATTGCTGATCGGTAAGTAGAAGCTCTACGGTAGTGTAATTGGTTATGTATCCCGTATCGATATCGGTAATTGAGTACGCTTATCTTCAATGTAGAATGTTTTTATACTTTTATAACAACAATATAGTGTTAATTAATTTGCATAAGGGTTATAAATTTAAGCCTTGGAAATGACATAGAAATTGTATCAAAATTGAGTGGCAGCTTCTTCTCTATTTTCCAACGACTTCGAATCGAATTCGATATCGACTCTCTTTGGTAAGCCATTTGTGAACCCCCTAGCGGCTTGTTCGAAAATCAGTTCAATAATTTTTTTTTTCATTAAAAGTGAATGTGAATAAAAGTAATTATTAAACAAACATACTACAATCTCATTAAAAAAATAGTGATAAGACATTTTGAGAAGCTTTCGCTAATCTACTTTTGTGTTTTCAAGTTTATTGTTTTTTATTTTTGTAAAAGTATAACAAACATCCTATTAATCTCTATCTCACACTTTGTAGAAAAAGTGGAGTTCACACCAATAAAAAATATATGTTTGACGAGTTTTCGAAATTCAAAATTTTAGGTGGTAGAGCTACTAACTTTTTTCCAAATTGTTTTTATGTGATTATACACTTAAAATAATTATGTTCTCTAGTCATTTTAATTGTTTATTTTTTTTTTTTTATTTTTTTTTAATAAAAGCTACTCACATTTTTAAAAATATTATTAACCTCTCCATTGCTTTAAGGTCGCTTTTATTGTAGTGTATTCTAATAAAAATCTACGTTATAGTGAAGGTGACGCCTTCTGAGGTACCGCTACTTTGGTTTCAAAACACGTAAGCGACATTTATTCTAAATTTTGTTTTTTATGCAGAAATCCGTCTAGTTGCTCTAGAAGCATTTTCTGCATCAAAAAGACAAAATTGAAAAAAATTTCGCTTACGTTTTTTCGCGATTAGGGCGCTACTATAAATATCCCATTATATAAAAATCTTATTTTCCTTTCAGTTATCAACGCCACCGCACACTTTTCCTCATCGGCGAAATACTCACCGCAATTGCCTTCTTCCTCATCCAATTCACACCAACCATACCACAACCTCTACCCACAGTAGAATTTCATTGTCATGGTGGCGCCTCCGATCTCAAATACTATTCCGATATGGATCAATGCATAGAGAAAAATCTGGAAAGTTTCTATGGCAATCGGGTTCTCACCTGCCAGTTATACTGTCAAGCAGATCCTACGCAATGGGACTTCATTTGCGACAACTGGCTACATAACAATATCACTGCCAATAATATCACTTGTCCCGATCGCAATAGTCCACAATTTAATTTTACTACATTTGTCAATATGAGCGAAATTGTGATGGCAAGTGATCATCTATTCTTTGTCATACCACACGATCGTGGCCAGATGTATGGTGAAAATATTACATTAAATTGTCCACGCGATAAGCCACAATTAAATACAAGTTGTCAAATTGATTGTAACGATGAATATTTCCAAAGTCAATTGAATCAGAATGTGGCGATTAAGAATAGTGAGGTAACGGGCATGTATCAGTTTTGGTATTTATTCGTTATGCTAATTGTTAGCTGGATTGGCATGGCGGTGGTGGTGAGCATTGGTGATGCCATTTGTTTTTCGATATTGGGCGAACGTCATCATTTGTATGGAAATCAACGTTTATGCGGCTCAATCGGTTTTGGTGTGCTATCCATTATAGCTGGTGTGTTGGTTGATCAAATGTCTGGCGGTAGTCCTACTAAAGATTATACAGTCATATTTTGGATGACTTTGGTGATAATGGGATTTGATTTGCTTGCGTCCACAAAATTGAAGGTACGATATTACACAAAGTTTTGAAGAGTACCAATATTTTATATTTCAATTTTTTTTTTTATTAATTTTTGTGTTAATACTTTATCATCGCTGGACATTGAGTTTCGATTTTTTTTTTCATAAACCGTTTTCGAAATGTAATTAAAACGTATTTTTAGAACTAATTTCAGATAAAGTAAGGAGGCAAAAAAAAATTATTAAAATTTAATTAAATTAATTTTTCGTTTTATTTTGATAAATTTGATCACTTTTTTTTTTAAATAAAAAACTTGTATATTTAATTTTTTTTATGAATTTGTGTTGTTAATACTTGATTATCGCTAAACATGAAAATGAGTTTCGAAGTTTTTTCAAAAACCGTTTTCGAAGTAAGTTATTGTAAGGATGCTAAAATGTTAATTCAATTTTTATATTTTTCGTTAAAAGTGAGTTTAATTTTTTTTCAAAAACCGTTTTCGAAATATTATCAGTGAAATCTCTTTTTAGGACTCATTGCAGTTTCCGCAAGAATATTAAAAAAAATTATTTAAATATTATATTTTCCGTTTGATTTTGATAAATTTGATAACTTATTTTTTAAGAAAATATGTTTTTCATTTTTTTAAATTAATTTTTTGCTGCTAATACTTATAAAATGATGTTTTTCATAAACCTTGAAAAATTACACTTTTTCAACTTAAAAGGTCTGAAATTAAAAAACGCATGCATGCCGTTAATACTCAACTAATAATGAGGGAAAGTATTTTTCAAACTTTATAAATTAGCGTGTTAGCTTAAATTAATTTTTTTTGAGATTTATGTGAACAGCTGAGGAAATGAAAACACATTTTTTGCTAATATATATTTCCAAAATTATTCTTTGAAAGAAAAAAACTATTCACCGCTTTAACCTCAAAATAAGTTTCTAAAAAGTTCCACCTTGTTAAACAAATATGGAACTAATGCAACTCAAAACCAAAGTTTTGAATGCAGTACCTTCTTCTTAAATTCGAAAACCTATTGGACTATGTAATTTATATATGTCGTTCTTCCGTTTCAGCACACACAAACCCACCTCTCACCCAATATTCTCAAAGATGTTGGTAAAATGTTCCTTTCCGTACATTGTGTGATATTTTTCATTTGGTGCATTTCGATTGGTCTCTGCACGGCGCTTGTTTGGAATTTCCTCTTCATGTATTTAGATGAATTGGGCGAAAAGATCGAGGGCTGTCAGAATTCCATGAAAACACTTGAAGGCATTGCCTCGGGCATACAATGC
Source organism: Anomoia purmunda (assembly GCA_951828415.1). Taxonomy (NCBI): domain Eukaryota; kingdom Metazoa; phylum Arthropoda; class Insecta; order Diptera; family Tephritidae; genus Anomoia; species Anomoia purmunda. The sequence continues at coordinate 111,395,059 of OX639996.1, read as the reverse complement.
TTCGGTGGCGAATTGCCCTTCTTCTTTCTCTCAGGTTGGATTCTACGGAAGATTGGACACGTGAATGCAATGAGTTTGGTGCTATTCGCCTTCGGCGTGCGTTTCGTACTCTATTCACTATTGGTGAATCCATGGTATGTGCTACCCATCGAAATGTTAAATGGCGTTACATTTGGTATTTTCTACTCGACAATGGCATCGTATGCGAGTATTGTCGCACCACCAGGTACAGAGGCGACCATGCAGGTGAGTACTCGTAAAGCGAAATATGCAAAACTTCAAATAAAAACATTTATTTAAATCATGCAGGGTTTAGTCGGTGCTATCTTCGAAGGTGTTGGCGTGTCAATGGGCAGCCTTATTGGTGGTCATCTCTTTGCTGCTGTGAGCGCTAGCGGGACATTTTTAATTTTTGGAATTTTCTCCTTTGCTGTATTTATCGTGCATGTATGTGTGCAGTGGTATTTGCAGCGCAGTGGCTATGGTGCTGTTGAAACGAATGGTAAGCAAATGGAAGCTAATAGTGTTGCGCAAGAAGTGAATCAGTTACCTGCTGCAAATGGTAAAATATGGACAGTGGGCGCAACAACACCAAAAGGTGTTAACAATGAATTTACAGATGTGGATTTGAGTTGATAAAAGTCCAGATCAACATGCCGATTAGAGGCGTTAAAAAATAGTTCGAAAGAATTTTTGTACTTAAAAATTTACACTTACATACATAAAACAAAGATGAAACGTTTTAGCCGAAACAGATATTGCAGAGATATTTCTAAACATAAGCGTTTGTGGAAAATAACGTATATTTTTTGCAAGCAATCTTTTATACAATATGAAAATAGATATATAGTATTTTTTTAATGTGTGGCATGAATTTAATTCTTCCTTTAAAGAAATCGAAAACTCAGCCAGTGCAGTATATTTTACAGTTATTTTAAAAATAACCTTAACAACAAGAACCTTTCGCATTACATTTGCTATCAATATTAGTCTGGTTTTATAAAACCCAGTTGCATACAGTGTTGTTTTATAAATGAATTTTAAATCGTGCAAATGAAGCTGCCATTTAATTTGCTTATCTAAAATAAAAATTAACTAAAAACTAGTTTTTCTCAGTCGTGAGTTACACCATTCAAAAATTCGATAAATATCGCTTCTTCGCAGTCGTTTTTTGCATAAAAAGCAATTATGAGCTTTTTCAGGTAATTAAAACTTTCTTGTAATAAACATTTTTATCAGTATTTGCATGAAAGCATTTGCTTACCTTACCGTATTGTTGTTCAGTTGGTAGTTATATTGCATTAATGTACGTACGTATGTAGTTAGGCAAGTAAGTTTTTAAATCTGTCACTTCTTTTTGCCAACGGCATGCGGTATTATTTTTTGTAAAAATGTTAAGAATGAAATTTGTTGTATTGTGTGTGTGTCAAGGCCAATTCATATAAGGTGATGGCGAAAAGGCGAATTCAAAGGTGGATCAAAATGTCATCATAAAGGAAAATAGAAAGACGGCAGCCATTAGTTGTAGTGGTTGGTGGTTTGTGCACAAAATATTTCGGGTTGTGTAAACGAAACAACCCGATCGAATTGGGGAGGAAGAACAAGACAAGCAATCATCTGATTGGATAGCACCAACTTATATGAATTCGCCTTGATTTGACCAAGTGGCACAAATTAACATTACCACCCAAGGGGAATTCGTATCAGGTGGTGTTAAGCGTTTAATAATAAAAACGTACACTAAAAAATTATACACACAATGACAATGACAATTACAACAAACACATAAATTTAACAATCAATACAATAAGCGAAACAAATCAGCTGCTTGGAATCCGAATGTCAACTGCCAGTAGATAAACGACTATTCGTCGATTATCGATGATATTGTGAATGTCGATTTCTCATTCAATGCGCGGCTGTCGATCAGCAAACTACAATTGTTCGTTAGACACAAATTTTTATCGATCAAGTTTCACAATACGAAAATAAAATCGACTCAATCGAACTTCGTAATAGGGGGTGTCAACCACTTTAGTTTGCCCAGCGACTTTTCCGATAGTCGATAGTCGATAGTCAATAGCTAAGCAATAGCAGATCTTACAAAATATCTGAGCACTAAGAAAGACATCAAAACAAAAATGGAAGGCGAAAGCAAAGATTTGTGTGAATTCATTGAATGATACAAATCTTTACCTTCAATTTGGAAACTAAAAGGCAAATTATTTCCATTCCCCAACAAACTTGTGGGGAATGTTGCTGAAGTGACAGGCTTTGCTCGGATCGTTCTGATATCGTAGAACCACATCACTTTTAGGGAAGTATTTGAGAAAAATTAATTGAAATTCGTGCCGATATCGCTGTGGCATATTTAGGCCTTGCATCAACGAAAACTGGTCGATAACAACTAAAATATTAACGATAACAATGACGATATTACAACAACAACGATATTAGCTGCTCTACGATAACGTAACTATATAACTTTTTCGATAGCGATAGCATTACCGTTAACGAAAAATATTTATAACGGCTATCGATAACTACAATAAAAAATTGAATATTGTTTGTCAGCAACATACATATTTAACATCAAAGCCTCATGAGAGCTTAGCACAAGCTCTTTTTTTCAATTTGTATAGCCATATTTAAAATTAAATAACCGCTTTAAAAAATTACATAATTTTATTGATTTTTGTTTTTGAAACCTGTGTCGCTGAAATGTGAAAGATAAAGTCGGAGTATGCTTACTATATTCAATTACCGTTGTCAATCCAATCTGCCGAAACTAAATTTTTACTTTTAAAAACATGGCAATCAATATTGAAATTTATGCGAATCCATTATTCGATTAACAATTTACTATTTTCATTTACGTTTTGGAATATAAATGTAAAAAATTATGTTAGAAATGTCAACAGAAAAATATAGAGTCGGCGCGAACAACCTGCAGTCGACTATCCGCGAAATGCATTGTCAAAGTGTTTTCGTTGTCGGTCCGAACATGGTATTAGTTGAATCGATCCTTAAGAACACCACTATTCAAAAAAAGGGCATTTCTAACTTCTAAGAATAATTAAATATTAAGCAAAAAAAAAAAAACCAAAATTTCTACTAAATTGTAATGGGTTATATAAATTTACAATATATGAGTCTAGTGGAACGGAACCGTTTTCGGCGTTGTGCCATCTTCAGTGACATTTTTCGTTCAAAACGAATATACACACATCAACCCTTCATCCTGTCGTAAAAACAGAAGATCAAAAAGGAAGATTTGCAATATTCATTAAATTTGTTTATCACACTCTACCTCCGTTTTCTAAAACAGAATTTTCCACGCCATCACTCTTTGTATGTGAATAAATTTGCTTAAGAGACGAACAGAAAAACTAAATCATTTACAAATATTGAAGCAGTCCATAGACAATTTTTTTCGGTTCAAAATTACTTACCTCTCTTCTAAAATATTCTGATAACTTTATACAACATTGGGCTAATGATTAGGGTAATTTTTCTTCCATGCATTCAATCTTATCTCCTCGTATTGTTGTAGTAAACGTATTGCATGTAAATGAGGCGACAATAAATTCAAATTTATACAGTTCATTTGTTATATAGGGTGTCCCAATAAAAGTGCACGACTATTAAAAGTGAGACTTTGCGTTCTTACTTAATCAAAAGAAGTCTACAATGTAGTCAAAATATCAACACTCGCTCAAAAAATATTTATTTTAGTTTTAAATAGTGCATTTTTTGGAGCACCCCCCGCCTTGACCTATACGCTGCTATGACCATTTATTTTTTCTTTTATTATTTTATTTTAGTTACTCTGTGTCTATATGTTTATTTAATTTGTATGTAATTTGCATAATAAACTTACCTCCTATTTTTTTATAAAATATTTATCTTTCCATTTTCTTACCCATTTCGTTGTCACATTTCCAGGCACGGTGAAATATTTGACACCCAACGATGCAATGTACATGCTGAACGAGCAAGAATACAGTATTGTCACATAAGCGATTTAGTGTAGAAATGAAAAAAAACAAACAAAAATCTGGATTATGGTGTACGTCTGCTTGCCGATCTTACTTGCAACGTGTGGCCAGTACAAAGTTCCGTTCCGTCACATTCGGCTCTGGATGTACGTACATTAGCTGTCTGCCTGCTCTGGCTTGCTTTGATGTTCTATTTCTACTGTGAGCTGTGAAATTATTGCGTACTTGTACTTATTAGGCAAACAAACAAAAACAAAAAAAAACAAAACCAACTACGCACACAAATTCTACTGAGCTATGGAATTTCTCGGTTAATATAGCAGCATAGTTTTTATGTTAAGTAAATAGTTAAATGTTTGTAGTATGTTTGTTTATGTGTGTGGTATTTTTTTTTTTCTTTTCTTTTTCTCCATATCATTTTTTGGGTATATTCACGATGAGTCATGGAGTCATTCATTTATTACATATAAGTAATAATAGTATATAATTAATAGAAGCTTTTAGTAAAACATTTTTTTCGTGAATACCCCAAACATGCGAAGTGCACGTGCTTTATTTGCTTTTTTTGTGTTAAAGTTCTCTGTTAGTTACTTACATTATTAATTAAGAAAAAGTTGATTTTAAAACCCGCTTTTAGGGCTCATGAATCCGGCAGATCAAATTTTATAAATCCCACGCTATTTTAATCACAAACGCGCTTTAAGTTAATTTTGTCATTTTATAATCCATACTTCTTATATAAAATTGATCAAAGTAATGAACTGATTTTAAAAATTATTATTTTTTAAATGAAACATTTGCGAAAAACAACAGAGCGGCATACTTATTTTTTTATTTTTTTGCATTTAGGTGCATCACTCCCATACAAAAAAAAAATCGGTACTATATTTCCAACGGAATTATAAATTTCATTATATTCTAAAACATAAGCCAAAATATTTCGCAAAAAATTAAGATTTAGGTGGTGTTTTTTTGTTAATAAAAATAGTTTTGAAAATAATTGTTCAAAAAAAAAAAACAAAATTACGTCAAGCCAAAAAAGGTTCTGTTTACAAATATTTAAACAAAAATTCAACATCATTGGCTTAAACTTGAACAACTTAGCCAAAACTTGTCCGATTTAGATTAATATATCGTTACAAAGGTATTTTTTCACCCTTCTTATTTCTTTCAAGTCCCTTTTTTGTTCATAAATCTCATTATTACGATGCTGTTGAACACATTTTTATTTCTTATTTTTAGGCAGACCTTTTAAGTTTACACTGTTTTTTTTTTAATATTTAAAAAATCTATTTTTATTAGTAAAGACATAAATTCTTGGAGAAATTGTCAAATCGATCGAGTGCACTTAATCTTAATATTCTTCGAAACATTTTGGCGATAAAAATTTGGTGTAAACTTTTTTTAATAACTAATAATTTTTATAATCCCTATGAAACTTTTTTTTAGTGAGTCACCATAATGTGTAAATGTATGTATAAGTTTTTAAGTTGAATTTAAGTTTTTCTAAATACATTTTTTCACTACACAAATACAAAAAAAAATCAGTACGTTTTGAAGCGTAACAAAGTACGTCGGACAATTGCTAGTATTTTATAATTTTAAGTATTAAATTTTAAATCTTTTAATTGCTTAATATTCATTATTAAGCTTTTTTACTTTATACCTCCTGTTTTCACAAAACCAAAGCATGGTAATGTTGTGCACAAATGTTGCCCTAGGCATAAAAAGTTGAAAAAAACAATATTTCTAAATAATGGCTTACTAAGTGAATGTAGTTTTTAATCATTTGTTTTTTAATAAATTCAGCAATTATCTGCATAGCATGTTTTTGTAACTTTATATTTCGTTATATTTAATATAGAAAATATATTCCAAAGCTACTTTTCATTAACTAAAAACAACAACAACATGCAAGACTTTCAATATTATTTTATCTAGTATTTCAATATTGCATACAAGCCTTTTGTAAATTCCATCCTCGAACTACGTTTATTTCATGGTTCACGGCGCTTGCGGCGTTGTTGGTGTCTGCTGTTGCTGCTGCTGCTGTTGCTGTTGTTGTTTGCCAATTAAGGCCTCCTCTTGCTGTTGCTTTTGCAACTTGCGTTGAAGCTCTTTCTGCTTGCAGGCCTGTACGTTGAGTGCGCGTTTCTAGTTGAACAAAAATATGTAAGTTTTGTTTTATTGCTTTAGCTTTGTTGTTATCAGGCCCTAATCGCAATCGTAAAGTCATTAAATATACAATTTTCACCATTACCTTTAAAACTTTGGTGCGCTGATAAATATTTTGCATTTGTTTCCTAATCTTGACCAATTTCTCGCGATAAATTTTCACATTGTTCATCTGTAATTTAATAAACAAGAGTCGGTAAACGTAAAAGAAATTAAGAATTTTTATGGTTTTTTTAAAGTACAATAATGTTGCGTGTGTTTTTTTTATTGTAATTTTATCTCTTTATACATTCGCTGCATGATAAAGAAATTCGACACAAACCATCAATTATCGAAACCATGCATAAAATGTGTGTTGTGATATAGAGTGATATCTTCGGCGATAGTTTGTAACAATTGTTTTTTTTTTTTTTTGTATTCTTTTACCTTTAAAAAAAACTTGCAAATAGTGGATTTTAATGCGGTTTTATTTGCAAATTTCTACTCGATTTTACATGGAACAATTTTAAGAAGTTTTTATGGCAGAAATCCTCTGGAATATTTGCCAATACCTGTTGATTGGCGACCGCTATTAGAAAAAGTGCTTTTTATAGACAGCTATTTTTATGCCAAAAAACGGATGGTAAATTTTTCCACCTGAATTTTATAAAACAAATATATTTATTTTAAAATGATAGTCATTTTCGTTGTTCAGACTTAAAAGACTATTAGAAAACTCACTAGATGGCGCTGAAGTCAAGCTATTTATAGAAGTCGTATTTATGAGCCAATTTTGATAAAATTTAAAATGATTGCTCTTTGCATGATGAAAAATAAGTTTGCGAAAAATGGGTCCGCAAATATTAAAAATATTGTATGTATTTTAAATATGCGCTACTTTTACGGAGCATTACTATAATAAATATGCACGAAAAATTGTATCAATGGAAATCTCGTCAAATTGATCCAGTCGTTTTAGATTTTAGCCCGGGCAAATGGTATCTCAATTTAATTTGTACAATTTTTTATATTAAAGACTTTTTTCGTTTAATCGATGTTATGATCTTTTAATTTGAACAAAAAATATTAGTTAGCTTATTTCAAAATAAAGGTTGTCGGGAATAATTAGCCAATAATGAGGTGTATTAATGGCATATGTGGTTTTAAACCAAATTACACAAATTTAATAAAATACTCCTTTTCAAGCAACTTGCTGGAGATGGCCATCTTATAAGTTGACCCTCACCTGATCTTGCCATATTTCCTTTATTTTTACTTTATTTGTTTACACGGAATACGTGAATACGTTATACGATTTATTATTCCATTATATTCGAACTATCAACCATTCGAGGCCCTCCCATTTTATCTGCACGTCAATCAATTGAAATTTAATTCGAATACAAACAGTAGAATTTCGTAAATTCAAACTGAACACACAACATCATTTACATTTAAAGGGCAGTGTTAATTTTATTTGTGCAGCTTTCGACAATAATGAAATGTAGCCTCCTACAAACACTCACCATTTCATGCAATTTCGTCGTTTCAGCATTATCTAATTTATATTTCTCCGCCGATAAATCAATGTAAATTTTATTCTGTTTGCCACTAAAAGAGAACAAGGTTAACTACATACCCAAATAAATGGAGTTTTTATAATTCAACGTACATGAGTTCCTTCAGCTGGCTGCGCGCTTTCGCTAGCGGTGGCTCAAAAATCTGCAATAAACCGGCTGTCAGCTGTTTAGTACCCAGTGAATTAGATTCTTTATCACTTGTTTGGTTTGTTGTTGGCACTCGATTGGCATTATTCTGGTCATTGTTATTTTTGGCGAAACCATTTGATGGTGATGATGTCTCAGATGTATTGCTGACTTTTGGCATGCACGCTTCATCGGCGTTTGAGCTATTATTGTCCAGCGCTAAGGCCAGTTGTGATAAACCATTCGAACTCGATTGTTGACCTTCCGCTGCCACAGCATTTATAATACTGGAATTAATAGAAGTTGTTAGCATTGTAAATGGTGGATTAAAATTCATGAGATATCGCTAACAGCCGATACGGTATTAATAAATTGGTTCAAGACCCAGAATTGTTTATATGGATCCTCTTGTTGTTTTCTACGTTATCATCATTGTACAGAGCACTTGTGGCTTGCCGACCCTTTTAGAAGTGGTGTGAACGACCTTGCAGCTGATTTTTTATTTTTTTATTTAATATCACTTATATACCTTTCAACATTGCTACTTTTCAGCATTATTAAATAATTATTTTATTATATGTAAGTACATATATGTATATCAATTATGGCACTGTGGTATTTTTGATTTAATTTAGCTCTGAAAATTTAACAACAAATGAAATAACTAATGACCACTAGTAAAAGGGGAAAAGGCAAAAGTAATAAAAACAACAATGCTTAATGCTGCCATATGACTTAAATTTAATTCGTACGATTGGAGTGATTCTTGCGCGATGAGAACAGTTGAATGGTAATTATTAATAACGGAAGCGGAAATGCAAATGGTTGGCATCCCTTTCAGTTAGATTTGACTTAATTTAAATATTAAATATCTAATCATCATGCATTTGGCGTTACTTTTCACTTACAAAATACATAGCACTGGGAGACAGATTTGATGGGAATGGATAAAATACATTAATATTGTTGTTGTTGTAGCGGCTAGTCGCGCCCCGTAAAGAGCGGATTCACTCATGGTCGTTGTCGTCGAACTCATCTAGGGGAAGGCCCAGAAAACGTGCAGTTTCGACAGGGTTGGACCAGAGGGAGAGGGGGGTTAGATGAGTGGGTTTGAGGGGGCATGTGAATAGGTGGTTGGTGTCGTGCGGAGAATCTCCACATGCCGGACATGTGTTGGGTATGTCGGGGTTGATTCTGGATAGGTAGGAGTTGAGCCTGCTACAGGATCCAGATCGTAATTGTAAAATTAAAATTACCGAACTCCACTTCGGTAAAATACATTAATAGAGGGCATCGGTTTAAGCCGCCATCTACACTCATCGCAAAAATACGACCGTTCAGCTCCAACGAAGATTGCTCATTAAACGTCTGCCCAACAGAGCTAGTTCGGACAAAAAAAAACAAAAACATCGTAGAAAACGAGGAAGTTGCATGGCGCCTCGTATCCTTACAAAAATTGAAAGCTTATCGAAAGATGAAATGAAAATTTTGTATTTGAGGAAAGGGGAATGTTTGGTTATTTGTACAAAGCTTTTGGTTGCAGAAAAATCAAACCACTCCCCTTTGACCCCTCCACAGACTCTTGAGTACCCATTTGAAAATGGGGTAAAATTACAATTTTTACATAGAAACCCAGACCAGAATTAGTCCAATTCCGCCAACGCCATCCTCAATATGTTTCAGCAAAGCTTCAGTATCGAAATAACCCAGCTATATTTCCATTTCAGCGACATTTCCAAAAAAGAAACAACAACAACACACAAGGAGGACTGTTGCCCATTAGACTGGGTGACTCAGATAGCAGACGCATTGATTGCCTTAAAACACAAATATCTCAAGATCAGCTGGTTTTTGCGACGAATTTTAAGCCAATTCCAAATGGTTTGATTCTTTTTGCGTGAACTTTAACAATTCTACGCTAAATATGCAAAACTCTTTTCCCAAGCTTATTCTAATCAATAGTCAATAAATGCAATATTTGTTGTTTTTTTTTAATTATCTTTTTAGGTTTATTCGGCATGATATTACATACATACGCACGTGCATACTTACATATGTATTGTATGTACCACGGTGTACTGAATACTGAAGGTGACGCCTTTAGAAGTACCGCTACTTTGGTTTTGCCGGGTTTGACAATTCTCAACTTCAACTAGACAAAGCTTTTTTCACAAATTAAGAAAAAGAGACACTTTTTTTAGTATTTTGCGAATTTATTTATTAAATGTCTGCCTATAAATTCATATTTTACACTTTAGAACAATTAGAACACGTTTTTCAATGAAATATTGGAAGTTGTTCAATTTTCTCTCTCCCGTATTCTTGTTTACTAAAGGCGAAATCTGTCATTTCACTGCGGGAAGGCGCAATCTTGTATTCTATCATTCTTGTGTATGTACAGTAAAATCTCCCATAAGCGGACCAACATTTGTGTTTAATTAAATTTTATTGTAGAAATTACCAATGCCGATTATCAGCTATCTACAGATAATTAAAAAATCTTGCACTTTTTAAATTTGATGTTCCGATTATTTTTAACGCGTTTATTTTTCAATCACTTAATTTTTCTTAATTCAAAAGTTTGAAAGTTCTTGAATCAAAATCCGAAAAGTGCGAAACTAAAACTTCTTAAGTTTAAGTTGCAAGTTAATGGAAGACCATACATCTTCGTAGGAATCTAAGCAAACTATAAAAATTCTGCTAATGGAAGAAATACGGGAAGATCGACGATGAAGTGATTTTTTATTCCAAGCTTTTGCAAAATAATGTTTTGCGTTGTTTATCAGGGGGAAAAATGTAACTTTCAACAACAAGAGCAACGAATTATTGGAAATGGGAAAAATTGCTTGGTAAACAACAGGATGTTTTCGATAAACTCAACGGCAGCTAAGAGAAATTGGTTCTCTTTCTAAATGTAGAATTTGTCACAAAAGATTTTTTATTATGCATTTTATATACATATAGATTTTTTAATTTAGAAAAAAAAACTTTAAAAAATTAGCACACATATTTGACAAGCGATGAATAAATATTTCATATTTATTAACATTTGACAAAAACAAAAAATAATAAATAAGGGCAAGGGTTTTTAATTTCCATCTCCTTTTTTTTTTAGAAAAACGGTGTTTGCACAAAACCTACTTACAAATGAAATTTTGAAATTTATCTCGCACATTACTCTAAAAACTTTTCATTTGCCGTTTAGATACTGTTTTTATACTTCAGATACAATATTTTTGTGTGGCCGTTCTTTTAATAGAGCGTCTTGTTTTATTATATGTATTATTATTTAGAGCGACCGCTTGAGGGACATTTCACTGCATTAAAAATGTGTACATATGTATGTAGTTATTGTTATTGCATATATGTATTTATCTATATATTTACATTGTTTAAATTAATGTCATTTTAATACAAAAATACAACGCCGTGATTTCTTTTTTCCATATAAAAAAAAAATGTACTAAGCATTAAATAAATGAAGCTAACTAAAGCAAAACGCTACAATATATTCAAATAAAAATTTGCTAAAAGTAGAATACACTTAAAGGAAGAATTGGCGAAATTAAGTAAATTAATTTAATACAAGCAGTAAATGATAACGAAATCGTTAACAATATTTTTTTATTTGTTTTCTATGCAAATAAATCCTCAATTAAAAGTATGCAAATCACAAACACACGCTTTTACATACACATACTATAACGCTTCGCTAAACTAACTAAACCTAAGTTGTTAATTTTTATTTCCGCAGCTTCGGTTTATTTAAGTTATATATTGGGCGGCTTTGGTTGGTTTATCCCTTTTTGAAGTCCAAAATGTCCTCTATCGTTGCGGCACGCGCTATATCGCTATCATCATTTTCCAATTCGGCGCGCACACAACGACCACAACACGCATCGGAAGGTTTATTATCGCATTCGCCCACAGCTGGTGGTTTGAAATTTGGTGTCCATGGTCCCAGACTGCCGGTTGCATAGAAATCCATAGGATATGCATTGTTCTTCGGTGCAACATTATGCGGTGTGTATTCCACATCACGTAGCACAACGGACAATTCATAGGGATTCAATAGAGGTTTGGCGAATGCTGAACCCCAATCAATGGAAAGTCGGGGGCAAGCGATTTGTACGAAAGCATCGATGCCATTGAAAAGTGACAATTTGTGGGGAAAAATCTCAGATAATAATATTGTTGTAGTTGCATAGCCTTTGCTACGCAGACGCTTTTCGAGAAAACGATGCACCCGACTGCTACCCTGACGTCCTAAGGTGCCAACTATTATGCCAAACTTTTTGGCCTCTCTAGCACGTTCGATTTCGCGATAACGCATCGATTGCATCTCGAGATGATTATATTCTTCGATGGTGAATTTTTTCTCATAGGGATCATATTTATAGGCTTTTAAAGCAGGATTCGCTATCATGGCTGACTCCAGATGGAAACGTCCGTCACCGAGATAAATCAGCAATTTTGTACTGGCTGGCAACTCGGGCGAAGTGCAACCCAATATTTCACCGGGACTTAATGGCTTGGCTTGCGGCACAATCACATCATATCCAGCAGACTTAAGCTCATTCGATGCCGCTTGTAGTGTTGTCACAAATTGTATAGTGCTTACTAAACCTATCTGACCGTCAGTTGGTTTGAAATTCAATTTAACAGATTCGATAAAATGTAATGGATCAATTTTGATATCAACAAAAATGTACAGCACTTTGATGTCGCTCGTCTGATCGAGCGGTATGAGACAGCTATGACCATAATGCACCAATAGATCGGCACCCAAAGCCTTGGCTGTGTAATCATCGACACAACAAGCACCGTAAGTAACATCGCCCATAATGACAGTATCGGCATCTGTGAAACGCTCTATAATATCGCTGATAATCATTGAATACATTAACAATCCCTCGGGCAGTTGCAGCGCTACACGTTTAGCTTTCATATGACGTGCACGCCAGATGGTTTTGTGTAATTCAAAATTGTAGTTGGATGGCAGTCGATCGATGGCTTTCTGCAGCACTGGATCATCCAGCAAAGCTTGTGGAATGCGATTGATGCGCGCTTTCCCCGTGAATACCTTTTTCGGCTTGCCGCGTACCACAACGATTTCATTGTTGGCTGAGGCGTTAGTTGTGGGCGCTTTGGGCGCTAAGTCCATGCTGACGGGCGGCATTACGTCCAACATTGTGCTAAAAAAAAACAACAAAGAAAGGAAAAAGGATATTAAAAAAATTGCATGGTAGCAGGATAAATAAAGTTATAAAAGTCACATAGTAGAAGTAGTTTCAAGCTGCTCTCGAATGAGCAACAAATTTGGCCTGAACTAGTTTCAAACATGACCTATACTATGATGAAACCGGTCCCGAACTAGTTTCGAATGAGTCCCGATATTGAACCAAACCAGCCCGAACTAGCAATACAGCGATATCTATGTTTGTTTTACCACGAGTCGTGACGTAAAAATGTGACACAAAAAAAAATGTCTGAAGGTTAACATCGAAAGTCAACACTTCGTTCCCATGACAGTCGTGTTTACGTACCGGAACGACTCGGATTTATAACTGTCCAAAGACTGTTACTATAGCAACATTCCCCAAAAGTTGTTGTTGAGGAATGTTTTATGCAGTTACACAAACAAAAGCTAGGTGTCCCATATTTCAGACAGCAGAATACCAATACTTGTACATACTCGAAATAGCCCGTTCTGCGTGCGAGAATGTCCCGCGTTTCACTCGGTCGATTGCTGCCATTTCGGCATTCTAGCCCTGCTTAGTTTAGCCACCCCCCCCCCCATAAACTGATCATTACAACAATAAAAACAATACAAACAATAGCTTAATAAAAAATATCAAAAAATTTGGTTCGTTTTCTATATAATTTAATAAATTAAAACATTGAAATTTGCAAACATTTTTTTCTTTTTTTAAATCATGAAATGTAAAGTGAGTCAGTCGGCACTTGTTGTTTTTGTTGTAGCAACTTATTAACCCGCGCTCCAGTTTATATTTGAGTGCACTTTTGCACATGGGCATTTTAAATTTATTTGTTAATAATTGTTCATTCAGAAACGGCTGTTTGATAGGAGAAATCGATTAAACCATGAACGAATAATGAAGTACTCGATTAAACGCAAGCGCTCGAATAACAGTTATTGGTCGACATGGGCAGCAAAGGTCTTGATTTTATTCAATGGAGATTGATTATTTATTCGAATTGTAAACAGCGAGCAGGATTAAATAAAGCTTTAATAGAATTGAATATAATTAGTTTATGTGACGTAATTTGGATGAAAAGAAGTAATTTATGTTGTAATATGATGAACATGGAGTTAGTTGGCCACGCACCATTTCAGTCGACACTTGAAGAAAACGATTAGCAAGAGTGCTCATCTTTATTGGCAAATGAAGTAACAAACATCAAATGTTTTGACACTTATCAGTTAATGACTTAAATATGTATGTATTTCAAAAGCTTATGCCAGACATCTTTATTAGCTTTACATACGAATATACTTAAGTAGAAATCTAAAGAGGCATCTCGCTTAAAAAAAATTTATATAGTATTTACAGAGTTGGTCATATCTTTAGCACCATATTTCAATATAATATAGTTCATTATATAACGTACATTTAAATCAAAGTTTAAAAAAATGCTCATCAAATTATCAAACATTTTACTGCGAATTTTTAGATACTTTTAACTGGGCAAGTGTAATTTTTTAGCCACTGTATACACGAAAAGTTTAAATAGTTTGAAAATAATTTAATAAATTTAAATGGTATACAGTATTTCATTGAATCTTGGTGCTAAAAGTATGGCTTCCAATTTGTCAAACATTTTTTACAGATTACAAAAATATTTTGAAATTTCGTGCCAATTTTGAATTTTTTGACCATGCCGTTTTGAAACACATTCAATTTCAGTATAGTGTTTGGTTTTCATTAGGTCAAATTTTGTCAGTTGAATGGAAACATCCAACATTTTAACATATTTCGATTTTATACCAATACAAAATTGTAAAATGTTAATACATCTTGTTAATGAATTCAAAATTTTTATGAAAAATTGTTGACTTTTTTATGTTTTAGGTTTTTATGCAAGCTATATTTCTATTAAAAAAACAAACAAAACATTAACAAGAAAAAAGTTATATTCGCTGGCACACAATGTGTGTATGTTTTCATATATGTATGTATGTAGATAGATTTGAATACCTTTGTACATACATACATACATATGTACAATGTACATACATACATACATACATTGATGCACATATTTTTACATAAATTGTTTTCCAGTTTTCTCAGTTGTTGTGACCTCTTTTAATATACTGATTGCAATGTTTTTAGTATTTTTTTTTAAAATCTACATATATAATTAATGACGCACTTCCGAAACCGATTGCGCACAATTCTACCTTAAAACTGGTTTTACTAAGTGATATACAACTCATGAGTTTATGAAAGGTGTAAAATACTGAAAATTAGCAGTTGCTGAATCACAACTGTATGTATGTATGTATGTATGGTAGTTAATAATATAACGCTAAATATTTTGAGGAAATTAACGAACAAAGAGCACACAGTCATGGCACTCCTAAAATAACATACCACATACAAATGTACATGTATTGCTAATACGGAAATAAGATATTTATCAGATAGTAAATATCAGTATATAAGGTGTGCTATCACCCGGAGTGCCAGGGTTTAAATATCGGCTAGGGGTATCCTCTAATAGCGACTGATTCTCGGCAGCTAATGAAAAGGTTTGTATTAAAAATTATTTGCCGTTCGGAATCGCCGTACAACTGTAAGCTCCACCAGTTGTGGTAGAAAATTGAAGAACATCGGCAAAATATCGAGCTAATAAAATAAGCTACAAAAAATAAGTAAAGCAAATTACACAATAATAAACAAAAGAAAAAAACTGAAAGCTGAATATATTTATATATCCGCCTTTCTAATCTCAATTGCCCAGTTTTTTTCAAGTCACTAAAGATCAGGAATATTGTTTTTATTTTATGTACATATGTATGTACATATGTAGTTAGTATATTACGTATGTACATACATATACATATATGTATGTACATATGTATGTAGTGCAAACATTCATAGCAGGAGCGCAGCTAGAGATGAGCTATTGCGAGGGGGAGAGTTTAAAGTAATCTTTATAAAATATTAAACAAGCTGTGTAGTAAAGCATACAAACTGAAATGGACATAAATATTTTTAGTAACAAAACAAAACATAAAATTCAATGGATTGCATTATCTAACACAAATTGCATAAATGTAACATAAAAAACGTGTCAAGACTCAAACCTGAGCTTAGGAAAAAAATAACTTAATAGCACAAAATTTAGGAACAATTATTGAATTTCGCCATTTCGCCCAAAATTATTTCTAGAGTAATTTCAATATCTTTATGGGTAGCCGTTGTATTTTTCAAACAAGTTCTTATACATATATCGCTTGTAGAAAAACATGTTGATGACATTTTGAAATTACACTTACATTTAGATTTTTCAATTTATTTTTTAACCGGAAACGAATATTTCGCTATTGATCCTTCCCACAGCAGTCGGGAAAAGCAAGTATTTACAATTATCAATAATAAGACAAGCAAAACTCTCCCCTTCGCTTCGCCCCTGGTAAATGGTGTAATCAGTATTTTAAGTGTGTGCGCAAAAATATATTAAGACGCATTGTTTATATTCTATAAAAAATGTAGACAATAACATAAGCTCACTAATAATTGTTAAGTGCACGCGCAATATTATAGAAAAACAAAACAAGAAATAATGAACAGCTAAGTTCAAATAATTAATACAGTTTGTTATATACACAAATTTAACTACTCCACAATTTTTTTAGGCTTTTAAATTAATTAAGGCACATTCCTATTGTAAGACTTTTTTAATATTGTAACCCAACCTGAGAATCACAATTTTATAAAAGGTTTGAGAATATCTGTTTTATTTATTTAAGTAATAGAAGAATAGTAGTAGGAGGAATAGATCATTGTGAAGAAATGTGGCATGTCGCAGAGGTAGTGCAGGAGGAGTTAATAGTACTGGAGAGTGGGCAGTGGTTCTACTGTGGTTTGTTAGTTAAGACCTATACTTTGTTTTGTTTGCAATTTTTTATGTTTAGGTTTACATGACACGCCGGTTATTTGCTTGTAGGTACCCAATAAAAATGCTGACTTAAAACGGAAAGCACAGATCAAAAACGAAAATGATAAAAACCTATTTGAGCAAAAAAAATTGTTTACAAGCAATGTAACCTTACGGAAAGTTATTCTGGACGAATGGAGATTTATTGCTGTATTTAAATTTTATCGTCGACTGTCAAAAAGTAGCAAAATGTAATATAAATTAAAATTTCCAAAATACAAATTGTCATCGGGGTATAAATCACAATTTCTTACAAATTAAATATATTTTTATTACAATGCTTCTCTTAGTGGCTCAATTACTTCATAAAACCATTTACATAGGTAACTATTTAAAAAAAAAAAATATCCAGGTGGCTGAATTGCACTAACATAACTGTAAACTCAAATGTGGTGGCCTACGTGAGAAATATACCGTGGACAAAGGCTACTTTCGGTTGTACATAAGCTGAAAAAAGGGTAGAATTTCCAGACAAGATAGACTGGTATGTAAACGCGCCTGCAGGCAAAATGTATGTACCTACATACATACATATATATTTATTTACGCTTGTGCATACATACATATGTACATACTATGTATGTGGTTTATATGTATGTAGGTATACGCAAGATCAAATCATTGAAAAGCGTTGAATTCATTTTTTTTTTTTTTTAATTTCAGCCAAACACGCCGGCAACACAAACGCCTGCCACCGAGAAAAAGAGGCTCGCCTCAATGATTTATTAATTGTAAGACGACGCTTACCTACCGACATACATACATACATACATACATACACGCACGTTTTGATTAAAGGAGATAAAAATAAATAAGATTGCAAATCATTCCCTTTGAAGGGTTTTGGCTGAGTTACTCCGGCCAGCAATTAAGAACTGCAAAACTATTGTATTATGCAAACACGAATACATTACAATGCTGACTTATGTATGTATATATGTACATACTTAGCATATGTACATGCATGTACATATGTATATGATAAAAATAAAAAACCTTGCTATTTTTAGTGAAATTGATGCCAAACATATTTTCGCAAAACTTACCTTGGTAATTCGCTTGTTTTTGCTGATATCTGTAGAGTTGTTTGCAGTAGCTTTGGCTGGCCACAAATCACTCAATGTTTGTTTATTAAAATATTTATTTGGAGATATACGAATTATTTGTCTGATGCAATTTCTACGTTTTTATTGTTTTCGCAATTTTTTTTTATAAACTACGAATGTTCAAGTATTTTCCCCTTGTTTAAAAATTAGATTTATTTATTTGTTTATTTAAACTTTTAAATTGTTTTCGTTTATTTTACGAATGCTCTTTGATGTCGATTGCTGCTTCTTACAACTGAACCAACATTTATCACAGTTTAGAAAAATGTATTCTGCATGCGTAACTTTAGCACTCAAATCTTTCATTTCTGGAACCTCATTTTTTAGCAATTCTAAATTTGTTCAGCTTTTATAAATTCACTTCACCACGAAAATTTTACTTTAACCTCTGCATACAAAATTCGTCTGGTTTGGTCTGCTTTCCTTCAGCGATTGATTTGCTCGTGTGCCGTTATTCATACCTTTGTTGCTTTTTTGTTTACTCCCTTGTTTTTCTTCTTGTTGTTTTTTCTTTGCATGTGTTGTTGCTTTTATTGTTGTCTACAGAGGTTTGACCACCATTGGCACATGTTCATGAGTCACGTAGGCATCTAAAAACGAAGCAACTTACAGAATCAGCTGTTCGGGTTAGCTATGCCCACGCAGCCAAAGAAGTTTAATCCAATTTCTCTACAATGTACGCTACAAGTAATGCACTTTTACTATTTTTTAACTGCTGACGACATTCATTGAAATATTTATATTTCAATATTTTAACTAATTTTTAATTTATCTATAAAATTAACTTGTGGCACGCGGTTGAATCTTAAAACGAACGTCAAAATTAAGTGTCACTTTTCTTTGTTGATAAGAGAACAGTGTTGGATAGTGAAATTAAAATAAAACAAATGTGGCATCTCAGCAGGGATGCTTTGGGTTTTTAAATGATTAAGAGAAATAAGATCAAAAAAATCGTTCTTTACTATGCACATCTCGAACGGCATAATTAAATTTTTAATACTAAAATTCAAAAATCGTTTCAGATAGCACGCTTATAACGTATAGCTTACTTCCTTCTTTTATGACTTTTTCGCGAGCGATATTTCGATTGCTTCATCGAGTAAGCGAGAATTTCAAGCAGCTGAGGACCGGCCGTAAAACAACTCTACTAAACGTTTTTTTAAGAACTCGTAATTTTCCTAAGTAATCGATTAATCAATATACGCTGAGTTCTGTCATCATCACCAAAGGGTACGATGCCATCCCTGCAAGAAATGTACTGGTAATATTGCACGTAATGTTACCTGAAGTTATGACTGTTACCTTCCGTTTATTTCTGGTCAAATTCGTTAAAGAATGGAAAAATTTCCACATGTATTGTGTTTGTTAGAGTTGAACAACTTTGCTTATGTGTTAGAAATTCGGTTATCGATAAAATCGCTATGGAATAATCGGGACTTAACGCACATTTAAATCAGAAGAATGTTAAAATTGAAACTAAATTAAAAAACAATTAAATAGCCACAAATTAAAAACAAACAAAAACATATGATAAAATACATAAAAATATATGTACATACTCAACAATCAAATACGTATGTACTTTATTTTCCATAACAACAAAAAATAAACATTTTAAAGTCACTCACACACATTCGATATATATCAATACACTTTTTTTTTTTATTTTAAGTCCTCGCGCTATCCATTTCAGACACCTCAGCTTCCTCCACATCCTCTGTCATAGGTAAAAGAGAGCAAAACATATGCAAATCAGTATTTTAGCAAATAATTTGCGAAACAAAAAATTTAATAGATCACCTACGCTTGTTGCCAGGAATCCGACGCAAGCGTTCCTGTTCTACGGCTGCGAAGTATTCAGCTGCCGCTTGTTCACAAGCATCTTTAAATGGAGCTACATTTACGCGACCATTGAGCATTGTAAGGTCACCTTGATCTTGACCTTGATTCGACTTTACTTTCAATTTAATTTCTCGTGATTTGGCCTCCAAAATTTTTTCTCGTCGATTCTCACGTTCGAACATCTGCATATGTAGATCACAAGAATTTATAAGTTTGAAAATTTTGAATGAAGTGTAATATTTGAATTTATAAGATTTTTGTTATAGAATATTTGGACTTATATGATTTTGTTACCGAAAAAGTTCTAGCATGAAAAATATTGCGAAGAATATAAAAAAAATATAGAGGCGATACTTTTTTCCGGCACTGTATGTAAGGTAGGCTCGCCGCCATAATTATAAAACTAAAAATCTCTTTGTTTATTCTACTCACCGCCGTCAGCAATGGTTTATCATTCTTCGCCGACATCACCATATTATCTGATACCTCTATGAGAAAGGTGGCACCCAGTTTACTGCCGCAGCTGACGAATTTTCCATTTTCATTTGTACGCACACAATACAGAGGCTCATCGCATACCTTAACCGTTAAAACAGGCTGGTTTTGTTGTTGCAATAGATCCCATGTATCCAACACGCCATCCATGCGGGTAATAAAAAATTGGGAAACCCTGAAAATGCGATCATATCGATTGTAATTAATTTATGGTGGAGAATAACATTCTCTTAAAAAAAATTTACTTTGTGTAACTCCAAGCGCCATCGGTCAACATGGCGTCGCTATTTTTCGTCCATATTATAGAGCTTTCGCGACAATCTTCAGACCAAATGCGCGCACACCAATCACCTACAGTTAGGAAGTTCTTAACAAAGGCAGGATTGCGAGTTATGGCATAAACAGGACCCAAGTGACACATCATCTGAGAAGTAGATTATTAAAACATGCATTTCTCCATTGATTTAAGTTATACTCTAATCTGTATTTTCTCCATTGGCGTTTTGCCTTTGCGGTTGCATGAGAACAGCATACCCATTTCGGTGCCGGCCATGAAGCGCGTCGGTATCGTTGTTTCATACTCCAATACAGAAACGCCAAATGAACGCCCCAAATCCTGTTCATCCGTACGCACTGGATCCATTAATAATTTATCCAACGGTTCACTAAATTTTCGTGTATCCCACCATAACACTTGCCCATCCGAGCCACCCGAAAAGAATTCTGTGCCGCTCTTCGAGTTATTCCACAGCACTGAGTTAACCGGATCACGATGACATATTTCACGTTCACTTATCATTACCGGATATTTGCCATGTCGTGTATCCCAAGCGGCCACTTGCCCATTGTACATGCCACTAACCAAACTCGTGGGATCCTTTTGATTATATTCGAGACATACACATGGTACTTTCGGTTCGAGTGTAAGGAAAGGTTCATTGGGATTCTCAATTTCCCAAATATACGAATTACAACGCTGGCCTGTTTTATCACCTTGAAATTTCATATCACAATGACTAATGGCCATTTTGATACCACCATCCGGTGACCATGAAAGGTGTGTGACAGGTACCTTAAGGGGATTGGGATCACGATAAACATTTACCGTGCGTGAGCGGCATGGTTCCGGTAAGGGCGCAGGATCTAAATCTTCAAAATAGTTTTCATAAATATTCACGGCATTATTTTGATGTATATAATGTTCCATTGGTTTGGTGAGATTCATTACTTGCGTTATATAATTTTCGTCCTTTTCAATTTTTCGTTTATAACGCACCGTTTGCTCCGGATCGGACATGGTAATATCCTTGGGCCAACCGCCTTCGTTATGTGTAATGCCCATATGTTTGTACGTAGCGCGTTCGGTGTTGGCCTCACTCAGAGCCATTTGGCGCGTGAAATGGGTAACGCGATCCACTGGATTTTTGAGTATATAGTTTTTTGCATGTTCCTGTGAAGAGTTTTCCGAAAATATAATTTCATCTTTATCGTTGAATTGCGCTTGGGCACCAAATGTGCGGCGCTCTTTCTTAAAAGTGTATTCCATTTTATTTTAAATTTATTTAATTTCCATTAGAAAAGCAATCACGTAAAATTGAACTGCAGGAATTTAACTGTTAAATCGATATTCAAGTGCCAGCTGTTATATCAGCATGGCAACATGGCACCACTTCGCTTTCAACCATTTCACACTTGGCAGCACTGCTCCAACGGCTAATTGTCAAAAGTATATCTTCCGTGTCCGTTTTTTTTTGCGCCGTTAATGGGCAAGTGTTTGTCTTTACCTCAAATTTTCATAAAAATGGCAGGTGTTGTACCCAAAAAGATATCTGAACTCACCGCTGATACTAAAAATACTTTAATTACCGCTATTATTCTCACCAAAACTACGCCAAATACTTTTATTGCGCGCGATTCAGGCGAATATCGTAGTGTTATATCCTTCACACTACGCGACTCGAAACGCCACATCATCAATTGCAAAGTTTGGGGCTCCAAAGAACAAGTGGCCGACTATAATCGCAAACTGAAACTTTATGACATAGTAGATATTATTGCGCCGAACATCATGCCCACGCTAATATATGAAGAATCAACTTTAGCAAATAATACACGCTTTCAGCCGCTACCCACAGTGCCATTTTCATTGGTGATAAGTGAGGGGCAAGGGCGCCTGGACAAGCACAACTATCGCGACATGGACGCCTTTTGTGAATTACACAATCTACGCCGTGTGCCGCATAAGCCACTCTGTAGTGCACTCAACTTACAGGATGTACGCGGCAGCATGAAAGAGAATAGTGCAAAAGAGCAATTTGTCGATTTGCTAGTTTTGGTGGCGGCACAGCGTCCGGTCAAGGAGGTGCGCAGTAAACGCCGAGGTGAAGTTTTAAGCTGCCTTGAATTGATTGTAATTGATGGCAGTTGCGCTGATGGAGTTGTGTTGAGTATTTGGCAAGCGGATTGGATACAACGCGCGCAACAATATTGGGAAGCGATGCGTACAGTTTTACATTTGAGCGAAGTCAAGCTGGGATATTCAGAATTTTACAAAAGTACAATATTATCGTTTACCGGACGCACATTGGCCTACGAAAATCCAATAGGCGAGGAAGTGGATGAACTAATGCGTTTTGCCGAAACTGCGGCCACGAAATCATGGAACTCGTTGGCTTTTACCATGAATAATATGTTGGATGGTAAGAAAAAAGGGAGGAGTAGATTTATGTAAGTGTGTTCAAAAAGTTCAGTATCAAATTTTAAAACGGGGGCATAGGAAAAAATAATACTATAACAAAAAACTTAAAGAAAGTTTGAAACAACAACTATACATAAATTAAACTTTCAACCAAATATGAAACCACAAAATACGGCGTATAAAATATATGTATATAGATATCGTGACTAAAGTATTTGCAAACAATTTTTTTATTGACATTGAAACAGTGGACCAAATATTTTTAATTTTTATTTAAAAAAATCATAAATAATAGTTATGAATCAAAACCAATAGTTAGTGAAGACCTTTATTTATAAAATATATCAATATAAATCAGTCACTGACTTTTATTTATAAAATAAAAACTAAAAATAAAAATTCTTCTATCCAATATATTAAGTATGCATTTTCCTTTTCCATATTTCCAGCCAACCAAATAACAGCTCAAATGACGGTAAAGCAACTGTATGCCCGCGCCGAGGGTCATCTCAAGGACGACTCAGAGGAATTCACGGTCGTTCTTTACGCCATGCTAACTCATTTCGATTTTGATGGAATTGGACAAGTTTTAAGTCGCAAATGGTAAGCAGATAAGATATAGGGGGAAAAGTCAAATTTACTAATAGCAGAAATTTACTTCCACTTAGCAAATCCTGCAATGTTCTACTTACGCGCAATCAAACCAATTGCGATGCAACTCAGTGCCAATTGACTTTTTCACTCAATCATGAAGGTGAGAAGTATGAACATTTCTTCAATATAAACATGCAGTTTAGCGACCATACCGGCACGCTGCTGGAACCGCGTCTTTCTGGTGCTGTCGCTGAACGTGTGCTCGCACTTACGCCACAGGAGTATCAAAACCAAAGTGACCAGCAAAAGGAAGTATACAAATGGAAATATCTTATGAATCATTTTCAGGTGAAATTGCTTGTGCGAAAAGCGAGTGCGGTGCGACGACAAATGAGTGTGCTCGTGGTGGATATGAAAGCTATAGAAATACCAGAAATAGCAGCAAAGATGTGCGTATTTTAATTCATATTAAAGAAGTATATAAGTATTTACAAAAAGAGACGCATAGAAAAAAAGTTTGTATACGAGTTTTATTTATCCTTATCTGCCATGCGCTTCAAGACTTTAATGCGTTTATCACCAACTGATGCTTCTTTTTGATCGGCACCGGCAGCGCCAGCACCAGCGGCTGCATCGGCACCACCTTTACCACCAACCCCTGTTTGCCCAGCCGCCGCTTCTGCTGCACCAGCTGCTCCAGCCGTACCAGCTGCTCCAGGAGCACCCGCCATTGGACCAGCATGAATGCCTCCAGTAGCTTGTAGTGCGGCTATCTCACTTGCAGTCAGTCCCTCTAAGCCACTATCTGATAGTTCCAATTTCTCAAAGTCTGTACGTTCCATTACAAATTGACGTTCCTGTCGCTTCTTATCGATATTGAATGTGCTGTCCTTGAAAATTTTCAACATATCTTTGAACTCTGTATCGTTTTCGATAATTTGTAAAAATTGATCGGGATCGTCGGGATCGAGTTCGGCTATTAATTCCAATTCAGCTTCGCGAAGTTTGGCTTGTTCGGCTTCGAACATGGAGGTTTTGCGTTTAAGTTTTATTTCCTCGACACGCCCTTCCAGCAATTTGGAACGGAGCAGCTCACGCTCGAAAATCTAAAATAAAAAAAAAAATATTAAAAAAATTAATTATAATTTAACTTTGTATCGTAATAAAAAAATGTGTGAAGTATATTTAAACATTAAAATATGTTAAATAACTAAGGGATTCACAAGATGTTACAAAATCCTAAAATTATAAAAAAAATTAAGTAGCCTAAAATTTTTTGTTTTTATTGCTGGATTGCAGGGGAAAGGGAGTTTAAATTTTTTGACATTGCGACATCTTGTGGATCACCCTATTACATATGTAAATTTAAATATTACGGTTTAGGGAGTATTCTCTGTTATCGTTGTTGTTATTAATACCGTTATCAATTAATTATAGTCATCGCTTTCGATATTTTGACCCAATGTTTTTTATTATAACACTACCTAAAGAAATGATTTGAGGTCAAAGCTTTTCGTAGAAAAATATAACTTTAAAAATAATATTTTAAGCAAAAAAGGCTAAAGCAAGCTACACAGCAGGAACTCAAATTCTGAGGTTAGTGAATAAAAATCTGTATTCAATACTCCATTTGGAAGAAGTATAGTATCTTACTGAATGTATGACCTCTCGATGCAAATTAAGAATGCTTCAGACCCTTAGAAATCACTACAGGTCTTAGTTTTTTTCAGAGCGTCAGATCCAACAACTCCCAAACCTAGATTGCCCATCCCCATTTTTAGCAAATGTTTACCTACCGCCATCAATAATGCCTTATCCTTAGCGGCACTTTGCCTCAAAGCATCATCCAACTCGAAAAGTTGTACATCACCATTTTCCAATCCAACCGCTAAATATTTACCATCTGGGCGAAATTTTACATATCTAATGGAACGCTTCAATTTCAGTGTGAATATCGGTTTTCTTTGATGCAACAATAGATCCCAGAAATCAACCTCACCCTTGGAGTCACCGGTGACAAACAGCGAGCATCGTGCTGGACTCCAAGTACCACATAACATTTCGTTCTTCTTCTTCATCAGCAGTGTCGTCGGTGCACCTTTACATTCTTCCGCCCATATTTTCACAGACCAATCGGCGGCAATTAGAAAGTTCTTCACAAAGAATGGATTCCGTTCAATGGTGCGTATCGGACCCGAAAAGAGTCGATAGTTGGAGAGCAACACCTCAGTTGGTATCATACCCTTACGATTACCAATAAAAACATAACCCTGATCGCTGGCAATAATGTAACGCACCGGTATGGTGTACTCGAATTCCAATACTGTGACGCCGTGTGCGCGCTCGCGTTTTTGCTCATCGGTTGGCTCTGGATCGAGCAGAATTTCTTGTAGTGGTGTATTCAAATCACGACCATCCCAATATTTCACTGAGCCATCATATGAACCGCTGTAAAATTCTGAATTCGATTTCGAATGCACCCAACATAGAGCTGCTGCCTCCTCGCGATGTGCCACTTCTAGTGGTGACACTTTCAACGGCTTACCGCCATTACGAGCATCCCAAAGTCCCACCATGCCCGACTGTAAGCCGGCCGCTATAAAATTATCATCACGTGGACAGAAATGTGCACGACGCACTGGTTCTGTTGAATCGAATAATACCTCCGGAAGCAGGGCATTAGTTTGATTCCAAATGTAAAAGGAATTAGGATTTATATCAGCAGCGCTTTGCTCGTTAAGTTGTAACGTACTGTCATAGTCTCCGCGTGCATCATCATCTAGCGTTTTTACACTCACCGGTGGCTGTCGCACCGTTGGAGTTACACCAAAGTTGGTGGGTTGTGATAGAAATTTTCTACGTTCGCTCGGCATCCAATCAATTACGGTAATGGGTCGTACTGGATTTTGTGGATCATGGAAAATATTACACTGACGTGCCTCAAACGGCATGCGTATATCTTTGCCCAATTCCGGTGGCAGATCGTCGAAGAACTCCTGATAGATATTTACAGCACTATTTTGTGCAGTCACATCCATTGCATTGTGTATTAGATTCGTCACTTGCACACCCCAGTTATCGTCGCGTTCGACCTTCTTGCGATAACGCATTGTCGACTCTTCATCGTTTATGTTGACTTCGCGCGGCCAACCGCCTTCATAGTGATACATGCCATGTTCGGCATAAGTGACATTCTCTGTCTCCACCCAACTATAGGCCATTTGATCGCTTAGCTGTGTGGTGCGATCCATCGGATTACGTAGAATATAAGATGAACGAATTCGTTGACTGGGCTGAATGCTGAACATGAGCTGTGTACGATCACTCAACAATGGTTGGCGGCCGAAGCGACGACGTTCACGCGAATAGATATATTGGCTTTGATACATTGATGCGTCGTGAGAGCTTCACTTGGGCGGGAGCGTGTGAAAAGAATGTGAAAATTGCCTTGGATGTTTGAAAAAAAGAATGGATAAAAATATATTAACGTCCGTTCGCAGTTGATGGAACTAAAAATTTTAGAAAATAATTTCTTTGAGTTAAAGTCAGTATTGACTTTTTGGCATTCGATTTGGAATGAGTAGGTTTGTGGATGTGCGCAACCAAAGTCGATACGTAAAGTTTGTATATAAACTTGTCTAAGGAAATTTTAAATTGTGCTTAACATAACAGGATACACAAAGACTTAGAGCCCCTGCATACAGTTTTCGAGCACCATACATTTGTCTTCCCCAAGTTCCTCGTAGAACAAGAGAGAGTGGGTTGTAGTTTTGTCAACTTCGAATCGTTTTTTATGAAAGAAATGCTAATATTCTATTTACGAAAATGTGGTAAAGATTCCTTGATCTAGGTATTGGGCTACAAACAAAATCCTATACCTATAATCGTATGGAAAGATTTCATTGTTTTCATTGTTTCTTGATCATCGATACTGCATTGGCCAGAAGCTCAGCCATTTCGTTAAGAGATCGGCGGTATTTCGCAATCTACTTAGAGATCTATGACGGATCATTCTGTACTAGTCATGAGATATATGTTTAGAATCTTTTCTAGCGATTTGTCAGAAGAAATATTACAGGGGAAGTACGTCCAGGCTGCTAGTGTGGTATTACAATTCATCATCATCAGCTACACAGAGAGCACCCAACTGATTTCTGCTTGACTTCCTAAGCTGCGAACTCTGCAGTAAGCATTTCGGGCTATCTTGTGAATTGAAAGGCAATCGACGAATGCCTGATAAAAATTTCTACGAACGTCGTAAAGTCGAACTTGTGAAATGTAAAAAAATGTCGTCGCGCTGTGCTTAAACTTGGTGTTAGTTTCTGTTATCCGAAATACGAGTTTTCGAGTTCTAATTATAATAAATATATATTTTTGCCTTGAAGGGAACTTGTATCAAAATTCCAAGCTTTTCATTACCAAGCCAGCTTAATATATATAAGTTGTTCCCAGCAGACATTTTAAACGCCTTCCCCCCCAATGTTTAATCGGAAGAAAAGAGCCAAAGGGTCTATGGAATTCTGTTTCTGGTTGTGTAACAATGGCTATATCGCTTTGTTTTCTGGGTGATTAAAGAATACTTACCTTGGCCAGCTTTCGTTTTTCTTCACAACGGAGGATCTGAAAACCTCTGCCAAATATTCTGCAAATCTATTTCCGACTTGCGGCAGACTTCCATCGGTCTAAAACCGAAACAAAATAAGTAAAATCGTGAAGTACAAAATGGCTTTATAGAATTCGGCCAAATTGATTTCAGGGAGACTAAAAAAAAAAAATAAATGATTGGATGAAAAACCAATATAAAATTAAAATTTATTTTCCATGAAATTATAAGTACTTAAATAAAATGTGTATTAATTTGATTTATATTATAAATATTTCTTCAAATAATTTCATGGACATTTTTATTTTATTTCAAATTGGGGTTTCACTCAATAATTTCATTCATATTACCTGCTTTGGAGTTTTAATCGAATATTTTTATAGTTCTACGCCAATTTTTTTTCACACGCCATTGGTTGTAAATATATTTATATATTTATTTATTTATGCATATTTTCTTTATGTAT
This sequence comes from Anomoia purmunda, assembly GCA_951828415.1. Lineage (NCBI taxonomy): Eukaryota > Metazoa > Arthropoda > Insecta > Diptera > Tephritidae > Anomoia > Anomoia purmunda. The sequence goes on along the minus strand of OX639996.1, from coordinate 111,366,208 downwards.
GTACATATGTATGTACACTTTTTTATGAAAGTAGATTTTGTTCGGCATTGTTTTGGAAATTCGCAAAATACATTTTATTTATTTGTAGCTCATTCTTTACGGTAGGGTTGTATGCAGTTGAACTTATTTTTTACATATTTTTATTAGTTATATAACATTAGCATTAGTTAGTTAAAGTTTTTGTTTTATTAAATTCTATTTTTATTTGTTCAATTTTATCTGAATCACATTTCTTTAGAGTTTTTTTCATGTTTAGAAATTGTAAAGTTGTCTGCGTTGCAAATAATACATAAGCAATTAAAAAATTGAGGGGCTAAAAAGTCGAAAAAGTCACAATTTAATTTTTAATGATTGGCTGAAGAAATTTATTAAAAATTAAAATCGAGACCGTGTAAAAATTAAATTCGTTCGAACTATAACGTTATAATAAAGTGTCGGCATAGTACTTATCATAATAGATAATCCATATTGAAATAACGAACAAAATTTTTTTGTCAATGCCCATATTAATCGGGGCTATCATTAAAGCCATTGTAGTCCGTTTTTTGTGTGAAACCTGCGATCACTGATCCGATTTGTTACGAACAAATACATTCAAAAGAATATATGCTGTGTTCGAAATACGATGAATTTGGTGATCGTATTTTTCAGTGATAGTGATAGCCTCGAATATGTCATTATTTTCTCAATGATACTTTCATAACAAAATTTGGCATTGAGCTTAAATTTTTTTGTTGGTATAAAATTAAAATATTTAGTTTTTTTCTAAACATTTGATAAGTTACATCACGACTTAAGGACCTATAATTAATATTTGCGAGTTTTTTAACTTCTGTTGTTTTAGACAAATAAAAAAATAGTCAGTGGTTTTGCATTCAAATATTTCAGATTACTTGAAATGTTTTTGCAATTTTTATGAGGCCTGGTATAAACTGTATAGTATTCGCAATGAACAGTTATTTGTAGCAGACTTTTTTGTAGGAAACGGAAACTGGAAATATATTATGGCAGTTATTTTTATACAAATGCATTTTTTATTTCTTTTGAATATCAAAAAAACATAAAATAAAATATGTTTATACTCAATTCACTCGAGACAGCTTTTAAAGCAAGATTTTGAGACAACTGGGCCTGCTTGTTTGGTGTACACGGGGCGGGCAATCATTGCGATAAATTCAGCCCATTTTTTTCCTACTCCGCTTACAATAGAAGTTGTCCCTTAGCAGAACAAAAGCAAATACATGCGTGATGACAAACGCAACAATAATTTGCATCAAAATTTCAAATTTTTTAATCCGAATATTTAGAAAAGTTTTAGGCCTGCAGTTTTATTTCATAGCTTATAAAACGAATTTTTTTTATATGAAAGAAATGAGCAACAACGTTAGCAAAAAAATCTCAAAAATCTCTTTATTATACTAAAATTCAATCTTCAAAAGAAAATTGCTTACCTAAAGATTTTGATTAAAAAATTTGAAATTTTCATTAAAATTTTTAGAATTTTATAAAATTTGCACAAAATTTTAAGATCGAAGCAGATTACCTTGGTTGTTCATTAAAAATCAAAAAAAAAAAAATGAATAAAAATAAAATGAAAAATAATAACATTCTTAACTTTTCTTGGTAAAATTTAAACAAAATTAAACTAAAAACTATTATTAAAAAAAATATTATTAAAAATCAATGAAATAAGCTTTTATCAAAAAACCAAAAAAAAAATTATTTTGTTTTTCGGCAAGAAAAAATGATTGCACTTTCCATTCAAATCTCAGTTATCACCGTTGTGGTAATTTTTGCCGCGTTATTTATAAACAAAATAAACTAATTTCTTCGAAAAAAATTTATTATTAATATTTTGAAAGTTTGTTGCGAAAAATTTGACTCCAGCTTTGAAGAAGGTTAGTTAATTAAGGTTAGATTTTTATTAATCGCTCAGAAAAAATAACTATAAAAAAAAACTCAGTAATTTATTATTATTATTGATTGCAAAATTTTCAATTTCTAAAAAAATGTTTGATTACGACTCATATTTTTCACCCATGTGCCCATAGTTTTTCCTCATATAAATTACATCGCAGATTTTAAGTTCGTTGAGCGAAAAAAATCGGTTATTTACTGTTTTTGGGGTCACCCTAGTGCATGCAGTTCTCTCAGTTGAAATAAAAAAAAAAAGAAAAGTAATGCTAAAATGTAAACAAACACAAAATTTTTAACTAAAATGTTTGATTTTTTTTATTTATGAAATCAGTAATTTTGTATTGATTAACATAGTAATAATTTAGCCGAATCAACGCTCACTCACACTCATGCGCGCTTATAAAACTAAAAAACAAAAAAAGAAAATTTTTCACAGTATTTTTTGTATTGTATAAAAAATGAGAAATTTCTTGAAAAAATACGCTAAGTAGCTGAATTTAAAATTTACATACTTATACATAGAAGTATACATATATAGATATATTTTATCAGATTATCACTATACTTTGTTGCCTTATTGAATTAGTTCTACGCTTTTGCGAATCTCGCTTTTTATTTATTCTTTTTGCTTTACGTAGTATAACTATGCTAAGCAGTTTCTTTTATTATTTTTTTTTTCATTCATAAATATAAATATTTATCTTCGTAATATAATAATCATAGCGCCCAGTTTTCCAGCTGCCTTTAAAATTTATACCACATAATTTTCTTCATTTCCATTTGTCAACAAACCAAACAATAACCCCAAACATACTACTTACACTTTCGCTTACCCCGCTCTAACATAGTACATACGTATTTAGTATCTTAAAAATCTATGTACATACATATTTACAATGAGAAATATTTTAGAAATTGTGCCGGTGGCACTGGCTGTGCCACCACCAATTGCCCACCGCCCGCCGCTTCCTCCAATCGCTGTTTATAGTCGGGCATTTCATCGGCAATGCATGGATGGCCCTCCGATGGCCAGAATAGACAGGAACATATGCGACATAGTTCCAGCACTTCGGCAAATTGATAATCATCATTAACACCATACGTGCGTCTCAATTGATGATAGATTTTTTTCCAGTCCTTTACCTCGTTCATTAGTTTCATATTGTTAAGATCGAGTATTAAATTTATTTGACGTTGTTTGAAATGGAAGCGACATAGTTCACGCCAAATGCGTTGTTCTGAGACCAGCGTGGCCATAGTTTGCCAGGCGGTGGCGGAGGCCTTTTAGATGAGAGATTATTGTTTTACAATTACAAATACTTTAGACTTTTTGTGTATTTGAAATTTATACTCACTTCGAGATCTTTATGATCGGCTATACGTAAAATAATCTCACGTATGCACTCCTCAGGTAAGTCATGCAATTTTGGACGTATTTCTGGACCGGGCTGGAAAAAAAAACAAAAGAAGACGATTTTGCATAAATACGAAACTTGCTGTTAATTAAAAATGCGGATATTAATTAAAACCCATTAAAAGTCTAAGAGAGTTGTACATATGAAAGTCAAAACATTTCTTAGTGTCAACAGAATTTTCCACTATTTTTGACTAAGGCTGTTTAAAAAAAAACGCTGTAATAGTTAAAATTTTAGTCTGAGCAAAGCATGAAAATTTTAAATATTACATTACTTACTTCTACTTATTGAAATAGATTTTCAAACAAAAATTTTCAAGAGGTCTTTCTTCTAAGATAAAAACTTCACGCGGCTTATGAAAGCCTCTAAAACATATTCTTAAAAATCAAAGTAGAACGAAAGGTAAATGAAAAAAACATATATGACTATTGTCTTCGTGCTCGATCAGCTAAGAGAACCAGCATACAACCCAAGAACGATAAAATAGAATATGGTATATTCCATATGGGGGAAAGATGAATGAATAACTTCCAAATTTTCTTGTTTTAGTTTTGCTGAAATGCAAAAATATGATTTATATGCAGATATTTAATAAATAAATCTCTAAAATATTAAAAACAGGTACTCTTTGCCGCTCATTTGGCGTAATTGGGAAATTAAATTAACTGATCAGTAAATAGTTTCATAATTATTGGTGATATAATTTCATGCATAATTTCACGCACTAAGCCACAACGCTGAAGAAAATTTTATTCGGAATAGGGTCTCCTTAACGACGAGGAAAACTATCGCGAGGAATATTTTTTAAGCTAATTTTTAATTACATAAATTGAAACTTTTAAATCCACTTCTAACGAGAGCAACTAAGGTTTTAACTAATCTTAGGAAGTAAATCACTGATATTTTCATTTCGTATAATAACCCCAGTCAAATACATATGTAATTCGTGAACAGCTGCCAATTCTGTTTCCAAAATACTTATATCATTCATTTCCTGCAACACTTCCGCTAAATTCAATTTACACTAAGTGCAAATGTCGAAAAATAAAAGTGAAATGAAATTCCATTTTCCGTTTATCACCTGTAGCCTTTTTCACGCTTGTAAATACTGTATATACATAAGTACACATAACGGTGTAAATGCACATGAGGGTGATTCAAAAATACATTGGATAATTACTTTTTAGAGTTTCATGCTCGCTGCCTCAAAAATTATAGAAATGTAAAAGATACTTGCATTTTTCTATTTTGTAATTCTTTAATATTTTAATACTGAGCCCCAAGAGTTTTGAAGTTTCGCATTTACAAATTTAACATAGAGTAAATACATTTTTTCATAAAATTATTATAAACTTATTAAAAATTAATAAATTTTGATCGACTAAGAATATTTTCCTTCTGCAATCTTCAATGAATGAGATTCGAATGCATATTTATTTTCAAAATTGTATTAGCTATATTTTCCGTAACCAATAAGTATCCCCGCAAATCTCAGAATTTTTATTACTTCCAAGAACTGAAAGTTTAAAGATAAGTTCATGCATATTTATTAAAAATAATATTTTTTTTTCGAATTCATTTTTTGCGTTTTCCTTCTACCCACCCAACGTATTTACCGTTCTTATCCAGACTACAGCTTTTTTATAGTATGTAGATAGAGATAAATTTAGGAAAAAGTTCCCATAGGCGGCGCTAGAGTCAAGGTATTTCTAAAACCCGTATTTAATGTCCGATTTGATTGAAATTCACAACAAGTATTAGTCACATAAATATAATTTGAAAATTGTGTTGATAGGTGGCGCTGGTGCCGAGATATCTCTAAAACCCGTAATCACAGCCGGAATTAGATTAAAATTCAAAAGTTTTATATGTAGGATGTGGCAAAGCGCACAGAGCCAGCTAGTTAGTTATAAAAAAGAAAAACTTAATTTAATTGTAAAGTTTTTGGAAAACATTTTTCCAACCACCCTAATGCGCATACAAACAATGTTCAAATACAACACTCGGCCATCAGACTCACCTCTTTGATTTCAATTTGACTAGCAACTGTTTGTATGCGTTTGATAGTCTCGATATGCTCCTGCCACAGATTGGTGCTGCCCAATGGTTTCCCCCAACACTTTTGGCTCTCCTGCAAAACGATATCTTGCAACTGTATGACCAGACCACGCAAAACATTGAAATGCTGTTGACTGTCGTTGACTGATAAGCGAAGTGGCGTAGCGCAAAAACAGTAAACGTTGCAACCATTAATTCAATAGTTGATTGTTGGATGAGCCGGCGTAAACCAATTACCGGTTTTGTTTTTTGTTAGTTTATTTTTGCATAGAGAACGTGAATGTTGTTGCAATTGGCCAATGATGGAAGTGAATGGTTCATTAAAAGTTTAAGGAAGAAAAAAGACATAGTCGTAAAAGTAATAAAATTAGTGACACTTTGCCACTCGTAAATGGTATGTGCAAACAAGTTTGTGCAAAAGTTATAGGTATGTACAATTAATACGACAACCGTAGCAGTAGCAATAGGTGAGCGAATGGAAGTCACGCTAATTAATTTCGTGAGCGGAAATAAATGCCAGTTTTAATTGTTTGCTTCACTTTATTATTGCTACTACAATTTGTTGTTTCTCATCTACTCGTACGAGTAGGCAGTGTGCTTACCATGTGTGGCCACATCTTCAACGATTTGCATCAGCACCCGTTGCGCACTCCCCGACAAATTAACGATACCTTTATGGGACACCAACAGTCGCAGCAGTGCACAAATATAGTGGAAGCGTTTGTGATTGCGTAGCGAAGTACGAAAATCGAGACGCCGCACCACTTCGCCAAGTCCATTAAAACCGGCGATTTCGCGTGTACAACGTACGGTAATGTGGCAGTGTGGTGGGACGATGACCTCGTCGGAGTCGTCATCAAAACTATCGTCCGAAGTGGAGGGAAATCTAGAAAAAAAAGAGATTAAAAGGAATATAGTAAGGTACATATGTATATCAAATGTGTTTAGAAATATTTACATATATTAGGGTGCATCAAACGCCAGACAAAAAAAAATCTGTACAGTTTTTTCACCGGCATTATAAAATTATTATATTTTAAGGCATCAAAGAAAATATTTCGAAAAAGTATTCAGATTTACGTGAGCTGGACTGATAAGAAAATACCTCCAAAAGTTGAATTTGTTATGAATAAATTTTTTTTTTTATATTTTTTCAAACAAGTCACCTGAGATGATAAAACAATTTAAGCTTAAAGAAAAGAATAAAAAAATGTTTTTTGAGACAAAATTAAAAAAATACGAAGGTTTTTTCAAATCAGTTCAGCTCACGTAAATCTTAATTGTTTTCCGAAATATTTTGTTTGATATCTTAAATGTAATGAATTTTATAAATACGATAGAAAAACATTACCACTTTTTTTTGTACCCTAATACATTGCCGGAAAAAGTGTCCACAGAAATTTTTTTCATATTCATACAATTTTTTTTTTTTTGCTAAAACTGTTTCACAAAGATTTTAATTAAAAATTTGTATGTGATTAAAAATTTCTGTGGATTTTTGATAATTATTTTTACCGATAGTGTTACCCGTTTCCTTAGATATTAAAAAATAAATTTTGTTCATACGTAATATGGAAAAAATTCGCAACACTTTTAGCAAAAAATATTATAAAAATCAAGGACAAATTTTAATCATTTGAAACTTTAACTTTATTATAACAAAATTTAATTTGCTAAGAAACTAGATAATTAAAAATTTGCTAAAACTTCTGTTCAATAAAGTAGTGAATAAGTTTTGAACTTATTTTTTAACTTCTTACATTTTTATAATTTTTCTAGAAAGCTTGAAACTTTGGTTTACATAGTATTTTTTATTGAATTAATTATATTTTTTTTAAAATAAAATAAGGAAAGACAAAATTGTCGACCAAAAAATTAAAATTTCACCACAATCATTATCAATCAACAAACTGCTCAGTCGAGCGGAGACCTACAATTTGCGGCAACAGATATCTCCATCATTTTACGAGGTAAATTTTTAAAAAGTCCATTACTTCTAGAAAGGTTTTGGTGATGTGCGATATATAGAACTGTGGGTTTTTGAACATGGGAATGGAGTGTACTGCCAAGAATTCTGTTTGAGATGAAAATTTAGACTACCAGATCACTGCAACGTGTTTGGGGTGGGGGTAGCTACCATCAAGGAAGTGACAAGCGCGACCTCTGCAAGGGAAGTAAATATAATATCTATTCTGATAACGAAGGGGCAATTAGAGTTCTTGGTTCAATAACAGTGCGTTCGAAAGTGGTCATAGGTTAATTGACGTCTCTTTCGACAGTTCCGGAGTATTTCTTCGTCACAAGAGTCACAGGGATATCCCAGGGAATTGGAGTTGGCATGGAGTTTTTCGGTGTTTCTCTGGGCAACTGTAGGCTACTTCTGAATGAATGGAGGGGTTGGTTTGCATTCAGCAAGGACTGAGAAGCTACCAGAATGTGTTAGGTCATCCCAGTTCTCATTAATTAGGGGAATCCAAAGAGCGACTCTTACTGCGACAACTGCTTTGAGGATGAGGGGGTGAAATCATCTCACTATTTGCTCAGTTGCCCTGCTTTCACGAAACTAAGACTGAAGTTTCCGGGATCAGATCGGGAATGGTGATTAGCCAGCTTCGTAGCTTCATGACAAGCACGCGGCACTATATGGGCTATAAATAAGAAATTGACGTTGCTTGAGCTTCACTTTCTTTTCACTTTGAATGCGAGGCATACTAAGTATCAGAAAAGGCATGTTTTCAGCACTGATTGGTTTAGAGCTTTGTCTTAGAAGTTAATGAAAATCGCTCACTTTATTTTCGTAATAATTTCATGTACATATTCTACGAGTATTGCTGCTGAAAAAGATGAATCTGATTTTTTTGTGAATGAAAGAAGACATTCTCCGGGAAGTAGGTGCAGAAAAGTTCAACTTGCTATGCCCTTGTACTTTTGTTTACATACATACATAGACAAACAGCCATATATGTATATTTATAGACACAGATGTAAATACATCCATACATAAATTCGCTTACAACACTTCAGTGGCTATGATCAATGAGCAATGCGTTTACAATATTCTCACACAATCAGCAGACTCAGGCGCTATGTACACGAGATTTTATTTTAATACAAATCAGTAGGCATACGGAAACAAAGAACTAAAAATAAAATGAAATAATTAAGTTTTAAAATTCAACATCATTCATACATACTCTGACAACAAGGTAAACGAACGAACAAACGAACGAGCTTGCTGCCATTACGTTGAGTGATTTATGTGCAACATTTGTTGCATTGCCATCTGTTGCATACTCGTAGAGTTGACACACAGATAGAGAGTGTGGCAGTAAGGCGCACTTATACTGGATTAGGGCCTTTGTTTATATTGTAAGTAATTTTATGGCTATGGAAGCCAGCATGTACTATGTGGAAAGGCAGAGAGTTTTTGTTTTATTTTTAGTGAGAAATGGGGATTTCAGTTGTTGTGTTTACTAAATAATTTGTACTTGGCGGTGGCGTCTGCTATAAAAATGATAATTATGTATTGAGGCCATTTGTTTTCTTAATTGTGTCAATATTTCAATATTTTAAATGAAATCGGTTACATTTTCAACCCATAATAACCCAAGCCGCATCTCAGAAAATGTTGAATATTAATTGTTAGAACTTATCATTCCTTTCAACTATCCCTAGACATACACAGAGATGTGATGCCAAAGAGGGCTGATAACTAAGACAGCAGTCGGATTCCAATTCTAAACCTCCATCGTTAAAAAAAGGAAACAGAAATATTGCAATTTTTAGCGATTTTATCATAAAAAGCATCTCTAAAAGTCTCGAAAATATAAACATTTTTTGGTTAATTTTTTGGAGCTGATACAATTTTGGATACAGATACAGAAAATCATTTCTCTGAGGAATGGAAATGGCATTACTTTATTAAAAAATAAGTAAATTCTTTGTATTTTAATTTTTTCGATCAAAAATAATCGTTATTTTTTAACCTAAAATGTTCCGATCATATTTGATCAGTAAAAAATAATCGTTATTTTTATATTTTTTCAATCATAATAAACTTGTCATCGCTAATATTATGTTTTATGATCGAAAAAAATCACAAAATATTAATCAAATCAAAAACAAATCCAAGATTAAAGATTATTTCTCATCAAAGAAATAAAAATTAATAAATTGCGATCAAACTTGAAAATTAAAAATCAAAGAACAACGATTCTTTTTCATCGAAAGAATAAAAAATCGAAAAATATCGATCAATTATGATCGAAAAAATTAAAATATAAGAAAAATGATTACTTTTTTCGAAAAAATAAAAATTAAAAAATTTCGATCAAACTTGACTTGATAACGATTATTTTTGATCGAAATTTTAATCGAAGAATAAAAATCAAAACATATAAAAAAACAAAAATTAAAAAATTTCGATCAAACTTGATCGAAAAAATAAAGATCCAAGAATAACAATTATTTTTGATCGAAATAATAAAAGTCATAAAATAAAGATTAAATCATCATTCTTTTTACAAAAATTTTAACCATTACGGTCGCTTAAAAAAGTGTATTAAATTAAATGATTAAGTTAAAGGAAATATGCGGCATGGGATTGAAAGGAAGTAGGCTTAAAGAACATAATCATGAAAATGAGATTTCTAAATGTCACTATCGTTTGATTGCGTTGTGCATTTATGGAAATTTTATTCAGAGCCAAGCATTGCCAAGCTTTTAGTACTCCGAAACCTTAAGTTTGCGAAGGCAAAGAGTAAGAACACCTTGAATTGCACAAAACATATTCCACCTTACACGCCTCCACTTAAGGATGAAATTGCCCTTGATATAGACACACATACGCACACACGCACACACACACACGCAGAGATAAGGCATGTAATGAGTGAATGAAATGCATTTTACTTACGCCAATTTATTTTCCACTTATGCAGTCAAGAATTCACCCCATCAAGTCAACATTTGCTAACTTAGGTTATTAATGGTGCAAAGTAATTGGCTTTTAGCAACACTTGAAGAAATTTTTAATTGGACAACACACTTTTTTTTCCTTTTCTAAATGAACTGTGGCTATGACTACGAAAATGTAATGAAGAAAACTTAGAAAGGGGCAGATCGTATAGCTACATTTAATTATTACATACAAATGTATATTTTTTCTCCTTACTTTTTTCATGTATGTATGTATATAAATATTTCCACATTTTTCCTTTATCATCAACGATTTCACTAAAGGGCAAATAACTAAGACAAATTAGCTCTGCTGCAAGTCGATTCATTCTGAGCCCAGTTGTGAAATCAGCTGAAACACCGACTAACTGACAACTGACTGGCAGGGTTCAAAGGACATTAGCCAATAATAAAAACGAACATTGCGGATAAGCACCAACATTTTGTACGTACATACATCAGTATGTATTTATATATGTACATGGTAGTTTTTCGTAGAAAAAAAATATGTAGCACGAAGTGAACTAGTTCTGCCAATACACATAACGAAGCATTAAAATGTGAAGGAAAATTCGATAGGCATGTCAAGGAAAACTAGGTCAAATGATATAGCAATGTGTGAATGTAGAGAGGATGGCGGGTCGTATGAGTAACCTACAAATCGCTATATGTACATATATTGTATGTAGATGCCTCTGTACTATGTAAATAGTATCTATGTGGAAATATTCGTCCTAGTAGATAGCTGAACTTCATATGCGATAGAAACATAAGAAAAATTATATAATAAACACAACTTTATATATCTTTATTTTTTAATTATTCTTTTCTATATTTTATTTTTATATTTGTACGATGGTTCCAATTCAGGAAGCAGATACAGGCTCGTGTTAGCAGCATTGCAGATTTAACTTCAAAATGAAGATAGTTTTCTCACGTATTTTCCGAAAAATCTTCACAAGAATATAATGAAAACAAATCAAACTCCATACAAAAAATCTTAACAGTAAAGATATCTGTCAGCATTTGAGATTTTTTTTTTTTTGAGAAAATTTGAAAAATCTATAGCAGAAGCAAATTTGTAATTCTTTTTGCACCCCACTTTTAAAAAAAATAAGTATTTAATTTGAAAATTTTTCTCAGATAAACTTGAATACAATAAAAGTATTGTTGTACAAAGTTTATTGAAAATAAAATAATAAATAATTTCACTCAAAAGTTAGACGTAAACTCAATATTTCAATATTATTTCTGATTTTTTATTTCCCGTTGAATTTTAAATCCTCAGATATCTTGCTACAAAGTCTAATGCCGATATTTCGTTAAAAAAATTGTCTTAATTTTGATGTCGTAATTTTGTCTTAAAATTGCGATAGTTTCTTCGGATTCAGTTAAAGGTTTCTTTAAAATGTTTTTCTTCAATCCAAACTTTTGTTTTACTTTACCAACCCAAATCGATAATTAAATTGCATGATTACTCGTATTTTTGAGAATAACTAATTTTCAAAATACTCATATTTTCAATCTGAAAATCTATTAACTCGTGACTCACTTCACGATAATTATATTTTTTTAAATAAAAATGCATCTAAAAGTAAATATTAACTAGAGTTGTTATTAATAAATCGAATATCGATTAATTGAAACATTCGAAATCGATTTTTTACGATAAAGTGATTTAAAATCGCAACTCGATCGGTGTTCTTTAAAGATATTAATAAAATAATAAATTAGTAAAACGATGGATTGAACTTAAATGAAAAATGTATCTTCATTAATTTCTAAATTCTGGTGGTAAAAGAAACAAAAAACTTTTCATAAAGAATAGGCAAAAATATTAAACAACTCGTACTGATATTTGGTATGTATTGATACGTATTGGATAACAATATTTCTATTCTCCTAGAAGATTTGAATAAAGCAATGACGTTTTTACTTTAAAATCGCGTATCGCATATTGTAAGATCGTTTATTTTTTATGCATCACTCTTTTTTACTTTAATTTTAATGGATTCAGAAGTAGAATTTGAAGTTTCGAGCTAACATCTCATTTCCTAAATTATCGCTTTTCCACATAAAAAAATGGCATTTTCAGCGCGAGCACTAACAGAAATTAAATTTTTTCGGTAGATTTTTATAAATTTTTTAGCAGTTGGCAATCTTACTTTAATTTTTTTTTTGTTTTTAAAGATAGTGTACTCTTTAAATACCTGCTATGTTAAATATCTACACTGTTGCACTGTTGTTGTTTTTTTTTTAACAAAAAAAACCTTTCTTTATCCCTCGTTCACACTCATATTAATTTTCTTAGTTCTGTATTTCTTCAAAGGTGTTTCGCTGTTAATATTTAGTTTTTTCCCCCACATGTTCTCGATTAGTCAATCATTTTGAATAGAAACTGACCTACATAATTTCAGATTATTTATTGATTTATTCAACTACTAATAGGAATGTGCACACATATAACCGTACATACATACCTAGGTACATTTATATTAATTGTTAGAACTTATCATTCCTTTCAACTATCCCTAGACATACACAGAGATGTGATGCCAAAGAGGGCTGATAACTAAGACAGCAGTCGGATTCCAATTCTAAACCTCCATCGTTAAAAAAAGGAAACAGAAATATTGCAATTTTTAGCGATTTTATCATAAAAAGCATCTCTAAAAGTCTCGAAAATATAAACATTTTTTGGTTAATTTTTTGGAGCTGATACAATTTTGGATACAGATACAGAAAATCATTTCTCTGAGGAATGGAAATGGCATTACTTTATTAAAAAATAAGTAAATTCTTTGTATTTTAATTTTTTCGATCAAAAATAATCGTTATTTTTTAACCTAAAATGTTCCGATCATATTTGATCAGTAAAAAATAATCGTTATTTTTATATTTTTTCAATCATAATAAACTTGTCATCGCTAATATTATGTTTTATGATCGAAAAAAATCACAAAATATTAATCAAATCAAAAACAAATCCAAGATTAAAGATTATTTCTCATCAAAGAAATAAAAATTAATAAATTGCGATCAAACTTGAAAATTAAAAATCAAAGAACAACGATTCTTTTTCATCGAAAGAATAAAAAATCGAAAAATATCGATCAATTATGATCGAAAAAATTAAAATATAAGAAAAATGATTACTTTTTTCGAAAAAATAAAAATTAAAAAATTTCGATCAAACTTGACTTGATAACGATTATTTTTGATCGAAATTTTAATCGAAGAATAAAAATCAAAACATATAAAAAAACAAAAATTAAAAAATTTCGATCAAACTTGATCGAAAAAATAAAGATCCAAGAATAACAATTATTTTTGATCGAAATAATAAAAGTCATAAAATAAAGATTAAATCATCATTCTTTTTACAAAAATTTTAACCATTACGGTCGCTTAAAAAAGTGTATTAAATTAAATGATTAAGTTAAAGGAAATATGCGGCATGGGATTGAAAGGAAGTAGGCTTAAAGAACATAATCATGAAAATGAGATTTCTAAATGTCACTATCGTTTGATTGCGTTGTGCATTTATGGAAATTTTATTCAGAGCCAAGCATTGCCAAGCTTTTAGTACTCCGAAACCTTAAGTTTGCGAAGGCAAAGAGTAAGAACACCTTGAATTGCACAAAACATATTCCACCTTACACGCCTCCACTTAAGGATGAAATTGCCCTTGATATAGACACACATACGCACACACGCACACACACACACGCAGAGATAAGGCATGTAATGAGTGAATGAAATGCATTTTACTTACGCCAATTTATTTTCCACTTATGCAGTCAAGAATTCACCCCATCAAGTCAACATTTGCTAACTTAGGTTATTAATGGTGCAAAGTAATTGGCTTTTAGCAACACTTGAAGAAATTTTTAATTGGACAACACACTTTTTTTTCCTTTTCTAAATGAACTGTGGCTATGACTACGAAAATGTAATGAAGAAAACTTAGAAAGGGGCAGATCGTATAGCTACATTTAATTATTACATACAAATGTATATTTTTTCTCCTTACTTTTTTCATGTATGTATGTATATAAATATTTCCACATTTTTCCTTTATCATCAACGATTTCACTAAAGGGCAAATAACTAAGACAAATTAGCTCTGCTGCAAGTCGATTCATTCTGAGCCCAGTTGTGAAATCAGCTGAAACACCGACTAACTGACAACTGACTGGCAGGGTTCAAAGGACATTAGCCAATAATAAAAACGAACATTGCGGATAAGCACCAACATTTTGTACGTACATACATCAGTATGTATTTATATATGTACATGGTAGTTTTTCGTAGAAAAAAAATATGTAGCACGAAGTGAACTAGTTCTGCCAATACACATAACGAAGCATTAAAATGTGAAGGAAAATTCGATAGGCATGTCAAGGAAAACTAGGTCAAATGATATAGCAATGTGTGAATGTAGAGAGGATGGCGGGTCGTATGAGTAACCTACAAATCGCTATATGTACATATATTGTATGTAGATGCCTCTGTACTATGTAAATAGTATCTATGTGGAAATATTCGTCCTAGTAGATAGCTGAACTTCATATGCGATAGAAACATAAGAAAAATTATATAATAAACACAACTTTATATATCTTTATTTTTTAATTATTCTTTTCTATATTTTATTTTTATATTTGTACGATGGTTCCAATTCAGGAAGCAGATACAGGCTCGTGTTAGCAGCATTGCAGATTTAACTTCAAAATGAAGATAGTTTTCTCACGTATTTTCCGAAAAATCTTCACAAGAATATAATGAAAACAAATCAAACTCCATACAAAAAATCTTAACAGTAAAGATATCTGTCAGCATTTGAGATTTTTTTTTTTTTGAGAAAATTTGAAAAATCTATAGCAGAAGCAAATTTGTAATTCTTTTTGCACCCCACTTTTAAAAAAAATAAGTATTTAATTTGAAAATTTTTCTCAGATAAACTTGAATACAATAAAAGTATTGTTGTACAAAGTTTATTGAAAATAAAATAATAAATAATTTCACTCAAAAGTTAGACGTAAACTCAATATTTCAATATTATTTCTGATTTTTTATTTCCCGTTGAATTTTAAATCCTCAGATATCTTGCTACAAAGTCTAATGCCGATATTTCGTTAAAAAAATTGTCTTAATTTTGATGTCGTAATTTTGTCTTAAAATTGCGATAGTTTCTTCGGATTCAGTTAAAGGTTTCTTTAAAATGTTTTTCTTCAATCCAAACTTTTGTTTTACTTTACCAACCCAAATCGATAATTAAATTGCATGATTACTCGTATTTTTGAGAATAACTAATTTTCAAAATACTCATATTTTCAATCTGAAAATCTATTAACTCGTGACTCACTTCACGATAATTATATTTTTTTAAATAAAAATGCATCTAAAAGTAAATATTAACTAGAGTTGTTATTAATAAATCGAATATCGATTAATTGAAACATTCGAAATCGATTTTTTACGATAAAGTGATTTAAAATCGCAACTCGATCGGTGTTCTTTAAAGATATTAATAAAATAATAAATTAGTAAAACGATGGATTGAACTTAAATGAAAAATGTATCTTCATTAATTTCTAAATTCTGGTGGTAAAAGAAACAAAAAACTTTTCATAAAGAATAGGCAAAAATATTAAACAACTCGTACTGATATTTGGTATGTATTGATACGTATTGGATAACAATATTTCTATTCTCCTAGAAGATTTGAATAAAGCAATGACGTTTTTACTTTAAAATCGCGTATCGCATATTGTAAGATCGTTTATTTTTTATGCATCACTCTTTTTTACTTTAATTTTAATGGATTCAGAAGTAGAATTTGAAGTTTCGAGCTAACATCTCATTTCCTAAATTATCGCTTTTCCACATAAAAAAATGGCATTTTCAGCGCGAGCACTAACAGAAATTAAATTTTTTCGGTAGATTTTTATAAATTTTTTAGCAGTTGGCAATCTTACTTTAATTTTTTTTTTGTTTTTAAAGATAGTGTACTCTTTAAATACCTGCTATGTTAAATATCTACACTGTTGCACTGTTGTTGTTTTTTTTTTAACAAAAAAAACCTTTCTTTATCCCTCGTTCACACTCATATTAATTTTCTTAGTTCTGTATTTCTTCAAAGGTGTTTCGCTGTTAATATTTAGTTTTTTCCCCCACATGTTCTCGATTAGTCAATCATTTTGAATAGAAACTGACCTACATAATTTCAGATTATTTATTGATTTATTCAACTACTAATAGGAATGTGCACACATATAACCGTACATACATACCTAGGTACATTTATAGCTCAACATTAAACAATTTTTCCAAATCCTAGAACTTTGCACATTTGTATACATACACTGAAAAAAAGAACTGAAGCAAAATTTTCTTTATTTTGATGTCCCAATTTCTTCTTCAAACTGCGATATTTTTTTACGATTGAGTAAATGTTTCTTCAAAATGAATAAAAAACGTACATAAAATGAGATCTGTTTTCTCCGGAAAAGATTTGTATAGCGCTAATTCATACCCATTTTTCTTTCTTTGTATAGCTGTTTTTCTTCAATACAGATAATTTTTTTTTTTGTTTTGAGTGTATGTATGTATCTATTAAGAAACTGGTAATTAATTTTAATTGAATTGTTTTTCAAACCACTGCAACTTCATTTAGTGCTGTGGCGCAAGCGTTTTGCTGTCTGTCGGAATCTATTCTGGGCAACATGCTCACATAAATCGAGTGCCAAAGAATGTATGTATGTATGTACTTACAGATAGCTGGATAGAGAGTCTACTCATTTCACATTCACAATGTACAATACTTAGGAAGATGCGGAAAAGGTGGAATTTGTGTGCTTAGCAATCCTATAAATTAAATTCACAGCATAACATGACATATTTTGTTGAAACTGTAGGGCACAAAAATGTAGACACATGTAAAGATTATGTGTATAAAAAATTTTCAAGCAATTTTTACGGAAAAAAAAACTAAAAATTTACCCCTGCGCTATACAAAATTTTAAAAACTCCCAATTGTATTAAAAATAAAATAGATTTCGCCACTAAATACCAGACCGTGATATCGGCAGTCGCTCTCCCTTTAGAATATTATAATTCTAGAAATAAGTGAATGGAACACTATACACAGCGCAAACAAAAAGACGAATTTTCCGAAGACGGATTCTGAGAGAGGGTACCGTATATGAGAAATTTTGATATGAATTTAATTATAGAGTTTTCTAGCGCATTATTATGGTAAGCCCACAGTTCAATATAAAATACCGGAGATAACATTTTTCGGGAATATTTCAACACTCTACTGCCTCAATAGATTGGCATTTTTGATGTCTTTTGTTAAAAAAAAAGTACCCATAAAACAGGAATATAATTGGGTTAATATGTGCCACAAAATATGTATGTCATAAAACTTTCTTTAAGTCTTGAAATGCGGAACTATTTCGGGTCTATTTCGGAACCTTGTTCTGTACCAAATTGTGCCGAATAGTTCTGTATATCAAGGCTTGAAAAAAGTTGTGAGGCAAATATTTGTGTGGTATATTTTAACCCGTCATATTCTTGTTTTTAGGGTATTGTTTGATCTTTTCCAAAAAATATAACGAAAATGGCTATTTATTGAGGCAATTGAGGGTTAAAATAGTCCACGAAAAAGTTCGGGATCATTTAGAAAAGGGTCCTAAGATAGGCCCGAACTAGTATCAAAATGGTCTCAAAATAGGTCGGTATTTCGGACTTAAAAGTTGATCTCACAAATATTAATACGAAAAGAGCAGAGATAAGTCTGAAAATAAAAGTCTTTGTAGATAAAAAAAAATCTCAAATATAGGCTAACTCATAATGATTATGTGAAAATACTTTTTTCAATCAGCTATCGATGGCTTCAAAATTATATCTCTGATAGTTATTAGGAAAACACCTTTATACTATAAGTCGCAAAATAAAAGACTTATATAAAATTTCAAAACAATAGTTATCGATGAACTAAAAAAAATTGTCACTCATAATAGTTATACTGAAAATATTTGTATAATATTAATATATCAAAATAATAGTTATCGATGACTTAAATTTCACTGGTAAGTATTATGAAAACACTTTTTATATAAGTCTCAAGATAATAGTTATCGATGTAGATAATAGCTATTGATGACTAAATTATTTTTATTAAGTCTTTTTTAAATTCTTACCAAGTTTTGGATGTTCCTTTTTAAACTCAGCCATCAAATATTTATCATTCTAGGTCTCCGGTACAAATCTGAGCAAGAAATAAAAATTCTGGACTACTCTTTGAGAAGTTGAGAAGCTAAACTAATCTATTTTGACTAAATTCAGAAAGCCTAAATTTTAGCAAACTAAGTACAGGATCTCTCTAAAAAATAACAACAATTTTTTATAAAATATACATAGTTTCAATTATTTTAGGTGCGTTCAGTTCTCTATAAGTACTGCTTTTCCTAAATAAATTTGTAGTTACGCAAACTTAAATGAACTTGAAAGTTTACAACAAAATCAACAACAATAACAACAAAACACACAAAAATCGAAAGTTGCAGTTGCAAACGTACTTGATGTTTTAAGGTCATGTCACACAGCACAGAGGCTCGATTTTACGCAACTCACACACAAACTGAGCGGGTGGGTGAAGAGCATGAAGCAGCGTCCCAGCAGTCACACTACTCGTTTTGCTTTAATATCCTTTGCCAGCAAACAGCATCCGCAGCTGCAATGCACTCACCAACCAAACTTGCCACCCATTAAATTGTTGCATTGCCGTTTAAGTAAAAATTTATGCAACTGTGTGTGGTAGCATTACAATATTACGTACGAACGTATAGTGGATGATGCGGATGGTGATGTTGAGGTTGCTGTTGTTGTTTTGTTGTTGTTCTTAGTTGGCTGGCAATGGGTTTGTTTGCACTGTTGCACGAAGGACAATATGCAATGGCAAAATGGCCAACAACAGCTATCTTTGGATGTGTGGGGGTATTTTATAGTAAATTTGTAATTTTTTGTATGTGACTATATTATCTGCGTTTATCTGTAATGAAAGTGCATACCAAACATACATACATTGCAATATGTATATCCGTTTTGTGGTTTTGCCCTCATTTCCATTCGGTTTTTGTAGCTGTTGTGGCTCCCAGGACATTAACGAAGGAATTCGGTCAAGTTTATCGAGCAGTGTCACCGTGCTGTAAATGAACGTGGTTTTTCAATCTGCAGCACTCATTTGTCATTGCCACACTGTGTTGCCAAGTACAAACATACATACTTTTTTCATTCCGCCTGATTTAGTAAGTAATCTACTCTCTATTGTGTGTAGGGTTGACTACAAGGATAACCGTGCCACTTCTATTTATTTATTAGGGTATTAAATGTCATAATACAAACAGTTGTGTTATGATTAGATAAAATATGTTAATCCCTCCACAAGGCTATGTTTCCAAATTTGAAGACCACGGATGAATTTAAAAACAACTTGAGCTTTGGATGTGGCTTCGCTTTCGTTCTCACATCATCCGAGCATACAGAAAAATATTTTGGAGGAGGTTTTAAGCGCTTCCAATTATATATCAACAAAGAAAAAAAGTAAATTTATTCCAAGAAATTATTACAATTTAAGATTTAAAGGCCGTTGAGGTGGCTCGAAACTGCTCCGCCCTAGATAGCTCAGATGCTGTAAAGACTCTTGGCTATCTGAATTTCATCAGGAGAAATTATAATCACGCAGGATATGCAGGATCCTAATGCCAGATCCTAAAAAACTAATAAGAATATCCTCAGCCGAAATCTTTATACAAAGAACTCACAGAAAGAAAAAACAAATATGCTCCCCTGAAATAAGCAAAATTTATTTAAGCTTTCCTTCTTAACGTTAATATTATGAAATTATATATTTTATTTCATGTAGAGTTCGGCTCTATTCGCACATGGAATTTGTCTGATAAGACCCCTGATAAAATTTTCTGAAGAATAATTTTCTAGAACATTTTAATCCTCTAACGACTTTTCGAGCTTGTTTTTTAGGGGTTTTTGAATTAAGGGCCAAAACGACACTTTTAGTTGGGAGCTAATGGGTTAAAATGCTCTACGAAAATATTTTCTGTGAAATTCTATTTTATATACTATCTAAAGCTTTTATTTCGCTTAGACATATACTTTAATAATAATTTCCACTTTTTCGAAATCAGTGCAAGGCATGAAAACTTTAGTAGGCCACAAAAAAAATTCAAAATAACTTTTACAAACCCAGCTGGGGTTTTACTCTTGGCTAGATGCATTTTCAGAAAATACTAAAGAAGCCCTGCTCCGTCCTCGGTTGCCTCAAAATTGTTACACAGTGTTATTGAACCTCAGCGAATTTAAAAAATGTGAAAGAACGATTAAAATTCATATCTGAGCGAAATACCTGATTTAGACTTTCATTGAAAAATTTCGCGACAAATATTTTTGTTGAATATTTCAACACAATAATGCCATCACAAATGAGTTATTTTAATTCTTTCTGGCGAGAAATTAGCAAAAGTGTAAATTTCGAGGGCAACTTTGGGGTTAAAATTTTTAAGAAAATCGGAACGTTTTTAGCAAAATCTGCACCAAATAATCATATAATTATATAGGAGATTAATAACAAAAAATAATGAAATAAATATTGAGTGATATAAACAACTTTAAGTGTTTTTCGGGTAAATTTTTGAAAAAAAAATAATTTTTTTTTCGCTATAAACCATATATCTTCTATGCCTTTAGAATTATGAGACTACCCGAAAACTTCCAAAATTTTGAAAAAACCGCAAAATATAACCCGTATTTAATTAACTTTGCATTAAAGTCGATTGCTTTTGTAAATTTTTATGCTAATTTCTTCCAACTAAAATAAGCAAATTTTCCATTTTCCATTGCTCTTATCTATTTCCCCATGAATTGCAAATTAAATAGACTAATAAGTTTCGCACAAAAAAAAAAAAAAGAGAAAGAAACATCCAAAATTGGGCAGTGCAAAGACCTTGCTTTGAATAGAATTACAATAATAATAAAAAAAAATATTATTACAGCAGACAATAAAAACGGGGAACGTCAATTCGCGTGTGTGCTCGAATATTTCGATAATTTTGCAAGCGACGATTTTCATAGATGTTGCCACACAATGGGCGCCAACAGCCATAAATGAAAAGTTGAATAGTTGAAAAGTTAGTGGTAATGGTAATAAAGTGACAGATTTATTGACTTTTCTCGAGTATGTTAATTGCACAAGTGTGTGTGTGTCTGTGTGAGTAAATGTTTGACGGCAACAAATTAAGCCACTATCACTTGAAGGCTTGGCGAACATTCGTAATGGATTAATTCACATGCCTCCATATCTAGCTGCCAGTCTGTCATGGGGTCCAACACGCTTGTGAACTGTGCAAAAAAAAAGGTGGGGGAATATGAATACAACAACAACAATAACAAAAACGCTGCAAGAAGTTTCCATTACTGCTCTAACTTTTGTGATTGTTGTGCAGCCAATGTAACTGTCTTCCGGGCTGTAGCGGCTGTTAAATTTAGCTGGCTTTGCTGCAATCAGCTGGAACCGGCTGGTGCAGCCAGTGGCAATGCATATTTGTTCAGCTGACAGGTAGTGTTTCTTTTTTGCTTTTTACTATTTTTGTTTTCGTTTTCTATTTTTTATGTCTTTCGTTTTTATTTTGTTTTTGCACAATCACTTTTATTGCACAACGGCTGTGCTGTCACTTCTACAATACCAATTTACATGAATGGGGGGAATCATACTCGAAACGTTTTAAGTGCTTTATATAACCAAGTCGAGGTTTTTCTCATTGCATTGAAACATTGAATTTCTCTTCCGGAATGTGATTTTAGGAAAATCGTAGGCTTAAATCTAAAGAACAGTTATTTGCTGGCTCTGCAGACTTTCTGTAGTATTACAGTGTCTTGGTTCTTTAATCCATATTCATTTTGAAAATGTTGCAATTCATTTTATTTCCTTATTGCCAAAGGTTAACATTAAGAACGTGCTTTTGAAAAAATATAAAAATATTTTAAAAACAAGCTCATTCTGTAGATTTTAATTTGTTTCGTATATTTTTAAGCTCTATGAGAGAAGGTTATTAATAGTTGGGCAAAAAGCTAGGCAATTTAGAGGTGATCGTGATTTGTTATTGACTTTAATCTTTATTTAAATATAGGTATATATTTTCTTCATAATTTATTGATAAATTTTACAAAGCAAAATTATTTAAATTCAGCATAATTTGCTAATAAATGAAGAATGAGTCATAGCTAAGGTAGAGTGTTCACGTTTTTACATATGTATATGTTTACATTTAATTGTACTCATATTCATATCCATACTCAATTTCATATTAATTTTTTTTTTATATTCATATTTGTATTTATACTCACACTTATACATATTATTTTTCATACTCGCTTTGATACTTATAGTCTTATTTAATTTCTTATTCATACTCATATTCATATGCGTACTTATATTCATAGCTATGTTCATTTTCATACTTTTATTCATATTCTTATTGATATTCAAACTCATATTCATACTCATATTCATATTTATACTCATACTCATACTCTTACTCAAACTCATATTGATATTCATACACATATTCATATTCAAACACATATGATGTGCATACTCATACTCATATTCATATGTATACTCATACTCAAATTCATACTCATATACTCATTCTCATACTCTTATTCAAACTCATATTGATATTCATACACATATTCATATTCAAACACATATGATGTGCATACTCATACTCATATTCATATGTATACTCATACTCATATTCATACTCATATACTCATACTCATACTCTTATTCACGCTCATATTGATATTCATACATATTCAAACACATATGATATGTATACTCATACTCATGTTCATATGTATACTCATACTCATACTCATATTCATATGTATACTCATATTCATATGTATACTCATACTGATACTCATATTCATATGTATGCTCCTACTCATATTCATATGTACTATATCCATATTCATATTCATATGTATGCTAATACTCACTATTATATCAATATTCATACCGTGATGACGTCTCTATATATACAACATTTTTAGGAGTGCATTTACCTGCACACCTGTATGGAGCTGCGGAACAGCTGATGCACTTGGCGTTGACAACGCTTGAATACCACCACTGAAGAAAGCACAGCGCCCTATCATCAACGCCACCAAGTGTGACTCAGTAAGATAAAGCTGATCGTAAGTACATACATACATACAAATTACTTAGCGTTGCTATTGATTAAATTGTGCAAAAAGCGTGAAGGGAGTATTTTTTTTTCATTGAGAAATAAAAACCATCTATTAAGATTTGTATGTGGTAAAAAAATGCAGAAATTGTCAAAGTATTGAACCGATGTTAATATAATAATTATTTTTTTTAATGTAAAAGTTGCGAAAATGAATAGAGCAGCATACTCTGTTTTATTTTTTGAAGTATGTGTACATTAGGGCGCATCACCCCCATACAAAAAATTCCTTCGGAATTATGAAATTCATTACATTTTAAGACACCACAACCAAAATATTTTGCAAATGAAATTATATCCATTTTTGAATTTTTTATATATAAAAAAATTCTTCTTTTTTTTTGAAAAATCACCACACAATATTTAAAAATTTTTTAACGGCATCACAATAATGAAATTTTTGTTGCTGCCTTTGACTTTTTTGGAAGATTTTTTTAAGAAAAACTTGAATAACTCAGCCAAAAAATTACCGATTTGAGCTTATAATTAATGATTAATGGAAAGGTGTGGAAAAATTTTTTTAAATATTTTTATACAAACCTTTTAAGCTTAAACCGGATATTTACTTTTGGTTTCCCCGCATAATTGGGTAAAATATGTGTTATCGAAAAAAATATACCTTTAATTGTGACCGGGTTATTGATTCCTCGGTTAATTGAATCTAAAATTCTACAATTTTTGAAGTGTAAATAAATCGGGAAATACTGTACATTCATAAATATATACGTCCTAAATGCATTCATAGACGTTACATTG
The DNA here is from genome assembly GCA_951828415.1 of Anomoia purmunda. Classification (NCBI taxonomy): domain Eukaryota; kingdom Metazoa; phylum Arthropoda; class Insecta; order Diptera; family Tephritidae; genus Anomoia; species Anomoia purmunda. The sequence goes on along the minus strand of OX639996.1, from coordinate 111,341,769 downwards.
GCTATCACTTATTTAGGAGACAGGCAAAATTGACAAGCACTAAAAAAAATTTCACTTAATTCGAATAATGCATCTACACAGGTGTATTTTTATAAGTTGATTTGTTTGCTTTATTTTTGCACACTCCAATCAATCAGTGTACCTATGTATGTACATATACAATAAAAATACAAAAAGTGATAACAGCTGACGGGAAGGCTATCTAGTGTTATGCCCATTCGCTATTATCAAGGTGATTCATGAAAGTTAATTGTACTAAGTACAATACTCGAATTATCTTTTATAGATTTATAGATTTGTACTCGTAAATTGTGAAATAACTACAAAGATCAAAATAAAATAAAAAGAAACTGTAAACAATAGTAATTTAATTGAATAAAGGTGTTCAAATAAATACTAAACTATATTGGTTTTTTTTTGTATACTAGTTGACAACAAATGAAGTTCGTGCACTAAACCACAAAACAGCTGTACGACCAGTTGCACTCGTAAATTTTATAACTTGCATTAAGTGCTGCACTGAGTTGTCAAGCACTGCGTAAATGCCAGCATTTTAAGCCGTTTCGTGGTCAATTTACCGTTGTACGTACGTGCCCTATTAAAATCTTTGCCATGCCATCAATTTATTGCTTTGGTTTTTGTTGTTGTACTTCCATTATTTTTCGCTTGACACACATGGTATAAGCTTTTCATCCTAATTGCACTTCATACGCAGTCTTGCGAAAGTTTCTAATTGTCTTCTACTTTGTTCACACTTTTTGCTAAGCAGTTTTAGTAGAGTAGTGAAAAAGCTATTAATCATTTTGAATGAGTTTTATGATGTAAAAAAGTTGCTGAAATGCGTGACGGGTGTGTTTGAAGTGTACAGTGGGTGACAAAAGTTTGCATACAGTGATTTTGTATGATTTTGTAGTTTATGCCACAAGAAAGTTATAATTTTCATTAAATTTTCAAATTTTTTTTATCAAATTTTTCTCGTTTTGATATTTTTTTGTGGACGATATTGATTTCAAAAATTTGTTATTATGTAGAATTTTGTACAAAGTTTTAAGCTTTGATTTATATAGTAAATCAAAAAAAAATCTGGATTGAAGAAAAACAGTTATCAAAAGAAAGAAAAATATGAAGAAAATGTGGCTTAAGGAATAGTTACTACTTTTGGAGAAAAGCGATTTCATTTTCTGTATGTTTTAATGCATTTTGAAGGGACCCTTACTAAATCGGAAGAAAATTTGCAATTTGAAGAAAAAATTACGGCATCAAATTATAGAATATTTTTCTTAGGTTATTCTTTTCAGCGTATTTTATGAGATAAATTTTTTATTATGAAACGCAGCGAAAAAAATTTGACATGGAGAACATTGAAAATATAGTTAAAAACAATTATTTGGTAGAATTTTTGCAGAGGTCAAATCCATCTCCTGTTGTCCACAACCGACTCAGTAGTAATAAAATATGTTCGATAAAATAAAAATCGTAAAATAATAATTATGCAATAATTAAAAAAAATCAGAATAAAAGAATCTGTTTTGCTTAGTATGTCGCAAAAGGATTAAAACGGTATAGTTTAGCTTTGTTTATAAGATTCTTTATCCGAAAAAATCAAAGTAACGATTATTTTCAGTGTACGATCATAACTTTTACTTTAGGTTCGATGTGCCAAGCATGAAAGCCACTAATTTTAAGATTTGTAAATTAATTTTACATACCGGATTTAATCGGTTAAATCAGTAGATTTCGAAAACTATCGTATGCATCAAATCGACGAAGGTCAACCGGAAAAGCATTTTTGGTATTACTGGTGTTGATCAAGTTGCTTCGATTTTTTTTTATTTTCAATCTTTTTTTTTTGTTTGTTAATAATATCTATTTGTGAAAAAAAAATATTACAAATCTTAAAATTAATGACAAATTATTACAAAAATGTGAAGCGTAAGAGCGCCCAAATCGTAAATCGTAAAATTTATGACAAATAATTTAAGTAAATTTAATTTTAGTTGAAAATCTGCCAAGTACTTATTAATTTTTTTACCATTTGTCCATTTGCAAATATTTTTTTGACGTTTGGGAATTTTTTTTTAAACTTCGCACAATTAAAATTCGAGTTCCAAAAAATTTCGTTGTAGAATGACATCAATTTAAAAAAAAAAAAACAATTACATAAAGAAATCAAAACAAATAGTCAAAATTTATCAATATTTGGATGCGTTATAATTATAAAATGGGCTATATATACATACATATGTATGTAAATAATTTTACAAAATTTTAAGCCTGGAAATTGAAAACAAATCACGAAGATTGTTTTAAAGATATTTTAACCTCAATTTTGTTTTATTATTTTCATACTTGCATTTGCACAGCACTTAAGAAATTGAAAAAAAAATTCCTATATATATAATAGTTTAAAAAAATTATAACCTAAAATTTTATGTTAAATATTTCTCGTACTTTTATTTAAACTAAAAAAAAAAAATTACAAAACTATTTTTTCGAAATATGATAAAGTTTTAAATTTTTATAGAACAAAACGCCTGCACACTATAATTTATTGATATTTATTCTATCACTCACCTTTTTCGTTTGCCGCATTCGAGCACCTTCTTACACACCCACCCCTCGTCGGTCTTGACCCAAGCTTCACCGGGCGAACGCCAATCTCTCGAATAGAATGGCATTTCAAAGAATTTACTTTTTGCGGATGCGCTAATTAATTTGTTGGCTGTTGTTGTTGTTGTTAGTTGTTGCTGCTGCTCTTATTTTACCTTTTTCTGCTGCTCCTGCTGCTGCTGCTGCCGCTGCTGTTGCAGCTTATAGTTGCAGTTACGCTTACTATTTGCTTTAATTAATTTACTTGATTGCTTTTTAAATTTTTAAGTCGGTTACAAAACCACAATTGAATTCAAAGTTTTTTCCATGCACTAACATATAAATTTATAAATTTTTTTTTAAATATTTTATTTTCACTTTTTTAAAAATATTTTTGCAGTTTAAATTAAATCTGTGTTGATTTCCTTTGTTTTAGTGTTACGTTCGGACGGTTTTACAGTTCGACACGCACGTTTTCTATTTTTATTTTGCTCGCTGAAAATGGTGAAATTTTAATTGCAATTATTGTGCCGTTCTAAAATTGTTTTCATTTTTTTTTGTATGTATGTATGTATGTATGTTTGTATTTGTGCAGGCACTAGTCTACTTAGCTGTTGTTGTGAAATTGCCCAGCAATTTATTTTACAAAGTAATAAAGGCAGTGAAGTAAACGAGTGCGTTCGTCGATCCCCTTCCGCCCACATTCACCACATTCACCTAGTTTTCCTTACCAACTCAACCATCATTATAATCTTTATCATCGTTTGCGTGGGTAAATGACTTTAATACAGCAATTCAATGATTGTTCAGTAATTACCTTGGATAGCAGAAATGAGGTAGGGCGGAAATTGCGTAGCATTTAAAATTTATTATTTACACAAATGAGGCATCCATAAAAGAGTGAGTTGTGGTTCGGAAAATACTGAATATGTATATAATTTTAATTTCAAAAATGGTGTCAATAAACTAAACGGAAGATGAAGCTTGTGCCAATGTAGCGCCAAAAAGAAAAGAAACTGCATTATTGTAACAAAATAGAATCGCAATTCCTCTCCTATTCATGGTCGAGTTTTCACTAAGTTTCGTTACCATTATCGATTTGCTTATATAGCTAACTCAGACTTTTTGGCACATTTAGATTTTTGTTGTTGAATGAAAAAATAAAAATAATTAAAACGGCTATACAAATTATTGAAAACATTTACAAGTTAAGGAATTGATACAAGCACCCTTTAAAAATCTATTTTTTATAGCAATAACAAAAAATTGATAATTTATAGCAATCATAAAAAACTTGATGTTTTATACCAAAAATAAAAAACATCGATATTTATAGCAAAAAATATAAAAAAAACCCATATTTTATCTCCTAAAACAATGCGAAACTTAAATAATAATCATCATTAAATAATGTAATCGTACATAAGGAATTGATTCAAAAAATAATAAAAATATATTTTTTATAACAATAAAAAAATCGAGATTTTGTAGCAAAACTAAAAACAAATAAATGCTTCATTGCAATAACAAAAAAAAATCGATATTTTATAGCTGCAATAGTATAATTGGAGGAAATAAATGCAGACTAACAAAAAATAATTGAATATAAAGAATAGTTTTATTAAAAGGCAACGCCAATGATCTGCCAATAGGTCTGCGATCAAACGATTAGTCATATTAATTTCGCAAACAGTCACTCATAGTAAAATATTTGAGTGTTATTTATTGCAATATTGACAAATTTCTTATATTTTTTTTAATTTTGTACAATGTTTTAAATTTGTTATAGAAAGCTTTTGCTAAAGAAATAACTATGTTTTTACAATAAAGACAAATAGTCAAAACTATGAAAAGGGCTATAAATTATTAAAACATAACAAAGTACTTAAGGAAATTAGGAAAAATAGCCGAAAATGTGTACCTTGAAAAAAAATTATAATCCCAAAATTTTTTAAATCAATTCCCATGCATAAAAGTAAAAACTATTGATAGAAATATGTATTGTTTTAAACTGCGATGAAATTTCCGATTTTTATAAAAAATATAGTTTATTCAATAAGATAAACCTTAAATACCAATCCTTTAAAGATTGTAAAAATTTTACTAAAGTTTAGAAAACTTTTAAAAGTGTACGCGTAATTTTTTCTCAAAATTTTCAGAAGTTTTTCGGGTACGCAGTTTTATAACCCATTTAATTCTAGTACAATAAAGTGAAAGTTTCATGTTCTTAAAACTGCTCATTGATTTCTGATAATTTTTCCTTGCGACGGTATTGAGCATTTTCTTCCACATATCGCATGCACGAAGCTTATAATTTTAAAATTTTAACTTTAATTTTACATCTCATTGAATGAACTATATTTTTATAAAAAAATGAATTTATGAAATTAAAGCTTTGCACACTAGGAAGAAAAAGTCTATGCTCATGACTCCGTAAATTTAGTTTTGCTAAATATCATTACATTATTTAAAAGCATTAGTAGAAAATTTTCAAATTTTAAGAAAATTATTATCTTTTTTTTTAATTTTTGCTTCGAGTCTTATTTTTCGCACTTCCTAGTGGTGCGAAAGGAAATGAAAAAGAAAAAAATCATAAAATTCAAAAAGTAGTAAAAAAGTATCAATCTTATAGCTTACGGATATTCAAATATATTTATAATAGTAACATTCTAAAAGTTAACATTTAGTGGTAAAAAAATTAATTTTTCAAGGCCACATGGAGTATCGGGGATTAAATAAACCTAAACTCTTCTGTGAATTTTTATTTTTATTTTTAAATTTTCTCTTAACCTTTGTTGTTTTCATCATTAATAAGAAAGGGAAAGAAATCTGAAAAAGTATACATATTCATAGCACATTCTATAACAAAATCCATATAAATAAAAAATTTAAACTTTGTACTGAATTCACATAAATTCAGCAAATTAAAAAAAAAAAACTCATACAAATTTAAATTTTTTAATTAGAATTTCAGCAAAATTTCTGCTGGTGCAGTTTTATATTTCATGCATTTTAAATATCATAAAGTGTTAGTTTTAAGTTGCTCAAAATAACCGTTAATTTTTCACCATTTTTTTATGATAGCTCTACCCTGAAAAAACATACAATCATCGGTAATTTTAAGCTAATTACAATTTGCACCTTTTTATACTAAAGTTGAAACTTTTGTAGAAATTTTGATACAAAAGATTGCAATTTTGGTGATTTTTTTAAAGAAATATTTAAATTAACTACAAAAAAAATATTGAGCCAGATGAGCGGAAGCTTTTTCTACCTAGTGTAGATGTATGCATGTATTGTACATATGTATGTATAATTGTATGTATGTAAATATGTACATACATACGGACGTATTCATTTACTCGACGACATAGTGGGGCACGCTTTGGTCGCACTTGTGATATATCACTTGGCTTGTGGTTATTCAAGAATGATAGAATACAAGATTGCGCCTTCCCGCGGTGAAATGACAGATCTCGCCTTTAGTAAACAAGAATACGGGAGAGAGAAAATTGAACAACTTCCAATATTTCATTGAAAAACGATTTCTAATTGTTCTAAAGTGTAAAAGTATGAATTTATAGGCAGACATTTAATAAATAAATTCGCAGAATACTAAAAAACGTGTCTATTTTCCTTAATTTGTGAAAAAAGCTTTGTCTAGTTGAAGTTGAGAATTGTCAAACCCGGCAAAACCAAAGTAGCGGTACTTCTAAAGGCGTCACCTTCAGTATTCAGTACACCGTGGTGGTTATTCTATTTTGTTGTTATTTCCAATTTCGAAATTGTGTTGTACACAGCTGATTTCAGCGTTTACGCTTTCCATATGTTTTCTGTTTTGTCTACAGTGCACTTTGTGCTCCAACTACTTTTGTTGTACTCCATATTTCTTTACACATTTTCTGCTTTGCTTTGCACTTTCGCAGCAACAGAAAGGCAGAGTAGTGTAAAAAATGAAAAACAAGTGGAAATTAAATATCCAAACATGCGCAAATATATAAACGCACATATGTATGTACATACATATTTAGATTTTTATACAAATGCTTATATGTACATATGTATGTATGTATGTGCGTGTGTATGTATTTTACAATTATACATAAAATTCAGCTAAAAGCAGTTGCAAAAAAATTTGGTAACGACGTAAATTTATGTATGTATGTATGTATGTAGATGCCGCGATCTATTACTACACACACACACGTACATACTTCATTCTTTGTTATTATTTTTAATTGAATTATCTTCTTGGTAAGATCAAACACAAATAAATATTTCTTACTATAATTTCGCATGAATTGCAATTGGAACCCTTCCACTTCAGTGCCTACTTCGCCAACGAAAATCGTAAATGAGAAATCTTTAATATTTCTATTTGAAATAATCACAGAAATTGACTTCCAAAGTTTTGCTTTTTACCGTTCTCTACTTTGCGTTTTTTCATGCACAATATTTGTAAAGGTAAAGTAAGTGGCAGCACAACAAGCAGGCAATCAAAATTGCGCATCAGCAACAAATGCTTTTTTTTACATATACTTTTCCACCACGTATACTACACTTGTATTTAATTGAAAAAAATTATTTTAACTTTTTATTCGATTTCGATTTTCTTGATCAGCGTTTAATGTTGCACACGAGCCGAGTCACAAAAGTGAACTGAACGCAACGAACAGGAAAAGTCAATGCAGCCATAATGGGCTCCATTGTGTGGTTATTTTGAAAGGAAAGGGGGAGTTGGGTGTTTGGAAAAAAAGTGTGCAACAAACAACAACACGGAAGTGCAACATGCGCGTTGCCAGCTAACATGGCGAATATGAGAAGAAACGAAAGAGATGTTATCGTAAAATAGAGGGATTATCGAGTTTTCTTAGAGAGCATAATTACAGAATACTTACAATTTTCAGATTAAAAAAACATATATGTATAAGCATATGTGGATGACGGCAAATCGTTCCAATATACTTCAACTTTTCACTCTGTCGCAAAAACAGAAGATAAAACAGAATGATAGGGGTTAGTTAAATTTTTATAAAAAATCTCCTGAGCCACCTTAATTAACATCATCACCAAACTAACTAACCTCACTTCCGATTGTCACAATCAGCTGTTAGCCGAGAAGAGAAAAAAATGCGATTTGCAGAGTGCGAAAAAAAGTAAAATTTTTATGTTGTGAAATTTAATTTCTCTATTATTACAGATTCAAAAAATATTGATCAAAGCACAAAAAGTAACATGTCCTCCGCACCTGATGGTCAAGCGCCCAAAATCAATTACACTGGTGATGTGCCAAAGTTGGACAAAACACAACTTGAATTTATGAAAATCATTGAACAGCAGAATTTGGTGCGTGTGGAGAAATTGCAACGCTTACGAAGAAATAACCTCATTACCGCCGGCGTACTGGGAGCATCCGTATTGGGCATCTACGCCTATTCAATGCTATCGGTGCATCAAGAAGATTTCCTAGATGATTTTGAAGAACCGAAAAAGATTTCAAAACAGTAAAAAAAGTAGTTATATAAATCACTATTTAATTTTAAGGCAAACACACCGCAGGAAACCAAGGAATTCAGTTGTTGTGTAATTGCGATTATCCCTGAAATTTAACAAAAATTATTTGAGGTAAGTGCGTTAGCTGATTTTATTTATTGCTGAGTTTAATTGTTTATAATTTTTATTGAAGTTAACTTATCATAAAATGCCGCAAGCTGCTGCACGCGTACTCGCCACTGGCGTACGTCTGCCGCCCATGCCCACCATACGTGAACTTGTTAAGCTATACAAGTTGCAAGCAATAAAACATATGAGTCAAAATTTTATTATGGACGAGCGCTTAACTGATAAAATTGTTAAAAGCGCAGGACGTATAGATTCCACTGATACAGTTTTAGAGGTTGGACCAGGTCCAGGTGGCATAACGCGTTCAATATTGCGTCGTACGCCCGGTCGATTGGTGCTCGTTGAAAAAGATGCGCGTTTTATGCCCACACTAGAACTGTTACAGGAGTGCGCACGTCCATTGCACACCGAGGTTGATATCTACCAAGGTGATATATTACGCTTTGATATAGAGAAACACGTGCCCTTAACAGAACATCGCTTGCACTTGATTGGCAATCTACCTTTTGCAATATCCACGCGTCTACTTATAAATTGGCTACACGATCTGTCATTGCGACGTGGTGGTTTTCGACGTCCAGATACAGCTATGACGTTGACTTTTCAGAAAGAAGTAGCAGTGCGTATTTGCGCGCCACTCGGTCATGATCAACGTTGTCGCTTATCAATTATATCGCAAATATGGACACAACCGTATCTGAAATTTATTATACCGGGAAAAGCGTTTGTGCCGAAGCCAGATGTTGATGTCGGCGTTGTCAAGCTGATACCACTAAAGCAACCCAAAACCGATTTACCCTTTGAGCTGGTCGAACGTGTGCTGCGTCATATATTCAATATGCGACAGAAGTTTTGCCGCCGCGGTTATAGTACGCTATTTCCGCCGGAAGAGCGTGAGGAAGTGACTGCTACTCTTTTCGAGTTGGCCGATGTTGATCCGACAGTGAGACCCTTTGAGTTGTCAGTGGATGAGTGCTTGCGTTTGGCGACAGTCTATGCGGAACATATAGAGAAACATCCCGAAGTGGCAAACTATGATTATCGTGGCAGAAAGCAGACACTTGAAGAATATGTGGAGTGATTTGTTGGCAGTTAAGATAATATTGTATTATGTTTATTGAAAACTAAAATTAATTTTTTGAGTTAATCAAACTTACGTAGTTTTGCTTTTTCACAATAAAATATTGTTCATTAAATACATATGTAAATTTTATAAAATATGTTATTTTATTAATTCGAGTGGACGGACGTACTCTTGTCAAATACCATTTTTTTATGGTTACATAAAGTTATCATACATTTGAGTTGGGCGGCTACAAGGTTGAGTGTAAACATTTAGGCTTAAAGTATTATTCGAATCAGTAGATGCTAATAATTACAACTATAAAATGTAAAATTTGCACTTAAAACGGAATGTATAATATAAATTTATCTTTTTAACACCACGAACCCTAACCTAAAAAAAATTTAGGCGACAATTTTTTTTTTGAAATTCTCGCTTTGATGAAGAAATATTTCAAAATAAATTAAATCCATTTCTGCTTCAAAAATTAAATTTAAAAAAATCGCTTACGTTTTTACACGCTTGCGGCTCGACTTTGTGTGCCCATAACTATTTTTGATTGTTAGAAAATTTGTTTTTGAATATCTTTGTAAATACGAATTTTTAAAACACGTTAAATGGTAATAGCTCACTCTACAAAAAAAAATTGTAGCAGTTTCCGCTTATTCTTACTATTTCGCAAAGGCACTTTTGGTATATAAAACATTATGGAGCTTAAGTTTTTTCTTTTGTTGGTTTTTTTTTTGCACTATACACGCGCTTTTCAACTTATTAAACTAATTTCGGTTACAAATTTCCTTGCTAGAAGCAGCACTACGCTGGCGCAACCCAACAGCGTCATTGAACTTACGACATACATTTCGGCGCCGTTGCAACGATGATCGAGGAAGCAGAAACAAAATGTGACATCGCTAAAGTAATCTCGCTTCACATCATGCTCTTTAATTGTGTGATTGACATAGTTCGCCAAGCGTACATCTTTGGCAGCTGGGCGACATCCCTCATATTTATCGGCGGGTATATCGGTACGGAAACTTAATGCACTCAGGCAATCGCGAGTTATTGTCTCTTGCGCTGCAATTGAGTTTTGTTTATTATTTTAATGCAAGTTATTTGAAAGACAATGTATGTATCTATAAGTACCTCCGCGTTTCTCGATCACTTTGACACAAATGTCATTGGTTTCAGGACATTGCTCGCCCAGAAAGCCAATGCCGCGCCAATTGAATTTCTCTGCACAACCTGGAGTAGCCGATGTGCAACGATAACACCAAATTGCTGAACCTGTTGCATGAAAGAAATGAAAATTTGAATTAAGAAATGCAAGACACATATACATATATATATATATATATATGTATACACTCGCTGCACATCTACGGTGTGATCTGTGCCCTTATGCTTCAGGTAATGTAAAGCTAAGACAGCATGAATTACATTAAGAACTAAACAGTTTTTCTAACATTGGCTAAGCTAAGAAAAATGTTTTTACAGTAACTGAACAAACTTGATTTAGAAGCACAAACGAGTATATTTGTATATACATATAAATTATAGAATGTGCTCCATAAAAAGCAGCCGTATTTTTCCCTTCAATATAGTTTCCAGCTTACTTTCACGCACAGCCAGCATTGTGAAAATTAACAGAGCATAAACCGACAGCATCCTCGCTAATATAATACACAAAAATATTCACTTTCTGGAATGTAAATAACTAAAAAATTATAAGCAACAATTCTGCGTCATATAAGCAAAAACAAAAATAAGAAATAAATTAACAACGCCCAAGAGCAAAATGACAGCAGAAGACGTCAATCTATTTCTAGGAGTTACCACTGTTTTCTTAATTTTCGGAGTAATATCAGTGCTATTTCCAGCTGGCAACATTAAAAACATTAGCTATCATTTTGAAACAGCTGTTTTCCACATTTTCTTGTTTTTTTATTCTTCTCTATTTCGCATTCGGAGTGCTAGATTATTCAACTAGTTTTTGTTTACTCTATGGGCTTCGCCTCTATTAATTAAATTCCAATCGAAAATGGATAATTCTATGGCTCCGCTGCAGGAGCTACTCACCGACATGGTGGTACCGTCACAGCGTGCTGGCTTGAATATCAACCCCGAGCACATCACATTGCTGACGGGCAGTAAAAATAAAAAGCAGCTTAGCAGAAAGCGTAACGCCGGCAGAAGTTCCACGCTTACACGACGCGAATATGCACGTCTTGGACTTCACACATTACCCACACGTCAAATGCTCTATGAAGAAGCGCTGCCCTTACATCGACTATGGAAAGGTTACATGCGTGAGCACTTGGGTCTACGCGAAGGTGACATTGTGCCAGCAGTGCATGCGCCAGGTTATGATGCCTTCAGCAAAATGCTGGTGAAGACCGACTTGCATGGCGCCAAGTTGCGTGTGGTGGAATCGAAATGCGCAACTCTGGTGGGTTTAACTGGTATTGTGATATTGGATACGAAAAATATGCTAAAGCTGTTGGGCAAAGATAATCGGATACGTTCGGTGCCAAAAACTGAATGCGTGTTCGGCATGCGTTTTGGAAATATGGAATTTACAATTTTTGGCAAGCATTTGGCGTTGCGGCCAGCAGAGCGGAGTGTGAAGAAAATTAAGAATTACATTGAGCCATTTGAATTGGAATGAATAGTTTAGAAAATAAGTAGTAAGTTCGATTTAATATGCAATGTCAAAATTAATATTACAGTTTCTTTATTTACTATTTTCAGGACTGCTAACAAGAAATCTTAAAAAAAATTTATTTATGTATGTAAAATTGTAATTGACATAAAACTATTAATAATTATTTTCTAGTGGCCAACGCCACCAAATGTTAAGCTTAAAATTAACTTTTTATTTATTAAGTAAATGTTTCTTGGATTTTTCAATTTATTTTCTAGTTTTTAGTGATTCTGAGAAATTAATGTTGACTAGTTGTTTGAGTATATAATGGTAAATATATGTACATATATAATATATATATACATATACAATATATAAAATACATATATTAGTGGATAGGACCAAACGGAAGGGGACCAGAAGACTGCACTAAATAACAAAACCAAGCGCGACCCTCATCTTCACCTGCGCTGATATTAAGGAAGCTATCTAGAAGGCGAAAGCCTCGCGAGTTCGCTGTTGTTGTTGTTGTAACAGCACAAAATATTCCCCATAAAATTTTGGGGAATGCTGCTGAAGTGCCAGTCCTTGGCCGGATATAGATCCGGGTCGTTCCGGTATCGTAGAACCGACTGTCGTGGGAACGTCGCAAGTTCGTTGCTACTGATGGGCGGGAGTAGCATACTTGATAGAAACCTTCAAACTGCCTATAGCCATCCTCTTCGTTCCAGAGATATACATATAAGGTTTATGATACGGTACGATACGGTGGCATACGCTCCCCGATATTGTTTAAACTTTATTAGCCCTATTCTGAATATAAACTATCTGTGAATTTGTGTCCCTTTGCCACATCATCCAGGTGTTTCTATTTAGAATACATCTAGAGTCTACCTCAGCCACCCGTGGGAACTTCCATTCTCTCATATGCCGACGATTGTTCGATTATGACATCCGGTAATAAAATTGATGACTTATGCTCAAAGGGGAACGGGTGTATCTCCGACATTGCTTAATTCTTCACTGGATGGAACCTAACTCTAACCTCTTATTTCCCCTACTCCCCTACGATTCGGATATTGTAGCAGACTCAATTCCTACCTATCCAGAATAAACCCAAGCATTCTCAATATATGCCCGGCATATGGAGATTTCCGTACGATACCAACTACCTAGCTACATGTACTCGCAAAATGGCCCGTCGATAATGTGCGTAAAAAATGCAAAAATAAAACAAAAGACTCAGGCGCCAAACTCTATTTATGATTTCTGTAATCCATCTTAATACACGTCGTTTTTTTATAAATAGCTGGGTTCCATTCACTTTACATGACATTCAGTTATTTTATGTGCGAGCCGGTAAACATAAATTACATGTGTGTTTGTATTTCGTTGGGTAGGGTGCAATTGAATTTTAAATTCATGTCATCATTGTTATTTAGTTGTAAGATGCGCTTTGCATAAATTATTTGATTGACAATTAGTGACGACGTGCAAAAAGTCATATACACCCACAAGCACTTAAGAAATCAATGAACGATTGTGGTCTGACGTATATATGTATGCGTATGCATTAGGTTGGTTCAAAGTCATCCCACAGAATTGTAGAAACACAGAAAAAATATACCTGCATTTTTCATGAGTCATTTCTGAAACAATTCTTATTAAGCACGAAAGTAAACCAGGGTCCCTTAATTTGATTTTTTCGGATAAAAAATTCATTGGGAAGAATTCGTTCAAAACAAAATTCGATACCGATCTAAGCATGCTATGGAAATCTGGCCTTATTTTTATTTAAAAGATTTATTGATTTAAATCATTGCATAATCGATTCAAATTTTTCGATCTTATTTTATCGATGTTTTATGATTTTAATTTGTTCGATAAAATTTGATCAATACTTTGTGATTTTTATTTTATTGATACAAAATAATCGTTATTCTGGGATTTCTTTTTTTTCGATCATAAAACATAAATCGCATTATTGTTGTTTTTGGTATTATTATCGTTGCCCGCAAATTTTTTTTTGCTTTTATTATGAAAAATCATAGATCCAATAATAATGATAAATATTTTTGATCGAAAAAATAAAAATCACAAAATATCGATCAACTATGATCTTAAAAATTGATAATGATTTTTTAATAAAAATTATAACCGTATTAATTTCTGCCTGTTTCCAATAAAGGTGTGAAATAGGCCCATCTAATGTTGAGTTAGAGCGTTATAATGTTTCCCAAAAATGTTCTCCGCCGAATTTTACCTAGAACTGCTGAACACATCGTATACTGAAAACGTACAAAACGTGATAAAAAAAGGTGTACTTTTTAATTTTTCTATAATTCAAAGGAGTGGGAGCATAAAAATTCCAAAAAGTTGATTATCCAAAGTATTTTTAACCACCCTAATGTATATATGTATGTGCATACAAAAAAAGTGAGTTAAATATTCAATGGTCATATATTTTGAAACAATAAATAAGTTTGAAGCATTTGCAAAGAGAAATTGTACAACGAACTTGCAGTTTTTTGATGGGTTGGGTACAATATGATTTTGGTTCAAAATTCTGTATTTAAAATTCTGTATTCAATATTCTGTATTCAAAAATCTGTAATTCAAAATTCTGTACTGTTAAAATTCTGTATTGCGGAACACTGTAATTTTAAATTCTGTAAATCAAAATTATGTATTGGCAGTATTTTGTTTTGCAAAACTCTGTATTGAAAACCGGAAGAGCATATGGATAAATAAAAAAAGTGCGCACTTTTAATATTTATCCATATGCTCTTCCGGCAAAACAAAATACTGCCAATACATGACTTGTCTTGACCCATATGGTTTCCTATATTATGTACATATGTTTGTATGTATTTATAGCTTCAGAAATTTCAAAATGGTCACAAAATTAGTCAAACGAAGAAGGCTGTAAAAGCAAACAACAGAATTAAAAGAATAACAAAAAAAGGCTTATATTAAGGCATGTTTCTTTTCTAAAGCGAATTGCTAAAAATTTAATAATATAATAATTGTTTCGCCATTATAATGTAATAACTTTTGTTTTGAATGAATTTTTGAATTTTTCTTTAATTGACGTATGTACATATATATACCATTGATTCTATAAAATCGGAATTCCATTATTCATAAAATAAATGTGCTATTCAGGTATGCGTGCTTATCAGGTTATCTGCTTATTTGGTTATATTTTTACAGCATTTTGATCGAAAATAATTTTGATTCCAGAATTTTAATATACAGAATTTCAGTTCTCCATCATTTTGATCATACAGAATTTTAAATACAGAATATTGAACCAAAAGAATTTAGGCTGGACAGAATTTTTTTTTTGATTTTTACAGAATTTTCATCCAAAAGAATTTTGAAAAGCAGAATTTAGTACCTCTCCCGTTTTTTGATGTTAAAAAATATAAAAAAAAATCATAAATTCTTATTAACGAAAATAAATCAATCAAATTATTTCAATGTATTGCTTAGCGGTAATGCCAGTTTGCGTTTGAGATATTTACGAATAAAATTTCATACACAACTAAGTCTACACTTTGCGTTTATTTTTTTTGTATCTCTCGGTACTATTTTGCATTCTAAACGCAAACTTGGATTGCAAGAAAAAAAGTATCAATAAATACATACATATGTATATTCCTGTATATTCGCATTTTGTTACTTTTTTATAGCGCACACATTTTCATGATAGGCAATTTATAATGGCACAAACGCTCCTACGCATATTTGTATTGAAATTCAAATTTTGATGAATGAAATTATAATAAATGGATTTTGGCCATTATAAATTTTGTATATGATTAGAATATTTGAAAGAAAATTTATTTAGAACGAAATTGTGAAGTATAAAAATGCGAAGCCATGTTCAACTGCTACTACTCTGATGAGATACGGCTCCCATTCATTTAATTGGAAACGAAAAAATTATATTTATTTCCATAGACTGGCAACAAAAATGTAAAATAAAATATATATTCAGTTTATTTTACTGTTTTTTTTTTTATTTGACCCGACAGGCTGGAAAGTTGAAGACAAATGTTGTGACATTTTCAGCATAATTTTTCAAATATACTTTAATAACTTTTCTTTCAAAAATGGTATGTAAAAAGCATTTAGTACATCCAACAACAATTTCTTATAATATTATTAAATTAGCTGCGTTTAAATTAAGTCTGTTATAATATTTTTTGTTGCTTCTTTTATTAGATTTTATCAGTGTATAATAGAATTTCAGTTACTTCACCAATTAAATTGAATTATCTTCTTTAAAAGGTGGCAACGATCTTCAAAAAAAAATTTCGTTTAAACGGTTCATTTCACGCCAATTTCAGTTAGCTTAGAAATTTAATTAGAAATAAAATTAATATTTTTAAATAGGTGGCAACACTCTTCTAACACATTTTCATTATTAAGTTGTATTTAGTCTACTTTTTTTAAACCCATGCGGCATATATTCCCTTAACTTAACAATTTCATGTAACTTACTTCTTTAAGCAGGTGGCAACCCTCTCCAAAGGTATTTTAAAAATAAGGATTTCTTAAACCTCCTTTGTTTGATACCCGTATTTTAATATTTGTCTGAACCTATTGAAATTTTTATTAATTTTTTAAACAGGGGGCAACCCTGTTTAAAAATATTTTTGAAATTTAGCTATCTTAAAAATTTAAGTTTGACAATCATGCAAAATTTTATTCAATGTATTTGTTTAATTTAATTTATATATAAACAGGTGGCAACTTTCTCTCAAACCATTTTGTAATTTCTTAAACCTCTTTCGTTTGATAGCAATATTGCAATATTTGATTTCACTCATTGTTTTAATTGAATTTAACTTTTTAAGAAGGTGGCAACTTCTTTAGAAAATCTGATTTAATGGTAATCCATATGACGGACTATATATGTTCCAAATCTGTTTAGTCGTCATACAGCAGTATGTGATTTAAATTATTTATTTGATTGCCTATAACTTTTTAGCATCTACATTAAAAGTATACCCTATATGTTAACTTAAGCTACAGACTATTTATTTGCTAATTTTTATAAAAATTCGTTGAGTTGCTTAGGCGAGAAAAGGTAACAAACACACAAACTTTCAAATTTATAATATTAGTAGGATTAATTTAAATTTTTTTGTGCGACATTTGATTTTTTTAAGGACTGCCCTAATGTACGTAGATGTTAAAGTGATGCAGATAAAGATTAATTTTCACCATAAAATTTGTAACGGCTCTGCCCACCGTTAAGGAATTCCATACCCACACAAAAGGTATATTGCGTCTGGTTTCTATTTTTTAGCTTCCCTGAGCTGTTGGTTAGTTGAACCACAGCAAAGAAGAGTCCCACCCTTTTATCATTATCCCCGTCGGCTTTTAGGCTAGTGAATTTGCCTGCTCACTTCTCTTGCAATCCAGAGATGCAGAATATCTTACATTTCGTTCATTAAATGCACCGAGTTCACAAAATTCGGCAAGCTAATAATCTTAATAAATATAAATGAAATTAATGATTTTATTTGCTACTAAACTACTCCTGGTCAAGGCTAACTTGTTGAAATGGCGACGCAGATAATTTCACAACCTACCATTTTGGTAATAATTAATGAATTCGCTAAGCAACAAAAAAGAAAAAGAAAAAAACAAAAGGCAAATACAAAAATGTCATCGATTACGCGGACATAGAACTCGATCGTTTTATTTAGAGCACTGCATTCCGGTGACACAGCGTTTATAAAAAACAAGTTTCGGTATAAATTTTCTATCTGAAATGCAAAACGAGCGACAACAATCAAAATATATACATATCACATATGATATTATAAAAAAGAACACAAAAAATTTGTTCAAAAAACACTCGTTGAAAGTCACAAATACTCGCAAAGTAAAATTTCTAAACTTGCAATTTGTATTGGCCGGTAACCGTTGTTTGTTGCGCTCGGTTGTTTTGAAATGTTTTGCCGGGAATTTGTGCGAGCTGCGATGGGTTTACCCCAACGCTGCCGGCGGCCCTGAACGCTGCGAAAGAGGTCAGTAGCCGTTACTAACTAGTCTGGTATTAGTAGCGTCTATTTTTTTATTTAATATTTTTTTAGCTGCTGCTCCTCCACTTCGTTTCTGCTACGTTTCTTTTAATTAAATTTGAATTTTGATAATCTTGTTTATTTTGTTATTCGGTATTTTAATTTTTTTTGTTTGTTTTTAATTTTGCTCACCGTCGCCGTTTGGGAATTTTGGCGTCACCGAGACGGCGGCAACTTTCACAAACTTGTTTCTTTTTTTTCAAAATTAGCTTTTTTTAACCTTCATCTCCTCCTCAAAAAAACTTACGTTTCCTACCCTCGTGTGTGACTTTTCACACATATGGAATTTGTATGTATTTTGTGCCAATAAAATAATTATTGGTAGGAAAAAGATATTTATTTTTATTTTTTCTTATATAAGTTTATCTGCAATACATTTTAAACAAACATTGCGGTTATGAGTTCGCTGACAGACGCCATTTTGGCAGTAACAACATATAGTCTTATGAGTGTAGTTTTTATATTTTGATTTCTCATTGTAGCATATGTGGCATCTAGCCTTTCCTTGAGTAGTCGGTGGAACACTTTTATATCTTTTTCGAGTAGTTTCGAGCGATGGTGGTGACCTCTCGCGAGGCTCTGGAGATTCACAAGGCTGTGTCGGCGCTGCGGTCTGTGCTAACTAACTGCTAGAACAAGGCATTGAATCATTTTGTGGATCTCCCTTAATGCTGAAAAGTAAAGATACTGTTGGTTTTGTTCGTGGTACTCCTTTTCTTATTATCATGTAAGGTCTCGCTAGAGATATTCCAAGCTCCCGCAAAAAAACTCGCCGCATTGTTTTTTTGTTTTTTTGCCAATTTGGATTTATATCTTTGAAGATAATGAACGCGTTCAGAGCAGAAATGTCGATCATGTTTGAGAATACAGCCATCGGCCATCGATTTGTTTTTCTTTTACAGCTGTATAAATGAATTGGCAACTAATGAAATATTAATGATTAGCTTGGACAGTAACCTTTTGTTTTGTTATAATACTGAATAATTTCCGGCAATTTTTTTCCATCCGATTGAACAGCATTCGAAGTATGCATTGTACTTTGTAGAACTACGCATTTGTCTCTTCTGCCCACGTATGATACAAGGGCTGTATTTTCGGTAAATGCAAATGTTGATTGGAACAAAGGGACCTTTTTGCATTGGAGAGGTTTTGGCGGAATGCTCCTTTTGTTTTTTCGCATTGTACCCACCATTGTCAGACCTTGAGATAACAATTTTTGACCCAGATTGTAAGAACCCATGAACCAAATCAAGAACAACACGTTCACCTTGATTTTTTCCTGCTGTACCACCACTTGGTTTACCTAAGTACGGTTGAATTCTCCAAACGTAGCAAGTTTCAGAGCAAACCAATAGCCAGAATTTTATACCATATCTATCAGGTTTAGAAGGCATGTATTGGCGAAACTTGCATCTTCCACGAAAACCAAGTAATTGCTCATCAATTGTAACGCAATCGGAGGGATTGAAATAATCAGCTAAAAGTCCGGACCATTTATCAAATATTTCCCGAATTGGAGCAAACTTGTCTGTAGAACTTTCCTGTCGTCGGCTCATAACATTATCAAATCGAATAACTCGGGTTAAGTATCCAAATGTCTTCCTCGACATTATCGCTCTGAAAATATGCCGTCCATATTCACTATCAAATAAATCTAGCATGGTTTCATTTTTGGATCTAAATAAAATTGGTTGTTAGAAAATCAGTACAATTATTTCAGGACATAATCATAAAAACAAATAACACACCTGTACACTCCAGCCAAAATAAGAACAGCAATATATGCATTTAACAAACTTGAATCAATTTCTAAGAACTTCTCACCACATTTTGCAGTTGCGTATGCGTTCGACCATTTTAAAATTACATTTTCAATTAATGGTGGAAAGAACAATAAAAATGCATCTTTGATGCCAGCAATACGTGTTCTTGCATACCTTGTTGTACCTGGTCGCAAATTTATGACATTTTCAGTTCGTAGCCTTCCGGTTCTATCTTGCACTGGTTGCGTTTTCCACACCATACCGTCCTTTGAAACGAATAATGGATCGCCTACCCCTTCCACTGATTCAGTCCTTATTGGTCTTTCCACTTCATCAAATTCTTCACATTCAGAATCACTCCCACTTCTAATAAGATCAACACTTTCTTCCGGTGAATAATTTTCATCATCATCCGAAAGATCATTATCGGAAAGGTCTTCATCTGAATCATTCAAAATGTTCTCCAGCTCTTCGTCGGTAAGATATTTGGGTTTATCCATGTTTTATTTTTAAATTGTTTCAAAACTTAGAAAAAATGCGCGAGCGAAATTACAAATAAAATTAAATGAATTCAGCCTGGCACACTCCAAGAAAATAGCACACTGACCAACTTTTTTATTTCTCTGGTAAACATGCTTATTGTATCAGCTTGTTTCTTTTTTCATGATCAGACATGTACGCTTGTCAGTTTATATATACGCATACATACATACATATAAATGTGATCAGAAAAATTCACACACATGTACATACATACATACATATACATCTATGTACATATGTTCATACATGCATTGAAAGCACAACAAGCGAATTTCTATAGAAAAATACATACAGTCGCCTTATGTGTGAAAAGTCACACATAAGGGTAAGAAACGTAAGTTTTGAAATATTTCGCAAACGAATAATAATTTTGCATCGAATTTCAGATTTTTTATAAAGTATTGATTAGATGGGAATTGTCAAGAAGTTTTATGAAATTCGTTTAAAAAATACGTTGAAATAATTATTGACAAATTTTTTTTTGTGTGACTTTTCACACAAGGAGGGGATGAAGGTTAAGACACAAAATTACGTCAATTCAAATTAGTATTTAGTTTGTTAGTAGCCATTACAAATCGGCAGTAGTCCGGGTGAAAATAAAAAAAAACTTAATAAAAATTCAAAACAGATCTTACCAAAAATGTAAACAATACTAAGATTTGCGTAGGTTATCCAAACTCATTGCGACGAGGGGACTTTAAAGGGCAGAGTAGATGATAACTGGCTCCTCTCAGAAAAAAGTCTAGACCACATAAAAGACTCAACCTAATTTAGGAACGTTACGAAAAAAAAAATATGTCACTATTTGTCAAAAGCCGCTGCGCAATGAGATGAGTGTAGCCAAATTTGGACAAGCATTCGCTTGGGCATTTTTGTTGTTGCTGTTACTCCAGCAAGTTTTTGAGTAGACTACTTTTTTTTTGCCTGCTTTTATTGGCTATTTAAACAAAACCATCCATCTAAGCGTTGAACTGGGAATTCCTAAAAGCAAATTTGCATTAGCGGCGCCGATTAATTTTGTTGCTTCCACATTTTTGTTTTCGACATTTTTTAACATTTCCTTTTTTTCTTTTGTTTTTACACTTTTGGCTTTGATGAATCTGCTATCACATTGATCTTTTTTCTTGTTGGCGACTCTAGATCGGTGTGTTTTTCGTTTTTTGCATTGCTTCTTACCTTAACCTTTTTTTCAACTTGATTACCTTGCTATTTTGCTAATCTATTAATTTTTTTTTGCGTGCTACAAATACAACAAATTTTTATTACGTTTTGCTTATTTACTTCTTTGCTTTGTGAATTAGTTGAAGGAATTTGCTTTTATTAAATTTCTTGGTTATTTCTTTGCTATCTTTTTGTTATTTGTTTCATTGTTATTATTTTCTATCGATTTTTATTTTGATTTTTGCAATCATTATATTTTGATTGTGAATTTGTTGTTGTTGTAGCAAGCTATGAAAAATTATTTAGTTTTGGTTTGTATCACACCAAGCGCGAGATTAGAAAGTCGTGCTGGTTGAGAATAACGAATGCATCAATCTTCCAGGCCAAATTGGAGAAGTTCATTACGCCGCATTGAAATATTTTACGCTTGGTAAAATTTGCAAATAGTTATAATAATACAGTGAATTAAAAAATTTACCACATTGTTGATTTTTTGATGAAAATCGCCTTGGTTTTTCATTTTTTTTAAATAAAAATATACTTAGATCGTTATATAACTTCGAATAAAGTTTACAAAAACTTAAAAAATATTCAACAAAATTTGAAATTTTTGAACAATTTTTTATTAAAATTTCAAATTTTTTATTTCGAAGATTTAGAAAATTTTCGGCAAAATAATGTGAAGACTTAAGTAGCTAAAATGTCCGGTTAATTTTTAAAAGAATTTTGAAATTCTGGTTCTACGTACTTCTTTTCAAAAAACTTATGGATTTTGTATAAATTTCTGTCGATTTTTAATATTTTATTGTGCTGACGGTCTTGCACATTTTCTTCCATATAAACTGCATGCGTTAATTGAAAAAAGTTTCCAAAAGAAAAATTTTCAAAACTTTTCAAAAATAAACAAAAATTTTTAGCCTCCGATTTTCATGGCATTATCCTAAAATAAAATGAGCTAAAAAACTGTGCAAGCAGAAGTTTTCGAAAAACTCAAATTAAAAAGTTTGAAATTTTTTGAACTTTTATAATTTTTGTACAAAGTTTGAAATTCGGTTTTATACGCGCTTTGTTACATAATGAACTGCATTTTAATGAAAATATTTATCATGAATAACATTTGATATATCAAAAAAAAAAGCACCAACTAGTCTTTTGTTTTATAATTGAAGGATAAAAAAATTACTTTGAATCATTTTGAGCTACGCTTTTCAAAAGTATTCTAAAAGTCCGACTTATAAAGACTTTCCAGGATAAAATTATTATTCAAATATGTTCTAAAAAAAATTTAATTATGGGTTGCAATAAAAAAGAAAACTGTAAGCCTTCAACCAAGAGAAAAAAGTATCCATCCGTTTTATTATAATTAATATTTCCATAAAATACTCTATTATTATAGTATGGACTTTGAAAACTTGCTGACAATTTTTGGATTAAGTTTTTGTGTAAAGTTTGAAATATTCATTATAATGGAATGTTAATGTTATAAAATAAACCATATTTTCGTTAAAAACAATTATGAAACTCTTTTTATTTTTAACAAATTGTGAAAATTCTACAAAAAATCACTGTGCACTTATTTTTGTGAGTAACGGCAATTCTTCCATTTCTCAACCATTTTGCTCAGGTCAGGTTCGTAGCTGAAGTCTTTCATTTTGTTGGTAATTTTAATGGACCTACATTTTTTGCGCAATTGTATTTTTGTAAATATTTGAGTTTTTGAAACAATTTTTGATATTACACATAGCTGTATTTTATTATGATATAAAATATTTCGCATGTACATCGATACATTTGAAAACCACTACATCTTTATGCGGCTTATGTTAATAGCGTTAAATTGTTGCTGTTTTTAGTCGAAGTTTTGTTATTTTTAAATGTCAAATCAAATTAATGCTGAACATGCTTTGGTGAAGTGAAAGGCCGACAATTAAGAAACCCATTAAAATTTGTTTGTAAACATTATGCAAAATAAAAATTTTGTATGTGTTTTTGTTTTTGTTTTGCATAACTCATTAGATAATGTTGTTTACAACTAGCCAAGAAGTTGATGATCAATTTCAAATTAATTGGAGATTTGTTAGTATAGATAATTATGTAATTATAGAATAAAGCTAGATGCGCTGGTGTTTTGAAACTTGTTTCTTTTGAGTTTAGCCACTGTGAGTGGTTGGAAATTAATCAAAATATAATATTTATTTATTTGGGTTATGAGACAAACTGTGAATTGTAGAAGTTGTAACTGCGACAAACTCATTAAGTTAGTCGCAGTATCACACATAATTCTTCTGTAAGTGACTTCATGTGTTCTACGATATTTTTATCGATAATTTGATAACATTCATTCTTTACAAGATTCTACATAATTATAAATTCGTATTGCCTTCTCTAGCGGATACCAATGGTTGGTGAGCTGGGTGAGCTGCTTTAATTGTGATTGATGATATATCGAAGCATTCAAATTACAGAAGACAATAACTAAATAACGCTTACGTGTTGACAACGGAAAGTTTTTAGCTAATCTTGGGAATATTTTGAGAACTGCCATTTGTCTTCATCTCTTTCGTTTTCGTCTTGATTGGCGTTGTAAATACTTATATGATTTTGCTATTTTCAGTACATTATCTTGTTCCTTTTCTTCAACTCATGAGATTTACAACTTAGAATTACTGCTGCTAAAATTTTAGTATCACAATTTAACTATGGAAGTTTGCGAGTGCCCAAAAAGTTGTTTCATATCAGTAATTAGATGAAACATATTTTATATTAAACTTTACGTTGGTGGATAAATGTTATTTCATCTTTATCTTCTTTTTCACTTTTATTTTCATCATATTTACTATTTTCTATTATTTTCTATCTCTATCTCTATCTCTATCTCTATCTCTATCTCTATCTCTATCTCTATCTCTATCTCTATCTCTATCTCTATCTCTATCTCTATCTCTATCTCTATCTCTATCTCTATCTCTATCTCTATCTCTATCTCTATCTCTATCTCTATCTCTATCTCTATCTCTATCTCTATCTCTATCTCTATCTCTATCTCTATCTCTATCTCTATCTCTATCTCTATCTCTATCTCTATCTCTATCTCTATCTCTATCTCTATCTCTATCTCTATCTCTATCTCTATCTCTATCTCTATCTCTATCTCTATCTCTATCTCTATCTCTATCTCTATCTCTATCTCTATCTCTATCTCTATCTCTATCTCTATCTCTATCTCTATCTCTATCTCTATCTCTATCTCTATCTCTATCTCTATCTCTATCTCTGTCTCTATCTCTATCTCTTTCTCTATCTCTATCTCTATCTCTATCTCTATCTCTATCTCTATCTCTATCTCTATCTCTATCTCTATCTCTATCTCTATCTCTATCTCTATCTCTATCTCTATCTCTATCTCTATCTCTATCTCTATCTCTATCTCTATCTCTATCTCTATCTCTATCTCTATCTCTATCTCTATCTCTATTTCTATCTCTATCTCAATCTCTATCTCTATCTCTATCTCTATCTCTATCTCTATCTCTATCTCTATCTCCATCTCTATCTCTCGTTTTTCATAATAGGGCGTCTCATGTGAGGCTTGTTTGGGGTTTTCATTGGGACCAATACATAAAAAATGTCTGTGTCATTTTAAGTTTAGGACACATTTACATAGCGAGCCGCTTGCTCCATGTCAGTGGTAGTACATAATTCCGTATTAAATGTTTTCCAATCTTTGTTTTATTTCATTTTCTTTATGAAGAAACCTACACAGAAAAAATTGGATCAAGGCTTAGTCTTATTTGTAAACAAATATTTGGTTCACAATGAAATAAAAATTTAGTCACATGTTATGCGCAGAGTTTTTCCATTCATGCCTCTATATTTATTTATTTTTTATTTGTTTGTATAGCCAAGAGTTTTTTTATATACACCAAACGACCTATTTCCAATTGAATAAAACTGCGTAGATGTTTAACTGCAAATTTGAATGCAAGTTAATCAGTTATTTAAATCGAGTTAACCAAAATCGTTCACAATTTGTGATCAAAACAAAACATTACGCATAGCAAAGAAATTTCTCCTACTGAAAGTAGATATTTGGTAGCAAAGTAGAGCCTGCATGACGGTTGTTTTATAAATAAAAAACATTTATTGCCTTTTCTGCATTGTTTTTTTTATAAAAGCCAACTGAAAAAATTTCGTATTGTTATTAAAAAGTTATAATAAAATTGTTTTTGTTTCTAACAAAATTACGATCAACTTTGCTGATTCATTCCAAATTGCCTGATTAGTCTTTGACGTAACTAACCGCAAATGACTTTTTCTGCAAAATCATGATGACTACGCAGCATGTGCTTTCATTTCTATTTGATATACTCGTTGTGTGCCTTTGTTCATATATAGCTTGAATATAGAAATTAGAAAATACTCAATCATATTTTTATTAAATTTTTGTTTTCATTGTGGTTTCGAAGAAATTGACTTGGCTGGAGGTCATTTAATTTTTGACTAACATTTCTAGAAAGATATAAAACTACTAATTCAAAATATATGTCGATGGCTGGTTGAATGTTTAGTAATTTCTACAAGCTACTATGTCCAGTCGCTTTTCTGGATATGCAGCTACAGTTGCGCAACGAACAGCCTCTCAAAAATTTAACAGTTTTATGTTGACCAACTAGTGATTGTTGATTCTTATCGGGTTTTTGTACGTAGAATCAGTATCGGTACCCGAAAATATTTAAGGCAGGAAAGACGTATTCATTAAAAAACGTTTCAGGAACCGTTCTATATCCCCTACTGTAGAATTTAACCGCTAAGAACATGGTAACCGTTTTAGTTGTTCGGACTTAACTTAAAAACTACTGAGTTTATTTTAGTCAAATATATTTGCGGAGGTGATTTTAAAGAGGGCTGCCTCCTGTTTAAAAGGGTTCACTAAATTTAAATAACAAGTAAATTAAAAACTTCTAAATTGGTGTCAAACGAATAAGTTTTAATTAAAAAAACTAATTTCAAAAATGATTGCCAGCCGTTTGAAAAATTAAATTTAAAGAAATCATCAATACAAAATAAATATAACAATACGAGTATGGATGTCAAATAAAAATGTTTTAAAAAAGCTGTTTTGGAAAAATTATTTTCAATGTGGTTGCCACCTATTTAAAAGCGTTAACTCAATTTAATTAATACGTGAACTGCATTAACGGTTCTATTATAACGGTGGGAAACGTTTAAAAAAGTCTAATTTGAAAATTGTTCTAAAGGGGGTTGCCATGTGTGTAAAAACTTAAATAAATAATATCCGTGAAATATTACAATATTTATGTCGAACGAAAAAGGTCTCAGAAAGCGTAATTTGGAAAATTGTTATTAAGAGAGTTGCCACGTATTTAAAAAATTTAATTGAACTTAATGTAAGTATATATGTATGTACACAAAAAAATATTAATGAAATGCTACAATATTGATGCCAAACGAAAAAGGATTAAAACTGCTTTGTTTCGGAAAATATTTTCGTAGGGTTGCCAACTGTTCAAAAATTTAAATACAAAATAAATAATAAGTTAAACGGAATATTACAAGGCTGATGTGAAGCTGAAAGGAAAGCTTAGTTTCAATAATATTTTCCAAGAGGGTTGCCAGCTGTTTGAAAACTCAAACTCAAATTAATTAAGGGATTTCTAATCTCCCTAGTGATGTAGTAGGAGTGCGCCAACCACTCTAAAATTCTGCAATGGTACCAGATTACGCATAACGGAACTGAAAAGGCACAGCAACCAGCAACACTGGAGGGGTTAAAAGAGAATCGGTGCTGATTTAACGAACTCCTATAAATCCTACCAACTTACCGTTTCAATTCAAACGTCACCAGTTAGTTACCTTTGAAGTCAATGATCTCGATCACTAAAAATACGAGCCAAGTGCGAATTCTGAAAGTCGCAGTCATACATCTGGGCACTCTTTCCATGTTTTTTCTACCAAGTTCCACTTAATTTCTTACATAAAATAACAAAAATGCTTCATTTATATTTTTTTTTTAAATATTTTCATTTTATATTTTGTTTATAATTTAATTTTTATTTTTTACAAAACTTAAGCAATAAATACTTATATAATTAAATTTTAACATTACAGCTAAATAGGCAAGCCAATAATGCAAGCCGACTTGTAATGAGTGAAAATGTTCAATTTACAAAATTTTACAATTGATTTAAAATTAATCACAAACGCAATGCACACAATACGCAGATAGGGCAAAGACAAAAAAAAAAAATAATAAAATTAAAAAATAATTTACACAGAGAAACAAAACTAAATGAATAAAAACTACATTAAATTCCAAAACGTAAAAGAAAAACGTATATGAATATTTAACAAATAAATTAGGCGAAAATCGAGTATTTACAAATTGTTTTCTTTTGATTTTGTTTTGTTTTGTTTGTTTTGTCAATAAATAATTCTTACTTGCTAATGAAGTTTATAATGAGTGAGAAAAAAAGTGTTCACTTATTTAATAACAAAAGTGTGAAATTAATTAAAGTTTTCATTCAAGCTAGACACATGACACGATTCACACATTTAAAAATTGGTACTTTGTAATTTTAATCATAGTTTAAAGGTAGTAATGGTAAGTAAAAGCATAAAATCACGTTTTTGCGCTACACGCACACGCACACACACAGAGACACAACTTCACCATGCAGCGCCAGATAGCGTGTGGCGTGTGACGTGCGGCACTTGAGTATTACAAGTATTTTGTTGTTGTTGTTTTTTTTTGTTGCTATCCTCTACAACGACACAATAAACTCCTTGCCGGTTTTGAAATCGGTACACTTGTATTGCGGACAACACTTGGGGAACGACCATTTGGGATCGCTATTCAATTCCTCACAGCCGGGCATCTCCACATACGGACAGGTTTCAATATTAATAGTTTGTGTTTGTATGTCACATGTCATAACCGCACAGATGCCCTTCGGTTTGTACTCCTTGTTGGGCAGCATAGCACGACGGGTGATCTTATCGAAACACTTGCCACGATGCGCTAAAGAAAGAATGACAGAGGAGGAGGAGGAAGAAGAGAGAAAAGAGAGAAAGCGGAAGTTAATAAATTGTTTTATTACGCAGCATGCAATAAATATGCATACTGTATATATAGAAATAAAAATATTAAAAATGTATGTGCGCGTAAATAAGTATTGATTGTGTTGTAATTTATTACTATTGCTGCTCAATGGCTTTTGTTAACGCACTCGATGAGGAAGTAATTGTAAGACAAAAACAATCAAAAAAAAAAAAAAACAGAACGGAAAAGCAAAAAGAAAAAAAAGCAAGTACTTTAAGGCTTAATGTACAATACAATATTTGCGTGCAAGTTTTGCATGTCGCCCAATGCACCACGAACAGCTGCTGCTGCCGACGCTAATGAGTTAAATGGCAATGGATGCGTTCGGCCTAGTATGCGCGTTTGTTGAGTCTACGCAAGTATTGTGCGTACGAGCAGGAAGTACTTCCTTTTGGGTTATTTACTGTTTACTTCATTTATTGCCGGTATTTATATGTACAGACATAAATAAAATATACTTGCTAGCTGAAGGTTGTTGCGGAAAGCAATTAAGTGCATATGAGAAAAAAAATTATTAAAAAAAAATCATTTTGCAAAATTTAGCTTGGCTCGCACAAAAGACTCAAGCTACGAACTTGTTGGTGTGAAATTTTTAATTGATTGTTTTTTAATTGCCAAATGAGCAGAGTGTTAACGGAACGGTAGTAATGTTTTAATATTAATAAATGAAACTATAATTGCTTGAGAAAAAATTGCGTTTTGTAATTTTAAGATATTTACAATACATTTATTGGTAGCTAAGCTAATTTCTTTACAAGTTTGTGCTTTGCTATTAGAATTTAATTTAATTTAATAAAAAATTCAGCAGTTTTACTACCTATAACTTATACCTAAGCTTAAGCTGTGAGCGCATACATTTTTCCATCACACGAAAATTACTTAATAAACTTTATTAAAATTGCGCAATTAAAATTTTAAAATTTTGTTTATATCAAAAAAAAAAAAACGAATTAACGACGAGCTATAGGAAATCATTTAAAAGTCGAGACGTTGTATTTAAATTCGTATAAACAAAGTTATTTGCGTTTTTTTTATCGTTTAATTTTTTATCAACTTTATTGCTATTACTTTTTTTTATTAAGCTGCTCAACAACATTTTCAACACCGCATTCTAGGAAAGCCATTAGATTTTGGCACACTTGATTCAATTAATTTGTATAGTTAATTATAAGTAATAATTTGAGTGGCATTTGAAAATCATTTATATTTTATTTTTTCCCTATTAAAATGTTCAACTACTTAATTTTATTGTGATTAGTTTTTTTTTTATTAAGCAGCTCAAGAATATTTTCAACACAAAATTCTAGGAAATCCGTTCTTGAACAATTACATTTGCGCATGTAAAAAGTATTTAAAGTACGAACTCGTTTTCGATGCAAACACAAAAAATTCTTAGTGCCGAATTTGGGCATTAAATTTTTTTTATATTCAGTGACGAATGATAGACAATAAGAAATACAAAAATTTGAAATTCGGCGTAACATTTGATTTTGAGTGACGTAAACGACACGAAAGCGGCATTCTTTCCTATTTGATTTTATTTTAATTTTTGTCAACTAGGTAAAATTTGAGTCACTGCTGAAAATGGGCATTTGACGTTGCTTATAAAATTAATATGACTATATTTTTGCTAGAAATCCATCTATGGGCAGGCTTAGCGCAATAATTGGAAAGTAGAAAAAAATAAATAGAAAATGAAACAAAAATAAAAGGCAATGCCTAGTTAAGTTTTCTATATACGGAAAAAGACTGAATGAAAAAAGTTGTAATTTACGGTATACACCCCATTTAATAATTATAACTCCATCGCAATATTGCAAACTTTAGGCTGTTTAATTGTTTGTTTTTTTTTGTATTTGTATTTTTTTAATAAATATTATTTATTTTATAACAAAACTTTTTTATTGAATTAAAAAAAATTAACAAATTTTACTCAAAATTTTAAAATGTATATGCTGAACTTTTTTCTTATAGGAAAATTTTTAGCCACTTCAAGTTGCGGTAAAATTTATTAAACTATAAAATTGCATACTCGATGCGCTTTTTTTTAATTTAACAGGATTTAAAAAAAATTAAAAAAAAAATATTTTTGATATAATACATAGATGATATAGTATAAGTTAAAAGAAGCTTACTGTAGCTCCATTAAAATTGATCTAAATTTTTTAACCCAATATTTTCAATAAATTTTATTTGAAAAAAAAAACTAAAAAAAATTTTGACATTTTTACTTTTGTTTAAAAAATATTTCTTACATGAAGCCCATGAATAAATAATTAATAACGCCAAATTTACATAAAAAATCCAAAAAATTGTATTGCTAAAAAAATAAAACAAAGTACGATAATATTTAAATTTCCAAAAAACATGAAGTTACAAACTTATTGAACTTAAATTTGATTTGTCAAAGAAAAGTATAGAACAATGGAAAATAAAACAAAATCGCTCTATGCCAATGAAGTACAGCAATATGATATTGAGAGAAAAAAAACAATATCAAATAAAAACTAAGAGTTGTAAAAAAATCAATGCAAAAACGTGACTTGCTGCCAGTTGTAGTTATTTGCCGTCGGCGAGTGAGTTCAGTGCTATTTTTAAAATACCATAATTTATGCAAGCGTTAAATGCTCGAAATGTGTGACAAAGTGGCAGAACGAAAATAAAAAAAAGTGCTTCAAAGCACTTAGCGCACAATTAGCATCAACATAAAAATAATGCTGCAAATTTTACTACATACATATACGAAAATGAATGTTTGCATATAAATATTTGTTTTTTATCGAACACAAAAAAGTTTAATAATAAAAAATTAAAAAAAAAAAAATCAATGCGTAAGAAATTATATAATACGCAATCAACAATTTTAACACAACATTTCAGTTTTAAAAATTTGGGTGTGCAAAAAATTATACTGAAAGACAATAAAAATGTAATTTTTTTATAAGAATAAAACCACAAAACACAAGAAAAATATAAATTTGTTTTCTAAACCTCAATCAAAAATTTGAAATAAGTATTGGAATATACTTTTTACTTTTAATGCGAAACACAACAATTTTGATATGCTAGCTGTTAAAAAAATAATAAAATGTTACGAAAAAAATTTTAAATTGATTAAGAAAAGAAATTAAAGATATACTAGTCATAATAATAGTTTTACTATTAATTTGAAAAATTTTGCATAATTATTTTCTTTATGTAAACATATTTGCTAAATATTACCCAATATGTTACAGGAGTACCCAACGAAACAAGTAACGAACGATCGCAACAACAAAACAAAAATAATAATAAAAATGTAAAAGCTAGCCTTGCCCAATGACCTTCAGCTTACAGGCGTCTCGCTGACGCCACTAAAGTATTTATTTAGTTTACAGTAGCCAGTTCGAATGCTTATGTCTAGTCGGATGGTAATAAAAAATAGCAAAAAAAGAGAAACAAATAGCTATTTAGTAATTCAAAAACAAAAAAAAAGAAAGTGAAGCACCGCCAAAAAGACACAAAAACAGACAGTAAAAATTTCTGTAGATAATTTTTTATTATATGCTAATAAGCAAATAACAATACTGCGACATAAAAAGCGATTTGTTCCAGCAAATAAACAGCAATAATAGTAACTATGTATTTTTCAAAATACTTTGTTAAGAAAAAATTATTCAAAAGCCGCATTTAGTATTCGTATTTTTCATTGTTAAGATCTACATCAACACTTTTTTTTTTGTGTTGCCATATTTTCACTAACACAACTGTAGTTGTACCGGTTCTTATTTGCATGCTTATCGTTTATCATTTGTTGGTCGCTTTGACGTCAGCAAAGATGAGCAAATAAATAAATAAAATAAAAAAATTAAGAACAAAAAAAAAACTTTTTTCACCAATTTTTAAGAGCGCTGTCGTCAAATGCAAATTTTTTGGTTTTACCAAAAGTTCGTATATCTATATCTACTACATATCGCAATGAGTCATTACGCAGCAGGAATTAAGTTAGCTGAAATAATTTGGCTCTGTATGTGCGAGTAAAGTGGGAGAAAAATTTGAACTTTTTTTGATTTCCAGTTCCGCTACATTTGAAATTAGGCAGTGCTGTGTTTTATTTTATTTTATTGCATTTAGATTATTGTACAATATAAATTTTGTGTATCACTTTGCGTGTTTTGAATCGTTAAGAATACCCGCATGATTAATCAACAGCGCAACCAGTAATTTGGTTTGTCAAAAAAAAAAAAAACCACAACAACATAAATAAAATACAAATAAACCAAATGCCAGTCAAGGATGCGCAAAGGCCTTGACGGTTGTTACAAAAAATATGTAGCTAGTTTGGAGTATTTATAAAAGTGGTTGTTGTGTGAGAAAACTTTGATTTTCTCACAGCGCTTAAGTGTGTCAAGGAAAACCGCTTAGGAAGTGGAAACGTTCAAAAAGTTAGTGGCTTGCGAAATAAAAATAGGAGAAAAAAGAAAAAATTAAAGATCAATGAAAAATTTGCGTAGAAAAATTGCAACTTAAAAAAAAATAGCGTTTTAAAATGATGCATGTTTTTTTTTCATTTTCGATTGACATAGGTTTTTAAATTTTTGATTTTTTTTTAAAGAAACTTAAAATGAAGAATAGAAATAACAAATAACTAAAACGTGTAGCAAATGAAAAAAAAAATATTTTAATATTTATGATGCTAATTAAAATTTAAAGATTTGTTTTCTTTTATCTTTACATTTGTTAAGAATAATATGACTTTGTTAAAAAAAAAGTTGATTTTAAGATTTGCTGCAAAATTTGATGGTGTCGAAAATAATTCTTCATTTAAGTTTTTATACTTGCTACTTACATTCTATACATTTATTAAAAAAAATATTTTTTAAATATTTTTTGAAAGGAGGTTTTGACAAATTTAAAGGCACTATTAAATTTCGCTTAGAAATGTCAGTTTAAACTTTTTCTTGTGGTTTTTCGCCCAAACATATATAGATATGGTTAAAAGAATGATTAAATATTTCGATAAATAAGTATTTTAATTTTCTTACATTTTTTTTTAATTTTTCAAATATTTTTTTTAAATTTGTTTAAATATATTTTTTGCTTAAATGAGTGGGGGTACCACTTCCTTTCCTTCTAATAATCTTACATATATCGTTTGTTCTTTTTGTCTAGCCAATACATACAAAAGACTTAAGTAGCGAACCCGGTAGTTAAAACTACCACAAATATATTACCAAAGAAGTTGATAATCCTTAACAAAAGCACGCAGCAAATAACGCAAAATACACAAACGCAATCGCAGATATGCAAACCATCTGTTGGACTTTTAAGAAACTTTGAGCAAATTTAGCCTACATTTAAGACTTTCATCTCAACTTTTTAACCCTTCAAAAAACAGTAATTTACCGCTTTACTGGCAAAAAGTGCTAACTCAAAAACATTTTTTTTTTTTATTGTCAAAAATCTACAGTTATGCACACACAAAATTAAGAAAATAATTTTACAAATATCATATTTTCTGTATATTTTGCATTTTCTACTTACCAGGATGAAAAGCAGCAGGTTGTGAGAATATCGCCGCATTCGCACTGCTTATACAACTGACAGCAATAATGGCGGCAACAAAAGTTAAAACCACTTTTAATGAGCACATTTTTATTACAACGATTTTTTTTTTGTTACTTGTTTTTTGCGATGAAAGAGTTGCGTTTTTGTTTTTAAATAGCAAATACAGCTTTATATGCGCACTCTTTAAAACAGTTATTCAAATAAAGTGGCCTAAAGCTTATTTTCCAACACACAATTTTGCTTTTGAATTTTATATAAAATATTTATTATTTCAATTCTTTGTTTTATTTTTCAAATTTTGCTTTGTAGCTTCTGCCAACTTTCAACTTTGCGTAGTTCAGCTTCTTGATCCGTTCACGTTGAGATCGAGTTTTCAACTGATTGTCACATTCAGCCGGCGCTCATATTTAAACCAATTGCCCGCACTCGCTCTCTGATTTATGCACCGCTAAATATTTGTTGTTATTACTGCTTTTGCTTGTCGTTTCTATTTTTTGTTTATTGTGTCGCGAACACCGGCAAAGTGGCTCGCATGATTATTTTGCACGTAAACCAGCACGCTGTGGCACTGGATTGAAATAAAAAAGAAAAGGTGGGAAACAAAATTAAAATAATGGAAAAATTAAGAAAGAGTTATAAGTAAAAAAAAAACTCAAATCAGCACATTTTGTGACGTGCTATCGATGATGAGCTAGGTAAACAAAATTCCAGCATGGCAGAAAAATAAATGAAGCAAAAGCTCGAAAGAACTGGAAGAAGTTTGGCGAGAAGAATGGGGCTTTGTTAAAGAAGACATGCAAATTTAAATCAAGCGAATGAAAAGTACACGGAACTGTAGTAGAATCAATTTGGAAAACTGGCGGGCATACAAAAAAAAGTATGCCGTGTTTTTTATACAACGTTCACAATGTTTTTAATAACAACTTCTTTTTTTTTTGAAATATACTTAGTTTAATCCACATTTCCATCTTTCAAAAATCCCCGAAATTTGATAAATTTTGAAATTGAAACTTTGAAGTGTTTTTCGTTCACAATGTTTTTAATAACAACTTTTTTTTTTTTTGAAATATAGTTTAATCCACATTTCCATCTATCAAAAATCCCCGAAATTCAATAAATTTTGAAATTGAAATTTTGAAATTTTTTAAGAAAAATTCTTAAAAACTATTTGGGTATGCAGTTTTTTAATCCATTCAAATTTAGTATAAAGCAAGTTTCAAGTAGCTAAAAACTATCGTTGATTTTTGAAAATTTTTTTTTTGCTGAATAAAATTCTCATCACCCTCAGCAGAAAAATTGTCAAAAATCAACTGAAAATCGTAGCGACTTGAAACTTGCACTTTTTGTATTGAAATTAAATGGGCTATTGCATAGCTGAAAATTCTCAAAAATTTCTGAATAAAAGTTTTGAAATTTCATTTAGATTTCCGTAATTTTCCATTAAGTTTGGAATTTTTATTTATTTAGTTTTTATTATTGAATAAACTATATTTTCTTTAAAAAAATTCTAAGCATTGTGATTTTGAAATTTTAATTTGAATTGTTGAATTTTTTATAAATTTTGAAATTTTTATTTATTTAGTTTATGTTATTGAATAAACTATGTTTTCATAAAAAATGTAATAAAAAATTGTTTTTGGAAAAGTATTGTGAAAGTACTGTATATTTATTAAAACTGATTATATTTCAGAGTCTGAAATCTTTATTTATTTAGTTTTTTATTTTCGAATAAACTATATTTTCACAAAAAAAAAATCGTGTAAAAAATTTGTATTTGTTATGAATGGGTTGCGAGACGGCATACCTACTTGAAAATTTTCTAAATATTCTGAATAAAAATTTGAATTTTGTTGTTAATTTTGGTGAATTTTTGTATAGAAGTTTGAAACTTTGATTTATATAGGTTATGTTACAGATTGAACTATATTTTTATAAAAACTAAAAACAAAACTAAAAAAAAAAAAAAAAAAACAGCGTACTTATTTATGTGAGTATATATAAATTTGGTAACTTTTTTCAAATGACAAGTATTCAAACAGTTAGGCGGGCGCTAATGACTTTGATGTAAAACCTGCTGATAGGTATGAAATAAAAATATATTGAATTACATACTTCCATAAATATTACTTATGATGACAAACAAAAATATCGAACTTTATATTAATATATTAAATATACGGTGTACATTGGTTGGACGCGGAAAAAAACTTTCGAATCATACTTTCAATCTTGAATTGCCAACACAAAAGGCTTTGGAGTGACTTTGCATTTACTGTTTGATTTGAATATGAAATAGTGACACACGTAAATAAATGTACATTAATTAGGGTGGTGCTTAAATATAGGAAGAAAGTTTTGAGCGCAGATTTCCTAAACTTCAACCCCGCCACTACTATTTCAAATACAAATTTTGGTTCCGATAGGAGACGGTTAAGGTGTGTTATACAGAGGGAAAGTCCAGATCCCCCAAAATCGATACTATCTTAGTCGAAAATATCATAAAAAAATTTTAATTTAATGGGTCTAGATAGGGTGATCTGAACTTTGACCTTTGTGCGACAAGCCTTAACCTTCTCCAATCGTGGCCACAATACCTATGCGATATCTTTGAACGATGGTATGACCGATTGAGGTAGTGCGAGTGAAATAAGCCGATCATTTGTTTTTTAAGGGCATCCCTAATATACATCTATACATAGAATGAAATTATTTTACTTACTTACTGTGCGATTTTTTATTTAGTTTTTTTTTACTTTTTCTATCGACAATTCTCTGCCTGGTACTCTCCCTTCAGTTGTGAAACCAAGCGCCAAACATCTTATCGCATTTAAATCACTTTTAATTGACTTTAAATGGCGATATCTTCATAACACAGCACATTTTGCGACGCTGTATCAATCCACTAAGCGTGGGATCGTATGCTCATCTCTCATACAAGGCAAAGTTATGCGCCTGCTAGCTGTCAGCTGTCAACTGCCTGTAGGTACACCCACACAATCACAATCGCTAGCGCATGTCGTACAGTTTTACTCAGCCGGCTTTAAATGGCCGCATTCGACCCACTCAATTAACGCTTCAATCATCCATTAGCATGAAGATGGAGACAATTGCTGATCGCTGCTTTAGATCGGATAATGCGTATTTAAAATGCTATACAGTCTGTACATATGTACATAAGTTTAGTATTAATTGCAGTTTTTTATTTTGAGCTGTCAATTTTAGTGACGTATCAAACAATGGAGGTGTTAGATGTCTTATATGCAATTGTTTATTTTTTTTTTTTTAAATTATATTATTAAAATGCATTTACAGGCGTGGTTAACACACTTACATAGCATAAATATATCAGTATAAAGCTGTATATCCGCATTGATTGTTTGCAGGCATGGTAAGGCGTTGACCTCGACTGGCGTACAAAAATAGCACAGATGTGAAGTGTAACTATGAGGAGACTTCTATTTGCATATCTAAATGACTTAACAATTTAAGGTAGATAAGTAACTATTTATGTAAGTAAAGGTTGTTTTCATAGAAAATTGTGCTCGTTTTTTGTCATTTCATCTCGAATAGAGTAATGCCTGGTTTTCACTAGGTCAAATTTTTTTACGACAAAATATGACATGAATTGTCAACACGTTGACATATTATAATATGCCAAAATGTTGGTTATTTTCATCGCACGATTTGTCACGAAAAATGCGCTAAAGGAACCCGGGCATAAGTTAAAGTAACGCATGCAAATTAGTCAAGGTAAAATTTCAACATTTAGAATGAAGGGAAACCGTGAAAGAGCCACTTAACACAAACTTAAGGCTTAGCGGGATCGTTGGTTTCTATTTCTTCAAAAATGAGCATGACTAGATTGATACCATCAACGACGAGTGTCACTATTGAATGGAATGTAAACTAAACGCCAGGTATAGAGTGCTTCAAACAATTGACTTAATGAAAGAAGCAATTGATGCACGCAATATGTCGCAAAAATCCACCGAGATGATCGAACGATTTAATTTCTTTAGAATATTTTCTCTCAATTTGGGTGAATTCATTAATTTATGCAAACAAACCGAGGTAACACTTTATCATAAATACATTAGGTGAGAAATATTTCCCATGGACGACGACATCTGTGTGCCAATATTTTAACTAGGTTAGTGTTTTCGTTGAATTTATGTATATTTGAACTATCGCCATCTGTCATTCGATAATCGAAATAATACAATTTTTTACCAACATATGTCAAATGATCTGGGGAATTTGTGTAGGAATTTTAGTCTCCTTCTGACATTCTCTATTGGACATACAGTGCACGACATAACGATAACACAATCACATAATCACAAGTTTTGACTATTTATTCTCTTTAAATTTTAAATTTTTTTATGATTAAATTTTAGTTAGTTTTTTTTTTGGTTTACAAATATATAGTTCGTACTACAACAAACACCGGTTAAATCTATGTTTCAAACTTTGTTCAAACGGGGCAAAAATTTAACAAATTTTAGATAAAATTTTGCAAATTTTAATTAGAATTTTAAGAAAACAATACGCAAACACTGAACGTTAATTTGTAGCCACTCAAAACGTGTACTTTGTTAAAATAAAATTTAATTCAAAGCCAAATATTTTCTTAATTCTTATTAATAACTTATATTAAAATTTGCACAAAATTTCAATAATGAATTTACTGGGTTTTTGTTGTAAAAAAAGTTTATTTAAAAAAAAATAATATAAAATTAGTAAGCAATAAATAATGAGCAGAAACTTGCTAAAAAGCACTCGTTGTATAGTTATGATAAGCGCACTGTGACCAAAATTTTTTTTTTGAAAACCAACAGACATGATTTAATTAGCAAGTCTCGCTGGGTTAGTATTATTTATTCAAATCTTGCTCAGGAAGCACTTAAAATTTTTTTTCAAAATCTTCAAATATTTACATATCTACATACATATGCAAACTTTTTATGTACTTTGCGAAACACTGACTCGATGAGGAATTTTTAAGAAATACACAGGTACATACTTATATTTTGAATTTTAATTAAATATATTCTTATATACTTACACACGCGTGCACATACATACTAAGCCAATCGACGGAAAGTGAGAGTGCGATATAAAATCAAACACGGATATTGGCACTTCAATTGTATGCTGATTTTCAAAAACAAGTAGTAGAATTAAAAAACAAATATTTATAAACAATAACTTTCGCAAACCACGTGCAGGTCGTTGACTTACAACTACAAAAAAAAATGAGTTTAGTTAACGAATCAAATATTTTTGAGGATTAAAATGATTAACGTATACCTATGTAAATATGACCAGTTGCTCGCTCACACACATGCACATATTTACAATTGGCTTCTGCTTAATAAATATGTATATCTTAATATATAAAAATCACGTGTCACGTTGTTTGATTTCGATGGACTCCTAAACTACTGAACCGATTTTAATGAAATTTTTAACACTGTGTGCAGTTTGGTCCAACTTGAAAGATAGGATAGTTTATAACTCTCCTTATAGTCGCATTATTTATTTATTGCAAATTATTTGTTTATTATTAGCAAAGAGCTATCCACCAGTTGGTGGCGCTAACAGCGGTATGAGTAAATGCGCTAAAGTAGATGGCGCTACAGTTATTGTGATTCCACCAGCTGGCGGTATTGAGTAAGTGCGGTATGTTACAGTAGATGGCGCTACATTTATTACATTAAATGAAAATGCGTTGTTTGAAGTTTATATTATTTGTGGTAAAGTTATACGAGTCTATGACTTCCAATATTCCAAATTTAAGAAAAAATCACATACAATCCGTGAAATAAATAAAGTTATGTATGTATGGTCAGACAAATAAGCAATGCTGCCACTCTTTTCCAGTAAATCTTCCTCGAATTTGGGAGATTTCAGAGGAATTTAGGAAATTGCAGAGCTGATTTCTGCATGTATTTCCTAAATTCAAAAAAAAAATTTCATTTAGTTGCATTTAGGTATAGAATTTTGTATGGCTAAATGTACATTTGGAGTTAAATTTAGAGCTATACTAGCTGACCCGGCGAACTTCGTCCCGCCCAATTTTTATTTGAAATAGTTAAAACGCTTTTTGAACTTAAATATTTTTGGCGAAGTTCGTTCTTTGTTTTGTTGTGTAGCGTGTAAACAAATAAAGAAGATGGCTCTCCAACACGCTAACATGCCACATACATACATACCTACATATGTATGTATGTACATATGAAACTGTAAAATTTTGAACTTAAACGATAAATCGGTTTGAATCATTCGAATTCTCAGAATGAACATTTCCTCACTTTTAGATTTGCTGTGTTGTAGTAAACTATTCACTACAGTGAAATTATTTTTTATGAATAAAGACGGAAACCTTATATGTATATCTGGTATAAAAATCCACGGGATTGAGATTTGAACTTGAGGTCAAAATTTTTAAAATTATATGTATGTATGTAGATGAACATTTTCGTAGAGTTGATAATAAACACAAATTTTCATAAAATAGTTCATTTTTGATTTTATATTCAAGTTTTTAACAAATAAGTTAATTACAAAATTGTTACTTGATAACATGTAACATTTAATTTTATAATCTTAGGATAGATAATTCTTAATTTTTAATAGTAGTATTTATTTTTTTGAATTATAAACATTTTAATTTAACTTAGCACTAATCGGTGCACACTATTTTTGGTTAACCTGTCTCGAGCTAAGACAAATAGATTTGATGGTTTCCCCACACGTGAGCATGCAACATATAATTGCCCATGGGAAAAACATGGATTATCCAAATCTAACCCACAAATGGACATTGTTTGGCCTTGAGACTTATTTATGGACATGACAAAAGCTAAACGAATAGGAAACTGTAGTCTTCTGAATGGTATCGTAGATTCTGACGGTATCATTGGAATACGGGGCAACAGGACCACTTCTCCTTTAAACTTTCCAGTCAAAATGGTTGCTTCAAGAATATTCCCTGTTAACTTTTTGATGACCAAACGTGTACCGTTGCATAACCGAGGTGGATTCAAATTACGCAGAAGAATAATACTACTGCTACTATGCTAGATGGTGGGCGAACGGCACATTCAGCATTCAAGTTGACATTACAAATTCATAGCAACCCAAACGCAATATGTAACATAAAAAAAAATAGCGCAATAGCTGCAGTGTTGCAAAGAAGTTCAATCATTATTTGGGATGAGTGCACAATGGCTCACAAATATTCACTCGAGGCATTGCACCGAACTATGCAAGATTTGAACGGCAATGATAAACTTTTTGGAGGTGCTGTCATATTGCTATCTGGTGATTTCCGACAGACGTTGCCGGTCATACCTCGCTCTACTTTCGCCGATGAGATTAACGCATGTTTAAAACAATCATTTTTATGGAGAAATGTAAAAACACTTCGATTGACTATAAACATGCGCGTACATTTACTAAATGATCCATTAGCACATATATTTTCGGAACAATTGCTAGATATTGGGAACGGTACAATAGAACGGCAACCAAACACGCAATGCATTAAACTGCCAGACAATTTCTGCACTGTTGTTCACACAAAAATTGAATTAATTGAAAGTATTTTCCCGGATATACAAAATAATTATTTAGATCATAACTGGCTCAGTGGGCGGGCTATTTTGGCAGCCAAAAATGTTGATGTTGACGAAATTAACTTCCAGATACAACAGTTGTTGCCAGGCGATCTGATGTCTTTTAAATCAATCGATACTGTTGTTGATGAAAATGAAAGTGTAAATTTTCCAACTGAATTTTTAAACTCTCTAGATATACCCGGAATGCCACCACATATTCTTCGGTTGAAGATTGGTTCAATTATTATTCTTCTGCGTAATTTGAATCCACCTCGGTTATGCAACGGTACACGTTTGGTCATCAAAAAGTTAACAGGGAATATTCTAGAAGCAACCATTTTGACTGGAAAGTTTAAAGGAGAAGTGGTCCTGTTGCGCCGTATTCCAATGATACCGTCAGAATCTACGATACCATTCAGAAGACTACAGTTTCCTATTCGTTTAGCTTTTGCCATGTCCATAAATAAGTCTCAAGGCCAAACAATGTCCATTTGTGGGTTAGATTTGGATAATCCATGCTTTTCCCATGGGCAATTATATGTTGCATGCTCACGTGTGGGAAAACCATCAAATCTATTTGTCTTAGCTCGAGACAGGTTAACCAAAAATATTGTGCACCGATTAGTGCTAAGTTAAATTAAAATGTTTATAATTCAAAAAAATAATACTACTATTAAAAATTAAGAATTATCTATCCTAAGATTATAAAATTAAATGTTACATGTTATCAAGTAACAATTTTGTAATTAACTTATTTGTTAAAAACTTGAATATAAAATCAAAAATGAACTATTTTATGAAAATTTGTGTTTATTATCAACTCTACGAAAATGTTCATCTACATACATATAATTTTAAAAATTTTGACCTCAAGTTCAAATCTCAATCCCGTGGATTTTTATACCAGATATACATATGTATAAGGTTTCCGTCTTTATTCATAAAAAATAATTTCACTGTAGTGAATAGTTTACACAGCAAATCTAAAAGTGAGGAAATGTTCATTCTGAGAATTCGAATGATTCAAACCGATTTATCGTTTAAGTTCAAAATTTTACAGTTTCATATGTACATACATACATATGTAGGTATGTATGTATGTGGCATGTTAGCGTGTTGGAGAGCCATCTTCTTTATTTGTTTACACGCTACACAACAAAACAAAGAACGAACTTCGCCAAAAATATTTAAGTTCAAAAAGCGTTTTAACTATTTCAAATAAAAATTGGGCGGGACGAAGTTCGCCGGGTCAGCTAGTATATATATATATTTTTAGTAGCAGCTCATTATTAATTTCATTTACAATCTGCCCTTTTTCGATTTTTCTTACCCTTTCTGCCGATTAATTTTCAAAGTTAGCACACTACAAAAACTTCGAGGTTATCATAAATTTCAAGATTACAGCTATGCATTAATCAGTATTTAATAACTTTTAGGCGCCAATGATACACTAAATTCACGCTACAGACATTTTAATGATTTTGAGTATAGCTTTGTTTACAAAATATTTTGCTTTTAACAAAAAAAAACAGATGACTAGTTAATTAACTAATTTGCCGGAACTTTGTAGATAGCTAAAAAAATTTGTAATTTGATTAGTTAATTATCTATTACAAAAAAATATGTATGCTAAATTATGTAAAAAATTGCTGGACAGACACGCATATTATACACATTGTTGATATACAGTGACACTGAGAACTAACCGCATGTTGATTT
The DNA here is from genome assembly GCA_951828415.1 of Anomoia purmunda. NCBI lineage: Eukaryota > Metazoa > Arthropoda > Insecta > Diptera > Tephritidae > Anomoia > Anomoia purmunda. The sequence continues at coordinate 111,298,278 of OX639996.1, read as the reverse complement.
TTTTTTATAATATTCGCAATGTTCTTCGTTATAATTTTGTTCCCTAAATTTCTATAAAACTTTAATTCGTAATATAACATAAATATTTTTTATAAATAAAAATTTCAAACTTTGTACAAAATTTGTATAAATTCAAAAAATGTTCATTGAAATTTTAAACTTTATAATTAGAATCTTTGTACAAAATTTATAAGAATTCAATAAATGTTTATCAAAACTTCAAACCTTTTAAAAATAATCTTTGTACAAAATTTATAAAAAACTTTGTACAAAATTTATAAAACTCCAAAAATTTTTTATCAAACTTTAAAACCTTTTTATTATACCCTAAGTACACAATTTTGTAAAACTCAATAAAATTCCAAAAAAATTTCGAAAAAATTTTTAGTATGCAATTTTGTACGTATTTAATTTTAGTATAGATAATAATGTGCTGAAGTGGTAAAAATTCCGATCGATTTTTAATTTTGGTCTTTTTAAATTTTAATTTTTTTTTAATTATGGTCTTTTTCATTTTTCGCATACTATTTATTTAGCCAAAATTGAGCACGACCGTATAAAATCCTTACGTTATATGGAAAAAAGTGCTTAAGAGCGAAATTTGAAAAAAATTTCAAAAAGAAACTGAAATTTGTAGCCATCTTGCACATTATTCTGCTAAAATTAAATGAGCTATAAAATTGCGTGCCAAAGAGCTTTCTGACATTTCAAAATAACAATTCAAGAAATTAAAAAGTTTGAAATTTGAATGAGTTTTTTTTTTTGAATTTTGAAAAATTTCGTACAAAAATTCGAACTAAAATTTTGAAAATTTTTCGTAGCTCTTGAAATTTTGTAGAAATTTTAAATTTTTACTAAATGCTCTTTGTTACATTTTGAATAAAAATTTATCGAACAAAAATTATGACGAAAAACATTGCGAAAATTATTTTTAAAAAATCACAAAGTGTGGTCAATTGTTTGAGTTACTGTACATACAATGCGCATAGCAGCAAGCCAACTATAAAATTCACTTTAAGTATTTGCTTTAGATATTTTAATTTGAATAGCTAATAACTTTAAAATCTATTTAAACAGGTCTTACGCTGCGTGGTGGCAAACCGGGTTTTGGTTCGTACAAAAATTTTCCAAGAAAAAAACGCAAAAAGCGTTGCAAACGAAAAAAGTGTGCTAGAGTAGTAAATGGAAGTTTTTATTAGTTATAAAAAAAATCATCTGAAATTGCTATAACTAAGTAAATGTATCGGAATTTATGCCTTTTAGTGATTCCTTTTGACATTTGTTACGAATTTTTAACGGCCATTATGACGCGTCAACGTGACGCCAAACGATTGTCATTCAAAAATTAAATTCCTACATAAATTAACTTGTTGAACATAATTTTTTCTCTAGAACTTATTTTTTTTGTTTTTTTTTATGAACTTGCTTTAGTGACTATTGTTACGTACATTCACCATCAGGAAATGTTCGTGAATAATTTGGTGAATTTATGCCAATATCCAACAATAGAGCATCTTTGTCATAAAAAAATTTCAATAATCTGCTAATAAAAGTTGGTTATTTCTGTGAGTGATGAAACTGACATGATTGAAGGAATGTGATTTGGTCACAGCAGACCGGTACTGGTTTTAGAGCGTCAGCTAAAGTGCGAAATAGTCGTCACGAGTTTTGCCTGAGAAAGGCCGAGAAATTTCTTTTATGTTGTTACACACCACCATACTATGAGTGGTCACATTTTTATCTAAGTAGTAGTTCGAAGTAGTAGCTTGCGAATCAGAAAAAATATGCCATTTCTACCAATCTGAAAGTTTGCAATTACAAAGCGAGACATTTGGGTTCCTTATCGCCTTTTGTGCATATTGAAGTAAAATTTAAGTAGGGATTTGGGTTTTAGAGTTTATTTTCATGAATTAAATATTTTTGAATTTTTAGATTAAAAAAACAAGCACCAGGTTAAAAGTACGACACACAATGCCGGCTATGTCTCGTTTTTACCTATCTATCTTTCTAAAAAAACGGATGAGCATCGACAACGTCACATTTATTTTTTCTTACTCTTCGCACTAATCTTTATATAGTATGTATTATAAGTATATCAATTGAGTTATTAATTAAATTTAATTATTTTTCTTTATACAAGTGGCAACCCTCTTTCGAAGTGCATGTTGTAATATTTCATTTATCTTCATAATTTGATTTAATTTTCACTTTAGGTGGCAACCCTCTAGAAAAATATTTTCAAAGTCGAGCTTTTTTAAAGTTCTTTCAATTGAGATGCGTATTGTAGTGTTTGTTTAACTTATTCATTAACATTTATATAACGTTTCAAACAGGTGGCAGCCCTCTTCAAAAATGTTTTCGAAATTAAACGTTCTTAAATATTTTAATTTTTAATGCATATCGCAAAACTTCGTCTACTATGTTAATTGCTTAAAATTTACCATTACATAAGTGGCAACCTCTTTTAAAAACATTTAGGAAATTTAGCTTTATTAAACCTCAGTCGTTGATTTATGATTTTTACTTATAATTTAAATGAAATTAACCGCAATTAGGTGGCAACTCTGTTTAAAAAAAAGTTTAGCCTGCATGTGACATGGCAGGAGAGTACAATTTGTGTTACAACATTAAGACGCACACCGCAAATTGTACGAGAAATTCAGCCAGCAGGCTATATAATGTAACCGCCAATTTATATTTATTATTATTAATTTTTCATATTAATTTTTTTTTGCTTATAAAAAACAATAAACATTATAAGAGCAACATTTGCACTTACACAGTTAAATACCGAAATTTATGGGACAACTTAAAATTGTAGCCAATTGAATTAAGGTAAGCAAATTACTTAAAGTACACAGTCAAATATCGAAAAGAGTAAGCAGTTTATTTATAAAACAAAAACATGTATTTTGCTTTAATGGCTAAATGCCATAAATGTTCTTTATTTGTTTTAAAGAAAACTTGCTTACATTGTTTAGATACATTTTAAGTATTTTAAGCTGTACTTTTACCTAAGTGTTACAACAGATATGGACGAGACAGTGAACTTGTAGCCATTGCCAAAAATAAATGTAATTAGTTTATTTTTTATATTTCTAATTTTATTATTGCTCTGACAAGACTAACAGTAATTTTTGACGAACATTGCACCTCATATTTCTGCTAGCGAATTAGGCGCTATTAAACTTCGTAAATGTGCCAACAGTTTTGCTTAAAAATATTATATACACCGCATTTGCCAGGGGATTCCCTAAAATCATAAAAATATATCTTTAGCGATCAGTTATCAAGTAAATGTATGAAGCTTTAAATCGTTGTATGTACTTATTACTTTTATTACAATGCAAGTTACAGGTCTTTAGAAATTAGTACCCTCTAAACCCTTCTGTTGATTTTATTTCACAATATTAAAAAAGATGTTTAATAATTTAAGAGCTATTCATTTAATAGTGGCAATTGCGCGTTTAATTTCAATTAATTTTTGTTCACCTCTTCTTTTTTTCATAAGTGAAGAAAAAGAACTGATTCTGTCAAATTCCCAATGAAAAAATCAGTTGACCTAAAACTGTCGCTGGGTAATTTTTGTCCCGTCAGTAATCTAATCCGCATAATATAATGCAAATTCTGAAGATTTTGTTATGAAAGCAAAACTATCAGACTTTTTAATTTATAACCTCAAACATATTGATATTTTTATAACATTCGTAATGTTCTTCAAGGTAATTTTTTTTTAACTTCAGATCGTATAAATATATAAATTTATAAAAATTCAAAAAATTTTGATCAAAGTTTCGAACTTTTTAAACTGAAGTTTTGTAAAATTTCTGATAAAAATTCCGCCTGATTTTTTAATTTTTTTTTTTTGAAATTATAGTCTTGGAAACTTTTTTCCATTCAACGCATGCAGTTTATAAGGCAGAAAATGTTCAAAATCATCAGCACTAAAAATCAATGGGAATTTATACAAAATCCATCAGTTATATGGAAAAAATGTGTGAGACTGAAAGTAAAAGAAATCAAAAAAAAAAAATCAACCGGATCTACACATTATTATTAAATTAATTACCAGTTTACATAAATCAAAAGAAACTAATTTAAAAGTTTTGAAAGTTTATGAAAATTATTTGAATTTATAAAAAAATTTGCAAAGACGGCTTAGCTTGAAACATGGAAAATATTATTGCAGCTCTAAGAGCTTAAATTTTTAAAAATAAAATTGAATAGTAAAAACAAATATATGTAAGTAAAACTTGCAAATTTCTTACTAATATATTACAATAATAATATGGACAAATTTACAGAAGATCATCAGGAAAAAATTTTCAAAAATCAGCGGCTTGCACTTTAAGTTACTGAAACTGCAGCTAAAAAGTTGAATTTTTTGCCTCATTTGAAAAAAGTTTGAAACTTGGATTTAACCTCTGTTTGTGGTAGAATGAACTATATTTTTGTAAAAAAAAAAACAAATTATCAAAATTAAATTAAGAAAAATAAATAGTCAAACTTGTGATTATGTAACTGTGCTATCGTTTGTTGTACACTGTAAATATGTATATATAATACATACATATGTATGTATATAGTATATGCACATCTGAGTAGTATAAGTATGTATGTATGTGTGTAAGCGCTTTTAACCTATTTTTAGCTCCACAATGTAGCTACCTGGCACAGTTGGTTGGAATTGGTAGCAAATTACCGAGTAGTCAAGATTACAGATCTCAAATCACAAATTGGCAGCGCAAATTAAAGCAGACGCCATTCTGTCGCCTCCTAGTCGGACAGAATTAAGAAAACGACGCAAGGGACACGTTAAAGTTATTGGGCTTATTGAAATCAGCGAATAAACGAAATATAATTTTTTTTTTAGCAATGAAATAACAACGCTGGCATGATTACAGAAAAAAAAATGCTGATGAAAAAATACTAGAAATTAAACTGCAGGAATTCCAAGCATTTCGTAAATTAATTTATACGTTTCCAAGTGTTTTTTTTTCTGTTTGTTTTATTTCAATTTGTTGCAATTGCAGAACTTGTTTCATTTACGTTTTATTTCGTATTAATTCCTAGTACATCTGTTTTTTTTTTTTTGAACACTAAAGAATTACAGCGCATTTACAAATATTAACGCAATTTACTGCAGTTCACAAGCGTTGAGCGAGCGATGCGAGCAGTTGTAGAATGCGTAAAAGCCATAATTTGCCTACTCAAATTTCAAGCTTATTTTTCAACAACTTTTTTACTCGCACATTTTTGGTTTTTCATTTTGTTTTTTGTTTTATTTTTTTGAATCTTTTTGCTTTTGCAGTAATGACTTTTTTTTTTATTTTTCACTTCAGTGATTCTGTATTCAATCAAGTGTTCATGTGCTCAAATAACCACTTCACCAACTATTGAATCAAGCAAAAAATAAAAACAAAAAAATAACAAACAATATGGTTAGTTGAGCAATTAAACCACCGGTCGGTCGGCAAGCAATCTACCGCATATCAGTAGAGATCAACGTCCAAACACTCAGGCACTCAGTTGCAGAATAGTTGAACTACTGACCTGTTGAATTTGCGCAAACTCATCGTTGGTGATATTCACAAAAGTGGCGTCAATTGGGTTTTATGAATTTTAAATTTATTCTTTGAATTTTTCGGTTATTAACATTAATTGGCTATACCGCTTTGTTTTTGGCTATACTATGGCGTGAGAATGTTTTAAATGAAATTTGTATGGTTATTGTATATTTTGAAATAATTTGCATTTCATATTTGAAAAGGAGTTCTGAAAGAAAACTTGTTTAACTTTTGAACTTGTATTTTCAGGCCATTTATGTAATTCAGATATTTTGCGACAAAATAATAATATAAAAATTGTAAATGAAACTCTTACCATGATTCAATTTTAAGTTTGACAGGCAAAAAGTGATAACTCGGGATAAGTTGTTTTGCCAAATTTCCACAGATATGTATATATGTAAATTTATTTTTGCTTTTTGTTCTTCTGTTTTTTCCGACAGGGTAAAAGGTTGATTAGAATTTTTTTCGCTACAGATAGCATAATGCCGTAACAGGTTAGTATCCAAGCCAAACTTTACAAGGGATGACGCAAAATCATTCCAATACACATACATAAAAATTTTTTTTCCCTCTTCCATGTTTCCAAAAGCGAATTCACGAATTTACAACACCACCTTGACTAAAACCTCATATCCAACGGTTCGGAGAGGTCCTTTCTCAATTCTGACAGAACTTCATTTTACGTAGCCGCATTGGTTTCCTAATATACCAAATTTAGGCATCGTGGCATGCACTTGTTTCTTTTCGTCCTGTTGAAAGCGGCCTTGCTGTTCCTTAGATGCGCTATTGCCATTCTGGTTTGATCTGGTAACGAATGTTCATTTCAACGCCATTAAGCGGCGTGGAGAAGTGCCCGCCTTACAATTTAAGTGTACTCTGCACTCCGGTGATCAGGTCGTTGGTTTCATTCTTACAAGAAATAACCCCCGTCTTGAAACCTTCTGTATCTTCTAATAAAATTGTCGGCCGTTTTTCCAGTCGGCTAGCATATCAATCTCCTCGTACTCGCATATCTTGTAACGAAGGAGAAATTTTATCCCATTGCCAGCAGACATCGTTTTGTTGAATGTTGCTATCGTTAGAGCTTTTCGTTGTCGAGCGTTATTTGTGTCAATGAACGAGTGCTTTTCTCTATGCAGAGATGATCCGACTCAGGGTTAGCTCCTCGATTAGTGTGGACGTCCATCAGAAGATAACCATGTAGCTTGATGTATCTTCTTATGCTGGAGTCAGGTGTGGTAGAGATCTCATCCGGTGGTTTGTTGAGTCTTTTAATTGGTAGCTGTTTTTACAGTTCAGGTACCAACTCCAGCGCACAACAAGTTTCTAGGGCAGTTTTAGTTTTGGGCCACTTCAAATCAGGTGACCGCTTTGCCCAAAACCGGCGGAGTGACCACCCCAGGTTCGCCTTCTGACTATAGCTCACTCCCAAGCGATTGTTTGGGAGTTATATATGTAAGTACAAAGGACACTTGGATGAAATCACCCGGAAGTCGTCTGCTGCTTGCACCGTATGCAGAAAAATCGTTATGCCCACTCCCAGCTGAATGGCGATAAGATACTTTTGTCTCTTATGTAGACACACAGAATCCTTCTCCTCCGGCTTAAATTAAAATACCTGTATAAGAGGTTTTAACATCTGCACACATATTTAAATTAAATCAAATGTTTATTCAACTTTAAAATTGAAAATATTTCAATCTATGAATTCGGATGTTTTTTAAGAGAATTACATTACATTACTTACAAAATTTGTAGCGGAAATCTACTTACTTTGCACGCTTCGATTAAACTTCCAAAATCTAGATTTGTCTTACATATATATATAAATCTCGTGTCACGGTGTTTATGGCCGCACTCCTCGGAAACTGCGCGAAAGATTTTGATCCATGGGATAGGGTTGCCACCTGTTTGAAAAGTCAAATTTAAAAAAAAATATACACAAGTTGTATGAAATATTAAAATATGTGTATCAAGCGGTTCATCTCGGAAAGAGGGTTGGTAGCTAACTTTTATTAGGGTTGCCATCTATTTAAAAGTCGAATTTAATTAAATGATACACAAGTTGTATGAAATATTAAAACATGGGTGTCAAACCGTGCTTTGAAGAGGCTTGCCACCTTCTTTTAAAATAAAATTTAGTTTAATTATACACAAGGATATAAAATACTGAAATATGAATATCAAACTGTTCGTATGTATATAGTTGGTATATTTTGAAGAGGTTTGCCTCCTGTTATATGCGACAGAAAATGAAATGCGTATTCTAGTCACATATTCGAAAGGCAATTAATAAATAAATATAAGCCGAATAATATCTGCCGGGCTTTTCTATTAAGAATAATAATAAACAACTTCTCGAATTACATATGTATCTTGTGCGTACGTTGTTAAAACACAGCTGCAGGCAATGGAATCAAAAGAAATGTTATTAATTTTATTTCGAAAAAAAATGCCATTGATTTTTCCCAAATATCTTAACAATAAGAAACGAAAATTTTAGAAACAGTAAATAATTTAGTTGTAGCGTTAATACTGCTAATTTATCAACTTGCCCAACCTCTCCTCCTACTCTGCTGCGCATCTCAACTTACTTGTACGCTTGAGTTACAGGGTGAAATACCCACACAACAACAACAACAACAGCATCTAAACGATGCTGCGCACGGGAATTACCCACAGCACAACACAACACAAATTCAAACAAATAACTTTTTAAGGTTTTCCAACACTTTGTTGCTCTTTTATTGCTACATATAAATCAAAGTATCAAAATTTAATTAAATTTGGTATTTTTTAACAAATTTGCATAGCGTGTTTGACGATGCCTTGATACTTTTTCCCTCACTTTTGTTTTGAACCCACCAAACAAACCAAAAAAAAAACGTTGAATCGAAAAACCCAGCTTTAAAAAAAAACAAAAAAAAACAAAAGAAAAGAAAGAAATTAAATTGCAGTCGCATAATCGTAAAACCGTAACGGAGCGCTAAAAATTCACAAATATTTCGCTGTCGTCTAGCGAAAGGCTGCTGTGGCGCCCTAGCCTTGTGTTAGCCATTAATCAAACAGTGCGAAATGTCACATTCAAATACTAATTGTATGCTAAAAATGCTTATTCATACAGTGGGCAGAGTGAAAATGGAGTAATATGCGAAATGGTTGGCACTTTGGGGAATACCTACATATGTAAATGGCCATAGCTGGATAAGTTATTGCAAATATTTACATATGTCTTTTTTATAATTTTTGTCGATATGTTTTAGTTCACTATTTGTATTTGATAATTTTTTTAAATTTATTTTGTGTTTCTATGGTATTTAGTTCAGAAATTATTTATTGATTTACTAATTTATTAAAATTTACAATAATTTATCATATGAGGATAGCCATATTAGGGGTAAAAAAATTGAAAAAAATGTATGTACTGTGATTCGGGCAATTTCTAGCGTTTCTTTCGTCGCTCTCTAAAAAACCAAACAACATACAAGTGAGGCCGTGAGAACCAGAGTTGTCTAACTAAATACTGGTATATATGTAGCTGCAATGAATTTATAATAAAACGGTATTATTTCTTATTTATTTATATTTATAATTTGAATAAATTTTTGGGGTGAAACTTCTTATGGAACTTCGGAGACGGTTGCGTCAAACGTTTAACACAGTACAGATGTGGATAAAATTTTGTATATAAATACAGAAGGTTGCCACCTGTTCAAATCATTTAAATTAAAATAAACTAATAATATACCAAAATGGTTATCAAACAATAATGTTAAAAAGGCTTAATTCTACAAATATTTTTTTAAAGGGTTGCCACTTGTTTAAATGAGTAAAAATAAAAATAAAAATAATAAGTTAAATTAAATATTGCAGCATTGGTGTTGAACCGAGAGCTTTATGCGAAAACACGTTTAAAGGGGGTTGCCACCTGTTTAAAAGTATTCATTAAATTTAATTAGTAAGTAACTGAACGGAAATGGTACCACATACGTACGTGCCAAACAAAAGAGGACTTAGAAATAATATTTTTCAAAGGGGTTGCCACCTGTTGAAAAACTAAAATTAACTAAATTTTACTAAAATGTTAAAATATGGATGTCAAACGAAAGAAGCTTAATTTCGAAAATACTTTTTGAAAAAAAAAAATTGGCAAACATTTTTAATGAAATGATAGGAGATGAATATATAGGGACATGTGATTTTGGTTGATAACACACTTTACCAAAGTGGTAAATTATTGAGTACTCTGGCCCCCATGGTTTTTTAGCATACCAGATTGGCTGCGTGTATATTTTCAGCATTTTTTGCTAACAAGCCTTTTGATTTGAGGGTTCAAACAAACAAGAGGGGAAATGCTTCAAACTCTCTATGGATCGGACTGTCTTATACATATTTCCTCTGGCGTCTTGATCACCTTCAAAATAAATACATTTTTTTCCAATAGTAGGCAAGTTTAATTTAAAAGGCGCTTTCAACAATATTGAAGCCGGCACCCTCAATCAAACAGTCACTGTTATTCACAATTACTCCCAGAACTGTTCCCATGAATAGAGCGTTGGCTGTTCTCTCTACAGTTCTCTCTACGTTTATCTATAACTTTTTCGCTTAGACCACTCTGCCCACTTTGAATGATAAACCATAACCATTACGATGCGCCACTCGAGATCGTTCGTCCGTGAGATGATTGGAGTTAATTTATAAATTAAACGTAGGGCAAGACTTCAAACGAGCCTGGAATCGAGTTTTCGATCTGCAATAACATCCACAGCCTTGACGCAGGGATATGATACTATGATATCGAAGAATAGTTAAAATCTCGCTTGGCACTTTTGATTCTAGACTTCGCAGAGAAATCATATTGCGAAATAAATAACCGAACGTATCGATTCTGTTGCGGTGCATAATATATTAATGGGTACCATAAGGTCTAAGCTGCGCCACTGTGTGATCAGAAGGCAATGAATCAAACCCATGCCATTGAGCACCGACCGTCTTACTTCGAGCTTGTTCGTTGAGTCCATATCAACCTGGACAATCAATAAGTTACCCGCTAGTTTTATTAACGAAGGTCCAGCGTACTCACCAGTTTGACTTGTGCGGCATGAATCTCCGAACAGAAGTGCATTAAATTTATTTCAGGAACACTAGCTTTGCTCGTCCATCTATTGGATATGAGAAATTGATGTTCAAAATCGAACATGACATCAATCGTTATAGTCATCATGTCTGAGTAGAACCGCCCTAATTCTGCCGATATCGGATACTGGTGGTGGCCCAAGGGCCTCACATTCTATTTCTACTTAGTAGCAGCTGAGGGCGAAGCATTGACTCACACCACTTTTCAAATCGACCGAAAGCGCTAAGCTGTCCAAAGCGCTAAACTGAAGAAGAAGAATCATATATGTAATACTTCTATATTGCGGGATAAGCTCGTAATGTGTTTTGAAAACGAAACCAAAACGAGACAGACTACATCAATTTTTGAGCTTGTAGTAGTATTTTTTAAAGTGAAGTTGTCATTTTAGGTACATTCGATTATCGGATTTTTTATATTTCTGCACTCTGATATTGGGGAATGTACTCTGTGCTTTCCAGCAATATAGAAGTATTACATATGTACTTATATGAGAAGAATCTATTGAAGGTTATCGACCGAATTCAAAAAAAAGTTCTTGCAATGGCGGCTTATTCATAAAAGAAAATATATTTTTGAAACGAATCGCTTTTTGTTACTTCTATTACTTAAATTTCACAAGGGACGACACAAATATGTCAAAAAAAATGTCATTTTCTACACTGTCCCAAGAAACTTTATAAATAAAAAAAAAAATATTAAATCTATTATTTATATATTTTATGACATCGGTTGTAAGTATTTAAGCATCTTATTTACAAACTATAAATATTTTTTCATTTAATATCAAAAAATTCTTTGCATTGCTTATAGTATCTATTTTTTTTTTTAATGACACAGTTACGCTGTAAATATTATAATGTACATGAATGGAATTTTGAATTTTATGTCAAGGTACAAAGCTAAAAATTTTGTATGAAAAAAAAAAAATTTCGTGTGTGTTTGTGTGCGCTTTAATCTCCAACGTAATTAATTATTTTGCCAAGAAAGTATAAAACGGCTACTGTATTTAGCAAAATATGCAAGTCGCGAAAGATAGGGCAAAATAAGCTTATTAACTTTTTACACGATTTGCAATTTTTTACCACAAAATATCATTAGTCAATTTTTGTGTTGAGCGTTCATATTTTTTGGTCAACGGCAATAAACAATCAATTGCCACCGTTGGTGGTCGCAAGAATTAGTTATAGTAGCTAATATATGTAGGTAAGTGTGTATGTGCGTACTTCTAGCGTGTTTTAGACGAATGTGAAAGTTTTTTTTTTTTCAATATACATATGTACAAATATATGAATTTATGTGTCGTAGATAATTCAACCGATTACGATGAAATTGCTGTGGATTGTTGTGGACATACCGTGGAGGATTTATAATAGCCGATACGCCATAGTTCTATCGAATTTTTATTAAACCAAAATAAGCTTTATATATTTTTTTGCCGATTCGCAAATTCACATCGAGTTGACTTATTGAGAGATTAAAAAGAGAAGCAGCTATTTTAGGCCGCCATTGAAATGCCTTTGTTTTTAGCTTCTGGTAAAAGCGACAATATTTTGGGGAAAAGTGCGTTGTTTATTTAGAAATTATAATGCAAATGAGCTAATTTTAAAAATTACACTTTATATGAAATATTCTAGAAAGAAAAAGGCAACAATATATTTTCAAATATGGTTATCATTTCTTTGATTTTAATTTTTCATAAATATGCTGGCAACTATGTATCTTTGCAACTAAGCTTTTCAACAGCTATTTCGTTACGCATCAGTATTTTTATATTACATTTATCTTATTAATTTGTATTTGCATTTTTTAGCAGTTGGCAACCCTCTTCAAATATATTTTGCAATTACATCTTTCTTAATGCTTCGTTATTTGGCATATTGTTAAATTTCTTTAATCGTTTTTTTCAAACAGGTGGCAACCCTCTTCACACATGAATTTCGAAATAACGTTTTTTAGCCGTAGTATTTCAGTTAACGTATCAATGAAATTAAATTGACTCTTTTGAAACAGGTGGCAACTCACTTCAGAAATATTTTCGCATAAATCTCTTGCATAACCAGTCTTGTAATATTTTATGCATTATTTTATATTTAACTTTAAATACAGGTGGCAACTCTGTTCAAGCATATTAATAGAACTTACATATGTTTCTCAATCACTTTTGTTTAATTTAATTCAGTTTTGCTAAAAATTTGCATCGATTTTTGTTAAATTTTCAACGGTCTTGCTATTTTCTACCATGTAAAATATCATTTTTTACTTTCGTTAGTCTAACATTTTTATTTTGATTGTTTCTGTTATTGAAGGAACTATGTATGTACTATGTATATTTCTTTTAATTTACGAAGAAGATTTGGCAAAAAAATAGAATATTGTAAAAAAAAGTCACTGTATCATTTTTCTGTCTTAATTTTTTTTTTATATGGGAATCGAAACAGCCCAGTATATATTTTTATAAGCACTGCTATTTTAAGTTTTTCAATTGAATTTTGGTCTATCTGCGCCTAAAAGATACAACATTAACTATTTATATCCGTTAATGCTACGCTTCTGCCAAATAAACTTTAATTTGTTGCCTGCTTTTAGACTAAGTGATTTAAACGATACTGGTTTTAAGTGCTGTATAATTAATTCAAATGTGCCAAAATTGATACATAAGTATATTTTATTATTTTCGCTTATTCAGTGGAATATTTATTTGCTTAACATCTGAAAATCTTTGTCCGAAACTTGATTAATTTTTAGTGATTTTTCAGTATGTCAAAGTTTTATAATTTTGAAATTATGTTCAACTGAAGCGGTGTACCAACATTTTAGTAGATTTTTAAAAAGTAAATATCCCAGTATACATATATCCCATTCTAAAAAGGCCTTCCCGAGAGTCGAGAGGTCATCATTTCTACATTCCCTTTTCCTTTCTTTTTTGTATGGAGCGGCACAAACTGAAGGCCTTCTGCTTTCGCTATCCGCAGAACGGTTTCCAGAAGGGCGTTTGTAGGACATTCCACGAAAGGTATTCTTATACTCTGCAAACACTTTTTCCAGCACTTCATGGCTAGTCTTCTAGAATGGCTTGACTTTAGAGACCCTCATACATTAACTTAAAGGACAGTTTTGAAAGAAAAGTAGTGTTCAGGTATTTCAGTTTCATGAATGCATATCCTTCCTCAACGCAACTCCTTTTATATCAAAGTTTTTCAAATTTTGAATTTTTGAAAAAAAAACCTTTACATGATGTGACCCCCGGGACACTTCTCCCACAATGCGATTTATTCACGTTTTACTGGTTTTACATTTTGAGGTATAGAAATAAAATATAATTTTTTGCTTTTCATTATAGACTTCAATTTATTTAGCAAAATCACAATAGTGAATTTAAGCCACATTTTTCTTGGAGCTTAGAAAATAAATATACAACTAAAGTCAAGTTTTAAACAGCTTTGATCAAATCTATAAATACAGAATATCAAATAAATGCACAACCATTATTTAATATTTAGTACGAAAAATAGATACATTTCCTGTGTAAATAGAAGAGAAGTGTTGTAGTCGTACTTTTAAATGCAAAAACAAAAAAAAAAACAAAAAATAGTAAACATAAAAAAATTAAAAAAATAATCATATAAAATAATTATTGTTATTGATTTAAGCTTAAATTAAAAATAAAAAAAGATTTAAAACTTTTTTAAAATGCAAGTAAAGAAGTAATACATTTATGTAGTGGATATTTAAAATGCACCGAAAACCAAGAGCTACTTCACTTTGAAACTAAAATACACTCCGTCTTTGTCTAACATTTAATGCTGCAGGCAATTGTTTTGAAATTACTAAATTATTGCTAGTTAAACAAATAGTTAACAATTATTATTTTTGTGCAAAATTGCACTATTTGTGTACAACAACAAAACAATATCATATTACTTAGCCAACACGCGCTAGTAATTAGTTGAAAATCCATTGCTGCGCTGCTTTATCAAATTAGAAATTAAATTTTTTTGGCAAACTAACTAATGTTCTGCACTGTACTGTTTTGTTTTTGTTTTATTTTTTTCTTTCTTTGTTTCTTTTTTTGGTTGTCATTTGCCTACACCACAGCACACTTGCACTCACACGCCTATTCAGTATATTAATTTCCCTAGTAGTTTTTTTATATCGTTTTCGATTTTCAATACAAATAGTTTGCGTTACTAAAAGCTAGCTTACTAGCTAAAATCTTTGCATTTTTGGCTTCATATATTTAACACTAATTTATGTATGCACGAAGTTTGATTTTTTTTTTCATTAATTAGTCAGTTTTTTTTTTTAAACACGGCTTGTACTTTACAATGGTGGTGATGATAGTTGAGCGATTCAGAGTTTCTTGAGTTGTTCGTAGGTAATGAAAAATATAATATTCCATGGTCCCATGCGCACCCAGGTGGGTATGAAGCCTTTGTAGAGCGCTTGTATGCCTTCATTGCGGACAGTCTGCAAATTTAGAAATGGTATAAATTACATTATGCAACAATTTTAGAGTCATTGCTTGGGTGGTGAAATTATTTCTATTTAGGATAAAATGTATTATGTAGTATAAGCGCAGATAATATTTGTAGTGCTCAATTAAAATACAAATTATTTACGTATTTGAGTTGTTTCCGAAAAAGTGAGGTTAGAATAGATATCTCAGCGAAGTTCCTAGTAGTCTAGATATATTGTTGTGGAGCATTTTAACTCCTTAACTCTTTTAGGAAAGTGTGGCTTTATGTAAATAATTATATTCTATTTGAAAAATACTAGCCGTAATTTTGTGAGGCAGCCGAAATATTTCTAAAAACCACTGCTAGTAACATTAATAGAAAATAATACATTCGTTAGATGCCACTGGGTTAAGATACTTCCAAAAACGTTATACCTATTTTATCTATTCTACAGAAATGTGCACATAATGATCGATTCATCGTTTTATATTACAAATATCTTGTGTGATGATTACTCACTTGCACCGCACAATCAAAGCTGCCTTTGTAAAGCTTTCGCTGCACGCTCCCCGTCGCCACACCCTCCATAACCGCCAAGTGTTTTTGATTCATAAGACGGGTCTGTAATGAAAATAAATATGCATGCGAAATTCTTAGCTACTCAATTTACAGTGTTTATAAATGCAAATAAATATAGGAAATATATACCCTTATCACATCAATGGGTGTCGAGGCAACCGCGCTACCCAAACTGGCAATAAAGCTGGAGCTGCAAGTGAGAGAGAAAAAACAAAAAAATTGTGAAAATAAAATAAAAATCCTGTTGTTTTTCCTCGCTTTATTTACTCACATAAAATGATTCGCCACATGATCGCCAAATGCAGTCATCAACTGTACTTTACTAAAATCATAAACAGGCAATTCAACTGAGGCAATAATAACGGCGCGTTGTGCTGTTGGCCCCACACCACACCACAGACCACGCACACCCTCACGCCGATAGATTTCCAAAAATGAACGGAGCAAACCATTTTTATGCAAAGCCTTCCCGTGCACCTGCATCCGCACTTTCAATACATCGGTGGGATTGGCAATGGCTGAGGAGACTGCACCCGCTGCCGCCGCACACAGAATATTCGCCCAAACGTGTTCAGCGCCTGTTTCGTGCTCGTTTAGCAAACCATAATCAGTGGCGTACTTTTTGAGTGTGTAGTATGTGCCGAATTTGATGGTGCCATAGGTGGCCTGACGCAGTACGGCTGGCCAAATGCTGTGAATGGGTGATTTGTAGAAAAAGTTGTTTTAGATGAATTTTGCTATAGAAATATGAATATTAACATATTTAAAAAATTATGGGCATTTTCAATTTGCTCCATGCACGCTCGATTTTTTTTTTATAAGAAAAGAAAACGTGGATTAACGTCTGCAAGAAAATCAAAGTTAAGTTGTAGCCACTTCAAACTTTCACTTTGATGCCCTAAAATCTCATGAGCTATACAACTGCAAACACCTTTTTTTAATTCTATTAAATTTGTTTGCATTTTTTTTTTATAAAATGAACTATGTTAATAAATTTTTATTAAAAAGACCCCAGCGTTTCGCTAGTCTTTAAAAAAAAACAAACCGGCTACTAAAAAACATGCCGTTTAAAAAAACGATTCGAAACATTTCAACGAAAAATTTGGCTTTCCCCATTTAATATTTTGATAAAATATACCCTAAGTGATGGCCGAAATTTCTGTCTAGCCACCAGTTAAAGCCCCATAAAAATTCATTCAGCAATTTTGGAGATTAGTGAGTACAAACAGACAGACAACAAATTCCAAAAATTGTCCGAATGTGTTCTATTACATTATCTGCCTTGCTTTCGATAATTCTTTTAAAGGAATGACTTTCTAACAGTTATATTATAGTATAGGAAGATACAGTACCGGAGAAAAATATTATCACAATAACTTCTTTTTTAAATTACACACCATGGAAAATGTTTTTCATTCTTTTTTTTACGCATACATTTCATCAAAAACCATACAAGTATAAATTTCAAATTTTACACAAAAATTCTATAAATTAAAAAATGTCATCTAAATTCCAAATTTTCAAAAAAAAATTTCAGAAACTTTTCGGATGTACAATGAACATGTTTTTAGAAATTTAAATATTGCACTTTATTATATGAGAACTAAATTGGCTATGCAAAAAAAAACGAACTAAAAAGTTTTAAAACAGTTTTTCTTTTTTTTTTTTTAATTAGCGGAGTTTTTGTGCAAAGCGTGAAATTTTACTTATATGGTTTTTGTTATAAAAATGTGCCCCATTTTTTTTTATAAAAAATTTACGAAAAAGTTTTAGCATGAAACACATTGTGAATACTATAAGAAAATGCACCATGCGCCTACTTTTTTCCGGCAGTGTAGATAATTTCAAATGCAATAAAAAAAATAGTCTTAAGTTGTCAATATGTGTTGGGATTATAATTATAAAATGGGATCTTTTACTCAAGAAAAATATTCAAACATGGAATAATCAAATTAAATTTTTTTACGTTATTAATGTTTTTTTAAATTTCGTTTAAAGTCGAAAGAACCTTTCTGGAAAACTGGAGATATTCGTTATAGATTGAAAATAGTTGCAGAAGCAATCGAAGAAAAAAAAAACAAACAGAAAAATAAATTTTTGGAATATGTAAAAAATTAAAAAAAGCGAAAATCGTAGCAGATCACATTAGTCTACCGTTTAGCCAACTTACAAAACCTTCATTTCGTTTTTGCAACCTTATCTTATTTATCAACTTGAAATATAAATGTGTAGGGTCATGTCTGATAATCACTACGAGCTCTTGTTGTTGTTGCCCGAACACCAAAGAAAAGAGGGAAGAGAGACGTCAGCTGGGGTTAGAGCTCCGGCTTTTAAACTCATTATAACTACATATGTATGTACAATAATTCATAAAAACCTCAACATACAAAGTTCAAAATAATTTAATCTTTTTTTCATAAATTTGACTTAACATTAAATAATTAATTAAATTTTTATGACTAGTCTACAATAAGTGACGTGAACAGCCATCCGCTGCAATGGTTGCGCTGATTTATGGGGCAGATAAAGCAATTAGCGTTCATTTTAGCAGCGATAACAGGTAATACTTAAGAGATTATATATTTTATTGTTCTAATCGAAAGTGAATATGAAAGAAAATATTTGTTAATGAGCAAAATTACAGTGGTGGGGTGATAAATCAAAAAAAAAAAAACACATACAGTGACAGTGAAAATGGTGGCCAGTGTTACTTTTGCAATGTTGACAACATTTTCCATACAAAATTTTGTTCATTGATCTTATAATAAAATATATAAGCATAAAAATCAAAATTTTAAACTTGTGAAAAATTGACGAAAATTTAACAAACTTAAAAAAAATCGATTAAAAAGTTTTTTGAAAATTGTTCTCACAATTTACATAGTTTTTTTTTTAAATTATTCGCCTTAGTCTAGGGCATTTTATTTCACATATTCAATGCAGCAAATGATATTTAATTTAATAGAATATCCGTCGACAATTTTATTATAAAAAAAAAATATTTTATTTAATAACACAAACCATAAAAGTTTAAATTTCAAATTTTACTAAAAATGTACGAATTTTTAACAAACTTAAAAAAATATATATTTCAAATTTTTTAATTTTTTCTTCAGAATTTCTTTTTTTTTATTGTAATTATTTTCTGAGGGTTTTGGGCATTTTTTCATGCCCGAAATGATATTTTATATGGAAAAAATCAATTGGCAAAAAAATATCAAAATAATATTTAGAATCGAAAACATTCACTTGATTTTCATTTTGTTCTAAAGGCTTGTGAAACGTAATTAGCAATTCAAGATATCTGAATCTAACAAACCACACCCTCCGTAAAATAATTAGAATTTCCACTATGCACTGACCTTTAAGAGAAAGGCAAGGCACTAACTCAACTCATGATCACCACACTCATAGCAAGATCGTAATACCGGGGAAAAAGATTAGATAAAAAAATATTTTGCGAAAGCAGATAACTTCATAAAGTTAACAAACTTGTGGCATAATCTCACTACTTGACTAAAATTAATTACCACACGTAAACTGATAATTTGGTATATATGTATGTAGTATGTGTAAATTAATGTTTAGTGTTATAGTGAAAATAAAAATTATTTGTAGCTATGAAGAACGTTTACTGCTATGAATATTTTCATTCATATTTATGTTAAATGTGGCACGTGATTTGAAAACCTTATCTCAAATCAGTTCGTGTTTCTCAAATGACTTATCATTCATTAGCTGCCAGCTTATCTTCTGAAGCCAAATGAATCACATTGATTATCAAATTGTATTTCAAAACAAAAATTAAAAAATTTAATTGCTTCGAGTAAAGATTTGTATACATTTGCTCGCAGTTGAATCGCAAAAGCCAACTAAAATAAAAACAAACAGAAAAAAAAATTCATCTGTTTATATTTGATAAAGCAAGGAAATAGAAATAACCGCTGTGTTGTTATCGCACAATGTATGAAAATTAAATACTGTCACTGCGCCAACAACAAAAACAGTTATGTACATACATATATGTTTTTCAATAACTTTGCAGTAGAGCAAAAAAGCCCGTTTCTTTCAGAGTAATTCTAGTTTTGCAAGCCACAGATCGGTGTTTAAAAAATAATAGCGGAATATATTGACAATTTTGACTTTCCTTATTTGCATGTAATTCAAAGTTTCATACTTTATAGAAAATTTATGAAAAATGCCACTAATTTAAAAATGAATATTATACAATTTATTAACTTTTTGATCCGAATTTTTTAGAACAATTTTGAGTATGGAATTTGGGAAGCCTATTTAATTTTACTATAAAATAGTGTAAATTGCCAGTGGCTATAAATTCTGTTGAATTTTGATCGTTTTTTTTTTGTTTTTGGTGACAATGTTCAGCATTTTCTTCCATACCAAATGAAACTGTTATGTGGAAGAAACTGCGGAACATCGTTAGCAAACAATATTTTCAAAAATCAACAAGAATTTTTTACCTAAGTACTTGAAACTTGCAGGGTAACATGGTAAAAATTTAACTACATAAACGAAATTTTTAAAAATGCGCAGTTATACAACTTTTTTTGAATATGTTAATTACATATTTATAAATTTTTTGGAAAATAATTATTTTATTATACGTCAAACAGTTTTTTTTTTTTTCGATTTTAACGAATTTGGTACGACACATTTCTGAAATCGCGAATTTCTTTTCTAATTCCTCAAAACTTTTGTACGAAAGAGTCGACAAGATTTCACAATGAATTACGCTTACGATTTCTTTAAATACGCACCGATTAATCAGATTTTTTTTTAAAGAATTCATTATAAGATCCGGCCAATGCGATAGCTCGATATATGTATGTATGTTTGTACTACGTACTTTTAACTTTCTGCGATAGTCAGTTAACGAGGAAGTTATTGTTGTTGTGAGAGCAAAAAAAAAAAAATAAACATTAAAAATAAATAAGGGCCGTTTCGGTAGCTAGAACCATATGTTGTGCAAGCGTTGTTTTAGTATCGACTTTTCGCAGAAATGTTTAATTTCCTACGAAGTCTGACACTTTGGTTTAGTGGGTAAAAACTCGATTTGAGCTAATTCAGTTAATTACATAAAAGCAAATGTAGATACATACATATGTATCACTTGATAAATATACATATGTATGTACATACTCCATATACAGGGCATGTGTAATCTGTGTACTTTGTTTTCTACAGTGGGTGTTAATAGGGGTGGAAAGCTCTTGCTGGTTTTGTTGCTATTGTAATGGCATAAGACGTTCCGCATAATTTTTCAGGAATCCAGACGAATCTTTTTTTGACGAGCTTAGTTATTAATTTATACATTTTATCTCAAGCATTTTATATTCGTTCTGTAAATGAATAACTTTCGACTCGTTTTCGATTGTTTCCTATTTCTAATCTTCTTTGGATTACCCTGTATATCACCCCAGACGAGTGTAAATATGTAGTATGTTTGCATGTTTATAATGAGTACACTTACCCCGAGTAAAGTGCACGTAATCCCTCCTCTTTTGAGATTTTTATAAAGGCATCGGTCATTCCCCGATACCGCAACTGCGAATATGTTTGATCAATTTTCTGACCTTGAATTTGGAGGCGCGTTTTTGTGGTGTCAATCGGAAAAGTACCTGTGGGTACAGCGGCAGAAAAAACGAAATGTAAAAATTGACAGTATTAAAAAAAAAAATAAGCATTAACAACCACACACACACGCACAAGCAGCAGTCAAGAATAAGCACGAGATAACCGTACCAGCGACGTCAATTATCGCAGCACGATTTTGCACAATCAGCACTTGTTTACCCGCTTACAATAATTTGTAAATAAACAAAGCACTTGCGTCAAGCAGAGCGACAGCACTGTGTGATGTAAACAAGGACACATATTAGTGATCCTTGTTTTTTTTTCACAATGATTACCAGCATGCGCCTTCTTTCGCTTTGCACTCACCAAATTCCGCTGTAATTGACGCTAGTCCACCGTAAAGGAATGGCCTCCAATCCTTTACCTCTTTAATGGGCACTTGCTGCTTCCGTCGCGGTTGCGTTTGTTGGTATTGCTGCTGCTGAAGATGTTGTGGTTGTTGCGGCTGTTGTAGATCCGTCGTCGGCGTTGTGCCTACACCTTGCATCGCAAGTATTTATTTATTTTTTTATATATATTATTAATACTCCGCCCGATTATTACATATGTACGTTTACGATGCTTTTTTATTGCCGCACTGCTGCCATTTATAAATAAGAACTGAACGCCTCTGCAGTTTATAAGTCCAATATAAGGTAGGTTAGAATATTTTCGCAATTGTTGTATGTAGTTGAGTGAACAAACTGTCGATTTACAAATTGGAATCAGCTGACTGGCTGCGTGGTATGTTCTGTGTTTATTTTTTGTTTAGCGCAGAGATGCATTTACGTTGTGAAATATTCTTTAGAAAAATAGTACATGAAAATGATATACATAGGTAAATAAAAACTGGTAAAATACGAAGTTTCACTTCAAGAATATTAAGCACCTTAATATCAGTATAACTGTGATCACTTATATTCTTTTATTCGCAATATAACTGTTAATTGTTAAAATGTTATCGATAAATATTATGTTGTTCCAACGATAAGACAACTAAAGCTTAAGGGCTGTTCCTATAAGATTTTCCCGTGGCATTGGCGTTCGCTTGACAGCACGCGCGTTAGAAGTATGGTTGATGAAATGAGCGTTCATATAAAACTTCATTTGTAATATCAGCTGATTGTCAATATGCGTAAAATGAGGAGAGTTACCCAACATGAGAGCTATTTCCTAATCGTGTAATTTGTTGTCTGGGTGCTACGGACGGTCTTCAGTTGCTTCAAATTCTCGCTTGCTTTCTGAATTCTATCCTCGCAAGTGAGATCGAGTTTTGTTCACTGGGCATTTTAAAAGCATGAGAATTTGGTGTCAATCTACAAAAATGACAGTTGAAAGCAAGCGAGAGCTCGCATACCGTTCGGCAGGAGGGAAAAAGCAACAAACTTCTTACTTTTAGCGGCCTTCGCGAGCAAAATGCCGCTGACTTCCTCGAATAAGCGAGAATTTCAAGCAGGTGAAGACTACCTGTAATGATTTCTGTTCATAGCCGATGCTTTGCACTTTTTATATTTTAAATGCAAAATCGTCAAATTTCGCATATAAATAATAAATTCTTTCGCTAAATCTGAGTCATCTACGAACGCAACCATCCAAAATTAAAACAATCGCATTTATTTTTTAAATATTTTTTTGGTATATTTTTCACAATTCTTTATTGTTGTTTATTTATGTCTGTGTGTGGTTTTGTGTTCGTTTTTCTGTTCTTCTTCCTCTTCTATTTAATAGTATTCAGTTTATATTGTTTTTAATATTCATTATTACTTCAAGTGGTTCTTATACATTTAACAGCAATTTAACACAAAGCTAAGCAATTCATTTTCATTTGTTTTTCATACATATCTGTGTTTTATTTCTTTTCCTTTGCTTTTGTCTTTTTGTTTTTTTTTTACCTAAACCACCCGTTCAAATGCAGTGCTCAATTAAATATCAATGGTCTTTTATAACTGCTCTTCAAATATCAATTCAATAAAATTTTTGTTTTATTTTTATTATGTTATTTCAATTGATATTTATTTGTTGTTATTGTTGTTGTGTTTAATTCGCCATATTCAACTTCATTTCATTCATTTTAATATTTAGCGCGCATACAATAAAAACTGCTTAAATCTCCGTTACCTTTAAATGCACGCACATATATAAATTAAAAAGTAACTGTTTAATTTAATTAACTTTTCCTTATGCTGCGTTCACCTACGTATACATATTTATATTTTTTTTTCTTAATATCAGTGCTTGTCCAACTTTGCCAACTGCCAATCGCGAACTGCTTTATCGACCTGCGCGCATATTACTTGCTACTATTTATTATTCAACTACACTAGCGCGCACAAGTTGTGCATCCAACTAACTTATCATGCTGTCTGTCGCTGCCTGCTTGCTTAAAACCTATCAAATATGTATGTATGTTTGTTTAAATACAAATACTGGCTAACGCTACAAACTTACACATTTTAAATGCTGCTCTAATGTATGTGTAACTGTGTGGTTATTATTATGATTTTTTTGTTGTTTTTTTTTTGTTTTGACTGCTCATGTCATGCCTACAACATTGTCTCGCTAACAATAACTAATATTGTTTCGCATTTCGTTTTCTCTACTTTTTTCATTCATTATTTTTGTAGTTATAATTTGGATTTAGTTTAAATAATTGGTTGCTGTTTGCTTTTATTTTAAATTAGTTACTAAAAGTATTACTTTTTACTTTAAAATATTTTTGTTTTAAGTTGTACAAACTCTTATTTTATTTCACTATCGTAAATATTTTTTATTAACTTAACTTAGTTTAATTTGTTTTCTAATACAGAATTTACTAATTAAATTGTTTATGATAAATTTCAATTAAAAAAAAATAAAATAAATAAATGCAATTACTCGCTCGTTTCAGCAAAAAATATGCACATCACTTTTGGAGTGATCACAGGCACACATTAAGTGCTACATTGTGTTCCAACTTTGCAATTAGCAGCTATATGTCACTACTAATCATTGATGTTATGCTGCTACTTCACTGTCAGTGCCACTTATTTGCGCTTCAGTGTACTGAACGGTTCCGGTCCAATTGTTCAACATACTAAATACTTTTGACAATTGTCTGTGGGTTGCTTTATTTGTTCCACCAGTTCAAATGTACGTCACATTTTACTACCATCCTTGTAATTCATTTATTTCTACCTGTCAAATTTTCTTACTTTCTTTTTATTGTTTTGATCTAATTATTTACCTAAACATTATACATATGAGTTTGACGAGTATAGCGAGCACACGAAATGCAATTTTTTTCGGTAGTATAATACTTGTGGTTTTTTTTTCATCAATGTATTTTTTATTCAACTTTTTTTGCTATAGCACATTGATTATAGTTTCTTCAGTTATGACATCCGTTTCTTACCTCTTAGTTGTTTTTCGAACTTGAACAAAATAAAGTAAGAGAAAATATTTTTTAAAAACTGTAAATATATGACAGCCATTAAAAATAATAAATATTCTTAAATAATAAATGTCATAAAAGTTTTGGAATCACGATCATTCAGCGTTGTTTTTGTTTAATAAATGAAAGCATGCTCTGATCCACAATGTATTCGTTTATTTAAATTTTGCTTTAAAAGCGCATAATTTGAATCGGCTAATCGTACATCATTTATTTCATAATTAGGAATTTTTAAAAAGATTATATGTTTCTTAAAAATTGATCACTTTTTAGGCAGTTTACTCTTTCATGATACGGGATATTTTTTTTACGAACAAAGTAAGAAATAGCTCAGACTCGTAATTGGAAGTTTTGAAAAGTATTATTATATATATAACCTCCCATTAGATGATTACTTGTTCTAACTTCGTTTTACGCGGTGTAAAGTCTAAATTTTTTTGTTTTGTTTAGATATTTACTTTCTATTAACGTTGCAAAACAAAATACATGGGTTATTGTATTTGTAATGGGCCCTATTATCAAGGCGAATGCATATCAGGTGATGGCAATGGCGAAAAAGGGAATTCATGAATTGATGAAAGAAAATAGGAAAAAAACATATTATATATGTATGTATGTAGGAATTTGAAATACAACACTGTCTCGCTTCGTGTAAACGCAGTACCAAAAAATTGTTCTTCAATAATAGAAAGTTTCGCTAGAAATTGATTAAATTAGAGTTTACTATAAGAAATCATTTATTTTTTCTCTTCTAAACAGCAACACATCACTTCAGTTCAATTTGTCTATTTAAATTTGAAAAATTTCTTTGATTTAAAAATTGTATTCACATGCATACATATTTATTTATAAATATACACACATATTTTTTAACGCAATTGTTTCATTTAACTATTTAATAATTTAGCAAATTTTACTAATCACTTTCTTTAGTTTTTTTATCATTAAATTTTTAGTAAGTTGTTAATTATTTGCATTTTATCATGCTTGACATTTTTTTTGCTCTTCCGCACTGTTGTCCCATTTTTTTATGCTGAATTTTAATCATAATATTCTTGTAAGTATTTTATCTGTCATTTGATCAAATTTTTTCGATATAATTTCATTTAAATTGTTTAGCAGTATACTAAATTGTTTTAAGTTTGGTACAATGTAAAAACTTCAAAAAATTTATTCTCATTTACTAATGAAATTTAGCGCAGCATATTATTGTACCAACCTAATTTTGTTCGAAAATTTGTGCCAAAGTGTTGATTGGTTTTTGAAAATTTTGTCAAATTATTATTTAGGCGTATTCGCAAATTTTTTTTTTCTACAAATTTTTGCAAAAAATTATGCTAAAGAATAATGTTACGAAATGTAGGTTGAAGTAAATTGACATACACAAATATGCAGAAGTCATTAACAACATTTTAAAAGTATCTTATAAATTCAAAAAAAAAAATCCAAATTTTTAGAAAATTTTTTTGAAATGGAAGTGCATCCTATTTTAAAACACATTAAAAGGTGTTTTTTGTTTCCGCTACTATTTATCCTTTGAATGCGGTATATATTTACTCACTTAGACTTAGCTTAGAACATTGTACATTATTTTTGTATGGCTTTTTTCACATTGACATTTCCCATTTTACAATTAAAATTGACATCTAACTGATATTCGGCTTTTATTCAAGCTCATTCTTAAATGCTTCGTTTTTGAAGCAAATTGACATTTAAACATATGATTGATGTATGAATAGTGGTTGACAGCTGTCAGCACAGTAAATTGACAAATAATTGACAGCTATCAAAGCGGGTAAAGAATTTTAAATTATTTTGCAATTATTTAGCTTCGATTTAAGGTTTTTGGTATGTACATAGAAGTTGTAGAAGACAAAAATTAAGAGCCAAAAATCTGCCTAACTTCTTTGCTCTGTTAAACTGTACGTCACATCACACAAAATCCTTGCACATACAAACTCAATACTAGCCATTATTTTTTGTTTTTATTTATTTCTCAATTATGATTTTATCTAAATTACCGAAATTGCCTAAATAATCTAGGAAAATATTAAATTTTTAGCGTTTACTTATCGCTTTCAAGTGTTTGTTTTATTTGGAAATTTCTGTATTCTGTATGTAACATTATTTGAGAATGCGTTAGTTTAATAAATTGACTAGAAATATAGTACTTTTTGATTTATTTATTTTATTAGTGTTTGGTTTTTTTTTTACAAAAGTTTTCTAACGGCGGGAAGTACTAATGTTTAAGCTTTATACGCAAAAAATTTGAGTTGATCCAGTTTGTATGTATGTTTTAGTTATTTTTGCGCTTAAGTTGCAATTGTATTGTTTAAGTAGTTTATTTTTTAAATTTAATTTTTGGTTTTCGCTTGATGCGTAACTTTTATTTTTCTTTTCGATTATGTCTAATTTACATTTCCAATAGTTTGAAGCATAGCCAGTTTATCGACGCTTTTTCATGCTACTATTTTTTTAATGCTTTATTTAAAATTTTTAATCAATACTCTATTGCATATTATTTAAGAGTTTGTATGTAGTTTTAGTAGAAAATAGTTTTTGTGAAAATATTGTTTTGTTACGTAGTTTTTTGAGCGCGGCTTTTCTTTTTGCATTTTCTTTTTATTTATTTTTTTTAATATGTCCGGTTTTATTTGCCTCTGTCTGCTTCGCTTGCCTCACGTTTAAAAATGTTTTTTGTTTATTTCAATTTTATATTTTGTAAAAATTAAGAAAAAACTGAATTTGTATTGTCATTTGTATCTCATATTTCCCTTTTCTTATTTTAGTGGTGTAGAGGTGACTGATTGGCTTGTAGCCAAGCATGATTGTTTCGTATTTTACGTACGATTGTATGATGTGATGCGATTTTGATTTGTCGCATGTATGAAAGTATTCCTTTAACACATACGACAATTTGATATTGCACTTTTACTTGCGATTTTTTGAGTTTATAGTATTGAGTGATTGCAAGAACGAGTGTATGTTGTATGCGAGAATATGACGTATCTGTGATGTGCCGACAATTTGCAATGCAATTAAATTTTATATCAAATCATACATTGTCAATGTGATGTGATGCCCATTGAAGTCAAGTGATGCGCTAGGTTAATTGTAGATTTTGTCAATACAACCTCAATTAATGAATTACGTGCCTCTCAGATTACGACATGCTACTGATTTCCACTTGTGATTTTGAGCACATTGACAAGATGTGATATGCCAGATAAAAAACGAAAAACGTATGAATACGATAGATGTCATGATTTAAAGAAGAAATACCTTGATTGGATATTTAGGTGCAGAACTTACTAATATTATTTCGAGGATATGCTGAGATTTTTGTAGAATTTATTGCATTTTACAAGAAGTCACTTTGGAAGTCCGTAGCTTGTGATTTTTCATCAAAAATTTAGAATCATGTGATATCTTATCATGCGACATTTTCAGCTAAACTTATACATATCAATGAATTGTTATCATATTTGTTTCGAATAAGTAAAAAAAAGACGGATAATTAATGCAACTTCTGAATGTAAGGTGAGCATAAATTTTAATGAATGAATAAACTTAAAATATGTATATGATATTTGATCTTATGCAATAAAAGATGTAAAATCGAAATTTTTCGTCAATTGATGTTTGATTACATGAGATTTTATCACTTATTTTTTAGCAAGTGATATTTAATGCATGTTCTTAGTAGATAATGGAATACATTTTTTATGAATAAATTATAGAAATGTTACATTAAATTACTATGATTGCTTTTGATGTGTTATGAAGTGATGTCATTTAGAATTGAACTGAGTGATGTGATGCGGTATGCGTTTTGATATTGTATCAACTGATGCATACATTTTAAATAATTGACCTAGATTGTGATTTTCGATAACCTATGTCACTTGCCTGTTGTGATATTGGAATCTGTGCCATGATATTTACGTCATATGACCTTTTATCAAGCGATATTTTAGAGCTTACGAATTTTCTGGTTGCGAAATTAACGCAAAGTTTATAAAATATTCGCATTACTTGAATTTCATATACATATGTATGGAATATACTGTTTGATCCATGCGTTGTGTAGTACGCAGGTGGTCTTTGATCGGCTTCAAAAGTTCGTGACTTTTTTGAAATTGACTGTGGTGATGTGTTGATTTATGCAGCGATATGAAAATGTAGAATTTTGTTTGATAGAAAATGCTTGAAATAATTGAAAACTACACAGCACATAACGTAAAAATTCCAAACTTCTATGAGTTATTATATTTTTTTTTTAAATGAGAACGCATAGTTTTTACTTCTGTTTGCTGCCTAATATCATCCGATTAGTTTGTTATGTTCTTTTATGTTGCTAACTTATCTTTTGTTTTTCTTCGTCTTTTATTTTTAATATTTTTTTATATGCTGTATTGTCAACTATTTACATCCCTTGTTTGTTGTTTTTATTTTAATATGTTAAATTGAGTTTTTGTTTCGTTTCCACGAGTTTAGCTACATACTGTTAGGGGATTTACTTATTTATTTGTTTATCGCGCTTCAAGTATGTATGTATGATATTATATAGCTGCTTAGGTAAATTTGCAGTGCTAATGATTAGCTATATATTTTGCCGAAAATTTCACTATTGCACTGCCCTGCCTTATGTACTCCAAGTGAGCTCTTTTTTACATATTTTAGTTTATTGATTTAAGTTTCTTTTTTTTAAGGGTTTGTGTTAAAAAAAAACTTTTTTAAGTCACCCTCTGGAAGTGGCTTGCTATATCATCGTCAACGTTGACATTGAGTTGTAATACTATTGGACTCGATTTGATTGGAATATTGCCTGTTGCAAGGCGTTTGAGCTCAGTAATTTTGAGTTATGGGAATTTACCCTAAATACTTCACCGCACCGAGCTTTGGGTATTATTTTTTATTCAGCAGCTTTTCTGCTTTCATGAGTAAAAAACAAAAATTAAAGATTGCTACTAAAACGAAAACTCTTCATTGGAGCTTTTAAAATATAAATTGCATATAACTTGTATTCATCATCCACAGCTTTCACAATTCTGAAAGATTTCTCATTCAACAATAGCTTTCACAAAAGCTTACAAAAACTTTACCTCCGCTGAGCTTTGAAAATTTTGCCCTCCTAGCTATTTTTTTTTCAAGTATTTAACCTAACTTTAAAATAGAAAGGACAAAAGCTCCTCAATTCAGTTTTCGCCAAACATAAAACGCTTTTAATTGTACTGGCATGAAAAAAAATTTTATATATGTATGTAGTTGAAAAGTTGATAAAATTGTAGCCATAACGGCAACGAATAATAGCTTTGAAAAAAAATAGCGAAAAATATTATATTTTACTATTTTCTATTCAAATGAAGATTTTTTTATTTCTTTAAACAAATAATGAAAGGAAGTTGCTTTAAATTAAATTTGTTTTTTTTCTTTTAAATTAATTTACCTTTATCTTTTACGTAACTTTAGTTGTATTAATTTCATTGTTTATTGTAAAAAAGGAGCATACCTTAGACTAAAACTAACTGCTTAGCTTTACATAAGTTTACGTCTTTTATTTTATTAGTTATCTTTTTATTAGTTTTTCATGTCATATTTTAGGCTTAAGATTAAAATAATTTTTTGTTTTTACTATATTTTCAGTAAATTTGTATTACACATTTTTCCTAATATATTTACTGTTACACATTTTTTTTCAAATTCAATAGTGTATTGTTAAAAAAATTTACTTTACTTCAAATCAATTACAATTATATTTATTTAATTATTTGTTTTAAATTTTTGTATTTATAGTTTATGTACAAGTTGCGTTGTTTATCCGACGAAAAAATTCCATACATACTTTTGACAAGCATGTGGTGAAATTTCTTGTGCTCAACGCGAAGAGATTTGGGTACTATAAATCTCTTGACGATCACCCTGCGCGTAGATGCCCACTAAATTTGATGTTGATAATTTTTATACAGTCCTGCAATAAAGAAAATTTGAGTTAAGAATTTGTTGGAAGAAGAAAAAGTAAACGCGAAAGATATACAATAACTGCACACAAATTTGCAAACACTTGGATATCAGCAGAGCTTCAGCACATTATGAGCTTTCATTCGCTCATAAGCTCGAATTTGGTATTGACGTATGTTCATAGAACTTTCAAATATTTTTTTTTGCTTTTTAAATAAATGAAAGTCCATTTTTTAATAAGCTTTTTATGTTTTCACAATTTGAGTGCTCTCATACTTCTCACATCCTTCAACAAAGCACCGCATCAATTGCCGCTAATGATACTCACTTCATTTAATGCCATGCAAAATCCTTGTTTTAATTTAAAAAATTATTTTTAATCAAAATAGAGTTCTCCTGAAGTCTAATTGATCATTCACTGCTCAATGCTGCTACTCTCCAACTCTCCAACTCGCCTACTCCTTCACCACCTAAACGAACCACTCATCCTTCTGTGCAGCGTTGACGGCTGCTGCGGCTGCTGCTGCGGCCGCTACATTTTGATTACCCACAGAGATGTTGGTTTGATTGAGGCCTGCTGTTGCGACAGAGGCGGCGGTGGCCGGATTTTTGTGTGAAAGATCTTGACCTAATTGACGGAATTTGCTAAGCACCAAATGGGACGGACTTTGGTGGCCATCTTCGATAAGTTGCGTAGAATGCGGTGGTACCCGAATGGTCCCGCAGGGTGATGCCAGTTTCCCGACGTCGGTGGCAATTGTGTATGCTCGCGCGACAATGTGCCGCCATGATGATAGTGCAGATGCTTTGATGAGCCATTTGTTTCGGCGGTATGATGCACTGTAAGTGAGAGGAGAGAGTGAGAGGAGATAGATATGTATTTTCGTGGATACTAGGTACTTGAATTTATGAGGATAGATCACTTACTTTGTATTGCTGTGTTTTGGTTGAGATTCACCTCGTCCTGACGTCGGCAAACGCATATCGAAATGCCTACGATTACGGCGCTCAAGACCAGTACTATACCAACAACGATCAACACAAACCAAGTCATGTCGACACCGAAAACTGTGGCAGCTGTTTCGCCTAAAGACGGTTAAAATTATTTAAATATGTTTCATTTTGATGAGCTTATGGAAAAACGAATGATGTTGCAATATAGACATATTCATTGTGGTGTGTAAGTGTATAGATTCCTCATTTTGTTTACAAAAAAGGCAAATCAACTGTCCAACAAAATCGCAAGGGCATTTCATTTCAAGAAGTTCACTTTATGCGCCTTCATGGAGACCGAGTCGGCTTCTTATAGTGCTATCGAGTACGCTGATAACCTGGCAATTGTCGTTACGGCGAAATTTGGCAGTAATGTCTGTGACTTATTGACTTGAGCTCTTAGCTTGGTTGGCAGCTTATGTGGAAAAGTGGGCCTCCACACAAGCCCGTTAGAGGCCGTTCTAGTTCCCGAGAAGGTATAAACCGAACTATGGTTCGACTATCCTTGGAGCGACAATATTTGAAAGCACAGAGGAGGTCAAACGAGGTCTTGATTAACCCAACCCACACTTGGATACTTTGCCGGAGCTAAGCGACCGTTAAAATTCTGCTGAATCGGAATTTTTCTTCCAAGCTTGGATAAAGAGTGCTGCGATAGTTTCCGACCACTGACGAAGAAAAAAACACATAAATGCTATGGCAAGTAAAGTATCATACGCCATGAGCATCATCTGATTGGCATAGTTCTTCGGTTACCCCTTTTGTGGAAGTGACGTAAGCCAACTGAGTAGTTGTGCAGCTACCAAGACATTATTGGCATAGTCAAGGAATATCACAGGCTTTTGGGCTTGGAGCGTTAGAGGCAGTGTGCTGCCGCTTATATTACATCTAGATATACTACTTGGTGTCTGCAAAAGTTTCTTCTTGTTTCTGTCAAGATATCAAAAGTAGTATTTCCCACGGCTAATCTTAAAGAAGGGCAGTAGTGGAATGGTTCTCAAACCTATGTTGATCTGCCGTTCCCTCAAAATCCCAAGTCTTCTGTATATTGCTCATTTAGGTAGTGTCGCTTTCTGTTACAAATATTCTCTCTCTCTTTAGGGAATGCACATTTCTTAAACGTTTCAGATCATATTTAGTTGTGGAAACCACATTTGCTTAGAGAAAAAGATTAAAATGGCACTCTGTAGCTAATTGGGCGTTGGGTTCATTCGCCCCCATTCTAACTTAGGGGGAAAAAATAAAACCATCTCTTTCCAGACTGGTAGCTCTAGCGTTATCAAGTATTTTATTACAATATTATAATTATTAATTTAAATTAAATCCGAACCACTTTCAAAAAGTATGAACTACTTAACTTTGCATAATGAAAGCAACTTAGCAAATTACCAATTCAAGCTGAATGATAATTCTTATTATTTTCACACACCACACTTTATATTTTCATACTTACTTTGGCACACCGATTCATCAGAATTGTCACCACAATGATTAATGCCATCGCAGAGTAAATCCGGACTTATGCAAAATTCACGCGCTGCACAGGTGAAATCATTGCAGGTGTGCTCTGTACATTTGCATATGAAAAATGGTAGAAAACGAAGCATAAGATGAAATGAGTAGCAGTTAATAAATAAGTGAAGAAATTTGCATCAAGCTTAGTTGGCAAAATGAAAAAGAAAATTCATAAAAATAGAAAAAATTCCCGACTGTCACTTTAACTTTAAAGTCAATTAGCAAATGTGACAAATGAAATTCGAAATTAAATTTTTAAACTTAGTTAAATGTTAAGTGACTGTTAAGGAAAGTTTTGTAAATTGTACGCACTTGGATCCTTCACCGATGTTATGACCAGCTTGAAACCATTCGCATCTGTACCCCAATTATCGGTTACATATTTTAGTGTGACAAAGTTTGTGCGTGTCAATATAGAGCTGACCGTTTGTTTCGTATTGCGGCAGGAGATGTCAACCTGAAAGTGAATGTAAGTTTAATTTTTAGTGTTAAGTAAATATTCTTATGTTCATTATTTAAAAGTGGAGTATTGAAATTAAAATGGAGGTTTGTTTCTTCATATTTGATGAAACCAAAAGTAAATGAGAGTTCACACCACACATAACGAAATTTCCAAGGAGTTTTTAGCCCATAGATATTGTTAAACGTATTTAAAGTAAATCAGTGAGAAATCCATTTCTAGTTGTCTACTTTATGTAAAACTTATCCTATGTTACTACCCATAAGGGAATTCACACTGACAGTGTTTTTCGCCATTTGTTTGGTACTTTCGCGAATGCTGTTACAGCTCGATCAGCAGCGACGAATAGAGACTTGTAAAGACTTTTAGAAGTTGTGACGAAATGATTTTTGGACGAAATATGTTACCGCATTGTGATCCGAAGGAGGCAAATTTAGCGTCGAAGATTATCACTACCACTTTCTGGGAATGGGAGTGAGTAGACGAAAATTTTCCATAGTAATAAGCAATCAGCTCTTATCTATAGAAATAACCATTGATGTTGACAATAAATTCGTGATATCTTTCTATACTTTGTTTTCTGAGAATCTTATTTTATAAAATTTTCTATCAAATCATAATAAATAAAGATTTTGTGTAGTTCAATAGTGGAGAGGAGGACAATAAATGCAGCTAAAAGTTCCGCAAAGTAGGTTCCGGTAATTGAAGTTTTTTGAAATCAAAGAAAAAATTCACCATAACCTTTTTGCTGAAAGATCCAGCTACATATATGTATGTAGTTATTTTTTATAATACCCGCTATATTTTTCATGATAAATTTTATTTGTTAAATTTTTATGAAAATATTGTTCGTTTTATAACAAAAATCATACAACTCAGAATTATAATGTTGTACACAATTTATAAAAGTTAAAAAAAAATCATAAAATTTTCAAAAAACTTTCATATAATTTTTAAATATATTAATCAGAATTTCCTGACATTTTTTGAGTATGCCTTTTGGTAAGAGATATTTGATATATTAATTTATATGCTTTTGTTATATTCTAACTAAATTTTATACAAAACGACTTTGCATGAAAAAAATTCAAAATATTTTACAGAAACTGCAATTTATTAGAAGACGAAAAAAAATCCCTAAAAAAATTTCCTTATATTAAAATTTTCAATAATCAGAGGATAGCCATTAAAAAAAATCAAAATTTCCAACGTGTACATGTATGTATGTACTTTATGCGGGTTAGTATTTTTCGGTTAAATCGTTTGGCGTTTTTTCGGAATATATAGATAATTCTAGAATAAAATTAAAAAGAAACCATGCGTCGTAAATAAGTTTCGAGTCTGTGAAATTTTTAAAGAAAAACTTAACTTTTCACAAAGTTTTAATCCGATTTTTTTTTTAAATATTTGGGAATGCAGTTTTTAGCCCATTTAATTTCAGTATAATAAAGTGCAAATTTCAAGTGACTAGCAATTTCCGTTGATTTTTGATAGTTTTTTTTCGTCAAAGGTGTTGCGCATTTTCTTCATGCGTAGCCCTAGCCTATATTAAAAAAATCTAAAAGGACATGAAAAAAACCACCTAATTTTGTTGACCTCAATTGAACTGATATTTATGCAATATATCACTCAACTGTTATACTCGAAACACACACACCCACACATAACTGCACATATTTGTTTAGAAATTGTGAGCAGCACTGCCGGTTGGACTGACGCAACAGATTAACCTGCTCGCTTGCTGCAACTTCTTACGTTTCTACTGCAGCGCAATATAGTGATATATTTGCAGTATGCGGCTGACAGCCTAAAATGATGCTTTAAATGTACAAATTGATTTTCATCGCACAGCTTAACGTTGCCTTTCGGCTTTCACTTTTGTTCCAGCTACGCTTTTGATGACTTCCTACTTCATAACATTGCAATGGCCGGGTTTTACATTTTAAATCATGTCAATGGGGGTTTTCACAATGATATACCTACGCTGCTTACTTACCGCCCATCCAATTACAAACACACACACACACACACACTCATTGCCACTCAGTCAATGGGTATTTCGCTTTCTGTCGCTTTCTCACTCTCGCCTACAATGCCTTTTACTTTATAACAATAGCAAAAGAAATTGAATCGAACGAGGAAGAGTAACTATGTCCAAAAAAAAAAAGAAAACCTTGAACCAAAAAACGTATAGCACATAAAAAACTTGGCTAGCGTCAAATGGAAGTAATAATAAAAAATCATAAAGCTATGTAGCAAAACGAAAGCAAAGTAAAAGTGAATGAAAAATAAAAGCTAAAAATCAGAATGACGAGCTACAGAGCTGCAGAGCTGCTGAAAAAAATGAGAATGTATTAAATGAAATTGCGAACATAGACAAGCAGACTACGTAAAGGGGCCAAATTGGGATCAGAAAATCTCGTGCCTGCTACTGTCATAAAAGCCATAAAGGGATCAGCATTTTACATCCATATTTACTTATACCTGTAAATACCCAACAGTGAAACTGACTAGTTCTAAATTTGCTTGCTATTTTCTTATTTTTTATATGTAACCGTCTACTATTTTCCTTAAGTTGTTATCAATTGCCAGCCTAAATATCAGCATCATCCCAGTTTAAAAACTTGTCAGCTGCTGTATCAGCACAATGCTATTCGTGGAAGAAGTTCAAAAATGTCTAACACCATGTCCAAACCAAAAGCTAATCCGCATCACTGAGGTTTTCAATTCATAAAAGGTGGTAGCCTTATTTGAAATACAAGAATTCCATTTATTTTTCTTTGCTATTGGATAGAGTAAATATCGGAGAAACTAAGAAGGACAACCCTAAACACAACGGGCGAAAATAAAAAAAACAGGAAACGGCAATTTCCCGATACGAACGTGAATAGAAAGTGAAAATGTAAACAAAACTAAGAATTTTGACATTTTCATTTTTCATGTGTTGTTGTTAACAATAGTTTTCACAACCAGATTGCGAAAATCAGGGTTGCACAGATAATTAAATATGGATTAAGTGCAGTGTTTCTCGGTGGCGAAATTTTGAATTTACTTTTTATATGGCGAAATCTTGCCAAATCAAGTGGATTAGCGAGATAATTATGATAATGGCGATAATTTGATATGGTATAAGCGAAATCATAGTATGGGGTTGCTGTATACACAGATTAAGACCAAACTCATCGAGGAGGTGAATCGTGGCACCAACCTGTCAGGCTACCAGCCAATTTTGGCCAATGTTGACGTAAAGCATTCTAAAGCTCCCATTCGGCTTGACTGCTCTTTTCTCAGCCTAATAAATAGTCGGGGTAATAACTTTAAATTGCCTCTCATGGGCACACATAGCAAGGGGTGCCAACGATTTTTTTTTTCGCAACTCCAGCGTCGAGAATGAAGAGAAGAGCGTAACCAATTCTTCCATACGTACTTTTTGGATTGCTTAGCTGCCCACATAGGCGTACCACAACGGGCATTTGCTTATTGACTTACTATAGCAATGACCGGCAGGATCAACTCTTGGTACGGGTAAATTTTTGGAGAGGAAGGTCACTCCCTATATCGAGTATGGGGGTTTGAGTTGTATTCATAATTTTTTAATAGAGAACAAAATGAATTTTTTTTGAAGTTCAACTTAACGTACATGGTATGCTTACAAAAGTTAAGGCCTGAGACATTTCGAATAACCAAAATAAAAGTTAGAATCGTAAACTAGAGTATAATATCGGAGAAATATCACTGAAAAGGAAAATGAAGAAAAAATTGGATGAAGGCATACACAAAGCTTTAAAACGAATAATGCAGTTCAATTCCCCATACTCGAATTAGGTTGAAGCGGTGCTCTTCGGCTATGTCTTTAAAAAATTTTGAATCCAAGAACTTGCAACTAATTACTCACAGCTTACATTGCCTATCAGCCGCTATCCGAACGGGCGTACGTAGCTTCCCGGCTCGTCGTAAGCCACAGTCGTCATGTGAACGCTTCGTTTTGGCTATGAAATTTTCACTTCCCTTTGGTAGATGACGCTGAGACGCTGTGACAGCCAACTGGCATCACGACCTCCAATAAATACCAATTCATAAACTAGTTTGTATATTTACTAGTTTCACTTTTCA
Organism: Anomoia purmunda; assembly: GCA_951828415.1. Classification (NCBI taxonomy): domain Eukaryota; kingdom Metazoa; phylum Arthropoda; class Insecta; order Diptera; family Tephritidae; genus Anomoia; species Anomoia purmunda. Next base: position 111,260,429 of record OX639996.1, on the reverse strand, counting down.
CTGCAAGGCAGAAACGAATACTTACATACACATGTATATATTTAGATGGAAAACATAGCTAGCGGTGAGTTGGCGACGAGCGGAATTAAAAAGAGCGTACCATTTTTTAACAGACACACTGGTCCACTGTCAGTGAACTGGTTGCTTTAAATGAGTAACAGTCGGGAGTGTGGAAATGAACAGGGTGCTGAATTCATATACATACATACATACATCCATATATGTATATACAGTGACTCAAAAAATTGGGCACATGGTGAATTTTTAATAATATTTAAAATGGTTTTGATCACACATTTAATTCGTTAATTTTTGTCTTAAGCTCAAAAATTGTTGATATAAATAAAATGATGAATTTGGTTTGAATATGGCAAGTGGGAGAAGCAACAATAGCTCACATGTCGGCTTGGTTCAGCTACTGCGTGCTTGTTGGCAAGTATGAAGTACTTGGTCCAAGTCCGGCCGGAGTCTATAAAAAAATATCGTGATCTCCGATTGGCTATAATAATTTCTACCGCTTTCACTGTTCTTGCATTTTTTCCAATAATTTCATAATAAAAAACTGGCCTTGGGCTCATAAATTATTGTTGATATAAATTAAATTAATTTAGAAAAAAGTAGTTCTTTATACATATAACAATAACTATCCACCATTGCTGTTTTTTCAATAATTTCCTAATAAATAATACAAATTATTATTGTTGATACAAATAAAAATGCCGACAAAATAATATACATATGTAAATAATTATTTACAACAAAAAAACTTTGTACAAAATTTATGAAAACCACACATTTTCATTGCAATTTCAAGCTTACTGATTTAATTTTTTTTGTTAATTTGGGTATGCAGTTCCGTAGCTTATTTAATTTTAAATTTCAAACTATGTACCAAATTTATAAAAACAACAAATGTTCATAAAAATTTCAAAACTTTTTAATTTCAATATTTAGACAAACCTTGGGTATGCGGTTGCGTAGCTCATTCTATTTTAGCGTAATAATCAACAAGCCTGAAATTGCTGAAAAGTTCAGTTTATTTAAAAAAAAAAAATTTAATTTTGGTCTCAAAAACATTTTGTTTTCTATAACGGGTGGATTTTATGTAAATTCACATTGATTTTTAATATTTTTTTTTGCACTGATGATCTTGCACTTTTTTTGCCATATAAACTGCATGCGTTAAATGAAAAAAGTTTCCAAGACAAAAAAATTCGAAAATTTTTCAAAAATCAGCAGGAGGTTTTTTTGTTTTTTAGCCTCTTGACATGTGAATAGTGAATGAGATACATAATTCCATACCCAAAAGTTATCTAGACACACAAATTGAAAAGTTTGAAATTTTGATGAAAATATATTGAATTTTTATAAATGTTGTACAAAGTTTGAAATTTTTATTTAAATAGGGTGTGTTACAGAACAAACTATATTTTTCTAAAACATTAACAAAAATATTTATTAAGAAAAATTTTAAATATTTGCATAAAATCGCCTAGTGTTCAGTTGTTTGAGTCACTGTATATATGTATATGTGTATATGTGTGTACAGTAAACGCGCGCCAACGGCGATAAGCAGCAGTGACACAGAAAATTGTGAGACATGATAGTTTTAATACACTTGCACACATCCATACTATATAGGAGTATCCATACTATATAGACGTACATATGTATGTATGTGTGGGTCTGCTCATGTCATCCTTTGCGCCTGTTGAGCTTAGCTGTATGGACATTTGCGGCTGCTGTGTTGGGTATATAAACAGCTTAAAATTCTAATTATAAAATAAACACACACACAAACAGACATGCACATAAATTTACATAAAAAAGCACAACCATAAAGAGTCCCACGTTGAAGCGGAGATCATATACTAAAATACACACACACACACATACAAACATATGCAGATGTATACTTGGACATGAGCAAAAAAAAAACACAAAAAAAAAAAAACAGAAAAGGCGAACGACCACAATGTAGCAAGCAGCAAAGAAAATATATCACCGGATGACAGAGAATTCACAGAGATTTTTGAATCATAAATAAGCCACGAAATGTAAATTCTGCCACATAGCGAAATAAAATGTGAAAAAGTAATGATTTTACGCAACAAATAAAAAAAAAAAAGAAGACGAACAATGGAAAATAGAAGTACTAAAAAGATAGTACAAAAACATAAGAACTGAGGATAAAGTAACCGTTAACTAAGTTAGTAAAAAATATGATTGAGTACTTAAAATGATCTCTTTCATAAAAATATTGGCAAATTTTCTGAATAATGTCTTAAATTTGCAGAAGTCTAGAGAATGTTGCTCGTTAATACTCGTCAATTAGTGCATGCAACCGAAGCCAGAAAAAAAATTATATTAATTTAAATCACTCGAAAATTATGGACAAAAAATAACACTGAACTATCCCAATGAGTTTCCTGTACAGATACCAAGCTAACCTATACTTAGTTGCTTAAAACAGGGACCGAAAATAACAGTTATTCGTGAAAACTGTCATTACAAAAATTCCCTATAAAGGAAATGTTCTACTACCAAAGGAAATACATCAATCGATTTGTTTTTTCATCGATAACAAAATTTTAGAATGAATTTTTATACAAAGTTTAAAAACTAACAGTTATTTATCGAAACTGTCATTAAAAAATTCACCATAAAAGAAGTGTTATACACTAATCGATAGATTTTTTTCACCGAGAATTAAATTTGCTAATACAATATATTTACACAAAACTTTTAAAAAAGAAAAGTCCTTTAGCAGCTGGAAACCCTCTTGAGATAATTTTTAGTAAGCTTAGAGATTTTATTAAATTTATATTTATAAACCGGTGGTAATACTCTTTGAGCGCATTTTCAGGATTAAGTTTTTGCAAGTCTACTACATTTGAATCTCATGCCGCGATTCTTCCTTTTACTGAAAAATTTCATTTACTTTACTCTTTTAAGTAAGTGACAACCCTCTCCAAAGATATTTTCAATGTAAAGCTCCCTTTCGGTTGAGACCCTTATGCTAATATTTGATTTTACTTATAATTTGAATTAATTTTTCAAACAGGTGGCAACCCTTTCTAAAAATATTTTTGAAATTAAAACTTCTAGTATGACCTTATATTGTAAAAAGTCATTTATTTCTTAGCTTAATGTACATTTAAACAGGTGGCAACCTTCTTTTAAAATATCTGGAAAACTAAGGTTATTAAGACTCTTAGATTTGATGTTTTCCATTTTTGTGCTTCATGAATTCTACAATCGGATTGTATTAGCCGATAGACAATTTTCAATTTGTCCGTTTATGTCTAAAAAAGTCCGGGATATTTAGAGTACGAAGAATACTTTAAATATATACTTTCGCTCTCTCCCAGTTCTCTTGCGTGAGGACTACTTTTTGTGCTTTTTTCGGCAATCGAAATGAGGCCCCGTGGGTTCGTGTGGAACAAGCCTAAATGCAGGATTTGCCACGAAAACTGTTTTAAGGAAAGCGGGGCTATCGTCGGAATAAATCAAAAAAGGAATACAGATACAGCTCTATACTTTTCTTCGCTGCTTTCTCAAAAGTTTACCAGCTCACCATTAAAACCTGGTGCACACTTGCATTTCGTTTTTCTTTATAAAATAAATGAGAAAGGCCGGCACTGCCGATTCAATCTTGATTATATGTATATATTCCAATTTTCATTGCCAAAAAGTACATAATAGAGGGCGTTGACAAGGGAGCGGTGCCCCGCCTATAGGCATGCAATTTTTCGTGAGTTAAAAATTTGAAATAATAACAAAAAAAACGTAGCGGGTAGCGGCGCAGTACTACTCTCGATCTTCTATCCGAACCCTCCACTATTCTTATACTTGCAGGATATATCATCCAGTAAAATCTGATTACCCACCAACTGAACAAACATTGCGGCAAATATTTCGAAATGCACCACCACCACCATTACCTCGGGACACACCCCGTAAATCTTGCCAGCGACAACAAAATTGTCAGCGTTGTTGGCGCCTTTGAAGTTAAACGAACATTGCAAATCAGCAGGAGGTTATCAGAAGAATATACACAGATTATATATGTATACTGCCCTACATTTACATCTACACATACATACTTGGACGTGGTTGCCACCATTCGTCATTGGCATGGCTGGCGGTGCAATAACTGCCATGGTTTACTGCTGCTGTGCTATTTCCCGCACATTTCTGCTGCAACAGCAACAAAATATTGCAAGCAGGCAAAGTGCAGAAGATGATAGAAAGAAGTACACACACAGATGTACATAGTATGAAAGTAGATGTCTTGTAAGAAGAATGAGTTAAGAGCAACAGCTTATAGCTATGGAAGCGATTGTGTGTGGGAATATGGCAACTGTTGCAATTTGTTACAACAAACGTACAAACTAGTGTGGATTTTGCCCTGCACCCACACGCTACAGCCTGCAGGCTAAATTTATGATGCAACGCTAAGTTGGCTGACATTGCCGGTGTGTGTTTCAATTAGGGTGAGGCAAAAGAAATCTTGTCTAAGAGAAAGTCTAGAAGAAACTATAGTTCCGACTGAGAGAATGAGTTTCATTTGCGCATCAGCACCTGCGGCTTTGTTATTCTTTAGCAGTGCTATTGCTATTCGAGTTTCGTGCAAGTCGGTTAACGGGATTTCAACTCCGTCTTCATTGTTTGGAGTCTCGGTTTCATTATCTCCGACATTTTTTGTACTTGGAAACTTCCTGTAAGCTGTCGACTCATCTGATGGAATTTTCGGTAATTTTCGTGTCAGCTCAAGCTCTTCGCTCTCGCATTTCTCGGCGTCGCTGTTCATCTCATGAAAAATACGCCTTATTCAACTCTCGACATCTTTTCCGCATAGCTCGCAATATCTTTCTTTTCCCTAATGCTGCAGCACTCCTTATCACACCAACTGTTATTTCGAGCTCGCTGAAACCAATGACTTCTTTAGCGGCGATTCGTAAAGAGCAGGAAATGTGGTCCCAAAATTGATTGGCAAAGTGGTTAGCTATCTGTTGTGATTGCACCTTTTTGAGGCCGAGGTGTGTCTGGCTGCGTAATCTCTCCCCAACGACAAACCCGACCCTGAATTTGCGCTCCTTTGCATTGTATTTGCAGTAGACATCGCAAAGTCTGATGCTCTTCATTCCTTGTCCTCGTATCTCGTATCTCTCGGAGAGCATTGATGTCAGCCCTTGCTTTTATGTAGGAATAAATGGACTGGGCAGAGGCACCTTTCGTACAATTTAGCGCCCGGACATAGTAGGTGTATAATCTCAAATCTTAGCCCTGATAACGTTTTCCACAGTGGACTTCGTGGGCTTGCCAAGAGTTTTATTTGCTGGCTGATTTTACTGGGCGGATACCAAATCCCGCGCACAACCAGATTTGGTTGAATTTTTAATTTCGAACATATAGCGAGCCGCTAGCTTAATGTCGCTTGCCCTAATGTGCATGCACTCACACATGTGCGCTAAAATTGTGAAAATGTTGTAGATCATATGATGGAGGCGATAATATTTTAGTTCAAATTCTTTCTTTTTTATTTTAGCTATAGCTACTTCCGCTGCTGATGCTGCATAGCTCATAGCTAGAAATAATCAAAATCAAAGTGCGATGATGACTCTGTCTCAGGCGGATGGCGTACGCCATGACAGCGTTCCCTGATGTCAGCTAGTATTATGTTTGTTATTGTTGTTGTTACTTCACCTTTCCTGCAACAACGCTATCCCTGGCTGCACAATTTCACTATTGGATTGTTACGCTTTTGTTGCTGCCTTTGTCAGCTACGATGGTGGCGCTAGTTATAATGGCCAAGCAGATGCATTACGAGTTGTTGAGATGGTAAAGTTGATACGTTCGCTCGTTTGCTCGCTTATCCATCTGCCTAGCTGGCTGATTGTTTGACTGTCTGCCTGCTTGCCTGCAAGCTCGAGCACGGTAACTATGTAGAATGTATGTGTGTGTGTTGCGCATCGCAGCAATCTCCCACATTTGCCTTTCGTTTTAGAAGCGCTTTTATTTTTAGTCTTGGTTTTAGAATTTTCTAAATATCCTAGCAATACCGCAAGGATGCTGTTTTGTTTGCACTCGCAAAGGCTGACAGGAGAACAGCACTGATTCGTTGCTTCGCGAAATTCATTCTAACTTTGCACTAACTTAGTGCATGTGTAGAAGGTTTTGGTAAGCTACTGCCATGCCAATGTGTGGTATATTTACATAGTTTTTCTGCAATCTCTTCTATGCGCTCACATATTTAGCTATGTCTTTATGCCTGGGCATGTAGTAGGTTCTCTTTGTGCACTGCAATGTGATATTAATGTCACAAAACAGTCAAGACAAAAGCCAAGTAACAGCGGCAGTGTAAAGCGAATATTGAGAGTTGCAACGCCTTCAGCACACAGTATGTAAGTAAACCTCTTTAAACAAAAGAACACAACATTTTCTATTATCCTGTCAAAATAGCGTTTAAATGGTCCAACAGCTTGAAAGTTGAAAATCGAAGATATTAGATCCCCAGATGGAATACGTGGCCTAGTTATTATACTACAAGGGGATTTTATTTACAGAAACTGCTTTGGGGCGGTTGGTCTTAAAAGCAATAAAATATATGCCGCTGGACGTAAGGAAATGTTTTTCGATAGATACTGCGGGACATGCTGGTATCTTGGGTGGCCATGAAGACCTTAGTAAAATACAGAACGAAGCCGTAAACGCTACAGTAGCGCAACGTTCCTCTCCAAAGTTCAAGAATAGTGTTTCATAATCGATTAAAATTGCACTAATCAAAATGTTATTCTATATTAAGAAGTGGGTTTTGTCGAAGGTTGAGGCAGCACTCTGTCAATCCAGGGTCGAGTGAAGGTCCCACTTCAAACACTAAATAAAAACACTATACTTCGATGTGTTAAATGCGAACACGTACACACGGCTTGGTTTACTCGTAGACTTGCAGATTTTCGTACCGATGGAGAAAAACGTCAGACCTGAAAATAGAGCTCAGATTCGGGCACGCAAATATCCTGGAAACTTTGCGGAAAAATAAAAAAAAAATAAATTTTATTACTCCTCAACTCTGCTTGGACAAGAAATTTTACAAAAGAAACGCAGAGAGGAATGAATGGGAAGGTGATGTAATCCTAGAACTAGAGTCGACGGCTATCTAGTAGAAATATCTAGTAGTATTCTCCCTAGGGAAGCTCTGCTTTTGCGTATCAGTCCAAAGTAGCGTCCGCAGAGCTAAATGACAAAATGGAGTCGATGTCTCCTCTAGAATGGCCTACCACTATAGATTCTGACAGCCTAACTGCTATCAAGTCTCGAAAATTAAACGAAACAATGCCCTAAAAGCAGATAAACTCTCAACCTGTTTTGTTCTCATTATTTTAGAGAGATATGGTGCAATCAATCCCTAGAAATTGGTAAGGACAAACACAAAATGCGTTCAAGAACGTCGAAAATCTCTAGATCCGCAGAACATCGTCATTCTCTCCGGGACGTGAGATATGGTAGAGTTCTGAAAAAATAAGAGTGCGCGAGAAGCAGAGGCACGATTTGGGGAGCTCGGTTTCATAACAAATTTTGAAAAAAATTGAAGGAATTAAAACCGAACACATTCAAAACTCCTAGTCTCCGCGTATAGGAACGCGCTTTGGACTTCTGCAAACTTCGAGGGTCAATACAATGTAACTCTCTGAATGAACTTTTTAAACTAAACCTTTACACGGCTCATGAGTGGCCAGTATCATTTTCCTGTATGCCTTTTCCGACCACCTGCTAAGACTACTCAAAATCAATTCACTGTGCAACAGTTGAGCCACCAAGCACAAATGCAGTATTGCTAATGGCAGACGGTAAGTCTGATAGTCGAACTAGGTAGCATAAACTAAATCTTTGAGGCTTTGTCTTGCAACAATGGCAAAGTTGCAGCAGCAGTGTTAATAGCCGATGCTGCTATAAAAACAACAATAATATTAAAAAAGGAGAATAACAAGAACAACACTACGAGTAAATCGAACAAGAACAACTGAAACCTTGCACGGTCTGCGCAGCACGGCATACAACTCGCAAGAGGAAAACCTTGAAACGAGTACGTGCAGAAAAAAAAAAATAATGGAAATATAAATAAAAATCGCAAAAAATATCTGTGCGTTTAATGTAAAAATCTAAGAAGAACAAATGCGTTGGGAGTACTCATATTTTTTGTGCTATTGTTATTTGTTGCTTTTGCGCTAACTGCGCACTTTTCTTTGTTGCTGTTGTTATTGTTACTTTTTGCTGGGTTCGTTACTGTAGACTGTGTTATTTTTTATTAAGTACTCTAAACTATGGGATCCAAAATAATCATATTTAAAAAAAATTTTAAATTCTTTTAATTTCTTACGACAAAATTTAGAGCTTCCAAATCTCGCAGAAAAGTTTGTGTACGTTCCTTTAGGCACTGTATGAAACTTATGCATACATACGATTTAAAAATTTTTTAACGATATCTATAAAAAACATAATTACAAACTTAGAATTAAATTTCGATTTCAATTAATAGCTCGGAAAAAATATTCACATATAAAGTATTTTTTCGACTGCAAATTTACTATTGGTTTGCTCTGAAATAATGATTTGTGATTTTTTTAAAATAAAAATAGGCATTATTTTATTTTTCGGTCAAAAATAAAAAAAACAGATTTTTTGTTCTAAAAAATAATCATTAGAGTTGTTTTCTTTTTCTTAAAAAATAATTATATTTTGAGTTTTGTTTGTTTTTTCCTCAAAACTAATCAGTACTTTTTAGATTTGTTTTTGTCTCAAAATACACATTCCTTTTTGTGTAACGTTTTTTTATTCTTAAAAAATATTTATATCTTTGAGTGTGTATTTTGTTTTTGTTTTTTTTAACTCAATTTTGTTTCTTTTCTCAAATGTATTAAGATGTTTTTGTGTTGTTTATTTTTTTGTTTTTTTTTTTAACTAAATATTTATAATTTTTTCAGAAATAATCTTTATTTTTTAAATTTTGTTTTCTTCCTAAATCATAATGATACCTTTTTTTGAGATTTACGTCATTTTTCAAAAATATTCCTAATCATTTGAGTGTTGTTTTTGCCCTAAAAAATTATTCTTATTATTTTTGAGTTTCGCTTTTGTTCCTCAGGATTATTCTTATTTAAAAATAATAAATTATTTTTTAATGTTGTTTCTTTTCTCAAAAATATTCACTTTTTTTAGCTTTGTTTTTTTTTTGTTGAAATATAATAAGTTGAGTTAATTTTTTTCTTAAAAATAGTCAGTAGTTCTTTAGTCTGGTTTTCTTCCTCAGAGTAATAATTTCTTTTTTCTGACAAATATTCCTTTTTTTTAGTTTTGTTTCTTGCCTTAAAAAGATTTATTATTTTACGAGAAATAATAATAATTTTTTTTTCTCTAATAAATTAAATTTTTCAAGATTAATCAGTTTCTTCGAGTTTAGTGTTTTTTTCCCTTAAAAGTAATCAATAGTTTTTTAGTCTTGCTTTTTCATCAGAAATAATATTTTTTTTTAAGCTTTTTATGTTTTGTGATTTATTCCATTATATCCAAAATAATCATTATTTTTTTCAAAAATATTCGCAGTTTTGAAAGTTTAGGTTTCCCCCCCCGGGAAATAATAATTTTTTTTCTGAGTATTGTTTTTTCTACAAAAATATTAGTTATTAAGTGTTTTTGTTTTTTTTTTCCTAAAAAATATCATTGCCTTTTCCTCAGAAATAATGTTTTTTGGAGTTTTAGGTTTTAACTTAGCAATATTCCTAATTTTTGGAGTTTTGCTTTCCTCCTCGGTTAAAAATAAATTTTTTTTCTTCAAAAATATTGAAAAGGTTTGGAATTTTGTTTTTGTTTCCTTAAAAATAATAATTAGTTTCTTTTTATAGCTATACACGCCAGTTACTTACATGCAACAAAAAGGCAGAGAGAGTGCAAAGTTTTTGAGCTGCTAAGCAAATTGATGCTAAGCTAGTTCACAACTAGTGAGTTTGAGCGCAGATTCGTTTGCATGTGCTGTGTATGTGTATGTGTGTGTGTGTGGGGGGGGGGTTTATTCAACTATTTCAGTAGTTACTGTTTTTCTTTTCTCGCGCTGCTATTGTCATAGTTTTGTTTGTTTACATAGCTTGGTTGGTTGGTCTCTAATATTTAGTACACATTTTTTACTTCTACAAAAATGAACTATGTATTATAAATACGAAAACAAAGGCTTAACAGAGCGCGTTTAATACAAAGCGAAAAGGAAGGAAGTGAACATTTTTTGGCATTACGTATTTTTTGTTATACATATATTCCTTTCGGTTCTTTCTTTTTGCTTTTATTGTTGCGAATTTATGCTTCCTTGCAAGTTCATACTCACTTCCTACTCTTACATTATTGCTTTCCATATTTCTACTCGTTCGGTGGTGCGTAGCTGTTGGCCTTGTGCTCTTCCTGGCCTGGTCTGGCCTGCCTTGGCCGGGCTAGCTTAGTTGCAGTTGCAGCGTGTGCGCTACATTTAATGTTGCTCTTTACGCAAACTTTTTTTTTTCGTACTGTAAAGGCTTCGTTTTTCCTCAGTTTTTATTTTTATACTTAGTTTGCTTACTTTACATTTATTTAGATGCTGAAAGTACGCAACTTTTGTGTGAGTAAAAAGTGTGAGTACAAAGAAAATCAGCGTGTAATATTAGTGTTTTTCTTCCGCATAAATTCCTCATTTTAATAGCATTGTAAGGCAAGGTAGCGAGAAAAAATGTTCAAGTAAATATAAGCAAAGAAAATTTAATAAATAAATAAATAAAAGCAAGCAAATTAAATACTCATTGCAAACACATACAATATATAGCGCATTTCATAAATGTAGCTCCACCTTAAAGTGACAAGTTTCGACCCTTTATTTGTATCTTCCAATTTTTAAAATTATTTTTTATAAAAAAGCAGTTCAGTCTATAGCAAAATCATTTAAGTTAAATCTTATATTATAAAAAATCCATGTGAATTTTTAGCACTGTTTACGGGTAAATGGAAATAAAGATACCGACTCCTTCGCTTAATGGATTAAGGCTAACACTCTCCAGAGAAGTTAAATACCTAGGGCTCTCGACAGGAAGTTGGACATTTTGCAAAATTTTTGTTAGGTACTTTGCATGAAATTTGCGAAACAAAACTTAAAAATTAAATAAATGGCTTTTTTTACAAATTCGTACATCGAAAATACTTGTGCCGACATTTTGTAAAATTTTTGTTATTTTGCAAGAAATTCATTCCAAATTTTTAAAATGAAATTAAATGATTTTTAAAAAAGTTGAATTTCGAAAACAATTAATCCTACAAGCAAAACTCATTCATAAAAAATTTTAGGAAAAAATTTAAATTTTTATATTATTAAATAAAAATAAAAAAAAAATTGTTTGGCAATTATTTATTTTCACACTAATTTTTTATTGTTAAATATGGCATTTTCTTTTAAATTTGTATCTAGAAAATACTTGTGCCAACCTTTTGTGAAATTTGTTATATTGCAAGAAATTCGTGGTCCCAAATTTTTAAAATAAAATGAAGGGATTTTAAAAAAAATTTGTGTCTCGAAAATAATTAATCCTAGAAGAAAAGTCTTTTACCTAAATTTTATATAATATAAAATTTTTATATAATTAAACAGAAATTACAAAGAAATTGTATGTTAATTATTTATTTTCACACCAATTTTTTATTTTTAAATATGGCAGCAGTTGTAATAAAGTTTGATAATAAGCTTGGGTAAGCTATTAAACAAAATTTTCTCGGAGCGCAAATTTTAAACTCAAACTCAACGCAAATTTTATCTCTGAAATTACAAAAAATGCCTCTTTCAAAATTTCACTATATTTTAAGGAAAGTTAAAATTTCATTTAAAATAATTAAATACTTTGCACATGCAAATTTTAAACTCAAACTCAGCGAAAATTTTATCTCTGAAATTACAAAAAATGCCTCGTACAAAGTTTCACTATATTTTAAGGAAAGTTAAAATTTCATTTAAAATACATAATTATGTGTAAATAAATTATTAAACACATTTTTTTTTTAAATTTATTTTTTAATAATTTAAAAATCTTATGATTTTCCATACATTCTACGTAAACGGGCATTTCTTCTAGGATTATAAGTTTTCAAAATATAGATTTTTTAAAAAAGCATTTATTTCTCTTTTAAAATTTGAAATCGCGAATATCTTACACAATAAAAATATTTTTGAAAAATTGGTTAGCACAGGTATTTATACTACAAAACTACAAAGTTTAAGAAAAATCTGTAATCCACCATTTTCGTTTTCTATGCAACTGCTCCTCTATTTTCTTCAAAAGTAGTAAATATTTCTTAAACGCCATTTCGTTCACATTTTGTTTTTCTTTTTATAGCTGTTTCTCTTCAATCCATAGACCTGGTCGCCGCGAAGATCAAGCTCATTTGCGGTAGTTCGGAACCAATCAACCCTTACTAAATTTCTATCCTATCGTATTGCTAAAATTTGTATCAAGTGAGTTCTAGGACTGTTACTACCGAGTTAGTCCCTTAAATTTTACAAATGCTGCCTTACGTTGTGAACTATGATAATTTTGCTGTAATATGTAAAGCAACTGTATTCTACGGCCATAGCAAAGTTAAATTTTGCAAAACATTTATTTCATTTTTTGCGCAGCGAAATTGGCTGCAATTTTCTTTTAAGCTGCTTGTTAGAAAATACAAGAGTATTAAATGGAATTTACTAGAGTGACCGCTTTTTAGAGCAACCGTTGAAAGCGACAGCAGCAAGCGAAGCTACGGTCGCTAAAACATCATAAAATTTCTATTTAATTTCAGCTTATTTTCTTACATAAAGCTCATTTGCTTTCTGTTGCTACTTTTCGCAGTTTCCCCCCTCCATGCGCTTTGTGTTTTAAATACAAACTACTTTGCCAGCTGCTGCTTTCCTCCTGCGCCTTTTGTTCGTTCGGGGTTTATTGCGTTTTTTTTTTTTTGTTTTGTTTTGGTTTTTTTTTTATTCGCACATTTACCTACTTAACACTTTTGTACAATGTTAAGTTCAAGCACATTAAAGTACATACATATATACTTTTTGTAAGTATGTATGTAGCTAGATATGTATACACTGCGCGTTGTGCATAAATTTTGTGTTTTATTATTTTAAGGAAATCCCCTTCTGCATTCACAGTTTTCTAATTTTTCGTGTTTTTTTTTTGTGCAAACAGCTGCAGAATATTTTTTATAGAATACTACTTTGGGAAAAATCTGAAAAATCCAAAGTAATAGCCGCAAGTTGTTTTGCTGTTTGTTGTTTTTAATGCTAAGAAGTGTTAAGCTTGTAAAGAGAGAGCAGAAGCGGCGTTAGTGGGACCTGATTACTTACTGATTATTTATGCAAATGGCAGCCAGCCGGCAATGAAATGCTTGAAAATTTGCAGTTTTTTATTTTTAAATAAAACTTAATGTTAGCGTTAACTGGTTGAAAAATATTTATTGGGTATGTAAATATTTAAATTTGCTTAAAGCTAAAAAATTCGGAGGTGTTCGTTTGTAATCAATGCGAAGCTAAAATATTTTTAAATCAAACAGAAATTTTGTTTGAATTTATTTAAATAAATGCAAATCATCTAGAAAACGACATTCAAAGTAAACCTCTAATTTACCATATCTTCAAATAATCTCCTTTTTATTTCTTTTTTTTTCATGCATATCAAAAGCAAACAGAGTGACTATTTTCGCTCTTGCTTGTTTGGCAATGCTGATCCCAAAAATTTGAAAACGGCATTCGATTCTTCATAATAAAATCTTTGGATGAGATTTTAAATTTTGTTTTTCAAAAAAAGTTATTTTTTATAATATAGATACCAGTGATTATTGACATATTTAAATTTGAGCCAAATGATAGTCAAAACTTTACTTTAAAAAAAAGTTTCAACAAGTTTTTAACAAATAATTAAGTATAGGAAAAATTGTATACGTCATATGGTTACCGATTTATAGTGGGCTCACTCACAAAAGCAGCCGATAGTTTTTTTTCTGTGCGATTTCACGAATTCTGACCCAACACCTTTTCTCAAACTAATTTTTTTTTTCATATATGTATTTTTTATTATTATTATTTTTAATTTTATTTTCAAATATCACTGACATCTTTTTTGTGCGGTCATTTCAAAACGACTTTGTGAAAGTATTAAATTACCAAACTCATATAATTTAACCAATGAAAGTTTTTGCATTTTCAAGCCAATAATTTTTGATTGCCATTTTGTATTTTGAAATGGTGGAAAAAGTCGATGAGAATTGGACGGATTTTTCGTCATCCCTAATCAAATTTGGTTTCGTGAAAAACCGGTTTGTGTATTGCGCCATCGTCAGTAACATTGTACTTTTTCACGTGAAATGCCTGGACGGGGTTGGATGATTTTGTCAAGTAAATAATCTGGATTAACGTGAATTGAGTTCCAATCCACTTAAAAAGCTAAAGTAAATTAAATGAAGGAGTTGAATAATATAGTGTAGTATGGTAGTCAAATGGAAGAGATTAAACAAAGCTTAATTTCGAAAATATTTGGAAAGAGATTAGCCACGCTAAACGTACGTTTTTACCTATATTTTATTTTTGAGGCAAAAATGCTACTAGAGTATATAGAAGCAAATCTGCATCAGAAATAAAATTTTGAAAAAAATGTCGCTTGCGTTCTTATCGTGGATTGGGGCTCGATAGGTTCTAAATTACCTGAAGCCCTCTATATATGTATATAAATTTGTATACATGCATTTCCATTGCATCAAATAACATAGAGTATATTATTAAATTCCAATAAGTACACCACAAACTTTTATATGTAACTATTTAAGTTCCCGTACTTTTAAGTCAATAAGTTCTTAACCTTTCGAGTATCAATCACAACCATACACATATAATAAGCACTTATGTATGCTCGTATGTATTATAAGTATCTCTACACTGATACTATACAGCACCGAAAATCCCAACACCCAGCAACAATTCTACACTATTGCGGTTGCTGCTCCTGCTGTTGTTGGCTTTCTTAAAGCAGCTTTCTAACGTACCTGCATTAATCTGAAAAGTACACACTTATAGTAAAACGAGCATACATGGTTATTACTTACATATATATATATATATGAATATGAATATACGCACACACACGAACACACTTGGTTGCTAGTAGCGCTCAATTCCCCTGGGAAGAAAATACATATGTATAAGACGTTGAGATGTTCCACTCCACATTTCTGCTACTACAGAAAAGTCACTTTAACCTCTTGTTGTTGTTGCTGCGCGGCTGCAATGAATGCTACCCGTTGTCATTGTTGTTGCTTTTACACTTATTGTTGCTTTTACACTTATTGTTGCACTGTATTTGTTTTAGTAGTCTATTGACACCGCTGTGTTGGCCGCTATGTTATGCATAGAACGCCACAGCATCATCAACACCACCACCACCACTGCATGTGCACTCCCTGTGGTGGGTTCGTGATAGACCGCAATACTAAGCAGCTTGACTGCGTGCGGTTGGGTTAGCTTATTCTATGCGGGCGGTGACACAAATAATTTCAAATATTAGTGCACACACACACTAATGTGCATATGGATGTATGTGTGCATGTATGTATGTATGTATGTATTTATCTACACTTAATTTTAAGTATGAATGCTCATGCGCTCGAGTGTTTTGTTATTATTATTGTTATTACAGTTTTTTGTTTTGTGCCACATTTGTGCAAGAATGTATGGACAATTCTTTCAGAGTTTCCAATCAGAAGTTACAATTATTTTATTTAAAGCCCCTTCAAGTTCTAAAGTTTTCGGAAACTTTGTAATTTTGTAGTGCTTTGGGGTTTAAGTTCTACAGGAAAAGGTCATTTAAACAAACAATTTGGGAAAAGTCACATTTTTTACATGAATAAAAACACTCATTTGTAATAATGTTCAAAATTCATGCTAGGACCATTAGGAATTTCAAAAAAATTTTTTTTTTTTTATTTTAATTTTTTCTAAAATATAGTGCACTATTGATATCAGTCTAAATTCTTTCAATGTTGTGCTAAAAAACACTATCATTTATTTTAAATATGCAAGTATACGAAATAATCTAACAAAAACTGCAACTTTTCTTTATAAATTGTTTTTGTTTGTAATGCCTATGTGCTTTGCCATATCTTGATTTTGTAAACATGCCAGCAGTTGAAATAAAATGCATTCGCAAAAACTTTTTCACTTTAAACTTTTTCACTTCAGATATTACAAAAAAAAAAACTCTAAAAATTAAACCTTTTTTTAGAAAATTTCAAATTTTATGAAAATATTTTT
The DNA here is from genome assembly GCA_951828415.1 of Anomoia purmunda. Taxonomy (NCBI): domain Eukaryota; kingdom Metazoa; phylum Arthropoda; class Insecta; order Diptera; family Tephritidae; genus Anomoia; species Anomoia purmunda. The sequence goes on along the minus strand of OX639996.1, from coordinate 111,244,084 downwards.
TTTTGGGAATGTCCAACAGTTGAAATAAAATGCATTCGCAAAAACTTTTTCACTTTAAACTTTTTCACTTCAGATATTACAAAAAAAAAACTCTGAAAATTAAACCGTTTTTGTTTAGAAAATTTCAAATTTTATGAAAATATTTTTTTTTTTGGGAATGACTTCTGAGCAATACAACAATTTTAATTTTTTTTTTTTTATATATCACAATTTTTAATTTTTCCATAAATTTTATATATGTAAATGACCTTTCTCTGTAGTACTAAGTGTTATCGAAATAAAAATTCTTAGAAAAAGGATGTGTTTCATATTCAAAATACTTATCTTGCTAAATAAATAAAAAAAATTGTGAAATTGTTTCACACAGCTGCATAGCACCCAAATTACTACAAAGCTACAAGGTTTAAGAAAATATATGGACTACTCTATAATGTGGTATAGATATGGTACTACTCTATAACGAATTTTAGTTCTTAGACAAGGAGATATAAATCTTTGAAAAAAGGCAAGTTCTATTAACATTTTTGCGAAGTGTACTAGAAAAATTTAGTTATGCTTTTAAGGTTATAATTTTTATTTTAAAAAAATCATGATTTAATACTTAGAATTGGGCAAGAAAAATTAGAGCAAATTTGGTTTGTTGGTTGAATTTTACTTTGCCGATAATATCTGGTGGATATTGTACGATTTTTAATTTTTTCGTTAAAAGTATAATTGTTATTCTGCGATCACAATAAACGTAATAAAATGGCTTGCATAATTGTTAGCGTTTGTTCATGTTGAGTAATCAGTTTTGGACAGTGCTATATTTTAAAGAAAAAGTAAAAAAAATATCAATAAAATTTGACGCAAAAAATAAAAATTTAAAAATAACTACCAAACTTGATCGAAAAAGTAAAAAGTCACAAACCATCAATCAAATATTATCGAACATATAAAAATTGTAAAATAATGATTATGAAATAATTAAAAACAAAATTTTTTTGAAAAAATACAATTTTTAAACATAAAAAAAGTCGTGGTAGCCTTTTTATTCGAACCCCATCTATATTCGTTAAACTAGATAATCATAAAACAGAGTGAAATGTGTTTCGAACCTTTGGTTTACTGGGCGCATATGGCTTGTTCACAATGTACATGTACACACCCACACACATGCCCATAGCCCATATAAAAGTAGTTTACCTTGCGGTCGAGGATGTATTAGCAGCAGAAGAAGCCATCAAGAAATCAGAAGCCACAACTAACAACGGGCGACCTATTGAAGGCGTTTATGTACATATGTCTCACATATATTAAAAAGTAGGTGTATGTATGTATGCTTTTAGTCTTTTAGTTAGGTTATTAGTCAATCCCCAAACTCCCAGTCAACTCTTTCTGCTAGTCAACTATTTAAGTAGTCAGTCAACTAACCGCATACGCAATCCGTTTGCATTATTGGAGCTTCAGTTGTTTTATGGTGAATGTGGTGTAGTTGTTTTGTTGTTTTCTTTTTGCTATTGCAGCTTGTTTTCCTTACTTTACGCTGCTTCTTCTGTTGCTTTTAGCAGAAATGTTATGTTACTTTTCTCAACTTTTTTACCTATAACCACGCTCTACTCCCCACTTGTTGATTTTTTGTTTTTATTTCCTTTTACTTTCAACATAATCTTGCCATTTGGTTTTGTTTTTGCTAGTGCCCTATAAATGTTATTATTTTATAGAGAGAAACATATTCCCGCTTGACATAGAAAACCGCAAGCGCTAAAGCTTGTGAAAGTTGATTCCTGTTGCTTCTGCGGAATTTATCAAAAAGATTTCTAAGTAGTTTACCTACACAGTTACAGGATACGCATACAGCTCGAGAAGTATAGCTAAACCAAGTTAGGTGTAGAGATTGAATTAAAATTGCATATGTGGTGGCTTTTACTCTTACCCTTTATTACTCGTACATACCTGTTTATTTATATTTATTGGGGTAGGCTAGAAGAAAATTTACCAGCCGACTCACGGAAACGTAGTTAATGGAAGCAGAGAATCCCGTAAATTTATACTCTAGCGAACTACACATTGTACTATCCTAATATCCATAGTTTAGTCGGTTGTACAGTGCGTATGATAAACGTGCGTTGCCAACTATTTGCAAGTTAGCTACAAAGGTGGGTAAGTAGAAGGATATTATGTAGCGAAAATGTGCGTGTATATGTGTGTGTGTGTGCGTGTTTATGTTCAATAGTTTCAAGGATGATATGATTATGAAAATGTATACATTAAAATCGCCTAACTATGCAGGAGTGCGGGTAGATTTTATAAGGTAACTTAAGAATGTTAAGCCTTTAATACTAAGCTGCAAATGGGATTTTACTTTACCTTTTGGAGTTGTAAGTTTGGAGTTCAGTGAGAAATAAAAGAAAAGAAGTACTCTATAGAAAAGCTATATGCAAAGACAAATATATAGGTGACAGTTCCATAATATTATACTGGTGTGAAATAAGTGAAACTATAAATAAATGCAAATAGTTTTGAACAGAAGAGAGTTGCCACCTTTTAAAAAAATACATTTTTAGTTTTTACTTAATTTAATTGAAAATTATAATATACAGTAATAAAATAGTTTATAATGGTTAAAACGAATGGCGCCTAATTTTGAAAATTATTTGGTAGAGAGTTGCCAGCTTTGTACAAAATTTAATTAAAATTAATATTAGGATATTACAATATGGGTATAAATCAGAAAAGATCTAGGTACGCCATATTGCGAAAAATATTTGTAAAGAGGGTTGCCAACTATTTAAAAATATGGATAGAAATTAATAAACTACTTAAACAAAATATTAAAATACAGATGTGAAGCGAAATATTTTATGGTTACCAGTTGTTTTAAAATTTTAATGCCAATTAATTAAAAGTTAAACATCTCATTACAATGCTGGTGTGCACCAAAGCAGGTTTATAAGGAAATGTTCTTCACAATTGTTGCCACATATTTAAAAAGGTTAACTTAATGGTCAATCAATAGATTGACTGAAATACTTTATGACTGCGTTAAAAGGTAGAGTCTTAATTTCATCGATTGTATTGGAAGGGATTGCCGCTTGTTTGTAAAACTAAATTAAATTAAATTAGTAATATTAACCAAATATTGAAATATGTTAGAACAGGGTTGCCACCTGTTTTAAAAATTAGATACAAATTTATAAAGAAGTTCAATGAAATATTAAACTCCCAGTGCTTGACGAAATAAGCGTAGGAACGCTTAGTTTGGTAAATATTTTAGAAGTAGCGTTGCCAGCTTTGTGAAGAATTACATACCAATTAATTAAAAGCTAAACAATTTATTGAAATACTGGTGTGGAACGAAAGAGGGTTGAATGCAATACTGTTGGAAATATTTTTTAAGAGGGTTGCCAGCCATTTGAAAATTAAATAAAATTCAATAGATATTATTAATAAAATCCTTCAATATTGATATCAATAAAAAATGGTAGTGCATATTAACTAATAGGTCAAACCGCATAATCTAACAGTGGTGTAAATTGAAAGAGGTTCATATGAAAGAGAAACTTCGCAGGGGGTTGCCACCTCTTTAAAAGGTTAACCTAATTTAATTAATAAATCAACTGAAATGATATACCATGGTGTAAAACAAAAGAGGCTTACTAAAGCTAAGTTCCAAAAATTATTTTGAAGAGGGTTGCCACTTGTTTTAAAAACTAAATTAAAGAAATATTTAAAAAATATTACAATATGGGTATCTGCAAAACAAAGTTCCGTTTTACAAAAAAATAATTTTGAAGAGGGTTGCCAGCTGCTTAAAATGTTAGATACAAATTTATATTTATAAAGCTAAATGTAATATTACAATATTGGTGTGAGAGAAGGGTGAAAGAAGTTTAGGAAGGTTTAATTTTGAAAATAATTTAGAAGAGGGTTGCCAGCTGTTTTAAAAATTAAATACCAAGTGAATAAGTAGTTTACAAAGTCCCTAGAGTTGTTGGGGGTTCTGAATGGAGCAAGATTGTGCGTTTATCTATAAATAAGTTAAAAATTTGTATTATAAATGAATGATCTTTTTGAAAGAGTCTGTATAGCAATTTCACGAATACTAAAAGCTAAAATCATTTTTTTTTTCGAATGCGCATTAATCAACATTTCATGTTTTAAATGCCATGCGAATGCGACAATGGATTTTTGTTTTCTTTCATTAAACACAACTCTATTTCTCGCATGACAACAGTTCACAGTTTATAATGTTTATTATTTTTTATGGTTTTGGCCCCGAAAAAGATTATGCATGTCCTTGTGAGCAGCCACTCAAGCGACAAATCCTGATCTGCACAAATGTACTGGCATGTTGCGTATACGCCATGGAGCCAAGCATGGGGGAGCAAGTGTTAAATGGTGCACTAAAATTATTTTACAACATCACACACATACATACTTATATGTAAATAAATGCAAATGGGTATGCATGTATGTATGTATGTACATATGTGTGTTTGCGCTTGTGTGCGCTTATCGGATAATTTATTAAATATGCAGCTGCATATTGAAACAGCTGCACTTTCCCAACATAAACGCTGCATAAACGATTCCACAATAACAACAACCACCAGAACAACAACAACAACAACAATAACAACAAGGATAGTGCAGTGAGTGATTTGTATTCAAATAGCTTGAAGACACCGCGTCGCAGCAGAAGCTACGCTTGAAGCTTTTATTTAGGTAGCAGTGGCGGTGCGTATAGCAGCAAAACAAATTACGAGATTTAAGACCAGCAACTAAACCAGCAACAACAACAGCAAGCAGTGCAAGCTCCTGAATGCTGTGTGCGTTTGGATGGCATGGAGTAGCAAGCTTTGTGGCAGCTAAGCGTAGCTAATAAAAAAAACTTGCTTCATTTATTTGCATCAACTTGTCGACGATGGCGGTAATGGTGGCGATCACACCCACCGAACGGTCAACAAACAAAATGCAAAAACTTTGAGTTTAAATGGCTGCGAAAGTGTTTTCTATATACAGAGGCTCTGTCTGTGCGCGTGCGAGTTTGAGGTATAAAATGCTGATATTAAAATTTTCTTGCTGTTGCTCTTTTTTAGTTTACTTCATTAATCTTCTACGTTGACAATGACTCTAAAACAAAAACAAAAAAAAAAACAACATGAAATGCATAGAGCTAACTTGGCAGTGGCTGCGGTTGTGGCTGCGGCAACGGCGCTGGCCTTGCCACATGCCACATAAATGATACACGTATGCATTGCACAAAGCAAATTGCTGCGTAGCTGCAATAGAAATATTCCTCTAAAGTGGTGAGTTTCCTGTAGCCTTCACATGCTTGGGGTTCGTGGGTATGCGGCGTATGAAACTTTCACTACTTCTACTCTTTTGCTATATTGTGTAGGGAAATGTGAAAATGTGAAAATGTGCAACACAGCGACCATCAATGTCGCAACAAAAATAACTGGCGAGCCAGCATGAAAACTTACAGCTTACGAAGATTGTGTTTTATGAATGTTTTTCGTTTCCGCAAAAAGTTAAAGTTCTGTGTAGGAACGATAGCCTCTAATCTTGTACCTAGAATACATGGTATTGCAGAGCAGATTCAAATTAAAAACTTAAACACATACATATTTACTTGAAATATTCTTTTTGTTTTTATTGATTTCATTTCTTAACTTCATCTGGCGGATTGAAGCTAACCGAGAATATTCTCAAAGTAAAGGGACGAAATACAAGTAGAAATTAGCAAGCACACAGCTAACCGGTGTGTTCTTTGGACACTTCTTTAATTCAAATGCATTTATAAAAATATGTGTTTCGCAAAAATTGCATCAATATTTGATGTTTCAATAGTTTGTAATTCAAAATTGACAAAAATATGTCGAATAAAAGCAATAGGTGGTTCATCCTTTGATTACAGCTAATTTCAGTCGGGTAGAATTTCACTTATTGAAAATAGCGGCTCTCTTTCCATCCTACGCCTTTCCTTTGCTCTCTCTTCCTAGTAAATATTTTTAATAATTATTAATATTGTAATTAGCGGTAGAGTAATATAGACCCACTAGCTCCAACCATCAGCTAACAAATATTACCACTGGTTTGAGTCTTCGTTGAGTTTATATTTGACCAGCGCCATCTGCCATTCAAAACACGAAGCAAATTCATACAATTATTTATCAACATTTGCCATAGGATCGGTATAATTAATGTAGGAGTTGTTGTCAATAGATTGTCAATATTATGCAAAAAAATTTGTAAAAACTCCACTTATTTGAAAATTGTCAATAAAATTTAATCAAAATTTTTAAAAAAATTTATTGAAGTTTCAAGTGGCCAAAAATTCCTTTTGGTTTTTGATAATATATTTTTGCCGACGGTATTCGACGTTTTCTTCCATAAAAACCAAAATTTTGCTCATGCGTTATATGGATGAAATTGCACATAATCAGCAGCAATCAAATTTCTAGTCACTTGCTTGAACAACACAACTGCCCATCCCAAAATTTATATTAAAAGAGCTATACAATTTTGATTTAATTGGTTTTTTTAAGTTGCTAAATTTTTATAAATATTCTAGGAAGTTTTAAACATCGACTTACATAATTTTTGTCATAGAATTTTCTATATTGTTATAAATAATAATTTCAATAAAATACAGAATATTAAAACGGGCAAAGATTGTCAATACATTTTGCTAATATTCTTGTGAATATAACTGCTTGTATATTAGGGTGCTTAAATAAAAAAAAAATTACGGGACTCCCAATCGAATAATAAAATTATTATAATTCCGCGGAAATTTTTCAAAAAACATTTGTATCCAGACCTTTTAGGCTTAAATTGTTCTATTATCCCGGGTAGTTTTTTTTAATGTTTTGTATGTATTAAATCTCAATTTTAGAGGTTAGGAGATATTTTCAAATCGGTCCACCTCACGCAAAACTTAATTTTCGAATTATTTTGGTGGGAGTATTACACATAATAAATTTCATAACTCCGATGGGAAAACAGTACTGAGTTTTTTTGTGTTGAATTATACCCCAAATGTACAAAACAACGAATGTACAATAATAAATTAAAAGTTAAAAGTTTCTACGACATTTCTAAAAATTAAGAAAATTGCAGTTTTGTAGCTGAGTCATGTGCAGGATTAAAGCAAACAGAAATTTCAGTTGAGTTTTGAAAATCTGGCCTAACGATATAAATTCCAGTTAACTTTTCACAAAGTTTAAAGCTTGAACTTTTACGGGTTTTCTTGAATAAACTGTGTTTTGTTTTTCAAAATAATTAGCAATAAACAAAGTGTCGAAACTTGTCAATAAGTCCCTGTCATATTGCTATGATAAGCACTATAATTCACTACCTAATTCGAGGTTTTCTGATATGAGATCTACTATAAGTAAATTCATATACACTAAATGCAAATACGCCCATTTCACACAAACCAAAAAAAAAAAGTGAAAAATGATTTCAATCAACATTTTTGCGTGCTTAATTTGGGCAAAGTGTGAAGGCCGACAGCCGGCAAGCGACCAGAATGAGCTCACAAAAAAAAAATAGCGTCACTTTTTGTCTAGCTACAAATAAAAGGCGCGAGTAGCCCGGGGAATAGCAACCGCCAAGTTTTAGTTTGATTAGGACATTAGAATATTTGAGTGGATAATTTAATCAAATTAATTACTTAGCGCGCGCGACTTTTATAAGCGTAAATTACAAAACAGGCGCTGGAGAGCGAAACGTAGCACGCGCGCGACAAAGAAAAGCAAATGTGAAAAAATGAATTTGGTTTTTTCGTTTTTTTGGTGTTGCCTGAGGCGTCGCATGCCACAAAGCAAATGCTACGCAAAGCGCATACATGCTATATGTATGTAATATGCCAACGATGATGTGATTGTTGATGTTGTTGTGGTTTTTATACTACACTTGCCGGTGGCTGGGCTTAAATGTGCTGGTAGTGGCAAATAAGAATTTAATGAGTGTTGAAGTGTTGGCGGTGGTGAGGCAAGTGTGCGGAAATTTAGTGCGGGTGGCATTGTTAATTGTTGCTGTTGTTGTTGGCGCTGCCACTATTTGCCCCAAACTGTCTGCCGGCAATGCAGGCTCATAAAACCAAAATACACAAACGCCTGCGAGTGAGCATGCGAGCGTTGGCATGTACGTACGTATGGAAAAGCATGGCATGGCATGGCGATCGCATGGCGTATGAGTGACATTTTATTTAGTGCTTGCGTAAATAAATGCGGTCGGACTGGCAAATTTTGTGGCGCGCTAAATTTTCGTGGCAGTATATTTTGTAAACTGATGGATTTCGTTAGTTGTTATGGCGTATTTCAAGCTTTATCCGGTAGCAGTATTTCATTTTAGGTTTTTTGATAAGAGTGAGATTGTTTTGCTGATTTTTTTTGTCGAAAAAAGAAAACTTTGCGTAATTATGCTGTTCACACAAATAGAGGGCAAACGTTGAGTTCAGAATATTTGAACGCAATCATTTGAAATATTTTGTATGTTATGGGATAAAATAAAAAAATATGTAATATTTGTAAGGTACAAAGAAAGTATTCAAAATTTTTTATTGCGATTTTTTTAAGTTTTTTATTAGGTGTGAGATAAAAATGTTGATAACGATAACAAATAAATAAACACGAATTTATCTTTTTACATGTCATTTAGACTTTTTGTAAAGTATTTAGGGCGGATCAATTTGTATGCGATATTTTTTCGACCATATGTGTATGCCAAAAAATTGATATAACAATTAAAACTAAAATTTAAATTTAAATTATCTGTAAAATTAAAAGTAATATTAAAATTAAAAGCAAAATTAAAAGCAAAAATAAAGTTCACATTAAAACTAATATTACAGTCAAATTAAACTTAAAATGAAAATCAAGCTGAAAATTGAAAACTGAAGCTAAAAGTAACATTAACATTAATATTAAATTAAAACTGACATAAGAATTAAAAATAAAATTTAAATTTAAATTAAAAGAAAATTTAGAAATAATATTAAAATTAAAACTGAATATAAAATTTACATTTAATTAAAAGAAAATTTAAAAATAATATCAAAATTAACACTGAAAATAAAATTTACATTAAAATTAATGTTAAAATTCCACTAAATTTAAATTTCAAATTATAAACTATAACTGAAAGTAAAATTAACATTAACATTAACTTAAAATTGATATAACAATTAGATTAAAATTAAAATTTAAATTTTAAGTAAAATTAAAAGTAATATTAAAATTAAAAGCAAAAGTAAAATTCACATTAAAATTGAGATTCGAATTAAAATTACATTAAAATTAAAATATCATACATATACCTATTATTTGCCATTATATTTTTATTATTATACAGTACGACAAAATTAAATTCAGAATTTTGAGAAAATTCAAAGGACAATGAAAAAAAAATGAAAAAATTAAATATTAATAAAATAAAAGTATTACATTAGAAGTGAACCTCCACGGTTCTTTGAAGCTTAAAAATCGATTTTCTCAAAATTCTGATGTGCTACAGCAAAACACCGAGACACACATTTCTTTATTTTAAGTCTATTTTCACTGTCGTACTGTGTTATATGCAGGTAATAAAAATTGGATTATGATTCTCGACCCGTGCGTCACCTAGCGGAAAGAACTTACTGCATTTAATATGGGCAAGAAATACTTACAAATTTCCACACTCCTGCGCCACCAAGCGAATAACTTTTTCATATTGATTTTGTTTAGTAACAGGTAATATATGTTTTGTATTTCAATCAAATCAAACCATAAATGTAATTTCTACTCATAACTCGACTATTGCGCCATCTAGCGACAAAGTTGAGGTCTGATCTACGCTGGAAATTGAAATTTCATACCTCTAGCTCTATGAAAATCGCTCGCGAGATTTGTACCAAATATGCAAGGAAAAATGAAAGTGAGTTAAGTAAAGTAAGTCTTAAAAAAAATATATCAGCTATGAAATAAAAAATAAAAGATTTTTTTTCAATTAAATTATCAAGAAGATTCGCGAAATAGTACCGATTTCAAAGTATACTGTTTAACGCCCAAATCTGCATACTTTTGCCATGCACTTCTACCAACCAACTCATATCACATCCACTTTTTCTTTATCAGCTATAAATGTTCAACACTTCAAATAACTACAAGTACGTGTTTATATCTACCGTACATACCCCACACATATTTGACTTGGATTCAAACTTTATGTGCTAGTCAATATGTTTCTTTCATACACATTCGTTTTATTTAGTTTAGTTAAGTTCAACTTACCTTCGGTGTGGCCACAGCATGCGCTCCATCGTACACGTAGAGATGATCATTGCAGTCCAATTGCAACATATCGAAACGCAACATGAAACGTTGCAATATCGAATGCGTTTGGAATGTGATGATGCAATCCAGATTGCGTTCATTTTGCGACCAAAGTACAGCGCCGTCGATTTTACGATAAAGTTGCTGTAGGAAGTGATTCTTGCACAGAGCTTGCATGTAATCTGCAAAAAATAAGAAGAAAACACAGAAAAAATAAGAAGATGAATTTTCCAGATATGAACAGAGGTGAAAGAGCTTAAGTAGCTAGCTGCTCGTCGTGTATAGGAGTAAAAAGCAAGTAGATGGTTAGCGCGAATGCCAAGACTAAAGTGAAGTAAGTGGCTTTCGCATGCAGGCAATGCTACTCATATAAATTCGAATGCATTTGTGCGTATGTGTGTGCGTGTTGGTTTTAGTAAACCGCAACGAAGAAAACTACGGACTACTACAAGTCCCCACCACATACACCAAAACACACACTAATAGTCGAAAATCACTGCTTAATGCTTGCAAATGGCCAGAAAGTTGTTGTTGCATTTCTCAGCGCCAGTTGATTTTATGGTTTTAGGATGCCGTGCTTTGTGGCTCTGGTTGTGGTTCTAGTTGAGTGCATTAGAATTTTAATGGCAAATAAAAAATTCATTTGCGCTGCGTTAGCGGAAAACCAACACGCGATCACACGCACACACACACACACACGATAGACAGGCTTGCAGGAAGGCAGGCAAGAGACCAAGGCAGCCGATTTGCTAAGACAATTTTAATATAACGAAAACGAACTAAGAATAAGTGGCAGGCAACTACTAATTTTAATTTTGGCAAAAGCTGCTTTAAAGATAATAGGCAAAGAATTTATGCTTCAACTTTATTTTCAGATCTTAATAAATTTATTAGGAAATCAGTATCAGGCCACACTGAAAATAAAGTGCCACTGGGATTTTAGGACGCAATGATTTCAAAAGAAAACGGGTATACCTATATGGTGAAATCTCCAAATCTTTTGACTTGCTGAGCTAAATTTTTTTACGATCATATTAAATTAAAGTTAAGTGAGAAAATTTCCCTTTTGGCAAATATAGAAAAATTCACGAGAAATAATTTTGAAGAATATTTTAGCCCTTTAGATATCTCATGAAAGCATCGTTTCAACTCTGTGTCTTTTTTAAAGGTTGAATTAAATAAAATAAATTTTTTTAGGGAACTGTTCGCCGAAAAATTTCACTAGAGGCCTTCTCAGACAAAACCTTTATACAAAGTAGGTACATAAAAGCCCTCGGTAAAGAATAGGTCTGAAGAGAAATCTACCATGCTCATATATTTAATTTTAATGTTTTTATAAAATTTTGGTTTACAGTACAATAGACCTCAAGGTCGTAGTGCACTATCCCCACACAAAAATAATAATAATAAAAATGCTAAACTTTGTACAAAATATTTAAAAAAATCAACAAATTTTCATAAAAATTTAAAATATACAAAATTTATTCAAATTAAACAAATTTTCAGCAAAATTTCAATTATATAAAAATTATTTGAATTAAATTTTTTTTTATTTTCAACTTTTGGAATGTATTTGTGAAGCTTGTTTAATTTTAGCATAATAATAAGAATTTCAAACTTTTTTGAAAATTTATAAAAATTCAATAAATTTTCATCAAAATTTAAAAATTTTTAATTGGAATTTTTTGAACATCTTTGCTTTGGAGATCTGCAGCTCATTTAATTTTTCTAGTTGATTTTTATCAATTTTGGAAATTTTCATCAAAATTGAAGCATTTTTAATTAGATTTTTGGAAAACTTTAAAAATTATTTAAATTATTATTCTTTATTTGAACTTTTGGAATGTATTTTTGAAGCTCATTTAATTCTAGCATAGTAATAAATTTCTTGAAAATTCATAAAAATTTTAGAAATTTTCATCAAAATTGAAATATTTTTTTTTTCTGAATTTTTGGAACACTTTGCGTGTGGAGTTTTGTAGCTCATTTAATTTTTCCAGTTGTGTTTTTGGCATATTTTTTAAATTTTTGTCTTACACACTTTATTCCGTATAACGGTTGGATTTATAAATTTCCGTTGATTTAAATTTTTTTTGGGCTAACGGTGTTGCTCATTTGCGGCTCTATAGTATAATATTAAACTGTATGCGTTCAATAAAAAACATTTTCCAAGACCAATTTATACAAAAATTCTCAAAATATTAACAGAAATTTTCAGTCTCGTGGGACTTATACATTATTATACTGAAAAATTTTATACCGAAAAGTTACCAAAAATTGCATTTAAAAAGTTTGAATATTTGCGGAACATATTTTGTACTTTTAAAAATTTTGTACAAAGTTTGAACTAAACAAGAAGTATAGATTTTCAAAATTTTTGAAAAAGCAACAGGAATTTACCACTAGTTGTGAATTGCACATTATTTTGCCAAAATTAAATGAGCTTCGAAACTACATAAAGTTTGCAAAAATTAAAATTAAAAAATTTTTATGAAAATTTGTAGTCAACTAAAACCAATGCCCCAAAACAGCCAAACTTTTTCGCTACGAAATGTGGTCACAAAGGGTTGTATAGATTTAAACTGAAAGATATCTTTTTTTACTTGAAAATTTGAAAATCAGAGTAAGCAAGAGCTCGTAAGAGCTCCAAGCGCTCTTGAAGTCAATCTTTGTCATCAGTTTTATTAGACCGTATAAAAAGACTTAGACTTTTAAAAGACTTTTTCTACCTTAAATAGAGAAATACTCATAAAATACCCCTTTCATTTCTCACTCTCTCCATTACCACCCTCCATTCTAAATGTGTTCATCTCTTATCTTAAGAAAACATTCAAAACACACATGCAGTCTTTCTTCTGTATATATGCAAAAATATTTGTGTAGTACATATATTCCCTCATAACCACACGTTTCCTATGCACACCACCATTCGCACATATTTAGCATAATTATTAATTTTACTTCGATAACCGCACTTAAAAATTTTGTTGCCTGTGCTTGTCAAGCAATCACACAAGCGGATGTTTGTGTGAGCGGAAGTGTAGCAGACAGGTAAATGAGTGGAGAACATTTGCGGCAGCGTACGGAAAATGGCGCTTGTTAATTTCTAGATTTCGCCAAAATTTACCTCTTGTCGCCAAAATTCAAATGCAATGAACAAAATTTCAGAATATTTCACAAATGTTTGCCTTATGATTGCAACGATGCGGAAGATTTGCTTGAACGGTGAGGTAGGTAGGTACATAATAATGTGGTTGAGAAAAATTTTGACTTTTATTACAACATATTCTAGTTGAAATTAAGTGCAAAGTGAAAATGGTTATTTTTAGGTTTGTTGATAAGAGCGGAAATTTCAAAGAAACTATTTGATGAAATGGCGTACGACAGTTGATATTTTTATTGTATTATTAAAGTGGGATATTTAAGGCGTTTGTGAATTGAATATACATAAAAATAGGGAAGGCGACTCACTGGAAAACCGCGTTATATTTATTGTAGTCAGTTTCTATTAATATTCTACTAGCAACTGTTGTTCGGCTGATTTTGAACGTTGAGTTTAAAACAAGATTATTCAAATTTTTATAGAATTATAAAAGTCTTCTGATAATACTTACGAATAAGATACACTTTTTAAGTCAACGATAACTATTATTTCGAGATTTATATTATAAGTATGATGACTTTGCAAGTCTTAAAATACTGAACTATTTCGGGACTATTTTTGGATCATTTTGGGAGTGGTTCCTAAATTATATTTTACTATTACCGATATGATCCCGAACAAGTTTGGAAGTGGCCCGAAATAGTAAGGAGATAGTTCCGAAATGGTCCCCGAATAGCTCTGTATTTCAAGTTTGAAAATAATTTTAATTCGTAATTATTACTACAAGACTTTTATGATATAAGTTTCAATATAAAAGTCTTTGAAAATAAAGCCTCTCATTCGCAATTAGAATGAAAAGACTTTCAATCGCAACACAATAGATTTCAATGACCTAAAAATTCAGTACCGCGGATAATTTGTATGAAAAAACTTTCAATATAAACCTCAATTTAAAAGTTTTTGAAGACTTAAAAAATATTTCGGATTTTTTTAAATAAAAGTTTTTAAATATTTAAAAAAAATTAATAATTATTATGAAAATAATTCTATAATATATGTTTCAAAATAAAAGTCTTTGAGCGCTAAAAAAATTTCACATTCTCATTCATAATAGTTATAGATGATTAATAAAAAATATGTCGCTGATAAATTTTTTTTTAAATTTAAAACAATTGCCGCCCTCTCCCAAAATAAAAGTTTTCCCCTCATAATTATTTAGAAATGACTAATATATGAAAAGATTTTTATATTATAAGTCTGAAAATAAAAGAAATATTTCGCCGATAACTCTTATGAAAAGACTTTTTTCTCAAAATATAGTTATCGATGACTTAAAAGATGTCTGTGACTCATAATTATTATGAAAATACTTTTTATAATTCGTACGAAAATTTTGATGACTTTTTTAAAACTTAGCCAGCGGATAATTATTATTCTGAGTCTCTGGTTATTTTGTCACTCAGTTAAAAAAAATATAATTTTACCTTTTCAGTGCCCTTTTGAGATTGCAGAAAAAAAAGACAAATTATACCTGCATTCTTTACTTGAGAAAATAGTTTCTAGAAGAAGAGTAAAAAGCCAGATAGATTGAAGCGCCTTGCCTTTTAATTTTCTTTCTACAAATGACATACCTTATTTGACTTTTGCAATGAGCTCAATATTCGCGCCAATGTCAACATCAAATCAAACGATTGGACACGCAGCCAAGGAGTAATTCACTAAAAAAATGTAAACTTTATGCGGGAGTAAATAACCTTTTTCTTACTTTTCTTACAAACATTGAATGAAGGCTGGCTGACAGTTTTATTAATCTTCGTTTACAATCCTCCAATGCTCAAATTTTTTGTGCACTTCAAATGAAAAAAAGTGATTTCTTGGTTGAACTTGTTTTTTTTCTTAGTAAATAATATGCATTGATATAATGCTACCAAATTTAAGCGCACCATTAAACTTTTGTCACTTTTCAAATACCAAAAGTGAAAATAATAATGCAAAAAAAAAAAAATATGAATGAAGAAAATTGAACGAAAAGTCAAATAAAGATAGATTTGCGGAGGGAAAAGTAGATGAATTGATTGAGAACTGGAGGACAAAGCACGAATCTATGAAGTGTAAACATTAAGTTGGAGAGAGCGAAAGAGATTGAGAAGCAGAAGTAGAAGCGGCTGAGTGCGAGCGAGAAAGCGTAGTGTTGAGTCAAAATAGCGGGCGTTAAGCGTAGCTAATTTCTCATAACAACTATGGAGTGCGTGAGTGAGTGAATGAACGAGCGAATGAGCGAGTAGATGGGTTGAAAACTTTGCTAAGTACAAAATTTGCTGGTTTGCCGTTGGCAAAGAATGACGAGAAAATCTTGTTCAACTTTTTAAATATGATTTCTGTCAACGCAGACATTTAAAGTGATATTTTTTTTGTAAGAGAAAGCAGTTAGTTGTGAGAGCTGGTGTCAGAGTTGGCAAAGAAAGTTTCAAGTAAATTGAAGAGACAGAATCAAACATAGAGGCAAGGCAGCGACCACCACCGCTAGGGAAAATGAACCAATTTGCTGGAAAGTAAATACTTTCGTGGCGGCAGCAAAAGTTTGCTAACTTCCGATTTTTCAATTGTTGGCATTTAATATGTCACTGTGGCGTATTAAACGAAAGGCAACGACAAACGACAGACTGACGCAAATGGCATCGGAGTTATAAATACCATACTTAGCTGTATGCAAATAAATGTCAAAACACTGCTGCGTATGGCAAGTCGGTTGGTTGCATTGCTGCAAAAAGTTTTGGAAAATTTAAATTAAAATTAGATTGGTTTTTTTTCTTACATTATTTAACTAAGTATTGCTGAGAAAGGGGCAAGCCGGTGTGCGAGTTGTTGGGACACTGGCATAGCCCGTGGGTCTCATTATGAATGTCATTTGAGCAATTAACGCCATAGTGCCTGCTTAAACGCTTGCGGGTAACTTGCTTCCTGAGATGACAGCTGCCCGCCCTGACGCAACAGACAGACAAGAGCGCGTGCACGCACAGTGGTGGAGAGAAATGAAAAGTTGTAAAGAAAAATTGATTTTAGTGCAGCGTTTAACATAACTTTACATAAGTTTTCAAAATTTTTGTGTTTTTTTAAAACTAAATTTAAATCTTTTTTTTTACAAAAATATAGCTCATTCTCTTTGTGCAAATTAAAAATAAAATTCTATCAAAATTTTAACCTTTAATAAAATTTCCAAAAAACTTCTGGGTAAGCAATTTTATTGCGCATTGAATTATTAAAGTGAAATTTTGAAGTGGCTAAAAAATCTCGTTTGTTTTTGATATACATTAAAACTTGCCTAAAATGAGTAAAAAAAATTTAAATTTTGATAATAATTATCGGCGCATCCGATCGCAACAAAATTTTGTGACTACGTATTTTTGCTTATATTTTTATTTGGTTTTAATCGAGATTTTGTTCAGAGTTTTCAACTAAAACTGCTACAAGTTTGAGAGACCCGACAGGTGGCGCTATTGTCGAGTTCTAATTTATTCTCCAGCGATATTTTTTTTTTACAGATTCCGCATTCGCAATCTCCTCATAGCTTTTTAAGGTTTTACGTAGTTCCAGGGGCTCACATAAAAAATTATGGGGTGGGATTTACGCAAATTTAATAATAAAAAAGTAAAGAAATTCCAAGTTAATGTTACAGTTTAAAGATTTTGGGGAGGCTCGCATTTCCCCTTTTGTGCGTCAATGTTTAGTTCTAATTAAGATTTGTGATGTGAACAAAGCTAAACACATCTGCCCAATGTAAATAACTGCGATTCAAAAATAATAAAAATATATTTTTATCATTAGAATTCGATTGGAGATTTCTTAAAGAAACGAGGAAAACTATATTAGAAGTTTATACATAAGTTCTCTAACTTCCAATAATTCTGTGATTTTTAACTCATAGAAAAGGGTGAGTTCTCGAAACGAATTAACCCTACTCTTTGCTAGGTATGTTCTGTTATTGCTGCGAGTAGCCATCGCCCGGCTGATAGCCAAGGTTTCATTCAAGCATTCCCGTTGCAGCAAAGATTTGCAATTCTTAGAATGTCATCATCTCTTTCCTTGCAATATCCATTTTTTTCACGCCTGATAATGCCACTTTCATTCGGATGCTTTTCTAACATCTCCGTAACCTTTCTAACACAAACGCTGGCCTTAAACAGAAACTACTCTACTACAAGTCTCTTAAAGCACTTTTTGAGCTGTACTCTCTGCTATTTAATACCTCTTCTTCAATTACTCATTGTTTGAACAAATTTTCTAAAAAAGTGTTTGGGCGCCTAAAATTATGCATTGTATAAAACATACCCACGCATGTGAATGCCGACAAGTTACAAAAAAACACACACACACATCTAAAATAAGCATAATTGGACACAATGTAAACCTGCCTAAATTTTAATTACACTGGTATAGAGT
The DNA here is from genome assembly GCA_951828415.1 of Anomoia purmunda. Taxonomy (NCBI): domain Eukaryota; kingdom Metazoa; phylum Arthropoda; class Insecta; order Diptera; family Tephritidae; genus Anomoia; species Anomoia purmunda. Next base: position 111,226,234 of record OX639996.1, on the reverse strand, counting down.
TTCTATTGTTTGCGCGATTTTTTTTTTTGCTATAACTGTTATGTGCATGGAAATAGGCTTCCATATTAGAACGCATCACAAACTGGAAATGTAATCCTAAAAATATGAAAATAATAACTTCTAATCTTTCAAAATGAAAGCTCTTCCATATTCTTGCATTTACTTGAAAAGGCAAATATTGCATTTAGTTATATTATACATCCAAGTATTAATTTAAGTGTAAAAATGCTAGGATATCACATCGCACATTTTTAGAGCTGAAAATATAGTTCAGAATAATTACTAATAAGCAGACTGCTTAAAAAAAGAAATCGATAAATCTAACTCATGCCTATTATTAAAATCGAACCATTTTTTATCCATCTAAATATCGCATTATAGAATTCCAAAGATATCACAACTGTTATCAAATTGTTTTGCATAATTTGAAGCTGCATAGTTTGAGGTTGCATAGTTTGAGGCTGCAGCAGCATGTTTGGGAAGGGGTTTGATTGAATTATTATTCAAAAACAAAATTTTTTGAAATTTTTTGGTATGATATTTTTAAACCTATTTAATGGATCGGCTGAAGGCCTAGTAGTCAGTGCTGCGATTTTATATATTTATATAATAAATATTTTATTGTATAAATAATTATAAAATAAAATAAAAAATAAAAAAATATTTGTAAAATTTTTTTCCTGTATTTTTTATTTGCTTTTATAAAATAAAGAAAAAAATATAATATATATGTATATAATAATTTCAAAAATTAAAAAAAATATATTTTATCTGATAATCTTTATTGCTCTCACATTTAAAACTATTTTTTTAACTCTTTCAAGTAATTTTTATTTTCTTCTCAAAAATTAAAAAATAAATATTTTACCGGAAAACATTTATTATGAAATAAAATAACGCTTCTATTAATTTACCGCGAGCCATTTAAAAGTATGCACTTTAATATAAAAAAATTATTCTATAAAAAATTCAATCAATTCTTTCTTTTACAACTTTTATGAAAATTTTATGAATTTCTTAAATGTAAGAAATTTAAAATTTCGGGTTGTAAATATAATTTGATTTCTTTTTCGTTAAAACCCTATTTTAAAACTTGCACTTCAGTGTACCGAGTTGCATACGAAACAAAATTCTATAAATTCTCATTCAAAACTTTGAAAATTGTTATGAAAATTAAAAAAAATTTTTTTAATCGTATTATGAAATGCATTAAGGAATATTGTAGAGAACACAATTTTTTAAAATATTTTTTGTAAATCGTATAATGAAAGTCATTAAGGAATATTGGAAAAAAAAAACACTTTCTGACTTCATATTTGCGCCACTGTAATATGGAAGTATGCTCTTTTAATAATAAATAAATTTCCATCAATCTTACAAATTGACGCTTCGTGCGCTATTTATTAATTAAGTGCAATTTTCGCTAGACCACCACAATCACAGCTTCAGTTTCTATATATATATATATTGCACGCACGGATTATTTAAAAATAGAATAATTCATTTACCCACTCCCCTTAAGCAGATAATACACCACTGGCGTCGAAAGCATGAAATTTTAAAATAACTTCACGCTTAGTAAAACAAAATATGATTGGTTGAAAATGTATTTACTTAGCTGTACGGCAATGTGAGTATAAAGATTAAATTACGCTCTAAAATAAAAACATAATTAAATGAACCACTGCCACTGCTCTGCACGCGTCCCATTCACAAGGACAGCGCTTCAAGGAGTTCATTGAAATCCTCACCAACCCTGCTGGATGGAGTCTACAGCTTGCTGCTTTTTTTGTTTTTTTGAATAGTGACAGCCCCCACTTCTTTCACACATCCACACTAATTACAATATTTCGCTCAATATTTTGCCTAATGTTCTTCCTCCGCACTGCCTTATCACGAAAATTAATTTAAGTAGACTTGAAAGCAAAAACTAAAAAAAAAAAAAAACAAATATTTACTCAGTATTTGCTTTTGTTCATATTTAGTATGTAGATGATAATCTAGATGGCACTGAAATTTTAATTTATAATCAGCTACAAAATCTCCATTCACCAATGCTGAGTAAATAGAAAATTGTTGTAATGTTTGTCACTTTACTATAACTAATTTCTTGCGGCTATGGAATGTATTTTAATGGCCACTTTTTCGTTATGTATTTGAAGTTTGACAACTGGCGATTCACACGCATCATTAACATGAAAGCAAATTTTATTTTGTGTTGGTGTGTAAAGTTAAAAAACTTAAAAATAAAATTTTAGACAATTACAACTTAAAAACCGAATTTCGATAAAATTGCAACTTGAAAGTAGGATTATTAAAAGATCAACAGGAAAGAAAATAAAGTAAGAGAAATATCCATTTTTTATTTTAGCTATATTTTTAAAGCTAATTATCTAACTCTCAAGAAAAACCAAAAAATCATATAAAAAAGGTTCAAGAAGTGGAGAAGAAATATTCTTCTATCGAAAATTTTAATCAGTTTGCAGCGTCGAAGAAATAAATGCTCGTATACTTATTTATTTTTAGGAAAATATACAGCAGCGACAAAGTATTTTTTCAAGCATCAGATATAATGGAAAATATTTTTTTTAATTTTCTTGGGGGCATAGATAATACTTTTATAGCTTTTTTATAATTCGATGCAGAGCTCAAAGTTTCAATTATAAAATTTCGCTTTTGTTCTAGTTGGATCATAGGACCATAAAATTCACCTGGTACGGGTGGGTACCTGGCCATAGTAATATACCAGGTAACGATATCCTGGAAGAGGTTAGACATGTCTCTCCCTACCTGCAGGCTCGTTAAAAGGGAAACATTAAGAAAGCTGGTAAAATATGAAAACTGATTGATCTTCAGTAACACAAGCATCTACATGCTAAAAATAAAAGACCTCACAAGCCTCATAGCTATCAGGAAACATGCGTCTAGACTAGGGAACCCATACTACGATTTCTATAGAAGTTGCAAAGGCAAAGCGGCACCAAGAGCTCCGAAGAATCAAATGTACGAGTGTCCCGAACTATGGAGAAGTAGAAGAAAATAAATCAATCAATTAATCAATTATTCAGATCAGGATTGTTCAGGGATCTAAGTGACCTGGCTGGTTTGAAAACGCGGCAGTTTCTTAGATTCGCAGATTCCACGCGATGGTTCAAATAGAAGTGAACAGAGATCCAAAGTGATATAACAACGGGCAAATTTATGGGCCTACTGAAATCTAATCCAACTTAGCGTCACACAAAATTATACCGAAATATAATTTAATTTTTATCTATATATTTTTAGTTTTTATGTAGATTTGTATATTTTGTACTAGAAACTAAAATGCAGCCCAACTCCATTTCTATACATAAAAGCTAGATGACTAAACGCAAACATCTTATTTTATGTTGCAAGGCAATGACTTCGGTCTTCGAAATCGGCTAGAGACCAGACAACAAATTTCTTCTTCCTTTTCCTATGCGGGACCTCGGCCTCAAGAGCCATCGACATACAGAGGGGATTGCCAATAGTCCTAAATGAAAAAATCTACGCTTGCTTCCGGCGGGATCCATTAAACAGAAATGTAAACTCAAACAAAATAAGACGAGTTCCAAAAAGTTCATATTTGAGCCTGTCGGAAGAAAACCCAAAATAATTAAGTCATTGACCTGCAACAAAAAACCCTAGTTCTGGGCCATTATACAAGTTTACAAGTACGGAAAGAACAAGATGTTTAATCACCATCTGGCTATTTTCTCTAACGTTCTCCCGACATGCTGAATCCGCATTCGAGGTCCATTTCACTCCAACACCTTAGGCTTTTGAGATAACCTCAAAAATCTGATATGCCAGACACGATGCATTTTCAAAAACGGGTAAGTCCTAATAGATCAACCATATAGAATTTTTAAAAACTGATTTCAAATCCCCAGAACCTCTAAATTACGAGTTACAAGAACATATATTAGATTGGCCATTTAGAATGTGAAAACTAAGTTCAAATTCATAATCAGTGACCTCAAAATCACCCGAGTAACGAATTTACCCGGAATACTATATAATTTTAAAAAAGTGTCTCCATATTGAGATTTTGAGGTTATATCAAAAATCTTGACGAGAACCATATAGTAAACAAATTCAGCACCCAGTTCAGAAAAAATTTGTGTGGTGTTTGAGTTATGGCTCTGCGGTTGTAGAAAAAATGTTCGAGATGTAGAAAAAGAAGAGACGACACATCAACTCTTCTGCCCTTAGGAAGTGCTAACTTCGGCTTGAGGTTCTCAGAGATTATGATTTTGATAAAACTCTTGCGATGTACGAATTAATTTTAGGAAAACAGGAGAAGGTCATCGAAATCCCTTGCAAAGAGACGAACTGAGTCCTAGTTAATTTCTTCTGGTATATAGTAAGCTTTGGATAATATTACAAAGAGTGGATGAGTTTGCTGAGAACCTGAGAGAATATTTCGCGTGAAGTTAGAAAGTGGTAACACCTTTTCTTATCTAACACAATATCTGAACAACTTTCATGAAAAATTGCATCATTTCTGCAATTTCTCTACTTTCAACTTTAAATATTTCATATTGAGCCTCAAGCGCGACACTTACCTTTTGTACAATCAAGCTGCCTTGCAAAATAACTAATATCAATTTGTTGCCTAATGCGAACATTTCAGTAAGGCTAGCGCACTGTAAACAAAAGTAACAAATAAAAAAAAATATAAAAAATCAGAAAATGAAAAGGAAAAGGCTGTTTGGGTTTTTGCTGCCAACAACGAGGTACGCAGTTGAAATCGCTTGGGCTTTTTTGGCAACTCAAGTTGTCGCGCAAAAGAAGATCAAAGCAAATTGGCAATTACGCGAGAAAAAAAAATTGAGAAACAAAGAATACATGCAGCTGGAAGCACACAAGCACAAATACCTCGAAAAGTTCTTCCAAATTGAATGTTGCAATAAATGTTCTTCGAGGGATACAAACGCTATGTGTAAAGGGAAAGCGATAAGGCCAAAATAGAGTAGCAGCTAACTTCGAAGTGCAGCTAGTTGCGTATACAAATCAGAAAAGTTAGAGAAACGCAACAAAATGGAAGATGGGAAAACAATGTATATTAGGGTGCCCAAAGGAAAAAATAATATTTTCATAAAAGAGAGAGACCGTTCACTGAAAAGTTTTGTATAATAAGAAAGATTTATAACTGAAAAAATTACTGAATAAGATTTTTGGTCTGAACGCTTATTTTGACATATCAAAGTTCTACTTAAGCAAAATAATAAAAAAAAAATGTATTAATTTTTGAAAATCTTGAAATCGTTTTCTAGTTAAAACATGGTTCTAACATCGTTTTAAACGCGCTATTTAATGTAACAAAATGTGGTATACTTTTGATTTCGAAATTTCAAAAAAAAATTTTAGTTATAAATTTGAAAAATCGAAAAAATAAAAGTGATATTAAATATTAAATTGTGGTTCACTTCCTAATGCAATTCTGTGAAATTAAGTGCTGACGAAATTTCCAAAAAAAGGGAGTTTAACTTTCAAATATATAAATTTTAGAATTTTGAAAAAAAAAATTTCCCAAACGATTGAGAGTCTTAAAAGATATTTTTTTAAATAAATTTTCTTAATTCGGTTTAAAGGTGATATTTGAGATTAGTAAAAAATTTTCAAAAACATTAAAAAAAATTGCAAAAAACTAAAAAATTCTGAATTTTGAAATTTATACAAAGAAAAGCCAAAGTCATATACATATGAATGTATGTACTTATACATATTAAATTCCCGGATCACTTTCTTTTTATTAACGTACCCTTAAATATTCTCAATAGGTCCTGAATTTACTATAATGTGTTTTTAAAATTCCAAAATATGTTTTTTATATTTTAAGAAATTCTTCTTATAGAAAATAAAATGAAAATATCTGCGAAATGGTGAAATTCTAAAGTTTGCATAGCATTTACAATATTTGTTTTTTTTTTTTTAAATTTTCTTCGCTTGGTCGAACTTTGTTGTATGATAAGAGAAAAATTCTGAACAAAATTCATTAAAATCAAAAGTGGTCGATTCCAACCATGGGTCGATTTTACTACGCGGATTAATCCATATGTAGAATTGGACTAAACGGCTTTTGGATACTCCGCAAATAATTAATTTTTTTTACAAGTAGTTAGACATTTGTATAAAAATCTGCTCATTTAGCTGAATTATGCATAGTTGTGTTCATAAAAATAAGCGCGAAATATATTGAAAGTATTAACAACTATGTTTTTCTTTATTTCATTTAAATAATTTTTTTATAAAAATATCTATAATTTTATAACATCAACCGGATAAATCAAAGTTAGCAACTTTTTAGAAAATTTATAACAAATTCTGGAAATAAAAAAAAATTCTGAAATTGCAAAAAAATTAACTTTTCTTTCCAAATTTTTAGAATATATTCGAGTATGCAGTGTTTGAGTTTATTTCATTCAACTATATAATAAATTTTTTTCATTTGTAGAATTTTTATAATTTTTCTAGAAAGCTTGAGATTTTTATTTACAGGATTTTTTATATAATTATTATCCAAAAAATTTTCAAAACTTGTCACTAGATTTCACGATTACTTCTATAAAAACAGGTATAAATTCTTTGTTTTACTCAGGAAGTCTTAAACTGAAGAATTGAATATTAGCTGAAATTGGATTGAAAGCAAGTAATTTGTCTTTCACTTAAAAAAAAATGTTTTACACTAAAATAAATTGGCACAGACTTGGATTGCAGTTGACTACACTACGTATCTGGTTCGCATGTTGCAAGTTTCAAACCAGTTTTTAACAAACTAGTTGAGTTCCGTGCCAACTATCTACCCAAAACACAAACTTTACCTACCTATATTTTGAGCTTCTATGCCCTTCGATTTTAGTTACATGAAATATGTTTTGGAATCTAACATTCAAGTAGTTTGCAAAATGTGTGGGCGTGGCAGCTACCTGCTTATCCATGTAAGTGTGCGCATGGCTGTATGTATGTCACACACACACACACATTCCTAAAATGTATAAGTATGCGTGTGCGTGCTTGGAATTTTGTCGCTGCCATTGCGACACTTAAATTGGAAATTGAATTAGTGCAGCAAAAGCAGGAAGTGGCTGCTAAGCAGGAAATTGTCTAAAATTACGTACATGTAATTTGTAGCAACAACAACAACAACGTCAATAAAAACAACAACAACAGCAGTAGCAGAAAGCAGCAGCAACAACGTAGTTACACACTAAAATCAGCGCTTTCCACACAAAAAGACAAAAATATTCTACAAGCATGCCAAAATTCATTTAATCGCATTTACCGTTGATTCAATTTGTTGCCGGTATTTTGGTATTTTTCGGCAATATTTTGTACGCTGCTACCTTGCTGGAGAGCAACGCATCTGTGACTGTGTGTGTGTGAAGTGGTGTGCATGGGGGAGTGAGTAGCTCTTTGCGGTTGGAAAATAAGAACCAGCGATCGATGGTAGGAGTTGGTCGATTTTTTTTGGTTACTTTGTTGTTTTTTTTTTTGCAAACGATTGTTGCTTTTGTTTCAATCTATTGTTCAGCTCGGCAACCTTGCTTGTGGAAGTTAATGCAGCACTCATCTATGACATTCAGCAGTGCTGCTCGCTCTTGCACTTAGTCCCACTTCCGTCACATTTACCACAATCTGTTTTCAATAGAAAATTTGTTGTTGGTACACTCACACAGTTACGTGCCTAAGAAAAATTCGGTCAAATAATTTTTGGAATATTTATGGTACGTTTTTAAATACTAGCTTAGCTTGCTTTATTAAAGTTATATTGAAATTTTTACTTAACATAAACAACCAAAGGTAAAAATTCAAAATTATTTTTCGATCTCTTTTTCGAAATTTTGTTTTTGAATTTTATTTTTGGAATATTAAATTTCAATTGCTAAAAATCACAAAGATAAAAATAAATTTCAAAAATGCATATCTTTGAGTAGAAAACCCTCATGAAAGGTTCAGAATCTTCTAAGATCAGTTAGAGGCAGGGTATAAAAAAATTAAGCCAACGATTTTTGAAATTTAAAATTTTTCAATTTTTATTTTGAGAAATTTGCTTTCAATGTTTTTTATATATAGGCCCAAATATACTCTTTAGAGCGAACTCAGAAAAAGTTTTGTACTTAAAATATTTTAGGAAAAACTATTAAACTAAAAATATATTAATTTTTTGGACTAATATTATTTGTATTCACAATAATTTTTGCAACGAAAAAAAATATTTGGAAAGTATTGGAGAAAGGCTGCAAAAGCGATAGAAATTATAGCTGCTATTTCAGATTTCTTTCCAGACTTTGTCCGGTCTCGAAAGCCACCGCATTTTTTTGTAGTCGGTGTTGCAGAGTTTCTTTATAATTCGAGCTCGAAATTTAATTTTTAAATATAATTTGTATATTTTTTGTTATAGATTGAAATACATTAAAAAAAAAAAAAATTTTTGCAAATTAAACAAACAAAAGACAAAGGCAGAATTGGACGCGAATATTATTTGACCATAAAAATTTAAAATATATATTTTAAAAAAATATTTTTAGTATTTTGGTTGACAGAAAAAACTTCCTTAAACTAAATTAATTTCGAATTTTTGAAATTTTCTAATTTTATAAAAATTTTGTAATTATATAGAAAATGCTTTTAACGTTTTGACACTCAAAGCATTGAATCGATTTTAATAAATATTTTTTTTAATAAAACATTTGCTAAAACAATAAAGTAGCATACTTTTCTCTTGTATTTTTTTTTTAAGAGTATGCACATTAGGGTGCATCACTGTCTATACCATAAAACGGTACGGGTTTTCCATCCGAACTATAAAATTCATTAAATTTTAGGATATGAACCAAAATATTTAGCAATAGTATTAAGATATAGGTGTGCTGGCCCAATTGGAATTCCCGACATTTTTCGATTTTTTTAAAATAAAAATGGGGGTTTAAAATGTTTTTTCAAAAAGCCATATCAGATCATGCAACTTAAACTATTCGAAACTGTTCCAAATTTGTAGTAAAACATTTAAAAAAATTTTAAATTATATTTTGTGTTCCATAAAAACTTCAATAATAAATTTAGACTAACAATATGTAATTGGAAATGTTTTTTTCACAATCTTCATTTCATTACAAATTCACGTCTTAACTTTTTAATAATGAGTAATAAGATTATTATTGTTTTTATAATTACGGTGAAAAACTCGAAACTTTTTTTGGTAAGCCACCGTAATGCACATATGCAAATTTTTTTAAGTTTAACCTAAGTTTTTCTAAATAAATTGTTTTAGTTCACAAATACATAAAATTAAATTCTTTTACGACGCAAGAAAATACGCCGGATATTTGCCTATTATATTTGTTTTCTTTTGCAATACAACAATAACAAATGCAATTTTTACGACATCTGGTGAATGCCCTAAATAGCCAAATATACGATTTAAAATGTATTTATTTAGCAAGCGTCAAGTTTTCTCCAAATTACTTACAAGCAATAAATTCAACTGTTTTGTAGTTATATTTTGCATTCAAACCAAGATACAGCTATCTATGTATATATATTTGATATATATGTATTTATTTCCACAACAATAGACAGCCACGCCAGCATGCCAACGGCGACAAACTGATTCAATTCAAGTTCAAATCAAGCAATCACGACCATTGTCCACAATCCATCAAATGCGGATTACGCAGCATAAGCAGAACCTTGCTGTGACAAATTTACTTGCATTACATGTCTGCATGGCTGTATGTGTGTATGGATGTGGTTTTATAGCTAAGCACCAGATGCATGGCTGCAAACCAACATGCAACAATTGCAATTGCACTTTTAGTATGTTAGTATCGATGTAAATGTAGCACTCTAAGTAGATTTTGTTTGTACCATTTGTGCAAGAATGCATTGCACTTGTGGCCTAGAGCTGCCAAATGCCGGCATTCACTTTGGCAATGATGCTTGTAATTGCATATGTGGGTATGTGTGGATGTATGTGTGGATGTACATATATGTGTATGCATTCTTAAGTGAAATCGTATATTTTTATGCTTGTTTAAGTAACTACAACTGTTCGTGCACAATAATTGATGTGCAGTTAAAATCTAAGTAAAACATTGACTTTCTCAGCTAACTATTTGCATTATTGAACTTGTACTACAAGTATTTATCACCATTGTTTTCATCCCTAGTGATGACTGAAATATTTATGAACTTCTCGAGAAAAGTAATGCAGGTCTTCGGATAAGCAGATTATTTGATCAAATCAAATTTGTTCAGGGGCATTAGAGTAATAAGTTTGAACGCAAAAGTGTCGCTCCATGTCAGTATTTATTATGAGAAATATATTTGAATCTTGTCGATAAGTGTTAAGTATACAGTGTCGGACAAATTAATATGGTCGCGACACTTTGAAAAGTCTTGACTCTTTTTCTACTGTTTGTTTAATATTTACTAATATTTTTTATATATTTCATACACACTCTCAAAACGAAACTTAAATTATTTAGCATTCCTTAGGTCAATAATTAGTCCATCTAAATCCAAAAGGGAAAAATATTTATTCTGCTCTCCCCTCTCGGTTTCTATTAATATGAAGAACCCGTGACAGAAGTTATGAGTTATTATAAAAATGTTCTACTTGTGCTAGGCCCACATATTTTTGCCATTTGCCAACTAAGATACGCAAAAATCTGATCGAAAGTACTGATACAATTTTTTTTTTTTTTTGAAGAATGCATTAGGAAAATAATGTCACAAATGCTCGAAAGCACTAAAATTGAGATTTGCGATAAAATATCGCCAAAACAGTAAACTAAAAACAGCTATTAAAAATAATAAAAAAATATCAGAAGAAAGCCAAAGATTTTGCAAAGATTGAAAACCAAAAATTGTCTAAATTTATCCAAGGTTTGCGAAAAAGAAGAAACAGCACGTTAGGTAGTTGCTTTTTAAATCCAACCATCATTATTATTTTTTTTTTTTGAAAAATCTTATTATACATTTTTTTTCTCAAAATTTGATATATGTATAAAATAAAATTTAAGAATATACTACTTTTAAGTGACATAATAAAAATTTAAAAGTAATGACAGCAAAGTAAGGTAAAACAAAAAATATATAAAAAATTGAAATCCAAAAAAAAAAAAAAACACGAAAATATCGGAACTAATTTTTCTGAGGCCTAGACCGTTTTTTATCTAGACGTATATTAGCATAAATAATTTGAAAAAAATATTATAAAAAAAACTAAATTTTAAAATACATAAAAAATTATTAAAAAATACTGCAAACTTTGTTTTTTTGTTTAAATTTTATATAAAATAATATTTCAAAATTATACAACTTTTAAAGGAAAATATAAAAATGAAATACAAAAAAAAAATAGAAAATATAAAAATATCGAAAATAATTTTTTTTCACATTAAGTCAGATTTTATTTTGGGTTAAACAATTAATATAGTAGTTTCAAAATTCGCATAAAAATTATCAAAAAAAAAGAAGTTATACATATGACAGAAAATATTACAATTTAAGATTTACGATAAACAATCGCCAAACAGTTAACTATTAATAACTGTTAAAATTTATGAAAATATATTAGAAAAAAGGTTAATGATTTTGCAATGATTGAAAACCAAAAAATATGTAAATAAGTATAGAGGATGTGTAAAAGGTAGCAGAACATTCCAGTTGCTTTTTAAATGCAACCATCAAAACTACTTTTTATTCGAAAAAATCAAAGGACAAGTTTTTATTTGTCTAAAAATATATAAAATGTATGTACATCATATAAAAAAAAGTCCAAAAAAAAAAATAGATTTTTTTAATAGCAAACGTAACAACTAAAAAATATGTACATACATACATATATAAAAATTTATCAGAAAACAAAAATCCAAAAACGCGATTTAATGTGAACGAAAATGTTAGAGTTTAAGACTTACCATAAAAAGTTGCCAAAATAGTTAACTAAATGAAAGTAACGAATAATAATAATGAAAAAATGTCAAATGTCTAAATAGGAACAGGGTTTGTGCAAGAGGGAGCTCACCACTATAGTTGTTTCTTAAACAGCAAAATTAAAATTATTTTTTAGTAAAAAAAATCTCAATAACGATCATTTTCTGTCTCTGCTTCAAATTCAATTATACTTCTTTATATCCTATATGTTACGTATACGCCCCGTTACACATCCATTGGAAAATCTCGCAATGCACATGCCGAGCACGTTTTCTTGCACAACTTACTTCCGCTGCACAATTTTGTTTTTCTAATATAGCAAAGCCGGAAATGCGCGCATTTAACTAAGAACTAATACAAATACCAATGCAAGTGCACAAATACACACACAAACATATGAATGTACTGGATAAAGTGAGAGCGTCGCAGTGTACAAAGAAGTGCAATGGCAATGCTTTTTAGGCAAACAAACGAATGTTTTATTGGTACAATAGAAATATATTTGTACCTAGTATACGATATGTGTAGAAGATACGCATGCACTCTATGTATAGAAGACGGCATACGCGCACTTCGATCACTACTTATACAAATGCACGCCTGTCTGTGCGTGTGTGTCTAATACATTTGCACTTTCAACATAAAATCCTTCAATCATTTCGATATATGCCATGGGATTATCTGACAGCTGTGTTTGCTTAGCAATGCAATGAAGTGCTGCTCCAAAGCGGCTATGGATAACAGCTGAGGGAGTAGAAGAATAATGGAAGAAATGTGAGGTTTCCATTTGAAGTAATAAATGTACGTATATTTTTATCTAAATACAAAAAAAAAAGGTGTGCACTTACAGAAGGAGCATAGAGTACAACAGACGTGCATATGTGAAATGGTGTGCATTTTTTCGGTCATCACAGCACACACATATAAATAAATTCGTCTGTCGCTGAACGAAATGAAGACAACGCTGTGACAAGTACAGTGACAGTTACAGCTGCCAACTGCTGAATATGGATGAAGAAGTAGCGCGCTCGTCAATGTCGCTATGTTTGTTTGTTTGTTTGCTTGTTTGTTACTTTATTTCTTTGTTTGTCGATGAATGGCAATGGTATAATATGTAGTTATGTATACTCACCCTGTTGGCACCAAGGCGGACAGCTTGAGCTTGAGCTATGCTGGAAGATAGATTGAAAGCAGTTGCATTGAAAACGCGCGCGCACACTACAGAGTTGTGTTACTGACTGACAGCTGACTGCGGGCGTGTGACAAACCCGACCACCCAGCTATAGTCAACATTACCGGCTTAATGCCACCCTCCATGACATGCTCCATGGGGCAACCTTCGCATTTGCGCGCCGCTCTACTCTGCAAAGCACTCAAAGTAGTTGGAAAATATTTGGCATTCAGCGGCAATAGCGATATTAGTGTGACAAATGTATGCCACACATATGCGACACCAAAATGTGCTAGCAGCTTTGACAAATCTCTTAGTGAATTTAATCCCATCCCATCCAATACCTATGTATGTACATACATACATCGCCTTCATTTCAACGAGCACTACTCGAATGCTTAAGAAAGTATTGGTTGTGCAAATAGTACTGCTAGCTGTTTACTTCACTTCATTTCACTTTGCTGCTCTACGATTTGGCAGCCTAAGTGAATGGGCGCAAAGTGTATATAAAATTGTTGTCATAAATTGTTGGCGTTGTAAGTGAAATGCGAAAATTTTTATTTACAAACATTTTGAAGTACATTTGGCTAAAATTTGTACATCGTTGTCAATAGTTTAAGATTAAAGGCTAACAGCGCTGTACCTTCGCAAAAACAGACGTCTTTTTATGATTTTTGGAAGTGCAACATCTTGTGGGTGGTGTAAGTTTAATATCCCTTATATTTCGAACAAATTGGATACAATTCTACACATACAAAGTTTATAACTTAGATTATTATCCAAGATACATATTTTTAAAATGAGTTGCCACTTGCTTAGAAAGTTTTAACTCAATTAAATTTACTAGTGAAATTAAAAGTTGCAATATCGTTGTCAGGCTAAATAAATCTAAGACAGTTTATTTCGAATATTTTTAGTAGAGGCTTGCCACCTGTTTCAAAAATTAAATTCAGTTAAAATAATAAAATAACACAAAGGGTATCAAACGGAAAAGGTTTAAAAATATTCTTTATTTGAAAATATTTTTCGAGTGTTGCCACCTGTCTAAAAAATAATTAATTGCAGTTTCCAGCTGTTAGTTTTATTTCACCAAAAATAGTTCATTATACAAAAAAATTATTTCAATTGCAGTTGCAAATTTATAAACTGAATTTTCAAAATCTTTAAGTATGTATTATTTTAACTTTAATTTTTTGAAGAAAAAAATAAAACTCAAAAACTAATTTTTACTATCTAAGCTAAAAACAAAACTGAAAAATTACTTTTATTTTCTAATATAAAAGGTATAATAATAAAAAAGGTATAACTAAAAAATGGCTCTCATTTTCTAAGTAAAACAAAATAAAATAAATATTACTTTAATTTTCACATGGAAAATAAAATTCAAAAATATCACTTATTTTTCAAGCAAAAAATAAACCCAAAAGCATAACTAATATTTTCAAACAATAAAAAAAAATTAAAAAAAAAATAAAATAAATATTACTTTAATTTTCACATGGAAAATAAAACTCAAAAATAGCACTTATTTTTCAAGCAAAAAATAAACCCAAAAGCATAACTTCTATTTTCAAACAATAAAAAAAAAATTAAAAAAAAATAAAATAAATATTACTTTAATTTTCACATGGAATATAAAACTCCAAAATAGCACTTATTTTTCAAGCAAAAAATAAGCCCAAAAGCATAACTAATATTTTCAAACAATAAAAAAAAATTTTAAAAAAAACTTTATTTTCCAAGCAAAACGCAAAATTATAAAAATATCTCTTACGAAAAATATAAAACTCAAAAATTAATATTATTTTAAATGATATGACTTTTGGGTATTTAGAGATATGTATAAGAAAAATATAAAACTCGAAAAATTAAATATTTTCTAAGCAAAAACTGGTATTAAATTTAACTCAAAGAATTGCTGTTATTTTCGAAGTATAAAATAAAACTCGACAAATAACTTTTATTTTGCAAGCAGAAATATCTCAACAAACAATTCTTAATTTCTGAGTTATAAATAAGATTAAACAAATTACTTAAATTTTCTAAGCAATATATAAAATTTACAAAAAAACTTTTGATTTCGAATGAATACAAAAAAAAAAAAATATAACTCAAAAAATAATTTTTATTTTCCAATCACAAAACAAAATTATTTCAGCACTCATTAAGCTTATTCTTATGTTACCATTGAACATTTTTTTCCAAATTTTTATGGAGGCATTTTAAATTTAAGCTATTTTATCATCTTAGGTGGTTTTTTCGAAAAATATATTTTTTTTAGCATTTCTTTTTGAGCTTGATTTTTGGAGGTATTTTCAAATACGTAAAGTAAAGCTTAATAATTTTCGGGACTATTTTGGTGAAAGTCTTAAAATATAATAATGTCAATAGTACCGTTGGAAAATAGTGTCGATTTTGCTTTTCCTGTCGGGAGTGCTGCACCCTAATATTTATATATTTTTATGTAAGCATATTTTATATACATATATGTACATATTAATATACCCGTATTTCGATTTCTAGAAAACTTTATCATTTTCTATTTTTGATTGCTATTTTTATGTGTAAATTTTTGAATTGGCACCAAAAGAATATTCGTCGAATGCCAAAGGCATGCTAGCTACATAAAAAACCCACACATACACACCTACCTGCTGGAGTAAATAAATAACCATCGAAATATGCACCGTTCGCTTAATCTTCAAATATGCAATGCAAAAAAAAAAACAACGCCAACTACTTTGCCTCACTAACAGAAGAAGGGGGGGAAAAATTGGAGTGACTTGTGGTAGGTAGTAGCGCGCAGTGTAGAGCTTGACGACGTTGACATAAAAGCCGCCACCAGCGCCAACACAGCGACCAACTGCCACAACTGACTAAAAGTTGAATGACAAAATCAAACGAACTGCAGCAAATGGCAAAGAGGCGCCAAAGTACCATAGCTACCAAAGGCAATTTGGTCTGGCAGATGAGGTGAGGGTAGTGACTGAGCAATGGAAAAGAATTAGATGGCGACGAATGATGTGCTGCGAATGTGTGTGTGTGTGTAAGTGTGAGTGTACAACTAATATCAGTTGAAACAGTTTGCGAAGAGTATGGTGGTGCATTGCAATGATTGGTAAACAAGCTGACAGCTGAATTTGCTCTGGTGTCGCAAGTTGTTGGAACTGTGCGAGCAATGCTACCTGTAATCACCACTACTACATACAAAAATAGATATGCACTTAGGAATGCATGCACAGCGCTGTTATCACTCTTCACACACACACATTCACACACCAACATTCGCACGCCTAGAACTAACAACTTTATTGCCGCTACAGCAGCAATATTTGCGACTTACAGTTGTAACGATTTGCAGCAATGCAACAGCGACAAAGAATTGAAGTTGTGTGGAGGTGAACAGCTGCACCATGGCATGATGGCTTAGGAACGGCAATGGCGAGGTGAAAAGATAAGCGTGTGACATGTGCATCAAAGATTGTGACTGGAGTTGGCAGGTGGGAAAGCAGGGAAGGGCCAGCCAAGCAAAGTATCAGTAATGTGTAAGTGGAGAGCACGGCGCTGTGTGCTTCGGTGAGTGGCAGCAAAATCGAGAGTAGAACATCGAGGTATATACTTACTAACATAAACACATGCACTCATACACATACACACCCACATATACATATAAGAATGCAGTAAGAAAATTCCCATCTCTTGTTCGACTGATGTCACTTCTACAGCTAAAAACTCTGCGTGCCTGTCGTCCCTCTCTGTGCCTGTCGTCTGTGTGTGTGTGTGTTTGTTGGAATTTAGATGGCTGCTGCAATCGATCGATTGGTAAAGAAAGGTAAACATAATTTGCCATAGTCGAAACGTGTACGGAAAGTTGAATAAAATTGAGTTGCTGACTGCAGCAGATTCGAGTTATGCACAAAGCAATAGTTGTGCGAGCATGTAAAATGTGATGGACGAATACTCGTAAAGTTTGTTTTTGTTTGAGTTGTGTAGTTGTGCAGTTGGTTGAGATATGAGTGTTAAAAGAAAAATGCAGTAGTTTAATTAATCTCTATTTGAAATTAGTTATGCTACGAGAATATTTGTGTGCGAAATATTCGAAAATTTTACCTATATTTTGCTAATAAAATCGGCAGCATTTGTTTTATGGTAATGAAAATTCGCTACATAAGCAGGAAGAACAAAATTACTGCACTTTATTACAAAAAAAATGAATTTGCTATAAGGGTTTCTAAGAAAAAATTTCTAAAAATTCAGATTAAAAAGTTGTAAATTTTAATGAAAATTGCTTGATGTTTTTTTTTAATTTGCACAAAGTTCGCAATTTGTAGTTATTTTTTTTTTTTTAACTGTAAAACTGCATACCTAAATATTTTCTCAAAATTCGGAATATGAAGGTTGCAATTTCAATGAAAATTGCTTGCATTTTCTTTGCAAAAAGTTCGCAACTGAGATTTATATGGTTTTTGTTTAAAACTGTAAAACTGCATACCGAAAAATTTTCTAAAATTTTTTGTATTTTTTTAACTTGCACAAAGTTTGCAAATTTGATTGCTTACGGTTTTTGGTTAAAACTGCACATCTAAAATTTATAAACATTCCGGTTAAAATTGTAGATTTTTATTAAAATTTTTATGTTCAAATATATATTTTAATTCGTAGTTTTTGACCAGAAATAAAACTTTTGCATAATTTTCAATTCTTACAAAGCAAAAATATTAAATTAGTCAGAATTAATGGGGTAATTTATTTTCGTGCGGCAGTGCAAATAAATGTCTAAGTTTGATTTTGCAAAAAACGAAGTATTTATAAATAAAATAAAATAAAAAAATGAGTTCAAATTTTATTTTAATTCCAAGACCGTATATCAAATTAAAAACTTTGTACAAAATTCACAAAAATTATGCAAATTAAAAAAAATTCATTCCAATTCTCAAAGCTCTTAAAAATTTTAATTGGTGTATGATCTTTTTCTGCTGATGGTAAAAATAAATTTTTTTTCATGCATTATATGAAAAAAATGGGCAACTAAAATTGAATGGGCCTCATATCCCACCAGTTTTTTTCGAATAAAAGAATATGAAATTTTCATGTTCGGTTTTTTTTTTCAATTTGTTACAAAGTCTTATATGGTAAATACAGTAAACCTTTTTCAGATTTTGTAAGATAACATCCATAAGGAAATTTTTTAGAAATATGAATATATTTGGAACCTTTTAACTCTCTACTTCTATTTTTAAGACGATATATTCGACAATGGTCAAATAAGGGGTCACAAAAACCAAATATGAGTGACAAGAGAGGGGAAAATATTTTACAAAAAAATTTCTTTCGAAATTTTGTTTCATACTATTTTACGTAAAATAACGACTCAACCATTTTTGATCCACGTAAATAACGTACCACAAAGATATCAAAACTGTGACCATGTTTTTATGCATACTTTTAGGCTGAAGGTCATAGAGTTAACTGTTTGAGCGATATGTGGCTGAGTGTGTTTTAAACGTTGCTTTTAATTTTTCGAAACAAGTTTGGGCAGAAATATGAAATTAATTTAATTTGCCCAGCGAAAACAAAAAGTTGAATAGAATTTCTTACCCCCAATACCTTGACCCTTAATTTGTCGCATAGTGTAATTATATAATTTTTGGTTTACTTCAATAATTAATTTGTGTAGCTTTGGCTACAACTGAAGCGCATTATAATTGCTTAAAAAATTGTCGACCATTTTTATAAGCCATAGCGAAAGCATGCTGGGGACTCCATTGAAGGGGTGCAGTACTTAAGAGAAAAAATTAAAAAAAAAATTCTAAAATCATTATTACCTAACCCGACTGCGAAAAATAGCCTCCAAAGCTTACGAGTATGCTGTAGTATTTAAAATTTAAATGCCATCAAAGCCATGGCAATTATGAACTCCACTATGATTGGTTAGTTATAATGAGAAATGAAGGTCTTAAATTACAGGGCAAAGTCTGCAATGGCTGTAATCGAAGTAGCGTACAGATGAATAAAAGAAGTGATAGAAAAAAAAAGAATGTGGTCACTATTGGCAGCGCAAACTTCACATCCATTAAATGAGACATCAAAATGTTCGATGCCATCGCCATTGCCGCTGTTACAAAAAAGCTGGCAGTAGACTTAACGTCACACCATCATACAATAACAAGAACAACACAAACGCAGCAAGCAATTGCATTGACAGCGCTCCACGGAGACAACGGTGATGCTATCAGCGACATGACGACAACGATGGCGACGACGACAACCGACAACCGACAACCGACATCAAAAGGCGTTGAGCAAATAAGCACGTAAGCCAAGTGCGAACTGTTAGAGTTTATAAACTTAGGTGTCAGAACGACAACAACAACAACAACAACACAAATAGCGACAGTAGCCACCCAGCTAGCACTTTTTTTATAACAGACCAGTCGGACAAATGTCTAAACAAAAATGATGACTAATTATTTAAAATAAGCGCACCAGTAAATAAAAAATAGTATGCAATTTATTTGTATTATGTGCTCAAAACTACAGCGGATCAAATCAATGCTTTGCCAAATTTTGAATCCTTTACTGGTTGGCAATCCAACTTCACATCGGGCTCGGTACAGGGGCAAGCTCCCAAAAAGGGGCAGTATTAGAGAATAGGCCGGCGCAAGCTCCCGTGGCTCCAAATTGAAGTTTCCGATCAAACCTTGTATTCGAAGATACTACTTATTGAGCTTCTAGAGAGCTCCGGCCTGTAAAGTGGACTTGCTTTCGGTTTTTAAAACATTTTGAACCTTATCGTCTGAAAGGTATTTTCTATCCCTCCAGCGCGTCTATAGCCCTGATTTCCCAGGATGACTCCAGCTTTCCTAATGAACGCTGGAAGGTTCCTGGTAGCCAAATTCCCAACGCTTTGGGGATGGACTATGACGTCGTTGAAGAACGTCAATCTCCATTTAGACTAGGCCGGACGTGAACAGAAAGTAGCTCCGATAACTCATCACGCTCAATATGGCCGGCATTCTGTCCCAGTAGACAGACACAGCCGATGCATGTGAAAGCGCAGGAGATTATGACCGGTTAAGTATCAGAATAGAAGGCTGATATCAATCCTATCTTACGATGCGGTATTTCTTCTATTTTATGTTCATTCTATTTTTTTTTTTTAATTATTGTGAAGTTATTAATATTTTGGATTTAAAGCTGTAAATCAAGCTACCATTTTCAGAATCGTATGACTTGTGTCCTCCCACAACACTTTGCTATCGGCCTTTGAAACCTCCGTAATTTAGAAACCGACTACATTGAGCGCTTAACGGATCTTCTTTTTCACGGAATTTGTTTTTTTTTTATTCGAATACAGAAGGCTAACAATGCACGCTTGCTGGCCGGCTGGGTAGTTACAGGGCAACCACAGCTCCAATTACCACAACAACAATAGCAGTGTTGACAATAATGACAAAAACAACAATAACATAGATGCTGAAAGCCGCATCACATACATACATTTCGAACGCATTGACTGTTGCAAAGGCAATGGCAAATTTGAAGGTAGAAGAAGACAGCAGGTCAACTGGGGAGAAGTGTGAAGAGAGAAAGGAGGAGGTGGTGCGACGAAAGGTGATACCTTGATGGCGAGAGAGATGTGGCAAGTCTTTGACAGCCAAACCACAGCCACTATCGAATGTAGCGGTCGATTGAACGCTTGTTGACGAAAATAATGACTAAAGATTGTAAAGCAAGCAAATGAAGTGAAGGAAATGACAGAAGAGTTCTCAATGGCGGCGAAAATAGTAGGTGGGTGCAATCCATAGCAGAAAGCATATATGTATGTAAGTTGAATGAGTAGAAAAATGACTAAGATTTTTCAATGTGTGACGCTAGTTGGGTGGAAAATCATCTCGAAAGTGAACTGAGTTGGTAAAGAAGAAATTTAAAGTGCAGTTCTTATCATTTATTGTTTAGAAAAATCTGGTGACAAATTTAATGACTTTTTGACTTCTTCCGGAATATAGTCCTTTTTATACTTTTGTTTTGTGATTTAAAATTTCAAAATTCAGATTTTTTGTTTTTTTTTGTTTTAAATGTATTTTTCAGAGTATATTTTTTAAAATAATTTTTGAGATCTTCTATCGAATTCCAAAAAATTTTGACCAAACATGCATATCTTGGAACGGAAACAAATTCTTATAAATTTCATAATATTTTAGTTGTTGTATCAAAAAATTTAATCATAAATTTAGTACAAGTTTATTACCTTGAATTAAAAAAAAAATTAAATCTCAAAATTTAAAATTCTTTGATGAAAGTGTATTCGCTTTTATAGCCTAAAAATGTACCTGTAAAACACAAAAACTTTTCGAGATATCTAAAAAAAAAAATTTTGCATAACTTTCGAATTTTTTTTTAATCCAGAAATTTATATTATTCTTAAATAAACATCTACTCAAAAATTTCATTATATTTTAGGTATTTTTTTTTAATTTAAAAATTTTCAAATTTTTTTATTTTTCGAAATTTTTTGTTGAAAGTATATATCTTTTTATAACCAAAAATTTCACCATGAGCGCGAAGAAGATTTTTCGAGATATTTAAAAAATAAATTTTGCATATCTTTTGAAAAATATATTTTAAGTTTTTTGCTTTGCTAGAACTTTGTTAAATAATAAACGAAATTTTTTGAACAAAATTCAACCAACGGAAAAATGGTCGATATATGTATGTATATATACATATGTATGTATACATATTTTAGGATGGTATTAAAAAAATCAAAAATATTTTTTTACGATTTTATAGCAATTGATGTGTTTTCCCCATCCGAACTAGAAGAAAATCTTCAAAACTCTTACGCTCCTCTAAATTTCAACCAATTCTGAAAAAGAAAAATGCGTGTCTTTTTTTCCATTTTCTATAATTATTGTGCGATGAGAGCACGAAAATTCCAAAAAATTGATTTTGATGTGTAGATATCTTTGGACCAACCTTGGTTTTGTTCTTTTGTTTTTTTTTTTTACCACAATCTCAAGCATCTAACGCACGCTGTGAAGCCGCCGCATGTGACACATGACAGCTGATGATGGCTTTGGCTAGGTCTGTATTTTACACCTACGCGAATAGAACCACATTTATCGAACTAACAAAAAGGACAAATTAAGGTAAAGCAAAACTACAAAACTGAATTTCGTGCTAAAGCGGCAAAATGTAGGAAAATACAGTGATTTCGTGGTCATTTAGGTACGTGTGTGCTGTACAACAAACTTCATCAAAAACACTGGCACTTGAGTTGACAATTTCCAGCGCAGCAACAAGCAAAGTACCATCCAGTACTGTGAGCGGAACAAACACACACACACACACATTTGCATTTACAGCTTAGCACATGTAGCCGTAAGGTTTTGTCCGTTCAGCCTGCGTACGGCCGGGTCTCGCCCCTATTGGTGTTGTTGTGTCTTCCATGTGACCATTCATTCATTCCAACTCTTTAGCTTTGTGTGAAGTATCTCAAATTACGCGCTACGTGATTTGTCAACATGCTTGTTACACACACACACCGACATGTAAATGCACGCTCACACAAGAACACGTAACAATAAAAACATTTCGAGACACAACTGCTGGACTGCGCTTGGTCGGTCGGTCTGATGGCGCAAATGATTGTAATGATTTGCAACATGATTTGCAAATTAGTAGCAACAGATAGCTTGTCTTTTGCATTTTCAGTAGTATCCCTGTTTTGTTTTGTGTCCTTTCAGAACTACCAATCTCTCGCACGTTGGTATTTTGTTGCCTTCATGCATGTCAGTTTGTACTTTGCATAGCTCTTTGCGCTTTGCATACCCTGTCGGAAAAAGAAGACAGCTCAAAAAAAAATGTACCAACTTAAAAAGTAGTTGGAAGTTGGAAGGCAAGTAAAATGAATTGATTGGTGCTGAGGGGGTGTTTTAAACTATTTTTTGCTCTGTTCTCTATTAGCATTTCAAAGCTCTGTTCGCAAGTTTAGGGTACAGAGTAGTCGAAAAACCCCTGCCTAAGAAAATACAGTTGACTGTGGCTAAAAAGTCCGTAATTTTTATTTTGGTTGAACGAAAAGTATCGTTTTTTAAAAACTACCATGAGACTGAAGAAAGACGAGGCAGGAAAAGATACCTTTCAAAAATGGCAACAAAAAAAACCAAAATGAAAAAAGTTTCATTTTGACCAGCCATAACTCACATTTTTTGTAACCTACATCTACAGGTTTTATGACGGTAGAAGCGCATCGATTGTTAAAATAGGGAATTAGTCAAATGATATCCAAAAAAAACACAATACAAAATTACCTTCATCTCTAAACCCTACCCATACAAAAAATTTAAACCTCCCTTATTTTAATTTTCCCTTAACACTTTCAGGAATTGATACTCGAAATAGTGGTGTAATTATGTTTGTATACGGAATTGAAATCAAAATATATTTTTGTTTGAATGAAAAATAAAAGTTTTATAGTTGCTATAAAGTAGACTGTACATTTTTTTTAATTGGAAACGGGCATTTATTAATTAGACTAGATAATTTAATTAGACTAGTCTTAAAGCAGTTTGAAAAAAACTGAATTTCAAGTAGTTGTAAATAAAAACATTTTATTGCAAGTGGGAAAAAATTAATTTTGATGTTCTTTCTGTTAAACACAAATTGTTGAAATCAAATGCAGAGTCAGATATCGCCATGTTAATAAAATTAGTTGCTTACAAGAAAATATCAAGAATTTCGACCACTTGTAGTTGGTAAAAAGGTACTATTTTGATTGCTATTCAAGTAATTCTTTTTCCGACAGGGAAGTTTCCCAGGAGCTGTGAGCTTTCAATTTGCGTATGCTCGTCGCCGCTTCCTCTCCTTCTCTCTCCCGCTCTCTCTCTCTCTCTCTCTCTCTCTCTCTCTCTCTCTTTCAATATTGATTATAAGTTCTACACTCGGCAGCCAGCTTCAAGTCATTAAGTCGTCGACTTTTGTTAAGTTAAGCTGCTTAGAAACAGGTCACCCGAGTAACGCAAATATTTACACACACACACACACATACACACACATACAAACAAATTAAGCTATTTGCTTCGTATTTTCCTTTTCGAGTAGGTATTTTGCAAAGTATGTATTTGGCGCAATCTTGTGGTATTAAAATTTTCCAGTAGCTATATTTCATTTCCTATTATACTACAGATAATTATTTTGTTCTGTTTAAAAATTTACTTTTCACACCAATTTGCATTTGAATGGGGGTTGTCGCAATAACCTGAAATTTGAAGTTTTATCAGTGTCAATTTCAAATATAATATATATATAAACCTATCCATATGTCGGTTAGTTGAAATTTTATCGCAAAGATGCTACATGCATAGCGGCAACAATCTATTTAAATTATGCATAAACTTTTGCTTGATGTTTGGTGCTTTCCAGCTGTCGTCTATCGCCTGTGTCGCTGTGACGTTTCGATTATTATTGTCCTACAATGTTATCTGTGTACGTAGTAAATGTGAAAATATGTACCTACGTATTTAAAATGCAATATACAGTGCTTATCAGAACTATACGACACGGCTTTTTTTTATTTGTGTCCTACTAATGTTTTAGTTATTTTTTATATATATATATTTTTTATTTTTTATTTTTATTTCTTTTTTTATATGACCCTTTTATTTGGTACTCATTTTGGTATATCTCGCATAACTTAAGTATCTTAATTATTTAACTTGTTTAATAGATGGCATGCCTATTAAAGAACACATCCGAGTACAAATATTATTCCTGCCTATTTATTCAAAATTATATAGTGGATAAAGTATTTTCTGTAAGATTTAATTTTTATGTCGCATTCTTCCAAATTGATGCAACTTATTTACTTTTTCAATTTTTAACAGGTGGCAACCCTAATAAAGAGTATGTCGTAGTTGCAGGATATTCACTTACAACTTTCGCCAGCTGTCCATATTGCTCTGATTATTTACAAAAAAAAATTCTATTTATTTTAACTTTCTAATAGGTGGCAACCCTGCGTTGAGATATATCGCGGCTAAAGAATTTTCAGTCTACTTTCTTTTGATACCCATATTACTGTGCTTTAGTTTAAAAATATATGTATATTTCTTTTAACTTTAATAATAAGTGGCAACCCTGCCCGAATAAAGTATTTTCTAAAAGCTTGTTTTAAAGTCGATATTACTACTTAATTAACACCACTTATCTACTAAAAACTTTAATACGTGGCTATTTTTACAAATTTTGAAACCAATAATCGATTTCAAATTTTTAATCAGAATTTTTAGAAAGTTTTCTGGTATACCAGTTGCAGTTTGATGAAAACTTTCAATAAAGTCTTTAAATTTTTTTTTCTGACGTTGTCGGTAATTTTAATCCATTAAAAAAAATCGTACATAGAGCAAATGAGCACCACTGTGAGCAAAAGAAAATGTATCGCATTTTTTGAGTCACTTCGAACATGCACTTTATTATTTAAAAATTTAAAAGGCTATAAAAAGTTTTCTAAAATTTCTCATTAGAAAGTTTGAAATTTTGATAAACATTTTTTTGAAATTAAAAAAAAAAAAATTGAAGATTGAATTTATACCACGAACCGTAATGGTTATGATTTTTTATTAAAAATGTCATGATTTGATCGTTGTTTTTCTTAATTTTTATTTTTTCGATATAAATTGATCGATATTTTGTGTATCGATAAAAAATACTCGTTATTCTTGGATATTTCTCGATCATAATAAACACAAACAAATTTGTCAGCGATGACAATAATATGTTTTACGATCGAAAAAAATATCAGAAAACATCGATAAATGTGATCGGAAAAATTTAAATCCAATAATAACTATCATTTTTGATCGAAGTAATAAAAATCACAAATTAACAATCAAATTTCATCGGAAAAATAAAAAATTTTAAAATAAAGATCAAAGTTATTAAAAAATCATACAAAATAATAATAAAGTTAAGTTTGCAAAGCATATGGGATATGGATTGCATCGATGCATTCAAATTTTATTTTGAACGAATTCTTCCCACTAATTTTTTGACTAATAACGATTATTTTCCTGATCGAAACTTGTCAAAAATTGCCAATCGTATAGTTATGATACGCACTGTATGTATGTAAATATTCTGCTGGCAGTCAGACAGCAGTGCAACACAGTTTAATATATTTATGAAATATTATGAATATTGTAAAAAATGTCACGATCTCCATTCGAGCGCACAATGCAATAAGTAAAACGAGCACGAAAACTTGTTGTAGTAACACTTTTGGCCGTCATGCTGGCCGCCACGCCAAAAAATATGCTATAAAAATACATTTGCATAATTTTAAATATATGCGCACACATTATTGCTGCAGGGGTACACACATATTACATATACATACATACATATTTGTACGTTCGTATGTATGCGTATATGAATGTTCATACAGGCATGGGAAGTAGTTAAAATTACACTCCATCTTGATCAAAAAAAAAAAAAAAAACACAAAAAGTTGTCTCACAAGCAAGCCGCGAATAAGTACCATATAGAAAAAAATCAAGTATGCATGTCGTCAAAAGAAAGCAGTGTATTGCCTGACTAGCGCAATATATCGATACAAACTCTATTTGATATCTCTCTTTTTCAACTTTTTTTCAACTTTTTTTTTAATATTTCCACCCACTTCTGCCAATATTTGACAATCTTGTACAACCTGCTGGCTGGCTGGCTGCTGGCAAGATTTTTGGCGTCGATTTCGGTATATTGCCGCGCTATTCAAATCAAAAGAAACTGTGTGCATGTATGGCTGTGTGTATGTGTGTGTGTGTGTAGAGTACTGACTGCTTTTGCCATGTATATCTAGTATACCATATTTTCTAATACAGCTCTTTCATCTTTTGCTCTTCCCTTAGCATGGCGCTTTTAGTCATCATAGGCGGCGTGTGTATTTAGATATATCTGTGCATACACACACATGCCTATGTACATATGTGTGTGTAAATACATAAATAAATTATAAAACTGTTCAATAGCTGCAGGATATTGGGGAGATGACACCAATGACGTGACAGCAATAAATTTAAATTTGAATTTTATATTTATATTTTGCGCACAAAATACTTTTCTTATTTTTGTGTTTTTTTTTTTTTTGTTTTTGCTAAAGGCTGTTTTTACGCTGCATACTTGGAAACTTCGCTTTTATCTGCACATATTGAAATGTCTTGAATTTTTGTTTAAAGTTTAAGCAACCTTTGCCAGGCGTTAAGAGGTGAGCTTAATTTTAGTTAAGTAACCGTTTGATTTATAGTCGTGCTGGGCATGGTTTGTTGTGCCTCTTGGGTGAAAAAAAAATATATTAAAATACTTGCTTCTACTAATGTCCGGAGGGCGGCGCCTGATAGGTTCACGGCCTAAGGTACTTAACGTTTGGAAATTATGGTTTTATATTTGTTATTTTTATAGGTATTTGCGCTCAAGTGAAATGTATTTTTCGCATCATTAATTTAATGACTTTATGCTACTAAAAAAAAACATTATTTAGATTACTCTTTAAATTGGTTTGCCGCAGTCGCCTTGGTCTATGGTGCGAAATTGTCCGTCCCCCAAAATCTTTCATGCAAATTGCAATGTCTCTTTGCTTTATACCCTCCATTCGTTGTAGTGAGTCACTTTAGGTAAGTAATTTTTGTATGATATTCGACAACTTACTCGCATTAAAACTTGTACTACGCTATTTTGAAAATATTAAAATATATTGCTAACTGGAGCAGAAAAGTGGATGAGAGAAAAAGGGGAAATTAAGGAAATAAGTATCTCTGAGTCCACCTACCTCTTAAAAGAAAAAATAATTTATTTTTATTTTAATTACCGATTTTTTGAATTTAATTTTAATTACTTCATATTGCCTTCACTATCTATTTGCAGTTCAAGAAGTTATTATTAATTACCAACCAAATTTTACTCAATCCAAATTCCCTTGATAGGGAATTATTGACCCAACCTAATACAAAATTAGGCTTAGGTTACATATCACATAGATTAATACCCGTGTGAATTCGTTTTATGAAAAATACAAAAATATCTTCCAGATATTTGAAAATGATAATGATAATGATAATGGTAATGATAATGATAGTGTGATAATGATAATGATAATGATAATGAGAATGGTATTGTGATAATGATAATGATAATGATAATGATAATGATAATGATAATGATAATGATAATGATAATGATAATGATAATGATAATGATAATGATAGTGATAATGATAATGATAATGATAATGATACTGATAATGATAATGATAATGGTAATGATTGAAAAAGGTAAAATCAGGATTGGCTGGATCGTCTGCCGAATTCGCCAGCGCGCAGAGGTGCAACGCTGCTACCGGTGCCTGGGTTACGGGCACAGAAAAGTGGACTGCAAAGGCCCGGACAGAAGTGACTCCTGTTGGAAGTGCGGCCAAAAGGGGCACCTGGGATCCGCCTGCAAAGAAGAAAAGCCTAGGTGCTACTTGTGCCACACAAAAGAAGGCCAAGAGAAACCGGAACACTTGGCCGGGTCGGGTGGATGCAAGGCATTCAGGGATGCACTTGCTGAAGCCAAGGGAAAACTGAGGTCCAAATGACTAAATTCATGCAGGGGAACATGAATAGATGTAGGGTAGCTGACGACCTGCTGGACCAGCTTGCGCTGGAACACAGACCAGACATAGTTATAATCAGCGAGCCCTACAGGATCAAAGAAAACTGGCATGTTGACGAGACGGGAACGGCCGCGGTCTGGATTGCCAACCCCAATATCCGTGCATTGAATGGAGGAAAGGGACGCGGTTACGTCTGGGTGTCGACGGCGCGAACCACGATAGTGAGCTGCTATCTATCCCCTAACGACGCAGTTAGCCATTTCAGGGAGAAAATTGAGGCCTTGGAAGATGGGCTGCGTGAGAGAACCGGCGACATGATTGTTGCCGGTGACTTCAATGCGAGGGGCATGGAATGGGGCATGCCACAAACAAACACCAGAGGAAGACTGGTGCTTGAGATGGCGGCCCGCCTTGGGCTAACCGTCCTCAACACAGGGACGACTCCCACTTATCGGCGGCCGGGATTTGGATGCTCTATACCTGACATAACATTGGTATCGGATAACCTTCTACGAAGGGCCGAGGGTTGGAGGGTGATGGAAGACCTCACTGGCAGTGATCACAACTACATCACCTTTCAACTTGCCGATGTAACACAAGGGCAAGGAGATACCACCTTGCGTAGAAAATCGGGATGGAATCCATCAAAGGTTGATCCTCAGAAATTTGAGACAACACTTTTGGAAGTTGCCCAACAACTCGCGCAAACGGCGGAAGGTATCACCAATAAAGAATCCGCAGAAAAGACTGCTGAGGAAACGATGCTCTGCATACACCGCGCATGCAGGGCATCTATGCCACAGAAGAGAGCATGGAGGCATAAAAAGCAGGTGTACTGGTGGAATGACCGTATCGCGGAGCTTCGACGGCTTTGCCACAGAATGCGGCGGCTATCAACTCGCGCGCGTGGCAGGCCTGAGGCACTTACTAGGGCATCCGCATACAAGAGCGCCAAGAAAGCTCTTTGTGCGGAAATACAGAAGAGTAAAAGGAACTCGTGGAAAGCGCTATGCGATGAAGTGGACCGAGATCCATGGGGTCAGGGGTACAAAATTGTTATGAAGAAGTTTCATAAGCCAACACAGGTAATGGATGAGGATCAGGTGCGGAACATAGTCGACACCCTTTTTCCCACCCATCCAATAAGAATATACACACCAGTCGAGGTGGGACAGGCTGAGGTGCCACTTTTTAGTGCAGATGAGCTTGAGCAAGCCCTGCACAGCATGGAGCCGGGCAAGGCTCCGGGGCCAGATGGAATACCAGCGGAAGCAATCAAATTGACAGCACATGGTTGTCCTGAGCTTCTGCTAAACATGTATAACAGCTGTCTTAAAGCTGGGGTGTTTCCGACCCAGTGGAAGACGGCCCGGCTCGTGCTTATACCCAAGGGCAAGGGAGACCCCAACTCCCCGTCATCCTACCGCCCGCTGTGTATGCTTAACACCGCGGGGAAGATGATGGAGAGTCTGCTCAAAGTTCGGTTAGGCTCGGCCATCGAAAACGCCGGGGGACTTTCACCTCGGCAACATGGCTTTAGGAGGGGACACTCCACCATCGGCGCGATAAGCGAGGTGATCGAGGCGGTACAGAGGGCTAACACGGCCTGCCTTCAGGCACGGCCCATAGTGTTATTAGTAACACTTGATGTTAAAAACGCCTTCAATTCGGCAAGATGGAGCGATATGCTCGACTCGCTGGAACGGTTGTTCAGGGTGCCAACGTACCTTTTGAGTATGTTGAGCGACTATCTCAGAGACCGCTGGCTATTGTATGAGACAAACCAGGGCCAGAGAAAGAGACCCGTAACCGGAGGAGCGGCCCAGGGATCTGTACTTGGCCCAGATCTCTGGAACGTAATATATGACAGCTTACTCCGAATGGAAATGCCAGGGAACACTTTCCTCGTCGCTTTTGCGGATGATGTCGCCGCCGTGATAGCAGCACGCAGCACACAGTTAGCGCAGCTGAGATTGAACCAGATAATGCGTTCCGTGAACGGTTGGATGAGTGACCATGGGCTCCAACTGGCAACAGCCAAAACGGAGATCGTGCTGCTTACCAGGAAGCGCATTCCTACTATAATAGATATGATGGTCGGGACTCAGCCCGTGACAACGTGTGGGTCCACTAGGTACCTAGGGGTGAAGTTGGACAATAAGCTAACATTCTGGGAGCATATACGCGGAGCCTGCGAGAAGGCTGCGCGTATCACGGCTGCTCTCAGTAGGCTAATGGCAAATGTTGGAGGCCCCAGGCCTGCCAGAGAAAACTCCTGATGTCGACTGTCCAATCGGTGCTCCTGTACGGGGCAGAAATATGGGCTGACGCTTTAAAAGTCAATAAATACCGAGTTCAAATGGCATCGGTACAGCGCAGAGGAGCTTTGCGCGTCGTGTCAGCATACCGTACGGTGTCAGAAGACGCAGTTCTAGTGGTTTCCGGGGTCATGTCAGTTGATCTACTTGCTTTCGAGCGGAAGGAAATATATACTTCCAGCGCCCAGACAGACCGAGCAACAGCCGCGGTGCGTGCACGTGAGCGATTGATCCAAAAATGGCAGCAAAGCTGGAACGCGAGCACGAAGGGTCGTTGGACTTACAGGCTGATACCCAACCTCGAGCCATGGTTAAAGCGATCACATGGAGAGGTTGACTTCTATCTGACCCAATTCCTCACGGGCCATGGGTACTTTCGGGATTATCTGCACAGGATGGGTAGGGTGGATTCGCCATTCTGCTCGTACTGTGAAAATGTTAAAGATGACGCATATCACACCTTCTTTGAATGTGGAAATTTTGCCGCCTTCAGGGAGAGTGTGGAGACTGTTGTTGGCACTTTGAGACCTGGCAGTATCATTAACACAATGATATCCAGCGTCGAAATGTGGGAAGTTATGGGGGAGTATGGAAAGAGACTACTCCGCAGCAAACTAGAGGATGGTTGTCTTTCAAGAACAACCGCTGTAAACGCCCTTTAAAGAGAGCAGCCCTGAGGCTCACGTGGCGCGTCCCGTATCCGAAGTAATGCTTTTGCGGTTCCGGATGCGGGAATTACGCGCGGGCGGTAGGAGTTAGGTTTTAGTGGGTACACCAACAACTGCGATGGGACTCCCACACTCGGGAAAGCTAGTATAGAGACTAGTAATCTCGGTTAGTGCATAAAGCATTTCCCCTCCTACTGAAAGAAAAAAAAAAAAAAAAAAAAAAACAAATGTGATAATGATAATGATAATGATAATGATAATGATAATGATAATGATAATGATAATGATAATGATAATGATAATGATAATGATAATGATAATGATAGTGATAATGATAATGATAATGATAATGATAATGATAATGATAATGATAATGATAATGATAATGATAATGATAATGATAATGATAATGATAATGATAATGATAATGATAATGATAATGATAATGATAATGATAATGATAATGATAATGATAATGATAATGATAATGATAATGATAATGATAATGATAATGATAATGACAATGATAATGACAATGTTAATGTGATAATGATAATGGTAATGTGATAATGATAATGATAATGATAATGATAATGATAATGATAATGGTAATGTGATAATGATAATGATAATGATAATGATAATGATAATGATAATGATAATGATAATGATAATGATAATGATAATGATAATGATAATGATAATGATAATGATAATGATAATGATAATGATAATGATAATGATAATGATAATGATAATGATAATGATAATGATAATGATAATGATAATGATAATGATAATGATAATGATAGTGATAATGATAATGATAATGATAATGATAATGATAATGATAATGATAACGATAATGATAATGATAATGACAATGACAATGATAATGATAATGATAATGACAATGACAATGATAATGATAATGATAATCATAATCACGAATTTCTCCAGCGCTAAGTAAAATAAAGTAACAACTCTAGAATGCCTGCGGAAAATATATTAAAAAAAGCTCAAAAAATCAACTGGTAATAGATATTAAAAATTTGCGTTGCCTGTCTAATATAAAAATCTAGCTAACCCCTAGCAAACCAGACAAGAAAGATTTTGCGCATCAAATTTTGTATTTTACTGTAAACAAAAAAAATTAAGCATTTCCTTTCACCTGCTTGTGTTTTTTCCAAATATTACCAATATTTGTAGCTAACTTCTGTTATGCAGGATTGACAGAAAAATATGGACGTTATACGTACATGTAAATAAATTCTTTAAATTTGCTTTAAATTTCGCAACAAAAGCAACAAATAATAAACTTGCGCGCACAATTGAATAATCACAAAAGCATAACAAACGGATTAAAATTTAAGTATCTATTACAATGTACACAAGCACACACACACAAATACAAATGCAAACACACACACACACACTTAGGAGCAAACAAAGCCATACCAGCAGCAGGATTTGCAAATAATAAACACAAATATAGGTAGTACAAGCCCAATAGGAAAATTCAACTGTTATGCTGAATTAGTAAAAAAAAAGGCAACTGAAAGCTAAAGCTATGTGTAAATATCCCTACTTTGGCATTGCTACAGAGCAGATGCCTTTGAAACGAAGCCATTTTACAAGGCTCTAGCTTATATCAATAAATAAGGAGTCACTCGTAAGAAGCAGATATTGTACATAAAGGAAAGCAAGCCACTCGTACATTCTACATCCTACAGGAATCATACAAATCAGCCAATAATTCCTACCAATACAAAACCTATAGTTATAAATACACTTTCACACACACACACACACACACATATATACAACATAACAATACAAGCACACAAAAGAGCGCCACTTAAATCGGAAATATTGATAAATGATCTGTTTGCGCGCACAATTCCCCATTGTTCGCTGGTGAATCTAGTAAGCAAGTTGCCTCCCAAATCCATTCATGTACCTATTTCAAATTGGTAGCTTCACAATTTACCTAAGCTTGTACATGCACACATACATCAATATTTACATCAATACACACCCCATACTTCGCGCTACTCTCGGGCGCTTACTGTACCTTTCACACAACCGCTATCACAACTTCTCATCCTCTCAACTCCCATTTTGTCGTCTGATTGCTTTCTCGTTCCAGCTGTCATTTGTGTAACGGTTGCGTTGCGGTCTATTGGGCTGTCGGTCGGCCGGTCGGTTGGTCGTGTGGTCGGTCGTTCATTCGATTCGTTGTATTGTCTTGTGTATTGGTTGGATTGGGCCGAGTTGGGTTGAGCTGTGTGTTGGTTACGTTGCGGTGTTGTGAATAATGTGTATTTTATGTAGAGGCTATTGTTATGGGATTGAAATGTATGGGGCGGTAAAATGAGGAAAATGGTTGTCAAAAAAAAAAGGGCGTGAGGAAGGGAATATTTGGGTGTTGTAAAATGCCTTTTTGGTACTTAAAATGTTTGTGTGTTTTTGCGAGTGTATGAAGTTTGAAGTTTTGTTCAGGCTGGACACATTCCGGATATTATAGGAACTCTGCGAACAATGGCCTACTGAAAACTAGCCCGCTAAATGGCAATTATGGAGTGCAACAAGAAATGCGCTGTTCAAATCAAAACCAGCCTATGCAGCCCTGTTATAGAAGATAGCGTAGAAAAGCTACGATGACCATTACGAAGCTTTTGTGCAGGTTGAGAGCCCTTCTGCATTATGTGGCTACTTTTGAGATTATTCCGTAGGTTTTTAGAGATTTACTAGCAGCTGGCAGTTAGGGTATATAATGAGAGACCGGTTCTAGAGAAGCATTTGCTGTACGCCTTCGAGCAGACATTATGGCATTTAGCTCTGAGCTCTGTCAGAAAAATGTAACAGTGGTCCGGTAAGTTAAAACTGAAGTTTAGTGCGAGCTCGGTATTATGAATTCCGTTGCCTACCGTTCCGTTTAACTTAAAAGCAATTGTATTGATAGCCGTATACTGTTTGTTATATGTCTATAGCACCTTCCTATTTATTCCTCTTTGAAATTCTGGTGAGGCTAGCAATTGTAGTCTCATTTTCTCAATCAGCTCAAATATCTAGTTTGGTCTTTCAATACTAAGAACATATCGAGCCTATCTGCTATTCGAAGAGGTGTCTCAGTCGTCGTCGCGTAAAATATCCACAAATTTTGTGGCCAACTGGGCTATAGATCACGAAAGTCCTTATCAAAGTTTACTTTCTTTCTCATGAAGTTTCGTATCACAAACTGGCCATAGCCTTAAATTCAATTTGACTATCGCAGCCAACAAGTATCTTCCAGCGACTGCATTCGTCAAGTAAAGAATATGCCACACCTTTAAACACTGGAGCCAATTTTACAGGAATGCGTAGTCTTAACCTAAATTTTTCAATACTTGAAGATGCAAGTAAGCTTTCAGTTTTCAATCGCATCGAACGAAGATGGCTTGGTTGGCCATATTAGGGACTTATCAACTGCATTCAGCTTTAATGACGGCTAGAGCTTGAGCTCTTTCAAAGCAGCTCAAGAGTAGAGAAAAAACTATCTTGATACCTCTGCCACGATTTTCTGTTGCCTTCGAACTACCTGTTCTCGTCGTTTAATCTAATACGACGCTTCTGCATTTCTTTCTCTCACCGTGTTAGCAGCTATGACACCGAATATTGTATGAAAGCTCCATTTTAGCCAACTGGCTTCGAAGAGACTACTTGCACTACTTAGAAGGTCTGATTATTCCGGTTTGCTGCAGTTGGCCAAAACCTGTTTCACGATTTTACAATAGTGAATGTTTTCCATCTCTTTTGTACAAATGCACGAATTGGAAGTATAATAATTTGTCTTAATTCCTCCGAGCGCAACGCCTCGGCCTCGAATTCATCAAGAGAGTCCTTTGGTCAATCAGTTTGATCTCTTATTATTGTGCATGTTCCTGTGGATGGGAATGCATTCTATTGAGAAGCCTATCAATTCAGGCATCGAACTCAATATCGGCTTGCAACAACTTACTTCAAAGCTGTGCTGATTGCGGCGACGATGAAACTACTACAGGCGTTCTAATTTCTATGATACATGCTTGAAAGATGAGAGCAAAGTTGTTTAGTTGAAAGAAATAAGATACGTCTTGTACTCGGGATCATCTATGCCGCAGTATATTTTAGACCTATCAGAATAGATGCAATTGCAACTCGCTTTTTAATCATGCGCTTTTCCAGTACATTAAGGAGCAATATTTTATTACTTTCCTAAGTTTTGCAATTTATCAAGAATAATTTTGCGTTCTACTTTTTTTCTTGCTTGGCTGTTTCAGCCTTAATATTTGGAAAGTACAGTATTCGACTGCTGACAATAGTTTTATACTAGCATTAAACAAAAAATCAGATGAGAGTTTCTGAGTGCGCTTGAATCGCCATAATATTTTTTTTATTTTTCAATATAATTCATTTAAATATATCTTTTGAATAGAATGCACAGAACTTATATCAAACTAGATTTTAACTTCTTCACCTGCCGTTCACCTTAAACCCATATCAAACTAAATAACACTGTTTTAAAGTTGCCTACCAAATGACAGCTATTTCTACTAAAATGCCGCATACAGCACGATACTCTAGCGATTCGAATACCACAGGCAATAAAAAAATATAATAGTAATGGCAAAATAAAGACATGAATAACAAAATACCAGCCCAAAGCTCGACAGAAAAAAAACCCTACTAAACTCAAAGACAATAGGCAAACTGCCGATATCGATACTGATGCTGCTGATGCTGCTGATGCCGACGAGCTGATAAGCATTAGCGACATTTTAGCCGCAGTACAACAACGAGTGCTTTGATGGCGGTCGTAGTATAATAAATGACAAAGAGTTCTAAGCAAGGGCGAGACGAGCGAGAGAGCGGGAGAGCGGGAGAGCGAGAGAGGGTGCGATGTATTAGACGAGGAGCAAAATGGGAAGCCGTTACGAAAATGTGAAGTATAAAGAGCCAGCGGACAAAGAGTGAAGCGGGTTATGCAGCAATCCATGGGGATAGCGACAACAGTTGATATTGATGCAAGAAAACAATGAAAAAATACATATGTAATAATAAAAATCGTAGAAGTGTGGAGTGGAAGATAATGCAGCGCCATGTGCGGTATGTGAGAGGGGCAAAAAAAAGGCGTGTCGCTTGATTTTGTATTTGGGAAGTGGGTATTTTCGGTATTTTCGCACAGCTGTGGTATAAGAAACAAGCATTCATATTTACATTATACACACTACGCGAAATAATTATAAAGCCACTTGCGATTGGAATATTTAATTTAATTCTACAACAAACACCTTGCAAATCCAAGTTGCAAACTTTGCTCAATTGGGAAAAATATTCAACAAACTTTACACAACCTTTTACAATTTTACATTCAAGTTTTTAGAAAAAATTTAGGAGAGAAAGGATTAAGAAAAATTATCATTATTGTTTGCGTCAAAGAAAGTAGTACCAAATAGCACCAAAGAAATTGTAAATTTGGTGTTTGTCCCATTTTCCTCAAGAAATAATGAAGCGAGGACATTTAGCTTTTGCAACCTTGGATAGCCTTGTGCTCTTTTTTCACAAAACCTTAAAAAACCCGCATTAGATAGCGTAAACAATTTCGTAATAACTCCGTACAGCTTAAGAAAATTTTACTCAAGAAATTTTTCTGGCGCATGAGAAATGAGATTTAATTTAATGTTCCTACGATATGGCAACGCCCTAAATTTATATCTGGCCAAGGACTGCTACTTAAGGAAACCTTCGCCAACATTTTATGAAGAAATTTGTACCTTGTTAGAACAAAAACAACAACAGTTTCAGGTAAAAAAAAGAGCTGGTGGTTCGCAAAAAAATTGAGTAATTTTTATACCTACATATATTCGAAGTTCTTTATGAATCCAGATTTTGAATTCGTGTTGTTAAATAAAGCAGCAATATCTACTTTCCGTACTCAGCAAAATTTAAAAAGTACTTTTTCGATGTCATAGCGATTTCGATAGCTTCGTTTCGTGTTACATTCTGTGAGTATGTATATGTGTATGTGTGTGTGAGTGTGTGTGCGACGCATTGAAATGGTTAATAGTAAATACTTTATTGCATACTACAATAAATTGTAATACAAGCAATAAGCAGCACTAAGCAAACATATGGCAATTGTGGGGCAATAAAAGCAAGCAAACAAAAACACACTACTTTTTTTGTATTCGCTTTTACAATAACAACATCTACCAAAATAGACAGCAAGACAAATAATATCAAATCCAATGCAAATGATATACAATACAAATAAGTAAGAATTGAACAAACTGTCACAGTAGCATGGAATAAAGGATGCAGTGTTTTGTAGGTGTATATGTTGGTGAAAAAGACAAATGCTGATGGAAAATAAATAGACTAAAATAAATAGGAAAATTACGTACAAAAAAAAAGCTATCATTGTAAAAAAAAAATTATTCAACAGAACGACGCTGATGACGGTAAATAAAAAAAATTGAAAAAATGAAGTATTACTAGCGCTGCGGAATGATCGCTTCGACCAAGTGTAGTATCTGTCATTGATTTTCTACAACTATCTATAATTCAACCCTAACTCTAAGTAAACTATAAAAAGAATATCGTCTACCACAAACGATTTATGACCTGATAGGCGAGACTCTGCGGGACATGTCTCGATGGCCCGTTCGCTGTGGCCTAAGTCTCAACAAGACTTTGCGATTCGTTCCAAGCGATGCTGTGGAATTAGTCGAGGTGGTCCATCCGTTGTAAATTGGAAGTGGCCCTCTCTAGAAGAAGATACAAAATAATTCCACCGAAGCAGAATAGCGCCCTATTATATCTCGCAAATAAAGCTTAATTTATGCGATAGTAGATAGAAGCTGAACTGGAAAGAAAATATAGCTCAGCGTTATGAAAGGCCATCTATGGTTATAAAATTTCTTACTAAAAATTCAGTTTGAAAATTTTTATGTTTTAATTTTGCATGCGATTTTTATTATATAAGGATGAATCATAATTTTATAAAAAGTTAAAGGAAACATTTTTTATAAAAAACATTGTGAATGTTGTAAAAACCAAAATCACTCTAAGGATAATTATTTGAATCACAGTATATCTTCATTTTCAGTTATAGCCTGGCTGTGATCAAATCCTGAGCTCCTTCACTTGTAACTTCGAAATTGTCATCGAAGTGTCGCCGATCTTGACCGGATACTTCACCTCTTTAGAGTCCTGGATAAGGTGCACACAATTGGACGCCAACCGAGGGGGGGACAATGGAGGCCTTACATCTTGCGACTTTCTCTAACCACCTTCGTTCAGCAGTACATCAGCATGGCTTCCGAAAAATTTACAGCACCACCACAGATAAATTGGACTAGAAACGCCCTCGTGGCAGGACAGTTCTGCTGCCACGGAATCTGTCAAAAGCTTTTGGCATGGTCTCTCAATCACTCAGTGCTAGTAGATAACATCGGAAACTCTGCGCTATCATCGGGGCTCAAGAGATCTTCTGTGAATTATTGGAGTGGACGGCAATCATTAATTATATTCCGAGACCAAACATCTAAACTCTCGGACTTTCCAGCTTCATAAATGTAAGAAACCTGCAAAATCATCGACGATCCACTTTATCACAAGGACAGAGCCGCAACAAGGCCCTCAAGTCGTTCGCTGGCAACACTTTTATTAAGACTCAGTGGATGAAACTCTAGGCAAGTAAAAATACTGGCACTTCGGACCTCCATGGGATGTCTCCGGATGTCGTCCATTCACCTTATGCACAAAGGGGCACAAATACTCCCAGTCAGCGAGCATAACACCCCTGCCAACATCTACCAGAGGCTCAGTCGCCTCCCAGGCACATAAGGAGCCATTTCATGGAACTTAACGACCAAATCCAGCCATACGTACAACAACCAGATGTCCATCCATCGGAAGTCAGTAAATATCATTCTTACCTCCCGCCCCTCGAATGCCGTTAGCGGAGTTCAATCACCACCTATTGCATACGATGAGATCGACGAGTTGCCTCGTGAGACCCGCGTTACGTTGACTCAATTACGTTCTTGATATTAGAGCTGGTTAAACTCCGTCTTATCCAGAATAGGACTCGACATACTAAATATATGTCCTATATGTGAAGATTCCCCAAATAATACTAACCACCTCTTCACATGCCCACAAAAACCCACCCTTCTAGCAGACCTCTCCCTCTGGTCCAACTAAGTCAAAACAGCTCGTTTCTTAGGCCCACCGTTAGATGACCTCGACAAAATTTAGTTGATAATTCGTTCTTTGTAGGGTTTGGTAAGCTGCTACAACAACAGCAACAAACAATTGGACTCACACAAACCCATTCCGCGGTAAACCTATGGGGTGAATAACAGTCGCTTGCAAAACTTTATCAATCGAACGCATAGAGAATTTCAAAATAAATATAATAGTGTAGCTCTAGTTTTTTTAAACGATTATTACCATTATTTCTTACATCAAATTGTCATGAGAGCTCAGCTTATAAAACATAATTGTTTATGCAAATGTACACTACTATTTTGTTTTTAGTAAATAATGAAGGTGCCTTAATAAAAAAGAAATTACTATAATTTCCAAAGGCTTACACAGAAAAAATAAACCATTACTCGGTTAAAAAAAAAGTGGAAAAGAGAATGCGTTGCCACCACAGGCTATGTACATAAAAACGAATGAATTCAAGCAATAAAACTAATTAATTGCCACCGCATGCGCCAAGTGTATAGTTACACACTCGTAGACACACACACACACACAATTACACACAAACACACACATACACGCAAAAACAAAGCAGACAGCATAAGGAAAAAGCGGCCGCAGAAAATCACATTTTCCATGCATATTATACAAGCAAATTACAAATTACAAATTACAAATTAAGTATTACGTATACGCCGCGTATAACCAGTTTTTATGAGACGCTGAGTGCCAACAACAAATTCAGCCGAGAAATGAAAGTTTCACAGTTAAATGTGTATGTAAAATATGTAGAATGTGTAAATCGGATACAGCGAAAATGTGTAAAAAAGATGGGAGGTGCGCAGACAAAATGCGTGTAATTTTCTTATATTCGCGATAAATTATAATTTAAATCATAATAATTTAAACGCAATATCATTAGCGTGAAGAAACTGAGAAGCGCGTACTTATTTGCGCAAGGAGGCAGCAAGGCATAACCGTAGCGCTGCTAGCAAATTAGTTGCGTGTCGGAGGGTGCTTTGAAAAAAAATTGCTAATAAGCAAATAGGTAAGGAAAATTGGTGCGCCAAATAAGGACCACAATAACGAGTCTGTCGAATGCTAAAATTTGTGTTGGAAAAAACAACACAGTCAAGTCTACCCTGTAGTGTCAATATTAGTTCCAACAGGTACTTAATGCCAAAAAATAAAAATTTCTACAGCTTTATATCTGAATGAAAGTTTGCGAAAAGTTATAGTTGCTTTAACTGAAAGTAGGAGACAAATTTTCACTGATACGTAGAAAGGAAAATTCTTGCAACAACAAATACGTCGCTGGCAAAGGTGACTGCTCGTTGTATGTAAAATGTCTACTGAATTGCGACAACGCGAACTCGCTGCCAATTAAGGGGGCGAAGGATGGATGCGCTTTAATAAGTTGAACAAATTTGGGAGCGTACATTTGTCTTAGTTTTTGCCGCGAAAAGTATGGCATATGTTAAGCACCAAAGTAACTTAGTATGTATTCATAATATTTTCGTATTTGAAAATTCTATTGGTAAACGCAAAAGCTTACAAATCTATACCTGTATAAAAGGATGACCGCGGGGCACCTTAAGAATCTAGCTGTCGTTTACTTTTCAAAAATAACCCTCTACTTTCCAATTCTGTGTGATAATTTGTCTTGTAGTTAACAAACTACTTGAAATTTTAAGTGAGACTACTCATTATTCCATTAATATTATACTGTACCGAAACGGCTGAAAGGAGTTGGATAAAATTTTGCACATAAATAGCTTATAATATTAATTAACATTAAGGATATTTTGCAAAAAAAAAGTTGTCACCTGTTTTAAATGTTAAACGCAGTTAAAATAATAAGTTGAATGAAATATTTCCAAATGAGTGTCAAACGAAAAAGGTTTAAAAAAGCTAGATATCGAAAATATTTTCAAAGATCGTTGCCACCTGTTTAAAAATGTAATTTTAATTTTATTTCTAAGTTAAGTAACGTAGTACAATAGTGTACTTCAAACAAATTTGGATTTAAAAATGCTTAATTTCAAAAATATTTTTGTAAAATGTTGCCACCTATTTAAAAAATTAGATTCAATTAAATTGGTCAGATAAACGTAAAACATGAGTTCCAAGAGAAAAAATTGTATGACATCTAAATCCAAAAATATTGTTGGGCAGGGTTGCCACCTATTTGTAAACTTAAATCAAAATTATTAAAAAATGAAGTGAAACATTAAAATACTGGCTAACATTGGAGTATATTTACAGCTACATATTTTTGTAAAGTGTTGCCACATGTGTGAATTATTAAATATTTAAAATAAATGAAAAAGTTAACTGAAATGCTAATCTGGGAGTATTGCTGACAAACGAAAGATGATTAAGAATTATAATTTTGGAAAAAAAAAATTTTAAAGAGTGACCACCCGTGAAATTTCGTACAATTAAATTAATAATAAATATATGAAATATCACAATATCACCCAGAAAATGGGCTCAAAAACTCCATTTCAAAATTAGGTTTATAGGGGGCTGCCACCTATTTAAAAAAAATAAGTAAAAATTAATTAACAAGTTAATGAATTAGTACATTAATGGCGTGAAATGAAAGAGGAGAGCTGAGTTTCAAAAATGATTTTGAGACGGCTTACCAACTAAGCCACTGCAGCAGCCAAATCAAGGTGTGGCTTAAGGCATCGGCATTCAGGTAGAAGAGCTATAATATGTGTAACTTCCCACAGAGATCATGAAGGGACTTTTTTTTAAGTTCAAACCCTCAAAATCTTAAAACTGTGGTACTACCTTGAAATTAATTTACTTTTTTTAAATTAAATTCGCGCAAAAATTTTTAGAATTTAGGAAAATTCATTAACCGATTCAATGCACACAGGGTTGATTTTTTTCTTTCAAAAGGGCTCCATCATCTGTCAAAGTACAAAGGCACCAGCAACAAAAAAATACACGCCAGGGTTGTATTTTAGCTAATCAAGCTCTACTTGTTTAATTTGTCTTGAACCGGTCCAATCAATGCATTCAGATGAAAGGAGATGGGTATTGAAACGGAAAAATGGGGTCTCCTCTTGTATTTATATTTTGTAGTAGACTTAAGTATAACATTAGTTCAGGTCATTGTTTTTAATAAAATTAATTATGAACAGTTCATTTTATATTTAATTTTTATGCACGTAGAAATTAGAAGCTGTGTAGATATGTAAGTATTCTTGCCGAATTTCCAGTGTCACTTTTAAATGAAATGTCCAATAAAACTACTAATTACATACCAACATTTTAATAAGTGGCGCTCTG
Source organism: Anomoia purmunda (assembly GCA_951828415.1). Taxonomy (NCBI): domain Eukaryota; kingdom Metazoa; phylum Arthropoda; class Insecta; order Diptera; family Tephritidae; genus Anomoia; species Anomoia purmunda. The sequence goes on along the minus strand of OX639996.1, from coordinate 111,182,920 downwards.
GTTGGAACTGTCGGGAAATACTAAGTGCGACGCCCACTACTTTTACTACATATCTTGCAATTTCCACGCCCATTACCAGTCGTACTGTAACTATTTTGCACGCATAAAATACATTTTCAGCTACCTACAGTTTTTCTTTTTGTTTTTTTTTTTTTTGGTTTTTGCTACACTTCCTAGTAGCACTACTTGCAACGCTGTGTCTTCTGCTGCTTTTATGACAACATTTTCTTTACGTACTGCTTGCTTTCATTAAACTAATAATGTCAGTGTGCTAGCTTGGTGCATCCACTCGTGCGTGGGTATGTTGGTTTGTGCAACTGCTAATGCGAGCACTACTTGCATCTGGCAACAATATTTGCAAAGCGAATGGGCGGTAAAGTGTGTTAATGACAGAGCACAGCAAAGTTGTAGTAAATGTTGCAGAGTTGCAAAAATATATGCGTGTTGAGGGCCTGGCAACATCTATACCAGCAATGTCATACCCTGCAGTGAAGTGTCAATCTAAGCAAGAGAAAATCTAATTCATGAACTGGTCTTTGATGGGGGTTTCGTCATCTCAGTTCGAAAGTGATTGAAGAAAATTATTCTTCATTTTGACATCGCAATGTTTTTTTCCATTTGCGATATTTTCTCACAATTGAGTAAAATGAATAAAAACCTATATGAAATGAAATTTGTTTTCGCAAAAAGTAGTAAATATTTCTTTAGCGTCAACTCATTAACATTTACCATTCTTGAATCCAGATAAATTTTTTTTTGAGTGTAGGCCTTAATTTTCAAATATTTAGGGTTGCCAGCTATTTGAAAGCTTAAAATTATTGAAAAGCTCAATAGTACATTTTCATTTCTCGCTAAAACAAAAAACGTTCGAGGAGTTTTACTAATTTATTTCGACTGGGGTTGCCTCCTTTCTAAAAAGCTCAACTAACGGTTAATCAAATTGTAAGCATATAAAATCCCCCAATATGGGTATCACATCGGAGGTATTTTAATGAATTTTAGTGATGATGTTTTGACACAAGATTGCCAACCAATAAAAAATTAAGATGTGGTAAATTTGGAAGTGCCCAAAGAACAAGTTTTTGTTTTTTTTGTATTTCTAAGGTTGCTACTTTTTTGTGTTAGATAGCGGGGTTTCTGCTGCTGCTACTTCGTAATAGGGTTACCGCCTATGTACAAAAATTCAAATGAGTTGATTGTGTTAATCATTCTTGTATTTAATGAGGAAAATATGCCAATATTAATAACTATGAAAATCCTTCATATTTCGTGATAGGGTTGCCACCTACTGCAAAAAGTTAAATCGAGTTAAATGTGTAATTTAAGTTAAATATCGCAATGTTTGTGGCGTATAGAAGACGACCATGAAAAAATTTAATTTTCTAAAATAAAAAATATACAATACATGAGCAATACCTTTCGATTTCTTCCAACCAAAAGCAAGAAAAAGAAAATTGCGCCCAAAAGCTATGTAAAATTCATAATTTCAAATTTTCCAGTCACACGCAAGAGTTCCAAAACGCAGGTTCAAATAGCGACAAATGATGTAACAATAACCTAACAGTTATTTTATTCATCCTGACCCATAGCTCGAAAACTACAAAACAGTATGTTAAAACTTTTATAGTTAAAAAAAAACGCCTAGGATTCATTTTAAAGAACATACTTGGGACTACAAAAAAAACAGAAGGTTATTGAAAAAATTTGTTTAAACCTTAAAATTTAAAATATCTTGTAATTTTGAAAACTAAATAGTTGGACCAAAACCCAATATATTTTTGGGCTCAGCTTTTTTTTAAAAAGTACTTCTAGATGTTTTTGAAATATCCTAAAACTTCCAAGGTGTTTTTTAAGAGGCATTAATTCTTAAGTTTCGAAAAAAAATATTTTTTTTTTGCTTTAAATTCGATAAGTAATGCTAATAATATTTTTTTTGCTTTAAATTCGATAAGTATTGCTAAAATTTGTATTTTTTTTATTCAAAAATTCATACCCTACAATACAATCCCCAAAACATCTTTTAAGAAAAAAAATTGGTATTTCCTAAAAGCATTGACCCCAAAAATATTAGTTTTTGAATTATTCAGTTTTAAAAATTTCAAAATTTAAGAACTTCAAAATTTGTTGATAATTAAAGTTTTTTTTTATACATTTTTTTTTTGTTGCCCCAAGTATCACTATATATGAAGCCGCAGTCGGAGTTTTTAATTAAAATTTAATTTAAATTTTGAAAGGCTTAACAGAAAATTTTAAGAAACTTTTGAATTGGAAACTTAAATAGATTTCTCACACAAATTTTTTTCAGTTCATTAATAAATACCTCAATGAAATTTCAAAAAAAAAAGGCTTTATTATTTTTCGTTATTTAGTTGTTTAGAAATAGAATAAAACAAAAAAATATTTAAATAAATATTTATATAAATATTTTACATCAAGCGGTCACATTATTTTTGTTTTTAATTTTTTACGTGCCCGAGGAGGCCAAAAGCTCTGCCCTATGGAATATTTGAATGACAATAAATTCAATTGTATAGATATATAAATACGATTTTCGAACTGGTTCATCGAATAGCATAACACTGACTAATTTCTTAACTGATATGATGATAATAAATTGGTCATAGAACATTACCGTGCTAGAAATGCCAGTCGCCGATATGAAAAATATATAGAAGATGAAGTAATTTCAGAACTAGTCACAATCACTGCGGGGTGTTTGTAAAGTGGAGCGGAGCGCGAATTATGGCAAATCAACGAATAATAAAGAATTTTTAATTTTAATTTTACAATTTAAGTAGTTATGCTACTTTGACTTGCAGGCAGCGAAAAACAAAGAATTATACAAAGAGATGGAAAAATTTAAATTGAAACCATCAAATTATGCTCGCTGAAGTTTAATTGCAAATTACATACACACAATTGTTCTCATTTACTTAATTGCACATACATATCTATATATATATAAATATATATATAGATCTACATATATGTGCATGATATGAACTCAATGAATAAATGAAAATGATATAATGAAGTAGTCGCTGCTGTTCCGTACTATTTTTGATAATAATATTTCGTCAACAGCTCACTTTATGTGCCACCAAAACTCCCTATATAACTTTGCGAATTGCTTGCCATGCTCTCTTACACACTGTCGTATTTGTATAAAGTTTTAGGGCTAAAAGTAGTGTAAAAAATTTCTCTGGCATTAAAAACTATGTTGTGGTATACGACAAACTACTATGTGTGGTGGTAGTAAACATTTTCAATGAAGCTGTTTTCTCTATTATAAAGCGCCACATGTAACGAAAAAAATACGATAAACGAAACAAAAATCATTCACAAGCAAACAATGAATTTATTTTCCAATGAAAGTAATTTGTTTTTAATTTATCAACACGCAAATGGAAAATATTATTTCTTTAAGAGTTTCATATAATAACACATTTATTTCACAGATAAATTACACCAATCGGTATAATTTTTCTCCCACAAAAAAATGAAGCGTTATTGCCGCGCAAAACCCACTTGCGTCTGATGCCTCTCACGAACGCTACTATCTATTGGAGGGAAGCAGCTATCGCCCTAAATAATCGGCTACCCAAAAGTATCCGATTAAAAAAAACTGAAAGCCCAAAATAGCAAAATTAGATTCAAAATAAATTACAGACAAAATTTCTTATGATGCGTCATCTGCTTGCTCTTTAGAAAGTACTTCCTCAAATACAGTTTAAGTAACGGAATTAATAATTTATCATTATTTTACTCATGTTGGTACTTTTCTCGTTCACAAAATGACACTTAATGTCTCCGAGCAAAGTTGGAAAGAGAATAAAATAAAATATTGCCTTTTCCAAATATTTTGTACATAATTCTTCTGTCCAAATTCGATAACATAAAAGTATGGAAAAAATCGTTTTCGAATGCCGAAAGTATTGATATTTGATCGTATCGTATCGAAATGCCTGCCCAAAAATATTGACATGGGCTTGCAAAATGAAAATAAAGTATGCAGTATTGGATTGGAAAATATATTATTATGTAAAAAAAAATCTAGATTTGCATATTTTGTGCTCTAACCGCAAACAAGAGCAATCAAAATTTTTTTTTAAATTTTTTTTTTTGATAAAGAAATGCTGCTCCTACTTTATCTAGATACAGTTCTGCATCAAAAAGGAAACTTGTTTGTTGCTTATTTTTTCGCGTTTATGTAAATTGTGAAAGAATTTTCAAAAAGTTAAGCACTGAAAACAAATGTACTTCAATTAAGACACATGGAGTTTGCTAGTAGAGCGAATAGTTATGTGCTGAAATTCTCCACCTTTATAAAATTTACTCCAGTTTTTCTGAAAATCTTTACTCGTATTACAAAAAAAAAATTACTTTTAAAAACTACTTATACTCCTGTAAGCAAATATTGCGGATAGAGGGCTTCAATTTTTTACAAGGCAATCGAAGAAAATTGAAATAAGAGTGTAGAGTTAAGCTAATGGATTATCAGCATAGTTTTTACCTTAACACTTGCATTATTTTTTAATTTTTTAAATATTTTTTTTAGTATGAAATATGCACATTCACCTGTTTTCACGAATATTGTAAAGCGGTGAAATTGAAAATTTTGAAAATTTAAATTTTTTCTACAATTATTTTTTAAGTATAAGTGCAGTTTTTTATTTTTAATTTTTGTTCGTAAAGTTTTTGAAAAAAAAACAACAAAAGTAGTCCAAAAATTAAAATTTAAACTTTTTAAGATTTAATTTCATGCATTTATTTTTATATTAGCAACACTAGCCAAGTAAATCAAAGTTTACAGTTTTGTACAAAATTTCTTAAAAACGAAACAATTTCTGTATAAACTTAAAATTTTCAATCACAATTTTTAAAAAATTTTACAGTATGCAGTTTTTTTACTAAATATATTGCAAATCTGGAGAATCTCAAAATTTCCATTAATAAAAACTTTGCTGGCAGTCTTGGGCCTTTTCTTACACATTAAAAAAATAAAATAAAAAACAACAAACACTTTCAGTTAACTTAAAGTTACACTTTGTTTTAGTCTTTCTGAAAATTTCTAAAAATTATTTTTAAATAATGACCTTTCTGGGGCATAACAATAGATTTTGTAAATTTTTTACAAAATTGAAAACTTTGATTCATTCAATTTTATTGTAGAATATATTATAAATAAAAATAAAAAAATAGCCTTATGCACATTTGCAGGTAACCGCATAAATTCGATAATAATGAGCAAATTATCGAATCCTTCTTTTGGCAAAGCTACCGCAGAACAAAGCGGTTACTTCCACGATTTTAGAGACCAAGCAGTCCAAGAATTTGGTTTTTTAATTTGACAAGAAATTTCAAAAAACAATTTTTTTTAAATTAAAGAAAATGTTAAAAACGAAATACAAATAGCATGGGGTTTTTTGATTTTATTTACTGCCGGATAATGTCTGGGTTATGAAACTAAAAATGTAACGCTTAGTTACTCAACTCCTCAACTCTGAACTTTCTGCAAGTGGGTCTTAACAGTCAAAATATATGAATTCAACGAGTTACGATTTCGATGAAAAAGGCTATTTTCGATATTTCTTAAATTTATAAAAAATAGTTCCTCTTTGAATAGCCAGACTTTGTGAAATAATCTTAAACTACGTAAGTATATCTTGCGGCAAATTCCTCATGTTGTTTTCCTTAAGAGGTGAGGCTAACTCACACTCCCTTTAGGAGGACCTCTAAATAACTTCTAAATCTCAACCAGAAAAGTCGAAGAACTCTTACTGGTTATCAGCAAGTTAAGATACCACATTTATAAGATGATATTGATCGAAGAAATGGACTATCAGTTTTGTAGGTTGGCTGACGAAACTCCCTCCAAAGCGTGTATTGTGTGATCGAGCGCAGGTTACAAATCATAGACTCACACAACTTGGAGAGGGATTAGCATCTCTATCCAAACACTGGAACATGCCACCATCTAAGCGCTAAACTTTTTAAACAACCTAAGACTGGAGTGATTTTGAAAAATAGTTTTGAAATACAACACACTCCAAAGAGTTTAAGAAAGCCTGTAAGCTTTAGGTTCTGATTGATTTCACTTTTAAACGTCAGCTTAAATTTTTATTATAGGTCGCAGCGCGAGTATGCCCTTATTTTATAATATTTACTAATGGGAATAAGGTCTATCCTCAAAGATATCGCTATGTTCCGACAGCTTGCATGCCAGTCTAGCTCCACCAATTGCAAAATTAGTAGATTCTATTAACTGGCCGGCATCGAAATTCCTAAAACGGAATCAATCGAACTTGAATTGGACGGCAACAGATGGCTATCTTCCTTTTAAGCCTCACAATTTTGTGTGCATGTTTTTGCAACAGCTTGCTTTTTTATTGTTAAAAGGCGCTACTTCTAAAGAAATTTTACTCACTTTTTAACCAATTAAGTTTTTGTACGGATGTGAAATTACAAAACTGTATTAACGAAAAATCTTCCCTGAGATATTGCATCGTTTGACACAATCGGATTAGCGTAAACAGATATCATATATTTATTTGGCCACCAACAACACCATCTAACGGAAAAGAACCAAAACAAATAAACATATCAACCAATATTTATGTAAAATAAACCTATTAAATGAATTACAATTGATATATTATTTAAATGCGATAAAATAAATGCAATCGACTAAAAAGATATGAAAGATATTTATTTAATTACATAATTAAAATGAATAATATCCGAGAGAAAAAAATAAAATTTATAAAGTTAAAAATCAATTAAAATGTTAAATTGCACCAGTTATACGGAAATATATACACAAATATATTAATCTATTTGCACACACACACAAACATAAACGTGCATAGTATACAAATAATGAAAAAGTGATAAACTGATAAAGTAAGTGTGACACGTAATTCCAGGAAAATGAATTCCACAAAAAAAAGGCAGCCAAATTGCAAAAAAATATTTGTGTACATACATGCATAAATCTTTTCAATAAAAAAGAAAAATAATATTAAAAAAACGTTTCCGAATGCGAGTGGGATATGCGTAAATCTTTATTTATTCCCAGTAGGAATATGGATGCGCACTTTTTTCCATTACTAAAAGGATCAACAGAAAGCACTAAATGAAGCCATGTATCCTAATGTGAGCGAATCGGTAATGTTTATGTAAAATTGGAAGTTTTCTACCACAAAAAAAATTACAAAAAATATCTTTAATGTAACATTTTTCATCATTTATATAACTATGCAGTAAATTAGTGGATAGAGGCTTGACCGCCGTTCCGTTGAACAGGGTTTAAAACTTTAAATTTTGTAATTCAAATTTAATTCGAATAAAATATATATTTTCATAAAGCGACTTTCTTAGGACATCGCTGTTTAAAAATCCATGAATTTCATAAGTATAACATGCCAGCTGTAGCGGTGATACTTCTCAACCCTTTCCTCACTGGGCTGTACAATTTGCATTGTATCTATAAATACAATAACAAATTAATATACAGCAAGTGTTCACATTGACAGAGGTTAAACTGAAAAAGGGCAAACATGTAAATGTGCGCATGTTGTGAATTGTCATGTGAGTGTGTAGGGAAAGCAAATTGATTTCAATATTTTTGATTTACGTCAAATTGTGAGCGGAGATCAATAAGCGTGACAGGCTGCAGGCAACGAGATATCGATATATCTACATACATACATATTTTATATAAATACATACAGAGGGTTTGTAGATAATATCTGCTCTGCCGGAAAATTTTCTGGTACAAATGAAGCTCTTAAGTTGTTCTGTAGAAAATCAACAGTCTACGATTTGTTTATTTTAAATTTAGAGAACAGAGTTCTATATTCAACAACAGTATATGCGTGGACACGGCCAGGACTGTAGGCAGAAAAAATGCTATAGGGGTTCTATAATTAAAAAACCGAATCTCGAGAATTAATCCAGACTACTAGGCTATTCATAGTTGGCGATGCCATTTTCTTAAAAATTCGGAAAATAGCTACTACGTTCATTAGGGCTGATTAATTATAATTACAAAAACCACTTAAAAGAAACGCACATGGAATTTTACTGCTACAAAAAACAAAAAAAATATCAATAATTTGATGTTTCACACCAAGCGTTTCTCACTTGGTAGAGGAGGTCTACTTCTTCTTCATCTACCGCACTTTCAGCGCTAGAGCATTTTCATCCAATCACACGACATGTCCTAGCCAACATAGCCGCTGTATTTAAATGAGGCTTAGGCAAAAATATATATTATCAAAATGTCTATACTTTTTCAGAAAATAATGTATGATATGTCGATTTTTTTTATTCTCAAGTATCGATAATTGATATGTATTTCTAAGTATGTAATCTGTATCAAATTTGATATTTTGTTAATGTATTATTTTTTTCACTGCCGAATATTTTTACAATACTATTTTAGATATTTGTGCCTTAAGGTAAAAATATCGATACATCGAACCCCCGATACATTTTGACTTCATCTATCTATATTGTTATCAAAACGTTATATTTCGAAATATTTTTTTCGTTTGCCCATTCCTATTTCCTCATAATTTTAATTCACTGGACATTCCTATTTCTACGCTAAAACTCATTCGGCATATATTGTTCCATCGTAAAGATCCAAAACTCATTCGTTGAGCCTTTTCCTCAAATACTCCAAGAGTCATCTCCTCCAATGTTGACAGCGTCCCTGCTTCTGCGTCCCAAACAATAACACGGGCATGATGAGGGGCTTATAGAATGCGGTTTTGGTTCGTCGAGAGAGAGCTCTATTAAGCAATTGCCTACTCAGTTCAAAATAGCAACCGGTGGATTTCGAGGCTTGCATTATTTTTGGTGTGAAGGCTGGTGCCCAGATAAACGAAGTCCTCCACTTTAAAATCGTAAGAGTCAACAGCATTACCATGTGACCCTTTGAGGGAAATTTTTAAGGTATTTCTAACTTTTATCTGTTTCGTTTACTCGGCAATATTTCTGTGACAAAGTTGTTCAGAATGTCTCCTGCCTTAACTGAACCCTTAAAAAATGTGTTGAACGCTTTTAGTTAGAAAAATTCAGGTACTTTTTTAAATTTGTATCAATTTCCCTACACTTGCCCTATTTTGCAGCTCTTACAGTCTTAATGAAGTAAAACTTTTTTCGCCCCACGAAAATGATTCTTCAAGGAGCCGACATTATTGCTCATTATTATTATTATTCCCATTCTCTCGAAGATCGTTGCTTGGTGTTTTATGCGATTTGTCTTTTCCTCTATCTCATTTTTATTCTCTTTCTTATTCATTTCTGTCTTCCGCATCCAACTTCACGACGTAACGCGCGATCAAAATTGAAAATTCCATTTACTCCGCGCCAGCACCGAGTTATTGTGGGATGCTCCATCCGAGTGCTAGGGGCATGAGAAATTTTGACAGTTCGTTGACGCTTGGTATGCCTATTATTTTGACAAGCAGAGTGAGAGGAACATATCGCGAAAGATGGGAGCTTTTCCCTAAGAGAGCAGAAAGTAGAAATCAAAATGAGACGAATTGTTCACTTCGCACAATAAATTTATAATATATTTATTTATAATACCATATTTTCTCACCATATTCAATGTACTACACTTTTTTCAAGAAAATCTCGTAAATCACCATTTTTGGACAGTCAGCAGTAAAACAACGTACATAGCACACTTGTCGACCAGCTTATTTTGTTCCTTTAGGGTATGCTCTTAGCTTTCGGCATAAATACTCCTGTAACCACACTTAATATATATATACCTATCTCTGAAGCTACAAACATAACCTCTCCCTCCTCCTCCACGGCTTTCTTCTCGCCGGTCAGTTCGATACCGGAATCGCATGCGGAATCATATCAGACATTCAACTGTCCAACCATTCAATTTTATTCAATGCAATAAAATGACAAAAAGCACACTTGTCAGCAATTTGGCCGCATGTCATAGACGAACGACGAAACAAAACCAAGCAGTGACGGCGTAGCGAGGTGAAGCGAGGCGTGGCAAGACGAGATGACAGCGAAGGTTGTAAGGGGTTGTATTGGGCAAGCACATTGTTTGTTTGTTTGTATGTTTGTATGTTTGTATGTAGTAGGTTTGTGAATGAGTGACGCAACTTGATGCAGCATGTAACCGACTGCCACATCCAATTGCCTTGTTGTTGGTAGTAAAGTAAAGTGCGACAATAACTGAAACAACAACAACAACAACAACAACAACAACCACAATAGTGGTGGGTGGTCATGAGCAGTCGCGCGCCACAAAATGCCTTGTAAACATGCGTTGTAAATGCGTGCAAATGCATGCGAATTTGCTACTTTGTTTGTGTATACAAATTTTATATGAATGTGTGCGTGCGTGTGTGTTGAAACAAATTTGGTATTTGTTATTTCGTCTTTGTTGCCGACATTTGTGCGTAGGCCCGGCCACTCCTCCAATGATATTCTATATATTCTGTATGTGTGTAACATTGTGCGTTGTTTTGCAATGCTGCTACACATTTGAATGTTGCTTGCTCTGCGGCAGCAAAAATAACAAAGTGGACAATAATAGTAACAATGGCGACAAAAGGAATTCGGCAACAATAACCAAAAGTGTATCTAACGAAAACAATAGAGATGAAAACAAACAGCATACAATCGAATGGCTAACGCAATGGAAAATTGCCAATGGCTGGATATGTGGGCGAGCGGCTTAATAAAAGTTCGATATATTCTCTATTACCTTTCATGTTAGATGAACGAAAAAATTGCTGATTATTAGAACGATTTTTCCAGTATTTCATGTCAAATTTGGTTAGGAGGCAAACTGGTTGCGCCGTAGTGTAATTTTTAGACGGAAAATAGTTGCAATATTCATCAATTTCACAACCCGGTTGGTAAAGTAAGTATGTATGTACTCATGTATCTTCTTTTGAAAATTTCTTTGAAATCCATATATTCAAAACAACAGATTAATCCAATTGTGCGAGGATTTTCGCTTGCATCCAATTGCATCAGAGCAATGTACACCTACAGCAGGTTCATACATTCATTTAGAGTTACTTTTTTCAGTAGCTATTTTATGAAAGCTCAAACGTGCTTCCAACGAGCAGTTATGGTCTTTTTCTTCAATATTTATTTAAAAGCTCATTATGACAAGATTAAGTACAGTAAAATGTTCACAAATTCAACTTGAAATTATTTTTTTTCAGCGATGTGGCTCATGCCCATTTTTCATTTCCCCAAATAGCTAGCATACTCCCGCCGCAGTTAGATTATTCTATATGAGAAGTCCGTGAACTTTGCAACTGTTTCTTTTGGCCATTTTAACTCAGCCGTCCCAGATGGCGTGTATCCCAAGGCGCTAAAGAGTGTGGAGAGCAAATTAACAATTTACGGTATGCCAGGTATTTTACTTTATTGGCAAGTTTTGAACAAAAATTTTGATAACCTTCGCTGGCAAAAAGCTTGACTCAATCAGGCATGAAGCACACAATTAATAGGTAACGAAAATCAAAAATTTTGGTTCACAACATCCCCGGAATCAGCCCTCAACGACCTTGCAATAGTACTGGGCATCTTGCTGAAAGCAGGGGAGTGTGCAAGTGGTTCGTGATGTTGAGCAGGGCTTTGATATATTTTAAGAAGGGTTCCCAATTGCTTAGAAGGGTTAATTCAATTGAGTTATTAAGTGAACTGAAATATTTGAAACAAAAATTGTGTAAGACCAAAAATGTAATATGAATATATTTTTGAGTGTTGCCATCTGTTTAAAGAGTGAATTCAATTCAATTAAAAACTTAACAGAAATGCTACTTACTTTATTGCTATAAAGGTAAATAGATTTAAGAAAGCTTATTTTTGACAATATTTTTGAAGAGGGTTGCCACCTTTTTAGAAAGTTAAATAGAGATTGTTAAATAAAATGAATGAAATACAATCGTCGTAATACAACGCAAGTATGAAACGAAGGAGTTTTATACGAAAATACTTTTGAGAGTGGTTGCCACCTGTTTGAAAAATTCAATTTAATTAACTTAATAATAATAATGAAATCTTACAATATGTGAAAGGTTTAAGAACGCTTAATTTTATACATATATTTTAAACCGAGTTGCCACTTGTTTAAAAAGTTAAAAATATATTAATTAATAAACTAATGGTTAATTCAATTTATAAATTAGACCAACTAAAATGCTACATTATTGATGTCAAAAAAAGAGGTTAAGTTAAGCTTGATTTAGAAGATATTTTTGAAAGGGTTACCACCTGTTTGAAAAACAAAATTCTTCATAACTCAATGATATGTATGAAATATTACAATATACATACATACATACATAGGTGTCAAACGAAAATGTTTAGAAAAACTTTATTACATATGTTTAGTGAAGGTTGCCACCCGTTAAAAAAAATATAAGTGAGTTATTAAGTTAAATTATATATGGCAATACTGGTGCGAAACAAAAGAAGCTAAGCTTGAAAAATATTGTAGAATAGACGTTTTAAATATGAAAGGCAAAGAAATGACAGCAATATACAGTGAATCAAACAACTGACCAAATGTTGATTTTTTTTCTTTTTGTAATATTCCCAATGTTTTTCATGATAATTTTTTTTCGATGGTTTTTTAGTAAAATTTTTACATAAAGCAAATAAATCTGCGTTTTACACTTTGTACAAAATTTATGAAACTTCAGCAAATTTTCATCAAGCATACAATATTTTTAATTAGCAAACGCCTTTCTACGCTGTTTTGAAGCTCTTCCAATTTAAGCATAACAATGTGTCATAAGTAGGAAAAAATCTTTAAATATTAATTTTTTTTTTAATATTTCTAAAGGGTTAGAAAATTTTAGATTGTGATAAAAATTTCTTGAGTTTTCATACAATAAATTTTGTGCAAAAATTTTAAATTCTGATTTATATGTTTTTTTCTTAGAATATTACGAATTTAAGTTTTATAAAAAATTATAGAAAAACTTATCATGAAAGACATAAGGAATTTAAAAAAAAAAAGAAATTGTCAAAAATCAACCAAAATTTTTAGTATTTTTAAACTTCTACAATATTATGGCGAAATTAAAAGAGCTATAAAATTGCCGAAATGTTTCTAAAGGTTATAATTAAAAATTTTAAAATTTTGATAATTTTTTTTTTTTAATATTTTTCTTTTTATAATGTTGTATAATGTTGTATAAAACATTAACAAAAAAACCTATCATGCAAATCATTTGGAATTTTATAAAAAAAAATCCAGTTGTGAGCACCAAAATATTTAAAAAAAAGTTCTTATTAAAGTTAAATTTTTTTTTTTTTTTTTTTTTTTTTTTTTTTTTTTTTTTTTTTTTTTTTAAGAAAAATTATTTCATTTCATTTATTGCCAGAAAAATCATTAGTACAATAAGATCTAGGATCTTTTATAGTACAACACATCATATATAAAAAGTAAAATTAGAAACACATATTATAAAAAACAAAAAAATAATGATAAAATAGTAGTTAAAGCTAAGTTTTAAAGACTAAAATACCGAACACTTATAAACGAAGATATGGACATATACACACATTTTGATGAAATTTTTTCGAATTTTCATAAACTTGGTATAAAATTTGAAATTCCGATTTATATTTTTTTGTGATACTAAGAACTAAATTTTGCACCTTAAAAAATGCGTATTGATTCAAAAACTACGAAAATCAAATAAATCATTAGTGTGCTGGGGCCAGTCTCGTAATATTGGTTTCAGTTTCATGTGTCCGTGTGCAAAGCGTGGTTTTTATCCATCCATTGCGTGGCTCTACATTACAACAAAACAATTGGATATAATAAGTATTTTGCCGATACATTTCCGGCTCTAGTCAATATTCATATAAAATTTATTTACCTATACAGATATTAAAAATACTGCGTGGGCTTGTAAATGGGCTACAATTTTTTTCTCATTCCCCTCTTTGCCATGCATGGAATATTCTGCTAAATTTGACAGGAGAAATGCGGCAAAAATGTTGATCTATTAAAATTAACTGCGGCAAATGTACATATTATTTATGTAAATAAATGTGAACCGTCTATTATGTTTTGGTGCAGGCATGAGTGGACGATAGCGTTGGTGCGCAACACAACAGCCGATTATTCTAAAGTCGTGTGTTCAATGGCCGAATAAGCAACCTTTGAGAAATATCTAAAATTTTGGGTATTTTTCTTGACTTTACATTAATATTTTTTCATACATATTTGAAAGTGATAGCATTTTAAAATTACTAGTTTTCCACAAAAACCAAAGAAGCAAAATGTAGTTGCACACGTGAATTGTTTATGAAATTTGGCCTAAACCTTTTGAGGTCGCTGGTGTCATATATGTAAATATCTATTCTCAGCATGTGTTTTTTTTTTATGGCAATGCGTTGGAAATGTTGCGGTCAATTACATTTTGGTTGAGTTGGCAGAAAACGTAAATATAAACAAAATTTGATTGTCCAATAACGTGCGCGTGTGTTTGCAGGTAGTTTAATGATATTTTTAGATAAAAGCATATATTTGATATACAAAATACCTGGTAAATTTACATAACAATGCATACAAAGAAATTTGTGTATTTAATTTTGTTTGCTAAAAATATATAAAATTTGATTTTTCGATTTTTTTTCCTTCCGATTGATTTTATGTACTCAATGAGACTAATTTGACGCATACACTTTTGGTTTTGACGCTTTTAAGTATTCCACAATGACGAAGGGGCGACCTGATAAGCTTTGGGGCATAATGTACTTAGCAGGGAACCATGATAACATATAACTATTATAAAAGAAAATAGTAAAAGTAAATCAATAATTATTATAATGTGGCGCAAAGTTTTTAGACCATCGATAACTATTGTTTTGTGGCTTACGTTATAAAAGTCTTTTCATAATAATTATAATTGAAAAATATTTTTGAATTCATCGATAAATATTTAATATAAAAGTCTTTGAAAATAATTATGAATGAAAAAAAAATTCTTTAGTCATCGGGAACTATTATTTTGAGAGTTATATTATAAAAGTCTTTCATAATAATTATGAGTGAGACACATTTCTTAAGTAATCTATAAATATATTTTGACAGTCTTAATATTATTTTGAGACTTATATTATAAAAGTATTTTCAGAATAATTATTGGTGACAAGGCTTTATCTCGAGACCAGTTCGTGACCATCTTGACCCTAGTTCGGAATCATTTGTGCACCATACGCGAAATGCTTGCATTGTAGACACGAAATGGTCCCGAACAAAGTTCGAAATGACCTCGGAATAGTACCGTATTTCAAGAGGGAAAAATTATTCATCTAAACTTTTAAAATTTTTGTCTCAAAATAATAGCGATGGATGCCTTAAAAAATTATTTTCTATCTCATTATTTTTACCAGCAAATACCTGGCATACTATGTTACGCCTCAAAAAGTCCAACATATTAAATTTTATGAAGTTTTGTATTGTAAAAAAAGTTTTTTAAAAAATTGGTTTCAATTTAAAAAAAAAATTCATATCTATGCAAAATACATTAGCGTACTTCACACACAAATGTTGAGTTTTTTTACTGGAATTATGCAATTTATTATGTTTTCAAAATTTCTCGGAAAATTAAATATTTTTAAAATAAAAATATAAATTTTTAAATAGTAAAAAAAATACTTGAGATGATGAAACAGTATAAGTTTAAGAGGTGTGCAAAGAAATATTTAAAACTTTTTTCAAAGGAAAATTTATGATGAAATTTGCGAAAAAAGTTTTGGGTGGTAATTGGGTGTATTTGGAAAAAGAAATAAAAATTATATATTACAAGTCTAAATCGTTCAAGTTGTAGCTGAGTTGTTCAAATTTTTCTTAAACCAACCTTCACAAAACGGCAAAGACAGCATCGAAAATTTCATTACTATGAATTCGATGGAAAAATTTTTAAAACTTTTAAGCTCATAATTTGAGGTGATTTTCTGAACAAATATTTTTTAAAACTATTTTTATAAAAACCCCCCAAAAATGGCTAGCTCACTTAAATCGTACTATTATTGGAAATATGTTGATTGCTCTCTTCATATATAATGAATTTTACAACTCCGAAGAAAAAACACTAGCGATTTTTTTTTGCGTGGGGACTTTGTGTTTCTTTCAAGCTTTTTTGCCTAAAAAAAAATTACTTTGAACTGCAATCGACCTGAATCCTTAATAGGTACAAATTTGTTTTATCAAACCTATAATATTTTTTTTTTTTAAAATACATTTTCGTGGTACAGAAAAAAAATTCACTTAAAGTGTTTAAAGGACCAACTTTCATACCAAGTTGGGGCATTCTGATTGCATTTTTATTTTTGATATATCGCATTGTTTTATACCGACATATTAGAAGACATATACGCTTTTCTTGCAGCATTCATTAGCATAGTTTAAATTGAGACTACTTTTTTCGTATATTTGCTATAAATTAATGCAAGATTTTTAGTATAAATATATTTATGTGTATGGATTTTTGGCTAAATGATTGAATACTTACAATGTTTGCTCTTCTCGGCAGCCACTTGATGCAGAGGCGCCTGGGCCATTACACCAAAAATCATTAGCCACATTAGAAGCCATTTCATAGTGGGTATTGTTGTTGTTGCAGATGTTACTGCTGTTGCTGCTGCTATTTTTTCTGTAGCTTTTGCACAAACCGAATTTGCATGAATATCAGTAGCTGTTATTTCTTTTGTTGCAACACCAACTGTTGCCATCTTGATGTCTGCTTTTCTTATTTGCTCACTGGCAGTTTTTGTTGCAAACAATGTTTTTCTTGTTACTTCTTGCGCCACTGATGTGGGCGTTGTTTTTGTTGCTACTATAGCTCCGAGCAGTATTGGTAATTTTAAAATTGACCAACTGTGTTTATTTTTGCTATCGTCGCTTTTCTCAGTGTATGCGAGGCAATTGCTGCTTGTTGCTGGTTTTACATTTGTTGTTCCTGTTAATTTTGTAGTAGTTGTTGTTGTTGTTATGCTAAAATCATCATCATCATCATCAGCAGCATCATCAACAACATCAACGCATTCAGCCATTGACTGCAATGCTGTTGCCTCAACCAAAACATTACCGGCCAATAGCTCTTCAGTTGTAGCTGCTACTCTTGTGATTGTTGTTGCTGTTGTTGTTATTCGTTTCGTTTTTGTTTTACACTCCCCCTCACGAACTATTGACTTTTGCTGTTTTTGTGTTACATTTTCACCACGCTTTTCTACCCACGTTTTCGCCTCAGGCCGTGTACATTCCCCGTTGATGACATGGACGCCCAAAAAGGCTGGCGGTGGTGGAGGTGGCGGCGGTGGCGGTGGACCTGGTCCACACGATGTGGGCAGCAACATGGCGTCTACACGTCTGAAGCGCCGTTTTTATCATTCAACTTACGAAACTATTTAGTTGACGCTTTTACGCCCACTACTCCTCGACTGCTGTTTTGTTCTCTTATTTTGGTTCGTTTAGTTTTCGCTTTGCTTTTTACCTTTCGGTCACAATTTCAAATTGCATTGGCTAGTATTTTGTATTTTGTATTTATGTTTATTTTGTTATTGTTCTTGTGATTTTTCACTCAAGTATTTGCTATACATTTTGTTCTTGCTTGTTGTTGCTTTCCTTCTCATTGTAGCGCAATTAGACGCTTTTAATTGCAATGACACTTGCAGATGCTGGCGGCGATCGCATAGCAAGCCAATTCCAATGCTGTGTACACTCGGAAATTTTCCAAAATTTTCATCAGTCAAAGATTTTGTGTAGTTGAAGAGATGGCGTGAGAAATAATTATTTTGCTGCAAATGAGATTTGAGAAAATAAGTTATTAGTAAATACGCAATTTGTTGACTTTAGAATGATGCAGAGAAAGAGAAAGAGAGAGAAATGATTAATAGGTGCAAGTGGCCATTAAAGTAGAAGCTCTAAACTGAATTGCAAATTGAAATTGGAAATTTGTAAACCTGCAGTATGAGTTTAATATAAAAATAATAATAATAACAACTAGTACAAAAAATGTTCCTTTCAAAGTTTGGCGGTGTAAAAAATTTTCTAAATATTTCTTAAGATATTCGTGGTATTACAATTGATTGTAATACCTTTGGAAATTAAAAATAAGAATAGAACAATGAGCTAGTCTATTTAGAAGTCAAAAACAGAGCGCCCTTTTTACGTACAAAATTTACTTATTTGCTTCAAACGAAACGATCAGCTAAAATGGATTCGACAAAACGCTAAATGGGAATAGATCAGACGAAATGCCACCACCAGCGCAGACAGAAATACTACAAATACTTATTTATTCATTCTCCACAGATTATTTCCAAGTAGCTCCAAAGGTTCCAAACGTGACATTTTTTTTGTAAAAGTCGTGCCCCGGGAAAGTCGACCGCAATCTTCCACTGCAAATGCCACTGCAGCTCTGGAGTAGTCCCAAGTTGAAGATCTACGATTGACACAAAAACTGATTGCTCTCAAAATGCTACGGGTGGATACGATATCATACGATATCACACTAAATAAATTACGAATAACTTTATTTTGATTTTTCGCATCGAAGTACTCCGACCAACACCATATTCTCCAGATTGTGATTTCTTGTTATTTAAAAAAAAATAAAAGAAGTGTGAAAGGGTAGGTCCTTAACAGCAACGCAGAGATAGTTTCTGCTAAACTTGATAGCTTAAAAAGCAAGACTTTAAAACAAGATTTTGAAATTGTTTTGAGAAATGTATCTATTGGCATACGATATGAATTGAAACCAATGGCGATTATGTAAAGAAGATACAACAGGCGAAGATTAAGATTATTAAATATTAAAATTTGTCTTGTTTATTTTTATGGTCAACTAAGCGAATTTCTGTTAGTCCCCTCACTGGTCGATTTAGTAAAAAAAAAATTTGAAATTTTTCATTACATATCGAAAGTGGTCTCTGCTTAGATGGCATGGTTTGTCGTTTGGCTGGGCGTATGAGAAACCTGAGGTTTTTCTTCTATGGATCCAATATTTTTTGGTACATCTTATTTTTTAATTCTCATTCTAACTCCAAAAAGAAATAAGGCTATTTTCCACAGATGTATATTTTTTTAATATTTAATTAAACTACCATTTTTAATTTACATTCATATTTTCGGTAGGTGACAAAAACAATTTTAAAAATATTATTGAAATGAAGCATTTTCTGGTAGATTTTATTTGAAATTAAAATTAAACGTAATTTATGTAAATGGACATTTGGGTGCCTGATCAAAAAAAAAAATATCAGGTTGCACCAGAATTATACAATTTATTATGTTTTAAGACTTCAGCCAAAATATTTTGAAAAGGTATTAAGACTTGCGGGGGCTTGGCCGAGTTAAAAACGCCTCAAAAATAGAGCTAAAAATTGAAATACTGTAGCAGCGCAATTTTTCTTTTACTGGAAGTGCAAGTATTGAACTTTCATTTCAGAAATTATAAAAAACACCACTTTTTAAATTTCACTATTTAAAAAAAACGTTAAAATTTTATGAAAATATTTTCCATTGTGAAAATTCTATTTTACTCCATTTTAAGAAAAATTCAGTTTTTTTGGAACCTAGCATTTACCCGAAAATTTTATGAAATGACCACTTCTTATAGGATTACTAGTTTTCGAAATAAAAAAAAATTCTTTAAATATTTTTTTCATATTTAATTTTTTTCATATTTAAAATTCATACAAAAATTCTTAAAATTTTTTTTTTCATATCTAAAAATTTCAATCGCGAATATCTTGCGAAATAAAAATTTTTTTGTTAAATTGGTGATCAAAGTTTTTGAGCAATCCAAATACTACGAAACAACAAAGTTGAAGAAAAGTCTGTAATCCACCATTTTTCTTTCCTCTGGTTTAATACTCTTTGTATGAAGAATTTCGACAGGATTAAGAAAGCAGGAAATGTTGTTATTGCAAAAACAGATAGCCAAATATATATGTTCGCAATTTTTCAGTTGTACACTTTAGAGATATAATTACCGAATTTGTTCTAGTTCATCGCATGACATAACAAAAAAAAAACAAAAACGAAACAATGGTACTTCGAATTTAAAGAGACTTTAAAGAGAAATACCACGAGGTATCCTTGCACATCGGTGGGTTACTATAATACACATACACCACTCTCACAGGACAAGCAACCCATCAAGGCCACCAAAGAACATTTACGCTCAAGCAAACACAAGAATTTACATATATGCAAAAAATAATTTTTCCATGCTCAAATCTCACGACAGATTTGCATTAGAAATGGAATTTGTTGGCTCGTTCAACTGTCTGGCACAAATATTTAATTCGCTGACAGCTGATTGCCATTACGCGCCATTTCGATTCATGCAAAATTTTTATTTACAACATTCCAAGTGCGTGCAACAAATAATAAAAGTGAATATGTGTGTGCGTGCGTGTGCGTGTGTGTGTGGCTAAGTGAATAAAATGTACAAACTGGGGCGTAGAAAAGTGGCAATATTTTGCAAAATAACTGATGGCAAAAAATACGTTGGGAAACCTTCAAAGTTCATTGCATTGCATTGGGGTGCCGCCTTAATTGCGCTGTGCACGCTGTTGTTCCTGTTGTTGTTGTGTCGTATTGTTTGGAGCAATGAAAATTATTTGTTGTGCAATTCTAAGGTTTACATCATTTTACAATGAGGCAAATGAGTGTGTGCGAAATGTGGGCGTGTGTGTGTGTGTCTGTCTGTTATTGCCTGACAATGGGGACGTCGAAGAATATAGCCAACTGGGAATACACCCACACACACACACACACACACACACTCGTACAACTCAAGTGTTTATATGAAAATATTCGAGCATCGAAGCCACATTGGCGGCGCCCAGCCACCAAACAAATTAAGAACGATAGTGACACTCGAGCAGGCGTTGCGTATACGCCCTGCACTCCAAGCAAGCAACCAACCAAGCAATAAACAACAACAGGTGGTGCTTAAAGCATCGAGTATTGCAATGCCAGTCTGCTAGTCTGCCAGTCAGTCAGAGAGTCATCCATGGCACCAACTAACCATCAAAGACGTAACCCATTTACCAACGAATGCAATAAGAACAACAACAAAGTGGACAAGACACAGACCAAACCAATAGACAATCAAGTAAGATGACCATTAATTTTCGTTGAACTTTCAAACGCAAACAGCTTTTACATAGACCCATTTGTTTACTATATTTACGTATGTATGTATGTATGTGGGTATGTGTGTATCAGGGATAGGTTTAGAGGGGGTTTTATGGGTCCGGACCCACAACGATATGTCACAGATGGTCAAATATTTTTTTAAGAATTGTAAGAATCTGTCATTGATTGAGTACTTTGTAAAATCATTTAGTTCAAGTCTTCCTTAATCGAGGTACAAGCCCACCAAATTTGTTGCATTTCCTTTTTTGATATTCCATTAATTTGAAGAGACAGACCAATGGTTTTCCTACTAGCACGGATTATGAGGAATTAATCACTGATAATGCTCAAGATTCTTTCAATATGTTTGCTCAACTTTTTTTTAAATGTTTATGCGAAGCATACCGTTTCTATAGCTAATTTTTTGCATACCGGTTTCGCAACTATATCATCGTTAATATTTTTGAAAATTGGTCTCAGTTTGGTGTTGCTTTTATGGCCTTTTCAAAAGCTTCTGACTAAGTGGATTACCAGGTATTTAATTTTCTTGGATGATGTCAAACTGCTTCTAAGTGTTAGAGATTTGTTAGCCTATAATAATCTTCAAGTTGATCGAATCAATTTTGATGTGTCAGTCCCAAGACAATTTTCTTGCTCCGCCTCTGGCATTTTACACTTACACACATACATATGTACATGCATTGAAAAGTAGCTGTAAACAATTCACTTTAGGTTCTGTCAGTCCAATCAACTTTCTAAGCCAAGGCTGTTGTGGTCATTTCGAGTTGTAGCAAAAGTAGGGCATTGACAGTGAGAGCATTCTTTTGGCAAAAGTTAACATTTATTCGATAAGTAGTAAGTATTTTATCGAACAATAAATTAATATGAAAAAATAAAATAAAAATATATTTTTACGAAGCCACATGTCTAGCCATCAAAATGTATTTGCCGTTTTATCAAAGCGCATTTTTTTCAAAGGCACTAGGTCTAGCTATAAAAAAATAAATAACCAGACTTGTTATCTATAATTTCACAAATATTTTTTGAACAGGGTTGCCGTACGTTTGAAAAATTTAATTAAATTAAATTAACAATATTAATTACATATTTGGAATATGGGTGACAAACGAAAGAGTTTTAGAAAGCCTAATTTCGAATAATTTTTCGAATAGTGTTGCCACCTGTTGCCAAAATTATATAAAAATTAACTAACGATATAAATGAAGTATAGCAATACAATTGTGAAACGAAGGAAATTTTTAGGAACACATTTTTGAAAGGGGTTGCCAGCTGTTTCAAAATTTTCACTCCATTTAATTATTAAGTTCAATAAAAAATATTGTTATCAACCGAAAAATGTTTAGAAATTTAATTAGCAATATAAGAATACTAAACATACGAATACGAATGGCACACGAACATGGTATGCGAAAGATTTATTTTAAAAATATTTTAATGAGAATTGCCACCTGTTCAAGAAGTTTAAAACAACATATTTAATAAACTAAATGGAAATTACAATACTGTTATGAAACAAAAGAGGTTTAGGAAAGCTTATTTTCGAACATATATTTCGAGAGGGTTGCCACCGGTTTTCAAAATTAAAAATAAACTTATTAATGCAATAAATGAAATATTTATTGTAATACTAGTGTGAAACGGAGGCGCTTTCTATGAAAATATATTTGAAGAGAGTTGCCACCTGTTTATCAAAGTGAACTAAATTAATTAATAAGTTTAAAAAAGAATGTCAACCGGAAAAAATGTACGAAAGCTTAATTTCGAAAAAAAATTTGAAGAGAATTGCCATCTGTTTGAAAAACTAAATTAAAACTATAAATGATATATTGGAATATGGGTGGCGAACGTGATAGATTTTAGAAAAAGAAAAAATAGAATTTGAAAAATATTTTTAAACGGTTTGCCGTCTATTTTAAAAGTTAAAAATAAAAGTTCAATCAATAAAATAAATGAAGTATTACACTCTTGTTATGAAACGAGGTATTTTCGAATAGAGTTGCCACTTGTTGGAAAAAGTGAATTTAATTTAATTAATATTGAATGCTATTGTATTGGCGTCAAGAAAGATTAAGAAAGAATATTTTCGTTTATATTCGCAGAGTAATTTATTAGAAAATATTTCATTTCTGAAATTTTCCCCACGACCTTTCAACTTGATAGGGCTCGACGTAATCAGTTTTGTTTTTTGTTTATTTTTTAATAGGGTTGTATGGCATGTTGGCGATGTTTTCGACCAATTTCAATAACATTTTTCATGAGTGAGATTTTCAGTGTGATTTTATATTGCGCAAATCGCCTCATAATTTTACTGAGCATTTTTTTATTTTTCCCTTAATGCGATTGAGCGTAAAATAGCTCAGGTCTTAGTCCGATTCCATATCTTTGCACTACCAATCTTCCTTGTATGAAGAACAAAGCAAATGTATTACCAATGAGTAAGATAGTTGCCCCAAATTCGTATGAAAAAATTAGTTGCAGTAATTTAAATCGACCACAGTCTTAACCACACCCTTTCAGTGAATGAATTATTATGAATTCACAATACATTTTTTTAAATTACTAGATAAAAAATACTATACATCTAATAATACTTTTTAAAGCGAGTAAAATCAGCTTTACCTACAACTTTTCTATATTAAGATTTACTCCACAACGCCGCACACAGAGCAGACCAAAGAAGAAGCTACTAAATATAATTTCTCATTCACATAGACATACGGCCGCCTTGTGGCCACCGCAATAGCCATAATAATGGAGGGAGAAAATAGCAAAATTTAATTAAATACGAAATTGGGTCACTTGTTTGCCCCGACACAAATGCACGCGCACACACACTCGCACATTCGCTTTACATGCACACAGCGCAAATGGCGCACACTGGGGAAAAGCAGCATGAAAAATGAGTTAAGGAGAGTGGGGCGGCTAACTGAAGTCTGGCCGGTAAATGGTTTTCTATTAAATTGGAAACACTTATTTTCCTACTCCTCAATAGTCAAGTAAGTAAACGAGCGTATGCTTTCGAGACATTAATAGTAGTAGCGCCAAGAAAAGTAAATAATAAAATCGAGCGGAAAGAAATAAATGACGATATAAGAAAATCAAATGGCTAAGCCAATAGAGCGTTGTAGAGACGAACCAACCAACCAAGGCAACAACAAAACGTAGTATCAGCAATGCATTAATAGAAAATATGAGCAGCATGCGTGTCTAGTCCACGCTTCCGGCATTTCCTACGTGCAACAAAAATACAACACAAGCGCCGCAGTTTAATTTCTTCATTTTTCTTATTTTTTTTTTGGTTTTTGTTTTTTTTTTTGCAAAAGTCTCCTGGGGCGCACACACGGGTCAATCACATCCGTTTCCGCCGCGCACAACTCAATTTCAGCCACAGCCATGGTAGCGATGTTAGAACTCTTCAACCAGCAGCCAGCTATTAACTATATTAACAAAGCAGAATAAGTTACAAGTAAACACACAGCGGTGGCGGCGGCAAACGGAGAATGGGCTGAGAATGGAACGTGGATGGCTGGATGCAGGATGTAGGCCGTCAACCACTCGGCTACATTCAATTGCTTTGGCAATTTTTATCGTTGATAAAATTTACAGTTTAATAGAAGAATCGAATTGAGTTGCTGAGCAATTGGTTGTACTCGTATTGTTGTTGTGGTCGTTGTTGCAACTGGTTGGCTGTGCTGTGCTGTCGCTATCGACGCTATCGTCTGCTGTTGACTAAGCCAATGATGTCGGCGCGCGATTGCGTTCGTAGCAGCAAATGTTGCGATTTTTTAAATGCAGCGGAAAGGCGTGAGTGGATTTTTTTTTTAATGGATTAAATAATCTCTGCTTGAATAAATGTGTGTGGTATTTAAGTTTGTCGTCTAGCTGATTGCTATCTGTATTGAGCCTCAATATTTTATGGCAAAAGTATCGCCGATTTCCATTGGTTTTTTTCCTTTTCTAAGTTTAATCAATACAATTTCGAGAGAATTTTTTTTAGAAATTAAGTGTGATTTTCGAGTTTGACTTCGATGGCTGATTTATTAAGGTAATCAATACAAAAAATAAGCACCAATGCAGTTTCAGATAATTGGTCTTCAGAATCAAAAATGTCTGTATTGTATGGAAAATAGTTGTCATGATATTTTACAGATTGAAGACGAGTTTGAATCGTTTTGGGTTCGACGTCGGTCTGGTGAACTCGTCCGCGTGAAGTCGAATAGACCCAAAAATTAACATCTACGAAATCTTTTCATTTTTTCGGGGATGCATAAATGGAGTAAGTCACGGCAAACACCATAAATATATATATATATTTATGTATATATTTAATATGTATGGGGGTAAGCAGTGTACAACTTTTTCTGCATCCTTAAAAACACTAAATCTATTTTTATTTATAACAAAAAAAATATTTAATAAAATTCGATGCCCTGTAAATTCAGTGAAATCTGTTTTTTCTATAACTAAAAATTTAAAAACAGCCAAACAACAAAAAAAAATAAAAAAAATGTTTTTCGATATCTTGTAAAAACAGCTAAATCTGTTTTTCTGTCACTAAAATTTTTTTAACATTTTGGCTCGTTTTTTAAAATATTTTTTTTTCGATACCCTATAAAACAGCAAAATCTGTTTTATTCTATAATTTTTTTCTATAACTAAAAAAAAATCGATCGATATCTTATAAAAAATAGCAAAATCTGCAATCCTACAACAAAAAATAAAAAAAATCGGCACCCTGTAAAATGCTGGTTTTTTCTATATTAAAAAAAAAGCTATTTTTTCGATACCCTGTAAAATTAACTAAATCAGTTTTTTCTAAAACAAACAAAAAAATGCGGACTCTGCTAAAAACAGCAAATTTTTTTTCTATTACTAAAAAATAAAAAAATTGTTTCTGATACCCTATAAAAACATTAAAAACTATATTTTTTTTTTAACTAAAAAAAATGTTCCCTGTAATGAATTGTAAGAAATTTCTCAGAAAAAATATAACTTTTTACTTCCACATTATAAGATAATCATCAGATACAAAAGTTCGGTCCAGGTCGTAAAAAAATCTTCAACTGAGTAGAAGTTCAGAAAAAGAATTTTGGATGGAAGGCATTTTAGTGCAATTGTCGAAATTATTAAATTCGTTTCGAAATAGCGTAATTACTAAAATTTTCAGGCACATTTCATAGATAAATTTTGAAAAGTTGCATTCAAATTTGGTTTTACAAAAATTTGCGGAATTTAACCGGGTCTCAATAAATATTTTTTCTCGAAGATTCAACTCTTTTGCCATAAGCTACATAATTAATGTTCTCCAAATTTTTCTCAAAAATCTTCATCTAAATTTTAGTTTAGAAAAACAAATTTTATATGCGAGGAATTTGAGCGCAGCTGTTGATTGATATATAAAGGGTGTTTTTTTTTTAGACTGAAAGAACTTTAAATTGAAATAAAGCGCATACAAAATTAAGTATGATGCCAAATTTTTTTTTATTTATTTGAAAGATATTTTCATGACATTTAATATTTAAAAACGATTTCTGGCATATGTCCGCCACGACTAGCTTTGGTGATCGGATGTTATCAGTCCAATTTTGAATTTCCATGTTGTGGATGGACAAAGTCCAACTTGTTGAGCACGGCGGCGAATAGACAAATTCGGATCTTCTCCAACACTATCAACACTTACAACACCAATATTTTCTTCTGTACGTACAGTTCTTTGTCTTGTTGTTGGTTTTTCATCGACTAGAGTAAATGTTATTCGAAATTTATCAACAGTTCGACGAATAAGCTGCTCTGACGCTCGATTATGTGGACCATAAAATTCACCAAGTGCTCTATAAGTTTGGCGAGCAGAACACTGATTTTTAGATTAAATTATTTCCACAATTTGTAAACGTTGTTGCGGCGTCATTCTTTCCATGATGATTTGGCAATACTTACTGAACAGAAATGTTAAAACGAAATGTCATTTACCAGCTATTAATTGACAGCTATCCCTATCGAAAGTTCAATCAGTCTAAAAAAAACACCCGCTAGTTCAGCTATTATATTTTTCACGAAACTTTCAACAAAATGTTTTAAAAAGTTGCATAGAAAACAGCTAGCATGTGTAACACTGAAAAGATTAAACATAAATTTAATTTTATGGTAATTTTCGGGTGGCCTACTTTAAATATACAAAATTTTTTGATTTACCTTGGAGGTAGCAAAATTTTGCGTTGTGGATACAAACAAGCCTACATATATGGATGCAGTAATATTAATGTGCATACCTACATGCATATTTGTCTAAGTGCGCTTAACTTATTATTTTCACACACACGTACCACACTTGAACTAACTTCTGCTCAGTTTTGACTACCTCAACTGTTTTTGCGTTATCTTTTTTGACATTCAACAACAACTTTCTTCTCCGAATAATATCTATTACAAAGTCAAGAAAGTAGTGAGTGCGATGTAAAAATAGGCAAGAAAAATTATAAAGTTTTCTTGCAACTACTTAAAATGTTTTTAATACCACTTGTAACTTTTATGGGTAAATAAAATACTTAAGGAGAAAACACAAAAATGCAAAACGAAGGCACACACTCACTGTACTTATTTAGTAAAATGTCAAGTTGATGCATCTGATATGCGTAGACATATACGCACACAAATGCAGCCGCACACACACACACACACACACACACACACACATGTGAATCCAAGAACAGATATGCCTGTGTGTTAGAACATTAGCAGAAAAACTTGTAGTAGTAAGCAGTTATGTAGGTAGATATACTCGCACATATTGTCTCTCACAACGATATGAGTTACTTCAGAGTATTCGACTCTAGTCATATAAAGTTTTCTATCACTTTCACCGCATAAATTTTTTTGGTCATAAAGATATATGTGGAGTACGTATGCATGTGTTCGAATATTTTTCATATTCGTATGTATACATTGAGTAAGTTAATTTAATTATATTTATCAAACAGGTGGCAGCCCTCTTGCAACTTTTTTTTTCAAAAATAAGTTTCTTGAAATCTCTTTAAGTGTTATTTTAAACTTAAGCTTTCAATTTCTTCGTTTCACATAAACATTGTAATATTCAAGTTAATTTCTTAAACAGGTGGCAACCTTCTTCGAAAATATTTTCAAAATTAAGATTTCTTAAACATGGTTTGTTTAACACTGATATTTTAATATTTCATTAAATTCAATTTTTTTTTTATTTAAAGCGGGTGGCAACCCTTTTCGAAAATATTTTCAAAATTAAAGTTTCTTAAATCTCTTTAAATAGTATTTTAAAAATTAGCTTTCAAACACTTCCTTCGTTCCATATACACATTGTAAGAGTACAGTGAACCCCTTAAACAAACAGGTGGCATCTATCTTAAAAAATATTTTGAAAACTATGCTTCTTTAAACCTCATTTTTTGACATTTATGTTGTAATATCTCATTAATTTTCAATTCATTTAATTTAATTTTTCAAACAGGTGGCAACCATCTTCCATCATATTTTCAAAATTAAGCCTCCCTAAACCTTTTTCCGGCTCCGTTTCACACATACATTGTAATATTTCTGTTAACTCCGAAAACAGGTGGCACCCCTTCTAGAAAATATTTTCAAAATGAAGCTTCATTAAACCTCTTTTGGTTGACACAGATATTTTAATATTTAATTAATTTTAAATTAATTTAAACTAAAAGAGCTTTAAAACTGCGTAATCAAAAAACTTTAAACATTTAAAATTTTGAAAAAAAATTGGAATTTTTTTTTTTAATTTTGCTAGCTTTCTAAAATTTTAATTTATATATTTTTGATTACAAAATTAACTATGTTTTCATAAAAAAATAAATTAAAATAAATAAAAACAAATATTAAAAGTTATTCCATAATAAAAACCTAGCTTCAAGCTCAGTAAATGACAGTCATTTCAAACGTATAAGGCCAAAAATAATAAAAAAAAAATCTGGTCAAGCCTTTTTGTTAAATTCGCTCACTGACTGAAATTTTAATTTATATACCTATTGTTAAAAATTTAACTATATTTTCATTCAAAAAAAAAAAAATATTAAAATAAAATTTTGAAGAAATTATTGTCAAGACTTCTTCAAATAACGTGCTGCTATTATTTTCACCACTCTTGTCCATATTTCCCATTTTTCCAGGCATCAAGTATGGAATAAAGTGGAACAAATTTTCCTAATGCTTTTTTATAAAGCTTTCTGTCTCTTTGCAGGAGATTGAAATACCAGCTTTACTTACTTTCACAAAAGATGGCGGAGCAGTATCAAATTACTTACTAGTCGCCAAGGAGTTTAACATTTACAATTTGTTAGTATGTAAATATAGAAACTAATTCAAAAAATAATATCTTTGGAATGAATCTTATGGCTCTTCTAAAAATAACTGAAACATTTCGGAAAGACTGAAACTTTGAGTCGTTTCGGAAATCAAGTCGCCGGCAATTATGCTTGAAATTTTGCTATTCCAAATACGAATAATGAAATATTTAACACGCTCATCAATTTTTTGCGATTACTTATTTTCATAGCAAACAAATTGAACTTTTCTATGTCACTCATACGCCAAGGGCTATCCAAAGTCCAAAGTGCATGACTATATGTAAATAGGTTAGAAATATGCACTAACATTGTAAAATGTCAATTCCGTTGGAAGTGCTGACAGTTTATGGATTTTGCACTTTTATTTAATTGTTTAACGACTGTCGTTTTTTCCTCCCACTCTTTTTTTTTTGTTTGCTCTGCATTGGTTTTTATTTATTTATTTATTACATTTTCGCATTCCTTCGCTTTGATTTGCTATTTGCTGTACTCACTTCCTTTTTTCTACTTCTTTTTCCATGCTTTTTTTATTTTATTCACTATTTTTATTTTATTTCAATATCCGCATTTCCAGCATTTTCTAGCCATTTATGTACTTAGTGCAATGGCAAGTATACTTTAGACGCTTACTGTAGGATCTCTTCACACCCCAACAAACCGAAGCCTACATTTCTGTCTGCACTCTCCACTCGGTGCTGCTGTTCTTCGCCATTTGCATGATGCTGCTGCTGCCTGGAAAATGTGTTTTCTTCTTTACTCTCCTCTCCCCTCAACT
Organism: Anomoia purmunda; assembly: GCA_951828415.1. Lineage (NCBI taxonomy): Eukaryota > Metazoa > Arthropoda > Insecta > Diptera > Tephritidae > Anomoia > Anomoia purmunda. The sequence continues at coordinate 111,152,616 of OX639996.1, read as the reverse complement.
CAGCTCCTTCTGCTCATCCAATCTACTTTACTTGTAGTGTTTCCATTGCAATGTTGGCTCATTTGGAGCGCATTGGAGTTGAGTGCAGAAACAAAATTTCAATGAAAGGTTGAGGTGAGTGCGTACGCTGACTCATTGCCCGCTCTCGCTACCCTCAGCTTCATTGGGTCATTCAGTTCAGCGGCTTCTAGCGCCACCCCACAGAGGTTAAACGGATATTGCGTGTAATTGAATATTTTTGTTTCGAGTGTTCGATATTATTTCCAGATATTTCACTTTACTTTATTTTACATTGTGTTTATTTTTTTACTTCTATAAATTGTTTTTATTTTACTTTATCCACTATTCTTTCAATGTGTTTTTATTTTTATTCTATTTTAATTTATTTTATTTTACATTTATGCTGTTTTTATTTATTTTTTATTATTTTATTTGTGTTTTTATAAGATAATTTAGCGTTTAATTTAGTTGTATTTTTACTTCCCTTTAATTTATTTTAATTCATTTTTGTATTAATTTTTATTTTATTTTTCATTCTATTTTTATCTTAAATTGATATTTTCTATTTTTTCCTTTTTACTATTATTTTATTGTATTTTACTGTTGGTTTTATTATTTTTATTTATTTATTTTTCTTTAAATTTTATTCTATTCTATTTTTACTTAATTTTCATTTCTATTTTATTATATTTTGTTTAGTTTTATTTTTGTTCTCCTTTAATTTATTTGTATGTTATTTTATTTGTATTTTTATTTCTTTGTTATTTTGTTTTAATTTGTGTTTTATAATTATTTAATTTTTTTAAGATATATATTTCTTTTCGTTTTATTCTATTTTATTTCACCGTATTCCCAATTTTTTTTAACTTATTTAATTTTTGTTTTATTTTATGTTTTACTCAAATTTTTTCCTATTTATATGTTTTTATTTTTATTTTGTATTTGATTTTTTTCTTTTACATTGTGCATACATATATTTTTTCATTTTATTTTACTTTATGTTTATTTTACTTTCTTTAATTTAATTTAATTTATATTTGATTTATATTCCTTTATTTTTTTTAGCTATTTAATTTATTGTTTTGCTTAATTTTTGGTTACGTTATTCTATTTTATTTTATTTGATTTTAATTTACTTAATTTTATGAGAAAACATTTTTATTTTATTTCTAATTTTTTTAGTTATATTTTATTTTATTCCATTATACATTTATAGTTGATTTTATTTACATAAGTGTTGTTTTTTTTACAGAAAAATTTAATTTTTTTGATTTTATTTGTATTTATGTTTTTATATTGATGTATTTTTTAATTTTTTGGGTTAATTTTTTATCCTTATTTAATTTATCATCTTTGTTTTATTATTTATTTTATTTCATAATATTTTTTTTTAATTTTAAATTAATATTAATAATAATTCTATAGAGTATAATTTTTACTTTTATTTTATTTTATTTTAATTTATTTTATTTTATTTTGAGTTTTATTTGGTTTTATGTTAATTTTATTTTTATATACAATTTTACTTTATTTTATTTCATTTTCTTTTTTTAATTTATTTTGTTCCATTTTATTTAGTTGTACTATATTTTTGCCTCATTTTAAGTTGGGGTTTTTTGTATTTCGATATATTTTTATTTTATTTCTATCTATTCCATTTCATTCTAGTTTTTTATGTTGCCATATTCGAATTTCGTTTATTTAATTTTATGTAAATATGTAAATCAATTATTTAAAATTTTCTAATTGGAGATGCGTCAACTTTCTTAAGGCTTATGAGCGGTCACTTTTTAAAAGTCAATAGTCGACCAATTCACTGATACTAAATTATCACAGATCTACTTTCGCCATTTCCAACATTCACACGTAGATTGAACTATGAATTGACACCCATACGTTGGCACTCGAATTAAGTCATCCCAGGCACGCATGCCGGCAGGAGGCAGGCAGTTGGGCAACCAAGCAATTCGCTCAACATGGCGTATACGCAACGACATTTGACACTCCGTTCATGGTAGTAGCTGCGGGATGCCTGTTACGGAAGTGCCATCGTATGTGTAGCTATGCGCGGGTGTGTGTGTGAATCTACTTATGACTCGAGCAGCCAAACCCACTAGCCAACCGCTGACATGCCGAACGGCAAAACAGTCACCACCAACCAACCAACCGACCAACAACCAACAGCAAGCGCCCACCATCAGCCTGCCAAAAACACTTGCGCGCCTAAAAGCAGACTACCCACACGCCCACGCACACAAAGGTGTAAGTGCTGTGGCAAGCGCACTTCACTTTGGCGTTGACAGGCAAATTGAATTAAATTTGCTTTGCTTGTTGCTGTTATTGTTGCATTGCACAATTCGCTAGTTGTTATATATATATTGTGTTGTTGTGTTTGGCAGGAGTTTTTGGTTTTTATTGTTGTTTTTTTTTTATTCTTTACAGGCCATGCATGATTTCGCAAATAGCTTGCGCGCTATGCTTCCCTTTATTTCCCACACACATACACACACACACGTAACAACGCTGATACTGCTGCTAATCCAATGGTTATTGTTTATGTTGCCATTTATTGTTATTGTAGCGTTTAAATCTGTATTTTTTGGTGCTGGTGTTGTTGTTGCTATTAGTGTTACCTTTTAAAATGACAAGCGCCATTCATAAAAGAAGGTTGCCAACTTTACGCAGCGTTCCCTGGTTATGCTAACCAATTCGAATGCACCAGCCAAATGAGCTGCCTGAGTGGGTGAGCGGCAATGCGTTTGACTGTGAACTGACTCTGCTTATCCCACCTAACAGTTTGATGATAATTGGAAGCGCTTGTCTTAAAGCAATGAGTCCATGACTTCTCTAGAAGAGCATTCCGAGATACCTGCCTTAGTTTTGCAACCGAAAATAATTGACTTATTATTTAATTTAATTTAAATTTACTAAATTAAATTAAATATTACACCCTGGGTGCCAAAAAGAAAGAAGTTTATTCCAAAAATATTCTTAAAGAGAGTTGCCACTTGTTTGAAAAATAAATGAAATTTAATTAATAACTTAATTGAAAAGTAGCTGTAAAACGTAAGTGGTTTAAGAAAGTTTAGTTTTGAAAATATTTTTGAAGTGTGCTGCCACGGGTTTAAAAGCTTAATTTAATTTTATTCACAGCTTAATTCAAAACTTCTATATTTGTTTTAAACAGGAAGTTTAAGTACATATGTCTAATTTCGAAAATATTTTTAACAAATCAATTATATTAATCACAGTTAAAAAAAATACAATATGGGGATCAAACAGAGAAATTTAAAAAAGCTTGGCTTTTTTTTGTTTTTGAAGGAGTTGCCCTCTGTTCAAAAGGTTAAATATAAATAAATTAATGAAATAAATGAAGTATTATAATACTGGCGTGAAATAAAAAGGTTTTCTTGAAAAATATTTCTGAATAGGGTTGCCACCCTTCTATGGCGGTTTATAAAATTTAATTAATAAGTTGACTGAAATCTTATATGGCGTTCTTAGACAAACGAGTTTCAGGAAAGCGTAATTCCGAAAAAAATTTTGAGGAAGGTTACCACCTGCGTGAAAAAATTAAACTTACTTGAATTAAACTAAAGGTCGGGTTAGCAATACAGATGCCAAACGAAAAAGTGTTGAGAAAACTGTATTTGCAAAATATTTGTGGGTGGCTTGCCACCTGTTTAAAAAATTAAATTCAATTAAATTAACAATATTTATCAAATACTGCAATACTGGTGACAAACGGAAAAGATTAAAGCAAACTTTAAATGCGTGTACCGTAACCCTGTTACTTTCTGAAATTTGTTCTTTTTGAAGATTTGGTGTATTTGAAGGTACTTCTGCGATCGAATATGTTTGCTGGGTATTCGAAATGATTTTAAAATTGAAAATTGCATGCTTTTCACGCACGCAATTAACGAGGAATTTGAAATCGTGCCGCTCGTAGCTTGCAATAAAACGGGAAATTCATAGAGTGGCAGCAGAATGAGAGGCAGCAGCAATGGGAGGAGAAATGAAAGTAGCGATTATTAATTGAAAGGGTTTGGTGGCGCAACACGTGCAACTTAACACAAACGTTTGTGGTAGAGGCAACGTAATACGCAATTCACGTTGGAATCTTGCATAGCTATATTCATAAATGTAGATGTGCGCATGTGTGTGCGTGAATATGCGAGTTTTCCTAATGAATCATGATAAATGCTGAGTGTGCTGAAATTATTTGCTAATGAAGAAAATAATTAGTGGCTTTTGGACAAAATCAGTGGACTGATGATGGACTAAATGAAATAATAAGTGAAGTAATGAATTAATCAAATGAAAGATTTTATGAAAATAATAAACAAGTTCCATTTTGCTTAAGTGATTAAACTATGCCGACGAAGGGTTGGGGTTGGGTAGGGAAATCGGCAGCTTCAAAATTTAGTCTTGGTTAATTTTATATTTTAGTGGACATTTTCAGGCAAACGCTTCAATTTGAGCAGACTATTCCCGCTACTCGCTTGTACACCACATTTGATGTTGCCACCTGTCTAAGAACCAAAAGGGAAAAATGGCATTACCGGATATATTAAATATAAACAAATAATAAATTTAAATAATGACATTTCATTGAAAATGTTTTAGCAAATTTAGAATAAAAAATGGTTATAGGGTTGCCAGCTTTCAGAAAAATTATAAAAACGGTATTTAAATAAAACCCCTACACATACAGTGTAACACTAGAGATATCAAACAAAACGTGTTTGAAATAGTATTTTATTTTAATATAGGGTTGCCACATATTTACAAAAAGAATAAGAGTTAATTAAATCACCTTCTGATATTTAACTTTAAAATTAAAATTCATAAATTCATTCATAGATGCATAGCTATATTTTGAGGAGGGTTGCCACCTGGTTGCAAATTCAAAATTTAATTAAATTATAGACGAGTTATGCGGAATATAGAAGTCAAACGTTTTGCCTTGACGAGAAGGTTCATAGCTATATTTCGAAAAGGGGGTTGCCACCTGTTTGAAAGTAGAATTCAGTTAAATTATACAAGAGTTATCTGAACCATTAAAATATGCTCGCCAAAGAGCTCGCTTCGCTCAGGTGAAAATTTGTAGATGTAGAAGAGGGTCGCCACTTGTTTAAAGTCAAATTTAATTAAAGTACGTACTGTTTTATGATATATAAAAATATAAAAATATATGTAGGTGCCAAAGGGTTCGTTACGCCCAAGTGCAATTTATAGATATATTTTGAAAAGGGTTGCCACCTGTTTTAAAAGTCGTGCTAAATTAAAATATATATAATTTTTTTGATCTATTAAAATATAGCTGTCAAAGGGTTCGCTTCGCTGAGGAGAAGGAAAATTTGCATTTAAGTAAATTACATAAAAGTTCTATGTGAGAAAATTCGAAGTGAGCTTTCTTGTTATAAACCAAATAATAAAAACATATAGGCGGGACAACTTTTGACTTGTTTTTCTAGCACTAAATAAATTTATACGATTTGCAAGCATTGTTCTGGAGTTAATCTGCAAATGATAAAATGGCAATCCAAACTTAGCACATTTTATAATAGCGTTACCAGATCTGGTCAATTTTTTTGCCATTTTTTTTATCGTTATTGGGAATTGAAACCACTAAACAACTCTCTTAGATAAGAGCACGTGATTCATAAACAGACTCCATATATGTAAAAATAAAATCAAATGTGCGTTATGTGGACGAAAACGAAAAAAAAATCTAAAAAATCTACTGTAATTTTTAGTCACTTGAAGCATGCACTTTGCCATAATAAAATTAAATATGCTAAGAAACTGCATACTCAGAAATTTTCAAAATTTTTTTTTTTTAATTATAAATTTTGTAGAAAGCTTGAAATTTTGGTTAATGTCGTTTTTGTTATACTCGGAACCATATTTTTATTTTAAAAAAATAACAAAATAAATTATAATTATATTGCAACAAAAAATCATTATATTGGCGATTGTTTGAGTCTCGGTGTGTACCGAATACTCGTATCAAACGTGAATGACGCACAAATGTGCGTTTTAGTGACACCCTTTACATTTGTATATTGCTAGTACATATTTAAAAAACATATATCACACTCCATAGGGAACTAAATAGCGATACAATATTTATCGCTCATTGACCATGACACGCAACGCATTGAAGTTAAAGCTTTTATAATAGAGTACGATAATAATAGAACAATAAATTGTAGAGTTTAAACAATGGCCTAAATTTTGGTACAAAAAAATACTCACTAAAAATAACCAACAAAGTGCAATTGAAGCACTAAAAGCTAAAATAAAAATAATATTATAACAAAGGACAGCCGCACTAAAGAGAAACTGCATTAAAAATGTAAAAAAAAGTAATACGATTTTTGAGGGAACTTCAACACAATGAATGAAATAATAATAAAGCGAGGGAACAATGTGTGAAAAACGCATAGCATAGCGCACTGGGACGCAACGGAAAGCGAAAGAGAAATGGGTGTAGTAAAGTCTAAAGGAAATAGTCACGAAGAGCAACAAAATTTAGTTTGCAATAATATAAAAGAATTTTAACAATGGACTAGAATGTAGGCTAAAAATTAAAGGAAGAGATTTTTTTTTTTTTTTGTAGCTGATTTCAGTGTTATCATATTATTTGCGTATTTTTTCTGTACATTTTTGTGCCAGTGATGACATTTTAAAAGTTACAAAAATAGAAATGAAATACGTACAGTATAAGTGTAAATTGATGTATACAAATGTTGAGTAAAAAATATTAGAAAACATTAATTCAGGTATAAACAACGCAACGAAAATTTGGTAGTTTTTACAAACTCAATTTTAGAAAAGTTTTAAGCATTTTCAGCGAATCAGGAAATACAAATTACTCCTTTTCATTGTTCCTCTTATATCAAATTAACATTGGAATATTAACAACCATTTGTTTCCTTCGCCACTTATTGCTTGTATCACACTCTTCGTTCTCTAAAATTTATATTCTCTCCCCCTCCCACAATGCGTAATAAATATGTACATACATAAGTTCACTTAATGAATACTTAAGTAGTGTAATAGAAAAAAATTTATTGAACATTGCGAGCGGAAAAGTAATTAAAAGTGAGCAAACTTTGATTAACGGTAAAACGGGGTAGTAGTAGAAAAAAAAATAAAACAAAAATTAATTATAAAATATACAAGCGACCAAGGTAAGCATAAAAATAGTTAGCATTTCAATTAAAAACTTGAATAGCTATAAGATAAACTGGATTAATAGAACAAATTAAAATGAAAAATTGTGAGAGTGAATGAAAGAGCTAAGTGTAAATAAGGAAAGAAAAAAAGTGCGCACAATATAGATTGCTCGTGAAGAATAAGCGCAGTGAGCGGTTCAGAGTGAAAATGGTCCAGTGTTATTTTTTGGAATATTGATGACATTTTGCAAGAGGTAAATTTTGTTTACTCATAACGTCGTTTTTTTCAATGCTGTATTGTAAAATTTTTATAAAGTTTAATATTATGAATTATATGGCTTTTATTATTGGCTGGACGATATTTTTATAAAAAAAAATTAATGAAAAACTTGGGCGTACTAAAAAAACTTCTGAAATTTTTTTTATTTTACCATCGATTTCTGCAAGTTTGGTAATAATTTTATAAAATTTAAAATGTTTAATATAATTTTTTTGTTATTAATTGAACTATATTTGTATAAAAAAATGCATGGAACAATTTTAATTTAGCGGAAAAACTTCTGAAAATTGTGGACACAATTTTTTTTTTTAATTTCGTCACCGCTTTTTTCAACGCTGTCAGATTTTCGTAACATTTTGATACAGTTTAAAATTTATGAATGGTTTGGTGTTTTTTACAAAATGTCATATTTCATTACAAAAAATTATGCAATACATTTGAGTACCCGAAAAACTTTCAGAAAAAAAATTATAAATTTTAACCTAAATTTTTTCAGCACTGTTTAGAATTTTGAATTTTCTGGATTTTTTTATTAAATGAACTATATTTTGTAAAAAATTTATTAAACACTTTTTGCGTACCCGAAAAGCTTCTGAAATTCTACAAAAAAAATTTAAAAATTTCAACTCTAATTAAATTTTCGTGAAATGTTTACATACAATGGTGTTTTTATTTATTGAACTATAATTTTATAAAACATTAATGAAAACATTTTTTGCGTACCCGAAAAACTTTTGAAAACTCAAAAAACTTTAAAATGTTAAGGTAATTTTTTTCAAGACTGTTAAATTTTCCCAAAATTTTTGCCAAATTGTAAAAATTTTTACCGCTATGCGTTTTGCTAAAAAATAATAATAATGAAGAAAAAGCGGCGTAACCGAAAATCATCTGGAAAAAGTTTTAATTTTAATGGTGTGGAAAAAAAATTAATATTTTAATGTCAACCATTAAATTTTTACAAAGCCTGCAATTCAGAGTCTTTTAATTTTTTTTTTGAATAAACTCCATTTTTATAAAAAATGCATGAAACCCCTTTGCGTACCCGAAAAATTCTGAATATGCTGGTCGAAAAGTTTAATTTTATCATAGATTTTTAAATTAATGAGCTTTTATTGAATAAACTATATTAAAAAAAAATTAATGAAACAATTTTTGCAGGGAAAATATTGGATATTATTGGAACAAAAAACAACACTGCACCCTTTTCACTGCAGTTTAAGAGATAAATGTTGCTAAAATATTTTGTAAAAATAGAACTGCAGGTCTTTCAAACTGCTACAAATTTAAAAAAAAAATTATGAAAAAAATACAGTTTCTTTTTGTTTGTTCATTATGCGCTGCTATATCATTTGCCCGATTTTGATGAAATTTTATCAAATTACTAACAGCATTTGCGCTAAGGTTATAGGCAAAGTAAAATTCCATTAGGTCGCGCAATAGTAGAAGCCAGAGTATAGTTAGGGCTAAATATAATTTTCTTTTAAAAACTGAATTCCAACACGCCATATATGATTAGCCTTATATAGCACTCAGTGCATAGCATTTGAATCCCATGCCAACTAAACTGATATTTAATATTTTCCTACCCTATTCTATTTCTAGTATTGCTAACTAAAATTTCACTTTGTGCACTAAAATTTATCGTTTTGATTATATTTTCCAACGTATTATCCACTCTCCGCTTTTTACTTCCCACCAAATCTATCTAAATACAACAACATATAATAATAGCCAGGCACTATGGGGAAATGCAGCGTACTGGGAATTTATCGAGTAAATCCAAAACGGACACAGCAATAATTTAAGTTTTTAACAGCAACAAAAATGACCATTTATTTTTGTACAACAACAACCATTACAATAGTACAATTCACAAATCGGCAAAACAAATATTTTACGAGCTGATGATAGTTAGTTGAATTCTAGTTGAATGGGCGTGACGCTCGCATTGGCAGGCGGAAAGCAGAGCGGATGAGGGCATTGCCGTAAGTGGATAGGTGGGTGGTTTAATAACGACCAGCTTGCCACTTGCCAACATGCCACATGCCATTCAAACTATTATAGCGGTACTATTTACAGCAAAGCTGCTTTTCGTCGAAATAATGCAGTGTGGTTGGATGGAGTGAGTAGAGCCGCTAGAAGGGTAATTGAAGGAAAGGAAGTTATTGGTAGTTGGAGTTGCAAAAAAGTGAAGAGTTAGCTGAAAAGTCTCTGCGAGCGAGAGAGCTGCATACTTTTTAGCTGCTAGCCAGTTGCAGGTATGCGTTGGTTTTTTTAAAGTTTTTTTGTTGAATTTTTTGCTTGTTTCTTGCCACTGCTGTTGTCATTATTTGTAGCCGATAATATCGCTTTTTTAGTACGAGTAGTATATTGCTGGCAATTCTATTTCCGTTCGTTTGTATAGCGCGCGAACTTACTTACAGTTCCCATAGCTGCTAACATTTTTATTGTTTTCTGTGTGCGTGGCTGAATTTTTGTTTTAGGTACTACTATTACTCAGTGCTGATCATAATAGCTGCTTTTAAGGCGCATTCACGTATTGTACATATATACTAAATAGTAGTTACAAATATACGCACATTTGCCGTCAGACATTAGCAATGTAAAATCATAAACATAATTACAAAATTCACTAATCCATTGTGGTTTTCATGGCGCTCACAATGTATTGTACATAACAGTTTTTGTTTTTGTTATTGCTACTATTACTATTATTATTGTTACTTTTATTATGTGCTACTGTTGCTAGCGCTTGCTTTTAGTTTGTTGTAAGTTTTTTGTTTTCTTTTTTGTTTGTAAAGGCAACATTGATTGTTTAGTTGGTGGCGTTTATGGCATTAGCTATACAAATCCTAATGCAATATTGTCTGGCTGTATTAGCTATTGTGGCGTCAAGGCTTTAAGTAAAACGTAGAGTGTTACAGTAACTAATAGCTGGAATGGGCGTTGTCAGATAACTGAATAATTTAATGACGGAAAAATAAGAAACAAATTTCATTCTTTCTATCGAATAATTCTAAATAACGAATAGACTTTCATTCGTCATACCAATAGTTTTGAATGACGAATAGATTTCCATTCGCCATTCAAATAATGTCGATTAATGAATAGATTTTGATTCGTCATATAAACAATTTTGAATATCGAAAAGATTTTCATTTATCAATCAAATAATCTTGAGTAACGAAAAGATTTTCATTCATCAATCAAATAATTTTGAGTAACGAAAGGATTTTCATTCATCTTCCAAATTATTTTAAGCAAGGAATAAATTTTCATTCATCAGTCAAATAATAAGTTGAATAACGAATAGATTTTTACTCATCATTCAATTAATTTTAAATAATGATTGGATTTTCATTCATCAGTCAAATAAGTTTGAATATCTATGAGATTTTCAATCATCAATCTAAAAGTTTTGTATAATAACGAATATATTTTTATACATCATTCAAAAAATGTTAAATTACGAACTGATGTTTTTTATTCCCTCAAATTAAAAAAAAATTTGGATAATTTAAGGATTTTTCAAATACTTTTCTTTTGATACCCGTATTACAATATTTAATCTATGTATATTACCACTTTAGCTGAATTAAAATTTCCAAACAGTTTACCACTTTTTTTAAAAAGTTTTTTTCGAAATCAAGCATTTTTGTATAATTTCAATTGAATTATATTTTTAAACAGGTGCCAACCTTCTCAAAAAATATTTTTAAAAGTAAACTCTTTTAAACCTCATTAGTTTGGTACCCATATTCTAATATTTCATATATCTTATCAGTTTAAATTTGTTAAAGTTTTCAAACAGGTGGCAACCTTTTCCAAAAATATTTTTGAAATTAGGCTTTATTAAACGTCTTTAACTTAATACCTATATTTTAATATTTCATATATCAAATGAATTTAAATTGGTTAAATATTTTTTAAACAGGTGGCAACCGTCTTCAAAAATATTTTCGCCACACAATTTTCTGAAACATCTTTAGCCTTATACCCGTATTGTTATACTTCAGTCATGTTATCAGTATAAATTAATTAAATTTTTCAAGTAGGTGGCAACTCTTTTCAAGAAAAATTATTGCAAGCAATCTTTCTTAAACCTACTGCGTGTGATACCTGAAATGTACTAACAAACATGTTTTGTGAATTTAATTAAGCAGTAATTTTTAACCAGGTGGCAACACTCTTTTTGTAAATGTACGCTCAGTTTATGCCTAAGCTACAACTTGTATTGCTTACATATAAATAACTTCTTCTCTTTTTTTTTTTAAATTTGAAAATGGACAAAATGGTAAAAAAATTAAAAATGTAAATTTTCCATAATTGACTTCTATAATTTATTTACGCTACAAAATTGAATTATTTTTTTTTGACACATGAAAAAATCGATATAGGATAAAGATAGTGGTTTCAAAAACATCGTATAAATCTAAAATTATACATGGTATGGAAATATGGGTATCAAACGAAAATGTAATTTTTCGTAGTTATACTGAGCTAAACCCCTCCAAAGTATTCTTTTAAGTTTTTGTGTGTAAAACCCTTTAAAAACAGTTGGCGACTCTCCTCAAAAATATTTTCGACAATAAACTTTTTAAATCCATTTCGGTTTACTCATTTAAAATTAAAAATTAAGTCGTTCTGTGAAAAAAAATATTAAAAACTCATATTTATTATACTTGAGCTCTCCAACCGCGCGTATATGAATTTTCACTAGTAATTGCGTTCCCAACTCCAAAGCAAAAAAAAAAAGTATACTAATGCAATACAGCAATACCCAAAGTAAATTATTCCTAGTTCCATGAGAAATTATTGTTTCACTAATCGTCATTGTATAATTAGCATCATTTCTCACACAGGAAATTCAATATAGCATTAAGAGTAATTATTTTCCAACTTGTCAAAGTTCGAATTGTCGAAATATCGATTGAATTGTATAGAAGGCTCTTATAGCTTAATTCCTTGCTAACAATTACAAACATAGCGCCATTGTAATTTACAACACTCTCATTCCATAATCCATTTACTCGCTGTCAGTTAAATTTACAAAGCAGTCGCTTATCCTCAACCATTTCCAAATCTGTGTCTCTGATTTTATTTTGCTTACAATATAGCTACGCAATCTACCCGCCACTCATCCATCCAACTATCTTAAATTACTCTGTGGTAGAAACATAGTTTCTATGCCCTGATATCTAACTTTCAGCCTTTAATATTTACATATGTATGTATGTATGTACATAGCTCTGTTGGTTGTTTTGTAAATGTATCGTTGATATCACTTTATAGCAACCGCAACCATCACCACAAAGCTTTCCTCACAAATGACTGCCCATTTTTTGTTTTGTTCGGTTGTTTTCCTACATTTTTTTTGTTTTTTTGCCTTTTTAAATCCTATTTTGACTAGTTTTTGTAGTTGTTATAATATTTAACAAACGGAGTACACATGTAGCGGGCTTTGTTAGCTCTGTCGGTCGTCTGAAAAATTTTGTACAACTGAGTGATAGTCGCATTCAACTAAGTACGCATAAGTTTTGTTCGACTGCCATTGACTTTACTCCAAATGTGCTTTTTGTTGTTGTTGAGTATTACATATGTAAATATATATATATACATATGTAGATCTGTACTCCACAATCCCATTTGCAGCTATAGACCTTGTAACCATTGCTAAAGCCTTTGTTTATGGCGAACAATAATACTTATGGTTGATATATCCACACACACACACACACATACACACAAGTACATAGTGGAAATGTGTGCATACATTTGTATCAATATTTAGTTCTCTACATATTTTTTCATTAATCCAGCAAAAGTGATTAAATGTGTGGCATAAAAGTCAAAGCAAAGCCAGCATGCTTTTAGGCGCTTACCCCTTCTATCTATTTTGTATGATTTGTTATTCGATATGAACGCAATAATAATCGAGTTTTCTTTCTGTTGTTTCTTTTTTTTCGTTTGTTTTGCGCGTGCAAATTAACGAAATAGTCGGATGAAACTGTTTTCCGGCTTATAAAGTTTTCAATAAGCCTGTTAATAGCTCTGATCCTGCAGTTTTCCTGAAAAATTCTATAAAAATGTTAAGGAGCAAAATTAGAGTGAGAGTACCAAAAGAGAGTAACAACCAATAAATGCACGGAAACTAAAAAAGAAAAACAAACAAAAATTTTCATGTCAAACAGTTTTCTTTGAAATTAAAAATAAAAAGCGAAAAAATGGATTGAAATAAAACTAAAATATTACTTCGTTTAAAAGCTTCAAAATTATTATTAAAATTTACTTTAATATTTTCCATTAGCAACTTGAGAACTTACAATTTTTGTTTGATTTTGTGCAACTGCCCATTTGCTGGAAAAAAAGTTGTATTCTTTCCTAAAAACTATCTGGGATTGTTTTTTAAATGCCTTTCGTAGCAGTCTCTTATTGGAATATTCCTTCTTAAATTCTTATTTAGACTCTCATGCTGAGCTTAGGTGGCAACCCGGATCAAATTAAATGTATACCGCGGTTAAACTCTTGAACCATTCTAGTAAAATTGATTGTATTAAAATAAAGTTGTCAACCCTGAAAGCAAGGGTCAAACAGACTCACTGTGAGAAACACTAATGGTTTAAAGTGTTTTTGTAAAATATTACAATACGAATATAAGCTATTTGATCAAAACTTAATCTAGAAATATTTGCATTCGAGGTTGCAAACTACAATTCAATTCAATTTCAAAAGAAAATATTTAATCTGTGTAACAAATATACTTAAAAGTCTTTAGTTTTAATAATAATATAATAGACTAGCGTCCTGCTTCTCATCACACATGGCTCAAACTGTATTAAACATATTATCTTCCGGCTGAAAGTATGCATAAAAAATTATAACAGATTGGATATCTTTGTAATGCGTTATTTACGTAGATAAGAAAACTTGTATCTAGCCAAGTGATGGGTTTTGTTTATAAATACTACTAAATAAGTAATAACTTAATAATAATATAATATAATAAACCACACAGAAAAAAACTTACCACCTTATTCCGCCGACAGTGACAAGATACATACATCGCATGATAATTGCCTAACAAACAGCGCCTAAAACTAATCCACAAAAACTTAATTTTACTGTCTCTAATAATAACAACTGTCACCGCAGTTGTTATGGCCTACTGAGTATGCGACAACGACGAAAATATTTTTGTATTCTTTGTAATCTGATGAGGAGATGTGGTGATCTCCGAAATAGCTATAATTTCGACCACTCCTGACTGTTGTTGTCTTTTTTCCAAAATACTTTCCTTATACTGGCCTTGAGCTCACAAATTAATATTATCGTTTGATAAAAAACAGGCTGAAAAATAATATACATATGAATATTTTTTGTCATAGTTTTAGACTTGTCTGAAAGGCTATTAGTAACTATTTGCCGCTTTCGAATAAAAGTAATAAGGCCTGCTAAAAAACACGCTTTATTCCTGTTTTTTTTTTTCAAAACGCATTTAACGTTAAATAGCCATTTTATATATAAAAAGCAATAGGCTCTGAACATATTTCCACATATGCGCTCTGCATTAAAGCGCCGCTTCCGAAAACTTTTCATTTACCCACCACCAACTTTTTCCTATACAGAATTGCTAAATTTTGCGGAACAAAAAAAAAGCAAACAAACAAAAACAAATAAATAAATAAGTGAATGGCAAAAGGAAGTTACTGCTTTTATTGTAATTGCATTACAGGCCACAATACCACTCAAAGTATTTTGTTTGCACTTTCCATTGTTGGTGGTTGGTAAATAAATAAATTGCAGGTCTCCTGCCACTAGGATGTGCTACATGCGACTATTTGTTAAATGTAAATATGTATTGCTTTTATTTATATATTGCATGTATGTATTTTAATACACATCCAGAAGCAGTTATTTATACAATTGTTAAATGGAAGAAATTGGCGCGAAAATAAAAATGAAAAGAAGTTAATGAGAAAACGGCAAATAACAACTATTTACTCTGTGCATGTATGGATGTGTGTGTGCAGAACTGGAAACCCGAATAAAAAATTATATGTACTCGTAATAAGAAAAATTAAATCCATAAAATGAAGTGTGAAATGGTAATCGAAAAATACAATAAAATTCATACGGCAGGCTGCACTTCTTGAACTCTTTTTTTTTTTTTTGAATCCAATACCAGCAGCTTGCCAAGTGAAGGACACAACATACACATAGTTACGTACTTATTTACACACACATACATATAAGTCCAAGTTTATAAACGAATGTTTGCATTTACCGGCTATGAATTTGCACTGTGCTATATATGTAAATAAATCTACTATATATTTGTGGTGTGGAAAATATGAAAACCGTTAAGCTTGCTGTGATTTTATCGGCCAACTAAAATCAGCGACACAGAAAATTAATCGAAATATTTTTATAGAGAAGAATCGCGAAAAAATAAAATAAAAGTAGCAATATTAAGGAAAAAATTATAGGGCCAACAAGGACGTCGGCGTACCACTGCATTTGTTTGTATTGTAGGTATGAAAGAAGGCACGAAAAGGGATATAAAGTAAAAGGAATAAGTGATATATATGGAGGTGTCTACTAGCAGTTCGTGTTATTTATAAGCGCCACCAAAGCCATCAATGAGGTGCTAACTATAATATAAATCCAAAAGTTTCCTGCATAGAATACATGCACAAATTTATTAGGGTGGCTCGACTTATTTTTAAACGGCAATTTGTAACCACTAGAAATTTGCACTTTGTTATTAAATTTAAGGAACTATCAAACTGCATACCCTTTTTTAGTTCGGAAACAAAATTTTGAATTTTTGGCGTAGAATACGTCTTACCTTACGGTATGGGCACCAATGTCAGGTTTTTATTGTTGTAATCTCTATTTCCTTAATTATAAGGAAACGGCTCGATTAATTTTTTTTTTTTTTTTTGTAGTCAAACGAAGATGTTAGCTTTCGTTTGACATGCATTTCATGTTGGTTGATATCTTCCTAATATTTAAATTTCTCAAATGAAAATTGTATAAACACATGCACACAAATATGTGTGTGGTGTTTGGTTGAGTGTTTGCTGTTGGGCGATTTAAATGAATTGCATAATTTTAGGCGGGCAAGTTAAAGTAGAGTAAAAGAAGAGAAAATGCTGCCAAGCACTGCAAAAAAAATAATAAAATTGATTCGCGTATGTTATTTATCATTTATCTTTACTATTGATAACAGCCATTGACTTCGTTTTTGCGAGAAATTTAATTGATAATTTAAAAACATTTTTATCCTATTTTTCCTATCATAAGCTTATGTATATCATCCAAAGTAACTATCAAATAAAGAAATTCATTTGCTTGTATTATTTATCATTTATTGTTACATATGTTTTCTGTCTTATCGGATGGCGTATTCTACGTTAAACTTAATGACCGTGTCTCTGACACAGCCTGCTTCTTTTTTTTATGTCTGATTTGAATTGTTTATTCAAATTTGTAGATTTTTTTTAATTCTGATTAAAATTTTTGAAATCATGTTTTATTTCTTTCTTTTTTAGACTCTAATTCAAAATTTTGAAACTTTGAAAATAATCTTTTAAATTTTGTTTATGCTTATTAAAAGTTTTTAAATTTTAAGTAAACTTTGTTAAGAATTTTTTACATTTGATGACCAAAATGCGAGATGATTTTGTAAATTTTGTTTAATTCTGATGTAAAATTTTGAAATTTTGAGTAAAATTTGTTGTACCTTTTTTAATGCTGATTAAAATTTTTAATATATTTTTGTAATCTTGATTAAAATATTTTAAAATTTTTTTATTCTGATTAAAGAATTTTAAACTTTGTTGAGCATTTTTTGTAATTTTGATGGAAAAAATTTGGGAAAGAGTGGCTAATTTCTTCAAATTCTAATAAAAAAAATTTTAAATTTGGAGTAAATTTGTTGAATCTTTTTTAAAATTTGACAAATAATTTTTAAATTCTAATACTGCCCATTTTGAAATTTTGAATACAATTTCAATTATTTTTTGTTCTGATTTAAAAGTTAAAGCAAAGTTGGAATTTTTTTTGGTTTGTACTTTTTTTTACATTATATTTAAAAATTTTGAGTAAAATTTGGTAAAACTTTTCTTAATTGTGATTACCAGTGTTGTTTTTGGCATTCACAATTTTTTTTTTTGATTTTGAAATTTTGAATACAATTTTTTTCCTACTGATAAAAAATTTTGAAAGTTTCAGAACTTTGTTAAAAACTTTTTTAATTATGTTAAAAGAAATGCGAAACAAATTTTTTGGAAATTTTGAGTAAAATTTTTGGGATTTTTTTTTAATAATGAACAGCAAACTGCGTACCCTTATTTTAAATCTTTTGATTTTCTTAATTTCTCACATAGTTTGAAGAATGAACTATATTAAAAAAAAAACAACAATTAAAATTGAATCAAGACAAATAAATAGTTAAAACTTTTCGATAGGTACTGGAGTTATAATTTTGACAGGGCTATAGCATGTGACGCAGAAGCTTCAATAAGACGGAGAGGGAAGATGGGAACGGTTTATCATCTCCCCAGTATCTGTCCCTTATTTAAATGCTTTATCAATGTACTATTCTTTTCATCCTCTTCCACAAAATTACGGCGCTTTAGAATGTAGGCCTTTGGCTCCTTTTCCTCTCTGGAACTTCTTCAGACATCACGAAGATATTCCACCTTTCTACATCGCCCCCTACAAATAAATTTGTGACCTATTAGGCTTCCGCGTCACATTGTAACTAAGTTTCCTTTTATGAATCGCATCGACATAGTTTATTAATTACTTCTTCCTAGTGATATTTCTTTAACACAGCGTGTGGCTTAATAAATTCATATTATTTAATACAAAGCATTATCCCCAATCTTTGTCAAGATGATTGTACGACTATGTGCACCTAACCCCCCGCTCAAAGGCCAGTTCGCTGCACTAATTTCTCCATCTTCAGCCACTTTTCTTGTCCTACTTACGCTGTGCATTTGCACTACATTTTTGCTTTGCCAACCAACCACCTACTCATCGTCCCCATCTTCTGCACTAACCAAGGCTCCTCTTCCTGGCACTTCGTGTTTTGTTCGCTCATAATTCTTAATGCTTAATGGATTTTCATTGTTAGTTTTTCGAATTTTGTATGCTTGTTTTTTATTATTGTTTTTGTTTTTTATTTTTTGATTATTGCTGTTTGTCGGCGTTTTTACGTCTCTACTACAACATGCAAGGAAAATTTAATTCCTTTCTTTCCGAAAAGTTGGAATTTTTAATGGTTTGCCTGTTTACTCTTTCGATAATGCGTTAAGTTATCGAACTAGAATTGAGGTCAATGGAATGTCCTTAGTGAATAAAAATTTTAAGAAATATGTATAGGTTTAGGCAGAAATAAATATATGTACATAGTTTTAGCGCAGGTGTAGAAAATGAGTTGTACCTCAATTTAAACGCATAGCAGTAGAAAATAACTGATTTCGAAATTTATAGAGCAACATGAAATGGTTTCTTTATAAACTTTTACAAATTACATATATAGATTAACAAGATTAACAAATATTTGAAAAAGAGCCTAAGGTACTAAAATATTAAAATTTTGCTAAGAAGAAAAATAAATTTAAGTAAACTTTAATTCCGAACATTTTTATATAGGGTTGCCATTAATTTATAGGAAAATGTTTCAATCGAGTTATTTTTAAAATGTAAATCAAATTAGAGTATTTTAAGGTAATTAAGAAAACTTTAATTTTTGAAGATGGTTGCCAATTATCTTAATAACAAAAATTAATAAAATAAAATATATCTTTATGATATTAGCATAAGGGTATCAAATTAAAGTTTTTGACAAATACTTTAAACTAAAAACTTTATAAAATTATGGTAGCCACCTAATAAGAAATTAGCATTGGTATTTTCAGTATTAAATCATGATTATCAAATTAAAGATATTTTAAAATACGTGAAACTTCAGTAATTATAAAAATGTGGTTGCCTCCGATAAATTTTTGATAGGGCTGGCAACTATTAAAAAACCAAAATGAATAAATCAAGTTAAGTATTTATAAAATTAAAATATGGGTATTAAATTAAAGGTATTTAAAATAATGTAAACTGCATTAATTATAATTATAAAAATATGGTTGCCAACTAACAAAAAATTTGCTTGGGTATTTATAATATTAAAATATGATACTTCAACATACTTTAAAGTGTACTAATCATAAACATTAGATTTCACCCAAGATAACTTTAATTGTGAAATTTTTTTTTAACAGGGTTGCCATCAGCTAAATAAAAAAAACGTATCAATCAAGTTGGACATTTATAATGCTAAAATATGGGCATAAAATTAAAAATTTTTAAAAATACTTTAAACTAGATTCATTAAAAAAAATGAGGATGGCTTTAAGGTAAACTCCGACAAATTTTTGAAAGAGGTTGCCAATCACTATAAAAACAATAATAGCCAATCAAGTTGGGTACTTTTTAAAATATCAAATTTTAATTATCAAATTAAAGGTATTTGAAAATAGTTTTAACTGAGATAATTATAAAAAGGTGGTTGCCACCTGACAAAAAATCATGTTGAATATTTACAGCCCGCAAATGTGGTTACCAAATTAAAGGCATTAAAAATACTTTGAACTACAAAAATTATAAATTATGGATGCTGCCTAACAAAATGCGGTTGGGTATTTATAATATTAAAGTATTATTGAAATATAGAAAAATAAAAATAAAAACAAAAAGCCGAGTTTCCAACTTCACAGTGCAAGCAGAACGAAGAAATGGAAAACACTCAGCCAAAGCGAAAATTATTACCTTTGGCAATCAATTTATATTAAATATTTAAAACTGTTGAAATTGTAAATTCGCACGTTTCGGCTTTTCACCTTTTCGCAAGCAGCGCACAAACAAAAATATATGAAGATTCATAAAAATGACCAAACAAAAGAGGCAGTATTATTCATATGGACGTAGTAGGTATGTATGTAATGTATGTGCAAATATTTGTAACAAGTAGTTGCTGACGGAGTACTCCCAGGAGTGTTGCCACGCTTTGCCACTTTCGCTTAATGGCCAAGTACTACCTGGCTGGTTGAGTTGTTATTGTTGTTGGCGGTGAAGAAAAGCCATTTTGAGTTTTGCGACTGGCTGCATACATTTTTTTTTTGTTTTTTTTTGTAAGATTTTTCTTTAATTTTACTGTTGTTGGTTTTTTTTTGTTCTCGAGCTTTACTGGCTTCCTTTTTGTTTTTGTTGTCGTGTTTTTTTTTTTCTTTTTTTTTCGCGCGCAATTTGTGTGCATTTGTTTTATTGCTGTTTCTCGCCATCAGCTCTTTTAATTTTTATTTTTATTGCATGAGTGTGCCACTTGTTTATTGTTGGTTGTTGGCAGGAGGGGAGACGAGTGGGCGCAATCCACACTTAATCGCATTACAACGACTGCTGCACGTAGACAAACACCTGTGCGCTAACAAACACACACACACACACACACACACACACACACACACACACACACACATTGAAAAAAGTGGAATACGTAGCCTGTAGGAAACGTCTACACTTTTTACTTTACTTTTGATAGGTTGAGAAATTTTTGACAGCTGTGAAGCTAATTTTTTTTTATTGTTTCATTTTATTTGTAGGCAGTTACTGGTTCCAATGTGGCCATGTGGTTCCATAAAAATCACCTGATCAGTAGGCCTAAGGGCACTAGGTAGGAGTAAAGGCACTATGTTAAATATCCAAAAATAATAGAACACAAGATTGGGACTTCCGCGGACCGCTAGTCATCTCTTTGTCTATTAAACAGCATCCCCCCATTCGTTGACGAAATAAAAACATTTTACACAAACAATGCTAAGAAGACTCTTCAATCCTTCTGCCTTTTTCTGCTTCTTCCTCTCTTTTTTAGAAGTTTTTCTTTGCTCTCTCCTTCTCTAGCTATTATTACGTCACTATCAATTGCTCTCAGCGTGAAAACCGCAATCTTGTTTTCCATAATTCTTGTTTAATATCTATAGTAGAGAGCATTGGCGGGGGTAAATTTGGTCCGTAGTACCAGTGGCAAAGTCAGGTATAATTTTTACCGCTTTGACTGTTACTGTCTCCTTCCAAATAAAAAAACTGGAAACTAGAAAATTCCAAAAAAAACTCAAAACTTTGAGAAAATTTCTAAACTAAAAAAAACAAAAACAAACTTTCTTATAAAGAATTTTCAGAAGATTTTTATAGTATACAGTCTGATAAAATTTTAGTATGATAAAGTACCAAATTTCATGTGGTGCAGAATTTGGTTTGATTTTTAATATTTTGATTGCTTGCGGTATACTTGGAATTTTTCAAAAAAGTTCTTAATAAAAAATTTATTTTTTGTTTTAAAAAATTGTTGAGTTTAGAACTTTTTTCAAGTCTTTCAAAAAAATAGTTTGTTGTTCCGAAAGGTTTTTCTAAATATTCAATTACAGTAGAATATAATCAACCAGTTAGTTTGAAAGAAAATATATTTTCATAGGCACAATGAAAATAATTTCATACTTCATTGAAATTACGATTTGTGCGACGAACTGATGAATTTTAAAATAATTTTTTATGATTTTTGATTTTTTTTTTCCGGACACACTGCTCTACTTTCACGCTCCACGCATGGTTTGCGTCTTTGCTGTGCCCTTCAGACTAATAGTGCCCACACTCACCGACGCAAACGTACGCTACGTGTCAGCTGACACGATCAAACTTATGAGAGCGCCATGTAAATGCAAACTCATCAACGTGTTCGTGTGGCGGGTACGCGCGACGTGTACGTGTGTAAACTGAGAAATTTAGATTTTTGCCGTGAAGCCGTGTCAGCTGAGTGCTCTCTCACCGCACAGTGTTGCCAAGCAGAACTTTTTAAAATCATTAACAAAATAACCTTATAAAAATTTAAATTTTTATTAAATTAATTTAAAATCCATGTTTAATAATGTTAATTATAGATAAATGAACTATTTGCATTTGTTGGTTTTTGGCTTTGGTTTATTATACAATGAAAAATTGTAATTGACAACGCGGATGTGTGTAAAAGTATGTATGCAAACAAAGGAATGGCAACATTGTGTTGATGCATACAAACACAGTTTTATGTACGCAAAGTTTGTTTACAAAACATACGCGCGGGCACAAGTTTTGCTCAATTTTGTGTATCTCCCGTCAAACAGACACGCCAAACGGACACGTCGGAGAGTGTGGGCACTATAAGCATTGCCAGCTTGTCATCTCTCTTGCTACTGTGCTCTTCTGGCTCATGCTGTTCTTGTCCAAATTTTTTTTTAGCGTTTCGTTGCGTTTACATTCGTAGATTTTAATAAAGAGTTTTGTGTGTGAGAAATAAGTAAATTTTTTACCATTAGTAGAGATCGAAAATACTATATGAGGGGAACAATTGTTCCAAAATCAAAAGAACTTAGTAGAGTAGTGCAGTTTTACTAACCATATTTCCTACAGGGTATTCATTTATACTCTATTTTATATGCGATTGTGAATGGTGGCTTGTAGCTGTTATTGCTGTATGTGGCTGGAAAAGTTAAAATGCCAGCTAATGGAGTAGACTGCAGCAAGTTGGACTTACGAAGGCTCGAATCCACTCACAAACAGTTATACAGAATTAAATTTGTGTGCATTTGTATGTAGTTATGTATGTTGAATGGGTACGTGATGGGCATTCATTCTTACATTGGCAGACTATCTTAATTTAGTTAGTTCCTTTTGTAGGTGCAAATTTATTATTTGTTTGGTGTTGCCACCTAATGAAGTTAGAGAATGTAAAAAGTGTAATTACAAAGCGTGGTTAGTAAAGCGAAAATATGGAGTACGATGTGGTGTGGTCCTTCTGCTGTGTATGCAGTTACTGTTATTCATTCCCAACTCTTACTAACCCGTTCTTGCACGCTGGGCAAACTGAGCCAATCATCTCCGAGATACGAAAGGACCTTTAGTGGGGCCACCCAATTTATTCGATTAGAGTGCGCACTGAAGTTAAGAGCGTCTTTTCACCTGGACGTCTCTCTTGGCGCAAGCGACTCGCTAAATAAATGCGTATTATTTTTGAAACTCTCCCAGCAATGTCTTACGCGTTAAACTTGAAACCCGCCACGTAAAAAAAAATCCCAATAAAATGACTAAGAAGACCTGGATGATTTCCTTTAATAACATTGGCGAACCCTCCAAACGGAAGGTGACAATATTCAATCGCTGGAAGGGCGAGGAATACACGAAGAATACAAAGCTGACATCACTGCAGTACCGAAGATGCTATGCATTAGGCATGTAGCCGAATTATTACAGCTGTCATGGGACGTCGCACAGGTTTGGTATAGAATATGTAGTTGAGGAGAAGCCGCTTGAAGACGTTGTCTTCGTCTCCAGGAGCCATCCGAATCAAAGTTAAGATGGAGGAGAGGGCGACAAGACCAAAGAGCTATCCTACTAGCATCTAGAAGAACCGATGAGCTCTGCGGCTACCATGAAAGTTGTTTAGAAGAAATTTAACGCTAGAGTGGGGAAATAAGGGATATTTAGTGCAATCTATCCAAGGAGGCAAGTTCTACTCGGATCACTACCTTGTTGCAGCTAAGCTCCGCATGCACCTCAGTACGATTACGTCGAAAAGCTTCAATTACCACGGCATCAACATGTATTTTTCTTCTTCTTCTTCTTCTTCTTCTTCTTCTTCTTCTTCTTCTTCTTTTATATATGCGTGCCTGTTTGTATGTACATAGTTTCGAAAACTACATTAACGAGTGAGCTCAAATTCATAGGATTTGTTTGCATTGTTGTCTATTGTGAATAGAGCAAATAAGAGTTCCGACAGGTGGCGCTGGAGTAGAGGTATTTATAAAATTCGTATTTACAATCCGATCTGACTCAAATTCAAAACACATATTAGCTACATAGTAAATATAAATATATTAATTGAAAATTAAAATAAAAATACGCATAGATATAAATTAAGATAGATGGCGCTGGAGTGGAGATATCTCTAAAAATCTTATACACGGTTCATTTTCATTCGAATTCAGAACAAATATGATAACTAAGTCTGGTTAAGAAAGTTCAAATGACCCAATATAACCCATGCGAAAAAATAAATCACACAAGAAGAAATCGAAATACCCGAAAAACTACAACTCAAATACCATAAATTTGTATTTCTAATTTTTTCACAGCACATCCGAATTGTTTTTTGGATAGTGGTTTAAAGAACATCATAAAATTTTACAAAATTACCAACACCGTCAGCAAAAAAAAACTACTAAATATCAATGAAAATTTTTAGTAAATTCAAACTTGCACTTTATTATACTAAAATTAAATTGGCCATAAAACTGCACCT
Organism: Anomoia purmunda; assembly: GCA_951828415.1. NCBI lineage: Eukaryota > Metazoa > Arthropoda > Insecta > Diptera > Tephritidae > Anomoia > Anomoia purmunda. The sequence goes on along the minus strand of OX639996.1, from coordinate 111,127,760 downwards.
CCATAATTTTACAAACAAAAAAACCTGATAAAAAAATTAGAAATTTCGATGAACATTTTTTTAGAATGTTATAAAAACTTGCGCAAACTTTAAAAGATTGAATTTATACTGATTTTCGTTTCATAACATTTTTAAATTTTTTAACAGCAACTGCATTTTTATATCAAATTAATAAAAAAAAATTATCATTTTTAAGAGTTCCTAATTATGTTTCTCATAGTTACTTCAATCTTGTAGCATTTAATATCGCCATTACTGTATAAATTTATACATCTGTCCTCTGACCTTTTTATTGCTATATTTTTCCAATATTATAGATTTTTCCTTCTACGAGTACTAGTCGCATCTAAATCTTGCTCTTTTCTCACTCACTTCATTTAATACTGGCATACTTTTTTCAATACAAAATTGTTTTTTAATTTTCTTGTTTTATTATTTCCGTTTGCCTTTGTAACATTCGATGCTTTGCTTTATGGCCCTTTGTGTGTAACGGTGCCAGACAGTTTTATTGTTTTTTAGTTAAATTGTTTCTTATTCCATTTTGCAATTTTTTTTCATTTTTTTCAGTCGTCTAACTTTCATGCTTTGTAGCATTTGGATTAATTTCACTCGTTCATTTTTTGTGGCTTCCATAAAGTCATGACACTTGTTTTTCGTATATTCAGAGGCTTAATTTCCATGTTCTTTAAAGGGTGAAGTAAATGGTGAAATTTGTAAAAAAAAACAAAAACTATTGAAAGACACAATATATGTATCTTAGGGTGTCTCTCCAAAAAAAATAGTGCGGGTTCCCTAACGAAATTATACAATTTATACAAACTAAAATTTCAGTCAAAAAAAATAAATTATCAAAAATCAACAGAAGTTTTTAGCCACTAAAAACTTCATCTTCAATAGACTGGAATTGAATGAGCCACAAAACTGCTTAACTTAAAGTTCCTAAAACTTCTGATAGTAAACTTTGAAAATTATTAAATTTTTTGTATACTGAACTTTGGATTTATACGGGTTATGCTATGGAACGAACTGCATTTGAAACAAAAGTTTATGAAAAAAAATGTATGAAGAAAATTGTCAATATTTAAAAAAAAAGTCAATGCAGACTTACTTTTTTATATATACAGTTGGGGTCGCTAAAATAGTAGCAACATGTATTGACACATTTTTAAAATTTTGCCTTTCCTTATTTAATTTTAAATTAAAGTATAGCCGTTCTATAATAAAAAACTGTGAAATTCAAGGTATATAATTTTCTAAAAAAATTATTAAAATTCGAAAAATTTAAAAAAAAATTTCTAAAAAAAAATTTCTAATTTTTTTATCCAAACTTTTAGAAGATTATAAATTTTCTAGAAAATTGAAAATTTCGACTCTTTCAGGATTTTTGTTATAGAATGAACTATTTTTTAAACAAAAATTTATGAAAAATATTTTATAAACATAAAAATTTTAAAATCGTAAAAAAAAAAACCGCATACTCAATTTTTTGTACATACAGTTTTGTTCAAAACAATAGTAGTAAATATATCAATACATTTTTAAAATTGTGCTTTACCTTATTTAATTTTAAATAGTTTTCATAAAAAGGATAGTAGTTCTATAATATAGACCAATGTAAGTCAAAGTATATAATTTGCTAAAAAACTTGAAAATTTCCGGGAAACTTAAAAAATTGTTATACAAATTTTTCACTTTTTTATCCTGAATTTTTGGAAGATGTTCAAGTATGCTGGGTTGTAAATGTGTAACATTTTAAGCTTCGACTAACCTAGTTTTTGTTAAAGAATAAACTATATTTTTATGAAAAATAATAAAAATTAAAAATGGAAGGACAAATTTGTCAAACCTTGTCAATACATTTTGCTACTAATTTTGTGAACTCAACTGTATATACAAAAAAAGTATGCGGATTTTTTTTGCGATTTAAAAATTTTTATGTTTATAAAATATTTTCCATACATTTTTGTTTAAAAAGTTGATCATTCTATAACAATGTGAATATTGACAGATTGTCTATATATTTTGCTAAAATTTTTGTGAACTTTTTTTTTACTTTTTTGCAGATAATATAGCATACTTTTGGAACCATTATTTTCCCAAGAAGTACGATACTCGCTTGAGCAATTTCTCAAAACATTTCTGCAGCATATCCATATAAAATCTGGAATTTGTTTTCGAATGTAGCAGCAATAAGCAGAGTTGCCGTTATTTTTTCTTAGTACAGCGTTGAATTGTTTTACGACATTATAAAGTAAAAACCAAAAAAAAAAAAACATGCAATGCCCTAAAAAGTATGCTACAAAGCCAGCGATAAAACACCACCCAAGGCGCTGCAATCACCACCACAGGCACGCACACCATGATTGTCGCCAAAACCACCACCACCACCACTACCACCGCCGCCGGCGACAATGACTTTTTGACTCGCCTGTGAAATTACTCATTCGACACTTACGTGCATACAAATTTACAATTCGGTATACATACATGCTGACAAGAGAAGCGCACACACCCACACAACCACACCCCCAACCAGCGAGCGCAATACACATATCTGTAGAAGTATGGATGTACGTGTGTACGTGTGTAGTTACGTTTGTTGATAGCAAATTTTTACTAAGTAACTTGCTGTCTAACTTGCGAAGGCAAAAAACAAAAAAAAACCAGACTGCAAAGAAGAACGAAAGCATAAAACAAAAAAAAAACGTGCATGCCAAACAAAAAGTACCTAGTAGTAGCTTCGACATTCCCAGCAATTTTTACTCCATATTCGGAGAAGCACACATACATACGTACAAAAGTGTGTAGCTGTATATGTGCTGTCCCTGTATTGCACACAAAATTGTATTGTATATTCTTTGTAAGTATATAAACATTACAATAAAACACTTTACGCCACTTAGTTTTGGCTATATTTCCTCCCACCCATTCATCGCTATCTGCCGCCTCACCTCTCTGCAACTCTACCACTCTGCCACTCTGCCACTCTGCCAATGACGCTACGTCCGACCGGCTATAGTAGACTTTGTCATTGTGTTGTCGCTTTGTTTCAGGGCGCAATACAAGTTCTGTTGGTTCGGCAATGAAGTGTGGCATATTAGACATACATACATATGTACATATGTACATACATTAGGGTCAATCACTCCCCTACAAAAAAATACAAAAAAAAACCGGTACTGTTTTTCCAACGGAAAAATATCAAAAAAATGGAGTTTTCATAAAAAAATTGTTATTTTCAGATATGTATTAAAAAAATCACCACAGCTTATAGAACTGTTTATGCTTAAAAGGTTAATATTAAAAACAAATCAACGCAATCATAATAATGAGATTTTCGATGATATTTTTGGCATTTTTTTAGGAACTTTGGTTTAAGAAAATCTTCAATCATAATAATGAAATTTTCGATAATATTTTTGGCATTTCTTTTTGAAAGTTTGGTTTAAGAAAACCTTAAATAACTCAGCGGAAATTTTACCATTGAAACTTATAAGGCATCTTTGGAAATTTATTTGCTCACCATCTTTATTTCTTCGCAAATAAACTCATTCGGTTGTTTTTGAATTGAACTTTTGAAAATTTTTTGCATATTTCTAAGCAGATCTTTAAACCTAAGCTTTTTATATTCTCATGTGATTTTTTGGCAAAAAAAAAAAATAATAATAAAAAAGATTTATTTTTAAAGATTTTTTTTAGGTAAACACTTTTTTTCATTGTTTTCAAACCGGTACAGCTCACGCAAATCTTAATATTTTTCGGAAATATTTTTGCCGAAATTTAAATTTTTTGGAAAACGTTATTCCGACTTGACCACGAAATTCTCTTCGGGAGAATGGCACAACTGATGTTTACCGAAGTCAGTAGGAGAGACTGGTTAATATGCTGAGATGTATTGAGAATGGCAAACGTCCATGCTCAATCCCTCGGCAAGATTCTCAGATTCATGAAAGAATCTGTAAGATTTGTTGAGAATAAATGAAGTCCCATTACCACCTTTTTCCGTATCCTTTCCGCCGATCCCTTATTCCATTTCATCCTTCTCAAGCTTTAAGCACAATGGACTACAATACCCCAGTGCTTAGAAACCCGTTTTCAGATTTTCGGCCTACCTCAATTCCACTCCATTCCATTCCAAGCATCCCGTAAAATTGTGCGCTCAAATTTTAAGCATCGTTGCTCTTCTTCTACTAATAAATCGTGGAATCAATTGCACTATTTTGTATTTAAAGAATTAATTGTAAACCTTATCTGGGGAAAAATATGAATTTTCTTCCGGATGTTGCCAACAAAGTAAACAACTGCACTTCGTGTAAAGATTTTGTAAAACTGATTCGAATTTAGTGTAGCAGTTGGCAGCACTAATTACGAAAATCTCGAAATTACTGATAGCATTTTTTTTGGTTAGGCACCCTAATGTATATACATATAGAGATGTAGAAAGTAGGCTCATAAAATGTGTATTTATTTTTTTGTATTATATATATAAATCTGTACGACATTGTGTTGTGTAAATGTATGTGTGTGTGTGTGTTGCGCAATTTCTGTTTGCCTCAAAGTTTTGTAAAGAAATAGCAGCGCAAAACTTGAGGCAAAGTGAATATTGAACATCGGCATTGATATAGGGAGTAACTTAAGGGTTTTTAAAGTTTTTTGTTTGTGAATAAATTGTGAGTTACAACATTTTTAAAATTTTTGAAATCGTAGAAAAAGTATCACTAACAGAGTATTACAAACAGTTTTGGAAATTCTCGACCCGGTATTTATTTCCTCTACAGAGCTGTAGCAAGCTCTCCACATTAATAAATTTACAAAAACAGTTTTTTGAGTGAGTATACTACTCTCTTAGAAAAGATAAGGCACATGATGATAAACGTCTACGGCGAACCGACCTGCAGCTTTAACAACAAGTAAAGGCTAATTTTTTTAGAAAAGGAATCTTGGGTCAGGGGAATTCCAGCGGGGACAATTACACTATTCTGTTATACGTGGTCGGCTCATCGCTTGATAGCAAAATTGAAAGGTGGGTTTATTTCGAGCAATCAGGAATCAATAAACCGATCCGCGAACAGTAATATGAGAGGGCAGACGAGCTTGCAAAGAAATACCAATTCCGCTCGTTATCCGGGAAGGGTTCGCTATCGTATGCAGGCTCGTTATAGAGAAAACCTCTCTTAAGAATGTGCGTAAAATATGGAAACTACGACTACTTAACACCTGCAGCTACACAAAACTGAAGTGTGCCGAATGTGGCGCAAACTGATCACAAGAACTCGACATACTAAGTTGAAGAGACCTATCCATGGGCATTGGGCTACTCACAGACTATATAACTATTGCGAAGCAAGCGGCCCCCAAATCGAGTTCTGTAGAATTTGCAGAGACAAGCTGGGTGGGAGACGCGGCAATTGCTTAGGTTCACAAACTCGGCGCAATGGTTCAAAAAGGAAACGGCGATCCAAATGATATCACAATAGGCCCATTTAAATTCAATTTCTGTAAATTTATATTTCCGATGCGCCAGCTCGTCTAGCATCTAAATATACAGCTTTAATTAACGCTGAAGAGATATAAATGTGACTCAAAAGCTTGACATTTAAACCTCTATGGTCTAAACTTAGAGTATAAAAACCATGGCCACATTGCCGCTAAACAGCTAACAGCAATCAAAATTCATTATAGTTTCTTTCACTTTAGTGTAAGTTAAAGCAACGTCCATCTGCTTACCAGCTAAGGTGTCAATACCGCCCACTGGCTTCTTCCGCCAAATCTGCTATGAAAAATAAATTTTTAAATACCATCATTCATCATCTTCTTGTCCTTCGAACCTTAATTATTGTTTCGCTAGCCGAGAGCACGTTAATGGACCACCAGCAAGGACAGCGGAACAAAATTACTACTGTTTTTTTCCTAAATTTTTTTTTGTAACCTGCCACTCAAAATGATAAGTTTCAGGACTAAATAAACTCCAACTCGCGTACTCACTTGGTCACTTAAAAACTACAGCCTTAGTGGAAGTACTGCGCCACATACATATACAAAAAAACACACAAAAACCGAAAAACTGTCACCACTCAAGACTGCATGTCACTTCAACTTTAATTTTTCTTAATTTTTCTGTGGAGCGTAGAGTATGAGTTGCGGCTGAAGGTGCGGACTATATGGCCCGTTTCAATCAGTAAACTTGCCAAAGCACGTCGACCGACAGACCTGAAGCCTTGCGGGCGCAAACGACCAACCAAGCGACCAAGCAACTAAAAGAAAAAAAAAAACTCAGTGTAGAGACGAAAAAAAAACCAAAAATAGAATGCAAAACAAAAACAATAAGTGAAGGGGAACTGAGAAACATGCTGACGATACGCCGAGCATGTCGCAACGTGGACATGAAGAAGAAAATTAAACTTACATTTCAGCAACGCTGATAGAGACGCCGCCAATCCGTGCACGCTGTCAACGTCCTATGGATGCAGAAGGCACAGCAACAGCGCGAACAGCATCAGCCGAAAACATTAACTATGCGGCACAAGTAGACTTCTACACCAATGACTACTAAGAGCCTAAGAACCTATCAAATCATTCCACAACACTGCACCAACCAACTATAATACGCCCGTAACGGGGCACAGCGGCGCCGAGCAGAGACATGTCAGGCGAGTCTGGCAAGGCATAGGAAAACAAAAAAAGAAAAACATCAGATAGACGAAAAGACAAGCAAAATTACACAAAACAGGCCAAGACATACAAAATATATTGCACGTCCGACTAGACTACGAACCGGCAAACCAACGAACTGACGAACTGATGAGAATGATTCAAAGGCAGCGGCTGAACTGCAGAAGTGGATGATAAGGTCGCGGGAAGCGAGAAGATCGAGGAAAGGGCAGACGTTGTGCAAAAGTAGGGGTCAGCTGAGTGGAAAAGAACAGTAAAAGATATGTCTAACTAGCAATGCAGCGCCATGGGCAGTGGGTGGAAGTGGCACAACTTTGAGACGACACAACGACGAGCAACTTTCCTAAACAACCAAAAGATTAAGTAAACTAAACTAAAGACAAGTAACGGCAATACCGAGGAGCTCTTAGTTAGAAAACCAATGCGACAACCTACAAATACTGCAGAGAAAAAGAAACAAACGAACGAAAATACTAAGCAAAGAAAAATATTAAGGAAAAACAAACGAAAATACTGTTTGAACTACCAAATGAGATGATTTCATTTTCGTGAAAAAAATGGAAGATATAAAAAGAAAAAAAAATTAAAAACATCGACGCTTGAAGAGCGAAAAAATTGGGTAGCAGCAAACGCCAACGACGGCCAACGATGGCCAAATACGCGCAGCTGATGAGCTTGACAACAGCAGCTAGCTATCTAGGAGCTATAGCTGTGGATACACCACGACGTCTGCCAGTATTTCCCCATTGAGGGAAGGCTGGACGCGTAGATATTTACACGCCGATGCGATAATGTGTGCAAACAAAATTAAAATCATAAACGAAGCAATAGAAATTACGGCGACCAAGCACAATTGGATGAGGCAACAAACAGAGCGGCACAAGGAAACAGAGGGAGAGAGAGAGAGAAAAGGAGCGAGGGAAGGTTAGCAAGACAGCCCGATAAAGTAGTCAAAGATATGGTTTCTCGAACATGAGGTCACGCGCCATGACGCAGCAGACATGTGTGTCTGGAGCATAGCAATTGAATTAGAACGAATGGCCGATAAGTAAGGTGGAGAGAGAAAAAAATGACGTCGACGTCGGCTACAAAGAAATACTAAGGTAAATAGTAATCAAGGAGATCATAACTGAGTCATAAGAGGCGAGTAAAACAAAACGAAAATATTTGTAGCAGGAGGTTTGTTTAGTAAGAGTCGAATGAAAGGGTTTGCGGCAGAAGAGTTGTTGGGGGTAGATGAATCACAGTTATTTTAGTAATAAAACAAAAACAAAATTCATTGGAAAACAAAAACTTAAAAAGGGAACATTTTCATATTTAAATTTAAAACAGAAGAAGGTTACAGCTGAGAAGAGCAAATGAAGGTAACGAAAACACGACTAAATGTTCTCCAACTAAGCAGAAGTTGCCAGTTTTGGTCAGAACTTACCCGAATTTACTCAAAAAGCGGAACCGAACTCGATGCAGAAAGAAGAAAAGACGGGCTGAGCTTGAGATTCTGAGTGGCAGAAATAATAACCAAAAATTCTTTCAGAAAATAAGGCAGAAATCAAGACCTTGACCGGTTCCTACAGAAACATATAGGGAAATCTGGTAGCTGTCATCCAGAAAACGCTTGAAATGTGAAGGAAATTTTACTTAACGCTTTTTAATGCCAATACTGCTGTCGCGGTTGATGAAGTAGAATCCCGACCAATGTTTACGGGCAATATATAGGCCCCTCCGCTCGATCAAGACGAGTCCAGAACTGCAAGCATGCGCCTTAGCTGTTCACACACCTGAAGGTCCTATCGATGATACTGTGCCAAACTTTGGCTCTGTTCAAATTTGGAAGAATTTTTCCGAGCCGTTCGATAACTAACGAGATGTTAAACAGGTTGACTTACTCATATGTGGATTCCTCAAGAGTTTCCCATTTCCGTGCACTTGCATCACTGGGTTCACCGCCAGAGCCTAGTTTGGGCGCGATAGGTAATTGAAAAGCAAAGCACTCTCTCGACGATCAAAAATGTCGCTGAACAAAAATCTCGGCCGAAAAATCATTCATCCTCCACGTCCTTTTACGAGTATATAGCACTGAAAAGTGGATGATGTCGTACAAAGGCTGGAAGATGGAATGACGATGTCTGTAATGGCATGGGTCTAGTGTAATGCATAAAACGAAGATGACGTTTCGGTGAAAGGATTCTTCGACTCAGCACAAATGGGTGGATAACGAAAGGGGGCCCATGATTACAATAGAAGAACCATATGCAAAATGGCCTGTCGACGACTGAAGCAAAGAAGAGAGATAACATCTATACGGCAATTGTTTTAAAGTTACAGGGTTGCCACCTATTAAAAAAATGTAGATAAATAGTGTAAGTCAAGCAAAATATAGAGAAATTAATTTCAAATAAACGTGCGTCTAAATACACAAGGAAAGCTCGACGTCGGAAAGCGGCAATCGCACAAGACAACTACTAACTTCGCTACTCGACTCTTACCTGCTTACTTAGAGCACGATATGTCTTCTTATATACCATGTTTTGTGGTCTCAATGTTGTTTGAATATCACGGCTTCAAAGAAATTTATATATTTTTCAAGCTTCAAATTTGAGATGTTTGCGGTTGTTGTATGTTATTTCCAAATCCGAAGATAAACTTTTGTATATTGTAAGTTATTCGATACACTAAGTTTAAAAAATATTTCAGAGCTATTAAAATGATGGAAAAACGATCGAACTTCGACAACAACTGGCAGTCCTAATATTTATTTAAAATATTTCAATTTGAAAGAGCTACGAAAAAAAACGAACGTTACTCAAACAGGCTAAACTTTATTTTACTGAAATATTCCTGTACGCTCAGATAGTGGCCTGAGAAAACGAAAACCTACAAAATTGGCGCAATTACCTTGAGAGTTATGGCCAACACACACACAGAGGGCCATAAAATGGCATTGAGCTGTACTCATTGCCGCAATTACTGTGGGTTAATAATAACTACCTTAATATTCGACACGCTCAATGCTGCCCACTCATCACACGAGCCAATCGCTTACGCATCGCATATCTAAATAATACGACCGTCACACGGATTTGACTGTTTTACAATTAAGCGTGTAAAATACATACCGACAAGCAAAAGTGTGAATGTAGATTCGAAGCGAGCCCATGCACTACTCAGGTTTGCATTTCGCGTCAGAGTGTGAGTGAGGAATGGGGGCGCTGGTGCGCACATACAACCTTTAATGGTAAAAAAATTTACTTATTCGCCACGCACAAACTCTTCATTAAAAGCAACGAATGTAAACGCAACGAAACCGCTAGCAATCAATTTTTTTTTTTTAAATGTTAGCTGAAAATTTATAACAAGGACAACGTGAGCTACAACTGCACGCGCGTATTACTGCAATAAGCATTGTGGCATAGCTGCAAGGGAGATGGCAAGCTGGCAATGCTTCGTCACAAGAGCATAGCAAAGACGCAAACCATGCGCGGAGCGTGAGAGTAGAGCGCGTTACCTGAGCAGTGCTGCCAGGGATCAGAAATCAGATATCGCCCAAAAACCTTCGCAACAGCAAACTTTTTTAAAAGAATTTTGAGAAAAATCATAAATTAACAAAAATTCAAAAATAATCAAAACTTAAACAGACATTTTATTAAGAAGTTACAGAAAATTTAGTATTTTCTAATATGCTCGAAATTTTTTGAAAGGCGTGAAAGGCGCAATCAAACAAAATATTACAAACTAACGCAAATTCTTAACCAAATAAAACTTCCACGTACGCCTTACTTAGCCTTAGAATTTTTTTTTTTGCAAATGAATGGCATGTTAGCTGTTGTTGCTTTCCATCTTCCTACTTTCAAACGCGATTCAAATACGGCAGTCTGTCGTTATTACAGCGAATGCGTTGTGCCAAATAAAAAACTGGACTACACAAAATTATTGTTGACATAAATAAATTAAGACCAACAAATTAATTAAGCTATTTTTGTATCAAACGAGGAATCAGTGCGTTCTACATTAGAAATAATTTTCCAAATAGCTTCTGCTGTGATATTTTCTTTTTCAACAAACAAATTTTGAAAATCGAACATTTTTAGTGCTCTGAACTGAAGTCTGGGAAAAAAGTTTGCCTGTAAACTAGACCGTGTAAACTCTAAGTGAATTGTTGATGTAAACTTTCACTTTGAACAATTTCTGAAATCGTCATTTTTACTATTGAAATCATCCAATTGGCATTCCTAGTGGAAAAACGTCTATATGACGATGGCGTCCGCCAACTGGCAATACTGCATTTGAGTGCACGCTGTAGAGCAACAATAAAGTAAGAGCGCGCGGCTGTGTGGACTTTTCGCTTGTGAGCAAAAATACCAGAAGCAGTTGGTGCTAGATTGACGAATTGTCGCACTGTTGGTGGCAAATGACGCTGCATGTGGAGCGAACGCATAACTTTACAGCAGTCATCGCTAATCGCACGTTCTCCCACTAAGCACACACACACTCTCTCTGTCTCTCTCACATCACGCGCGCTCTCGTTGCGAGAATTTCGTATACAGAAATGTGTAGTAGGTTTTCGAGTACACCCATACACACATAAATTTACGAGTGAGAGAAGTGACTCCTCTAAGTTAACATTTAATGTGAAGGCTTTTCAAATGGGGGTTCTCACCATGACACACGACCACCACCCTCGCCTCCTTTTCACTTTACCACGTAGCTGTGTGTTTGTGTATCCTTCTGCGGCTTACTCCCAAACTCACTCACTCGCTTACTCGCTACTTACTCACTCACTTATTCATTCGGCAATCGACAATCGACAACGAACAACCGACAACCGACACGTTGCTAACTTACTCACAGCAATGATGAATGAGATTTAGCATTACAATTTTTTTCATTGTCCTTGTCGTAGTCATCGCCATCGCCGTCGCCATCGTAGTCGTTGTTGTCTTCGTTTGCAAAGTTATTTGCTTTGTGCCTTTTCGTTGTGTGGGTGGCTGTGCTGTTGTTACCTCGGCGGCGGTGTCGTATAACGTTATACGAATGCTTGGCTTAGGCGCCTATAGATATGCTATGTCACATGCAGATGTATTTACAGTTGTTGGTACATATGTACATATATAAAGCTGTATAGCCTTTGTGAGTATTAACTACTGAAGTATTGTGTGTCCTCGCTACTTTGTTGTTATCGCGTGCATTTGTTTGCTTTATATGTGCGCGTTCAGTGACAGGATATGCCTTTAGTTGTTGTTTGTCACAAACATACTAACAAAATTGCATATGAATTTTGTCGACACACACGTATGTACCTATTAGTTACAGATATCCTTCTTCGCTCAAATGTATAATGTATGGGTGTGTGTAAAATCATATTGGATTTCGCCCTGCAGGAAAAGCATGCAGGAGCGTGGAATATTTCAGGTAATTTTTTATTATTTTTTCGTAAATTGTAAATTCATTCGCATTTTCTAAACTAAGATTTAAACTACAAATAATAATACTGTTAATAAAAGTAAAAGTTTGTGTGTTATAGTATGTTTGTTACTTTTTTATGCCAAAGTATCTAAACGGATTTTCTCAAAATTCAGCGCGTAAATAGCTTTTAATCTGATTTAACATATAGAGTAGATATTTTAAGGACAGTTACCACCAATTTATAGTGCATTAAATAATTAAGTTATATAACATATTGCTATAGGATGACTGGATAAATTTGAATAAGATTTGTTACATATGTATATCGTCCGTCATATGGGCTACCATAGAAGCAATATTTGGCAAGGAGCTTTATTTCTACAATATTTTGAAAGAAGGTTGCCAGCTATTCAAAGGCAAATTAAGTTTTAAATAAAATAAAAAGGCTAATTTCACAAAAAATTTGGAGAAGGTTGTCACCTGCTAAAAAATTGATTAAAATTATAATAAGTTAAATCTTAAATTGAAATATGTACATATGTTAAACGAAAGAGTTTTAATTAAGATAAATTTCCAAAAATTGTTTGAGAAAAGGTTGCCACCTGTCCATTATATTAAGTAAAATTGACCGACTAAATGAAATGTTATAATGTGCGCATCAAGCTAAAAGGATTAAGAAAGCTTAATTTCAAAAATATTTTTGGAGATGGTTGCCACCTGTTTAAAAATATTAAATAAATTTAATTTCTAAGCTCACTGAAGTATAACAGTATTAATGTAACACGAAAGCATTTGTACGAAAACAATTTTGAAGAGAGTTGCCACCTTTAATTTCACTGGTAAGGTGACCGAAATTCCATAATACTGGCATCAAACGAGATTTTAGATAAATGAACGATACTGGTATATGCTGATAGGGGTTTAGGAAAACTTTATCTCAAAAAACGTTGAGGGATTGCCAACTGTTTGAAAATTAAACAAAAATGTATTAATAACACATATGTAAGTTGTTGGAAAGTAGGTTATGAAAGCGTTGCCGCATTTCCAAAAATAAAGAAATTTATATTAACGCATTTACGAGACACATTTTTGAATAGAGTTCCTCCAATAAAACCAATTAGTTAATTAAAGAAATCTTGGTAAAAGCCTTCATTTCAGATGCAGCAAAATGGCATGGATAGTCCTCAACACTTTCGGTTTCTTCTTTATGACGGCATCCGCGATTGAATTCATTTTCCTGCAGTCCCATCCTGATGGCATGCATGTGAGCTCTTGCCTATTCGTTAGAGCTCGACCTGAGCTAGAGTTTCCAGAACGATATTGTAACTCATTCGTTAAGAGAAGGGCTGACGCCTTTGGCAGCTCATCTGCCACAAAGTTCTCTGGTATTCGGTGAATACTCGGATGCAATCCAATATAGCGAGTGAGGTAACCCAGAAGTTGCCTAAAGTCAGCCCTACCCAATCGCTTTACGTCGTCTCTATTAGATAGATAGCAGAAGAACTTGGCCAGCCTGAGGCCACACATTGCCTCCCAGTACTCATCTCTCATCACTCAATATAGCCAATCCTGTTTAAGCCTTTTGGTTCTAACAGTTGAGAATACATAAGGGTTGAGATCCCAGCAGAGTATCGGATAATCCTTTTCTCGTCCGCTTATCAACGATCGCTTTTCATGCAAATCTGAAGTTGGTCATTGCGCAGTTAGATGCGAAGAACTATTTCTCCACTATCCTCGAGATTGTAGCTTCGGAATCGAGCGTTGTATGGGATGTCCATATTGGTCCCATGTGCGCCAATCGGCAAGTGTTTCGCTATCGGGATTGCCAGTCTGAATTTATCTTTCCGTTACCGATATTGCAGGTCTACCGTTCGTGATTTGTCAAAAGTAGATCAGATTTACATCGAAATTTTGCAAGCGAATTTCTTCCGCCACGTATACAGCACGAGACCAGAAGACGAGAGTTATTTCCATTGTCTCGACCGCCAGCCTTCAAGTCCGCTGACAGTCCCTCAAAACATCGCAATTTATCATTTCCGATGCCAATGGTGAGAGTGCAGCTACACTGTATGAGAAATTGTATGCTTTTTATGCCCCATCGCGATTTCTTGTCAGCTCGCTACAGGCCTTTTTAATGCCTAGCACGTCCGCTTGGAAGATGCTGTCAAATTCAGGTGAACAGAATGGCAGAAAGACGCCTAGTTTCTTTCAGGCTAAAGTTCCTTAAGAATTCTTGCACTACAACTTTAAATATAAACTAAATTGCAATTTCATTAGAATCTAATGAATTTTCTTATAGGGTGTTTGCTATTGCGAGCGGCTATATGTGTGTGTGTGTGTATGCGAGTGTATGTATATACCGCTGTAGATATGTCGTCTATTGAAAGAAAATTGAAAAGTGGCAAAATGCTTATGAGAAGTTTGCTTTGTTCCTTCACCTAATTTCTTTTTTAAGCAGCATCTACCTTTTCACTCTGTTCTTTTCTTTTCATTTTGTTTGTCTTTGCACTTTATAACTGTGTATTTTACAGTTAGCCATGTTCGTGAAGCTATGCCTCACTCCTTATTAGAACTGCTTTAGTCGTAATTTTGATTAATGATTTTATTATATGTACGTTATATTATACCTTTTTTTTTGTTTGTTGTATCCGGTCGCTTTTAGCGCGTTGTGCAAAGCAGCATTTTAGGCGCTACAGCGTGTATGGTGTGTGCCAAAGATAGTGAAATCTTAAATCAATTTTTGTCTTCGCAAAAACTTGCAGATTGATTCACACTGTTTCAAGTATTTTTTGTTTTTGTGGTATTTTTAATCAACACAAGAAGTCCAAATTTTACAAAACTTTTTTGAAAAAAGAAATTGTTGTTTTAATTAAAATCACTTTACTCAAGTATACTATTCGATTTGCAATTTGCTTTTCGTTGAACACAACTATACGCTTCTGGCACTCATACGAAACATCAGAAATTCTTAAGCGTTTTAATAACTTTAGTTAACAGTTGTTTAAACCACAGAGTATGATGAATTTCTATTAGTTGAACGCTTCATTTTCAACTTCCAAGTGAACGCTTTCAACTTTTCCATTTACAACTTTTTCTGCTCTTCTCAATTTATACACTTCCCTTCGAAAATATGTTTCCAAATGCCTTTTTGTCGCCACTTCACTTTCTGTGCCATTTTGATTTTTAAAAAATGTACGAATTTTGGTTTCTCAAAAACCAAAAAAAAAAAAAATAATACAATTTGTATACGCGTCGCTTATATTTACACCCGACCGTTTTCAAAAGCGCACATCGGTGAGCACAGAACACTGCAGCGTCCTAGCAACGAATACGAATGCGAGTCACTGTGCCGTTTTGCGACTGTTTGGCCAGATACCTATACCGTTAAAATTTAACTAGCCATCGTTTACCCTGAGCGTATGAGCGAGGTGTTGTGAGTGAGCGCGCCTATATCACAAACTCTGCCGCCATTCAATTGAAGTTATAACAGTAAATGCTATCACATTTAGCGCGAGTGCGTCAGAGAGAGCACGCGCATTGGCTGCTAGTCGTAGAATGTAGAATGAGCGCACTCGCTACACTCCAACTGTTTTGTAGTAAGTAAAGTCTCAGAAATCGCTTGGTTTCTTCACTCTTTATTGATTAGATTTTTTCACTTCAATTACTCGTTACTTGCTCAAGCAGAGTTGCCAATTTTATTTCACACTTTTTCTACTATGAGTACAAAATATGGTACTCAGTTTAGCCTGTTAGAGTAGCGCAGCTCCAATTAGCTGCTCACAAAAACCTGTTAGGCGGGAAAGAGACAGCTAGCGTACGTACAAACAAAATGTTACTCGCTGGAGATTTGACAGCTTCGGGGGACAAAAAAAAAATAAAAAGAAATCCTTTCCTATTAAAAATTTGCTAAATCCAGTACATTTTCTTTTATTTTCCACACAGATAACGCGTTCGTTTCTAAACTTAATTTTTGTATTTTACACAAAGGCTTCGCGTTCCAATTTTTGTTAGCCACAAATTAGCGCAGCAACGCCACTTTGGCGGCTCACCGTACACTCATACGCTGTGGCACACCCGCACTTGTGTTGGCCTTTTTAGCAACAAAAATGTTAGTTTTTTATTAAAATCCATTACATTGCATTTTCTTAAAATTAGCTTAAGTCCTTTATAACTTTTTCACTTTCAAATAGTTTTTCTTTTGCGCTTTTTCACACATTTTCTAAGCCTTTCGATATTTCAACCTTTGCTTTGCACGCATTTTTCTAATTTCTTTTCTTTTTGTTCGCTGACGAACAACTACCAATCAACCCCAACAACAACTGGCTAGCCGTCAAAGCGCTGCACATCCTAGTTCTGTAAAAATGTCCCTCAATTTTGCTTTTCGCCAACCGCCAGCGCCAACTCAACCCCTCTGTGCGTGCGTGTGACACTCTTTGCACGTACTGCCAATATTAACGGTGCTTTCAATACGACATCGACTCGGCTCCACTACCACAAGCATACCTAGTTACGAGAATACATAACCCCCCCCCCAGTCACATAATTTGAGGCAGAGAGAAAATTTACATACATACATTTACTGTTAACTATGTCACAGAGCTTTATGGCGCCGAGTTACCGTTAGAGCGCTATGTTATACTCTTTCATAGTAAGTGTTTTTCGATAGTATTTATTTAAGTTTTTTTTTAAGTTTTCAAATTTTTTCAAAAATCCAATAAATCGAAATAACATTGAAAACTCAAAGCTTAGCTTTACAAAAAAATTTCAACTAACGGTTTCGAAATTCAAGAGCGAAATTGTGAGCTCTAAGCCCGGAAATGCAACCTAAGACCTTAATTTATCAGCTTAAGCCAGATTTGCTTAAAACATGGTTGCCACATGGTTTTTTTTATTACACAGTTGACTAAGTAAAACTTAATAAAATATACATTTTGAATATTGGCAGAACTATAGAAATAATTTTTAACAGCGTTGCCACACAGTTTACACAATAAATTGAATTTTCAATGTTTAATAAGCGAAATTTTTATTATTAATTTGCAAGAGTTGTGCCATATATTTTTGCATACCATTAATAAAAGAAAAAAATTAGAATAAAAAATGAGTGCATGGAATAAGACATAGAAAAAGCCGTGGAATGGCCAGATGGCAACCCTACTAAAAATATGTTCTATGTATAAGCTGAGTTGTTCAACACCAATATTTTAGTATTTAATTTTACAGCAAAATTAATTTTTTAACTACCTTTTTAGACAGGTGGCAACCCTCTTTAAAATATTTTCTAATCAATCTTCCTGAAAAATTTGTTTATATGACAAATGTATTGTAAGTTAAGAACTTGATTAAATTTGAATATGTGGCAACCCTCTCCATTTCAGTTGCGGCCCACGCAGATGCCCACTGTTTCCAATTTTTCCAATTGATGGAGAAGCAAGTCATTGAGCATGGCGTCTATACTAATCGTTTGGTCTGCGACGTTTGCGAAAAACCAAAGCCCGATGACGCTCCAGCTATTCGGAGTGGATCGGATATAATGGGCATTTATGGGTTACACGCGGATTTTCGATGTTCCGGAACAATAAATCTGCACGTAGTCTAGGCGAGCAGTTAAATGGCAGTTGGTGTTGGATGACCTGGAAATCTGTGGGGAAATTCACGATGCCTCCGGAACAAGAGGATACCATACAAACAACCTATTGACTTCTTTGTTAAATTACTCTTGGATTTCTCGACTACCTCTTTGACAGAATAATGCAATTAGAAACCTTAGAACCCACCATAGGAAAGAAGTTGGAATCTGTGGTGGCTGGCTGACTCTGTTTTGATATATCCTAAGCCATACGAGAAAGCCAATGTCCAAATCTACATCCATAATAAGTGTTATCGATCTTACGGTTAAATTAAGTTTGATCTAAGTGGTAAACAAAAAATAAATTTTAGCAACCTTGGTATGATATATTCGTCCCATTCTTGGTTTTGATTTCCAACATGCCATTTTCTTTCGTTTTTTATTAATATTTTACTGCTGGCATTTTGCCACTTTTTTCACCACCTCCCATTACTAGCGAATTCCATTTTTCATACGCTTTTATCTCTCACAACCATTCTTCATTTACATTCGTCACATAATTACAACATCAATTTTGTAGCTAACGCTCTGCTTAATTCTTTGTCATATATACTCGTACAACTAACGCTCCAACCCACTCGTCGCTTATTATTGCATGTCCGCCCATCAACCCCAACATTATAAAGTTTTAATTGTAAAATCCTTAATGTGCTCTCTTTTCTAGCAGCACGTGAACTGAGTGGAGAAATGACGAGAGCACGCAAATCAACAGCGTTATACTTGGTGAATCTCTCAAACCCCACATATCATATGCATGTAAAAGAGATGTGGGTAGTCGTTTACTGTAAAATGAACTGTTTAACTCTGTATGGTGTATGGTGATCACAATGGTATTATAACTGTTAAGTAACTGTACATTAAGTACAGATATTTTTTTTAAATAATACCTTTTTCATGTATTCGGTATTGAAAGAGTAAGATTGGTTGAACTCTTGCCATACATTGAGAGGAAGTCCAATAAAAGTACCAAAACTTTTTTTAAAGTAAGATATATAAACCGTTTTAGAATATCGTCCTTTTATAAGCAAATATCGCAGTAATAACTAGGACTGATCTTTGGTAGTTATTTTGGTTTCAACCTGTTTCCTGTTCAAGTTGCGGATGCTTGAGTACTTGTAAATCAGACCTCCCTGTAATAGCGGATTATAAGAAAACAATTCGAAAACCTATTCAATAATGTTTTCTAAAAATATCACAATCTCAAAGAGTTCCACAATACCGACTTCTTCGAGTCTTCAAGTACTTAGATATTAAAACAGACTCACGACGCTTGGAAGCTTCTGAACAACTGGAAATTTAACTGAAAGTGTTTAAGAACCCACACCGAACGCTGCCGATAAAAGGTATCAGCGGATTCGAATGAAATATTCACTTGTATAAAATACTCCAATTTCCACTAAAAAGTTCAGTTGGAGTACCACATTTTCTTAGTCGAACCTTAAGGAAATATTGGCAAAATAATTTTGAAAGTAGCTCCCGTACGAATAAAGCTCCATATTCTATTCAGTCCAGCTCATTTAGGCCATCGGAAATTAGGATTAAAAAGCAAGCATAGGGTGTCTCTATTCTAGCAAAAAAAAATGCTAGGTAAGAAATAGGGTATGCGTCCGGAATTTATGGCCTAGATCTACAAGCTAATCCGCCCAGTTACATTCCACGATTCGTTAGAAGGATACCTTGTCGGAATATCTGTTTTCAGGGATGAGTCAAAAATGTTCAGTGTAGTCAGCGGGGGAATATATTCAGCGGATCCTAAAATCAGTCATATTTGCGTCTTTCGGATTTTACGAATATTTTTTAGTTCGAGGGTTTTACCATGTAATACTATTCTGGCATAGCAGCAGGTCGCAGGGTCTAGCATCGGTATTTTTTCAGATAGTCAGGCAGAGATCTGGGCTCCCAGCTCCGACATGGTGGCATCAAGTCTGTTGGGACGGCACAGGGAGTAAAAATTTGTATAGTGGTCAGAAAAAGTCGTATAAATTTCGACAAGCCGAAGGAGTCAAAATTTGTCTCGAAATAGTACTTGAAACTCAAAACTCCGATACGAGTAACAATATTAAATACTACTAGCCTTAATACTACTCGATATTTGGCCGAGCTTTTTCCTCAATATCACCCGATAGATTATGATAAAAAAACATGAAACATGTTCCGAAAGTTCAAAATTTCACCTACTACGAAACACCAAACATTAAGCCGCCAAAACTAACGCTCCACTCTCGCCCTCTTCACCTCCCCCTCCACAGCGCGTGGCCCGTCCACACAACATGAAACGTGCAGTGAACCATTAATCGTAATCGTCAGCCACACACCGGTGCTAGTGGCAACAGTCGCTGGCCTGGTCATGGCGCAAGAGTGAATACTCGACCACGTAGAGTCAAGCGAATAAAAAATGAATTTATTTGGTGGATGGGATTTGAAGGAATCTCAAGGGAAGTGTAATTGGTGACGTTGGATAGGTGAAAGGCTACAAACTTGCATTGCTTATCGGATGTAAAGTATTTTGCGAAGCGTGTGCAGGGCAACAACAAATGGAACAACAAAAATAGCAACAATACTAGCAACCACTCTAAGTGTGGACATTCATGTTAGTAGCGAAGGTTAATCCAGCGGTAACTGAGGCAGCAGCGACAACGACCACGGCGATGGCGATGGTGACGGTAACGTAGGCGACGACATTGATAGCGAAGGACCACACGTACCAACAAACAAACGCACAAAAAACAACAAAGCAGCGCAGTTGAGTGGCTTTTCTTTTGGGAGGACGCAGACGAGGACGAGGAGTATTAACTTCGTCGTCATTGACTGCGAGATTTTACGATGCGACGCCGGATTTTTGACCGCAGCAGCGCAGTGGCGGAGGTGACGTTAGGAGGATACAGGGGCAAGGGAATTCCAGACACAACTCAATTGCCTACCAAACGAATAGCTAAATGAGCAAAATCGATTTTACGCAGAGCCGAGCGTAGCGGACTGAGGGGGCGGAGTGGCAGAAGGAGAAAGGAGTTTGCTGGTTGGTTGGGAGTGTGGAGCAGGCAGAGAGGAAAATAGAGAGAGTCAGTGCGTGTGCGAGCTTGGAGGATATGCTCCTTTATTTTTGTATATTTGGCTGCATGTTTTTTTTTTTTTTGTTTTTTTTTTGTATAAAATTGTAATAATCGCAATGTGTGTGTATAGTTATTGTTAGTGTGAAATTTGAAGTTCCTCGTAGTAGGCAGCTCAACAAAGGCGACAAAGCTAAATAACAGCAACAGCAACAGCGGTATTACAACAACCAGCTAAACAACTGAAACAGCAAACAATGCAATGTGAGCAAACACTTTAATCATGGCAACCCGAGTGTAGCAACGAGAAAGTTGGCAAGCGATGAGAGGAGTTGGCGGCTGAGGCTTTGGAAAGTTAAGTGTGGTTGCTGCGCCTTTGCTGTTTTGCCACAATTACAAAAATACCTACATATGCACATAGATAGATCGATGTATGTATGTGGGCGTGTGTGATTCCTGCCTTTGTTGAGTCGGATAGGATTTGTTTTGTTTTTATAGCTGTATGTGTTACTTTTGTATTTTGTTTTCGCTGCTTGTAATCCACAGTTTTTGGCGCTAAAACTCGCAACGTTCGACAAGGCCGCTCATGCGCTCATTTATATGAGCATTAGGGAGGGTAAATTGTTTTCGGTTATATCGTATGGTATTAGCGGAGTCTATAAAAAATTCTAAGGGAAAGTTTCAAGTGGCTAAAAGTTTTCGTTTATTGTGGATAATGTTTTTTTTTTTAAGAATATGCGTACAAACTGAGTTTCGAGACTACGCATTTTTAAAGTACATTTTCCATTGGAACATATTATTAGAAAATTTACAAAAAAAAATTTTCGAGTATGCAGTTTTGTCAATTATAATAGAGTATAGCTCTATTTTAAGTGCCTCTAAGAATTGTGATTCACATGGAAAATGGTACAGCTTTATTTTTTACAATAATATCAACATTTTTCAAGTTAATTTTTTCATTAATTTTTGTAAAAATTTAACTCATTTAATAACATAATCTATAAAAATAATTATTTTAAATTTTGCAAGTTTTAAGTTCCTTTCCATTGATTTTTGATATAATTATTTTTTTTTTTTTGACGAACGCACGAACCAAGTTTACAGTTGCTCTTGATAACATTTTCAATGTCAATTTCTTTTTCAATGTGTTTTCTTGCAAAAATATAGTTCATTTTTTAACATAAACTATGAAAATAAAAATTTTAATATATGCCAAAGTTTTACGAAAATTTTAAAAAACTTAAAAAAATCAATGTTAAATTTTTTATATTTTTTTTCTATAAAAAATTGGTCATTAAAAGCGTAAACTACAAAAATCTAAATTTTAATCTTTGTAAAAATTTTGCAAAACTAACAAACTTCAAAAAATCGAGGTTAATATTTTTTTATACTATTTTTTATAAAAGTATTTTTTATAAAAATATAACTTATTTAATAATATAAGCTATGAAAATTAAAATTGTTAACTTTGAAAGAAGTTTAGAAATCTCATTATTATGACACCGATGAACTTTTTTTTTATTTTTAGGTAGCTCTTTTAAGCTTAAACTGTTATATAATTTGAGGTATTGTTTTAATTCTTAACCAATTTTTATTTATAGAAAAGACCATTTTTGGAGGTATTTTTTATCGGTTCAGTTCACATATGTAAATCTTAATTTTTTTCCGAAATATTTTGACGGGTGTAATATTATATAACAAGTTTTATTATAACATTTTTTTTGTATGCGGAGTGATACCCCCTAATATATATATATATATATATCTTTAGTTGCATAGTAGCTATACTAGTTTTCTGCGTCTGCAACCGCCACCGCACGCTCATCACTCTTCATTCGATAAAGTTGTTTGTGTAAAGGAAACCCTTTCGATGCAGCCGCGCCACCGTCGGTGGGTTGCGTTAATTTCTGTTGCTTCCTGTCTTCTGTTTTTATGTTTTTTTTTCAACAGCTCCTGACGTGCTGTGTGACTTACCGCTTATACTATGAAAACAGATAAATGTAATTTCAAATATATTCTTTAGGAGATCAGAACAAATTAGATGGGTATTTAGAAACTTTTTTTTTATTTGAAAATCGGTCAAAGTGCTGTAAAGTAATTGAAAATAATAGTAAAGCCTTGTGATTTTAGCGCTGAAACTCATATTCGCCGAGGATGTCCATGACTCGAGACTAAATCGCGTGGTAGCCAACTCTGTTGAGGTTAAGGAGGAGCTCGACTCTGGAGCTTTGTTTTTGTGGAAACTTATTTGCATGACCTTCAGGTCTACGCTCAGATTTTCCGTCGTGGTTGAATTTTGTCTCCAACTCAGCCTTTAAGTTTCAAACTTCGTCATGACCGATGTGGTTAGCCATCTTTCTTGTCTCATATCTCTCGTTGGCCGGGCTTCGCTTCTTGAGTTCAATGTACGCACTACCCAACAACATAAATCGGGTAGTCGTAGTCTTCAGGTTTTTACATTTCATATTTTTTACCGCGACTGAACTACGGCATGCGTTCTGGAGAAGAGGGCTCTCCTAGCAGTTTAATTTTAGTGACCTTCCACTGCTCTTCGGCCGTCTGACCCACTGGGGCATTGTGCTCAATGAGTGCTACGTCGAGTGTCTACGGCAATCTCAGAAGCTTTCACCGACGTATCTCTTAATTTCGTCAACCTTTTCCCTATTACATCAAACGTTTAATTTCGCAGTCACGTCTTTGCGCTTTGATTTCTTCTCAGGAGCCGCTGTTGTTTTGTATAAGGGTCATAGACTGTTCAAAACTGCCTCCTCGATTTCCAAAGTTAAACCGACTTGGCACTCCCCGGTTCTACATCTGTTTTCCTTGGCCGAAGCCAACAGTTTGCCTCCTCCTCCTCCTTCAGACTGGACTTGTTGCTAAGTCGGTTGTGAGCTTCTAAAGCGGCCTTGTATCGCTACTTTGCTTTCAACCACCTCTGCACTAGGCTTTAACCTAAGCTGCCTTCCGTTGCTGCCAAATTAACATCTATGAACGCGACCGAAGGGTGTTGAAGAGCATCATCTTTGGCGGTATCAATCATACTTTGTAGATCCAAGCCTACGTGCACTTAGGGCCCTGAGCGTTGCAGGTATGGTTTAGCTACCGCCAGAAAGAGCTCCTTTCTCGAAGAGGGTATAATAGTTATGTAATTGTTTAGACAACATTTTGATCGACCAAAATGGCGATACTGCATCCAAGAGTGGCAACAGGGAGCCTTAGTCGGCTAGATATTTTGGTCCGCATACCAATGGACAGCACTTTATATTAATTTACCAATGCAGATTTTCAATCCATGTTGAGATATTTTGTAGGTGTGTAGTTATTTGATATCTCCACATATTCAGAAACCATAATTTTTACCCAAATATTTCCTTGCACTTGCTTACTTTTTAAAAAAATTCCATCCATATTCGCACACATACCTTTAAAAATACTTATGTACATCTAGAGTTTCATTCATTTCGAATATCTCGAACCAACCATTAAGAGCCTCACCTGCCCCCTTCTCAGCCTTCTGGTCACTCACCTCTTAGCTTTCTCCCCACATGGGAGCACTCGCTTGGCTAGTCCGCTGTGCGCCAGTTTAATGGGGGGTCGTGTCGCTGCGGGCGCATAACTAGAGGTGGCCAAGGTAAAAAAAAAAAAAACGAAAGGTTGAATGATTGATTTCGTTAAAGGATTAAAAGCACTGAAGCCGGTAGGTAACTCACAGTCACGTTCATACTTCGACATGTTATACATATGTACATACATACATACAAGGGAATTGTGGCCCCCACAATAAGGGTTCACTACATTCTGGTGCAGCTCAATTGAATCCTTTGAAGTCACTTCACGCCCGGAAGTAACAAAAATCGAATTTATGTAAGACTTGTGTGGAGAGTATTTTACGGTTAACTAGACGTGTGTGTTTGTATGCTATGTGTTGTTGGTAATGGTACATACCCTCGTACGAATCGACGCACAGAAATCACAAATTGAAATTGCTTGCAAACAAATTTCGTAAGCACCACAAAAATTGCTTTACCAAGTCGTTTTGCGGGTGCGAATTGGCAACATAATGAAACACAATTACCACCGATAAATGTACACATATATGGGTAATTCTATGTCAAATCGGCCAGTTCTACAAAAGGAAAAAAATTTAGTTCGAAAAGTTACCCATGCAAAATTCCAAATTTCACTATTTTCCCTCATTTGAAATATTTTTTTAATATTAACATGTATCGAAAATTATTTTAGCCACAGAAACATATTAGATTCGTTTTCAAGAGGATGTGCATATGTATTGAAATTAAATATTTTAAATAAAAAACTGTAAAATCTCGAATTTTTTCGAATGGAATAAATCAGAAAGTAATATTTTTTCGGCTGAATTTTTTTTAAACACCTTTGTTGTTTTTTAAAAACTATTTGGTTTTCGGTGAGGTATTTTTTTAAGATATACATTTTTAAAATTAAAAAAAATTCTTTCGCAATCTCCTAATAAAATTTTGAGCAATAAATATCAAAATTTAAGGCGAAAAAACTTGTTTTATTTTAAAATTCAAAAATTATTATCTTACAGCTCCTTGAAAATCTGTGGCACTTTTAAGGATAATTTATTCATTTTTAAAAATCTCAATTTTTTTTAATTTCTAAACATTTTTTTTAATATATATTTTTGTGTAGTAGTTTTTCCTATTATGTTTTTGTAGTTATAAGAATTTTTAAAACATTAAAACACTAGCTTGAAAAACTGTTAAAATAAGGAAATTTTGAATTTAGCACACATTTGGAAAACAATTTTTTTAATTTTTGTCCGTTCGTAGAACTTTGTTATAGGATGAAAAAGAACTTCTCGCCAAATTTTCCAAATCGAAATGGAACGATTCTAATCAATGCTCGCTTTGGCATGGAATCGCCCATATGTGTCCTTACATTTGTCAAAAATTAACAAAAAAGATGGCGCTCCTTGACAAAGTAAAATGTTCGATGTGCAACACCTTTGTTTTCGGTGGAATGAATGTGTAATCTGATCAGCTCTAACTTGCAGTATGAATACTTGCTCAGCACAAAAAAACGACGAATTTCAATTGCTTTGAAAAACGATAACAAGAATTATATCATTATCTGAACCGATAACAACATGGGAACTACGTTTAATAAAACCGATAATTCTTACAATAAATGTAGCGGAAACGACAGCAAAGCAGATAGTGATACCGATAATGAAAACTATGCAAATTTCGATATGGATGAAAATGTCGATAACGGTATCGGTAACGATCTCAATAGCAATGACTATAGGAAATACGAATACAATAAAAAACTATTGGCTTGAAAAATTTTTTGTTCACCGTTATCAGGTTTGTTTGGCTCGAGTAGGGTAATCATTTTATTCTCTCTCCATCCTAAAGTCTCCTTTGAGAGGAAAATTTCAGGCCCTTTTGATAATTGCTTCGTAGGAGTAAATTGAAACTCTCTCTTTTTCTTCCTGTTTAGCATTACATGTATCACTACCAAAAGAAACTACAGTATAAATTTCCATTACTAATACCATTACAAAAACCATTGTGCCATCTTCAGTATCGTAAACCATGCAATAATAATCATTAGCGTGGCTGAGTGGTTGCGTGCTCGCCTAGCAATCCCGTGTACCATGGTTCGAAGCCAGGTAAAGTCTAGAAAGAAAGAAGTCTGATGAGGAGATGTGGTGATCTCCGAAATAGCAGCTATCACTTCTACCACTTTGTTTCTCATAATATTCCCTAATTCAAACCTGGACTCAAGCTCTATAAATTATACAGACGTTTCATAAATATAGGGCAAAAATAATAATAATAATCATTATCCTTACAAACACCACTACAAGTACCTTTACCATCACCATTGACATTTGCATTACCATTTCCAATGCTATTACAAGTAGCGATACCATTATATTTATCAGTACCATTGTCGTTATCGTAATAATTACCAATACATTACTGTTATCCTCCACGATTACCTTACAATAATATCTCACATTTTCATTACTACAGCCATTGTCATTACCATTATCAACTCCAGCAAGATTACAATATTATGGCAATAACTATTACAATTACCATTACCATAACAATTATCATTACAATTACCATTACCATTACCATTAATATTGTAATTATTATTATAAATACTATAAATCACATTACCATTGCCATTACCATTACAATTTTCAACTATTATCAGTAGCATTCACATTGCCCTTTTCCACTTACTTCAGCCTGAACCCTAATCATTACTTATTTAAGTTCTTGATGAATTTAGTTGAGTAGCATCGACATTGCGACCAGAAAAAAAAATCATTTTTAACCTTAATTAATATTTTTAAAATCAACGCATTTATGCGCAAAATAAAAAAATAACGGACCCAGGTTTGCATCACTCCCATCCAAACGGCAAAAAGACAAAAATTCAACATTCCAAAAATAACCGCAAAAGTATGAAACAAAAGATAGAAGGCAAACAATGAAATTACTTGAGTCAATTAAATATTTAAGGGCTCACACGAATACCAGACGGCTATCAGTCTGTCTACCCGCTTGTCTCACCAAACGGAGCCTACTTGGCAATATTTCAGTGCCCCAGTCGCCACAATCAACGCAATCGTAGCAGAGCAAACACTTCTAGCGTAAAGTCAAGAAGAAAAGATACCCCTGATGTTTCCGCATCAAATGCAAAACACACAAGAGGCAAAAATTTAAAGGGACGATTTTTTCGTGCAAACACTTGCGAATGGTATGTATCTATGCGTGTGTGTGTGTATGTGTGTGACCGGGCAAATGCGCTTTCAAAATGTTTGCCTTCTTCAAATTTCCACATGAGTGAATGATGATGATCGGCGCCCGTTCGAAATAGTTACCCAGTTGCGAAGGAAGCCAAATGGTCAAGGCTTCAAATTGAGTGGAGAGGAAAAAGTGAAAAGAAAACAGGTCACACACTCACACACATACACTAACAATAAGCCAAACAAATATCAATTGTAATTACCATGTTTTTGTTGCTATTTCAATGGCTTTCAATGCTGTGTCGGTCGCACATTTGGTTGACTGGTGTGGTTTTCTCCACATCCATATTGGGTCGTTTAGTCGACCACTTGGCGGCGTTGTGGTGACTGCTTTGAATCTTTTTTCCAACTTTCTAGTTTGTGTGACCGTTTTTTGGCGCGTTTTTCTACTCTCTAACTTGTTTTTTTTTTTTTGTATTTGCCGCTGTCGCTGTCGCTTTTTCGACTATCGTTAATTATAATCTACATTTAGGCGCGCAAACTGGCTCATGTGCTTACTGCTTGGTTCTTTCGTGCTGTCTAAAATTTTTCCATTTTTCCACACTGTTGCTGGGGCGCTCATGCTTTCTTTCCTAAGTTTTCTTTGTTTTTCGAATTTTTGTTTTTTTTTTTGTTCTGTTTCACTTTTTTCTTTGGTGGTAAATTTTGAGTGCTGCGCCAAGTGTGTCGCGCTGGCAATGAACGCACCGAAAAAAGGACACCAAACTCATTTGCCCACAAACATTTATTATTTTCGTTGCTCTTTGTTTCTGCTTTGGCCATCGGAAGTATTTTTGGTGTGTAAGCGTGAACTTTTTACATTAAAATTTAATTAGCAGATAATCGTTTGGCAAAGTTGTTTTTTTTAGATTTTTAAGATTTATATGATTTTCATATTTTTATAGCCTTGCAAGATGTGTTTTTGTGGTAAGGTTTCTCTATGAGTTTAAATTGTAGCCAAAGCATTTGGGTAAATATAAGCCTAGTAAAAGTTTATTCAGGCGGGAATGTAGAAATTTTGAGTATAAGTTCAACGCAACAAATATTTCTGATTAGAATACTTAAAGAATAATTGAAAAATTCAAACAAAACTTTTTGTATCAGCCAAAACTTTGCGTTACCTCTATTGAATAGTTTTGGGGATCAGTACAAGCGGAGTGGCTTTTACGGTATATTTATTTATCACTGGCTGGTCAAGAGAATAATTTACATAAATATCGAGAATGTTGTGATCCCAGTTTTGTAATTTTCGTCCCAGTTCGCTACTATTTCGGGATTCGTTCGGAGCCATTACCAAACTATTGCGGTACTAGTTCGAAATCTAGTACAAAGCCAGCTCCGAAATGCTAGAGTTCGAAACTAGTTCCGAAGTGTTCAAAAAATATTCCCGAAATGGTCTTGAAATTTTCCCGATCTAAACCCGAAATGGTTCCGAATAGGCCTGCCATTCAAAACTTTTTTCAACTCAGCTTTATTATAAAAAGATTTTTTTATGTAAGTTTCAATATAGAAGTCTTTGAGTACTATAGAAAATTGCTCAGAATTACCACTCTGTATTATGAAAATACTTTTAAAACATAAATCCCAAAATAATGATTATCAGTGACTGATAATTGTTAAGAAGACACTTATAAAATAAATTTCAAAATAAAAGTTATCAATAACTTCAAAAATTGTGGTCACTGATAATTACTAGGGAAATTCTTTTATAAAATAATAATAATAATTAATAATATAAATCTCAAGAATCAACCAACGATCAAGGCTCCAAATATGACGATTAACTCGATTTGCGTTCAGAACTGCTCCGAGGATCTCTGCAATCTCTTCAGCAACACGATCTTAGCCTACACGGGAACACAGTAGCCTCTCGGGAAACTAAAATGTGGACGAGTGTGCGAGGTTCTCGCGGAACTCGGTTCGAGCATACGTCCACCCTTGATAAGCCGAATCTCGCTTGTTAAGGATGGGTTCAGAACAGCAGTCGGACCAATTTGGACACATGCGGGATAGCGCGTTCACTCCAGCCCACACACAGTGAGCGAATATTCTCCAAATCGAATATCAAGCTACTCGCGGGAATATTAACGGGATACCTGTTCATAGGCCAAGTTTGGCGAGTTGTTGGTATAAAGAAGAGGTAGTGTCCATTAAGCACTTCCTATGCGAGTGGTCTGCACCACGAGGAATAAGCTTCAGATTTCTAGGAACCATTGCTTCGGTAAACTGCACAATCTAGGTACAGCCGCACTGGAGGTGCTGCGGAGATTTGGGGAAATATCAGGAGGGTTTAAAAACGTGCTGGGGACGGGCTGGGGAGAAATCTATTTCTGGGTCCTATAGCTACTGAGTTAAGTCCCTGCGAAAGCAGCCCGTTTAAACTGCTAACCTAGGAGCAAAGTGAACGCACAGCTGGCAAAATTAGGGCGAGTCAAAGTCCTACTTACAGAATTAGAAAATGTTAGCAATCCGTTTTGATAGGGACTTTCTGGCATAACAAAACTTCTAACAAAAATCGTCTGCCCTCAATTTGTCGTACAACGTCAAGAGATGCACAGCACAAATTGTAGCAGAAATTCGGCCAAACATCAAGCTATATGAGGTATATATTTTATTATTATTATTACATTGTTGGAAGCAAATCATTTCGAACTTCTAGCAGCTCGAAGAAATTGGTTTAAAAACTACAATTTTGTGCTACCCCCGCATCAACCAACGCCTGCTCGCCACGCTACCCATCAGCGATGTTAAATTCATTCAATTTAACTACAAACGATAACAGATAGCAATTCAAATGAATGGATATAACTACCCGTTGGCATGTGCGATCATTAATCACCAGTTACTAAGTTAGCAGTCGGGCCGATATAAAGCCAACCAACCGACCTGCGAGCAGCACCTACATACCTTCACTGCCAGCTGCCCGTCACTCAAAGCCAAAGAACCGACTACTACACACCCACACCTACATATGTACATACGAGCACGTACATAGAACTTGTGTCGCAAAAGAACTATGCATAGCGCGTTGTGGTGTGGAAAGTTTGACTACAAGGCAATACTTCAACAACTGATAACAAAAAGCTAGAGAATATCTACTATTTGTTAGCTGAGTGCTTGTATTTAGTGGTGTGGTATTGTTGTTATTGTTTTAGTGGATATGTAGTACTAGCTGAAGTGTGGAAGTAGTTACTTTTGTTTGCCTTGTTACTATTTTTAGCTATACAACAACAACAAAAAAGAAGCTTATTCCAATACATATGCGATACTTAATATATGTATAGATATAAATGTGCAGGTGTGCGTGATTTGAGTTCTATGTAGCTCTTTTTTTTATATGTTGCCTCTCAACACATACTGCCACTCGCTCGCCCCTTTTCCCATTAGCGCCCAACCCTCAACCATAGGCCATAGCAAAGTCTTTATAGCGCATTTGACGGGCTGCTTATCGTAACTTATGTGGCTTCGAATGTACCTGCTCGAGGAAATTTGGTTAAAAACCATTTCATTTCCATTTTAATTCCTCTGGTATTCGAGCCCTTAAGTTAGTTGGTCAATTTACATTTTATCTTTTTTTAAGCACTTGAAATTTTTTTTTATTTCTATAATGTTTTTTTATATTTATAGATTTTTCCTGCATTTCTAGTCTATTGTTATTTAAATTTTGTTGGTAGAATTTTGTGTTTTTCACAACGTTATCGAAGTGCTAAATCGTTGCTATGTATCTACTGGCAATGCGTGTAACACAAACAAAATGTATTTGGAGGTACATACATAGGTGGCTGGCTCGTGATTGAAATTTAATTTGTTTTTTTTTTTTCAACGCCTTTGACAAGCAAACAAATAAATAAATAAGTAAACATACAAACAAAGCGCTAATATAATAATTTATGCAAAAACAATGTAAGCGAATTGTTAACCATGTTTTTGGTGTTTTTTTGTTGCTTTTTTTATTGCTTTTCTCCCTGCGTCTCAACTCATTTAATTTAGTGTTGATAAGATTTAAATGCCAACCAACTGCTGTGCTGTACTGTGGGTGGCCTTTGTGCCTGTTGACCCACTTGCTCCGATTTTTTTTTTTTTTCGATTTGTATTTGCATTTGCATTTTATATTTACTGTTGTCCATTTGATTTGTGTTCATTCGCTTTGGCTCTTCATTACACTTCATTAAGTTATTGTAATGAGCTGCTTTATTGATTTTAAAATTATTAATCACTTTTTATTGCTGCCCAATACCGCAGTGTAAATAAATATGAAAAAAAATAATTAAATTAAATATGCAGAAATAATTTTGTGTTGATCAGTAATGTGGTAGAAGTAGAAGTGGTCACATTTTCAATCCAGTATGCGCTGAATTGCTGAAATAAATTTAAAAAAGCAACACTAAAATGAATCAATAGCAATGGAAACCGCTTCCTTCAATTGGAATAATTTATATTTAAAAACTGGAAATACCCGGCAAACATTTTTGTGCCTATTTTTATTTTTTTTTATTGTCCTTAGCATATGTAATCAGAAAACGCATTTCGGTTGCTCTCACAAATAAATTGTGTATAATTTAATTAAATTTAATTTTGTTTTTAAACAGGT
Organism: Anomoia purmunda; assembly: GCA_951828415.1. Lineage (NCBI taxonomy): Eukaryota > Metazoa > Arthropoda > Insecta > Diptera > Tephritidae > Anomoia > Anomoia purmunda. Next base: position 111,095,628 of record OX639996.1, on the reverse strand, counting down.
GGCAATTCTCTGAAATATATAGTATTCGTTGAGACGAACCGTTTGACACTCATATTTTAATATTTTATATACTAGTGCATAATTTAATTAAATTTGATTTTTCAAACAAGTGGCAACCCTCTCAAAAATATAGCTAGCAATAAAGCTTCTCCAAAACCGATTGATATTCATATTTTAATATTTTATATATCTGTCTCAAAAATATAGCTAGCTATAAACTTTCTCAGCGAACCAAACCGATTAATAGTCATATTTTGATATTTTATATATATGTGGTTAATTTAATGAAATTTAATTTTTCAAACAGCTGGCAACTCTCTCAGAAATGTAGGTATGGAATTTGTCTTCACCAAGACAAACCGTTTGACAATTAGATTTTGATATTGTATATACTTTTGTATAATTTAATTAAACTTGACCTTTAAAACAGGTGGCAACCCTAAACCAACAAAATCTTTCCGTTACGAAACCTATTGTTCATTTAAGTTAAGAAAAATGTAAAAATTCGAGTTGATAAAAACCCAGCCTTGAGGTATAACAGTACTCAAAATAATATAAAGCAATACCATATAACGGGTCTTGCAATAGGAGCGCGCAAAAGTTTTTTTAATTAAAACAAAAACGGTTTGGGATATGAATTAAATTCTTCATTCCTGTGAAAGTACATTCGATGCCATTATGTATGGAACTCGATTTCTTTCGCATGGGCACCACGGACACGCTTGCAGCAGTCCAGACGCTGAACCCAATTTTCGACGGTTTTCAAGCATAAATCGCCCGATACTGCTGCAATTTCACGTTCGATATTCGTACGAAGCTCATCAATCGTCGCTGGCTTGTTGGCATAGACCATATTTCCCACAGGAAATAGTCTAAGGGCGTCAAATCGCACGACCGAGGCGGCCAATTGACTGGGCCATTTCGTGAGATAACACGATCACCAAACTTAGTTTTCAATAAATCGATTGTGACATTCGCTGTGTGGCTTGTGGCGTCGTCCTGTTGGAACTACATATTGTCCAAGTCCATATCACCCAATTCGGGCCAAAAATATTCGGTTATCATTGAGCGGTAGCGATTCCCATTCACAGTAACGTGCCGGTCTTGATCATCAAGGAAGAAGTACGGCCCAATGACGCCGCCGGCCCATAAACCGCACCAAACTGTAACTTTTTCGGGATGCAATGTTGACTCATGGAGTACGTGTGGATTGCTGCATGTCCAATAACGCATATTTTGCTTATTGATGAAGCCATTCAACCAGAAATGACGACGACCATAAATTGGACGTAGCGCTCTTAAAGTTGACGCCATTGACTCCGAATTTCGGTAGTAAATTTTAATAATGTCGACTCGTTGTTGGATCGTATATCTTTCCATGGTGAAATGGCAAACTTGACTGAAGAGAAACATCAAAAGAGTGGAAAAAATATGGCGTCGTTTGCTGTCACTATCGGTCTACTTTTGTAGCGTCCCTATTGAAAACCCCTTTATATTCGAAAAAAAAAATTTAGTTCTCGTGATCTCGATTCTATAATTTAAAAAAATCTAATTTTATTCTAAAAAGAGGGTTTCTAAACCATTTCTATAAAAAAAATGTATTCACCCTTTTAATATTTTGATAAGAAAAATATTCCATATTATGCCAAAAGTTAATGTCTAGTCGCTAGTTCAAAAAATCTCTAAATATTATCTAAATGTACTTATAGTCTATTACATGTCCTGCATATCCATAGGTCATTCTTTAAAAAAAAATCCATGCACAGAATCGACTTTTCTATTTTTCTATGTTCTGTATATGATCCAAACAGATTCGTAATTACGATTTTTACAAATACTCAACTCATGCGCCACCTATGGTAAATGTTTTGTATTAAAATCGTTTTTTTTCTCCGTAGCCAACATAAGTTTCGAATTTGGGCCAAATCGGTTAATAGTTACTGGTTTTAAGAATAACTCGACGCTTGCGACATCTAGCGAGATAAAACTATTACATATAATAAATTATGTAATTCCAAGCCTACACAGGCCTACTAGGCCATTTCAATTCCAATGACAGTAGTCATAATTAGAGGGCAAAGTTTTGGGTGCAGTAGTTAAGGAAATAGTTAGTTTTCTTGAGGACATCAACTAGCCAGGTATTATGGGGTATTCAAGTTTTACGAAGCAGTCATTAGTCATTTCTAACCCCTCCCTCCCACTTGGCAGCAAAAGTAAGCGAAGCTAAAATTTTCCGGCCCTTTGGTGGTCACGTAACCATTGAATAGCCGCTCAAGTATTGGACATTCCCGCTATATATCCTCGGATCAAAGTCCTTCCCCCACTCCATTGCAAAGAGCGGATACAAAAAACCCCGCCTGTCGTGACCCAGTGTGTACAGACTGACCATATATAAATGTTTTAAATGTGGTTTCCTTAAACCCTCAACGCAGTGCAATTACAATCTTCAATTACATTTCTTATTGCAAATTTGCAATTATCAATCGAATGCAATTTATAGCCATCATAAAAATTATTGTCAAACTAATCAAAAAAAAAAAAATAAAAATAATAATTTGCATACAAAGTAAAACGCAGCAACGGATTGAAGTGGTCTCGAAACTATCTTTTGCCGCGTTCGAATCCAAGACTTGCAATAGGCATTACCTAAATCACGCTTTTGACATATACCTTGTGTGCTTTGCGAAAATCTTATAGATTTAATCAAACTAACGGCGTGTTGTTAGCCAGCGAGACCATTCCAAACACGATAACGATCGGGCAATTTGTCTTACAACTGCTACGACGATTATACTACTTAGAATGTGTACTTATTACAAAGCACACAGCCCGCTCTTCAACTTTCGGGGAGTATGATTTTTCTTCTTCTTCATATGAATAGCGGCATAGTAAGTAGGCGATTAGGTAGCGATAAGCGTTTTTGTATCGCGAGCAAGTCAGTGGACAAGTAAGTAGTACCCCCATATTTTAGTTGTACGTATTGGTGTGTTATAGTTTTTGCTTAGCTTAGTGCACAATTACAAGCATTCGCGCTTATCAATGCATTCTACTGGCATTTAACTGATAAGCCAAAGCGTTTGTGAATAGAAATATCCGAGCTATTTTTAGCTTATGCCTTTTAGAATATTTAGCTTTCTAGAGTTTTCGCTTTTTGTTTTTTGTTTGGGGCGTTTGATTTTGGAAAAATTATAATCCAATAATGGTCGTTTTTCTGATTGAATAACTAAAAAAAATAGTAAAAAATAAATGTTTGAATACAAAAATTGCTGTCGTTGGGATTCGAACCCAGGTATTTCGAAGCCTGTACTCAGAGCCGCAATGGCACAAATGTCTTCCGTAATGCTCCAGTACTGAGTTATCAGAAACCACCACGGATACAGCGAGCTCAGCGCAGCAATACTTATCATCTCTCCCTGCACTAGCAACCGTTGTTCAATATTTTCAATGAAAGTCATCTCGTCCGCCTCCAGCTAACCCAACTCTTCCGAGACCCAACTCACCATCGAAGGAAATGAGAAAGCTGATAGATTGGCTTGTAAAAACATTTGTAGGACCCCAGCTCATCCTGCCGATAGGTCATCATTATATTAAGGAGGAGCTTAGGAAGGAAGCAAACAAGTTAAAGGAAACACACTGGTACCTTGAGGCAGGGTTAAGCCATTGGGAGCGTATAATCAGGTCATTGCAGGCTGCGACGCCGTCTGTATAAGCTCGGAATATGATCGCAGATGGGCCCAAATGCGCGAGCTTTTCGAGTGCGATGCCATCTTGAGAAGATGTAAAATGTTTTTAGGTCCACATATCACTGAGAAATAACTCTTACGATCCTTATCACCAATCATCATTTTAGGCTTCCTAAAGGCTGCGATGTCTCATCATCCTTAAGATATAACCGGCATTATATCTCGATATACAGACTCAGTCGATGCACGAAGAAACACAGGATATTGCGACCGTTTAAGTAACTACCAAGCAAAGCGATGCATCTTCTACTGAAAGGATAGCCAACATGTGGAGACCCCCAACCTCCAGTGCTTAGTTCGCTCTAAGTCTACCCACCCAGAAATTCATCCAGCTGACGATGGTCAGCTAACGTCGCGAAATAACTCAGTTCTCATTAAAGCTGTTTCCGAACTTTTTCTGCTCAGCCCGTTAGCAATCTCGTTACCTTAGATCCCAGATACCCACATGCTACTTTCAATCTTCAATGCACTCCACTGACAGCCGCACCCTAGCCCTGTCAAAGATGATACCCGATCTACAATAACTTTTTTTAGGGAACCTGTGTTCCGAAGGGGAAGCGATCAGCAGATCAGGTTCCAACATTGCAACCGAAAAATGTACCCCGAGCAGATGTTTTGACCTCAGGTAGAGTATTAATGGAATCGCACAGAAGTCTCCACAATTCCCTCTAGGAACGTCGGATAATTTTGTTGTAATCAGTTAGTAACCCGCTTGACTTCAAGTGAATTGTTTGTCCAGTGGAAAAGTTTGCTATCAAGCTTAAGCTTGGCTTAGTGATCAGTTTTTTTCAGTCGAGAAAGGTGTAGTTAGAGAAATCCGATCGCATCACGATTTACTGACTGTGGCTTAATAAAATAAAATTTGAGCTTTTTTTTATTTTTTTAAATACTGTACATTTATTTATTATTATATCATTATTGTATAAATAAAGTAGTTTCTATTACGAATGCTACGAATAAAATATAATGTTTTGTTCCAACATCCATAACTTAATTAAAGCAAAAATATGCGTGAAAATTTTTAATTTTTTTAAATTACATTTTTATTCATTTTTAATGTTATTATTTTTTTTAATGTTTACTCTCTCTTTTTCTTTCGCTGTCACTGCCTGTCGTTACACATCTTATATAATTAATTGTAAATAGTTTCATTTTATTGCAGACTTTCAAATTACAGATTTATTGCAGAATAATTAGAATATATTTATTGGTATACAAAATTAAGCAATAAATTTACAGTGCTAGAAAAAACATTGGCACAGTAACTTTATTTATTCTATGATAAACAAATTTTAATTTATTTTTCCAAAATTTTGGATATGATGTTTTATAGCCCATTCAATTCTAATAGAGTGCAAGTTTCAAGTGACTAAGAATTCGAGTTGACTTTCGATCCTCTTAACGGTATTGGGCATTTTCCTCCATTCACCGAATGCTCAAAATGTTTTTGTCTGGAAAATATACTTAGATTTGTTTACCGCAATTTATTTTTTTTTTAAATTCGATTTAAAAACTTGAAAATATTGATACCATTTTTTTTTTAATTTTGATACCAAATTTGCTGAATTTTTGTGAATTTTATCCAAAGTGTAAATTGGGTCTTATGTAGTTTTGGTTATAGAACGAGGAATATTTTGACAAATGTTCGAAAAAGTTTTATTACGAACAACATTGTGAATAATATGGAAAAAAAGTTACAGTGTCAATATTTTTTCCGCCACTGTACATCAATAGCGAAATTATTTTGTACATATGTATGTTCATATGTATCTATTTTTAATATATTTATTTTTATTTTTTTAACTGGAGAGTTATGTGACTTTAAAAGAAAAAGCTTTCCTCCTATCGTTTATGACATGTAAGATTTAACAGATATTGCGAATTTGACTTTTTATTTGCGCTTCCATTAGAAGGTAATAGTCTGGTTACTCGCCGACGTCGGGGTAAACGGGCGTTAACCACAAGGGAGAAAATAGAAATCAATCAAGCCATCGATCGATACATGCTTTTCTTCAAATTTTCCATTTCAATTGCAATACTTTTTTATGATATAATTATACGTTCTTCGTTTTTACGTCGGTAAGTAATTTTAGAGAGAATTTTAAATAATTGTTTTTAAACTTCTGCTAACAAAAAATCGATTATTGGGGAAATAATTCTAAAATCTTTTTTTATTTAATGTTAATCCCTTTATTCCCTTTATTTTATTTTTCCCTGTTTCCGTTCATTTCATTCAATTTTCAATTTTTTAATTTCTTCTACAAAATATAGATTTTTGAGAACAAAATGCAAAATTATTTTTATTTTATTCCCTTTTATTAGATTTTATTTGCTTGTTTCATTTCATTTCATTTCTTATATTTAATTTAATTTCATGTTATTTTATTTCAAATGATTTTTTCTTTTAATTTTTTTTTTTTATAATTTTATTTTACTTCATTTCATTTAATTTACTTTGATTTCCTGTTATTACCATTTGTTTTTTCTTCTGTTTTTCTATGACATTATTTTATTTCATTTAATTAATTAATTTTTTTTTTATATTTAGTTGTTTAGTTTAGTTTATTTTTTTTAATGTTTATTTGTTTAGTTTATATTACTTTTTACATTTTATTTTACTTCAAAATATTTTTAAAGTTAAGTTTATTTTTTTAATGTTTCTTTGTTTAGTTTATTTTACTTTTTTTTACATTTTATTTTATTTAAAAATATTTTTTTTCTTTGAACTCATTTTATTTCATTTAAAAAAAAAAAAAAAGATCCGTACGTCATGCAGACTGTGCCCCTCGTGTCGGTTGGGCGGGAAAGAGGGTAACCGTTGGGCTTATTATTAATTTCATTTAATTAATTTTATTTTTGTTTTTGTTTAGATTTTTAGTTTAGTTTATTTTACTCTTTTTTACATTTTATTTTATTCAAATTTTTTTTTATTTAATTCCCCTTTATTTTATTTTGTTCATTCATTCCCCTTTATTTTATTTTATTTTATTTTAATTTTAATTACTTTATTTTAATTTTATTTAATGTAGTATTTTTATTCAATTTATCCTAATTTTATTTATTATATTTGTTTTATTTCATTCAATCTCATTTAACTTTATTTTATTTGGTTTTATTAGTTTTTAGTTTATTTTGTAATAATACTTTAAATCTACATAGCTGATTTGAAATCCACTCTATGCCCTTTTCAAAACAATCGCTTTGATCTTGTTTTTTTTTCTAATCCTACCAATACTACAAACAGGAATACAATTCACTTCTGTGTTTAGTTTTATTTTGGTTTTATTAAGGTTTTTTTTGTTTTTACTATTTACAATTTTTGTTTTAAAGCTAACGGATATTTAAAGGAAAAAAATATAAGTAAAGGCTATTTTATTTATATTTTGTTTAACTTAAAAATTATAATAGATTTCTAATAATTTTCGCAAAAGTGCGTTTATCGCAAATAAATAATTATCAAAAATATTAACAATAAAGAGCATTATATTTTTGTTTTACATAAATCGTAATAATTGAAGGAAGAATAATTGTCGATTAAGTAGATGAGAAAATTATGCAACAAAATTATGAAAATAAATACGTACATCAATTAAATGTTAAACAAAATAGGGCAGACAAAATTATATCGAATAACTGCTGCAGAACTGTAAAAATACATAGTTAAGTTTTTTCAGCAAATGTAAAATTTTAGCATACTTTTTTTTTTTTTTTTTGATTTCAGTGCATAAGTAATCAAGGAAAATTTACAAATTACAATTAAGCCAAATTATTTTCCAGCAAAAAGAAGTAAAAGTAGGTAATTAGATTTCCAATTTCTTAAATTAGATTGATAAAAATCGTCGACGTGATTCTAAAGAACGTTTACAATTATTTTCCGAAAAATTTTCAAAATCAAAAGCTTGTATTTTGGAAAAACAAAACCAAATTTGAACGCGCCATCAAAAATTTAAATGTCTGTTTATAATTTTTGGAAAAAGTTTTAAATTTTTCCTCAGAAAATTGATTTTTACTTTTTTTAATTTTTAATAAATTTGAATGTTTCCTAAATTTGATTAACATTTTTTTTTGGAAAATATGCACATCTGATACAAAAACACGCTTTATTTATGCATTGTAAAATTTGCAATTCTTGTTTTTAATTATTTATCAATTGTGCCTCAAAAATGTACAATTATAAATTTTCAAAATAAAAATAAAATTGAGATTAGAGTTTGTGCCAGCGACCAAAACTGCATAAATCAAATAGCAAATGTTAACATTTAAATAGCAATTAGCAGCAGTGATATGCTGAATACGGAAAGGGAAGGGAAATTTGCATCACCAATAATTGATGGATCTAAAAAACTTTTTTTTTTTGATTTTCAATGTCAAATAACAGAATTAGGCGTATTAGCAAAAACAGATAGTTTTTTTTTCTACGTTGCAAAATTCAAAATCTTTGCTGCTAAAAAGTTTTTAAAAAATTTTCAAATTTGTAGGTTTTGATTTTGATTTTTTTTTTTCTAATTGTATTATTCTTAGTATACTTAATAATTTTATATGCATAATTGGAATGTCTATTTCGTAAGTGCAATCGAGCAGAGAAAAAGTCAAAGCGGTATTGCCGCTTAGTTATACTACATACAAAATTTGTAAGTAAAGTGATTTATAAAAATATATGCATAGTTGCATTTACGAACATTAGTAGTCTCAGAACTTTGTTCTTGCTGGCTGGCTGCCAGCTGCTTGTGATATATTATGTTTGTATGTTTTGTTTTTTTGTATGTAGGTATGTCTGAATTCAAATATATATTTATATCGTATATATATTTTGCTTTTGTTTTCTTCTTTTTTTTCAACGCCTGCCAACGGGCATCCCTGTAGTGGTGTAGTATGTTTGTATGTGCGGAAGAAATACTGTTACTTTGCAAGTACTTTTCGTAAGACTCGATGATGCGTATCTGATTTGGGTTATGGCATGCTAATTGCCGTTTACTTTCCATTTCAATCAACGCCATCGCAGGTAATTTATATACCATTTATATTGAATACAACTGTTGCTGTGTATTGGATTTTTCCCAAAGCACAGCTCGCCATTCAATTCCTTGGCATTGGACCGAGTCGGAACCAGTCGATCAGTTCTTTACGCAAATCATATTTACTCAGATCGATTTGAAAGCCACCCAGCAATTCGTTTTCCTGCAATGTATCATGTGACCAGACAGTAACATGCAGTAAACGATTTTGTATATGTTCCATGGGCATGCGATACTCGAGCTGGAAAATGGAGGAAAATAATTTAGATATTATTAGTAGGTAAATATGTATTTTAAAAAAAATTATGAAAAAGAGCATTTGATTTTGCATGGCAGTGGAATTTGGACGCTAGGTATGCCTAAAAATATGCAATATGAGAGCTTAAAATAATATGAATTTGTAAATTAAATTTATTTTCATAGATAGCGGACTCGTAAAAATATTTCTGAACGCACCATTTCTTTCTAATTTCATCAAAATCGAACAATAAATAAAAATTTTCTGAATAACTCGACTTTAGCGCCATCTAGCGGATATATTTTTCGTAAAAGTATTTCTCCCCACACCTGCAGTAATTTCAGCAAAACCGCTACTTAAAATAAGTTTTCTGAATATCTCGACCCATGCACCACCTAACGGATTAAAATATAGCCTTTGTATTCCACGGGTCTACGGAATATACTGCCAAAATTTTGTTGAAATTCGTTGATTAGTTTTTAAACCAAGTTTTAACAAAGAAACCGGTTAACCTTTTGTATACACTTCACACTTTAAATCACCAAATGTTGACAAATTTTCTCTACTAAATATTTTTGTAATTTAATTTCTATTACTTTTCAATTAAAGTACTTTTAAATTAAAATACTTTTCGTTCTCCAACAAAAACCATATAATATAATCATAACGTAAATATTAATTTTATTTTGAAAACAGATTGAAATTACGAAAAGTTAATTTAAATTAAATAAATCATGAAATTATGAAAAACGTATCATTGCCGCATTTAAAATGTTGCGCAATTTTTACAAATTATACATTTTATTAATTTTTGCTTCCGGAAATTTAACATAGACAATTTTATTAGTTTACTAGTCAAACCAACGACCATCCGTTTACTATTTAATATGCATGACAATTGTCTTAACTATTGCGCCTACAATTATATCGCAAAAACTTGGTGTAAACCCACTAATGATGACAACTGACAACAACGTTTGTATTGTGCGTCATAGTTTTAGGCGCAGTAGTTAAGCCATTGGGTTGAGAATAGGTCTGTTATTAATAACAACTAAATTTTTTTAAAGTTCTCAAGTCGTTACTTACCGTTTCCATAAAACTGGGTACACACGTCTTTCGCACCACCTTCGTTTTGCGTTTCGTCACTTTGGTTGCATCGGGTTTGAGATAACATTTGACGTAGGTGTTCGGTTCTTGGCTACCTTGCAGCATCGGCAAGCCTTTGGCATGGTGAATCTGTTAAAAAATGTGTAGACAATTAAAATTCGACTTGTATAAGTTCTTCTATAAAATAATTTTATTTATTTTTATTTTGCTATGAGAAGTTATTGGGAGTCCTGCTATATATGTATTTAAGGCAACCTATTGCAATCTTTTTTTTCAAGTGCAAAAACTACAAAAATATGTATAAATACTTACCATAACCGTTAAGACACCGCGGCGATATTGTAAAGACATTTTTATCTGTCCAACTTCATACGGATTTTCCTGCGTTTGCTGTTTCACTTCTGTAAGTAAATAATGTAAATTTATTTCAAAGTTACATATAAGAGATTTGGGACAATAAGATCTGTTAAAAATATCTAGAAAATTATTCCAGTCAAAATCTCTTCTCTATAGTTACTTACTTTACTAAAGTACCGCAAAGTAAACAAGCTAAGTACATTTTTTTTGTCAACAAATTTTTAAATAATAGCAAATGTGCCTAAAATTATGCAGTATAAAAGCCAAAAAATGCTCTCAAAATCGTTTTGAAATAATTTTAGGTGCTTCTCTTATTTATTTAGCAAATTTCTTAGAAGTAAAAAGCCAACAAAATTTAAATATCATTATAGTCAATTAAGCGAACTTTTGTAAGTCCCCTCGCACATTTTTATCTAATCTTAGAAAAAGTGTTTACTAAAGGCAAAAACAAATTGAGGTAGAAAACTAACTAGCAACCCAAACCACTTGTATTAGTTCAAGTAGTTGTAGTTGTAGAGTTATTAGCCAATAGATCGTGAAGAATTAAAGCATTTTAATATTACTACTTTTAGTTTTTTGTTTTTGTTTTTTCTTTTGTTTTTCCAGCTCACATGTCTACGCTTATCAAAACTTTTATACTGACTCACTCACCTCTAACTTTCGATACCGTCAATTTAGCCTCCTGCTGATCGCGCAACAAGGGATGAAAGAATGTATAGACCAAATCCGAGTGAGCGATCTCATCTGCTGAATTGAAGAGTGAAATGAGGAAACGTTGTATTTGAGGGAGACGACGCTCAGCGACCGATTTGACGTTGGAGCGGCCAACATGCATGCCACTCGGTAAACTGAAAGAAATGGGGGGAAAATGGAGAGTAGGATAAACGAGGATTTCAAATGATAGGAATATACAGTGAGTGTTAGGAAAAAATCTACAGTGTAGTTATAAACCTTACAAAAATAAAAATTAAAAATTATTAACATTAAACGCACCACTAGGGTTCAAGTGACCATTCTAAAACTTAAGGCCACATATTCAGTTATTTTTCATCTCGATTTCCGTAAATTCACAGATCTTCTCATAAATTTTGAACTATTAATTTTTATTAAATTTTTTTGGGCAATTTTCAATAAGTTTTTTAATAGGATTGCCAAGTATCCCCAAAGTTTTTTTTTTTTTTTGATTGGGGAAAATATTACAATATTAAATATTGACATTTTACAGAAACATGAAAAAATAAAAAATATGTTAGTTAAATAAAAGTAAATCAAAATTCCAAACGTTCAAAATAAACAAAAATAAATTAAAAATAAATTTCAAAATTTTTTTTAAATTTAAACAATAAGGCAATAATTATTGAAAATACATTATTAATATAATCAAGAAAATAATTAAAAAATAAGTTATAAACTGCGAATTTACGGAAAGTAGGTTGAAAACAAGAAATAATTATGAATGCGTGCCTTTGAGGCAATTTTTTAAAATATATGTACATGTTGGCAGTTTAGTGTTAAAAAAACGTGTTTGTATTTTTTTGAGTATGCAGTTTTATAATCCATATAATTTTCGCTGAAAAATTGTTTCTATAAGAAAGAAAAAATTGATTTTTCAGTCAATTAAAATTTGTATTTTATTGTACTAAAAAAAAACAGAAACAAAACATATTGTATACCCAAAACAAAATTTGTTAAAAAATATATTTTCATTTAAATTTGCAACACCGACAGCAAACAAAAAAATTCAAATATCCACAAGAATTTTTAGCTACTTGAAACTTGCATTTTATTACAGTAAAATTTAATGAAAAATTCGGGTTAAGAAATTAGAAATTTCGAATGACCTTTTTATTAAATTTGTTGAATTTTTATAAATGTTCTGGAAAGTTTAAAGCTACAACTTACATACATGATTTTTTTTTTTTTTTAAATTATTAAATTTAAATAACGAAAGACCAAAGTTTTCAATAAATATTGCTACTATTGTCGTGAACACAACTCTAACTAAAAAGTTTCGCATTTCTATTTTAACGTTTTTTTTAACTTTGACCAGCAGCAGCATGAAATTTATTGCAAAAAAATCGCTGTACGATTTTCGCCACCACTCACTGTACGAATATATAAATTTAACTAATAGTAAATTTATTAACTGTGCAATATGGAAATTATTGGGAGACATGGAGAACACAAAAGCAAAAGTATAAAAATAAATCAAAAAAAAAAAAAACAATAGCAAAACACAATTAAAATGTATCTCATAAATGAAATTGATAAAAATTGAAGCAAACTAGAGTGCGCCACGAAAGGCACAGCATAAAAGAGAGCAACTAACTAACCTAACTCCAACCAGCGAAGAGCGGAGTTGCAAAGCTGTGGTGCGGGCGAAGTTGCGGTAGTGCAAAGCTTCTGCAGACTTTTGTGGTGTGACTGGTGCGGGTGGTAATTGGCATTATGAGGCATAAATGTTAAATTGGTTGAAAGCCGACGTTTCAAAGTATAAAATTTAAAACAAAAAAAATTAAAAAACCAAAAACAAGCAAAAGCAACACCAGAATTTGAAAGCACCGAGTTATTGTAGCAAAAGAATGATGCAATAAAAATCAATGGAAAAATAATTGTTTTATTAGCAAACGACGCTGTAGCGATAAAAGTAAAAACAATTGACGCTGAGTTGTTGTTGTTGTTGTCAAAAGCAGCAGTTAACAGCCAACGAGTGAGTAAACCAAACAGCCCACTCCGTAGCTTTTGTCATTCGATTTGATAAACGCTTTCGATGCAGACACGACCAGCGGCGGTAGTCGCGCAAAAAGTGATATTACTCGTATAGCAAATATATATATACATATACTATATAGTATATATATGTACATATATAAAAAAAATTTAAATAAAAGCAAATAAAAAATACTACAAAAACAAACAACAAGGCATGAACAAATTAAAATTGATTTTTTAGATACCACGCCGCGACACAACAAAAAAAAACAAATACGACGAAAGCGAAGTGATAAGCAACGCGGTAGTATCAGTTTATTGCTGAAATTCTAACTTTGAACAAATGTGATAAAAAAAAAAACAAAATCAAAAAGCAAAAGCAAAACGACAAAAATCGCTACATTCGACAACGCCACGAAAGTGTTCGAAAAAAAAATAAAGCTAGCAGTGCTCAAAAATGCGCTAAACAAAACTTCAAATATTTTTTAGAAACAAAAATATCAAATTATAAATATATTTATTTATTTATAATTAAATTTACTGCAAAATTATGGTCAAATTAAACAGCTTAGAGGCAGTTGGCGCGGTTGGCGGCAGCGGCAGCGGCACAGGTAGGTAAAAAATTTCAACCACGCGTACGCTAAGCGCTGCATGCAAACAAAAATGCTACGCACAAATCGAACGACGTCACTAATATCAATTTCTATAATATTTCCTTCGCTCTACCCCACTCACGCCCAACATCCTCATCACACACATACACGCACACGCAGGTGACGGTCTCTTTATCATGCTGGCTTCAATTGGCGTGCTGATTTGCATGGTCTCCACATTGATGGGCATCAAATTTTGGTGGTTCAAACATCGGCTAACATTCAATCACAACACAACAAACAATGGTGCGGCAGGCGGTGCCACGCCCACAGTACCATTGCGTACGCGCAGCAGTCGGGAGAAGCGTTTGTCGCAACAGGTAATGGAGAAGGGGAAGTACTAAAAATTTATAATAAAAAAAAACCAAAGGGATTACCAAGAAACATAAACTTGGGCAGGGTTGTGAGTTCCCCATCAATTGCGTGGATTTCAAAAGTGGGGTGTAAAATTAGCCAGCTGGTGTTGCAGCTAAGTGCATAGATCAGGCGTCGTTTAAACCTATTTTTCAGGAAATATTTTTCCATACAGCGCTTCGTTTGTTTTTTGGCATAAAAAACCAGTGTGCTACTCAAAGCCAACTCTTTAAAACCACATGTTTTTTTTTTTTTTTGGTAAAAAACGAGAATATTTAACAGCTATAACTCTTCTTTGCCAAAGCTATCAAAATGCAAATTTCACTGTTGCTAAAAAAAAGTTGCTTTAGTAGAAGTCAGGATTAATTTTCCCTGATGTTAAAACGTTACATTAACAATCATTTTTTAAATCAAGACGAGTTTTTTATTTGGGATTTATTGCAAAAGGGCAACAGCAGTAAAAGCGGTACAAATTATAGTTGTTATTTCGAAGATCACAACATCTCCTCAAGAGACTTCTTTTCTAACTTTGCCCGGACTTGAGCCACGACCTTCGGAATGCAAGGCAAGCACGCTACTGCCTGTACCAAGCTGAAACGTGTAAACTGTTCCGCCTTTTTTGGAAGATAGAATACGCTACTAAGTTTCTCTCTCTTAGGGATAGTATAAATCCTCTTTTTTCCAAAATATTTAATTAACTATCCACTCTTTTAAAGCCACAACTTGAATCTTCTTTTATCACACTCAGCAATCGGAAATGTTTTGCGAACATAATTCATCCACTTCCTCCAGTTCTCAGCTCTCAACCACTCTCCGAATACGTTCAATATTTTATTGCGCATCATTAGAACTCTCTGAAAATCATGAACTTAACTTTCAATTATTGGACAATGGGCAACTACAAATCTTTATTGATAAAAAGTAAAGTTTGTTTTAGTGCGATATTGTCAAAAAATTGGTAAAAAGTTTTTTTTATATTATTCAAATTGTTTGTAAGTGAATTAAGATTTGGTCCATATATGTACATGTTTTGAAATACAAGAAAAAATAGCATTAGTAACGAAATGTTTGAAGTTATTATTATTTGATCTTTTAAGCTTTTACGAGCACTTCAAGAGCTCAACTTCTGCGATGAAGTAAAAGCATAGCTTCCGATGGTGCAACCCGGAACCACCGATACGGTAGAGTTTATAAAAAAAAGAGAATCATTGCAGAGAAACAATCGAATTCATCAAAAATATAAAGGTCTTTAACTGCTTCGTAAGTCGAAAATTTGTCATTTTATAAAGCTCTTCAAATCTTTATCATTAATGACTACAACCCACTCGATAATTCAAAGTCAAAATTACAGTATGCCGGAAAATAAAAATCAGACTAATGCAAGAAAGGGTCGTGCCTAAAATTTACACAAAAAGTATTAGAAAAGTCTTTTATCTGAATGATTTCAAACAATCATTCTCTTAAAATAATTAACGTCACATTTGTTCGACAATCATGATTTACGATTGTAAACAGACCATACCCAAAATAAGTAAATTTAAAACCCATAACCGACAACAATAAAACCCAAGAAATAATATAATAAAAATTATCAAATCTTCATAAAAGGTAAAACAATTAGAAAATGGAAGGAGAACAATGTACATTTGTATGTAGATATGTATGTATGTGTGTATTAGCATGTACATATGTATTAATGACATTGTTTCTTCAGCCGTGTGATAAATAACTCCATGCATCCAACATATTACGGCTGAGTCTTCCACGTGGTGCCTGTCACTTTGTCAATACAGAAAGAACTAAAGCCAAAGCAGATTTTTCTACAAGTTTTCTTTTTCTTTTTTCCGATGGATTAGTTGTTACTAAACAAGATATATTAAAACCTACCGCACTTTGATTTTCATATGAAATATGAAATATACTCGTAGGTACAGATGTACATATATAATAGCTACAAATGTACAGATGTAGCACCGCATATGGTTATAAATATGTATGTATGCGTGTTTGTCTGTTTAGGAGCTATCATAAATATGTACGTACGCAGGTGAGTAGATAAACAAGCAGACATTATCAAACACACGCACACACGCACACACGCACATACATACCATGTGTAATTTAGTATCTAACATAGGTGATTTTCTGCACTATCTCGCAAAACAAAAAAAAAAAAAACTAAAGAAAAATCTACCCAATTTTTTTTTTGGATTGATCTGACTTATCAGTTGCGGTGACACATAGCAAACATTTCACGGTTTTATTTCAAATTTTTCCTCCTGCTATTACTCAGGTTTTTGCAATTTTTCATTTTGGATATATTAATTAAATTTTGTTTTATTTTTTGCCTATCCATAGATAAGCGAGCCCGTGGAGGTCCATGGTGTATTTCGTCAGCGACAAGACAATGACTTGGATATTGTGCCAACAAAACAATTACCACGTAAGTATTTAAATAACTTTTATTATTATTTTTTTATATTTTTAATCTTTATATTTATGCTACTAAAAATTTTTTGTTTTATTTTACTTTATTTTATTTTACGTCGTTTAATTTCATTGTATTTTATTTTAATTTAATTTAGTGTAATTTATTTTAATATATTTTATTTTATTAAATTTTAGTTTACTTCAATTTGTTTTTTTTTTTTAATTTTTTTTCTTGTTAATTTGCGATTTCTTATTTTGTTTTACTTTATTTAATTTTTTTTTTTAAATTTAATAATTTTCATTAAATTTATTTTATTTTATTTTATTTTTCTTAGTCTCAATTTATTTTATTTTATTTTATTATTTGTGTAATTGTATTTTACTTTATTTTATTTTATTAAGTTTTTTTTAATTACTTCAATTTATGTTATTTTATTCAATTTTGTTTTATTATATTTTGTGCATTTTGTTTTATTTTATATAATCATTTTATTTTATTATATTTTGTAATTTTTTTATTTAATATTGTTTATGTTATTTTTCTTTAATTAACATTTGTTTCATTATATTGTTCACTACCTTTATTTCATTATATTTTGTTTGGTTTAATTTAATTTATTTAGCCTTATTTTATTTTGTTTTTTTTTAACATTTTTATTTTATTTATTTTTATATTTTTTTTTATTTCATTATATTATTATTTATTTCGTTCTCCTGTCGTTTTCGTTTCGTTTCATTGTATTTCGTTTCACTACAGTTTATTTTATTTCGGTTAACTTCATTTCATTCCTGTTAGTTTGTTTTATTTTAATTTATTTAATTTAGTTTCCCTCCATTTCGATTTTTATTTAACACTTATTTTTCTTTAATTCTCTTGCTCCATTCGATTTCGCTTCCTTTTATTGAATTTTGTTTAATTTTATTCCTTTCGTTTCGTTCCATTTCATTGCTTGCTCTATTTAATTGTTTTAGTTCGCCATATTTTATTGTATTTAATTTTGTTTCCATTTATTGTATTCTAGTTGCTTTCCTCTTTCACTATTTCATGTTGTTTCTCAAATCTCGTTTAATTTAGCCTTATTGCATTTCGTTTCACTTCGTCTCTTTGCATTTCATTTCGTTTTGCTTCGAAGTCTGCATATTCGAAATTTTTATTTTATATTATATGTTAACTAATGAATTAAAATTAATTCCTTATCTCTCCTCCCCAGCCGTTCGCATTCGAAATCTCTCGAAAAGCACATCCTCACTTTTCCCGCCCCCACCACCACGTCGACAAGACAAAGTACGCAGCGTCATATTCGAAGAATACGAACTACCTGAACCACCAACACGTGAACCACCACGCCCCCCAGTCGACTTAACACGTCCGCCAACCGACTCTTTCAGCTCACCAGCCGGATCTCCACAAACGCGCACACCAGCCCTCAGTTTAGCTGAAGAAATGCCTACCTTCGATGAGCTCGAGCAGAAATATCGGCAAATGGAGCTAGTGGAGGAAGAGCAGACCAGCGTGTGGAAGGAAGCATCCACAGAGAGTATATTTCGAAAACGCGATTCGCCACCGCAACCACCGCTACGCCTAAATCGATACTCAGACAACGGAGAGCGGTTGGTGGGTATGCAAAAGTTCGTGAAATCGAAATCACCGTCTAAAGAACAGGAGCGCTTCCAGCAGAAATTGACTGACCGTCATTCCATGGGCGTTTTGCGTGCTGACGAAAAAAATATGAATACTATATTAGCTGAAGCAGATTCGCTACCCAGCGAAGTAAGGCGCTCGGCAAGTGTGGAGGAGTTCGGTGAACGCCGTCCAACCGGTTACATCAAGTACGAAGAAATCGACGTGGCCGGTTTGGAAGATTTGCGTGTAAAATGGGATAAAATGCAGACAAGTTTGAATGCCGAAAGCATAACATCCTATCCCAATTATGATCAAATAAATCAAGCGAGCACACGCGGTCCGCGTACGGTGGCTTACGCTGATGACATTCAACAGCTCGGAGGAGCGAATGAAGGTTTAGAGAGCAAATGTGCCACATCAGAATCGCAAGAAAGTATCGCCTTTACTAGCGACGAAGAGTTTGCAGACGAGCTGGATGGGGTTAAACCAAAGATGATGTTGAAATCTGCATCGCTAGCAAACTTCAGTTTTAATGGCTTCAAAGATGAGGTACCACCGCCAGGGACCGTAACGACGCCGATACATCAAGAAACATTTGCGGACCCTCATATCGCGATTCTGGATGTGGTGGACGAAGAAGACAATTTCGAAAAGCGTCAACCGAACGATAAAGTGGAAGCCTCACATTCCGAGAAATTGTGGAACGAGCTCGAGGCTAATATAAAGCAGGACGAACGAGACAAACGACTTTGGCTTGAAATCGAAAAAACGCTGGATCTAAATCGAGAATTCGTTAGCAATATTGAAGAGGAATTTGACAAAATACGGCACTCGTATGAGGAAAATGAAGCTGCCTTTCTGGAGAACACCGGCAGCCTGAAACGCGTGCCCGAGCAGGTGTCAATAGTCACACCAGAACCTGAGGGGTTTGGCAAGAGTATCGATGAGGATTGGGAGAATTTTGAAACCTTGGCAATAGAAAAACCTATTGCGCCTGTAGGAGCAGACGAACGCGTCGTGCAATTTCACTTATCCGAATTAGAGGACGCATACGATACCGACAAGGACTTAGCGCTGCATACAGAACGTCGACCAACCGACTTGGTACGCAAAAGCGCACCATTCAAACGCGAGTTGTCCAACATCGAAGATGTGAGTGAGCCCACATCACCGCACTACAGTGAGAGTCGCGTTGAGTTTGGGGAGCAAGATAACGAAAGATATGCCATGCCATGGAAGGAGCAACACCCAACGAGTTATGCGCGTACAGAAATTTCTGATCTGGACGATGAAGACTATGTCCATGAGCATAACAAGAAAAGTATTTTTGAGCCAGTGGAAGAGCCACTCACTGTAACTGTGCCAACTCAAGCAGATGCGCAGCCTAGACCACGGCAGAAGGTAACATTCGATTTTACCAGCACCGAGTACTACCAAGCGTCCAACGATGACGAAGAAGAAGAGCCAGAGGAGCGGAGAGCATCAAAGAGTTTTTCTGCAACAACAAAGTACACGTACAGCGATAGCGAGTCCGCTGATGAAGATACTGCCGCTCAGACTTGGCCAAAACCAATGCAACGCGTCACGAAAACGCATTACATAGCCAAGACGAATGAAAACGACCGCAGCATTACAGAGTTAAAAGTACCTAACAGATACCCTACGGAGATAGATATGAAAGATAGTTGGACCGTAAGACGGCACCGCCAAGAGATGAGAGTCACGAATGTAGAGGAACAACCTAAACCGGCTCTACGTAATACGACAGTAACAAACTTGATTTTGATGGAAGAGAGCGTCGTAACGCAATCGCCAATTAGTCATTTTAAGCCACATGCTGCTGTACGTCAACAGTACTTTGAGCAGAGCTACACCAATTCAACAGAGGCTTAAGCGAGCGCCACAAGAGAGAGTAATGTCAGAGGTAGAGAGAGCGCGAAATAGTGCAGAAACAAAAGGTAGTGCTGAAAAAAGCTGGAAAGCAAATTTGTAGGCTGACTTCGAAAAGTATTAAATGTAATTGAACCAAAGCGAGGTTTCACAAAGATAATGTGCCAAAAATATACACACACTTACGAGGAAATACAATATATGAGAACAGTTAAATAAAACAAATCAAATAGTTTTAAAATTGAAAACTGAAATAAAAAAAATTTTAACAAATAAAATATTGAAGCGAGAATAGTTTTTTCTGAATCGCATATAGTTATAGGTTTTTGAAAATCATTGGCGAGCGATATCTGTTTGTTTTTTGATCTGAAGGATCGGATAACATTTTACTTAGCTAGGAGAATTATTCAGCGATCGAAAATAATATGTAGTTATTTTTGAAATTTTAAAAGTTTTAGGTTTTATATTTGACTGAAAAAATAAATACTTTTTGTTTGAGCCAAGGCCAGTGTGTTAATAAACTTTTATAAACAAAACAAAATATGAAAAAATAAAAAATAAAGGTTAAATGTAAAAAAAAAATTGAAGTTAAATTTTAACCTTTATTTAAAAAAAAAATTCTTTTAACGAAAAAATAAAAGTCAAATTTCAACTGTTATTTTTTACTGAAAAGATATCGGTGCAATAATAACAATTATGTATTGATTGTTTAAAAAAAAAAAACGTTACAGTTACGGTTCCTGGTATTAAATTTGAAACAACCCTTCATTTTTTAACGTTAGTGGGCTCGATCTGATTTGTATGCATATAAAAAAGAATACGAATACAAATACAAGACCAAGACGAATACGAATTGAATATAATAAAGAAACTATAGGGATAACGAATAACTTTTTCGATATACGATAACAACGAAAATAACAGCATTGTCAACGATATCAGTTGCGATGATGCACACTATAGAAATTACGATAACAATAACGAGGTCGATAAAAAAAACGATATCGATAACAAAGATTGGTATCGATAACAAAAATTTATATCGATAACAAAGATTGATATCGATAACGAAAACTGTCTTCAATGGCCCGATAATGATGACGATTATAACGTTCTCGCGACAGTCGAGTCTACTACCAAGAACTGTCAACAATATTCCCCAATATTGTATGCAGAATATTTTATGCTGTTACAAAACCAACAACAACTATGTCTTCATTTTATTATTTATCGATAATGCCATATTGATGACATTATCATAGACGTAAACACGGTAGTCATTTTTTTTATCAGTTTTGTTGCCATTATTACTATCGATATCGTTTCGTAACGTATAATAGTTATATTTAGATATTATTGTCGAAAGTTGTATTGTTATCGATAGCACCATCGTCATCGATATAGTAATTAGCGCAGGTACGGTTATCGATATCGATATTATTATCGTTACCATTACTTTCATATTTTTCAATGTCGTTGTTCGTATCGTTTCTTTATCGAAATCGTGCTATCGTGATTGTAACAGCATAAAAAATTAACAGTTCATTTTTTGGGAAATCTTGCTGAAGTGAGAGATCTTGACGGTATATAAATACGGGTCGTTCCGGTATCGAATAACAGACGGTGGAGGGAAATCTATAAAATTTGTATTCACTTTCGTTTTCTTATAAGAATAAAAAGCGCGAGTGGCTGTGACTTTTTCTTTATATAGTATTTACAACTGAAAGTCAAAAACTTAACTATCGTTTTGCTATCAATTTTACTATCTAAATAAAATTTCTTCCAGAAATATCAAAGTATTAAAAAAACACTATAATAATGCTAATTCAAACTGTATACAACTTATTTTCTGAACGATACCGCTTCCAGGCTCTTGAAAACTATTACACATAACAAAGTCATGGAACCAAGACCGCCACGAGTAGTAAAAATTTGTTCGTTTTTTTTAAATATATTTGTCATTAGTAGAGTAGCAGAAAACAAATTCCCGGGAGTTTCTATTCACAATAGGGCTATATATATTTCAAATTTTCAAACACTCACCTATGTAATTTCGCTAGGGGAAAATGCAAGCATAATTTTTGATGAAATTCCGTAAATTCCTTATATGAGCGGAATAAATGCGTTGGATCGGTTTGACCATGACGCGTCACTTGCAAAATATAAGTATAATACTTTTCCATATCATAATGTTTCTGACAGCGCACTACCATAACGCTCTTCAACCGGCCATCCTGTTGCATGCTGTAATCGTAAAAACAAAAAAACAAATATGAAAAACTTTGAAACAATTTCTCAAGAAATTCTTCACTTACGTATACTTGCGCAGCACAAAGGACAGCAGCTCGCCACTGCCCTCATCGTTGCTGAAACGCATTTGTGCCAAATTGTGCAAAAAGAAATTGAATTGTGTAAACCAACTTTTCAGCGAGAATTGTATCATTTTAGCAAATGAAGCAGCCGCCTCGGGATTTGATTGCTCAGGCAGCAAAGCGCCACGCACATAAGTCACTGCATCTGCTGTCACGCCCGGTATGCCGGCAGTGGCCATTAGCGCGAGCATATGTAAAATGAGATCACCATGTTTGCGAATAATATTGAAGGCGCGACAACACAAATCGACGAAATAATGAAAATCTGTAGAGGGTTTATCGCCACCATTGATCACATAAGCCATATCAGAGGTGAGCACGAATGGAGTGCGATCTCTGTGAAGGAGTGAGTGTAGAGTTTAAGGTGGATGCAAGGGAAGATACTCGCATTTGAACAAATTATTACCTTTTAAAATTGCCAAACATTTGCGCATCGCCAAGAAATTTGCCGAAATCTATATGAAACAAATGACCTGAAGTTTTCAGCATAATATTGTCATTGTGACGATCACAGATGCCGAGTATGTAAGTCGCTACGCTGTAGCCGGCGCAGGAAACTGATTGCAATAAGAGTAAAGATTTTGGGTATTATAAAAAACTTATTTTTTTTTTGTTCACTTATATTATAACGCACCTGTAAAATTTTTCACCGCACGCTGATATTCCAACTGACTAGGATTCTGTTTGGCTAACCATTCGGCGATGGGTCGATCCTTAAACGAACCGGTCAAACCATATTCAACTTGAATTTTACGCAATGTCTCCGCATCGGACACCAACTCAATCATGCCCTTCTTAAAGCCGGTAGGCACACAATTAAAGGTAACCATTTTTAGATCCAAACCCTCAGCCAACCACATTTTATTCATAACACGTATGAGTTGTATGGTAAGCATGTCCTGTTGCAAATCGTCACCTGACTGTAGATGAACGTAACGTGAATGAGTATTGGATGTCGTGTCGTTAAAT
This sequence comes from Anomoia purmunda, assembly GCA_951828415.1. NCBI lineage: Eukaryota > Metazoa > Arthropoda > Insecta > Diptera > Tephritidae > Anomoia > Anomoia purmunda. The sequence continues at coordinate 111,072,164 of OX639996.1, read as the reverse complement.
GCAAAACAAACCTTAAAAATTGCCGGTAACACTTCACCATCTGAACTATTATAGGATATTTTTAGTGGCAGCGTATTCGAGTTGAAATAACTGCAACTGCGCACATTTACACCAGTCACTTCTAACTCGGGGCCCAAGGGTAGTGAGGTTGGTTTGTCGCCCAACTGCTGGTGTACTGTTTCCATGCCGAAACAGAGGGTTTTCTGGCGCAGTGATTCCTTGGCTTCCTTTACAGATTCGGCAAGCCGCGCCAGACTCTGTAAATGAAAATTTATTATCAATTTTCACTTTTCTTAAGCTCCCTATTTTTCGTCGTCTATAAAAGTTATCTTTCTTACTTCCTCCCTTCCTAAATTTTTGTTACGCCTCTAGCATTTGTCTCTCTCTTTCTCCCTGTATTTTTGTCTATCTATCTTCTCTCTTGATTTCTCTATATCTCTTCCTCTTTCTTTCCCTATCTTTTAATCTCTATTTCCCTCTCTCTCGATTTCTCTATCTCCCTGTCTTTCCCTGTCTCTCTCTCTCCCTGTCCTATCACCCTAATTCCCTGTCTCTCTCTTTTTCTCTATCTTCATTTCAGACTATTCTGGGAAAGATGGACACGGAAAAGACGCCAATTTCAGTAACAATCGTTCCCTGTCTCTCTCTATCACCCTAATTCACTGTCTCTATTTCTGTCCCTCTCTTTTTCTCTATTTTCATTTCAGACAATTCGGGGAGGGATACGACACAGAAAAAACGCCAATTTCAGTAACAATCTCTCTCATTCTTCCTGTTTCCACTAAACTTCGTTTTATTTTTTCTCTCTTTTCCCCCATATTCCTTTCCCTATCTACATATCTTCACTATCCCTGCCTTTTATCTGCACCTCTCTCTTTCACTCTCGTACGATATCTTCTCTCTTTATCCCCTTTTTTTCTAACCAGCCACCTCTCATTTTAAACCCATATCTCTCTACATCTTTAGCGGTCTGACTCATTGCCCCTCTATATCTTATCTATAATTTCCTCTCTATTTTTGGTCCTTGCTGTCACATAATTATCTATAATAAATAACTCTTTTGAACTCATTCGGTATCTGTTTCTTTAATATTTTCACTATTTCTATCTTTTTATCGCAATTTCTCACTTCCCCTTTCGATCTTGTTTTCATTCCCTTTTGCTCTTCGCACCATTTTCTCTATCACACTTTCTCTATCTCTCTCTCTCTCTCTCTTTCTTTAAAGTGCTCTCACCTTGCACATCATATTCTGGCTGAGAAAACGCGACAACAGCCGCTCGCCACACACCGCCAGCAGCGCGCGCAACATCATCTTATTGCGTCTATAGTAGCGAGCCTGCGTTATCAGCGACTCATCAATCTCATTTGCCACCGATGAGGCATCGATCGAGTTCTGCGGATCATCACCGGGCAAACTATGGACCAGAAGCCAGTACATGTGATGCGCGATACGCGGCGATTCCAAACACTTGCAAAGCAAGAAACGTGCCATTGCCGACGCCTCGTAAGTGTCGTGCTTTAGCGCTTGCAGCAATTGCGGCAGATAATCGACTAGCTGATCATTGGGCAGCTGTGATATCCACTCGACTGCCTTCTCTCGCACTTTGGCATCTGGGTAGCGTGGTAGTAGTAATTCCAATGCTTGCAGCGGTGACAGTAGCGCCCACGAATGCAGCAGCGAATGTAGATCCATGAGGCTAGCGTAGTCCCAACTGTGCGCGGCATGCAGTACCTTCGGCAATGCATAGGGAAAACTCTGCAAATACAGTCGCTTTTCCCAGAATACTTCACGTTTGTCCTTTGCGCCAGAATAACCCTGCTCGGCGGTATCTAGCAGTTCTTGCTGCAAATTTGCATCCAACGAATTGAAGTCATAACGTGGCGCTGGCGCTGGCTGTTCCAACGGCTCGGGGAACAGTATGCGCCCACCATAGGGCGGCACTTCAATACTCAATACCGGACAGATATCTGGCTGTGGATGACAGCCACGCGCTGGTGCGGGACCTAAAAATTTATCCGTTGTTGGCGGCCACATTGAAAGCAAATACGAACCGCAAATCATTTCACGCTTCTGATCGAAAAGCTGTATGGCGCACCAGCCCAATTCGGTAGCCACATGTCGTCGCTCGCCATTCGCATCCGTATTTTGCTCATTCTCCGCCGTCTGTGTGCCATAGAGCACAAATATTAATCGCGATTCGCGTGGCAGTGTACAAATCGGATTTTTTTCGAATGTGAGCCATGAAGAGAAATTTAGACGTGGAAATAGACCGCCACTCATATCGTTTGAACACTTCGTGACTATCGGATCGGATACGAAACGTGTGCCATAGTTGATTTGCACGCCAAGCGAGTAGTCGTCGTAGCGCCAAGTGGGCGGGGGTCGATGGAGGCAATTAATGCTGACCACAATTGGTTTGAGTACACATGAAACAGGTATGGGCGCTTTGTAGTGAAAATAAAGTGTTAATCAAATATTTTTGCGGTATTTTCAGTAGGCGTATACTCACTCGTAGAATAATCTAAAGATTTCACAGAGAATCCCACACGGAATAGATTCGAATACAACTCTATCAACTCTTGCACGGCATCACGCAACTGACTGCACTTCAACTTAATCTGATCTAGCTTGGATCGTGGCACCAAACGCACCTCTGCATAATCACCACGCTCGCTTACAATCTCTGGATTTGTTTCTGAATTTTGTGTAGCATACTTCACTTGACCCTCTTCACATATACGTTTGAGATCTGCTATGCAAGCAGAGATTTCGAGTGTGTCTATAGAGCCGAGTAGCGCGCAAATTGCCTTGACGCCTTGTACTACACCAGAGCATGAGAGTATGGAACGTGAATTTGGATCGGCAGACTCCAGTTTATCGATCTCTGTTTCGAGCGTTTCTGTGGTAGAAAAACACTGTTAGGTTTAATATCACATCTCTATCGATTTACATACCTATTAATATCATCATATTATCATAGTTGATGGTGGTTGCCATTTCATTCGGTAATATATCTTCGGCACGTAAATCGGCATCACGCAGATCGTCACTTTGTGTACGCGCAATCACTTGCAAAATCTCCTCGGATTTAACACATAAGCCCAGTTGTACATCCTGCTCCAATTTGAGACTGTTATGCACACATTCCAACTGACTGAGTTTCGATGTGGGCGATAGCCATTCCGAGACACCGATGGGCTGGAAAGATAAGTTCGATATGTTACTTTAATAGTTGACATCTATTTCAAATCGACCTGAGGTTGAAATCGACCATTTTTGATTTATGGAAAAAAATCTAAAATATTTTTTTCGAAAGTTATGCAAATTTAAAATCTCAACATTTAATTTTTGAATATCTCGAAAAGTTCTATAGTTTAAAAACAGATTCTAAATTAATTTTAAATGTGATACTTGAGAATAAAAAATATAAATATGCCTAGAAGAAATTTTCAAAAGTTAAAAATTTGACAAATTTTGAAATTAAAAAAATTGAAAAACTGGTAATTTTGAAATTATCCAGATAGTTTTTATTTTGGTAAAAAACAATGTTGCCGACTATTGAATTCCTAAAACCGTATTATAAAGAAAATTTGGGAAATATATGTACCTTGAAACGAGTTTCGAAAAATTCAAAATTAACAAAGAAAAACTAACTATTAAATCAAAACATATTATAAGGTGATATGTGAAAATTATATTTTAGAAAAGAAATTGGAAATATTAAAAAAAAAAATCAGAAATTTGTTTACTTAAAAAATAGTAATTATTAAAATTTCAAAGTAGCTTTTCCTTTCGAAGATATGGATTTTTGATTTTTAAAACTATTGAACACCTCCAAAAGTATTATGAGGTGATATTTGGAAAATATATTTAGAAACAAATTTCTAAAAATAGAAAAATATCAGATTTTTTAATTTAAAAATTGATGCAAAATTTCAAATTTAAATGTATGTATTTATGTACATACATATGTATATGTATATATACATACATATGTACATACATATGTATGTTTAGTTTCATAAATAATTCTGAAAAAATACTTTGGGAAAAAAATCACAATTTTAATTTTAAAAAAAAACCGAAAAAATAGTAATTTATTTAATTAGCAGCGTTTTCCTTTCAATTATAAGAATTTTTGAATTTCAAAAATAAAATTTTTTCAAACTTTTGAATACCTCGAATAATAGTATAGTTTTAAAGGTGATATTTGGAAAACATATTTTGAAAAAAAAAAAAATCGAAAAATAAAAAAGTCCACAATTTCTTTATTTAAAAACATAGAAATTCGAAAGTTATGCAATTTCCTTAAGTAGTATTTATAGTTATAAAAAAGTTTTAAGGCTAATTGAAAATAAAATCGAAAAATAAAAGTATTTCAGAGTTTTAAAAATTATTAAGGATCTAAAGCATTTATTAAATTTCTAGCTATGTTTTATTTAATAACTCTAACTGACTTTAAAAGATCCCGACATTTAAACAAAAAAAAATTTTTAATCAAATACCGCTAGTTTAAAAAACCATTATAGTCCTACTTACCTTCACCACATAATCACTGGGTGTGCCTTTTATTAGGCCCTCCAGCGAGCAAAATGCCTGATCAATGACCAATTCCACAGCCGTATTAACTGAAACGAAGAATTTCAAAAATATTGTAAAAAACGAAGGCAAATCGTTGAGCATTAAAATCACACTCACTATCACATGTAAACACCACCGGCACACCATACCCTTTCACCTGCCCCTGCATGCGCGCCATATCCGACTGCGGCAGCAAAGCCTTCAGGGCAGGATGTACCAAAATCTTTATGCTCGTCTCCAACGGGTAGTGATAGTTAAATTCCGATGCAATTACATGACCCGGATTGGTCTGTGCATCATTGTACAAATACCGCATACGTAACTCTTTAACCATGAAAAAGAATTCCAATAGCTCTGGATCGACAGTACGACGATCGGTAACCACTTCATAGAGACGCGTTCCAGTGGTGGTTTTTCGACGATCCAACGTTGCACTCGGCCGCACAAAAGAATTGACAGTGGAGTGAAAGTTCCCAGTAGCAGCACTAATACTACTACTACTACTACTATTTTCCATGCCATAATCTTGTTTTAGCGTTGGATAGAGACCAGGCAGAACAGGTGGTGAACGTGAGCCGCTATTGCGTGGCGGCAACGGCGGTGGGGGTGAACGTGAACTATTTGGCGATTGCTCATCGAATTGATAGTGCGCTGAGCTGGCGATGGCAGTTGGATCGTAGGTGAGTATTTCATCGCGACTGAGATAATCCGAGCGCCAACCAATGGAGGAGACTGTAGAGTGAAAAGAGGAGTAGGGAGATTTTTATTTTTCATTTTTTTTTATAAATGCGGAAAACTAACTATAATCAGCTTGCATTTATGTATTTATTTTGTTTTTGTTTGTTTTTTGATTCACTTACCATTTGGACTAACGGCACTCTTCTCCAACTTATTCACCGCATCATAAACGGGATCAGAATATTGCGTGCCACCGCCACTATAGAGATAATCGAATGGATCGTATTCAGCATAGTAGGAGGTACAATCCGATCCATCATCGTAACCTGTAAGCAGCGAATGCATCGTTTTATTTTATCGCATAAATTAGACACTTAACTTGTTTGACGGCAAAATTTCACTTTCGCAACTGTGCAAAAAACAAACAAAAAAATCAAAACTGCGGCAAATCGCATTGGCGTGAATTAATTATAATAAAGTGGCCCCCTCGCAAACAACGGTTTAGTGCGAATCATATTAGACAGACTTTTTGTTATTGTTATGACGAAAAACCTGCTGAACGCTATAAAAAAAAATTCAAATATAAAATAGTTTTTATTTTTGCGCTTGGCCGGGAGACAACAACGACAAAGCAGATAGAAGACGATCACGACCGGCCAAAGACACACGAAAACAACACAAAACAGAAAAAAAACATATATTTCAAAATATTTATTTTAATAATAGAGTGTAGGAACTGCAACCGCAACGTGTCGAACACGCTGTGTCGATAACTAAATCGTTTTTGCGCTGCTTACAACGCTGCCGCTGAGGTACATTTTACATTTACCTAAAATCACAACTACACAACAATAGAACATTTTCACAATTCAATTGTTCGCCTTTGATTCGATTCGAACTCGGGAACTGCGTGCAAAATCCGAAACAAAATGTGTGAGTTCGAAGGAATTTTTACGAAATAATAAAAACAATAGAAGTGGCGCTAAAAAAAACTATGTAGCATTGAGGCAATAAATTATAGGAGAAAATACGACATTTTCCGAAATCAAAGCGTAAAATTAGTAATTGTAGATACTGTACGAAATTTCGGGATCTCGAATCCAACAAAACGACTTTATTGATACTTAAAATAGTTACATAGTAAATTGAAGATTTTGTTAACATCGGAAGGCACATAATCTTTAAACTACTTGAGGTTTTTCAAAATCAACGAAGCAAGAGTACTCTGAAAATTTTCGAGATCCCGAAATTGGAAGACAGGATCCCCATATTATTTTGTTATTTTTCAAAACCAGAAACCCAAATTGGGAAGGCACAGATTCACCAAACTATTTCGGTTTTTCGTAAAATCAACGAAGCAAGTGGACTCTGGAAATTATCGGAATCTATTAGCAAAAAGACATTGGGAAGGCAGACTCTCGAAACTATTTCTGTTTTTCGCAAAATCCACGAAGCAAGCGTACCCTGCAACGATTCTCGAAACTATTTCGGGTTTTCCCGAAGTAAGCACACTAAGCAAATTTTCGAGATCTCGAAAGTGGAAGACAGGATTGCGACATTAATTTGGTATTTTGAAAAATCGCCGAATTCTTAAGGCATTAAGCAAATTTTCGAAATTTTCGAAACTGAAAAAAGATAAAATCCCCCCACGAAATAAAACGTGAAACCGCACAGCATTGTGGAAATATTGGGAATTCTGTAACTGAAGGATGCGCTGCCCAGAAATTCAAATTCAAACGCTAATCCAGTGATTTTACCAACAATGCGACATAATTTCGGGATTCACAAATATAAATCGAACGCGAATCCAAAACCATTAGTGGTCACATTGTGAAAACTTCCAGAGTTCCGAAACTTTTTATTCAGTATCTGTATGAGGAAATTTTTTGCATATCGGGCGCATGTTAAGTAAAGCGTCGTGTTTTTATTCTCATACATACGTACAGTGCCGGAAAAAAGTATTGGTACAGTTTTTTTTTTTTTTAATATTACACACATTGTTATTCATGCCCAATTTTTATTTTTTCCTATAGCGCATGAAAGAAAAATTTTCATATAGAAAAAAATGGCGAAAAAAATGATAAAAAATCATAGAGAATTTTATCCACTTAAAACTTGCATGTTTTTGTACTAAAATTTAATGGGTTACAAAACTACATATCCCAAATTTTTCTAAAAACTCTGATTTTAAAAAAAGTTTGAAATTTTGGCGAACAATTTTTTTTAAATTTGCCTAATTTTTATGAATTTATTGCAAAATTTTATATTTGGACTTAACTTTAGTAAAACATTGTGAATAATATTACAAAAAAAATTGACAATACCTTTTTCAGGCACTGTATATAAAATATTGTAATCAAAACATTAGAAACAAAATTCAATTCAATTATCGACTAAAAATTGTCTACGCAAAAAATACATATATACAGGGTAACCCAAATGCTGACTACTTATTGTTTCAGGAAATTACGCCACTTACCATTGTTTAGTAGTATCTCACCCCCGAGAATCTCATAAAATGAAATTTTATTTATCTTTATAATTTCTTCCATTTTTAAAATGTATTTTACTTTTATTTGGATCACCCCTTATACACATACATAGGTATATTAGTGTGAATGTTTTTGTGTAAAAAATAGCACATAAATATTTGCCGCCTTTTCATTATAGCAGGCCAGTGCTAATCACACAATCGTACAATGAACGAGTTGAGTTGAAGAGCTGCCTATTTTGTGGAAACGCATTTTCTAATGGCTTATCAAATAGCCACAAAAATCGAGCGAAAATCTTTAAGATAATGCGCAGAACAAGACAATATGACAGCATAATTTGTACGGTATTAAAAAGTAGCAAATGTGCGAGAGGTGTAGGCGGATTTTTTTTTTACTTGTTTTTTTTAGAAAGTAAAATAAATGAAACTAGCAATATACGTTGATTTTTGTGCTTGGGGCTTTTAAAAGCCAATAAAATATAAATCTAGGATAGCAGGAGGGAAATTCATAAAATATGCGAGACTGAAATGCTTTTGCTTACAGAATTTATGATAACAAAGCGCGTGGATCAAAAATATATATGAAACTGGGTCAATTATTTTACTGTCTACTCAAAATTCAAATCGATCCACCCAAGCCAACGCGAAGAGATTATATTGAACAGTGGAAATTCTCTTCTACCACTTTTTCTAATGGAAAGTATGTTTACCAGTAAAAAAAACAAACTCTGCCTATAGAGGAGCCCGATCTACATCCTTCTGGCTGCTCTAGGTTGACTAGGCCTCGCGCGACTTATCGTGAGGCTCTTTCCTCGTTGCTGTATGAAGGAGAGTGAAGTTTTTCGACAGAAAACTGCCAAATAAACAAAAGGCTGTATTAATTTTTCGATCATATTTGAGGTGATTCACAACGTGCCCTAACGTGTCATATGACATAAAATTATACAATTTCAAAAATATCCACTATGACTTTTCAAATTAAAAATTTTATGACTTTAAACAACAACCGATGGTGTAATGAAAGAAATATGATGAGGAGATGTGGTGATCTCCGAAATAGCTGTAATTTCTACCACTCCTGACTGTTGTTGTTTTTTCCCAAAATACTTTCCTTATACTGGCCTTGAGCTCAAAAATGAATATTGTCGTTTAATAAAATCAGGGCAAAAAATAATATATGAATATTTTATGACTTTATGATTTATGATACATTATGACAACTTGTGAATCACCTTATTGTGATTTGTATTTGTATAGCTGCACCCCAATTTTGTCGATCATAATGACAATAATGGAAACAACAACAATACAGCTTATATTTGTGATTGTTGACATGATTGAAAATATTTATTTATTTTTTTTTTTTATTTATTTGAAGAGAAATAATTATAAATAATAATTCCACTTATAGATATAAAGCACTGGCTGCCAGGGCCTTCGGCTTATGTAATAAAATCTTAGTCTAGTATATTCATATCTGATATCGAAGTTTACAAAAGGTAAAATACAATATAAAAAGTGAATTTCAATACAAAAGTTATTGGATGCATATAAATGTATTTAAACTAAATAGTTAATTTGCTGAGTGCAATATATTTAGAAATAATTGTTATATTACTGTCATCAGTTCGTTCTAGATATAAAGATGGTCTATTGTTGGAAAAAACGTTAGCTCTGATTTGTTGAAGTCCCGGGCAAGTATCGAGGAGGTGTGTAACCGTGAGATCATTTGATCCACAGTACTCGCAATTTGGTTTATTTTTGCCAGTTAAAATATGAGCATGTGTAGCAGTTGTGTGTCCTATTCGCAGTCTTACAAATGTTCTTATGTTTTTAGATGTAGATATTGCTGGAAACAAAGGCCTTATTCCCGCAGGATTAAATTTTTTGTAATGATGATCATAACAACTCCATTCTCTTGCTTGGACGTCATACACGTATGATTCAACAAGTCTACGTATATCTTTATCGGTGAAGTAGTCGAACAAGTGTAGTGGTTGTTTGGAAGCTTCTTTCGCTTTTTTATCAGCGATTTCGTTGCCCGGAATTCCGGTATGGCTAGGCACCCACATAATTTTTATCCAACTATTGCATTTTAATAGGATGTTACGAATATTGCATATTAAAGGTGTATTATTGGTATTGAATATCGCTTCAATTGCAGATCTACTATCGCTACATATAACGCATTTATTTCCTATTTGGGAAGCAAATTGTACTGCCTCAAGTATTGCGGCTGCTTCGGCAGTGAATACCGAGCAGTAAGCTGGCAAGGAACCGACCATGATAGTAACACCTAGCTGGTTTGTCACAGCAAACGTCGTGCTGGTATCAGTCTTTGATCCATCCGTAAAATAAAAGTTCCAATCGATATTAAAAGGCTCTAATACTGCATTATACATTTGTTTGTACTCATTACTGCTGGTGGAATGTTTTGGGTACTTCAGTAAGTTGTTGATAAGTGATGAGTCTGGAAGCGCACTTGGTTGATACTCTGATGTTTCAATTAGTAATGGTGTGGTTACTATGCTCAGCTGTTTGGCTAGGGTTATGCAGCGTATAATAGTTGACGGTTTACGAGTAGTCTTGAAATTTCGTAAAGAAGAATTGATTTGAGAAAATATTAATTTGTTTCTGCAGTGAAGTAGTTTTGGTATAAGCATCATGGTGTTGCGCATGGTTCGGTGGTTTATATTTGGCAATCCAGCTTCAGATAGAATCGCCTTAATTGGCGACGTTGGAAAGGCGCGAATACTTCTTCTGGCTGCTGCGTGGTAGGGTGCGTTCAAGAGCTTAATGTATGTGTTAGCGCAATGTCCGTATATACAAAGTCCGAAGTCAATTTTTGATAATATTAATGCTTTTGTTATATTGACAAGAGTATTTGTGTGAACTAAACAGTATTTCGATGACAAAAATTTAATTACATTTAGTCTGGAGAAAAGGCTTATTCTAACATATTTACAATGCTCTTTAAACGTTAGTTTATTGTCAAATATAAGTCCTAAAATTCTTAATTTATTAGTGTGTGGGATAGCAACGTTAGAAAAGGATATATTAGGAAAGGAACACTTATGTTTTCGGCATATATGGAAAGTTGCGCATTTTCTAGGCGATAAATTAGCACCTGAAGTTTTTGACCAATCACGTATTTTTTTCAGTATACTCAAAAAGATGTGATTTACTTGGCTTAGATCTCGAGTTTTAGAAAAAATTAAAACATCATCGGCATAGATGCAGTGTTCCACAGGTCCACTAGAACTTATTATGGTACTTATTTCATTGAACGCGATGGTGAATAACGCAACGGAAAGAGGTGACCCCTGTGGAATACCGTTGTGGAGATCATGAAGGCCAGATTTATGCTTATTGGCAATAACAATAAACTTTCGATTGGTTAAGAACGATTTGACTACTTTGTATAATTTTTCGCCAACTTTCCATTTTTTAAGTTCTCTGAGTACAATGTGAGGTCCGATCCTGTCAAAGGCCTTTTCGAAGTCTAAGCTTAGCACAGATACGTGGTTTCGGTTTGACAAAGCTGTAGAAGCGTAGTGTTCAAAGAATAGAAGTGCATCGGTGACTCCTAAACCTTTTTGGAAGCCAAACTGTTGGGAGTTTATGAGACCGTTTGCTTTGGCGTACCACATCACTCTTACAGAAATAATTTTCTCTAAGATCTTGGACATGCAAGGAAGTAAGGATATGGGTCTAAAGTTTTCTATTTCAGAGGAAGGTTTATTTGGCTTGGGAATGGGCAGGATGGATGCTATCTTCCACTCCTGAGGATAGATTCCCTCGTTAAGGATATTATTGTAAAGTGCAATTAGTCTTTTTTTAAGGGATTGGGGGAGGTTTTTTAGGATGGGGTAGGAAATTTTGTCCAATCCTGGAGTTTTACCAGTCATCGATGCTATTGTCACATCGAATTCTTTCAATGTGATGGAACCATCCGCTTGGACAGCTTTGAAAGAGGGGAATGGATTATTGTAGTTTTCAGCGATTGTTTGATTTTTTAAGGTGTTGAACTCATGGTGAAAATTTTGACTAGTGGAGTAATCTGACCATGTTTCCGCAAATTTCTGAGCGATGATATGAGGGTTATAAATAGGGCCTTGAACTGAGTGTATAAAGGGTATGCTGGACCGTTGTGAAGAACCTGTAAGAATTTTAATGTCTGACCAGATTTTTTTTGTGCTCGAAGATGGATTAATATTGGCCGTGAGCTTTTCTATAGCATTTCGTTTGGCAGATTTTAGTTCCTTTCTAAACGCCGCGTTCGCTTTTTTGTAGCTTATGAAATTATGGTCGGTTCTTGATTGTTTGTATTTGGACCACATTGTTTGTTTATTGTTCCTCAAAATTGTTAGGAGATTTGACCAGTATGGCAATTTAGCAAAGAAGCGCTTTGTACTGGATTGGGGTATTGTGCGATGGGCTGCTGATCGGATGATTGTTTTTATAGCGGATGCTTCAGCATTTATGTTTTTAGACGGAAATTTGTTGGATGAAAGTAAAACAGAAAGTCGCTGAAAGTTTGTCCAATCTGCTTTCTCTGTTAAGAACTTTGATATGGGCTTTACTTTATACCAATTAGGGATGGAAATGGAGGTGATGATAGGAAAATGGTCGCTATTATGGAGATCGTCAATTGTTTTAGAGAAAAGTTTGGGTGCAATTGGAGTGGAGGCAAGGATGATGTCGGGATGGGTGAAAGTTTTATGGGTGGAGAAGTGGGTAGGAGATCCATCGTTTAGGACGACTAGGTTGTGGGAAAGAATTATATCCTCAATGGTTTCTCCCCTTTTATTACTAGCGGGTGAACCCCAAAGTGGGCTCCATGCATTAAAGTCGCCTAGCAAAACCATTGGGGAAGGAACAGTGTTGATGATATTACTAAGATCTCTATAAGTAAAATTCTGATGAGGCGGGATGTAGCAATTGACAATCGTTATTTTAAAGCCAATATCAATTTCAAATGCTAAGCAGGCAATGCTAGAAGTGACTGGAATTTGTATATGATTGATGGAATTTTTGATGAAAAATGCAATGCCTTGCTTGCAAGAAGTATTTTGACTGCTATTATAAAAGTAACTTGTATAGTTATTGGGAGAATACGCTATCTTATTAGCGGGAAGATGGGTTTCTTGCAAAGCAACGAATTCCGGTGAAAATTCATTAAATAAAATATTTAAATCGGGATAATTATTAAATAGTCCGTTTATATTCCATTGCAGTATTTTAATCATTTATCATTTGTGTTTGAATTTCTGTGGGGAGTGTGGGGAGAGTGGGTAGGGAGGGAAAAAGGGAAGATGGAATATCAGGAGAGGTAAGGTGGTTGAGAAAATTTGAAAGTATTGTTGTTGTTGTTGAGTCATCGACTGAAAAAGTGGTTTGACTGGTATTTAATTTGTTTGTGAGACTGGCGTTGTTTTCTTTTGTTTCGTTGTTCGTATTAATTATATTGGTGTTGTTGTTGCTCGAACATGTTTGTTCAGCTTGGGTAGCGTTATTGTTATTGTTTTGTTGTGAATTTTTGGAATTTTTTATTACATTGGAAAAGGAAAGAGAGGACTCGTTAAGAGTTGGAGGTATTTGCATTTTTTGCATTTTAATCGCTTCGCGCATAGAGCACTTACTATCTGTTTTTATCTTTATTACTTGCTTCATTTGGATGAATTTTGGGCAAGATTTGCTGGAAGCTGGGTGGCTGCCAGAGCAGTTTGCGCACAAAGTGCGAGAGCATACTTCTGGAGTGTGAGGAGGGAGTGCGCATATGTCACAGGTAGATGTTTTGTTGCATCTCTTTAGTGTGTGTCCAAACAATTGGCAATTTTTACACCTCATTGGATTTGGGTAGTATGGGCGCACTTTAGTAGTATACCATGATACTTCCACTTTCTCAGGCAATTGATATATATCAAAGGTAAGTAAAACTACTCCGCTAGGTACTTGTTTATTCTCAACATATTTTGGAAATTTGTAAACTGATACAACACCCTGTGCTTTCAGATTTTCTATGATTTCATTTTCTGAAATGTCATTAAGACATGGTGCGTAAATTGTGCCTTTTGAGTAATTTAGGTTGTTGTGTAGCTCAATTTTTACATTACATATTCCATTTAAAGTTGTTGTTTTAAGGAACTTGTTTGCAATATTATCATTTTTAACAAAAATTAATAAATTTCCGTCTCTAAGTTCGGAAATATTAATGATTTCAGAACTAATCGCTTTTAAGGCCTTGTGCACAGCAAAGCAAGAGTACTTGTTTAAAGGTTTTGTTGAATTTGTTGAATTAGCCACTAAGAATTTTGGGTTATCTTTCTTAGTTAGTGGTAAAGTGGGAAACAAGTCTTTAGTTATAGATTGAGGTTTTTTTCTTTTAGCTTTTGGGCTTGATAACAGGGCGAACCTGTTATGCCCGAGAGGGGGGCCCTCAAGGGACATAATTACTTTTCAACGAAACACAATCAGTAGAAGCACACGTGGCTTACCAATAGAAGTAAATTGATAATTGTCTTTGCTATCAGAAAAGAAGAGTAAATAACTCGAAAACACTGAGAAACACTGAAATCACTTTAGGCACAACCGTACGCGAAGAGTATCAGTCGATGATACTTCTCAAAAAAAAATAAATAAAATAAATCGATCAAGCTTGATTGAAAAAATAACTTAAGTACATATGATCGAAAAAAATAAAATCATAAAATAATGATAATAAAATTTAAAATAAAAAATCTTCCCAACTAAAATAAGGATCGATTGAATAATTAGAAAGTGCAAAAATGATTTTAGATCAATATTTGAGTTTTATTTCAAACGAAATCTTTCCAATAATATATTTCAACCCAAAAAAAAAACATGATTTGCAGTGCCTGATTTTTACTCAAATAGTTCGCGGAAATCAATTGCGAATATTACAAGTTGAATGTTTACAGTCGTAGACTTCGTTTGTCGCCCATAATGTACGAATTAAAGTTGGTTTTACACGTTAAGTATTTGCATCTGCAGATGTCACTTTTTACATGCGGACAGATAAGCATAACGCCTAAACACAAATGAAATTTTACTTTCTACAAAGCAGGATATATAAATGTTGGTATTTTCATTTGATACCCTGTTTTTTTTACGTTTCAAGAAGCCCAAAGGAGAAGTATATTTAAAACGGATAAAATACTGTCAGTCGGATGCAATAACAAATTTATCGTAAAAGTGGCATTTGCACATGCAAATACTTAACGTGTAAAACCAATTTTAAGTAGATTACAATAAAACTGGAACTGAATCAAACTCGGAAAAAAACTGCAGAGAACTCCGAAGTGGGAATCAAGAGTCAGGGCTTTCGATATATGCAATGGGACAGAACGTTTACGTATATTTCGCTCTCCAACTTTTCGTCTATTTCCAGATAGGTATATTCTCCTTCCACATGTTGTTGCTGTTGTTGTTGTTGTTGTTGTTGTTGTAGCGGCTACTCACGCCCTGTGAAGAGCGGATTCACCCATGGTCATTGTCGTCAAACTCATCTAGGGGGGAGACCAACGAAACGTGCTGTTTCGACAGAGTTGGACCAGAGGGACAGGGGGGTTAGATGAGTAGATTTGAGAGGGCATGTGAATAACCCTGCTTAAATCGGCCTACCCCATAAGTCTCCTTCCACATCACAACGTTCTGTGCGGACCACAGTTTATAAGCGGCAGTCCTGTCCGCTTTGTTTCTATTTTATTCATTCATTGATGCCACCAGAGGGTACTTGGGAACCACTGCAACTAAGTGTGTGCACTAGGGTGGTTCTTAAAAATTCAATGGACAATTTTTTTCAGTCAAAAAATTTAAATTAATATCTGATATCCTTCGACTATTGTATGTAGTATAAATTTTGGGTATTAAATGGAAAAAATTAATTTTAAATTTTTGAGACTTCATAAGGTAAACTGATATTTGACCGCTGCGTGACACTCACCCCTTAGCTCTCTTAGCTAGTGATATTAGTGATATCTTCGACTAGAGTCGTATCGACGTAGGGGTAGAGGTTTAGGAAATCAAACGTAAAAATTTTCTCTCTCTTCATTTAAGAGCCAACCTAATGCGCATACTAGCAGCCAAATTTTTACGACATTCAAAGTTTGAATTACGAAATTGCACTTTATTATATTGACTAAAATTGGGCGTGCAGTAAAACCTCAAATCCATTTTTTAAAATTCTGAAGATAAAAGTTTGAAATATTGATGACAATTTGTTAGATTTGTTTTCTCATTTTCACTAAGTTTGTAATTTAGATTTATATCAGGTACCAAAAATAATCAAAATTATGAAGGATCTTTATTTTTTAAAATCATAATTTAAACGCTATTTTACAATTTCTCTTTTTTTGGTAGAGGTTAGCCTTTTTTTTTTTTTGTTTTTTTTTTGGGTGAGATCAAAGTTAACCCTCAAAATATGGTCGGAAAAATAAAAATTACATAATACGAGTAACGATTAAATTATGATTTTTATTATAAAGGTCTTAATGGTTACCGAAATTAAATAAAGCAAAATAAATAGTCAAAACTTGTCAATAGGTGGTGGCGTTATAATTATGAAATTGGCTATGCTAACAGCACAGATATTTATCATTTCTATTATCGCTTATAGATTGCAGTTGCAACAAAGGAATTTTGTTTTTTTTTTGTAAAACCGAAGCTGTCATAAATTTTTGATAGAAACCTGCATATAGTACCTAAATGCCCACAATCATAAATATGACAAAATTAAAATCAATGAAAGACATGAAAAAAAGATAATAATATAATGCAGCTTATCACCAAATGCACCCATACATATGTATATACATACATACATACATAAATAAAAGCAAGTAAAGAACAGAAGAAATGACGGCGTATAAAAACAGTAATGAATTATTAAAAAAAATTTTTTTAAAATAATAAACTTAAAAAAAAAATGCAGCCAAGAGTCATAAAATAAAACAAACAAAAAAAACACATACTTGAATGACAAAAAGTACGCACAAGAGGTTGGTTTATGATACAAAATATCAAAATTTCTTTCATTGCACCAGTATTAAACATTAATTTTACATACCTACACAGACACACATTTATTATAAACAGTGTACACAATGTGAAATGAAACAACAATTTTTCAGTAGTTTGTTTTTTTTTTGCATAATTTCAAACGCTGCGCGCGCTTATATCCGCAACGCCTTTCCAAAAATATATAAACTGCTCAAGTTTCTTAGTTTGTCGCTGCAGTCGCTAGGAGGCGGTCGGCTAAAAGCTTTGCAGCGCTCCAAATTTATGTCTTTTTATTAACAAATACGCTTTAGACAAATTAAAATAATCAATCACATTTTATTTTTCATATACTAATAGATTACAATCATTTGTTCAGTTGAAAAGTTTCATAATTGTATTTGATATATATTAGTTTTAGTGAAATCGACTAACAATACGATTTTTTATTAAATTAATATATAATTTATATTTTTTTTTTTTAATTTAAATTTAACTTATTTTTGTTTTTGGAAAAAATGCAAAAATCAAGCGCAAAATACAATGTGTAGCAATGAATTTGAATTTTTTGTTTTTCTTTTTGGGTTATTTAGAGTTTTGTGGAAATT
Source organism: Anomoia purmunda (assembly GCA_951828415.1). Classification (NCBI taxonomy): domain Eukaryota; kingdom Metazoa; phylum Arthropoda; class Insecta; order Diptera; family Tephritidae; genus Anomoia; species Anomoia purmunda. Next base: position 111,054,787 of record OX639996.1, on the reverse strand, counting down.
TTCGCTTTGTTAAATAAAAAGCAATACTTGTTTTTTTTTTTAATGATTCTAATGAGTTGCACATAATTGTGGGTTTCATTTCATATTTGTGACATGGAAAATATGGCTAATATTTTATACTTCTATGGTTAATACAAAAAAAGTAGTGAAGTCGTAATCGCATATTGTGATGGGGATATTAACGAGATGTAACTAAATGTGGATGTATTTTAAAGTTTCTTAAAGGAAGAGAAGTGAAAATGTTTGCAGGGTTGCATAGAAATAGGATTGCGTACGAGTGCTGCTATTTTTTGTAACTAAAAAGTTTGCATTAAAACTCACTTTCTAATGCTATATTCTCACCGATCAAATATTTTATGAGCTGTTGAATAATAAATATTTGTTTACCTAATTTTTTTTTTTTAACAGAATCACAACGCTAAGGGATTTTAATTATGCAAAAAATCTTAATCTTATTTTTACTTAAATTTTTTATTAATAGTAGAAACCAATGCTTAATTTTTTATAAAAAAAAGAACCGTTTATTTTTAAAAAGTTTCAAGGGAGATTATTCATCTTCAAAGGTTTGCAAAGTTGCATGGGAATAGGATTGCGAACGAGTGACTCTCTTTTTTCCCTTTAAATAAAATATTTAAGAAATTTCTAACAATGCTATATTCACACCGGATGTTGTTGTAAATATGACAAATCAAAATTTTTCACAGAATTGTTTTCTAACAAAAACACAACGCTAAGAAATTTTACTTGGGTAATAAATTTAAAAAAAATCAACCGTATATTTTAAAATTTCTTTAAAAAAAAAGAGTAAAATGTTTGAGGGATTGCATAGGAGTAGGGTTGACTAGCGCACTTTTTTCGAATTAAATAACATGTTTTAAAAATATCTACCTAGTGCTATATTCACACCGAGCAAATATTTTGTTAGTTGAAAAATGCGAAAAATAAATATTTTTTTACAGCGCTAGGGAACTTTATCTGTGCAAAAAATGTTGACCCAATTTTTGCGTTTTTTTTTTTTTTTAAACAATCTTTTTTTACTTAACTTTAAAGGAAGAGGAATAAAAAGGTTTGCTCGAATGCATAAAAATAGGATTGCGGATGAGTGTTGCCCTTTTTCGATTTAAATAACATGTTTTACAAATTCCCACCTAATGCTATATTCACACCGGTCAAATATTACATGAAGTTTGTATGTCAACAAATGTAAAAAGAAGTATGTGGTAACCATTTTTTTTTTTAACAACAGCACACCCTAAGGAATTTTAATGTTATCAAAACTGTTTGTCCTATTTTTAATTTATTTTTTTTAATTACCCAAAAACTTTTAGTCCTGGTATTACTAAACTTTTAAACAAACCATTTTTTTTTTTTTTTTAAGGAAAATGATTAAAATGTTTGCGCGAATGCGTGGAAATGGGATTCCGGGTGAGTGGCGCTCTTTTTTTTCGAATTAAATAGCATACATGAAAAATTTTAAATAGTGCTATGTGTATGATAAATATTATTTTTGAAATTAAATATTTGAAGATGTTAAACGAGAACATCCCATTTCTATATAAATTAAGTTCCACAGGAAATTTTATTTGATTTTAAAAAAGTCGATACTAACGCGCCTAAAAATATGCAACACTGCAAAATTTTTTTTTTATATTTGTATTTTATGTTGCATCATTTATGTAAATGTGTGAATAGAATTTCGTGTAAACTTTTTGGCAATGATTTTACTTAATGTAATACAATGGTTTACTTAATATATTTTAATAAACAATTACTAACTCTCAGCTGCTTTGTAAATATTATAACAATATGAAAACAGAAAAAGAAAGGCACAATGGACAGTCTAAACAAAAATAACTCAAGTTGGATATTATACTAGAAGTCGAGTGTATGCGTAGACATTTGAAAGTGCAATTACATATCAAGGGGTGCCCAATAAGGGAGACATATTTTTGAACTATCAAAAATAGCTTTTCACTACGCTGTTTGAGTGTTTAATGCTCGTTTTCAGCGAATTTTGGAAACAAAAATATAATGAAGCGTTAGACAAGTCAACAAAAAACTTGTTGTTGTTGTTGTTGTAACAGCTTAAAACATTCCCCATAAAATTTTGGGAAATGCTGCTGAAGTGACAGTCTTTGGCTGGATATAGATCCGGGTCGTTCCGGTATCGTAGAACCGACTGTCGTGGGAAAGTAAAAAAAAAAACTTGTCTGCATTTACGGCGTTATAATTATGAAATAGGCTATAGTTTAACTTCGTAAATTTTTATGATGTTGATATAGGCTGTAACAATTTTTCTACGCTATATGGCAAGTCAGAAGTCTATACCGGAAAGATAGTCCCAATTCAAGATCGGAATAATTATATTATTTGCGTAATAAGAGCAGAAATATTGAAAAAAGTAAAAGAGTATTTTAGTTCAAAGATAGGGCACGCTTACTGAAACCCCCCATTGGGTACGTAAATTTTACAAAAGCTGCAAAAACGTACAAACGAAAAGTTATTATATTCGGTGCCTATATTTTTTGGTTTTAATCGTTGTCACAATGACAAATGAGCACAATTTTTAGAAATTTAATTTTTTTTATTTGTCATTACAAATACTATTAATTAATCAATCGTAAACACCGTAGTCGACTTTATATTTTCATATTTCATAATTAATTTTTTTCTAGCTTTTACTTTAATATTTTTGGTTGTGACATTTTTCATTAATATTTATAATTATGTTTGTTTATAAGCTTCCTTGTGTCGCTTTCAATATAGGTATCATAAATTGTTTATAAATATTTTTTGTTCATTAGTCGTTTTAAATATGTGTGTATGTATATGTGTGGTAGTAGAAAAGCGTTTTGCTTGCAACAAAATGTGTTGGTTATTTTTTCCATACTGGAAGATAGAGAAATAAATAAAAAAAAAATATATAATATTTTAATGAAATCAAAGTACTTTTAAAATATATGCATACAGAGTAAGAATTCAGAAATTTACAAATTCGTAAGAAATATATGTAGTTTAATATAGTAGCTGTGCATGAGGTGTTGAAATTAGAGCGATATTAAGTATTTTTTTAGTTAATGCAACATGCAAAATAACAAAGGGGAAATGAATTAAAAAATAATGGTCAGCATGTACATAAAACAAATGTAAAACTGGCAAGCTATTTTTTTTCGAAGTTTGAAAATTTTTTTGAAAAACTAATTTTTTATGTTTCACAATGATTTTTCGAGATTCGGTCGAGGAGTCAGTAATATTTTTAAAATTGTTAATAACTTTTACAAACAAAATTGTGTGAATAAAATAAAAAAAAAAAAAGGAAAAAACCACCATATTTTTTAATCAACAGTTCAACAAATGAGCAGGATCGGTATTAACAATTGCGAGAAAATAAATGCAACCCGAACCATTTCGAAAAAAGTCAATTGCTATAACTTCGAAAATATTTCGAATTTCGAAAAAAATTCCAATTTCGAAAATATTTATAATTTCGAAATATTGTCAAACTTATATTTTTTAACGTTGTGAACAAGAAAAAATTAATTCCACAAAAAAAAGCTCAATCTTCGTTGTGCTATACTTTTTTATGTTCTTTTTGGGTTGATTGATTTCCGAATTGAAAAATGCCTCTACGACTACATAGCATCTCAAAATAACTGATGAATAGAATAAAGTTATTAATTGCGACTTTAATAATGGGAATACCTCTAACACAACATCTTTCAGTTGCAATTCTTAAGCTTGCTCTCAGAGACCTGTCTTTATACAGTAACTCAAACCAATTGACCACATGGTGATTTTTTTTAATAAGATTAAAAATTTTGTTCATAACTAATTTTTTTTGGGATTTATTTTATAAAATATACATAGTTGTTATATAAAAAAAAGTATACAAAGCACAATTTCAAACTTTATAAAAAATGTATTAAAAATTTCAAAAAAACCAACTTTTTTATTTGGATTTTTGGAACACTTAAAAACTTCTCTGAATGCAGTTTTATAGCTCATTCAATTTAAGCATAATAATGGGGAAGTCTCAAGAGGTTGGATGGGTTTTATATAAATTCCTGATGATTTTGAAATTTTCTAGAAATTTGTGTCTTGGATTCTTTTTTACATTTATTGCATCTAGTTTAGATAACAGCAACCGTCGCGGGAAGAAAATATTAAAAATTTGGAATTTTTATAAAATCCATACGGAAAAAAGCATACAACAAAAATTTCAAAAAAAAATAAACTAAACCGAATTTTTAGACACTTCAAACTTGCACATTATTACGTAAAAGTTTAATGAGCTGCAAATTAAAATTAAAAAATGTTTAGATTTTGATGAAATTTTGTTGAATTTTTCAAAATTTTGTAAGAAGTTTGAAATTTTGATATAAAAAAATTAAAAAAAAAATGTGAATCGGTATTTCATGGTTTTTGCTCTTTCAATCATAAAACATAAATCGCATCATCAGTGAAAAATTTTGTTGCGTTATTATGGGCAAAAAAATTTGTATTCAAAGTTATTCCTGTTTTTTATCGACCGAAGTTTATCGAAAAAATAAAAATAACCATTAAATTCATAAAAATTATAACCGTCGCGGTCCCTGGCGGCAAGAACACATAAAACTCGCAAACCTAGACCGAAGTTTTTGGTCCCGCGTAGAATAAAAAAAATTGTTTTCTTAAAAATAAAAAGTTTTAGAAAATGGTGGCAAAATAATTTCGATTCCATAAAAAGGTTAAGGGGCAAACAAGGTGGGTTAAATAGAGGATAAAAAACAAACTATTTTCAAAAACAATTTTTTTCAAGCTTAACGATGATTGAGCACTTTAACGCCAGCAGGCAATTTTAAACATAAATTAACTGAAAGAGCACATTCCAAACAATAACAGTAAGAATGTGAATTCTAACGAAATTTTTGATAAATCTTTATAAACTGAAAGCGATAGTAGCCAATACAATTTGCGCCTCTCGCAGAGTTAAACGAAGCTTAAGGAAAAACAAATACCAACCGCAATTCTATGCTTACCTTCTTCATCCACGTTGAGCAAAGGATCGAATGCCTCCAGTACACTGACGCGAGAGCTGCAAATAGTTTAATAATTCGTAAAAAAATCAAATTCATTTTAAAAACACTCATTGCAACGTACTCGTCCTCCTGACTAAGATCTATCAAATCGTTGCCAGTGCGTTGCGGCCTGCGCGCTGGTGGCGTTTGACGACGCAGCCCAATAGCGACAGGAGTCACAGAACCACTGCCACCATTCGACACGATTGCCGCGCCAGCAGATTGCGACTTGGAAAGCGGCATGGGCGCCGCTGTTGCTGAAGAAACGTTGCTTGTTGCTGCAGATGTTAGATGTGGTGTTGCCGCGGCCGCTGTGCCATAATAAGTTGCAGTGTTCGGTGGCATACCACCATATTGGAAACCATAGTGTGAAACCGTTGGTGTAAATTGTGGCGGTGTAAAAGCGGCGGCTGCGGCAGCTGTAGCCGGCGCGCTTTGCGTATAGTTGGCGGCAAATGTTGGTGTGGCATAATTACCCGCTGAAGGCGGAACGAACCCCATGCGTGTCGAGGGATAAACAAAGCCCGCTGGCATTATAGCCGCCATTTGCTGGTGTTGCTGCAGCTGCTGCTGGTGATGTTGTTGATAATACTGCTGTTGTTGTTGCTGTTGGTGAAGTGGCATATTATAGAGTTTCTGCAGTTCCTCGCTTGTGAGCGGCACTTTCTGCTGTTGTGCGGACGCTGGTGATGGCGTGAAAGGCACCAATTGCATACAACTGCCACCGGCGACACCTGTCGGCGCTGCTGCGTACATGGCAGTGTTGTGTGTAGGCGTGGCCATCGGAGGCGGTGTACCATGATAGCTAGCTGCAGTAGCAGCAGCAGTAGCACCACCACCACCACCACCATGCATTGAGTTGATTGGCGCTGCCGCTACAGGACCAAACGGCACCAATGCTGTTTGTGAACTCGTTGTCTGCAATTTCTGTAAATCTTCTATTAACTTTTCGAACGTATTCGGTTGTGCCTCCTTCGCCGTGGGGCTGGAGAACGAGATGAGATCACTTCCGGGCAGCGCAGCTGGTGGAGTTTTGGCACGTTCACGTGACGCCGCCGTCACAGCGGCCACATTCAACGACACATTGTTGTTGGCCTCCGAGTGACGTCGATGCGGCGGCATTGGTGGTGCTGCACTAGTCTCATTTGAATTGCCACGCGTTTGCTGGTAGCGTGTACGCAACTGCGCGTAGAAGGCAACCGCCGACTCGGTCGATTGCTGGCGCTGATGTACGGAATGTGAATTCTGCAATGAAGGCGATTGCGATTGCGAACGTTCATTGTAGTAGTCGGCGGATGTGCCATATTTCTTGGCGCGGCGATAATCATCGAGCGCTTGCTGCTCCAAACTTAAAGCGGTCGCTTTGGCCAAATCATCTTGAAATTGCTTATCATAATCGAGCTCCGACTGATTGGACATTTTTAAACTTGAGGGCAAAATCTATTTGAAAGAAATGAGAACAAAGGAAAATGCATTTAGCGTCGTGCGAAAATGGAATATACATCTACATATATCATCATTATATAAAATTTATTAAATGGAGAATATTTGTAACGCGTTGGTTTTCAAAGTACTGAATCGATTTTAATAATTTTTTTTAAATTAAAGATTTGCGAAAAACATGGGAGTGGTATACTTATTTTTTTTAAATTTACTAAAGAATGTTTACATCACCCATCACGTCCCATACAAAAAAAAACTTGGTACTGTTTTTGCATAGGAATTATAAAATTCATTACTCATATTTCAAAACAGTAAACAAAATATTTCGCAATAATACTAAAATTTGGATGAGCTAAACCAAAATTACCTAAATTCAGGTGATTTTTATTAATAAAAATATATTTATCCAAAACCATCACCGGAGATTATAAAGCAGTTTAAGCTTAAAAGTTCTGTATATAACGATTTAAATATTTTTTTCAATGAAATCATAATAATGAAATTTTTGTTGCTTTCTTTGATTTTTTCTGTAGGATTGGCTTAAAAAAACTTGAATAACTTAGCCAAAATTGCACCAATTTGCTTGCAAATAAACCCATCCTCGTCCCATTTTTCCTCTAAACACCAAATAAGTCAATAAAACTTAAAAACAATAACAAAAATAAAGCAAAACTAAAAAAAATATTTAAAAAAAAATATGAACGAAAAAATAAAAAGTTACAAAAATTTAATTTTTCCTTTTTTCCTTTTCGGTTATTTTTTTGTTTTTTATTTATTGTTTTTGTAAACACATAAAAAATAAAAAAAAACGGAATTAAAGTAAATAAAAAAATAAAAAATAGAAGCAAAATAAAGATTAAAGAAAATGTAGATAAAACGTAAATAAAAATTAAAAACAGTTTAAAAGAAAAAAATAAAATATACAAAAAACTTGTTACTTTTTAATTCTGTTATTTTTTATTATAAATGAAAAAAATCCAAAAAAAAAAATATTTGTCCTTATTTGATATTTTTGTTTTATTTTATACAAAAATAAAAAATACAAAAAATGTATTTCTCCTTCCTATTATTTTATATTTTATTTTTCATTTATAATTTTTGGTTTAATGTTTAAGTTTTTTTCAACGGATTCATAATAATGAGATTTTTTAGAGAGTTTTAACCTGTTTTGGAAGATTTGGACTTTCAAGGTGTCGTTTTATCTATGCAAAAAAACCCACTCATATTCCACTTTTTTTGCCAATCTAAATAATATCATTACGTTTAACAAATTTTTAAATATTTTTAGCAGACCTTTTGAGCCTACACTGTTTTATGATATCAAGTGGTTTAAAAAAAAATATTTAAAAAAATTATTTTTATTTATTAAAAACTGCATTTTTGGAGAAATTTTCAAACCAGTCCAACCTTAATATTTTTCGAAATATTTTGTATATTTTGTATGTATGTATGTATGTAAGTTTTTTTAACAAATTTCAGTACGTAACAACATAAAAGCAATTTGTTAGTAAAGTGAATAATATGTACTAAGTTCGCAATAAATGGCTTATTTTAAAATATTGCTTCCACTTTTTTTTACTTCAATCAGGCAATGTTTTTCGTAATATTCGTGCGTTATTTGATTGCAAATAATTAACGTTTCGTTTAATTAACACCTTTATACCCCAAATACTTTTATTTGTCCACTTGAATTGTGGTGGGATCTCGCACAAACCACGAACTGTATCAAAAATCCAAACGAAAACGCTCTAAAAGTCATTAGAAAGCAAAACCAAAAACAATTTCAAACGTATTTAATCAACTCGAAGTGTTGGTGTCTGATAATGTTCACCGTCGCTTTTATCTAATTGAAAAAAAAAAACAAAAATAGACACTAAACACCCATACACTTACATGGCGGTTCGATAATGAAATGCACGAAAAAGTAAAAACAACAAAACATGTTAGAATGCGTTGTCTGATAAATGAGATTAGGAGAGAAGTGAAATGTTTATTGCCATTGGGAGTAGATACTTTTGTGAGTACAGGTGTTCAGAGAACACTTGAATACGAATGGTAGTGATATAAGTAATAATAATAGCACATATTTGAAATAGTAATGGTACTGGTAATGGTAATGGTAATGGTAATGGTAATTGTAATGATATTGATTATGAAAATCGTAATGGTATGACTGATATTTAGGGTGGTAATGATAAAAATTATGGTAATGGTAAGGCTTTAATACTAATGGTAATGATAATAATAATGCTAATGGTGGTAATGGTAATAGGAAAGGTGCCATAAATGTAATACTAATAGGTAAGATAATACAATGGTATGGCGATGATAATTTAATGGCGATGGTAATGGTAATGTAATTATAATGATATTAACAGCAGCATTAATGGTAATCGTTATTTTATTGTTATTGCCCATACAAAAATAAAATTTGATTACAACCTAAAACCTCTGTATTTTAGAATAGTACTTTTTATTTGTTGTAAAAGGGGGAAAAAGTGCGGAAGATCAAAACTTCGAAAATTTTTTTTAATTCAACAGTAATTTTTAGACACTTCAAATTTTGCATTACGAGTATTATGCTAAAATTGGATGGGTGGCAAAACTGCATAAACAAAAGCTTACCAGAAATTCGAAAAAAATGTTTGAAAGTTTGATGCAAATTTCCAAAAAATGTGTACAAAGTTCAAAATTCTGATTTATATGGTTTTCGTAATATTATTAACTAATGTTTTATAAAAAACAACAGCAAAAATTATCATAAAAAACATTGTGAATATTAAGAATTAAAAAAAAAATCATCACGTGGTCAATTGTTTGAGACACTGTAACATTACAAAATACTTACCATATTTTATATGAAGTTGTAATATTTCGAAAAACAACATGTATGATCCATTAATTTTTTTTTTTTGATATACGCGAAATTCAACAAATTAGAATACGAAAAAAAATGGACCAAGAAATTAGAAATTTTTCGGGTATGCAGTTTTCTAGTCAATTCAATTTCGTTGAGTTTTGCAAAAAAAAAGTGCAATAGTACACTTTTTATACTGTAATAAAAAAAAAATTATCTTCAAATTTCCAAAAAAATTTTAATCAGAATTTTTAGAAATTTGTCAGGTATGCAGTTTTGTAGTCAATTCAATTCAATTAAGTTTTGCAAAAAAAAAAGAATGGTAACACGATAATAATGAAAAATGAAATGATTGAAATGAATAAAAAAAATTGTACGGACGGAAAAATTAATAATGAACGAAAAATTTAGTATCTTTTTGATGATTGATTTCATTTTCAAAACTATCGAATGAATAAAAATTGCTTAGCTATCTAATATTCAGCTCGTTTTTATTTGTGGTAATTCCCATAGAGACAAAATATTTTTAATACCTCATCAAATACTGCCACAGGCACACAAAGATAAAATAAATATATATACATATATATATTTTCCATTAATTGTTTGGGCAGCGAAAAAATATGAACTTATCAATCAGCAATCTTGTGTTTACAAACAAAATGACAAATTTAAAATTTCTGAGCGGCTGCCATACAAAAAGTGGTAAAAAAATATTAAAAAAATTAAAGATAACTACAGAACAGAATGTGAAATGAATATCGAATAAGACTACATTTACAAATACAAATACGAAGGTGTAGACGAAGAGACCCAGTAACATAACTAGCAGTGCGATAAAGAAGCAATAGGTATAACGATGATAATGTTATTGTGAGGTATAATTAAAAATAACACTATCGATATCGATAGACATAATGAAGATGATATTGGCAATGAAATAGCATAAATATTTACATTTTATTTATAGGTGCGATTCTCGAAATTCCTAACTCTATTAACCCATAAAAGACAATTCAAAAATATTTTAGATCATTTTTGTAACTACTTACAGTTGTGCTCACGAAAATAGTAGCAAAATATATTGACAATTCTGTCTTGTCCTAATTCTCGAACTAAAGCCCTGTAAGTCGATTTAAAAAAAATTGTCAACAAAATTTTAAACTTTTTAATACGGACTTGTAGAAAATTTCGAGTGCGAAGTTTTGTAGGCAAACTTTTTAGAAAATTTATAAAAAGTCGGATAATTAAAAAAAAAGTTGTCATCAACATTTTCTACTTTTTAATACGGGTTTGTCAAATAATTTGGAGTACACCATTTTGTAGGCAAACTTTTTAGGAAATTCGACAGATTAAAAAAAATTGTCATCAAAATTTCACACTTTTTAATACTGATTTGCAAACAAAAAAAATTGGAGAACGCAGTTTTGTAGGAAAACCTTTTAAAAAAATTATATAAACTCAGCAAATCAAAAAAACTTTGGAGTATGCAGTTTGGTTGTCTATTCAAATTTAGTATTATAAAATGCTTAATTTAAGTTGCTAAAAATTCTTGTTGATTTGGTATGATTTTCTTTTTTGCTGACGCCATATAAGGCATGAAAAAATTTACCTTTGTATGAAAGAAAATGCTTAACAGTATGAGCGAAAAAATTACATGATTTTTTTTTAATTCGCATTAAAAAGTTAGAAATTATAAAAAAAAAAATTTTTATTTTTTGCAAATTTATAAATTTGCTAGAAAGTTTACAGCTTTGACTTACATATTTTTACTATGGAATTAACTATATTTTTATTTCAAATAAAATTTAATTTAATTAAGTAAAGACAAAATTGTCAATTTATTTCACTATTATTTTCATGATCACAGGTGTAAGTTTTTGAACTTTTGGATTGGTCAAGCAAAAATAACTAACGTTCTTGGCTACAACTCGGGGGAAGAACGCACAATTTACAAACGACTTGCCTCCCATAGTAATTTCTTTCATTCATACCTAAACATTTTTGTTTTTATAATTGAACAGAAATTAGTACGCCATATCCTACTTGTTACATTTAGTACACACACACAGATGCCATACGAGCATTTTTTATTGCTTTAGCACACTTTCAAATGGTAAGCGGTTTTCACAGAAACCAGATTAAAGCAGTAAAAAATTAAAGTGTAAAGTTCTACAAACGAATGCCATGAAATCGAAGAAAATAAATTCAATCAACTTTTTGGAATTTTCACGCTGCCACCCAAGGCGAATCCATACAAGGTGGTGTTATAAATACAACTACAAAATCCATATGTATTTTGTTTTTGTTTCTGCGTAAGAGTTGTCAAAATTTAAATACATTTTGTTTTTGCTTTTACGGCTTTTGAAAGCTCATACGCAAAAGCAAAAACAAAATACATGTAGGTGAATAAGAAAAATCAAATCAACTGCTCTTATGCCATCACCTTCTATAAATTCGACTTGACTGCCACCCTTCACAATTTTAACAAAAACAGTATTTTTTTATTTTGAAATTGGTTAATATTTAAAGGTACTACCTCTGCTTTGAAGTTTCCCTTCAATAAAGAATTAAAAATTAATCGATATTCCGACTGATTTAATTATCATACAAAAAATTAATACAGTCACTAAGTCCAATAGAAAGTATTTAAGTCTTTTTAAGGTTAAAATCACCTGAAAATTAAATATGTTTTCTTCAAAAGTAGTAAATATTTATTTATTTTGCGCCAATTAATTTCCACTTGCCTTTCTTTTAATAACTGTTTTTTTTCGAACAAAACAAAAGTAGCATTTTATTTTTGGCAATTTGTAGGTAGAGAGAATAGTTTTTACTTTTCAATTTAGTTGCTGTGAAAACCCTTAATTAAAATAATGCAAAGTGCGACTCTAAACCGCGAGACTGATAAAGCCGCAAAACTGATAAAATAAAATAAATAGGTTTTTAGGACCACAAACTGCATAAAAAAACGCCACAATTATGATAATACGAATGAGTAGGAAGCGAAATAAAAGAGTGCAGATTAAACAAATAAAGAAGTGTCCAAGTCCGGGCGAAACCGAACTTTATATACCCAGCACTAAGTATTTTTCCTAAACATAATGGCATTGAATATTCCAATTTTTTGTTTTCTTTTTGTTTTTCTCTAACTCTGGCTTTTTTAATTGCAATTACATATTTCATTGCAGCAATCAATTTCTCTCGATTTACATTTACTTGAGAATCGATTCCAATTAATAGGATTGAATTGAAAGAAATTGAGTTGAAAGTACTTTACGTCTACATATTTATAGGCCAAACAACATTGACGCTAACCAGCCGGCGCGTAATCGAAAGGAAAAACTCAATGAATATAAAACAAAAAACAAAGCTAACGTATAAAAAATAAAATAAAAGATAATTGCAGGTGGTGAAGCGCAGATGGACTGAATAGCAGTATTCAAGGTCTTTTTAGCTGCATATGTAAACAAAAATTAAATCAATTAAATAAAAGGATATATGTATGTACATACATACACAGCATATAAAAACAACAACAAACATCCAAAAGATTTGTTGAATGAAATGCAGCGGCAGTTGATACGATTTTATTTTCTTTTCCTATTATTGCTGTTGCTTTTGATAACGTCGTGCTGTCGCTGTAGCAATTCATATCAACTCTAGAGATTTGAAATGCAAACGTCAATTAAAACTATTCAAAGCTTAAAGATTTTGTGTGGGTGCAATGAGTTGCCGAGGCAGAGAAGATATAAAACTAAATATTCAATGTTTGTGGTTTACTTGAGACTAGTTGAAGTTGTGCGAGATTTATATTAAATATTTTATGTTTATCACCAAATTACACAAACACACAGCACTTGCAATAGCTTAACTGATATAAATTTCGCAAGTATTTGTATTTTTTGATCATTTTTTTTAGCTTGAAACAACACGAAATAAATATTAACTGACTGCTGGTAACCTAAGAAGCCAAATAAACGACATAAAAAGCATTTTGTTGACGTCATAAAAATTTTGTCTTTATTTGACGATTTCCTTGAAATTACTGATAACCTACACATAAGCTGAAAAATAACAATGTTTTCTACAGTAATGGGCAAACAATTAGAAACTTTTTAAGTTAAAAATTTATTATTTCCATATTCCTTGCACTCTCTTCATTTTTACAAAGTATTTTTTTAGGACAAAAGAGGGATTGTTGCTGAGGTGAACGTCCTTGGCCGGATACAAATCCGGGTCGCATCCGGTATCGTAAAACTGACTGTCGCGGGAACGACAAAATAGCTTTCTTTTTCTTCTGTTTGACGGACGTTTGGTCAGATAATTCTGGTAGCAAGTGTACTACAATTTTAGTGACTACGCTCGTCCTTACGACTGCCGACCCTACAATTTCATAGAGAATATTTTTAATGCTAAGTAAATTAAACAATTTTGGAGGCCATTGAAAGTCGTAAATGCGTTTAAAATGAATCTAAAAGGAGAGGTGTTTGAGACAAGTAAGAGCATGTAGAGCTCGAACCCGAAATGGGCCTTATATGATGGCAATAAGACATAGTCATTATGGGGCTCATTTGATGTATAGATTTAGGCTCATACAGGTCGACAATTGGTAACGTCATTATTTTGGACTCTTAAATGATCTAAATGGTCTACAAAATAGAAATTGCAAACTGATTGTAGTGTTCGGATTAGAATATCTCCCTGCGTTTCTTTTGGCAGCCAAGGTACTAGTGATTTCTAATACAAGGGGCACCACCGTATTTTAAATATAGCATCACAAGATAACCAAACTTTAATAAAATAGATCTATTGAAAAGCAGCAGTTTTTTTACATAGGAAACTCAGTTCAATAATTGGTTTAATAGAAGTGTGTACAAAGCAAACATGACACTATTATTTATTATTTTTTTCTTTTTATTTAATTGGCGCTATAGAGACTTAAGCGATTTTGGCCGAACTTCTCCAACAATGTGTTGTGTGCGTCTCTTGATGTTGTAACACAAATTCATGGCAGAAATACTCTTGGAGGTTTGCCATTGCCAGCCGAGGGGCGAACGCTATTAGAAAAAACTTTTTCTATAATTTTTCATGTTACTTGCCCCGGCCAGAATTTCGACCAGGGACCCATCAAATGAAGCGCGCGCACGCTACACACCCGGCTACGGCAGCCGCCAATAACAATAATGTTATAAAATCGATTTTTATCAGAAGCCACTGTGAAAAACTAAATTTTTATTGTTATGAACGACGCGATGGTCTCCCCAGCTAGAGCTCCGTAATAATAATAACAATAATGAATTTTGAAATTGCCTTATAAAAATTCAATTACAACACCATCTACCTGGTTAAATAAGTAGCAAAAGTGCAAACTTTTCTTTAGCAATAAGCGAAAAAGTAGAAATGGCAAAATGGAATAGTTACAACAAAACATCGGCTTATGAATGTATGTAGGTACGCGGACTTGGTAGAGTGTATTAATAGAATCGTAGTAGGTAGCATTTACTATGTACATAGGTATATTTGTAGAAGCGTTAGAGCAAATCATTTCAAACGCTACATACTGCCTGCCTGTTGCAATGTTGGTCAATATACCGTACATGTATGGAGGTACTGCAACACCTTGGTAGAACTAATTGCGCCTGCCTATAAGTACATAAATACTGTATATATATCGGCATTCAATGGCATGGCTATAGGTGCGTGTCACTTGAGACTAGCACTCAGCCACATAGAGTATGGCACGACGTCATCATCATTTTCAGCTAAGAGCGCGCCTTAAGAAAGTGCGATTGTAGCAACTGCTTTAAAATATTGCAAGTCTCCGATTACCACTTATTCAGTAGAAATTGAAAAGCCTCCAATGCATGCAAGCATCAACAACAACTACAAATGTTTCAAGATGAAAAGTAATGCAAAAAGCAAAACCTACTTACATACAAACTTCTGAGAGGTTGCGCCATTAACTTACCTAATTTTTAGAAATGAATGCAATTGCTGGATTTTACATAAATATACATATGTACATACATATGTACATAGATATTCTCGTATATTGGTAAATTGATAGTTGAGTTTCTTTGAATCTCTACTGCCCGTTTGTTCCGCGTAGGTTGATTTGCGGCACTGCTTGGTGCTGCGATGGCGTGTGTCGGTCGTTTGACACTACCTATTACTCCACTATTTCTTTATGGTTTTTTTATTTTTAAATATTAGTCTTTTGTTTAAAAAGCGCTTAGTAGAATAAAATATTTTTGTAATTAATTTTCACCGCACTGTGCCACTACTGCACTTCACAGCGTTTACTTTTGCTACTTTATAGAAATTGGTTTTTTGCTGCGCTGTGATATTTTCTTTTCTTCCAACTTTTTCCAATATTCATTGACTTCATATAGTAGCTTTTCGTTCCCTTGTTTCGTTAAGCATTTCGTGATTTTTATATTTTTCTTATTTTCACTAATGGAAAAATGCAAAAATATTAAAGTTTTAATATTTAAATGTAATTTTCTATATAGCACAAATACACTTTTTTACACTTTTCCAGTGTTTTCTTGTTGAAGCGTACCAGCGTGATATGTCTAAAAAAACCAATTTAGTAATTGGAGGCCATGTAAAAAAAAAATTGTGAAAAATTGCAACAAACTTTGGAGTAAAGGACAAAAAAATTATCAACTCGCCACCGATTGACGTTTTCAACTGAATGCAGGGAAATTTTTTCAGTTGGCAAACTGTCAAAAAACGCTGATGACAGCTGTAGGGGAATTTGTATTGCACGGCAGTGCTGCCACCATTTCTTGAATTAAAAATTTTCACTTGTAGTTAATTTTATTTAATTTATGAAAATATAATCCCATTGTGGATTTTGGTTCAACCAATATTTTTAGTAGCTTTACAGTAATTTATTCTTTATTTCGTTGCAAATTATTCCACTGTCTAAAGTATCGAAACTCTCCGAAGCGGTATAACAAAAAAATGTAGTAGATGTGCAAAAGAAAAATAAGCAAAGCAACTAACTTTGCTCTGTTTAGCATACAGCGGAAGTCGCCAAATATAAGTTATTGCGCTAATGTCTTCAGTGATTTTAATTTTTAATTTGTTTTATCTGTAAAAGTTTCTACTCATAAATTAAGAATTTTAATGAAAAATAGTGAAGTTGAAGTGTATGTTATATACTTACAACACGTATTGAGAACGGTATAGAGCAAAAATCCATTAACGGATATACATATACACAGTTCCGGATATTTCAGGGCGAAAAGTATTTTTTGTCAAGGAAGAGTTTTTGTATATTTCTATACGGCGGCTACTTGGATGTAAGCAATTAAAGGTGCGTTTTTTAATTAAGCAAACAAAGAGTGGTTATTCGGCTTTTCGAATATTACAACCAAGTGCTTTACCGCATGTGATCGTAGTAGCATTTACTGCCGGCTTTATTAGATCCATTATGTCTCTTATGCCCACTTCAGTCGGGCTACATTTTTAGCATTCTGCCGACTGGTATAAAACGGGCGTCTGTCTACTGGCTTATAATGACGCGGATGTTGGCGATGGAAAAGTCGCAAAGTTTCACTTTCCAGTGTTGGCGTGAGTATGAACACAGATTGGCAGCTAATCAAGTTATGACGCTTCCATAAATTCGATGCAGGTTTTTACTGGTCACTCAAAGTTATTTTCGAAAGTTATTTATAAACTACCCAGAAAAAAATTTAGGGTGGCCTTCTTAGGGAAGCCATTTTGGAAGGCCTAACCAAGAAGTGGTGAAAAAAGTGTTTGCTAGCATTCAAGCTAACAGCGGATTTCTACTTATGATTCACGTGAGAATGATTTTTTATGAATAAGGAAGAAGCACAAATTAGATAGCAAAATAAGAGGACCTTTCGTTCACGTCCTACAAACGCATTTCTGAAATTATCATTGGGCCCGAATAACATAATCTCGTACATATTATCAAAAAATACACATATGCTTTCACATAAAACCATTAACATTGTATTTTATTGAATTGATTTTGATTTTTCATTTTTAATTCATACACAAAGATTTATGTATTTGCTGGGCTTAGATAAGATTTTAAATCCATATATTTGCTTCTATCTCACAATTTTTAATTAATATTCGAATGCTTTGCATATCTACTTTTTTTTTTTTTTTGGAATTTTCACGGTTGCATTACATATAGTATTCTATAGCAATAATAATAATTTTGTGCAACTAAATACTTCATTTATGAATACGTGTTTTCTTTTCTTTCGAAATTTTAGTACATATCTATTTAGTTCTATACTTAAACTTCGTATGTATGTATTTGTGTATATGTAACTACATTTTTGTATGTATGGTAAATAATTAATGCTAATCGGGTGAAATATAATATTTATAAAGATAAGGAGAGAAAAAAGTTATAACAATTTCGCTTAGCTATTAAGAATCGCAGGCCGTTTAAAACTTTCATTATTTTAGTAGTTGTAATAGCTACAGCTACTCACACTAGATAATACTCATACACATATAGTAATGTTATTTAATAAAAATTGGCAAAATATGCGCATGACTTAATATTATTATTATTATTATTTTTAATTTAATGCATACATTATTTAAGTACTATTGACCCTTTATTGAAAATGTATGGAGCGCTTTAATGATGACGAAATTTGGATGTGATGCCACTACGGTCGGTGGTGGTGTTTGGGATTGTTATTATAGTTGTAGTAGTGATGGTGCTAAAAATGTTACTTGTGATGCTAAATGTACTGTTGTTTGACGCAAATGCGTGAATGTATGATTTATTATTTTAATTGTTGGGTTATTGCTTGTTGGGTTCAATGCTGCTGCTGCTGACTTAGTTATTTTTATGGATTTACGTCGCCACTATTCAACAGTGGCATCGGCCGCACCGGGCGCCGTCTTTGAGATCAATATTTCTTTTTTATCACTTTTATTATCATCAACCGTTTCGTCGACTTTAACTTCATCATCACCATCATCATCATCATCATCATCATCTACGCCGCAAGCGCCTTCATTAATATCATCCTCGAATTCATCCAAATTATCAATGTCACTTGCTAATTCAGCTCCAACCGCTTCATCTAACGGTGTTACATTAATATCACGCTCAAATTCAGTCAATTCATCATCCATTGTTGATTCAGCAACAATTACTTCCTTTAATGGCCGCCAATCATTCAAACCGGCTGCATTAGATTGCTCTGGCAACGGTCCGCCAGTCACATCGCCAAGACGTGTACGCAAGCGCTTAGAAATACCTTCTAGTTCATTGAATTTATGCTTGATTGCTTGACCAAGATTTAGATGTATGAGATCGAGTGATTTCCCGAATTGTTCAATGACATTGTCAATGGAAGCGCCACTAGCGATTTGTGCGTTATTAGCAGCAGCACCAGCAGCACCAGCAGCAGAATGTTGTGTTGATGTTGATGCTGATGTTGAAGGTGCCTCCTGCTGCGACTGTGGCTGCTTATTTCTAAGATAATTTTCATACCATCCATCAATTGGTTTGGCTTTCAACTGCAGTTGTCCATTTATGCGTCCATTGAAATCGATCACATTGAAGGTGCCACTAATATGCATGCCAATCAAGAAAACGCTCAAGTCCAATGCGGCAAAACCGATTATAGCATCATCCGTTGGCTTTGGTAACAAACGCGCGGTAGAAGTGGATGCACCACCATTACCAGGCGGCACATTCGCTTTCTTCCATAGCTTCAAAATGAAATTTTGTTCCGGCTGAAAAGGAGACATAGAAGATAATTTAATGGGGCAATCAATAGAAGTGAATTATAAATATGAGAAATAAAGACGTCTAATTAAATATATAGAATATATGTATGCAGATTAATTGAATTAAATTAAATCAAAATAAGATAAAGCAAAATAAAGTAAGGTAGAACAATCATCTTTCATGAATTAAAAAAAAATTGACTTTATTTCATTACGGCGGCGTAAAAATATTCAACTTTAAACACGATTTATTTTTCGCATATAAAAGAGAACACAATAAAATAAATATAGTTAAAGTGAACCTCATATCTAAACAATCTGTTGTATGGGAGCTATAGCTTTTCATGATAAGTTTTCTTCGTAAATTTTCTAGAACAAAAGTCATATACATAAATCTAAATGCCAAGCTTTTCATGAAATTTCTGAAAATTCCAAAAATTTTCATTACATTTTCAAACTTTTAAAGCAGATTTGCAAAAATTTTGAGTATGCAGTTTTGTAAGCAATTCAATTACGATATAGAAGTCTGAAGAGGCTAAAAATTAACGTTGACTATTGACAATTTTTTTTTTATTTTTGGTTTTGAATTTTTTTTCGCATACTGCATGCTATTTATGTGGCAAGACTGTCAGCACGAAAAATATTAAAAATCAGCGGGAATTTAAATTTATAAAACCATTCGTTGCATGAAAAAAAATGACTTAGATCAAAATTTCCACAAAAAAAACCAAAATTGAAAATCCATCGGCATTTTTAGCCACATCAGACTTGTACATTACAAAATTGCATAACCAAAAGTTTACCAATTTTTTTTTAAATTTTTAGCAAAATTTTTTGAATTTTTATAAAAGTTTGATATTTGAAATTTATATATTTTTGCTCTATATCGAAGTTTTTTTTTTTAAATTTTTCATGAAAAACATTGTAAATATTGTAAAACAAAGATCACCATGTGGCCAGTTGTTTGAGGGGCATTCCGAGTGTTGCGACATTTGACGCCTGGATTTTTTCCAACTATGAATGATAACTATGTTAAAGGAACGGAATGTTATAGTGAAATATATATTTTTTTTATAAAAATAAATAACTAATGTATACGATTCCTTAAAAAAAATACAAAACTAGTTCTAAGTTCTTTGTAAATATTATATGAATGAATGTGAGATTGGTGGGACACGCAAAGACGAATTTTAGCCAAACTACTTAATTATCAAATTAAATGTTTTTTTCATTAAAAATTAAACTGATATAATCTTTATATCCCACCAGATCATAAGTTTTTCGAGAAAAGGAGAAAACACATCAACTTTTCGAAGACAAAAATTCTTAAAAAGCAAAACAAAAATATGGAATTTGTAAAAAAAAAAAACTTATAATAAATCACTTCCGTTAAACAATAATTAGGATTATAAACAAACAAAAAAATTTATTTAAATTAACTCAACTCCAGCATAAACGCTTGGCATATTTTTTGTAACTTAATAAATCGCTTAACTGCAGTCAAGTTTCCAATGGATATAGGTTATGGTTATTAACATATCACAAAAATTACTATCATACATTTTCCAAATATTCAGCGCCCACAGTGACCAAAAAGTGTTGCCTCCATAGCGGATGCGTATTACGCTCCACAACATTTGTGGCAAAAACAATGCCCTCATGCGACTTATAACGACCGCTACCGCCCAAACACTCATCCGCCTGGAATGTAACGTATGTAGTGGGTGATTCGCCTGGCGGAAAACGTTTCGATGTCATACGTTTAGCTGCACTCCTTCCACCCTTACCCTTAGCGGCAGGATTGTGCGGCAACGAACCGGCAGACGCAACATACAACTGAAATTGGAAATTGCGTTCCTGTAAGCGTATCATTGGTTGTTCAACCACATTTTCAGCTGCTGTTGGCGGAGAACCGGAATTTGTATTTGTTGTATTTGTTGTTGTTGTTCTTAAAGATATCGCCGCAGCTTGGTTTTGCTGCAATGTCTCCTCCAACATTTCCATCAATTCTACTGTGCGTCGAATACTTTTAGGTTTATTTTCTACATTAACCGCTGTCAAAACATCTTCAGACGGCATGCGTAGATTCGGATAGAGTGGATCTTGTGCAGAATTTATATCAATGCTGTTAAACATATCGGAGTGTAGAGGTCGAAAGGCGCGCGCTATTTTTAGATTATTTATTTGCTCTTCGCTACCCATGGCCAGTAGGCATTTAATTTCCCCCAACTTTTCGCCTTTTCGTCCTCTAATGGTTACCCATTCGTCTGTGGAAATAACGGGGAGCTAAAAACAATAAAAGAAAACAGTGTTGAAAATATCTACAAACTTCAATTATAAAAAAGCGATGTTGCATACCTTCTCCGTAACCAAGCGGTTCGCCATCAATTCATTGCTGAATGCTACAAAAAATTTATGCAATGGCAAAAATACTACTCCTAACGGTTCTAGCCGTGGTTTCTTATTACCATTA
The DNA here is from genome assembly GCA_951828415.1 of Anomoia purmunda. Classification (NCBI taxonomy): domain Eukaryota; kingdom Metazoa; phylum Arthropoda; class Insecta; order Diptera; family Tephritidae; genus Anomoia; species Anomoia purmunda. The sequence goes on along the minus strand of OX639996.1, from coordinate 111,033,216 downwards.
TTATCGGTAGTATCTGCGCTTTTGGGACGTTGCCAAATCTGCAATCTTAAATGCTTGCGCTTAACACGATTCAAAAACTGTGCATCGCGTATTATGGAGAATTGCTGGAAGATTGTCATATCGAAAAAAAAGAGTGTCATTTTAGTTTTATCGCATTCAAAATGACAACCGACTAGCCACCAACTCACCTCTTGATAGTAGAACAGATGCGCTCCCAAAGACCTTGCTGAGGCCGCCTCTGATCGCCAAAATCGATCGCATATTAAATGATATTCATGTTTCAAACACATTACCATTCCACGCACCTCACAGGCATACATGATGCCCGTTAGTAGGCGTATTTTAAGCGTTTCAGCATTAAAATTGTTATCGGTGCTGACTTGTACGTTATTGTTGTCTTTGGTGTTGCCTTCGCTAGCTGAAATATAAAAGAGTGTACATAAAGGAAATGTAATAGAAAGTTTAGTAAACAATAGTGGCGCGGTTGTTTTCGGTTATTTCGAAGTTAATAAATTTTGAACACCAACCCATGATGCAATAAAGAACGGTGGCATAAAATCACGCTCTTCGCGCTCTAATCGCCATCTTGAACTTCCTTTTAGAAAATGCAGTTTAACTCATTATCGAAAATGTACTAAAAATTATTATTAGTATTCCAGTTCAGAAAAGTTAATTAGATTTTTGGCATGCCGCTTATATTAATATGAAACTCTCATAAAAATATTCAGATTTTAATTTAGTTCTTTGATATGAAAAATGGTACTACTTCTAGCACTATTTCCCCCAAACGTGTCCTAAAATTAGATGGGTTTTTTTTTATTAATTCTGTTAAAAAATTTTATGCGAAGTCGTTTAATTTTTATAAATTTTTTAGTTTTTTGTTTTAGTTTGAAATGCTCACAAAATGCAATATCCCTTATAAATTGCGGCGATATAGAAGCATAATTTTAGGCGCTAATTTTGAGTTTCCCTTGCATTTGAGAGGCTTGAAGAAATTTTAAATTTTAATCAGACACTCTATTTCTATAGTGAATCGAACTGCATCATTGTTTTTTTAAGTTTTCTGCACGCCTTCATTTTAAATTTGTTAAATATTTTTTATTTTTTTTTTAACTATTTTTTTTTTTGAGTAAAGTAGGGACACGACATTTTGACCAGGTTTGGCTTTTCTTCTTTTGATTGTTTTGTTTTATAAAACAAATTTTTGCAACAAAAAAACTTTTTAGTAAAATTTCTAGGAAAAATTAGCAAATTAAATAAAAATGCATTTGCTGCTTTAAAAAAAAAATTATCGAACAAATTTTGTTTTTGTGGTAAAAAATTTCTAGTTTGAAAAAAAAATATTAAACATAAAACAATCAAACGAATAGCCAAAACTGGTCAAAATTTTATGCATATGCAAAACGTGTATCAGTTTCAAACGTTGTATGGAAAAAATCAATAGAATTTCATACTTTTCAGAAAAATTAAAGAAATTTTATAGATAAAATTTTTTACGCTCAAAATAAAATTTTGATAAAATAATTTTTGTTTTTAGTTTTTAAACTAAACACAAAAAAAAATCAAACTTTTATTAAATATGAAAAAAATTCAGTTATAAAAATTCGAAATAAGGTATTGATATATTTTTTAAGTTTTTGGTATACATATGTATGTATGTATATGAAATGTAGAAGACCACAAAAAAAATTCAAACCTTTAATAAATACATATGTATAACAAAAAAAAATCCGTTTTAAAAATTTGAAGTAAAATATTGATAATATTTCTTTTAAGTTTTTGCACAAAATATAGAAAAAGCAAGAATTCTAACTTCTAATAGAAATAAAAAAAAAAATAAACAAATACAAAAATTCAACATTTTTTTTTAAATTTTGTACAAAGTTTTGAATACTGACTTAAAAAATGACCGAGAAACCCTTTTTTTTTGGTCACCTTACACTTTTGAATTATTATAATATTATTATTCTAACACTTCTATGGACTTTTCATTCCATATTTCGACTCGTTAAGGGTCATTACCATCGAGGTGGGGAGGTCTGCATCTAATGAAGGCTACGCATTCAAAGGTTATGATCGAAAAAAAAAAACACGACGGTATCTTAAAGTTCCAATTTCGTTAACAGAGGTTAAAGCGGGGGCAGCAGTGTCTCGGAAAGTACCCAATGCGAATTCCAAGCCTCCTTTGATAAAGGGGGAACAAACGTTTGGACTGGACGTTCTATCCAATATCTTTCCCTATTCTTATTTGTTAAGGGCCTCCATTAGGAGCGCTATATTGAGTCCACAACAGGATTCCCGATTATAGAGTAGAGTTTGTTCAGATTTTTCCCTCATTTGAAGAATTAATAAAGGAGAATAAGTAGTAAAAGCTTGAGAAAATATGTATACCTCTAAGCTTCTTGAGATCTTGAGTTTTTTGGTAAAACAATTTACTTATTTTCTAAGAACAATAAAGCAAATAGACTTTTTTAATTTTCGAAATTTTAGAAATTAGAAATTTGTGAGGAAAGACTAGACTAGTTCTGGGCCACTTAGGGACAACTTTCAGACTATTTACTTCGGAATAATTTCGGCACCATTTCAGGGATATTTCGAGCCATTTTTCAAAACCATTTCGGGAGTAGTTCGAGGCAATTTTGGGACTAGTTATTTCATGACTTTTTCGTTTTTATTTCAGGATAAATTCAGTTTCGGAGCCATTTAGGAATTAGTTCGGGACTAGTTTGGGACGCCTTCGGCCACAGTTGAGGACTAGTTTGGACTTCAGGATCAGTTCGAAACTTGTGCTTAATTGTATAGGACTAGTTTGAAAATAGTTCGGAATTGGTTTGGAACTAGTTCAGGATTGGTTTGTTACTCGCTCCGAGAGTACTTTGGAAACGGTTTGGGACTAGTGCGGTACTGAACTAGTTCTGAATGAACAGGAACGAAAATTTATCCATCCATAAAATGTACATCGGCAGTGTTGCCAATTATCTCACATTCCCCTCTCTATCTCTAGAAGTTTTACTTCTGGCTAGCGCAATTATGTTTCTTTTTTTAAAGCTGTCAATTCACTGAGCTGATAAGAACAGTAGTGCATAAAAGGTCTGAAGCTTTCTTTGTCTAAAGTCCAACTGCATGAGCTACAAATTATTTAATAATTTTTTCAAACTATTCAACCCCCAAGCGCGGAACAGAAAGCCCCATCCCACACAATCAGCTCATAATAATCTAATTTATAGCAGTATAGAAAATAAAATAGGCATTCTACACAAATAATTACACACATGCATTAGAAATAGAAATACTTGTTTGTTCTGTTTTTGTTTCTTCTTCATCTTTCTTTTCTACTATATTCAATATATTTATTATGCATAGTGTTAGCCATTCTGCGAATGGTACAAATAAAAAGTTTTCTTCTTGTGATAAATCAGCATCATCATAACTATTAATACCCAATTCAAAATCATTTGCTGCATTACTATTTTGGTAATTTGAAAATGCACGAATGAGATTTTTGAATTTTTCAATTATTATAAAACTAGAAAAACATATGACATAGATACTATTTTTAAAGGACCCATGAGGATGTTTTGATTCACCAACGATTGGCAGTTTCGCGCACACGCGCACACACAGTATTCTTATTCTTCGTATTATTCTTAGTCATTGAATGTCGTTGTCTTTCAAGTACAGCAAACGTTCAACTTGATATTCACCTTTAGCACTCGAAGAGGTTGAGGTTGAGGTTGACGAGGTGGACGCCGTCATTGCGTTTGCACTAATATCAGTGCCGCCACTAGCATCTGTTGTTGTACGCTTTTCTTGCTTATCACCATCGCCTGGATGTTGCTTCATTGCTGCTGCCGTCTCACAGCCAATATTAATATTAGCTGAATTATTGTTGCTATCAGCCGATGCGCACAAAAGTAAATTGATTTTTATATAGATATTTGCCAATGGCACACCACGTCGCTGAATGGTGATGCGTTTGCATTGTTCCAACAATGCTGCATCGTACAATTCGCGCAGCTCAAAAACCCCCATGCCAAGCATTTCATTCAAACAAGTACCAGGTTCACGCCACCACACTGTAAAATGTATGCGACCAAAATTTGGCATATCCACAGCAGACCCAGCAGCAGTAGCAGCAGTGTTGTTATTTTTGTTGCCATGCAAATAATCAAGCTCATCGATTAATGGCGTCAAATTGACATTGCGTTGTGCCTCCTGCCCAAAACGGGTACACTGCGTTAGAGTATGGAATTTTTCCGATTCGAATTGCATAATGTGAAACATTTCATAGCGTGGCACATGTTTGATTAGCTCGTGCGATAGTTGACACTCAACGGTAAATATGGGGCGTGTATCATTTAGCAGCAAATCCATACGTTTAGTGCCTTCCGGCTCCAATGTAAGCGCCTCCAATTGCAATTTTACGCTCTTGATGCGTCTAAATAGCTGTAATTCTTCGCGCGTTAAATTCTCAACCGTTTCATTCACGCTATCTGTATATTCGTCCGAAATGTATGGATCGCTATTGGCGTTTGTTACATTCGACGAATTCAACTCCAGCTCCAGCTCCGGCTCCGATTGCTTTGGTTGCAGCTTTGTCTCACCAGCCAAATAGGCGACCAGTTTGGCGTCGAGTTTACGCATTGCCTCTGTGGGGGGAAGAAGAAAAGATGCAAAAACAAAAAATGTTAATTACACAAGTTAACAAAATTAAATATTTAAAAATTTTAAATTAGCTGATTTGGGGCATTTTTATATTAATTATAATTTTAATTTCAGATTAATGTCTTATGCTTAAAAATTGGCATTTTGCTGCATTTGTAAAAGTTCATTCCTTGATGCTCAAATAAAGAAATTGATTGATGGATTGATTGAAGTAAAAATATTCCTTTTTATTGATACTGAAAACGAAAGTAAAAAAAATCTAAAATTTTAGTGAAAATTTCCCAACATTTTCCGTATACTTCGGAATCAAAATTCAAATTAGAAAATGCTGTTCACACAAATTATAAAAAATTTAATTCTTGTCGTTTATTTTATAAAATTAATTATATGTAGAATGTTTTTAACGATTTGGGTATCAAAGTATTATACTGATTTTCTTATTATTTGATTTTTGTGAAAACCAATACTTATTTTTATTTCAATTTTGAAGAAATGTACATACATTAGGGTGCATCATAGCGGTGCTGTTTTTATTCTAAATTATAAAATTTATTATATTTTCACATTAACAGAAATATTTCGGAATATTAGTAAGATTAAGATTTAGATTTTTTAAAGAAAAATATGATGAAATGTGAATTTTCCTAAATTTTTTCGTTTTTTTTTTATATAGATAAAATATTTTTTTCTAATATTTAAAAAAAAAATTATCTCAGCTCATAAAATAGTTTAAGTTTAAAAGTTCTGCGTAAAAAGATTTAAAAATCCCAAAAATACAGCTTTTTATAATTCTTTTTTATAGTAAAAAAAAAAATACCACTTGAAATCAACAACTTCTGCATAAGAATATCTAAAAATTTTTTTAACAGATTGACATTTTTTGATAGATTGTTTTAAGAAAAAGCCCACCCACAACTTGGTCGATATATTTTTTTGAAATTTTTTTCTTCAGATCTCAATTTTTTTTTCGCAAATCTCCTTATTATTATGACCGAATCATCAATTTTTAGAAATATTTGTAGGCAAAACTGTTTTATAATATCTGGTGGTATTTTTTTTTAATATTAAAAAAAAAAAACTTCTATTTGTAAAAAATCTGTATTTTTTGAAAATTTTGCAATTCAAACCAGCTTACGCAATTCTTAACATTTTTCGAAATATTTTGGCAGAAATCTTAAAACATAATCAATTTTATAATTTCGGTGGGAAATCGCAACTTTTCTTTTTTTTGTTTGAAGCACCCTAATGTACACATGTATATTTTATTAAGTAGAGCTCCCGTTTTTTTTTAAATTTTCCACTACACAAATACATAAAATTCAATGCTTTGCACTTTTCGAGGCGTATCAAAGTTCGTCGAGTATTTGCTAATTTTGTTAAAAAAATTATAATTTTTTCAAGTTTCAATTCACTATGAAAATTTCTCAAAACAACTTTACTTGAGTTATCACTTTTTTTCTGTCAAGCGTAAAATTACAATATTCTGCTGAAATATTTAAACGATTAGTTACGCAAAGCTCTAGCAGCATGTCTGACTGTTAGTTGAATTAAATTTTTTTTCTACGTGAGGTCCGAATTTATTGATCTAAATAAAAAGTTGTTTTGTCAAAACTACATATGTTATGAATGTATATTAAAATTAACATAAATTCATTATTTTCATACCCATTTTTAGTTTTTAATTAATGCGGCTACTTTTGAATTCACCAGTGACTAGCTAGATCAAGCCAAATTATTTAATGTATTTTTTTCTCAATCAGCAGCAAGGCGTCTACTACTTTTAGCTGCTAGTATGTGTGTGCGTGTGTGCGCGTCTTAAGTGATCAATTTTTGTACTGCTTTGGCCGCAATCGTCGTGTAGAATGGAAATTTTACCGGTCGCCAAGCTATTTAAATGATTCAATTCTCAATTTGCGAGCACACGCCGCTGTTTTCCGCTTTTTTTTCGTTATCAGCAAATAATAGGAAGATTATAAAATGCTAGAAAACAAAAATGACTCACGAGAGAAACAGTAGAGTGAGGGAGAGAGCGCACAGTGGGGTGTAGAGGTGCAAAATCGCAGATTACTAACAAACTATATTCATTTGCATAATAATTTTTTGTTCATATTATTTATTAACAAATTAACACTAACTTGAATTGTAATCGCCGCCTATTTGAACTCTTTGAACTTTACCATACAATGACTCATTGTGAAAATGGTGCAATGTTCGGTTTTGCAATAATGATAACATTTTCCATGCAAAATTGTTTTCATTATTATATTTTAAAAGAATATATGTAATTCGTTTTGATAATATAAACCATAAAGTCCAAAATTTTAAATTTTGTAAAGTTGTTTACGAATATTTAGCTAGGTAGCTGGAAAAAATCAGCGTTAAAATTTGTTATTAAAAAAAATATAGTGAATTCAATAACATAAACCATGCAAATCAAAATTTTTATGTTTGTAAATAATTCACCAAATTTAAAAAACTTGAACAAATCGACGTTAATTTTTTTTTTGCAGTTAAAGCTCGTTCAATTCTAGTAAAATAAATTGGAAGATTCAAGTTTTTTAAAAAATTTTAATTAATTTTTGATCACTCTTCTGCGGATAATGCATTTTTATTCGTAACTATGTACATTAATAATTTATAAAAATATAGTGCATTCAATAACATTTTTTTCTCCGAAATTTCAGAAGTTTTCAAATTTTTTTTTCATATGGAATTTAATTCATTAATTTGAAAATTTTTTTTGATTTTGTAATTCATTTAAATATATCATCACAGTATTGATTCAAAGGCTTTGGCAATTCTAGTAAAATAAATTGGAAGATTCAATTTTTTAAAAAATTTTAATTAATTTTTGATCACTCTTTTGCGGATAATGCATTTTTATTCGTAACTACAGTGACTCACAGTGAAAATTCATTAATTCATTAATAATTTATAAAAATATAGTGCATTCAATAACATTTTTTTCTGAGAATTTTCAGAAGTTTTTCTTTTTTTTTTTTAATTCATTAATTAGTAATTTTTTTTTTAATTTTGTAATTCTTTTAAATATATCATTACAGTATTGATTCAAAGGCTTTGGGAATCTTAGAAATCATAGGCGATGAAAAATCTAAATGTGAATCAATACAAATTATGGGAAGCAAATAATTTGTTTTTCTTTTTTTCCAAAAAAAAAAAATCCCACTGTTCAATGAAGATTAGAGAGCGCAGAGCTCACTACACATAAAATTGATTGTGAGAATAAACAGCTACATATATGAAAACTACACCCAGCTATGTGTGTATGTATATAAATATTTCTTGAACATTATATAAATAGTTGGTATATAATTTGGTTAATTATTTCAAATTCGATGATAAGAGCGGAGAGAAGGCTATTTAGTATTTGAATGCAACGATCGTGCTCCAAAAGCCAATGAACCGATCTAACTATGTATATGTAACATATTTATGTATGTACATCTATCAATGGCGTAACCAATGGGTAAACCGCACACTTTTTAAAAGTTATTTTCAATATGTTTTATTTTAGAATATTTTTTTTTTGTTTTACTTTTATACGTATTAAAAGGGGAATTATTATATTAACAACGCATATTATATCAAAAAAGAAAAAAAAAAACAAATTAAAAGTATTACACAAATTCAAATAATTATATTTACAATTTTTGATATATGTACATATGTATGTAGGTTCATAAAAATATATTTAAAATGATAGCCGTTTTCGTTGTATGGACTTAACTACAAAACTACTGAATAGATTTCAGTGAAATTTTCAGAGGTTATTTTTATATTCCATCGCCATCTCGCTAGGTGGCGCTGGAGTCAATTATTTGAAACAATGGGAGTTTATGAACCGATTTTAATCATATTAAAAATGTATGCTTGATGAAAAACAAATTTACGCAACAATTACTCGCTAGGTGGCGCTGGAGTCGAACTATTCAGAAAATCAGTAGTTATGATCCGATTTGGGCAGATGGAACAGATGGCGCTAGAGTCGAGTTATTCAGAAAATAGTATTTATGGTCTGATTTAAATGATATTAAAAAGGTATGGTTGGTACAAGGGTGATTAGAAATTCTTTGACCTTAATTACAGATATTTTTCCCCATTGAAAATTATGTTAAAAAACTGCTACTATTTTTTATGCTCGACTGAATCTTACCATATCACATTTTTACAGTTTTAAAACAAAAAACAGCTACAAGTTTAGGATGACAGAGCATCAGCTGTGGTTAAAGTTACTCACACTTTCCCACAATGAAATCCAAAATTTGTAGGGGAGAAAGCGTTTGGCAAAGAAAAAGTCTGTTATAGAACTATTCCGGTTTTTTTTTTCATACGCTAGGATTTAACCAAAAAGTATTTTGGGATATTTACAATACAACTGCAAAGTTTCTGACAAATCCATCCACGATGATCCAGAATAAAAACAAAATTTGAATGGAATTCCAGTCAAAAAGTGAAGAAAATAAGAAATGCACATAGATACAGAAATGACCTGAATTCACATTCAGAAAGAAAAAACGAAAATAAAGTCTCCCCCAACCAACGGGAGCTTGAAACTTTTTCAGCATTTCAAAGCTGTAGGGGCAACTGCGCCGCCAAAGGCTGTCTATCATCTTTAGATCCGACCATGTCTGTTTACATAAATGAAATTTTTGTAAATAAAATATAGACTAACCTTTGTCAAATTGCTGACCCACATCTTCGCGCCAGTACAGTTTAAGTACAGTTTTTATTATTTTTCTTAGTTTTAATAATTTGTAATACTCCATTAAAATCGTGTAATAGTAAATAGCTCAAGCGTTATCAATCTTGTTATATGAAAAGTCAACACGTGCTCAGCTTGCAGCGAATGGGCTTTCAAAAATAAATACCGAGACATCAGAGCTAATAGAAATGCTACATAAATTTACATCTACGTTCTGTGAAATATGTTACGGAACTTGAATAAATGGCCAATATCTCGATGTGAGAGTCGAAATATTTCCATATTCTTCGAAATATTAGCCCAAAACATAAATACATAGCTACACTGAATAAAAAAAAAACCCAAAAGAAATTATGAACAATTTTCCTTATTTTGATGTAATTTTTTCTTCAAATTGCGATATTTTCCAAGATTGAGTAAAGATTTTTTTCAAAAGAATTTGGATTTATTCGATTTTTGTTATAGAGATAACTTTACTTTTATAAAAATTAAATAAACAAATGAATTTTTTTCAAAACATCGTACACCTAATTATTATGTAGTATATTTGGTCCGCCCTATTCCGACGCCAATGACAAAAATAATCGCAATACCAATAGTCATTATTGCCATAGCTACTGCGCCTAAAACTACAATGCAGAATATAAGCATAGTTTACGCCATTGTCACAGAATCCGGAGGACATAACAACTACGATTAGAAGGCTTATAGTTTTCGGCGAAGTAGTTATCATAATTGTTATGTGATAAAGTTTTTTTGTCATTAACGCTGGTAATATATTAGGGCGATAAATCGCTTTTCTTGCCTCTTTACTAAATTTATATTTAGTGTCGCCCAAAAGTATGCAACATAAGCAACATAAGCCGGTGAAGCAACTTGTGCTGTATGTTTATTATTTCATTCGCTAAGCAAATCTGCTACATAGGAAATATTTAAAGGATTCAGAAAATGTGTAACGTATCGTAATGTTATAAAATAAAAAATAAAATAAAAATCCAGGAGGCATAAATAGTCCGAGAACCTATTTGACCGAGTGTATAACGACACTCATCACCGTGCAGCCTTATCTCACAAGATGTGTCGAACATCAATACTGTGGAATTTTATGACCCAACACAGCATACAATTTCTACTGTACTTTAACAAACAAAATTAGAATAGGAAAATTTACCAACAAAAACAAAGATTTAAATTCAATTTCGTAAGTTACATCCATAGATCATAGTGGCTCCTAAATACTTAGGAATTAGCTTATTACATTCTACCCTCTAGTTAGATTATTTAAAATAAAGTCATATAAAAGTTGTAAGCTTTATCTTTTAGATCTTCAAAGAAAGTTTTTTCACATACATATTTCTTGTGGCGAGAAAAATTTTTGTTAGAAATAGGTTTGGCGTGCTTCAAAAAACCATACCGATATTTGTAAATAACAACATAAAAAAAAAATATCTGTCATTCATTTAGTGCCTTGTGATCAATCACTTACTCTCATAATGGGATCAGAGGCTTGAGTTCAATGTGCGACCTCGCAAACCCGACTGGGCTGGAGGTTCGGAATTATTTTACGATTAAAAATGTACAAGTATAGATCTCGGTATGTATGTATGTATATGTATGTACTTTTGTGCAGTTGGCAACAAGTTTCCGGTATTGCAACTTTTGCTCATAAAAGTAAAGATTAAAATTAAAAATACTGAAGAAATAGTGTCACAACATTCATCTATGGTAGTTTTGGACCGAAGAATTCATTTTTCAGAATTTACGGAATTTTAATATTTTTTTGTTTAACCATGTTTGTTATTATTAGGGTCACTTGCAGGAAAGCAGGTTATTTATTTAATTCAGAAGTTACCAGTTAAATTGTGAAAGCGCGTATGAAGTCCTAAGGTAGTATAATTTTGAAAATATTTTCAAAAAAGCTTGCCATCTAACGCTCATGTAAATTGTAGGGTTGCATTTTTCTATGATATTACCTGTTTAATTGGTTGCCACCTATTTAAAAAGTGGAATTAATAAAATTAAGTGGAATTAAATTAAATTAATAGGTGGAGCGGGTGGTTTAGGAAAGCATAATTTACAAATAAAATTTCGAAAAGGGTTCCCACCTTTTTGAAAAATTAAATTAATAAGTTAACATCTAAAATGTTGGGCTGCATTTAGAAAGTTAAATTAAATTAAATTAAATTGATAAGTTGAAGAAGAAAGCATAATTACTAAAATATTTTCAAAAAGAGTTGCCACATCATTGAAAAATTAAATTAAATTAAATGAATGAGTTATCTACTATATCGCTGTCAAATTACAAAGGTTTAAGAATGATTTATTTTAAAAAAAATTTCGAAGAGTTGCCACCTTTTAAAAAAATTAAACACAATTTAATTAATAAGTTTAATGTAATGATACTACATTTATAAAAAAGGAGAGGCAGAGGTTCAAGGAAGCTTAGTTTCGAAAATATTTTTCCTGCGGGTTGTCAACTGATCAGTGCAAAGGATGGACGCTTTTGACTGAATTATTCTTCAAATCTATACTATAATAAAGGTGTAGAAAAGTTCTGTCTGTACAATGCAATTCGTTTTTAAATAATGACCGTACGTAATATAGGGACTGTAATGGAATTTATTTGAATCATTTCTAGCAGTTTTGTCTATCTGTTTGGCTGTTTGAACTCGCTAATCTCCGAAACTATTGAAGGGAATTTCGTGGGATTTTAACTGATGACTAGAGAGTAACCTCGGGCCTATTATAGGGTATATTATATCAAAATATTTAATGGGGGAAACCCATTTTTCTCAGATCTAGCTAGGAATCAATTTTCTTTTTTATTAAATTTTATTTTTTCCGAAGCAAGAATTTATTAAAATGTCAGAGTCTCTGGACCCAAATGATACAATTATTTATCATACAGACCTTTAAGGGGTTATATACAAAGTTGGGGCTCAAAAAATCGAAAATATTTTTATTGCATATTCTAAAAGTACATACTTTATAGAATATCAGCGCGAAATTTCATCCAGATCGGATCACTAGATTCAAAATTACAGCCGTTCGCAGCGAACTGGACCCATCCATAATTAACTTAAAACAAAACTTAAAACGCAATTATCTCGGATTGGCATTTTTTGAAAAGTACCGTTGCCGTTCACACGATAACTCAAAAACTTATAAACCGATTATCATAATTTTTTTTATAATTATTCGTATTTACAATCTTGTGTACTTGAACGATCGTTTTTGAATCCGAAAATTTTCGATTTTTTGCAATAAATTTTTTTTTTAATTTTTGAGCAACAAAAAAATTGACTTTTTGAAAACCATTAATTTTTTTCAGAAAAAAAATTTTTTTTTTGGAAGTCGGTTCGTTCAAGTACACAAGAATACATTTCTCTTCAATAATTAGAGTACCTTTTTGATTTCAGTTGAGCGGTTCGGCTTGGAGAGTGTGAACGGCAAGGCTCTACAGAAAAAACACGCTTCGGGAGATGGGCTCTAACTCGGAAAATTTTAAATATTTTTTTGAAATTTAACTTGTTTTTTTTTCTTCAATAATACTACCAACAAACTGTCTTTCGCTTTATTGAATAAAATTTGCAAAAAACCTTTAAAAAAAATCACGAACTTAGCTCACTTTTTCACCTCAACTTTGTATATAACCCCTTAAAGGCACTGGAAACTTTACTTTAATTATCAAAGAAAATTTTACTGAAAAGGTTTCACACAAAATTTGCTATTATGTAGAAAATTTGGCCTACATATTTGTAATAATTTATTTACAATCGTCTTATTTGATTTTTGCTGCCGCACGCGAATGCAGTGGTAGTACAAAAACCGTTGGTTGAATTTCATATCAATTTTAGAATTTAGTATTATCTGCTTTAGACCCGTTAATTATACAAGTGCATAGGAGAAACATAATGTTGTCTATAAATAAAGTGCCGGCTAGCCGCACGGCAACAACATTTTTTTTTTTTAACCATTGTATAGTTTCTCAATGAAATAAAGATGAGTTCAAAAGCTTATCAATTACGTCGGCAACATTTCATAATCCATTACGAGGTATATAGTACGTAATAATTTCAATATTATATTTGCGAGTCAACTATTTACTGTGAACCCCTTAGTGTTTTGGTACAGGCAATACAAAAGATTTTGTAGTTGTTTAATTTGCGTGTGTTTGAGATTTGTAGCCGCTACCAATGCTTTTATTTATCAACATGAATAAAACATAAAATTTACTTAAGTAACTTCAAATGTTTATAATATTGAAATCGTCTGGACATTAAAGTGCTAGAAAAAAAATTTTGGTACAGTAATTTTTTTCATATTATTTACAGTGTTTTTTATTTTAAAACTTTTTCGTTAATTTTTTATCGAAGTATAGCTCATTCTGTAACAAAAGCCATATAGATAATAAATTTCGAACTTCGTACAAAACTCACAAAAGTCCAGCAAACGTTAAAAAATTAAAAAGAAATGTTCAACAAAATTTCAAACTTTTTAATACTCGTAAAGTGCAAGCCTTAAGTGGTTAAAGTTCCTTACAAAATGGGCTACAAAGCTGAATACCCAAAAATTTTCAACAAATTTTAATTAAAAAGTAGGAAATTTCGATTAACACTTTTTTTTTGGGTATTTTTTATAAAGTTTTGAATTTGTTCTTTCATTACTTTTGTTATAGAATGAAAAAATTAACGAACAAGTTTAGCACGAAAAACATTGTCATTAATATAATAAAAAAACATTACTCTGTCAATACATTTTTCCAGCGACTAAATAAGAACGTAATTTTAGTAATGAATGTATTTTTAATGTAATTTATTTTTCCTTCTAACGCCTTAAATTTTATATTTAATATAAATTGCAAAATTTAATATTAGTTTGATACTACTATAAGTTCAAGAGATTCCTAAAGGGAGAAAAAAATGTTTGTTTTTCAAAAACTCATATCTTACATAAAACACCAACTTGAACATTGTGGCATAGAACGTACAGAAGTATTTAAAAAAAAAATGTGTACAAAAAATATTAGTTTTTGGTTTGTAAAAATTTTGAAAATTTAAACAATTTGAATTTTTTGATTTTTCAAAAAACATATACGAATTTAAAAAAAAAAAACATAATCGAGATATTAAAAGCATAAACTTTCGAGATATAGGGTTTTCCAATGAATTTTTGAGTTTTGAAAAAAAAAATTAGGTTGTCTTAATTTGTTACTATTTTATTAGAAAAAGAATTTATTTTTCAAAACTCAAAAATTCAGGTATTTCTTCTGTTAGATCATTTGAAGAACATGCAGAGGTATTTTATAAAAAAGATATTAGTTTTTGAATTATTGAATTTTCAGCATTTCTAAATTTTTCATTTATTTGAAAATATGTATTTAATAATAATTTTTAATAATAATAAATATTTTCAAATACTTTAATATATTTTTTTTTACGTATTAAAACGAATCCCAGATGTTTTTTTTCTATCATAGTTTCCATGATATTTGAAAAAATAAACTTGAAAAATTGGTAAATTTTGAATTTTGCATAAATTTTGGATACAATTTTTTTTCTGTTGGCATACGAAACTGATTGTGAAAGAAAACTTCTACCCAATTCCATCCAAATGGAAAGAGTGTTATATTCAGGTCGTTCACCAGACCTTTGAAATTTATTGGCTATGAATATTTAACCAAAAATATGTGCATTTATTTGCTAGACAGATTCTACTAGAGATGCTATTCTTTAATATGCAATTTGCGTCTTTTTATGTTCATATTTAAATATGTTTTTTTTTTACTTCCTGCTTTTCTCAGACCCCGGCATATACCCAAGATATTCGCTAAAAATCAAGGCTTTTTTCAATGTCAATGATGAGCACACAACACATACATACATATGTATGTATGTATGTACATACATTCATAATCCTAACTGATGGAGAATTTTGTGTGCGCCCAAAGCGCCAAAAGAGAGACAAACTAAGCAAACTAAATATAAGTACATTTGCTTTTGTAAGAACATATAGATGTAATTGAAGGCCAATGTCATAATCATCTGAAACCGCTTTGAGAATTCGCAACATGCACGACACATCAAATTTACACAAAATAAAAAAAAATTTAAAAAAAGAGTACAGCTTTTTTCCCTTAGCCAAAGAAAATTACAGCTAAACCGGTGGAATGCCATTTTTTTGTTTTACAAACATTTTATATACATACATACATAAATTCCTATGTAGTATGTGAATAAAAGCGAAACCCGGCGAGACTTTGTCAAGAGTTTGAGTAGTAGAGAGCTTGGCGAGAGGTAGTCATTGGGAGAACTCTTTAGACCGTAAATAGATTGCGATGGTAAGGGAGAGTAGTGAGTACTAGTTTGGTTTTTTTTTAAATATTTTTTTTAATTTTAATTTTTTTATTTCCCTTTTTTTAATTATTCTGTTTCTCTGTTTTGATTTGCAAAAAAAAAAAAAAATGAGTGTACATATCGTTAAATAATTCGCTGTTCTACAGTTCGCTATGTTCGGCAATTAAAATGTGAATATATGTTTATTTCCATGTGTAGGTGGTCGAAGACTTCATTGAATATTCAACATTTTTAACTAGGTAGGATTTGCACGCGGTTTCGCTCGCTCGGTATTCGGTTCAACGTTATGGGTTCAATTGTAACAGAAAAGCAAATAAATATGAATTTTTTGTAGCTTTATTTTTTTATTTATTATCCTCTTTTTAGCCTCTTCTAAATAAATAAATATAAAAATTTTTTTATTTTTATTTTTTTTTTTTTTTATTATTGCCTTTTTTATTTGAATTTATTTATTTAGTTTTTATTTTATTTTATTTACGTATTTATTTTTTGTTTGCCTTATTTTTTTAAAATTCTTTCTTAGTGTATTTTTTTATTTATTCCAATTAATGTACTTTTATTTCTTATAAATAAATTCCATCTTTTATTAAAAACGGTTTCTTATTTTCGCTCTTTTATAATTTTTTTAATTTTATATTTTTTTAAATTTTTGTTCCTTAAAAAATTCAAATTATTCTTCACCCAAATTCATACCCAAAATCTCTAACAAAACGTATTAAAAAAAAACCCAACATTATGAAATATCTAGCCCACTGTAAGAAATTTTTTTCCAATTTTATTGCTCTAGTTTTTTATTACGTTTGTCGTCATAAACCCTTACACTGTGGACGCCATAAAAAATACACAAAACGACGGTATGTACTAATTTACTAAGGCAATTTTTTTATGTTGCAATGATAAGGAGGAGTAATTCAAAATTTCGATCAAAGTGTTAGTAATTCATATACATAAATAGTAGGTATACAAACAGCTGAAAATACATCAATTTTGTAGAATTAAAAAATTTTCTGTTAGGCTGAAAGCATTCTGCTAGTGCTATGATTAAACTCTCTAAAAACGTAAATCTTGGATTAATTCTCTTTATTATTAAACAAATGTGTAATGTTCTTTTAAGTGCGCCCCTTCTACGTAGGCAAACAAACGCCACAATGGAAAATTTTCACATTTATTTTAGAACGCGGAAATGAAGGAATGAGCAGACTAACCAAAGAGGGCAAGAGAAGACACAACATAAAATTTGTATGCTTTGAATATTTGCGAATAGATATCCAAGAGAATGTTGACCTCTTCAATGTTTGAGAAAAAAAAATTTGGCATGAGAATTATTGTTAGAAACTCGCACAATATGTATGTATGTAGTTTTGGGAACCTGTTTTGTGTTCTACTAAAAATGCGTAATATATTGAAAATTTTAAATTCTTTTGCGTGTTATTTATTTAAATATAGAACACCTGATAGACTACATACATATGTCAAATTAGCAGGGAATACGTTTATTACAGAAAGTAGATCTTCTTTTCTTTTAAATAAGTACATACAAAGTATGAGAAACAAATATATTTTTGCCAAAAGAAGATACACTACACTTTTTCCCCTAACTGACTTTACACCTACTAATTTTTCTTGGAATTCTTATAATAAACAATTCGCCGGCTGACTAAAGTACATACATATGTACAACATTGATATGCATATACATATGTATGTGTGTATATTAGGGTATCTGACAAAAAAAATTCAGTTTATCGAAAAAATATTAAATTTTAACTGATCCGTACTGATCTGAAATTCTTCAAAAAATAGAATATTTATTTATTGAAAATAGCTATATATAATACAACGGTCTGAAATGATAAAACATTTTAAAGGAATCATAATATTGAAATTAACGAAAATGGCACGTGAATTAGTTTATTTGCAAAGAAATAAAAAGGTGAGAAAATAACTTTCCAATAATCCTTAAAAGTTAAACCGATCAAATTTTGGCTGAAAAAATTTTTAAATATATAAAGAAAACTATAAGTGAGAAATAAAAAATAAAAATAAAAAAGGAAATTTATAATAAAAAATAAAAATAAAATTATAATAAAAAATAAAGAAAAAGGCAAACAAAATTATTATGTAATTTATTTTTCCATTTAAATTTGCATTCAAGATCTAATAATATTTTTTCTTTAATTTTGTTATATTTTTTATTTGTTTATTATTATTTTTTTTATTTTTTATTATTTAACATAAATTTTTTTTTTTTTTTTAAATATGACTTTTGCATATTATTTTGCTCTTTTTCTATTTAAAAAACCAGAAACATTAAACAAAAAAATAACCAAAAAGGAGATTTTTTTATATTTTAATTTTTCCAATTATATTTTTTTAATTCTGTTCCATTTTTTATTTCTTTGCCATTTTTTTTTTAAGTTTTATATACTTTTTGTTTAGCGGAATAATTGGCCGATCTGAAAGACCTCCAAAAATGGAGTATTCAATAAATAAAAATACCAATTTTAAATATGAAACAAAAAAATCGGCCGAGATGATAAAACAGTGTAATAATTATGAAATTTGCAAAAAAAAAAAAAGGCTTAAATGGGTAATTTTGCAAGGAAATATAAAGTGTGTGAAATTACCATTCCAAGGATGTATTATTAGTTTAAATTCGTCTAGAGTTATTGAAGGTTTTCTTAAAACAAAAAAAAAAAAAAAATATCAAAATCAGCATTAAAACTCTCATAATTATGAGTCCATTGAATAATTTTTTATATATTTTTAAGCAGAGTTTTGTATGTTAAACTGTTTTTTGATCTGAGTAGACTTTTGTGTATTTTTTCTCTTAACTTAATTTTTTTTTTTATAAAAAACATTTTTAGGAGTATTCTCATATCAGTCCAGCACATGTAGAGCATAATATTTTTGCTAAGTATTTTGGTAGACGCCTTACAATATTTAATAATAAATTTTATAACACCGATGAAAAATAGTGGACTCTGATTATCTTTTGTATGCCAAACGATGTACCCTAATGCGCATAAAAGAAAACTTATTTTGCTACTGTTGCAAAATTATAATTTATGCCAGATGCTATAATAAACTTTCCGATGTGGTCGTTAGAGGAAATATCCGAACTTAAATACATATGTCACTGTTTACAAATGCACTCGCATTTCAGTGGCATACATATACAAACATACATACATACAGATATCGGTACATAGTATAAATGTGAAATCGAATGGTATTCTATAGGGCAGCTGGTAGGTAATGCGCTCTAAATTAAACAATCCGTAAATTTATTAATGCACTTAGTATGTCACGTACATATGTATGTTGGTAAATAAATGCAAGTCCATTACATAAGTTTGTGTTATATGACGCAGTGAATACAAATAAGCAAATGTACATATGTACAAGAAAAAAGACAAATCTAATTATATTGACTGATAAACAGGGAAGGGTCGAATAAATCACGAAATATATGTACATACAACATACTACATACAATATAACATTGCAAATCACAAACCTTATACTTACAGAAAAATCTACCTGTCTTCACACACCCTCTAAACGTGTAATATAAAGCGCCCAATACACACAATGATTTGTTGTTTACCTAAATGTAGGCAGACTAATCAATTTTCGTTAAGTAAGTCAAGTAAGTTAGTTTCTAGTCAATAATAAAGGCTTTGAGTGTTGGAAGCAGTTTTGAAACGTTTCTTAATCGGCCGCTTGTCTATAATCTCAACTCAAAGAGCCTATAAATCACATGCTCGTTTTAGGGATGATTTCCTCAGCATTTTAAAATAGCGATTTTCATTCATTAAAAAAAAAAACAGTCAACAGTGTATTTCTATTTAGTATTTTTGATACATATAGTAGGCCAAAAGAGTTTATGTAAATTGATTTTTTACGATATTTCACGGCAATTTTTTTAACCTTCTCAGCAGAGATTTAATTTAATTCCATTTTGAATTTTGTGTTAAAAAAAAAAATAAAAAAAGTATGAAATGAAAACATAAAAAATAACAAAAAAAGGAAAAGTTAGTTTTTGTAAGGAAAAATATTTAAAAAAAAATTAAATTGAAAAAACTAAAAAATTACAAAAAAAGGAAAAATAACTTTTGTAAGGAATTTAGATTTAATTTAATTCCATTTTGAATTTTGTGTTAAAAAAATAAAAATAAAAAAAATATGAAATGACAACATAAAAAATAACAAAAAAGGAAAAGTTAGTTTTTGTAAGGAAAAATATTTAAAAAAAAATTAAAATTGAAAAAATAACAAAAATAGGAAAAATAATTTTTTGTAAGGAATGGATGGTTTTTTTTTGGAATTTTTTATTTTTCATTAAAATTTTTATTTTTGATTATTTTTTTTATGATTTGGATTTTAGAATAACCCCTCCTCCCCATGTCACACTTTCAGAAAAATTGTTTTTATTAATCGTAGAATAAAATACAATGTTAATTGATATATGTTATACATATATTAGGAGAAAGTGAAATCACATGCCACAATTCGTCACAAATCGCAAAGCCCCTCTAGCGAGTTACGGAATATGTGCACGACCCCCTTTTACTATTTTCTATCTTACTGTTTTTTTTATATACTACTTGATAACTAAAAATAGCATTAAAAAAAAAATAAAGGAAAAAATAAAACTAAAAAAGAATACACTTTTTTTTTTGTATTTTCCTTTTTTAATTTATTTTGAATTTTTAGTTTTGACCAATTTTTTTACTACTTGTATAAAATACACTTTTGTTTGTTTTAGTGGTAGTACTTTTTTTATTTTGTTCATTATAAATAAAAAAAATAAAATAAAAAACTAAGGAAACAAATTTCGTAATTTTTAATTTTTTCATTTAGTTTTTAGTTTTCCCGAATAAAATAAAGCTCTTTAGCTACATATACTCGTAATATCTAAAGATAAAAAGATGGATATAAATTGCGGTATTTATTAGATTTTTCTTTTTGCTCTAAACAATTCGATTTATTTTCATTTAGTTTAACTGTGGCATTAATGGAACCATAGTTCGCGAATTTTTTAACGTCACTAGGCTTAAAAATAAAAATAAAACTTCGCGATACCCGCACGCGCAAGCAAAGTATGCGAAAATTGGGTTTGACTCTATTGTTTAGTGTTTTAAAATTAGAAATACCAAAAGCACTAAACAATACTTTAAATATACACAAATATGTATGTACATACATATGTATGTATTTAATGCTATACCTAAACAAAAAATCAAAAAAAAAATTGTGTGCTATTTCGCGATTTCAACCGAAAAAAAGTGAAAATCAAAAAAGATTAATTAGTTGACAGAGAATAAAAGATAAACAGAAAAAACTACGAGTATAACACTTTAGAAAAAAATATATGGGTGCTTAAAATACACGACAATTTATTACAGCGACTGGGTTTATTGTTTGCAAACATAAAAATTATATACAAACAAATAGAGGAAAGAAAGCCAAAACAAAAAAAGAAAACAGCTGACGCCAAGAATGTGTGACGCTATGGCTATGAGAACTAATGCTTTGATTTCATGTTATTTTGTTTTATTTCATTTCATTGCTTCACTGCAATATTCACGTACTAAAATAACAACAGCTATATATTTGCGAATGTATGGCATTTTAAGGCATGGTCTATAGTAAATTTCACTAGTCCGGAAAAGTGCAGAACTAAATGTTGTAGCTAAAGTGGGATAAGAAGGAAACATAAAGATGGGAGCGTTGAATATTAGAATTAGCAGGGAGTAGAGAGATCCACTGTCTTCAGGGCAGCTATTTTCGAGGCTAGGAGGACTGGTCACTCTACATACATATCATGTATTTCATTTAGCGCTTAATGAATTGCCCAAATTTATATTTACTGTGTGAAGTCTCCGCTCAGCATTCATAGCACATTTTTTACTTATTTATTAAATTATATTAATTTAGTAAGCAGGTAATCGACCGATTATCTGGCATTGGCTATTCTAACGGGTTACGTACTGTAGTGATCTTGTGGGATATCGGCCGACAAGATTTTGTACATCAACCGATTTCACTGGCTTTAGCAGCAGTATCGCTCTCCCGACCCTTTACATGCCTAGCATAAAATGGGTAAGCATAAATGGTTCGATTCATGTTCTGGTCCGTTTCGGTAGAGTCTTTGCGGAGGTGTGGTTTTCGAACAAAAATGAAATATGATTGAATGAACCAAGTAACACTCTCTAAACATTAACTGTAGACCTAGTAATTTTTTTGTGAGCTAATATATGCAATTCTCTGATTGCATAACACCTGAAGCGCGCTCAAGTAATGCCGGCAAGCGCACGCAAACAAAAAATCAAGTATTTTCCCCACAAAACCGTCGACGTACAGACACATATACACGCACATGTACATATGTATGTAGATAAAAACGCGAAATATGAATGTACATATGTATGTACTATATAAAAATAAATAAAATATTTGCAGACGAAAGGCCATTGCCACTTTCATTCATTACTGTTTTTAGTATCAACTTAATACAGATACAGTCTTGTTCGTATCATAAGCAGTTAAATTCAATATCATACAATTGATCACTTATTATTTTATAAATTTATATTTCATAATTTTTTATAAACGCATATCACACGCAATTCACAAAAATTCATCAATTTCAAAAAATTGTCATACAATTTTCAAAATTTTTAATCAGAATTTTTATAAAAGTATAAACAATTGTGTTCATCAATTTTCACTAAAATTTTTAAAAACTTTTCGATTAAGCAATTTTGCAAGCTTTCAATTTGACGAAGTCCAAGTTTCGAGTGACTAAAAATTCCTGTTGATTTTTTTTATATTTTTTTTTTGCGGTAATTGTTGCTCATTTTCTTCATGTAATGAATAGTCAAGGTTTTTT